>JBAJHW010000005.1:176640896-177970896 GCA_037013535.1 Intellagama lesueurii | reverse complement strand
CAACAAACAACGAAGGTTCCAGAAGTGAGTTGTCTGCATGATTAGGCAAGTTTATGAAGCATCCAGGCAACCTTGAATTTATCCATTTCATTTCTTAGATTGAGCAAAACGGCTGTTTCTTTAAAACATCAGAAAATTCATGTAAATTTATTGTGGCTCAGTTGAAAAGACTGTGCTTGTCTCAGTAATATCTTTTGTAAAGTACATATTTTACAGCAGAAAGTAGTATTATTTTGGCATATTTATCTGAATTCTGTGCTAGAAATGAGACTGCCGAGAGACTGTTTTTTAAGAGGTTACTTCTTAGTGAGAGCTTTCTTGTATATTTTTACTGTTCTTTTTTTTTTCTGGTACTGCAAAAATAAATGTACATTTACAATTCTGTTGGAAACTAGTAAAGAAACCAGAAGCATTCACTAGAAGTTACTGGTTGACATTGTGAAGGGTAGCAATTAGAGTCTATCGCTATCTATCATTGTAGGGATAAAAATCAATATTCATATGCATTGGGTTTTGTATAAATCTTGGTCACAAAAAGGCATATTATGCAAAGAAGTGGGGAAAAGAAAAGTAGATTCCATTTTTCCTTCCTTCCTTCCTTCCTTCCTTCCTTCCTTCCTTCCTTCCTTCCTTCCTTCCTTCCTTCCTTCCTGTCTGTCTGTCTGTCTGGCTTGCTTGTAGACAAGGCATGAAAATGTGTGTTTTCTAGGTCATTTTTGCATTAAATCCCACCTGCTGATCACCACCACCACCACCACCACCATCATCTTAGAATTGCAGAGCTCTAGATCATCAAGTCCAGCCCCTGTCAGGGAGGCTCAGTGGGGAACTGAACTCCCAACCTCTGGCTCCACAACTAGAGATCTAAAAAACTGAGCTACCCAACAGTTCTATATCACTGTTTACCATGTTCTAGAAAGCATTAACTCTGGAGGGGGGATTTCTTTAGGCACAACTAAATTGTGCTTTCATTACACAGTTGTGGGTCATATGACTGGATACTGATCAAGTTAATTGCACTTAGATGCCACTGAGTTCAGTGGGATTTGTTTGTAACCATAACTAATTTTTCTCATTTATTTCAATGGGACCTCAACACAGCTAGCTGGATCTAAGTCATAGTGGGTGCATTTTTCCTGTAGCAAAATCTTTGCATTTGGTTATCCAGAGAAACAGCACCACAGTAATACTTTGAAATCTGAGCGGTCGGGGAAATCAGTATTTACACCAGAGGTGAGGATGAGGACCAGTGGCCCTCCGCATGTCATTACATTGCAACTCCCATCTGTCCTGGTCAGCACAGTCAATACTGAAGAATGATAGAAAATGAACAAATGAATGAATGAATTGCTGGATAGGTATCTGGCTGCAGAGCCAGGGGTTTGGAGTTTGATTTCCCACTGTGTCCCCTTGACAGGGGCTGGACTCAATCATCCATAGGGTTCCTTACAGCTCCGCAGTTCTAAGATGATGATGATGATGATTAAATGTAGTCCAACAACATCTGGAGGTTCACCTGCCCCTCATCTTTGACCTATATTCGTTGCCTTCCTTTCTTTCACCAGCAGTTGCAATAGCATTGGCTTTAACTGTATTAAATAGGAAGATTTATTAAATAGGAATTTTGCTATTATTGCCCACTTACATTGCAGGGGTGTTGCAAAAAATGAATTAGCAAATGCCACTAGAGCATTCTGGAAAATGAAAAAAATGTCACCTTCATTAGTGTGAGACTCTTCTGAGAGATAATATAGCTTCACTTCGTAGGCACTAGTGCAGAATTAATCACTTTAAGAAGAGTTAATAACACTCTGAGGAAATCATTTCAAACTTCATTTGCCCTCTTGGTACCACTCTATTTTTGATGTCAGCACATATCTTTTTCTCAGATATAACTTTTTCTAATTCCTCGTCCGACGCAAACATTATTAAACATAAAGAACTCAAGAGTGAAGAATAAGAGGTGAAAAAAAAGTATGGATGCCAACAAGAGAGATACATCTACAAACATATCAGTAATGATACGTTTCCCTCTTATGGGATGCCCTCTTCAAAGAGGCTCCTTTGGCTCTAAGAGTGACCCACATAACTCATTTATTAATTTACCAAGCAATCCTATGAATTCACTGGAACTTATTTCCAGATATATCTGCATGGGTTTGCGGCCATCAATATACAATTGGTACTTTGCAATGCTACGTGTGCTGAAGTAAGAACCCCTTTTTTTAGCCACAGTGAAACTCAGGGTAGCATCCATCAGATTCCCAGGTAGTCTCCTGCGCAGCTGTACCCAACCTGTTTAGCATTAGTAACTTTGCTTCATTATAAGCATGCAAAGCAGGCCTTGGGACTCATTGATGCCAACTCACTTCTCCCCTGGAGTTCCATCAGACCAAATAAATGGTCACAATCTGGAGCTCACCATGACAGTGGTATTTATGGCTAGAACCTCCTCCCACAATCTGCTGTCTTCAGACAACTCCCATCAGCATAGCATGGCTGTGTGGTCAGGAGTGATAAAAATGGTAATCCACCATGTCTGGAGAGTGCCAGGATGAGGAAAGGTGATCTGGAGAAAGGACCACCATCCTCTATCTGGCCTCTCAGTTGGAAGAGAGTGGCTATTAGCTGGGCTGATATAAAGTGCATGAAAACAACCTTGAGCCAATGCTTTGATGCTCCTAGTGATACAAATGTGAGCACATTTGTGTGTAAAGTATGCCTCAAATAGTGCAACGTTTAAGAAATTACCATTAGTTCTAGTGATGTTTGGGGTCAGCACCGAGAGTCTGTTGCCTCTTATAAAAAAGTGGGAAATGAAATTAATGGTTATAAAGATAAACTAGTTTGTTTGAACGAAAGAAGAAAGTCCAAAGATATGACAATATCTCACAGTAGTGAATTCTACATTTCAGATGAAAAGAACTTGAAAGTATATTTCATCATATATACACCTGAATTCCATCTTTTTATACAGACTCTTTGGGGGGGCATCTATTAGGAAATGAACACAGTGGCATCAGTATATGAAACCTCTCTGTCTTTATTGTCCTAATATTTTTTTTTCTTTCACTGTCACTTCTGTCAAGACAACACACCTTCTTTTCCCTTCAGATAAGACTACATTAGATACTTGGCTATTTTTATTCCCTTCCTAAGTTACAATCCCCTTCACTGAAAAGCAGACTCAGAAGGCTGCAAAATGGGCAAGCAGGTGGTGGGAAGAGTGATGAACGATTCTCCACAGCTATTTTTCCACAGCACCCTCTTTCTGCAATCCTATGAGGCTCCAAATGGATTTTTCAACAGTAAAGTACTTATCATTCAGTATAATAGGTCCCTATGAATTCAGTTGGACATACTTCTGAGTAGACACATATGAGTTTGCACTTTTAATGTAATCTGGAACCTAGCCATGAAAGAAACACCTGGGAAGTCATTCCGAGTAGAAAAAATAATGACTGAATGTAAACATAATACATCTTCTCTGCTCGGTATCCCAACCTGAAAAGCTGCCAGGATTAATCAAAATTGGACCTTTCTTAATTCATTTGCACTCAGATGCAGCTTTCCTCCAATGCTATCCCAACACACTTTTATTTCTGGGGAGGAAGACACGATGAGATTCCCTTCCATCCCCAGTTCAGAAGTTGACCAGATTGTCGTCTGAATTTTACTTCAACGCTGGCAATAGTAGAGCACCTTCTACCACTGCTGAAGGCTGTGAGGCTAAAAAGCACCGTAAAATGGAGGACAACTTTTCTCCAATATGTCACAGCTACTTTCTGCCCTCTTACTATTGGCCACCTAATGGCCCTGTAGACAAGGATTTGAACCAATGAGCATTCCCTTTAGAATGCTTATTCACTCCTTCCGCCAAGCAGTGCCTGAGGAGGTAGATTTTAATCCATGACAGTTTACACTAAAACAAACTTGGTAGTCCTTAATATTTTATCCTTCATTTTCCCCCCCACCTTCTTTCCCCACACACCTCCCGGCCAACCCCCCCCCCCCCCCCAGTAATTTCTCAGATGTATAGCAGCTGTTGCCCTGTTCAGGCATAGTTGACCTAGCTCATCATTAAACTCTCTGGAAAAGAAACCCTTTTCTGAGAATTCCCCAGTCATTTTCATTATTCTTTAGTTCTGACCAGCTACTGCAAGATGTATGCCAATCTATAATTTTGTTCTGCATAGCTTGCCTTGTAGCTCTCTTGTTCCATACTTATGCCAAAACGATTTGTCTTTTCAGCTTCTCCTGAGAATCCCCCAGGTTCCATATCCCTCCTAGCCCATGAAGTGATATCAGGCCTCATTTCTGAAGTTCATGTCCTCTGTTTACTCAGGTTCATCCTACCTCCACATAAACTTGCCTCCTGTTATAGGCACTCTTACGCTCATTTCCATCCTTTGCTTCTCATATTTGACTTCACAATATCCAATGAAATCTCTTATGTTTCTGGATGAATGCGAAGGAAACTTAAGTACAAAGGGTTTTAGGTCAACCACGGAAAGTGGAGCCATGGATATAAGCTAAACAAAATTGCTTATAGAAATACAATGACTGATATATACTTGTTTAGAACTTGACACAATTCTTAAAGAAAGAGCTTACCTGCAGTCGCTGAAAGGGTTAAATGTTTGGGTGGTTCTGCAAACAAAAATTACATGTTCAGAGTGATGATTTTATTTTTTGAAGTTCAAAATTAATTTTATAATAAAACAGCAATCAAAGTATTCTTCTTCTTCTTCTTCTTCTTCTTCTTATTAGTAGCAGTAGTAGCAGTAGTACAAAATACAAGGCACAGTCAATCAAGGTTATAAAGACATTGACTGGTATTATATAACAGATACAAGTTTTAACCAAAAACCTAAGTATCTGTTAAATATTGGCAGTATATATGCTGTTCCTAATATTTCCGTTTTTTGTATCTCTGATGGTGTTATTTCTGAAATCTGCAACTGCTTATAATACTGTGTGAAAAGTCTTGATATTGTTCCCAAAGCCCTGATGACTACACAGACCACTGAAGTGTGTTTCATCCATAAGCGAGATGTTTCAATTGCCAGGTGACTGTATTTTGTTAGTTTTTCCAATGCTTTATTTTCAACTCTGGCTGGAATTGCAATGTCAATGATACAGACATTTCTTCGTTCTATTACTATGTCTGGTGTGTTATGTTCAAGGTGACTATCAGTTTGGATCCAGAAATCCCACAGGATCTTGACGTTGTCATTTTCTGCCACCTTCTCTAAGTGGTGTTCCCGTGGGTTTTTGGAAGCTGGCATATTTTTTGCATAATGACCAGTGCATTAATTTTGCCACTCTATTTTGCCTAATTTTGTAATCTGTGCAATCTTTGGACATTCACAGATGAGGTGTGACACAGTTTCATCTTTTTCTTGGCAGAATTGACATTTGCTGTTAGCACTAATTCTTTGAATCTTAGCTTTCATCACATTGATTTGGAATGCTCGTTCTTGTGCAGCAAAAATCAAGCCTTCGGTTTCTTACTTAATGGTCCCTGGTTTTAGCCATGCCCATGTTGAATTATTGTCATGCTTTCCACCAATATTTCCCAGATGTTGTCCATGTGGTGGTTTATTTTTCCAACTGTTTAATTTATTTTAAAATTGTTGTTTCTTATATTGAGACTTTATTTCTGTTGTTTTCAAAATTGTTTTTTTTAATGACTCCGGGCAGAGCACAGCTGACAAACAAAGCTAAAGGCAGACCCAGGGAGCTCATGACCAGAGCTCGCAAACAGGATAGCAAACAGGGAGTTCGCAGCAGGAGAGATAGGAAGGAGACCAAGGAGACAAGAGGTAAGTGGATTTTCTCTAGAGTAACACCAGGAAAGGGCCTGAAGTAACCCCTAGGAATTGCCCAGACAGAAGCACCACGTGCTCTACTCAAGAGCCGTGTGCTCAGCAGAACAGGGAGGGGTGAGAGCCATGTGATTGGCCTAACAGAAAGGGGAGTGTCCTGATTACTGCTGAGGGCTATAAGTAGCAGTTGTGAGTTCTGGGAGGGCCTTTTGATTCCTTACTCCAGCCAGAGCACAGCTGACAAATAAAGCTAAAGGCAGACCCAGGGAGGTCGCGACCAGAGCTCGGAAACAGGGAGTTTGCCGGGGGAGGCCCCTAACAATTTTTTTGGTTCCTTGGGTATACGTACAACTATATTTAAACTAACAAAACAAAAGGGTCAGGTATAGTAAACAAACCGTTGAAAGTAAAAAAGCTAGAAGGGATTATGGAGGGTGAAAACAATTCAGTTGTGGTTACCTGCAAAGTTTGTGCTATGTTTGTCTTTGTTCCTGAATGTAAAATGCTGTATACATGTAACAAGTGTAAACTTGTGGCACTGTTAGAAGAGAAAATCAGAGACCTGGAGCAGTGAGTAGCCACACTCAAGGCTATAAGAGAAGATGAAGCCTACATTGATAGAACTCATGAGCAGCAGCAGCTGGCAGAGGGGGCACTGCTGATGGAAGAAAACCAAAACACTGCAGTGGAGGAAAATGCTGTAGAGGCTACAAACATAGTGGAGGAACCACCATGGAAAAGAATCACAGTTAGGAGCAAAAGAAGGAGAAGACACTCTTCCCTGGTGGAACTACAAAACCGCTTTCAGTTACTT
The DNA here is from genome assembly GCA_037013535.1 of Intellagama lesueurii. Lineage (NCBI taxonomy): Eukaryota > Metazoa > Chordata > Lepidosauria > Squamata > Agamidae > Intellagama > Intellagama lesueurii. The sequence goes on along the minus strand of JBAJHW010000005.1, from coordinate 177,964,254 downwards.
GAAGAAGAGTCTGTTGGACAGCAAGGCAGAGGAGAGCCCACAGGAGGACATGAGTAGGGCTGAAGCACAGCAGAATACAGTCATTGAACCCACACCCTACAAAAAGAAGAAGAGGAGAGTAGTTGTAGTAGGGGACTCCCTACTATGTGGAATTGAGACCGAAATATGCCAGGAGGATCCATGGACTCGCCAGGTATGCTCTCTCCCTGGAGGACAGATAAGGGATGTGATGGAAGAATTGCCATCACTCATAAAACCTACAGATACATATTCCTTTCTTCTTGTCCACGTGGGAACAAACGACACAGCCAAGAGGAGCTACTGAGAAATCACATCTGACTTTGAAGCTCTGGGAAGGAAACTCAAGGACTTTGGGGCCCAGATAGTTTTTTCATCCATCCTACCGGTGCTTAGAAGAGGAATCAAAAAAGAAAGGAAGATCCTCTGGGTGAATGACTGGCTATGAAGGTGGTGTCAACGAGAGGGATTTGGTTTTTGGGACCATGGGCTAAGCTTCCTGGAAGAAGGACTGCTAGCAAGAGATGGCTTGCATCTAACAAGGACTGGGAAGAATGTGTTTGGCCACAGCATGAAGAACTTCATCAGGAGGGCTTTAAACTGAATTGGAAGGGGGAGGGAGACGCAAGCACAGAGTTAAGGGTAGATGAAGCCTTACACACAATAAGAGGAATGGACCAAACTGATCAAAAGTACAACAATAATAACATTAACAATAATAATCACAATAATAATCATAACAATAATCATAATAATAGTCATAATAATGTACAAAGACAAACAGGCCACAAATCACACAACCTCCAGTGTGTGTATATGAATGCCAGGAGTATAGGAAACAAACAAGAACTGGAAATTTTAATTTAGGAGGGTAAGTATGACTTCATAGGAATAACTGAAACTTGGTGGGATGACTCCCATGACTGGAATACAGCAATTGAGGGATATAAACTGATCAAAAAGAACGGAGAGAATAAAAATGGAGGTGGAGTTGCAGTATATGTCAAAAATATGCATTTCTGCACAGAAATACAGGAGGAGGAGATTGGCTGTCCCATCAAGAGCATCTGGATCAATCTAGTTGGGGCAAAAAACAAAAGGAACTTGGTAGTTGGAGTCTACTACCGACTGCCCAATTAAAGAGAGGAAGCGGACGAAACTTTTGAAAAACAAATTGCAGGGTTTTCAAAGAGACACAATGTAGTAGTGATTTCAATTGTCCAGATATATGTTGGGAGGCAAATTCTGCCAAGTATTGCCCTTCCAAGAAATTCCTGACATGTGCGGCTGATAATTTTCTCCTACAAAAAGTAGAGAAAGAAACTAGATTCTGACCAACTTGGTGGGGGAAGTGGCAGTAAGGGGAACTGTAGGCGAGAGTGACCATGTCCTAGAATTCTTGATTTCAAAGGAAATGAAAGCAGAGTGTAGCCACACATGTCTGCTGGATTTTAAAAAAGCCAATTTTAATAATCTCAGAACAAGGATAAGTAAGGTCCCATGGCAGGAGATCCTAACAAGAAAAGGAGTCCAAGAAGGATGGGAGCTTCTAAAAAAAGAAATTCTAAAGGCACAACTACAAACAATTCCAACATGAAAAAAAGATGGGAGGCGGCCAAAAAAGGCCAGTGTGGCTTCACAAAAAGCTCAGGGAGGACCTAAAAACCAAAAAAAGACATGTAGAGGAAGTGGAAAGAAAGACAGGCCACCAAGGATGAGTACAGACAAGAAGCAAGGAAATTCAGGGATGGCATTAGGAGGGCAAAAACTGGGAATGAGCTGAGGTTAGCTAGAGACACTAAAAGTAATAAAAAAGCATTCTTCAGGTATGTGAGTAGCAAAAGACAAACAAAAGACATAGTGGCACAGCTCCGCAATTGAGATGGAAAAATGAGAACAGATGACAAAGAAAAGGCAGAGGTGCTCAATTCCTATTTTAGTTCAGTCTTTTCCTATAAGACTATGAACTTCCAAACAAATTTGAAGTGCAAGTGAGGGGGACAGGATTGCAGCCAGAGATTGATAAACAAATACTCAAGGAATACTTTACCACCTTGAACGGGTACTAATCTCCAGGGCCGGATGAACTGCATCTGAGAGTACTGAAGGAACTGGCTGAAGAACTCTCAGAACCGCTATCCATTATTTTCTTGAAATCATGGGAAACGGGGGAGGTACCAGAGGATTGGAGGAGGGCTAATGTTGTCCCTATTTTCAAAAAAGGCAAACAAGAGGAACCTGGGAACTACAGGCCAGTAAGCCTGACATCAATTCCAGGCAAAATTCTGGAACAAATCGTAAAGCGGTCATTGTGCAAGCACCTAGAAAACAATGCAGTAATAACTAGAAGCCAACACGGATTTGTCAAGAACAAATCCTGCCAAACTAATTTGATCTCATTTTTTGATCAGGTCACCTCCCTCATAGACAGAGGGAATGCTGTAGACGTAGTATATCTTGACTTCAGCAAGTCTTTTGACAAAGTGCCCCATGATATCCTGATTAGCAAGCTAACTAGGTGTGGGCTGGATAGATCAAGTGTCAGGTGGATACACAGTTGGCTACAGAATCGTACTCAGAGGGTGATGATTAATGGGTCCTTCTCTAACTGGGAGGAGGTAACAAGTGGGGTACCCCAAGGCTCAGTCCTGGGCCTGGTGCCCTTCAATATTTTGATTAATGATTTGGATGAGGGAGTGCAGGGAATGCTTGTCAAATTTGCAGATGACACAAAATTGGGCAGAATAGCTAATACCTTAGAAGACAGAAACAAAATTCAAAATGACCTTGATAGGATGGAGCACTGGGCTGAAAGCAACAGAATGAAATTCAACAGGGATAAGTGCAAAGTACTGCACCTCGGAAAAAGAAACCAATTGCACAGTTACAGATGGGGGATACTTGGCTCAGCAAAACTACGAGTGAGAAGGATATTGGAATTGTCACAGATCACAAGCTAAATATGAGCCAACAGTGTGATGTGGCTACAAAAAAGGCAAATGTTATTTTAGGCTGCATTAATTGAAGTATAGTTTCCAAATCTCACGAGATGCTAGTCCCCCTCTGTTCAGCACTTATGAGGAAAGGCTGAAAAAAATTGGCATGTTTAGCCTTGAGAAAAGAAGACTGAGGTGTGATATGATAGCACTTTTCAAATATTTGAAAGGCTGTCATACACAGGAGGGACAATATCTGTTCTTGATCATCCCAGAGTGCAGGACACACAACAATGGGCTCACGTTAAGGGAAGCCAGATTTCAGTTGAATATCAGGAAAAACTTCCTAACTGTTAGAGCAGTATGACAGTGGAACCAGTTACCTAGGGACTTGGTGAGTGGTCCAACACTGTATTGTATTCAAGAAAAGCTTAGAATATCACCTGGCAGATATGCTTTGATTGTATTCCTTTGTTGAGCAGGACATTGGACTTGATGGCCTTGTAGGCCCCTTCCAACTTCACTTTTCTATGATTCTGTGAAAATATTCTCCATTTTCACCACCTTAAGTAATTTTTCTCTACTTATACTGATATAATCATTTAGGCTTCCTTTTTCCTCCTCTAACACCTGCTGTATTTGCAGTAATCCACGGCCTCCGATTTTTTGTGGTAAATATAATCTGTCCATATCACTTTTTGGATGTAGTGCGTGATGCATGCTCATTAGTTTCTGTGTTTTTCGATCCAATTCTAATTTGTTTTGTGTCCAATCTATTATTCCAACTGGGTGTCTAATTATTGGAACTTCCCACGTATTTATGACTTTGATTGTATTTCCACCATATAATTTTGATTTTAAGATTTTCCACAGTCTTTTGATATATTCTCTTTCTGTCGGTTTTTAACCTTTGTGTGGAGGATGTTATCTGCTTCTAGTATTCCAAGGTATTTATAATTTTCATCACTTGATAGTGATTTTATAATATTGCCATTTTTAAACTCTATTCCATATAGTTTTTGGATCTTGCCATGGTGTATAGACAGAGCTGCACATTTGTCAATTCCAAATTTCATTTGAACATCTTCTCTAAATGTCTGCACTATGTTTAGCAGTGTTTCTATCTCTGTGCAACTTTTTGCATATAGTTTTAGGTCATCCATCTATAACAGATAATTGATTTTTCCTGCTTGTTCTGAAATACGGTAGCCCAATCCAGTTTTATTCCAAATTATTGACACTGGGATGATGATGATGATTTCACATGTATTGTAATTCCTCCTCTCTTTTTATCTCCAAACCTACTTTGGGCTGAATGATAGGCAAGGGTCAAAGGTCACTTGAGCGTCATGAAAGAAAGAGGATTTATCTTCGTAATCCTAGTCTCCCAGTCTAGGTAATGCACGGGTCCCACTATCTCTCTCAGGCACTGCAACTTTGCACGAATTTGGCAGTAACCAATCAAAGGTTTTTTTTTAAATTTGAAATGTAGACTATCACTGCAGGTGGGGTATCCATATGTTCTACTTAACAGAGGACTGTTCTCTGTTTTCAGACATATTTTATTTCAAGAATAGTGGGCAAATTGTGGCCCTCTGTACGTTGCAAGGCAGCAGCTCCCATAATCCATCACCACTAGGTATGCTGGCTACAGCTACCTATAGCTGGTGGCTACAACTGGTGGCAGATACAGTCCAATAACATCTTGTTTTCTCATTCTCTACTAATACTGTTCAGTTACTCTCTATCCTATGCATAATTCTCGTAAATTGAACCATCGGTAGCTGCCCTGTACGCTTTAGGAAGCTATCACATCTGAAATTTACAGAGACAAGTTTCATATAATTCCAGTTCCAATTACTTTCCAATATTTCAGTGGAGACAATGTACAAATTCAGATAAATCAAGACGCAAATGAACCAATGACATACATGCATGTGTGCCTTGGTGCTTTATTGTAATCATCACCATGTGAAATATCAGCATAAGGTATTTAAGATCCATTTATACTTTCTTTGGGAGACAGAAACAGTCTAACTTACTCTAGTGGGTGACTTGTGCAGAAAAGGATGAGGCGATGCAAGCCCATTAGTTCTTCTAGATCTCTCTGTGGTCAGTGCTATTGACCACGGTGTCCTGAGATGCCTGTTAGCACAAGTTCTGGGGGACATTGGTTCTTTCTGGAGGGATCGACCAAAAGGTGGTGCTGGGGACTCCTGTTATACTCCATGACTACTGGCCTTGGGTTTCTGTTTTGTGTAATACATTTCCAATACCTATTGTAGAAGCTAACAAGTGTGTCCTTCCAGATATTGTCACAGTGCTGCTGTCGTCAGTGTTACTCAGGATGGTTAGTGGAGTGTTGAGTGATGGCTAGGAGCCGTAGGCCAAAAATATTTGGAGGGCCATTCTTGCTTTATAAGAGTCGCCCATTCCTGGTGTTGGTAATTTATGGATATATTATTTTGGTACTAACTCAGGTGACCTGTTCAATTTTCTGATACCAAAATTCATACAGTAAATATATTTTTAAGGGTTTCATTGACAGAGAAACACAAGTGTACATCCATATATAGTGACAAAGAAAGAGGATGCTGTTTTTAGTAAAATGCTTCCCCACTCTCAAGAGGTGGTTAAAAATAAAGAGGAATATCCTTTACCAGTTGTTGTTGAACTGTTGTTGGGCCTCGATGTTGGAAGATTCTCTGTTGAAGAGAAAAACAATATGAGTGTTAACCATTGTTCTCAACAATCTCTGTCAAAGGACTAATTAGCACTCAAGCAATGGGATGGAAGCAGAAGTCATTCTGTTGAAGCAGCTGTTGGAACATTTGGTCATGCCTTCCTTTGATGGTTTATCGATGAACCCTTCCTGTTTTAATCCAACAATTGTTTAGTAATGTTAGGATATCCCAGACACAACTGGAGCCCATTTCTCCATCATATACCAGTAGAGTTCTTTCAGGTGCCTCTGTTTTAAATATGCTTTCAAATTTTGGTAGTTCACAGAATTCTCTCATTAAAATATAGAGAGCTGCCTGTTAATGTTTTCTGATTTTTCATAATAAAATTGTGGTCATTTTACAAAACCTACAATAATAATTATTGTTACACATATCCCAGCTTTTTTCTTCCTGAGTGGTGAGATGTTCCAAGGTTCATGATGCTGCTCTTACCTAGGTTTGGATTCTTCTGAATCACCAAAGCATGGTAATACCGTGTTCCCCCGAAAATAAGACAGGGTCTTATATTAATTTTTTGCTCCAAAAATGCATTAGGGCTTATTTTCAGGGGATGTTTTTTTTTTTTCATGTACAGCAATCTACATTTATTCAAATACAGTCATGTCATCTTCTTCTGGTTGCTGCACAATGGTGGAGGGTGGGGTTTCACTTAACTGGGGCTTATTTTGGGGGTAGGGCTTATATTACGAGCATCCTGAAAAATCATACTAGGGCTTATATTCAGGTTAGGTCTTATTTTCGGGGAAACAGGGTAGTTGTATTTATTTGCAAGTGCAAATAAAGATTGAACAATGGGTAGTCCACATCAACTCCAACAACATGCAGAGCTTCAGAAGGAGGAATCTTTGTATGTGTTCATGATTTTAGTTCACAGTTGCCCAAACACAGTCTGTTTCTGTCTCTTTCTTAAGGGGCACATACCATTGGACTCTGGTACCCTTGATGATTCCCAGTGGTGTAGTGGATAAGTGATGAATCAGTTTCCATGGCTGATTCGGGATTCAAACCCTATTCTCCAGGGTGGTTTACTATTCCATTCTTCTGTGAGTTCTGTGGGACTGTGCAGCTTGCCCATGACTAGACATGCTGGCTCTTCTCCAAGTCAGGAATTGAACTCTCAGCCTCTGGCTCCATAGCCAGATAGCTAAACTACTCTCCTTCTCTCCAACTACAGTGGATGCCGTTCTGCCCCTTCAGCGCTGCCTGGAGACTGTACTGCAATGGATGCAGGAGAATGGGTTGAGGCTGAACCCGGACAAGACGGAGGTACTGAGGGTGGGTAGCCCTGCCATCAGCGGTCTGGGAAACTCCCTCTCGTTTGGGGGGGTGACTCTTACCGCGAAGAGTGAGGTTCGTAGCTTGGGGATACATCTGGACCCGGCGCTCACCATGGAAACCCAGGTGGCGTCAGTGGTCTGATCCGCCTATTTTCACCTTAGGCGGGTCGCCCAGCTGCGTCCCTATCTTGATTTCGGGGCGCTCACCACGTTAGTGCACGCGCTCGTAATCTCGAGATTAGACCATTGTAATGCACTCTACGTGGGGCTACCTCTGAGACTGACGCGGAAGCTTCAAATGGTGCAGAATGCGGCGGCCAGACTTATTAGTGGTGTGAGGAAATACCATCATATCTCTCCCACTCTGGCCGCATTGCATTGGCTGCCTGTTCGCTTCCGCGTCGATTTCAAAGTTTTGATGATAACATATAAAGCCTTAAACGGCTTAGGACCTCGATATCTGGCGGAACGCCTTCTCCCACCAAAGTCTACCCGTTTCACTCGATCTAGTCTGGAGGTGAGACTGAGGAGCCTGACGCCGAGAGAGGCCCGGAGGGAAAGGACAAGAAACCGGGCCTTTTCGGCGGTGGCTCCTCGGCTATGGAACAACCTACCTCCAGAGATCCGTATGGCCCCCTCGCTGGGCGTTTTCAAAAGCCAATTAAAAACATGGCTGTTCAGGCAAGCCTTCCCCCCGGGCATGATTTGATTTGATTTGTTGATTTAATTTGATTTTGATCTTGAATGATTAACTATTTTCATTTTGAATATTGTTGATATTTTTAATTGTTTGTGTACACTGATGTACGCCGCCCAGAGTAGTCAGAGTGACTAGATGGGCGGGATAAAAATGTAAGAAATAAATAAATAAATAAATAAATATGTAGCCAGCTGATCATAAAGAATGTAAATAATAGGTTTGTTATTAGTAGCTTTGCAATTGGGGCTAGCAATTGCATTTTAAATTAATTTAAATTAATTTGGCAACCATCTCTACATCTTTTACTAGCAAGTTCCATAGATTAGGAATGCATTGCTTGAAAAACTATTTCCTTTCATGTGTCCAAAATTTTCCTGACATTTAATTACTTTGGGTTTCCAGGTTCTAGTATTATAGGGCAAAATTTTTCCTATTCATTTTCTGAGTTTAAGGTAAACCTGTAGGAGAGATTTGGTTTGTGGCAAGTAAATTTTAGAATGATACCAGTTTATACAAACAGGAATAGCTTGCTGCTTCTTTATGAAATATGTATTTTTAAATTATTTTTCTTTTTAAAGCAACAACAGGAATTAGGTGTGTCTCTAACTAGATATTTATTCCTCAACCTGCACAAGATAACGTAACTATGGAGCTAAAAACAGCTGGACTATATAGTAAAACTTAGAATAATGTATTTCCAGTAAATCTAGTTAAGTGGCCTGCGCTCAGCACATTGATTTTACTGTGCAAAAGGACAGTTCACTGGGAACAGCTTAATTATATGGCAGTTGTAGTGTGAAAGGCAAATTATAGCAGAGAGCCCAGACACAGGAAAAGTCTGTTGACAATGATGGTAGGTCTGAATTTGTCAATGCAATGTGTGAAGTAAAATTGTGATCCTTACTTCAGAAAATATTTAATGGAGCAGGAGATGATGTTTAAGGATGTAGCATGGGCAGACCAAATGGTGTGACTTCAGAAACACCTTTTTACTCACTGAATAGATGTATAGGCTGGTGTGTATCTGCAGAAGCAGCTGAAGGGATTTTAGAAACCACATTCTCTGCTGGTTATGTGTAACAATCCTGGTAGAAGACCATGTAAATATGTTTTATCCTGGGCCATACCTTGGGAGTGGAGAGAGGAGCATGGAGGGCCAGCCAGCCAGCCCAAACATTCCTCTAATCCCCTATCTCAAAACAGGAATAGAAAAGACATAGATAGTATTGGGTTGTGTTTGGTATGACAACATGCCTACTCATTTCCTGGTGGAGGGTACGGTAACAATATTAATAATAGCCAATATGCTTTTGTGGATTTTCACACACACACGTGCACAAGTGTTTGTGCTACTTAGCAAGGTATTTCTTTCCTCGTGCTGATATTTGCTTCAGTAGCCTATTGAAATAGTTAGGAATTTTGTATACCTCGGTTCAATTATCAGTCCAAATGGAGACTGCAACCAAGAAGTCAGAAGAAGACCGAGACTTGGAAGGGCAGTAATAAAGGAACTAGAAAAGATTATCAAGCGTAAGGATGTGTCACTGGAGAACCAAACTAAGATCATCCACACTATTGCATTTTTAATCACTATGTCTGGGTGTGAAAGCTTGACAGGAAAAAAAAAGGTGACAGGAAAAAAAAATTGATTCATTTGAAATGTGGTGCTGGAAGAGAGCTTTGTGGACACCCTGGACTGCCAAAAAGACAAACAAGTGGGTCCTAGAGCAAATCAAGCCTGAACTCTCTCTGGAGGCAAAAATGTTGAAACTGAGGTTATCCTCCTTTGGGCACGACATGGGAAGACAGAAATCTCTGAAAAAGACAACAATGCTGGGAAAGGTAGAAGGCAGTAGGGAAAGAGGAAGACCAAATACAAGATGGATTGACTCCCTAAAGGAACCCACAGACTTGATTTTGAAAAAGTTGAGTAGGGCTGTAGAGGACAGGACATTCTGGAGACTACTTATTCATGGGGTCACCATAAGTCTGGGACAACTTTATGGCACATAACAACAGCAATAGCCTATTGGTTGTCAAGTCTCTGCTTTAACTAGGCTGTTGTGGTTGATATGGCTGTATATTGTACTATATAATATAACAGAGAGGGTGGTGTAATGTGCTGGCAAGGGTGATGGGTAAATGAACAGACCACACTTGCACAGAATTCATGGCTTAAGGTAACAGTCAGAATCCCAGTTCCTTACAAACCACACATTTACTTCACATCTCAGAATGCAGGACTAGCAATACCATGACACAGACTGAGGCTGCCACATAAGGCCACGGATGCTGAGGGATATAGAACGAATAGAGCTTTATGTGCAATGGAACCTGATTTACAGCCCCCTAATCTACTTACTATCCTGGGATGCACTGAAATATGCTGTATTGTCAGCGCTGAAGTGTACTTGTATTCAAGTACACGAGAAGATATTGTGTTGTTAACTAGTGCTGAAATAAGATTCACCTCCCAGTGTATCCAGCTTTTGCCATGGAATAAGTGAGGTGCTATCTTGAATTTTGTCTCTGGTTGAGAAATGTTTGGGTGATGCCTGAAAAGGGGGTGTCATATTTTACAGGTCTCTGAGATTTGTTTGTTTTAATGTAAAGTCTCTCTCTCCTGATATCACAAGGATAAAAATCTACCATTTTGAAATTGTTTTGTCAGAATCCTCTTAGCGGGCCAGTAAGCACTTCCACAAATAGATCTTTCATTATGACAGCCACAACTGATTCTGCGCACAGAAAAACTGTGCCCATTGTGACTGATTCTCATTTAGCAGAATCATGGTAGAAATATTATTTCTGTTCCTTTTCATCTTCGTTACTCTGAAATTGCAATTAAGAAGATTAATTAAGAAGAGAGGACACCACTCATGCATCAAAACAGATTTTTATTATCATCTGTCCAATTGCATGCCAAGGAAATTATAAGAGTTTGAACTTATTGGTCAAAATAGTTTTCCATAACTTACACCTGTGAAGGGTGATGATGTCACTGGCAGGGTGCGATATTTGGTGATTAAAAATGTCTTATTTCTGTCCTTTGGCTTTTCTGACTCCCATGTAATCCCTTTCATCACATAAAAGTCATGAGATGGAAGCAGGAAAAAAATTCCCCTGCGGAATCTGGAGATGGCAATGTTTAGTAATTAAAGACTTCCTCCCTCTGTCCTGTAGCTCTAACGGCTTCAATAGGATGAAAGGGATTACGCAGAAGCTGGAAAAGTCATGAGATAATGTAGGAAATTTTAATTACCAAAAATTGCCCCTGCTGCTGACATAATCACCTTTTCCTCAGGCATAAGTTACACAGCAAGATTTCACCTATGTCATTAATGTAATCCAAGTAAGGATCAAATATATATTACATTAAAGACACAGAAATGCAGCTGCCCCTCCGTATGTAAACACTCTCATGTAGTTGGGAGGGCTTCATTTTCAATCAGGCAAAATGGGGCAGGGAGACATATGTCTTCCCACCATTCCATGGTCAATATCTACTCACACCAGGGACACAAGAACACTTTCATTAGTGCAAATGCCACTCCACCCCTTGTAAGCAGTAAGCTGACATCCTGATGGCCTCAAACCATTCATTCAATGGATACTACATGAACGGTTTGAGTTTTTAAGCAGTTTGCAGAAGCCTCGTTGATTGGGTAATCTTCAGTCATGTAATGGCAAACAAGAAGATCATGAACAGCTGAGTTTGCAGAGCATTCTGCTCTGCTGGTGTTCACCTGGATTGTTGCTGCTAAGACTGATGAAAGGCTCAACACTAGCATTTCTTTCCCTACCTTGCTCAAAACGGCATGATGGACGGAAGTGCATGGATCCATCCACTCTTTTCCTACCACCCTACCTTCACTCCTAGATTTTTGTGTGTGTTGATGCTGCACAAATTAAACACAGAAGCACCCTTGTACTAACCTAGTGAACTCTGGTGCCAGCTGGGAATGTGTTGAGAGGGTTACCCAGGATTTAGGTCCACTTCATACAGAAAAGTCAAGGTTTCTTTTCCAGTGCTACTCACAATGAGACCTGGAGAAGCAGAGCATCCCTGAGATTTCAGCCAACACCCTGAGACCTGGCAATTATTGACATTACTTTTACACTGCCATTAATTACCTAATGTCAGAGAAGCTCTCATCTAACTTCCATGTAGATCAATCATTTCAGGAACACAGTGTAAAAAAAAAACTTTGTATGCAAAACAAACATATACATTTTAAAAAAAGTTTATTCTTACTTGTCATGAATGGCTTCTAGGCTTGGCCCTAGTCTGGGTAAGACTGAAATATGTTTCCCGACATAGATTCTTACCACAACTCCCAGTTCCTGAATGTATTTACAAAACTGGTTCAGGAACTTGTATCTTCCTTACAATTGTCCCCAGAAAAGAAGGAGGCAGGGCACTAGAATGAGTAATACTTTCCACCGCTGATGGAATCAACAGGGCTCTGCTTGTATCCTCTAACAGTAAGAAGCACAGCAAAAGCAGATATGGTGATTATCAGTTGCTGGCTCACTGTATTGCCCAGGATCTATTCTGTTGTGGTCCAGTGAAGCTGCAGGGCTTGGCCTATTATTATGCAGAGTGAAGGAGATTCCTTGGGTAACAGTTGTTAGGGAGTGGCAATGAAGTATTGGAGGACAAGTCCTAAAACTAGTATTAATTGCAACTAGAGTATCTAGTTGAGATTACTATTACTCACAACTAGAATGAATGGAATTTGTTAATCACCATTTATGTAAGTCCCATTGATTTCAATGTATCTGTTCTAGTCAGAACAAAGATTGGGTTTAACCCAAAGTTCCATGTTGTAGGCAAACTGCCCTGTTCAACCTGATCTACCTTATTGTCTTCTGATATCGTGGAGGACACTACAGTATTACATAGCAGATTTGGTGGGGGAAGTGGCAGTAAGGGGAACTGTAGGCGAGAGTGACCATGCCCTTCTAGAATTCTTGATTTCAAAGGAAGTGAAAGCAGAGTGTAGCCACACACGTCTGCTGGATTTTTAAAAAGCCAATTTTAATAATCTCAGAACAAGGATAAGTAAGGTCCCATGGCAGGAGATCCTAACAAGAAAAGGAGCCTAGAAGGGTGGGAGCTTCTAAAAAAAGAAATTCTAAAGGCACAACTACAAACAATTCCAACATGAAAAAAAGATGGGAGGCGGCCAAAAAAGGCCAGTGTGGCTTCACAAAAAGCTCAGGGAGGACCTAAAAACCAAAAAAAGACATGTAGAGGAAGTGGAAAGAAAGACAGGCCACCAAGGATGAGTACAGACAAGAAGCAAGGAAATTCAGGGATGGCATTAGGAGGGCAAAAACTGGGAATGAGCTGAGGTTAGCTAGAGACACTAAAAGCAATAAAAAAGCATTCTTCAGGTATGTGAGTAGCAAAAGACAAACAAAAGACATAGTGGCACAGCTCCGTAATTGAGATGGAAAAATGAGAACAGATGACAAAGAAAAGGCAGAGGTGCTCAATTCCTATTTTAGTTCAGTCTTTTCCTATAAGACTATGAACTTCCAAACAAATTTGAAGTGCAAGTGAGGGGGACAGGATTGCAGCCAGAGATTGATAAACAAATACTCAAGGAATACCTTACCACCTTGAACGGGTTCTAATCTCCAGGGCCGGATGAACTCCATCTGAGAGTACTGAAGGAACTGGCTGAAGAACTCTCAGAACCGCTATCCATTATTTTCTTGAAATCATGGGAAACTGGTGAAGTGCCAGAGGATTGGAGGAGGGCTAATGTTGTCCCTATCTTCAAAAAAGGCAAACAAGAGGAACCTGGGAACTACAGGCCAGTAAGCCTGACATCAATTCCAGGCAAAATTCTGGAACAAATCGTAAAGCGGTTATTGTGCAAGCACCTAGAAAACAATGCAGTAATAACTAGAAGCCAACACGGATTTGTCAAGAACAAATCCTGCCAAACTAATTTGATCTCATTTTTTGATCAGGTCACCTCCCTCATAGACAGAGGGAATGCTGTAGACGTAGTATATCTTGACTTCAGCAAATCTTTTGACAAAGTGCCCCATGATATCCTGATTAGCAAGCTAACTAGGTGTGGGCTGGATAGATCAAGTGTCAGGTGGATACACAATCGGCTACAGAATCGTACTCAGAGGGTGATGATTAATGGGTCCTTCTCTAACTGGGAGGAGGTAACAAGTGGGGTACCCCAAGGCTCAGTCCTGGGCCCGGTGACCTTCAATATTTTGATTAATGGTTTGGATGAGGGAGTGCAGGGAATGCTTGTCAAATTTGCAGATGACACAAAATTGGGTAGAATAGCTAATACCTTAGAAGACAGAAACAAAATTCAAAATGACCTTGATAGGATGGAGCACTGGGCTGAAAGCAACAGAATGAAATTCAACAGGGATAAGTGCAAAGTACTGCACCTCGGAAAAAGAAACCAATTGCACAGTTACCAGATGGGGGATACCTGGCTCAGCAAAACTACGAGTGAGAAGGATCTTGGAATTGTCGTAGATCACAAGCTAAATATGAGCCTACAGTGTGATGTGGCTACAAAAAAGGCTAATGCTATTTTAGGCTGCATTAATAGAAGTATAGTTTCCAAATCCTGCGAGGTGCTAGTCCCCCCTATTCAGCACTGGTTAGGCCTCACCTTGAGTATTGTGTCCAATTCTGGACACCACACTTCAAGAAGGATGCTAACAAATTGGAAGAAGTTTAGAGGAGGACAACTAGGATGATCAGGGGGCTGGAAATCAAGCCTTATGAGGAAAGGCTGAAATAATTGGGCATGTTTAGCCTTGAGAAAAGAAGACTGAGGGGTGATATGATAGCACTTTTCAAATATCTGAAAGGCTGTCATACACCGGAGGGACAAGATCTGTTCTCGATCATCCCAGAGTGCAGGACACGCAACAATGGGCTCAAGTTAAAGGAAGCCAGATTTCAGTTGAATATCAGGAAAAACTTCCTAACTGTTAGAGCAGTACGACAGTGGAACCAGTTACCTTGGGAGTTGGTGAGTGCTCCAACACTGGGGGCATTCGAGAAAAACTTAATCACTTGGCAGATGTGCTTTGACTGTATTCCTGCGTTGAGCAGGGGGTTGGACTTGATGGCCTTTTAGGCCCCTTCCAACTTCACTTTTCTATGATTCTATGATTCTATGATAGCTAGCACTAAAGTAAGATTCAATTGCCTTCTGCTTGGCTTCTGTAGGTGGAATGAGGAAGAGATGATATCATCATCACCACCACCATCATTTTATTTTATTTATTTATTTATTAGATTTCTATACCGCCCATCTAGAACGTGTCTAATCAATTATTAGTGAATGCATTTTCCGGATATTCTGAACACAGCTGGTAAAGCTCACACTTTGTTTTGGAACGGTCACTAATTAGGGTTCTTACAAATAAAGGCAATACCTTAGGTTCTCTTATAGATGTAGCCAGTCCAGAACCCAGCTTTTTTTAATTCCACCCTGCTTTTCTAAATAGAAGGGTGGAATTTTCTCTAGAGGTTGATCTACTTATTGGTGAACACAACAGTGTTTCAGATAACACTCGGTGTTGGGGCCCTCAATTTATAAACAATTTCTGGTTTTTTGTATGTGTGTTTGTAGTGAATGCATGAACGCTGTTAGTCAGGAGAACCACAACATCAAATATGGCAAGGGGAAGGAAAGGAAGTACAAGCAGTTGTGATGCATGCAGAGTCCAAATTGATTTGATCCAGCTACTGCATGAATTACACCTAAGTGGAACAGACGGAGTATGGTATTCCATTTTAAGCACCACACTAGGGCAAAGAAGTATAGAATGTGTGGTAGTATTTATAAAGTTCACTCACTTGTTGAGATTTCAGGCCAAAACCTAATGTCACAAGGATGGGCTTCATGATGTCGCTAGCAAAATTTGAGGAGGGGAAACTTGTTTCTGGGCCAGCTGTTTGTGGAAGTGGACCTGAGGTGACTCCAGACAAATGGCCTCAGAATTCAAGTAGATCTCATCTAACTAGAGAATATGGCAACTCAGAGTCAGTGAGGAATCATTCATCAGTGCCTAGCTAGGTAACAAAATGCACCCAGCAGCTACAGCAGTTGCTGCCATAGCCACTAGAGTTTGCATCTCATGCCTACATCATCCTGCAGCTTTTTTGAGGCTGCTGTTGGGGCTCATGAAAGGCTTACCACCCCCTTTTTTTCAGTCAGTTGCATTGCTTCTGCTAGGGCTTCTCCAGGATGAAATCTCATAAATTTTGAGGCTGGTGCTCCATATCTTTGATCCGAACGTTGTGACGAGCCTAAATGCCTGGGCCTATCAGCTTTCTCGCAAGCCCCTTCCCTTCACTCCTGGATTTTTTTGGCACACAAATGTGGCACAAACACAACACGCAACCACTTTCATGCAGAGATAGTGGGCCCTGGCACCAGGTACAAATGGGTGGAGATGGGTGCCAAGGCTTTAAAGTCGTAAAATTAAAAAAATAAAACATTCTCCTCCTCCACTGTTCCTTCCCCTGAGATACAGTCATGGCCAAAAATATTGGCACCCTTGCAATTCTGTCAGAAAATGCAACCCTTCTCTCAGAAAATGGTTGCAGTTGCAAATGTTTTGGAACTCACATGTTCATTTCTTTGGTTTGCATTGGAACAACACAAAAAAACAGAGAAGAAAAGTCAAATCTGATACAATTCCACACAGAAACCCAAAAATGCACTGGCCAAAATTATTGGCACCCTTAACTTAATATTTGGTAGCACCCCCTTTGGAAAAAAGAACTGAAATCAATCGCTTCCTGTAACCATGAATGAGTTTCTTACACCTCTTTACTGGAATTTTGGACCACTCTTCTTTTACAAACTGCCCCAGGGCCTTCAGATTTGAAGGATGCCTTCTCCCAACTGCTGTTTTGAGATCTCTCCGCAGGTGTTCTATGGGATTCAGATCTGGACTCATTGCTGGCCATTTCAGAACTCTCCAGCGCTTTGTTTGTAACCATTTCTGAGGGCTTTTTGAAGTGTGTTTCGGGTCATTGTCCTGCTGGAAGACCCATGACCTTTGGTGGAGACGCAGCTTTCTGTCACTGGCCACTACATTGTGCCCCAAAATTCTTTGGTAATCATCAGATTTCATGATGCCATTCATACAGTCAAGGCATCCAGTACCAGAAGCAGCAAAGCAACCCGAAAACATCTTTGAACCTCCACCATGTTTGACTGTAGAGACTGTGTTCTTTACTTTGAATGCCTCATTTCTTTTTCTGTAAACAGTGCCACGATGTCCTTTACCAAAAAGCTCTACTTTTGTCTCATCTCTCCACAGTACGTTCTCCCAGAAGGATTGTGGGTTTGTCACATAAGTTTTGGCATACTCCAGTCTTGCTTTTTTATGCCTTTGTGTCAGCAGTGGTGTCCTCCTGGGTCTCCTACCATAGCGTCCCTTTTCATTCAGATGGCAAAGGATAGTGCAAGCTGACACTGTTGTACCCTGTGTCTGTAGATCAGCTTGAATTTGTTGGGAAGTTAATCTGGGTTCTGTATCCACCATTCGAACAACTCTTCGTTGTAATTTTTCAGTAAGTTTGCTCTTCCGTCCACGTCCAGGGAGGTTAGCTACAGTGCCATGGGCTGTAAACCTCTTGATGATATAGCGCACAGTGCACACACGAACATTAAGATCTCTGGAGATGGACTTGTAGCCTTGAGATTGTTGATGTTTTTCCACAATTTTTTCTCTCAAATTCACAGACAACTCTTTACACTTCATTCTTTTCTCCATGCTCAGTGTCACACACAACACAAAGGTTGAGTCAACTTTTCTCCATCTTAACTGGTTGCAAGTGTGATTACTTTATTGCCCACACCTCTTACTTGCGACAGGTGTGTCTAAATACAAATTAAAGGAGCATCACATGCTTGAAAAACAATTATTTCTTATAATTGAGACAGGGTCCCATAATTTTGACCCGTGCATTTTTGGGTTTCTGTGTGGGATTGTATCAGATTTGACTTTTCTTCTCTGTGTTTTTATTTATTTATTTATTTATTTATTTATTTATTTATTTATTTATTTATTTATTTATTTATTTATTATACTTATACCCCACCCATCTAGTCTTCGACTACTGTTCCAACGCAAACCAAAGAAATGAACATGTGAGTACCAAAACATTTGCAACTACAACAATTTTCTGAGAGAAGGGTTGCATTTTCTGACAGAATTGCAAGGGTGCCAATATTTTTGGCCATGACTGTATGTCTTCTAGCCTGAAGACCCCCAAGAAGCATAACAGTCTCCTGAGATTCCAGATGGTGCCCTGAGGCCTAAAGGAGGGAAGTATAGATAGTCAGAGATATGGACAGAGGTATACAGAAGTCTTATGTAGAGAGGTTGCAGTAATTGGAAATGTTTATCTTGGAGACAAAAGACTAAGGCATACATGAAGTCTTTAGTTCCAACTAGATTATATTTAATGAATCAATGGGTTCTTGGTAAGTCAACACTAAGATAAATTCTATTGATTCAATTGGTTTACACTGGGTGCAACTACAATTAGATTTAGACTGATGGGTATTTGTGGAAATTATGAAAGTAGTCTTCAAAAATCCAAAGGGCTCCCACGTAGAAGATGCTAATGTTTGTCTTCTGCTGCCCTAGAAGGAAAGATTAGATCTAATGGGGTTCATTGACAAGAAGCCGATTTTGACTGAACATTAGGAGAATCATCTAGTTTACAAGAGAATCTGACTTCAGCTTTTATGATTCTATACAGGTAGAAAATCTCCCTTGGTACAGCAGTCGAGAGGAATTGTGTAAAGTGGCCATGGGGAAGCCCCTGTCTCTTAGCCTCAGCTTCCACTTTGTAAAATGTGGACTCCTTTGTAGCAGCATTTCATGGAAGCTGAATAAGATTTCAAGCATGAAGCATTTTCCACATTAGCTAGACATTGAAATGAAGAAAAAGACAATTTAAAACATGATTTAATCCTCCCCAAATTTGTAAATTCTGGGTCAGTGTCTGTGCCTGTGGGTGTGTGCACAACTCCAAGAAGACATTGGTAGAATCAGGCACTTGCAAGGGCTCAGAGAATGCTGAGGGTCCACCACAGGTCTACGGTGCCATCAATCCAGTGTGTGCATGCAGGTGTGCTGTGCTGTCTTATTTCAGACTAGCTGCAAGAACCTTTGATGCATGCAGTCTTTCACAAATTTTTAGAGGTGCTATCCAGAAGTAACAACCCCGTTTCCTCAGATACATTGACATTGGTGAGGAACATTGTACATGCTCTTCCCATTGGTTCAAAGCAGTTCCCACTCATGCTTAAAGACAAAGTGGGATTGTGTCAAAGCCACTAATTGTCATCTACCCAAGCACCCCTAAAGCCCAAGAGCCAGTTATGACTATAAGCAGAAGAACTAGTGTAAATAAAGCTGGCAATATAAGAGGTGGGCAATGGTGGATGTCTATATGGTTAAAAAACAACAACATAGTTATAACCACAACTTATCACATGTTAGTACTGTTCATACAACCTTGTTCCACATGGAGAAAAGTGTCCATACCTCTGAACACATATGTATATTTGTGTTGAGAAACTGGACAATGTGAACAGACCTGTGTACAGTTTAAGAAGAATGAAAAGTGTGTTCATGACTCTAGCTGGAAGTTGGAGAGCAGGTCTTTCGTACTGCAGGCAGTGACAGCCAGCGTTGTTTTTGCATTATGCAGTCCCATCCGTGTGTGTAGCTGTCTTGCCCTTGGTGTCTAACATGAACTGCACGAACGTGACTAAACAATGTACTGCACAAAAAGGGTCATTGCAGCTACACTTGTAATGCACTTATTTTTAGAATATCCTGTTATCCCTCATACACTCACTGCAGCCACACCTACACCCACATCACTCTGCTTCTGACACATTCCTGGAAGCTTGTGAACAATGTTGCTGGGATCAGTGAACTGATTGTGACACTTTTCCGTGGAAATGCTGAACAAGATTACTTACACAATTACATCCACACTGAATGCGATCCAAGTGAATTTCCCCTCCAAAGAAGAAGCTACGATGGACATAGGTTTATACTGCTGCACTCTTGACAGATTTTAGAAGAACACAAGCAAGAGGGGACAGTTACCTAAAGAGGCTTTAGGTAAAATAATACTGGTCATAAAGGCTTCAATGATTTGTAGCCAAATTATTAGAACCAAATTGCTCTATCAGCTACTATATACAGCAAGCAGTATAGGCCAGGGTGATTAATCAGAGTCACAAGCAACCTGTAAGCAACCCATTTTAGGATATATCAAGAAGCTGGAATGTGTCCAGAGGAGGACAACTAAGATGCTAAAGAGTTTGGAAACCAAGCCCTGTGAAGAACAACAGGTGAAGCAGCTGGATATGTTTAGCTAAGGGAGGGAGGGAAAGGGGGAGAGAGAAGTGGCATGGTAGTTGCCTTCAAATATTTGATGGAACAAGTTTGTTTTCTGCAGTGCGAGAGACATGACTCAAAGAAAAGGACTCAAGGTTCAAGAAGAAGATTTTTAATGAACATTAGGTAGAACTTTCAGTGGTGAAATGGAGTATCTTGGAAGATGGTGGATTCTCCTTTGTTGGAGGTCTTTAAATCTTGTTTGAATGGCCCTCTGTTAAGGATGCTTCAGATGTTCACTTCCTGTATTGGCAATGAGCTGGACTAGATGATCTGTGGGATCCCTTTGAATACTATACAGTATTTCTATGATTCTATGACCCAGTGCTACCTACAAAGCAACAACTATCACATTTTCTGTAAACTGTGCAAAATTCACTTGCAAAATATTCAGATTCTCTCCAAGCTTGGATCTTGTGGCAGGTTGCAGTGGGGAGAAAATTGCTTAATGTGCTGTGTTTACTACTAATGGACATATCATGTAAGGATTTATGCCTTTAATTTGAGTTCATTTACTGAAGCCCTGCTCATATGCCCATTAGAGAAAACAATCAAGGTGCAAAAACAACAGAGCAAGCTGTTTCTGACTATGGCCCCACTGCTACGGAACAGATTACCAACCTGATCATTTCATGCCTTTAGACAAGCTCTTAAGGTGTACTTATTTCCTCTGGGCTTTTCCTGAGGTCTTTTTTATGGGCCATTGAATTGAGATGCTTTTAGCTACTACTGTTGAAATAGAGACCCTTACCCTTTTCTGTAGTTCCACTCACATAGCAGGAGTGACATCTCAGGCGGCAGCAGATTGCTCCTAATTAAAGAGTTCCTCCTTCAATACCAAGTAGTTTGTGACTTTGTCTCATTGTGTGTGAGTCATGCGCAACCTGAAACTGAGGAAGAACTCTTTAATTAGCAACAATTTGCTGCTACTAGTGATGTCCCTCACAATACATCAAGAGAGCTACAGAACAGGTTGCTGGCCGATGCTTTGTATTTCATTGAATAGTAGATTTTGTGTTTTAAAAAATATTGATGTGGTTTGGAAATTGATTGGTTTATTAATGTGATTTATATAATCTTTTTGCAAGCCACTTGCGTGTGTGTTTTTGGAGTGGTATGGAGATATAAAAAATGAACACCTACACTGAGTCTTTGCTTTATTTTCTTTATGAGCTGAACAGGTATTCTTAGAGTGGTTTGACTGGGAAGACTTTAAGTCACCCTCCAATACATTAAAGCAATGTTTTCCAACCTGGGCGGTCAGAACCCCCAAGGGGGTCACAAAGTGTTTTCTGGGGGGGAGTCTTAGTTCACCTTATATGTGCTGTAGCCCTCATTAAGTAATTCCTTCCTTGACCTTTCAAAGCCAGATATTAAAGTTAGTGTGTATGTGTATGAGAAACAAGCTCTTTGGGGGAGAAAGAAGTCTCTGAGATGACTTTACCCCATTAAAAATGACATTTTATGCAAATGTGGCAGGGGGTTTCAGGTTAATTAGCTACTATTTTATTTATTTATTTATTTATTTATTTATTTTATTAGATTTATACCCCGCCCATCTAGACCAACGGTCTACTCTGGGCAGCATTATAAAAGGGGGTCACAACTTGAAAAAGGTTGGGAACCACTGCATTAGAGGAACATGACAGGGCTCACTAGGCCACATGGACTAGGTTCTGACAGTGATACTTACATGTACACTGGCCACATCTCCATTGGATAAGTACCCAGTGTGCATGATACAGTATGTGTACTATGAAAATTGCTCTATGGAAGGTGGGAGAATCTTGATTGTATCCTTCATGTGACTTTGTTACTTGCTCAGTGCATTAGAAGTGTTCATGTAAAGGAGGGATGGAAAACATGCTCAGTTCCTCGTTCTTCTTGATTGAGGCTCTCTTCACAGGATGAGACACCTCAACAAGGAATTTTCAGGCCCTGCAATATCCCTTGTTTGCAAGTGAGAACCAGAAAAAGGGTCTCCCTTCGCTTAAGTCATTAAACTGCAGAAGCATTTCACATTTTTGCAAAACATCTCTAGCTTTGAGAACCAAAGTAGGAGAAATGCAGAAAAGGTGGTTGATTCTTACAAAAGGGGCAATAAAAGTCATCAAGTTCATAAAGCAGTTGTCTAGCTTGAGCCATTTGCACAGTCCATAAAATTGCCCATATTACACAAAGCTGTGCAAAAGATTGACAATGCTGCTTACAACATTCTTCTTCTCACCACTCTGAGAACTTTGTACAGAGCCCAGGAAATTCTTTACCTCTTTCACTGACTAGGAGAAGAATGTTACAGTCATTGACCTCAAATTTGAGCATAAAACAAGTAAGGATGTACATCCGTAATTTCAACCCAGACCTTCTCTAAGCCTCATTTTACCCTGACCTCTCCAGTATGAGCAGAATAATACTGAACTGGATAAAAGATCCCTGGAAAAGTCCCTGGAGGGCAGAGGCAGGAGGATTTAGTACTCCTTACTCAAATGCCTCTTTCATTGCTACAATGGGATATCCCTTCTTGTCTGTCCAACCCCATCCCACTCCGTTCTTTCTTTGTGATTGATTGGAGAATGACATTCCATGTTTAAACACATCAAATTTCTGCTACCCCATCTCATTTTGCCCTCAGGCTGCCTCAAATAAATTGTAAATAATGGATAGTTCTATCTGTTGGCTGAGAAAATCCCATTGCCCATAAAAAATATTGAGAGAGTAGAATTTTATATATGGGTGTTTTCATTCATCAAGCCAAACAGAAGTGCACTCATATATTACTTATTCTTGTGACAGGTGAGTGCCAATTGTTTACCCAAATTCTTCACCTTGTTGGCAGGCAATAAAATCTTATTGTGGGGGTAGGTATCATTTCACCAAATATTCCCATAGAGGAGGCTAAATTGTCTGCAGGTCTCATCCATAGCTTGGAAGTACTTGGCTATAAGTAGCAGAGTTACCTATAACTATTTATTTTCTGGCTAACAGGTAATTCAACTAGTAATCACAAAGTTACTTTTTGGGTGTATTCAGAAATGCTTAGGTTATTTTGAAATGTTACTTTTAAGGGTATTTAAAACATTTTTAGATGTATTTCACTTGTAAGTGTTAAGGGAAGTATTGTTTGGCCTTAGAGGTGGGCATGAATTAACCAGCACAGCACCAGAGGTGCTGCACTGACCCTCTCCCCACCCTGACTTTGTGTTGTGCACTGTCGGGGTCCTCCTTCTCCAGTGGCGCACCAGTCTGGGCATGAACTCAGGTTTCCCTTCCCTGCCTCCTCCAGCAGCCAACCATTCTTCAGCTGCATGAGGAGAATGCCCATCCTGCCTCCTTGTCAGAGTGGGTGGCTGCCAGAAAGGGTCAAATACCACACTAAAACACAGTAAAGAAAAACAATACTGAAAACACATTCAAAGCAGTGAGACACAACACCCCACTCAGGCAGCCAGTCACTGAGGGAAAGCTTGTCTGAGAAGAAAGGTCTTTGCCTGCTTGCAGAAGGGAGTCTGGTCTAAATCCTATTAGGACTTATCCCTTCCTTGAATGGCCAGGCTGAGAACTCTTGCCTCCAGTTTCCCCAAAAAACCCCAAAAAGGGGGGCAGCTCATCAAAGGTTTATGAAAAACCAAAAACAATACACGGACACATGCAGGAGAAATGTTATAGGGAAATCAAGGTAGGCATTACTCAGACCCACAATGTGAAATTTTGTAAACACCACCACCAATCTTTTAGTTTGATGGCACATCACCAAAAATTTTCATCCCTTGGGGCTCAATGAGTCACCGTAGAAAGTAAAAAGAAAAGCAGCTAAGTCCTCATTTATTCCAGACATTTAAATAGAAAATGGAGATCAGACAAAGCTGTGGAAAATATATTTAAAGGAAAAAAGAAGAAAATGTCCTGCTCTTCAAAGGCCTGGATAATAAATTTGCCTAAGTCAGGTCAGGTCATTTTCACCTCTAATTTATGAAAAATATGGAAGATGCTGTTGGGTTAACACTAATAGGATTAGGGCAATTGTGTGGACATTTTTGATTACTAGCAGCATGTCTCAAATCCTGGATTACTCTTATGTAGTTTTAATATCACTCTAATTCTTGATACCAACAAGGATGAAATAGGATGGATAATAATGATGTTTAATTATTCTGAGTATTATGTATGTTATTTACATATCTTTATACATAAGGAAGAATGAGGCAAGTGTTTACAAAAGGGAAGAGGTCTGAGAATACAGCACATGCTTCTCTGTTTGAATGCTTATGACCCAGCTCAAAGCCATTTGAGCCTGAACTACATAGAGAATGATATTTACTTTCTACTTCATTGATGTATCTCTCTACAAGTTTCTATCTCCTCCCACCACCACCATCTTCAAAAGAAGATCAGAGACATTTGGGTAGTTGTGGTTCAGAAAAGGAACTTTCCCAAGTTCTGTCTTATGTACATAGGAATACAGAAAGTTGTTCTGTACTGAGTTCATCTATTGCTCAGAATTACCAACATGTACCAGCTTTCTCAACTTTGGTTTTTCCAGATGTTCTGGAGAACAGCTCCCATCAGTTACAGCCAACATTGCCACAGATGCTGGGAGTCAAAGTTGAAAGGTGATATAGTCTAACTGGTAATGTCCTTCCAGGCTGCATAAGAGCAGGGTGGCTACACCTTGAAGAGGACAGAGCTTTGTCTTTCACCTTCTGTCTTTATGTAGAAGAGGGGAGTTCGTATCATGCAAGCTAGACAGAAGTTGTTCCCAGTCCTACCCAAAAATGCCAGGCGTTGAATATGGCGTGGCTTGCATTAATGTCTGAAACCATTAGTATCTGTGGAGAAAAGTGCCATTTCCCTTACTTTACTTTCCTGGACTTGACTAACAGATATCCGGCAGCTGGATCTAAAGCTTCCTGCTCCCTTCTACACAAATCTGCCTTGCAATATGTGTTTTTATAATGGTGGGCATTTTGTTAATAATCATCATAGGAAAAAAGCAGAGCAGGAAGAGAGAAAGCAACCACAAGAATTCTATCACAATGCTCCCAAATTGGGGAATGACCACAACTCTGCTCAAGCATTACTCAACTTATTTATTCCAATATGGAAACAGGGGAATGCCCTCCTTCTGCTGTCATATAGAAAGTGCAATGTCTGCAGAGAGGTACCTGCTTATGCAAAAGCTCTCCATATGAGTAAGAACCCTGGTTCTCCAGGGAGTCTACTTGCATGGAGATTAATGCCTATATGAGATTCATATAATAGGACTGTGGCATTTGTTGGAATTAAGACACTGCAAGATTAAAGTTAGGATGGAGAGCATTTCAGAGTAATAGACTTGCAGTCTTCCTGCAGCTCATGAAATTTTTTTTTAAAAGGTCATTACTAGTACCTACAGATGTAAGTTCCCTGGTGGAAAGAGTACTGGCTAGTCAGGGCACCAGTTTGGAAGGGAGCTGAAGACTGAAATCCTGTTCATCAAGGTGTAGTGTTACATTACACCATCATAAATGTGCTGGGCATTCTGCAATAAAGGCTGCACAAATTGATAGTGCATTCGGTCACTAGTTCCTGTTTCATCTGATTGCACAATGTCAAGCAGAAGTGCTTCCTTGATAGCACTTAGATCTTGGTACAACTATTGCTACTGCAGGTGTAACATTGAATTATGTCTGAACAGCTCTTCAACAGGATTTCAGCCACAATATCCCACTGCCAAGTCTCCACTAAAATGTCAAGGCAGCCTGCTGGAGACAAACATAGATTATAACTGGAGATCATGTAACTCATCTCAGCCAGCGTTGACCAACATCTGATACTCCTGAGTCTTTAGTCCAATGTAGGAAACCCAAATTTTCTTTAGCAAATTAGTTCTTGCTACTATCACAAAGGTGTATAGCCAGTTTGAATTCATTTGAGCAGACTGTTTGTGGGGAAACCCAGTACAGGCTTAAATTAATTGACAAGTATCCCATTGTCAGTTCCAGCTAGAGCACACTTTATATATCAACTGTTAAATGATAAGTCAAGAATTATGTAAATACCACTGAATCACTGGGGATACTATAGCTAAACTTGACAACTGGATACTGGACATTATATTTACATTTCACCTTTTCTCCAAAGAGCTAAAAGTGTCATACACACTCTTTTCCTTCTCACATTATCATCACAGCAGTCCTGTGAGGTAGATCAGGTTACGAGAGAATGAGCGGTCCAACATCACTAGTAGATGTCATAATGAATTAGTGGAAGTTAGCACCTGGACCTCCCAAATCTCATCTGAGTGTTCTAACCACCATGCCACACTTTCTGTATTAACATCTTCCCAGCCTAAAGCAGTTACTCGTTAGTAGGTGTTAACTTCCAATGATAAAGAGCAGGCTCTGCTATAAATTCCTGTAGTAGCAATGTTGGTCAGCTCTAGCAATCCTAGCAGTTACTAATAAGTAATAGCATATTTCTCAGACTTGTTCATTGGCACACCCTCTCTTTCCATACACCCTTCAGGAGCAGCCATCATTACCCACCCAGGGTTTATAACAGTATGCCAGAACAGCAGATATGCAGATTATTCAGGACAGGGCACTGCTTCAGATGTCATGCAATTATTCAGGTGCGGCTTAACAAGCAGTCTTTAAAATAGGGGTTGATCAGGTGTGGCCCTTCAAGTGTAGCTGAACTACAACTCCCAGTATTCCTCAGCATTGGCCGTGGCTGTTGGTGTTGATGGGAGGTTTGGAGTGAAAAATCTGGAGAGATGAACTTTCCTCATATGTGTTTTTAAAGCTTGACCCATTCCTTACCATTTATACTTCAATGTATCCAAGGGCAGACCTTTAAACCTTTGTTACTGGGCCTTCTTTCCTGATTTTGCCACCCCTTCCTAGTCCCCACAACTGAAAGAGAGGGACCTATTCCCCAGGGGACTTCCTAAATATATATATATAAAAAATGGAAGCAGGAGCCCTGCAGGTCCATGACCGAGATTGCCCAGCCCCTCATCCTCTTTTTTCTGGCTTAGCACCTTCAAACAGCTCCAGATAGTTGGATCTGGGCACCCTTTATATTTCCCACAATGTTCCTTACCTATTGGGCATTGTGGGAAAGGAAAAAGAATGTGTAGATCCAGCTGCCCAGTAGTGCTTGGGAGGCCGACACAATGACCTTCCCTTCCACAATAGCCAGTTCATACCCTAGAGAACTCTTTACCCAGGTCCTCCATAAATCTGGAGCACACCCTGTGTGAAAGATAGATGCAGAATATTAAACATTTGATTTTCTTTTTCTGTGCCTTCAAGTCAAAAACCAACCTATTGCAACCCTGGCAGGGCTTCCAAGTTAAGTGAGATATTTAAGGAGTGGTTTTACCAGTTCCACTCCCCCAGAGAGTTTCCATGACTGAGTTGGGAATTGGTACATGTATAGAAATCAGTGGGGAGAAATTTGTCTGCCATGCTTCATCTTCTCATTCTGGAGCCTAGATGCCCTCACAGCCATTCTGACTTTGGATGCAGCAGCTATAAACCGTCACAATGTGTTGCTTCCAAACTGGTCTTCAGCCGATATGTTTTTCTCCCCCCTGCACTTCTTTTCTCATTTATTTTTACCTTGAATGATCTGCTGTAACAATCTGTACTTTCCATTTCTCTCACGCGATCAAAGTATTCTGGCTTTCCGCATTGTACGGCCAGCATCCTGATCAATTTACCATGCACTTAACTGTGAAAGCAGAAGCAGTTGCAGCCCTCTAGACAGGTCCAGCTACCCACCTGTTTGCAGGGCGGTTCGTGAAATCAGTTGTGCACTCAGTCGCATGAGCACACTGGAAATGAGAATCGTATGCAATGCCACAAGCACTTCCATGTTTCCTAATATGTGTGCAGCAAATTGAGCAGGATACACATCCTCTTCCTGTACTGTTTTCTAACAAAAAGGGAGGCGAGCTGAGTTTGTCACTATTGACCCCTTTTCATTTGTTTTTGTCAAATGCCACACAGTTCACACAGAGCATAACAGCAGAAGGTGCCTTATAAGAATACGGTCAAGCACAATAAATCAGATGCCTTCCCAGAAGGATTGTGGGAGTTTACCCCAACACAACATAGGTTTAAAAGGGGACATTTCAGAGACAATGCCATTCATGGTGATAATTTCTTTGTATTCCGAAGTGTTACAAATCTGAAGAATAGTATGGGTTGTACTGTTTATTTCAACATCTGATGGTTGCCTCAAGGAAAAGGTTTTGAAGCAGTACCCAGAACAACATAAGCCTTTAAACACCTGGAATTCTACTAGACACTCCTTCAGTAAACTAGCCTCTTATAATAGCTGTGAAAAGGATATATAATATGCATCTTCTTAAAATATATGACACAAAATAGCATCTCTCTCTCTCTCTCTCTCTCTCTCTCTCTTTCTCTCAAAAATCAAATTTTCCTCCTTGCAGATGGAATTATTTCTAAACGCAATGAAAGTTACATTGCCAGTAGCTCTTTGGCTATCATTTCAAATCACATTTTTCATTTGGCTTGAAACCGAACAGCATTGGTGATTGATAAAAATTCAAACAACAACGAAAAAACACCCAGAAATATGCTACACAGCGTGGATATTTTACTTTTTTAGACTACAACTCTCAGGAAAAGACAGATTTAGTTTTTAAAAAATATCATTTCCACTCTCCGATAGAGAGTAGATCAACTCTATATCAGCAGTGTATACCATCCAGGCATCAGAAAAGAGACTAAACAATCAAAAAGGAAAAATTAGTTCCAGTAATGGATTTTTGATAGCAACTTTCTATTTCCCAATAATTTTCAGGGGTTGCCATGTTACACATTTATCTCTGTGTTGTTTTATAATTCGTGTTCTCTGTATTCTTTCCCATCACCGACATTTAAAATAAAACTGGAAAATAGCAATACTGCAACAAATACAGCTCCCACTCCCACTTCCCTGTCTCATACAGACATAACTTCATTTAAAAATACAAAGAGATAACCAATGGTTTGCACACTATTTGTCATTTTAGGGCTGCACTCCCGTATTCACTGTATGTAACAATAACGCTTTATTCTTAGGTTGCAATACCCCATTATCTGGTGAGATGGGTTAACTTGTAGGGCCTGAGAGGGGAGAAAAAAGGAAAAGAGCACAGCCTTTTCTCAAACACCAGACTTCCGAATCCCCACCATTTATTAGCAAGATACACTGTTGCCTCGGAGGCCCCATTTGTTAATTTTAGAAATAAATCGACCTGTTTCTTTCTTTTCCTCTGGACATGCAGTGACCAAGTCCTATGCCGAGGGCTGACCCAGTCAAGGAGCCGTCTCTGCCTGCAGTCCAGTGAGGAAGGTGTGATTTAATAGCCACCGCTTCCCACCCCTCCAGAGAGGTTGATTAAGAAAGGTGAGAGAAACAGCAAAGAGGACTGTGTGCCCTTACCACCGGCGCAGCAGGAGCTGAACAAAGCCAGAGAGATGAGGGCTGATCCAAATAGTTTCATGGTCATTATTTTTCTCAGTCCCGCAGACATTTCTTTCCAAAGGCAGCAGGCAAGGAGGCAGGCAGGCAGGCACAACACACTCTGCTCTGTTCGGACCAGGCCTTAATTAGTCAGCGGGCAAGGTGTGCAGAAAAAAGACTGTGAGTGGCCACGGCCCATCCTAGCTTATTTTGGGGGCTGCGATAAAGAACGGGAGGAAACACGACTGACTCCCTGTGGGAATTCAGCATGGAGCAGATTTATTGTTTCAGCCCTTTAACAGGAACTCCGCTTCTTTGGCAAGCAGGCATGTTTTTGTTACTACTTTATTTTGCTCTTCTTTGGCCTCAGAGGTCAGAAATGGTTTTAAAGGGATCCGATCCTTCTTCAAAAGAGGATCAAGTCCATGCTTTTATTTTGAGAAGATATAGACACACAGCCAGAGCAATTTGGAGTTTAGGTTGAATATTGCTGTGGGGATTCCTTTTCTCATACAATACATATGACAAATGGTTTGTTGTAAAAGGGTAAGAAGTATTTTCAAGATCAACAATGCAATCCTAAGAATGTAATCTCAGAATGCATATAAATAAAACAAATAATAAACAAGAATGTCTACTAAAGCTGGTATACTTATTAGGAGAGTATGTTCCACTGAACTCAGCCAGACTGCTTTCTGAGTATACATGCAAAATATTTTGGTAGTACATTTATTATGGCATCAGATTTCATAAACTACAGTAAGTTGCATAACATAATGTTGCTCTTACTTGGCAAATTTCACTTCGGGCACCTTCTGCATTGATATTGACCAGGCCCACAAAAGCTAATGCTACAATATGTGGGCAACTTGCTGTGGCCTTCATCCTGATCTCAAAAGCGCCCTGCCAGCAATCATTTTAGAACGCTGACATAAAGAGCAATCTGTTTCTCCTTCAGCATGGAGAGAGGGAAGAAGAGAGAGAAAAAGGAAAGGGATGAATGGAGAGGAAAAGGGTGGCCCTGAACATTTTTATTTCCTGCCGTGACTATCACTGACACACAGAGCCCAATTAACTACATGGGTATGAAAGGTGAACTGTTAAGGAAACGGACAGAAAAACAAAATGATTCATTTGAGATGTGGTGCTGGAGGAGAGCTTTGTGGATACCCTGGATTGCCAGAAAGACAAACAAGTGGGTCCTAGAACAAATCAAGCCAGAACTATATCTGGAGGCAAAAATGTTGAAACTGAGGCTGTCCTACTTTGGGCATATCAGGAGGAGGCAGGATTCTCTGGAAAAAAACAATAATGCCAGGAAGGGTAGAAGGCAACAGGAAAAGAGGAAGACCAAATATGAGATGGACTGACTCCCTAAAAGGAACCCTCAGGCTTGATTTTGCAAAAGCTGAGCAGGGCTGTTGAGGATAGGACATTTTGGAGCAATCATTCTGGAAATCGCTCATTCATAAAGTTGCCATAAGCCAGAAGCAACTTGATGGCACATAAACAACAAGGAAGTACAGTGCCCTACGGGGAAGGAAATGATTTTGCACACCTGTTTTACAATGCCACCAGATACTTTGCTTCAAAAGGTTAAAATTTCTGGAATTTTATATGTATTTGATAAGTAAGAACAACAGAAACTACAGAGTTCAAACTGGTCTGGAAATCAAAGGGGTGGGTCACACTTCTCCTGAAGAACGAAGTATTTAGCTGAAGGAGAGGATGGTTCCTGAACCAGAGAAGAATGGTTTAGATTTCATTTGGTGCCCTGAAAGTTGGCAACCCTAGTTCAAAATGCTTTTTATAAATTTGGGAAGTTTTACATGACTAATTTCTCTGTGTACTGATTTGCTTGTTTCATTTGTAGAGTGTCCTGTTTTTATTATTGGTTTCAATACTTTGATCTTACTGCTGATTTTACTCTCTCTCTCTCTATGTTTTAATGCAATTATCTGTAAGGCCTTTTATCCCAAAGGAAAAATAACTAACAAATCAAATGTACATTTTGTTGCTAAAAAGAGGGCAATCATTGATCAATAGCCTCTGTCCATCTTTGGAGAAAGAAAGAAATATTATTCTCCATTTTGTAACACATGTGGCAAGGGGGAAAATTCTCCACTATGCCTAAGAAAGAAAGCTAGTTTATTATGGGGAGGTAGCGCAGGGCAGGCTTCATGGAGCACAACCCTTTCTTACAATAATACCCCAGGCATCTGCCCCCCATGCTTCCTGAGATAACCAATGAGATGACTAATGGCAAAGACAGCCTTGGATTCGTTGAAGAAAAAGTGACTGGATTGCCATTGGGATAAGATGTCATGCATAGTAGACTGGAAATCTGGAGACAAGATATAGAGAAATTGAGATTCAGAGCTTCTGTGAATAATTGTGTCGTATCAAGTCCTCCAATATGTGTTTATGAGCCCCACATCCTGCTTCGGTCTAATTAAATGGAAAACAGTGAGTCAGTCTCCTTGGCATCTTTTGTTATGTGAAATGCAAGCACTGATTACACTGTTGGCTTTCTCACAGGAAGCAAACCAGAAGCCATGTATTGGAGCCAAACCTTAATTTTCCAAAAGACTGTGAAAGCTCAACCAATATCTATCGAAGTACAAATCACATCTTCCTCCAAATCACAGGTCGCACAAAAGGAGAACTGGGAATGAAGGATAGAAGATGGAGGGCACATGGGAAGAACATTATTGGGAATAGACAAAGGTATACCTCTTGCAAATGTATATACTTTTGTGGTTGTGCAATAAAATGCCAAATCATAACATATTGTGGCTTCAGAGGCAAGACATGAAGCTAGGTTTGTGGGAATATTTTTAGTATAGCACTAGAGGACTTTCTGTGTCAAATTATACATTACAGAAGAGGAAATTCCTTAAGTGCTAAAAGATATTTGCCATAGTGTATGTTTTTTGTGTGCCCTACACTTTGCAAATTAGCCTGATCTGTTTTGTGATTGGTGATCAAGAGGTATGCATAGGCTGGACTTGCAGATATGATTGCTTCAACTTGAAGTTCTTCCTGAATCACATCTTTAGAACACTAGTATGATTTCACTTTAGATTGACATGTTATCTATAACGTGTCATTTGATCCACTGATGCTGAAAGTCCATATATCAAGTAGGATTGGCATGGATACTATTTACAGATGGATGTGACAACAAGACAAAAGCCAAACAACTCACTTGAGTTTTCATTTGTGAGAAATGCTCTTACCTATTTAGAAGTGGAGGGGTATTGGAAGTAAGAGAAAGATATATTATGTATCCAAGACTCTGTCCTGAATCTAGAATTGACCTCCATTAATCATTCTAAAGATTTCTGGGGTAGATTTTGCACCCTGCACATTCCCTGAGTAATCCAGGACTTTTCATAAACTGAGGTGCTCCAGGACTGGATAATCAGCCCCTGACTTCAGCCAGCTCACTTTATACGTGCATGTTCAATGTGAGATTTCTGTTTGTTAGTTAGTTAGTTTGCTTGTTTGTTTAACTTTCTGTCCTCTGTTTTTGAAGATGTTGGGGTTGGTATCATTTTTTAAAAAAGCTATTTTGAAATAATTACAAAATGAATTAAACAGCTTAAAAAATAACATGTGAGGAGGCCACCAAGTGGGCTGTGTGATCTCACCTGGCACCCCCCTGGAAGGCCTGCTGGGCAGGGAGACGGCAAGACCTCAGGTGAATGTTGAGATTAGTTGGCCTGCCCAGGAAAAGGAGGCAGCTGACAGGGATAAACACCAGCATCTTGGCCAGGAGGAGGGGGCCGGGCTTTGTGAAGAGATGGGGGCTATAAAAACAGACATGGAGGAGATTGAGGAGAAGGAAGAGCTGGAGGCTGGACAGGCCAGGGCAGGGTGGGGCATTCAGGGAAGGTCACTTGCAACCCCTTCTCTTGGAGTGGGCTCTGATGCTCACACCACAAAAGCAGAGCCTCTAAGGACATTCTGCAGCTGGGGTGCAAGAATACAGAACACTGTCCCCCATGTCTCCAAGCAGTGCATTACTTTCAGTGACAGGACAGAGATGAAGGCCAGTTAGTAGCTCTTAAGTGCTTGGGTTGGTATATATACAGGGAGAGGCACTCTTCAAGTTAGCGAGAGCTCAAGATTTCATCATGGCTTGAAATGTCATTACTATCACACTGAACTCAGATTGGAAATGCACTGGCAGCCACTGCACCTCTGGAAATTTTATCTCATGTGGTATAACTGTGCAAAGAATTGGTAGGATACATGAGACACCACATAGTAATAATGACTGATGGGAATTTCATATCACCTCACATCAACTCAAATCTAAGACTGTAGGTGAAAACAAAATAAAAATAAAAAGTAAAAAAACAAAAATGTGGTGGCACTTTAAAGACTAACTTTTATATTTTCAATGTGAGCTTTCACAAACAAGTCCATTTCATCGGACACAAGAGAAGGCAAATATTTATAAATGGCATGAGATATCAAAATACAGAGATCATGATTGGTTGGTAAGAAATTCAGTGGGTGTTATTGTGATTATAGTGTCTTTGATATGCAGGTCTTTCATAGAAGTTTGTGCTCGAAAGAATGTGAGAACCTCTGTGATAAATTAACAATGGTAAAATAACAATGGCAGAGTAACATGAATGTTAATTAGATTACAGACCTGCATATCAAAGACACTATCATCACAATGTTTAACATCCACTGACTTTCTTACCAGCCAAACACGATTTCTGTATTTTGATATCTATACTTTCATGCCATGTTATATCTCTTTCTCTTATGTCTGATGAAGTGGACTTGTTCATGAAAGCTCACATTAAAAAATCATAAAAGTTAGTCTTTAAGGTGCCACCATGCTTTTGTCTTTTTTTTACTTTTTGTTTTTATTTTATTTTCACCTATAATGCTTGCACAGACTAACATGGCTACCCCTTCTACAACACAAATCTAAGACGTCTTACAGGAAACAGCTCACAAATTTAGCAAAGTGCACTCAAGTATAGAGTAATCTAGTGATTAAACAACAACAACAACACCCAAGCAATCAAGCAATTCTCTTATTAATCTTAAGTGGAAAGGGAATTATTCTTTTGTTCCACTTCTGTATTTTTGTAGTATTTGGAAAGTGCAATATCAGGATTGGCTGCTAGAGGGAACCAGATAAGATTTCCCACATATTTTGCCTGCTGGCAACCACAACAGGACATTTAGTGATCTTAGAACTGTAGAGCTGGAAGGGACCCTATGGATCATCGAGTCCAGCCCCTGTCAAGGAGACACAGTGAGGACCTGAACCTCCAACCTCTGGCTCTGCAGCCAAATACCTAAACCACTGAGCTGTCCAGCAGTTCTGTTTAATAACATGTAAAACAAAACAGTTACTTGTGCCCTCAAGCAACAATAATAGTAACAGTAACTGGGCTGTCAAGAAATAACGAATAATTTTTTGAGCTCTGATGAAAGTAATGAGTTTCTTTTAAAATGCAACCTTCTGA
This sequence comes from Intellagama lesueurii, assembly GCA_037013535.1. Classification (NCBI taxonomy): domain Eukaryota; kingdom Metazoa; phylum Chordata; class Lepidosauria; order Squamata; family Agamidae; genus Intellagama; species Intellagama lesueurii. The sequence continues at coordinate 177,929,172 of JBAJHW010000005.1, read as the reverse complement.
GCTCTGATGTAAGCATTGGGCCGTTGGAAGCCACCACAAGCAAGCCATCAGTGATCAAAGATCAGTTGACTTATAAGAGGTAGAGTAAGGCAGCCATCTCTGGCAGTAGATGTTTATGACAGGTCTGAGATGGGCTACTGAGATCTGCAGATAGAGCTGTGGTGTCTATTCCACATACCCTAAGTGAGGAGGAATTAAATAACCTCTTAATGAGGGTGAAAGAGGAGAGGGCAAAAAATGGTCTGAAGCTCAACATCAAAAAAACTAAGATCATGGCCACTGGCCCCATCACCTCCTGGCAAATAGAAGGGGAAGATATAGAGGCAGTGACAGAGTTTACCTTCTTGGGCTCCATGATCACTGCAGATGGTGACAGCAGCCACGAAATTAAAAGACGCCTGCTTCTTGGGAGGAAAGCAATGACAAACCTAGACAGCATCTTAAAAAGCAGAGACATCACCTTGCCGACAAAGGTCCGCATAGTCAAAGCTATGGTTTTTCCAGTAGTGATGTATGGAAGTGAGAGCTGGACCATAAAGAAGGCTGACCGCCGAAGAATTGATGCTTTTGAATTGTGGTACTGGAGGAGACTCTTATGAGTCCCCTGGACTGGAAGGAGAACAAACCTATCAATTTTGAAGGAAATCAACCCTGAGTGCTCACTGGAAGGACAGATCCTGAAGCTGAGGCTCCAATACTTTGGCCATCTCATGAGAAGAGAAGACTCCCTGGAAAAGACCCTGATGTTGGGAAAGTGTGAAGGCAAGAGGAGAAGCGGACGACAGAGATCGAGATGGTTGGACAGTGTCATCGAAGCTACCAACATGAATTTGACCAAACTCCGGGAGGCAGTGGAGGACAGGAGGGCCTGGCGTGCTCTGGTCCATGGGGTCACGAAGAGTCGGACACGACTAAACAACTAAACAACAACAACAAGCTAGGTTGCTGTCCTCATGTGTGAGGTAAAACATCAGTAGTATGTAGCATGGGAAATCTACCATGTTTACTTTTGCCTCAGGCAGCAAAATGTCTTGTGCGATGCTACTTCACATAACAGAAGGATCTGGAAGTTGAGTCATGGCAACTGGACTTCTTTCTTATTAGGTTGAAACATTTCACTTCTCATCCAAGTAGCTTCTTCAGTCTGAGGAGAGTTGGTAGGAGACCCCTGATATATCCTCCATATTGGTTTCACTTTCCCCTGGTCTGAATAGGTTTGTTAGATGGACAAAGGATGGGGGGGGGGTGAGTGAAAATCCCACTTCTGCAGTCCTTCTCCACCCATTGTCATGGGTCGTTAACAGTTGTTAACAGTGGTCTTAACCCTCCACCCCTTTATAGAAAATCCCTCACTCATATAGAAAATCACTCATTCAACAGGGGTTGGAGGCCTTAGATACCATCTGTCTCCTATTTATCATGCTGCCCTTTCATCCCTCACCAGAAAGATCAGGAAGATCAACTTCCAGATAACCTCACCTGGATGACTGAGAATCTTCAGAGGTAACAGAAGGATGTTCATATAGTAGAGAGCATAGGCATGGACTTGCTTCCCCAGAAAGCAGAACAAAAATCAGTTGTAATTACAAGAGGTTAGGTTTTGTTTAAACATCAGGGTAACTTTCCGGGTGATAAGAGCGATTCAACAATAACACCAGTTACCTAGAAGGCTGACGAACTACTCTCCCAGCCCTATGAAAATTCATGCTGACTGGTGGTGGTGGGGGGGGGGAGATCTTGAAATTGTAGTGCAGAAAAGTAATTTTTTCAAATTCTAGCTATTTCCTTCTAGAAGTCTCTGAACAGAGTCTAGACAGCCATCTATTAGAGATGTTGTAACTCTGTTTCTTATACTGATCTGGGGACGGGAGTAGATAGCACAGAAGATTCCCTCCATCTGCAGGATCCTCTGTACCATATTTAACACGCACATGATTTTGTTCAGTTTTGGAAGCTAAGCGGGGTTGGGAGTGGTTAGTACCGTATTTTTCCGTGTATAAAACAACACTTTTTCCTAAAATAATTAGGGGGGAAATTGAGGGTCGTTTTATACACGGAAGGAAGCAGAGGCAAAGGAGCACTCTCGCGCGCTCGGGCACCTCTTGCTGCTGCCGCCGCCGCCGCTGCCCATTGCCTCCTCCAGTGCGACTGCCAGGGCTCACCTCCAGCTCACGTCGCTGCCTTGTCCCCTCCGGTGGCGGAGGCAGCAGCAGCAGGAGGCGGAGGCAAAAGAGCACTCACGCACGCTCAGGCGCCTCTTGCTGCTGCCCATTGATTGCTGCCGCTGCATCGCTTCCTCCAGTGCTCCCTTCGAGCAGGGGACAAGGCAGCGACGACGGAGGTGGAGGAGCAGTTGCCCATTAACTGCTCCTCCACCTCCGGCAAGGGTCAAAATTAGGGGGTCATCTTATACATTGGGGGGTCGTATACATGGAAAAATACGGTATGTAGTTGGAAGAATGCCCAAGAATTACCTCTACCTGGCAGAGGTAGTAAAGAATCCTGCCTGAAACCTTGAGCAGCCACTGCCAGTCAAAGTGGGCAATACTAGGAAGGTGAACCAAAAATATGGCTCATTATAAAGCAGGTTCTTATATTTTCCTGTTTCTATGATAATTAGTCTGTGCTTTCCATTGTTCCAGTAGTTTCTGTTCCAATTGCATTTTTGTGTGTAAGGTGGAGAAGTACCATCTTGTTTGTTTGTTTTAATTCCTTGGGTGCCGTGCTGCACTTCAGAGAGCAGGAACTGTGCTGGTCAGGAAATGATGCCAGTAACTCCCCCTTGCCAAAAACATCTAGTCCAAGTTTATGTCATGGAGAACAGGCCATATCAGTGCCTTAGAAATATAGATAAAGAGGGACAACTTCCTTATGTCTGGCATTGGTAACTGCCTATCAGTTCTCTTTCCTTTATTTCAATGAACATACCAGGCTCATATTGATAGTGGCTCAGATTATTCTTCAGCAGCCGTAATAATTGCACCATTGAATCTCTTCCATGTTTGTGTTACCATGCTTTCTCTTCAGCACACATACACACACTAATTCTGGTTCTCACAAAGCTCTAACAACAGGCATTCTTTGAAACAGTGTAAGAGACAGCATGCTGTTCCTTTAGTAAGGTGAAGATTAAAAATTAATCTTTGCGGTCGTCTGGGAGACTAGTGGCCACTTTAAGTTGATGGATGCCTTGGCTACTGAGCACTCTTCACTTGCTCAATCTGTTCTTAGCATGCGGCTGGTAGCCCATATTTAGGATGCTTGAGTGATCCTCTTTAAAAATACTGATTCTGTTCATGAGCAGTTTTCTAGGGGAAAGGGAGCATATATAAACAGGGTCTAGCTTAACAAATCAAGTAGTCTTATATAGTGGTTAGAGTGCAGCTCAGTGAGGGCAGGTGACTCCAGTGTGGGTTGGGGATAGTAGATATGCTCCAGATTCCAGTGCCAAACCAGTTTTAGGGATGGGCCCAGCACATTGAATAGCTCCTGTAAAGTTCAGACAAAAACAGTGGATTCACCCCATCAGAACATTGGAATCACCATCTTCCACTGTTGTTGACTTAAAACTTGGACATGAGCCGAGAACACCAGCCAAACAGCACTGCAAACTGAGGAGAACATCCATCAGGTAACATTATTGATTTGACTTTGATTTGAATTGGCTTCTCCTGGTGGTTAAATGAAATTATAAACCCAATTCTCTGATGGAGGCTTGCCATGTTGCTGTTAGAATTATTGCATGCTTGTACTGTTGCCTTTAAGAGGTTTTGGCTGGGAGGGACCTTTCTGGATGGGGGTGAATTTCAATCTATCCAGCAGTGGCCAATTGTTCCCTTTCTGCCTCGAAACCTTGAAGAGAGCCATGCCTCTCTCTTCAAGTCTTCTTTTCCTGCTCTTTTCAGTCAGAAGTGTTCTGTCGTTTTAGCAATGTAGGCAAACAGTCTGAAGATAGATAGAGCTATGTAGTCTGTGGACAGTTAAAGTCAGCCATGTTAGTCATGAAGCTAGTTAACCATTTAAGCCCTGTTCATGTAACCGTTTAATGTTTTTCTATAGAATATTGTTTGTTTTGATCTATGAAGAACTGTGAGTAAGTGGAAGATTTTATTCTTTTCTCTTACCATCTTCGCTGAGTGAATTATTGAGACAGTAAGTGGTAGTTGAGGAGAACTAAGCAATAAAGGATGATCTACTGAGGGGAGACTGGAATCTAATTATGCTCTGTATGTTCCTGAACTTTTATCTGTTGCGTAGTTAGCAGGTTTTTAAGCGACAAAATTTCCCACACTCTGCCAATAGTTGCTTTATTGCCTTTTCCCCAGCCAAAAAGAAACCTTGAGTTTCAAAAAAAGTCAAGGGCTGGGGGGAATAGGTGGATGGAAATTACCTGGCTGCTCTTTGAAGAGTTGGTGAATAAATTCCAAACAAATGCTGCCTGGGGAGGAGTTTGAAACCATACACCCCCCACAAGCTGTTTGCAGACTGGCTCTGAACTAATCTTAAGAAGCAGACCTGGCACGAACAACTGCTGTGAAACGTAGGACTCTAATTGTATAATTTTTCTCAACTAGCCACAAGATCCTGGTTCACAGCCTGAGGAAGATGAATTATCATCAGAAGCTAGCTGGCTGCTGTTTGCTTGATTTTTTTAGTGGTCTAATAAAGGTATCACTTGCTCTTGCATTTGTATTGTTTTTGAGGACCACACCACCTTTTTCTATTTTTTTTTTAAACTTTTGGAGATCCAGATTCACATGGAGGGATTCTGTTCCCAAGAGAAATCCCTACTTTAGAGAAGGGATTTTCCTTGGGACATGGCCCAGAAGGAAATAATTGAGTTTCTCTTGTTGATAATGATCAATCCCCCCCATGTAATGTACATATTTAAAAACATTAAAAGCAAAGGTGGATTTAATATTTATTTCAGCTTTCAATGCTGGAGAGGTGATAGGAGATCTGTTTTGTTCATGGCCAGCTACAGGACCAGCTAATTCCCAGCAGTTAGTATGTAGGCTGTGGAAATCAACTCAAGAGTATCAGAAGATAGGAGGCAGAAGGATTTCCAGTGTTCAAAAACACTCCCTAAATGTTTCAGCTGCTTGGCAAACTATCTGCTTCCTTCCTTCCTCCCCCCTCCCGCCAGCTCTAGTTGTCTGTGTTTCCACTTTCCAATTTATATAAGACATATAAAGCAGGATGAAATACTTTCCACACCACTGAAAGCTATCAATCGTGGAAATAAAGTAACCAGATGAAAATCAAAAGTGTTCAGGGCAAGTTGCTGAAAGCCAATATTTCAAATTACCCATAGAAAGGTTGAAAGTATGGATGATTTTTCACCTATACAACCTTCCCGTAATTTATTATCATGCTGGACATTTCATCATAACAATATATTCCAGCATTGACTTCTCTCTTCCTGTAGAGCTTCTTAGTAACCAGACTTAGAAAAGAACTTTTAAAACTGAGCTATAGTGCAGTATTTTAAAAAGACAAGAACAAACATAGAATTAGCTTTGCATCTGATGAAGTGGGATGTAGTAAATGAAAGCTTATACACAAAAACCCTTGATTTCCAAAGGGCGGACTTCCCTCAGATGAGGAAACTGGTTAGAAAGAAGTTGAAAGCGAAGGTAAAAAGAATCCAATCTCTCCAGAGTGCATGGGGCCTGTTTAAAACAACAGTAGTAGAGTGCGTGGCGGCAGTGAAGAAGGCCAATTCCATGCAAGGTATCATTAAAAAGGGGATTGAAAATAAAAAAGCCAACATTATAATGCCATTGTACAAAACACTGGTAAGGCCGCACCTGGAGGTGCGTACTGGTTGACACACCTCAAAAAAGACATTGTGGAACTGGAAAAGGTGCAGAAGAGAGCAACTAAAATGATTACTGGGCTGGGGCAGCTCCCTTATGAGGAAAGGCTGCAGCGTTTGGGGCTCTTTAGTCTAGAGAAAGGGCTCCTGAGGGGGGGGGGGAACATGATTGAGACATATAAAATTATGCAGGGGATGGATAAAGTGGATAGAGGGAAGCAATACCAGAACCAGGGGACATCCACTCAAATGGAGTGTTGAGAGAGTGAGAACAGACAAAAGAAAATATTTCTTTACCCAGTGTGTTGTTAGTCAGTCAAACTCCTTGCCACAGGATGTGGTGATGGCATCTGGCCTTGATGCCTTTAAAAGGGAATTAGACAGATTCCTGGAGGAAAGGTCCATCGCAGGTTACAAGCCATGATGGGGATGTATAATCTCCAGGCTTAAAAGGAAGGTACTTCAAAATTTCAGATGCAGGGGAGGGGTATCAGGAGAGACATATCTAGTTGTGTCGTGTGCTCCCAGAGGCATCTGGTGAGGCCACGGTGAGATACAGGGAGCTGGACTAGATGGGCCCTTGGCATGATCCAGCAGGGCTCTTCTTATGTTCTTATGCTGTCTCACTCATATTCTGCTTCCATGCTTATCTTAGCCACTGGCAAGAGTCCTACTGGATTCTTGTAAGGTTTGTTCATGTAAGGTTTGTATGCCTTGCTATGACTAATTGTGGCTAATTGACAAGGTGCTGGTGTATATCTGGTTATGTGCCTGGTCACATGCCCAATTACACACCTTACCAATTATCTCCTGTTAGCCATAGCAACTTAACCAAACCTTAAACCAGTGGTTCCCAACCTTGGATCCCCAGATATTCTCGGAGTGCAACTCCCAGAAGCCTTCACCACTAGTTGTGCTGGCAAGGGCTTCTGGGAGTAGCAGTCCAAGAACATCTGGGGTCCCAACGTTGAGAACCACTGCCAACACCATGAGAGGAAAGAGCTGGACTAGAGGTGCCTTTGGTCTGACTTAGGAGAGCTCTTCTTATGCTGTTACATTCTTTAAATTGGGGTTGGTAGCAGTGATGAACAAAGGATCACAGAAGAAACAGTTTTTACAAATGCATACATTTATTAAGGCTTGACGCATTTCAAGAAACATAGATTTTCTTCCTCAGAGGCACTTAGCAACTGGCAAAACTGAACTCCTTAGTTCTCTCATTTCATAAAGGGACATATTAAGACGCTGAAGCTTTAATTGCATCAAAATATCTGAATCGTAATTGTTCTGAATTCAGTACATGCTGTCTTAGCAAAAAGTTGACCTTTCCCTTGCAATCTGCAATCGTTCTTCTTTGTGGGTGGTTTAGAAGCTGAGTATTTTGTGCTCCAAAAGACAGATAATTTAATCTATTCAGGTAAGTGTGATAATAGTACATTACAAACCCGAGTCTATCATGTGCCATTACAAGAGCTGGGGAGACGTCCATAATAGCTTCCTCTATGGAGCGTGTCAGTCTCGTGAGTTAACAAAGGATGGATGGATGCCGTAAAGAGAGGTGTAATGTGGCAGAAAAGCAAAGCCAATGAATAAGTGATCTTGATGTTAAATGAACTGAATCATAATAGAAATATAACCAAATAGAAATGCTCTATTTTTCCTGCTAAAATAAATATTTAAAAGAATTTAATGGACTGTAAGCTCAACACTATTGCTATCTAATTAACAAGGAACCAAAAGTTTCTTTAGAGGCCTTTGTTAAAACTTGATTGCAGTAGCTTCCAGATGAATGGCTTGAAAGCTGCTAATTAAAAAAAGGACATTGTCCATCTATTTTGCATTTTTCTCCTTAACAGAATTATTTCATGGAAAGAAAAAAAAATATGGACACATGATAAGGGTACATAAATTTAGTAACTATGAAGAAGCTTTTCTGCATCTCTTATAATATAGCAAAACCCAATGAGTCAGCCAGTAAAGCTAAATGGTGGGAGGTTTTGAATGGATAAGTAGATGCACTTTTTAATGTAGCACACACTTAAAATGTGCAATTCCAACTTGGGTGGTTTGAAAAGGGAATGAGATAAATTCAGTTTCCAAAGAAATAGCAGTGTTTTAACCTGTTTTTAATCTGTTTCAACAAGTTGGGGGAAAAACAGGGGCGGGGGAGGAAAAAAGTTAATGACAAAACGTTGTACTGTCTTAAAGATTTGATTTGCTTCAATGTGAGCTTTTGTGGAACAAAATCTATATAGGTCCCCCCTTCCCACTTTCCCTCCTGAATGTTGCCAACAGAAGATGGATTCAGGGAAGAAAGAGCTATGAGTAGCTAGTAGTCAAATGGCTATATAAATTGCCTCCAATATTGTCTCTGACAGCTCAGTGAATTAGATATTTGCTGCAGAGCCAGAGGTTGGGAGTTCAATCCCCCACTGTGTGAGCCTGTGTAGCCTTGGGCAAGCTGCACAGTCCCAGGATGCTCCCAGAAGATGGGAATGGTAAACCACTTCTGAATACTCTCTACCTAGAAAACCCTGAAAAGGCTCGCCATAAATCAGAATTGACTTGACAGCACACAAATGAGTGTTTTATAACTGTACTACAAGAGTTGGTGGGTGCAGATGTTGCAGTTGTATTCATGTCCATGTTGTGCTGGTGTACCCTCCACTGAGAAATGGCTGCTGCTCTGTGAACAGAATGCAGGACTAGGTAGCTCATTGGTCTGGCTCCTCTTACGTTCTTCTGAAAGGTCAGAAATGAAAGAATTAAGAAAATTTCTCTGAGTTTCTGAAAGAACACTCGAAATAAAATTTGGAGGTCAGAGGAAAAGAATATGGAAAAATATCACTGGTATAGAAGCATTTTTTTTCCTGGTTTCAGGAATGAACAGTAAAAAAAAAGACTGGCACAATTAAAAACCAATAGTTGGGCTTCTTGGAAATATAATTTATAAAGACGTTATATCATTCAAACTTTCCCCTCAACTTCATTGGTTCTCTCTTACTGGTCCAGTTGGAACTTTATTCCAGTTAAACACTGGCTGCAGGTTGTTCTGAGTCTGACAAACTAGCTGTACAGCACATACAATAAACTGGCTCCAGGAGGTAGGCTCAGTGAAACTACTATTTAAAATGATAGATGTATCACAGTGTCACCGCTGGTGGTAAGAATAAATTGCATGCTGAGATCACAACACCAACTACATGATAGTGCCAGGGGGCACACTCAGGGCGAGGACAAAGTGCTTCTGGTAAACACAATGTCAGATAGTGATTTACTGATTGTCTTCATTTTGGCTTATTCCAAGTAAACATGCCTGATTGTAGCCTTAGGGTTTATCCAGACATGGGATTTGTTTCTGTAAATGTACCAGGTTGATCATATTTTTCCTACCATTCAGATGATGTAATGCTTGTCCTGCTATGTTCAGTGACTTTTCTCTAGTCTTTCTGTGTTTTCTTTTTTTGTTCCCATTTAAGGAATGGTGTATCTTGTTCCAGGGTTTGTTCTAGGGGTGCAGTTTCCCATGTGTCTACAGCAATTCTTCTGAGTTCAAAGCTTTCACATAATTGGAAAGTACATGGTTAGCTAAACTAAGAACCACTCCCCAGTCTTCTACTGCTCTCTTAAACTGGGCTTTGCCACAGCCTCTGTGCATCGAAGGGGAGATTGCCACTTCTAGATTAGATTCTAGATGTTCTGGGTTGAAACTCATAATTATCCTACCGCCATTTAATAAAACAGGGCAGGGAAACACAAGACTCTTGCTTGTTTTGGTTCAGGAAACCCATAGAAATCCCCTCTTTGCCCTGTTTTGGAAGACTCCATTTCTTGAAAGCTGCCTGTAGTGCTGTTACTCCCCAAAAGAACCAGCCGTTTAAAGTAAACTATGGACTTGAACCCAATAAGCCATGTTCTCCTAATTATGATGAAGTGGCATCAAAACTTTGCCCCATCTCCAGCCCTGTCATCCCACTTTTGGGGTCCACACATTAGCAACAACTGCAACATTACAAACCACATCAAATTTCAATGTTCCCTCGCCAAAGGAAATTAACACTAATTAAGTATAGCCCCTCCTCAAACATTCTCTTTCTATTTATGTCATCCGTCCATGCCAATTGTTCTCCTGGCTAGGAATAGATTATAAAAGCTTTTCTATTATTATGTTTGTATTTAAAATATTTTTATCCCACCTTTCTCCTTAAGAAGAACCCAAGGCAGCTTTTTGACATCTGGTGGGGCTAATAGCTGTCTTGGGTTATAGGAATTTTCTTGATGTGAGGGGTGGATGGGCACCCCTTTGCAACCCCTTGCACCAATAAAAATGTACAGCATGGAAAAAGTTCTCTTTTTGTACTATAATCCTTGCTTGCTTCAACCTGTACAGCCAGTAGCTATGTCTACTTTGAAATTCTGGAAGTTTTAAGTTAATCAAGGAATTCTTCCAAGATCTGTAAATCATCAGAATAGTCTACAGATTCATTATAAAGCATATTACAAAATGTCAGGAAATCAGATTATGGATCTCCTATGTCTGGTATACATTGGTTTTGAAAGATCAATCAACCTCTGCTTGGTGGCTGGTGATCTCCAGCTACAGAGGTGGTCAACCAGACTGCCTTCACATGTAGGAGGCTAATTGAAGCCAGCAAGAGGGCCACAATTGTTTTCCTGAAACTGCATCATATCAGGAGTGAAGTGTAAGATAGCTGGGATTTTCCTGCAATTGTGTGATTTGGGAATCCAGGCCTTGTGATACTGACCAGGCCTAGTCTTGTAAAATAGACTTTGAAGAGACCTCTATAAGGCCTCCCAATATAAACAAGCAATAATATGAAAAGAAAAGAAAAGAAAAGGCAGGCTTCTCACAGTGGCAGCATGATTAGCAAATCAATGAGAGAATAGAGTGTGTGAAGGAGGTCAGAATTTGATAATAGCTATATGAATCCATTTTCTAATTTGGTTGGAGTGAATGTCTTTGCTATAGGTTTCCTAGCAAACACAGGAAAATTTTGCCCACAGGCAAAACAATTTATAATTATTTTGGTAGGCTCAAGAAGTGCTGTCATCTTGTAAATGCTATGGGGAAACAAATATCAACTGTTATGAAATACGTTTGCCTGTTGCTCTTTTGTCCATAAAACATGGCTGCGAAGAGTATATTAGCCTGAAATGACAGAGAATCACTACAGAATGTGGTCCAAAAGGAGCAAGAAAGATAGATAGCCCAGCACACTGCCTCCTTTAGTCAGCAAATACCATTATTCGCATTGTGCGCATTCCATTTGGAGAAGCAAGATAGATGCTGTAGCACTTCAAAGAAAATGTCCTTTCCAAAAGCCCAAAGACTTGGTTCCTAGGACTGTCAGCCCATTCTACTCACTGAACCTTCAGCTCAGCTAGAACAATGGACTGTTTGCTCCTGGACAAATTAGCCCCCTTTAGTAGTGTCCCCTGCGACTGAAGAGCTGGTTCTCAAAACTTGGGTATTAAAACAATTGACCATATTATATGCAATCACTAGACTCAGTCCTGTTGCTGATTTATGTCTGCATAGGGAAAATCACATCGTCTTGGTGGGAAATTGCTGTCATTAACAAGGTGCTGGTTGCATTCCAGGGTGCACATATGATTGTATGATCTGGCATGTGCCCAGAAATGCAGCCATCATCTTGTTACAGAGCAGCAATTTGTCGTCAAGATGTATGCCATTTTTCTTACCAAAGTGACAATAGGATTCTGGCTAGCTATAGTTGAAAATTATTTTTGTTTGATAAAAAAAACATATTACTATAAGAAGTATTTCATTAATGGCTTCTTACTTTTGTTGTTTAGTCGTTAAGTCGTGTCCGACTCTTCGTGACCCCATGGACCAGAGCACGCCAGGCCCTCCTGTCTTCCACTGCCTCCCGGAGTTTGGTCAAATTCATGCTGGTCGCATCGATGACACTGTCCATCCATCTCGTCCTCTGTCGTCCCCTTCTCCTCTTCCCTTCACACTTTCCCAACATCAGGGTCTTTTATAGGGAGTCTTCTCTTCTCATGAGATGGCCAAAGTATTGGAGCCTCAGCTTCAGGATCTGTATTGGAGCCTCAGCTTCAGGCTTCTTACTACTGTAATGTAAAATATTCTGCTTTTGAGGACTCTGGTCTCAAAGTCAGTCCCACTGAATTTAATGGGATTTATTTCAGATTTAATGAGTTTAGGGCAAGGATCATGATCCCATTTTTCGGTGGCTCCAAGCTGTGCAGACATGCATTGCACATTTGAACAGTTGAACTATGGAATACATACTAGCTGACTATCATAACACATTAACTAAGCAACAGTCAAGAGTTTGTCATGAGTATAACTGGAAATCCACAGAATGAGTCATCACTACTGGGGGAACCACCAGGATTCCATGTCCTAATTCGGACATTTTCCTAGGTGCTGCCCATCTCGTTCCGCTACCAGCTCTTTCTAATTTGGATGAGTCATCAAAGCTTCTCAGTCTGCTCATGGCTTTGTCTGCATAGCAACACTACTGCATCTGACCTGTGTGGGTGCCTATGGGTTCAGCACGAACAGCCACTGAGGAAACACAGAATTGCCTACATCTCAAAATGGCATCCAAAGATGGTCAATGTGAATTCTTTCATGGGATGATAGCGATGCAATCCAAATGTATCTATAGAACTTAAAGAAAAGCTCAGAAAAGTTAATTTTGTGGACATCAACTCTCAGCCCTTCTGGCTGGATTATGGGGTTGGTTGTCCAAGTATTTCTTTTTTCTTTTTTAATCCCCAAGCTCTCCTGTACAGTAAAGGTCATGTTTTCTGCACAGGAGTTGCCAATATGTTGTTATGTAGTCCTATTCAATGAATTATTTGCAGGTCATATTGTTCTGTTTTATAAATAAGAAGGCGGATTATTTACAGAACAAGGCAAAACAATAATTTTTCATTTTTTAATTTTTATCACAAATATATCTCATGACTAGCATGGGCAGACTTCAGGCTTGTAGGACAAATTCTGTTGTTGTTTTTACCCAAATCCCAATATCAACTGGCTGGAGACCAGTGCAAAAGACATATACTTTGAAAATTTGAATCCAGGAATTTGTTCACAGTATGAGAACGGAACATAGCTGACAGTCCTGTCATGCAAAAATCCACTTCTGGCTGCCATTTTGGACACTATCATTTAGTATGGGGAGAGTCATTTTACTGATGTTGTTGTTAATACAATTGTAATTGGCCTGGGTCCAAGCTATCTCAAAGACGATATCTCCCATTATGAGCCAGCTTGGGTATTAAGATCATCAGGAGAGGCCTTTCTCTCAGTCCCACCACCTTCACAGGTGCATCTGATGGGGACACAGGAGAGAGGGCCTTCTCTGTGGCTGCTCCCAGACTCTGGAACTCCCTCCCACAGGAGGCCAGACAGGCCCCATCTTTGCTGTCCTTCTGCAAGCAGGCAAAGACCTTTCTCTTCAGGCAAGCCTTCCCTCAGTAACTAGTTGCCTGTTGTGTGATTTTTAGATGGATTGTATTTGTTATGCATTACTGCTTTGACTGGATTTTTAGTACTGATTTTTTCCATTGCTCAGAGTGGCATTTTTAATATATTTGTTTAATTATTATTCTTAGCTTTAATATTGCATTTTAATGATGCAAGATGCCTCTTCATACTCATTGTTCTTGCCTTTAAATATTGTCTTTCAGTGTTGTAAGCCACCTTGGGACCTTGGGTCCTTCCTTTTTAAAAAAATAAATAAAAAATCCTTGCTAATCTTTTGCAAATCATCCAGAAATCTATGAAAAATACAGTTTTTCTCCCCATTACTATCCCATGCAGAATGCTTGTATGTAGTTGAAATAGATGTTTGATGACTGCATGCAGCCATGAGCAATTCAACCTAGTATATCAGAGGAAAATGATGCCACCTCATTCAGTGCTGTAGCCAATGCATTATCCACTGCAGAAATGATATTCCCCTTGTTTCTAACTTGTCCATGTCTTCCTTCATGGGCACAGGAACACTGAGCCATGATTTCTAGGGAAGGAAGACTGCTATGCTGTGAAATTATGCAGCCTGGAAATGAAAGTGTTCCAGTGAGTCATCTCCCGTCTCCTAGCCAAACAACAGAAAGAAAAATACTTTGCTTGAAAGGGTATGAGGCGTGACTGGGATTCCCTCTGATTATGTGTTCTCTCTGTATTCAAAACAGTGATCACTGATCACTGCCAGTCATGGCTTATGGCTGCCTTGAAAATACAATCCTCACATTTCCTTTGTCTTTGGTTAAGAGCTGCAAGATTTACCGTTTAGTAGTGGGAAGCCACACAGTCACAATTACTTGTTTGCAGCCAGAACTTTCAGGCAGGGGCTGGCTACCCTGGTCACAAGCCTGTGTGTGTGTGTGTGTGTGTGTGTGTGTGTGTGTGTGTGTGTGTGTGTGTGTGTACGTATCTTATATCTACATATAATCTTATCTCTCTCTGTATGCTAATTATATACAATTATATATGTATAATTAACATACAGAGAGAGAGGTTTATATGTAGATATAAGATATATACTGTATAATCAATCACACACATGCACACACATTCTCTATTGACCAGATACAGTAATGTTCTAAATGTTGCCTCTCTGTTGTCCATACACACACCCCAGACAGAAACCAATCAGTCCTTTAGCTGGTTTTGTGCATGATACAATCCAGTCACATTTGAACACATCTTAGGTCATAATAATGTTAGTGTGAGTCAAGAATGTGGCATCCTATCCTTTCAGAGATTAGCATCTATATATTAATCAAAGAAAGCTGACAGAAAAAAATGATTTTTTGGAAATATGGTGCTGAAGTAGAGCTTTGCAGATACAGTGACCCAAAAGAAAAATGAACAAGTGTGTCCTGGAACAAATCAAGTCTAAACTATGAATGGAGGCAAAAATGACAAAACTGAGATGGTCATATTTTGGGCACATCATGAGAAGGCAAGATTCTATGGAAAAGACAATAGTGCTGGAAAAAGTTGAAGACAGCAGGAAAAGAGGAAGACCAAATATTAGATGGGTTGACTCCATAAAGAAAGCCACAGGCTTGAGTTTACAAGAGCGGAGCCTGGCAGTTGAGGTGAGGACATTCTGGAGGCCACTAATTCATAGAATTGTCATAGGTCAGAGGCAACTTGATGGCACATGACAACAATTCCTTAGCAAAATAATATATATTTGAACACTCATTTAAAAAGTAGACAATATTTAAAATGTTCCTCTTTCAATGTAAATGTTATTAATTAGATTTTGAAACTTATTAACCGTTCCTTAATGTGTCAGCCTTCTTCACTAGTGTTCCATTCTCTGGTGAGCCACAAAACAAGATCAGCAGCATAACATGCCCTGAGTTTTCAGATCCAAAACTTGTGATCCAAAGAATGAACCCCCAAACCTGAGTCTCAGGCCAAAACCTGAAGGCTGGCACCCAGATGTAAGGTGTTTCTATGTGTATTACAATGATGATTACTTAACTTGCATCCATGTATATCAATGAACACATTTCAGTTTGATGGAGTCCTCTTTTGTCTTCCTTCTTGGTGCAATACATTTCCTCTGGGGTGGGGGCATAGTTTGTAAGTGACTTTTAAAGCTATTTTTGCAGTCGAACAATCACCACACCCCCAACCAGCAAGGTCTCAGACTGAGCTGTTGGGAGGGTGCAGCCTTGGCCTGATGAGGCTCACCCACTGATCCTGGCTCTCAGCTGTAAACAAGAGACATGCAACTTCAAGTGATGTATTTGTCATCCTTATCTCTCTGTGCTTATATCCTGACACATCCCTTCCTGTGACATTCACTCAGCCAGTGCCTCAGCTGCCCAAAGATCTCCCATTTTCTCTGGCTGCCCCTTGTGCCTGGAATTGTTTCCCAGAAGGCATCCGTTCAGCCACTCCCTTGTTTCTTTTAAATTCCTTCCCAGAAAGTCACTTTTCTAGAAAAAGCATTTAGATCATCCTCTTATTCCCTACGTGTTATTGTACCCAAGCCACAAAAGGATGTCTAACTGAAATAATCACATACCTATCCCTTATCTGCCCTTTCTTTGCTGTTTCCCTGTGTCTATTTTAGATTGTAACCCCCTTGCGTTAATGATGTAACAACAGCAACAACAATTAGAAGGAGGAAGAGGAGGCGGAGGAAGAGGGGAAGAAGAAGAGGTACCAGGCAGCTTCAGGTCCATAACCACCATTGGTGGAGATAAGACAGGGATGGGGACTTGAGTCACGGAACCCGCTGTCAAGTCAGACTTAAGTCATACTGGAGATTTCTCTCAGACTAGACTTGGTTGTTTTCTTTTTCCCAATGACTCAGACTTGACTTGTGACTTGAAACCTGCCCACCCCCTTTTTTTTCCTGGGGAAAAGAGCTTGTGTTTAACAGGGACTTGGACTTAGAGCTTAGGACTTGGTACCAAAGACACAAACTTCGACTTGGGACTTGGACCCCAAGACTCTCCAACATCCCTGAGATAAGGGTGCCTCACCGTGTTATCCTATGCATATTAAAACAGGAAGTCTCATTGAACGTAATTCCATTTATTCCCTCGTGTGTCTGGTGCAACGTAGACATTTGTCTGGAGCATTTTAAGATGAATTTCCTCAGGCAGGCTGAAGCTTTAGGTCCAATTACTAATCAGAGCTTGGAAGAGTTCTTTTTTTTCACATGCATGCTGGGGAATTCTGGGTGTTGTAGTAAAACAAAAAGGAACTTTCCCAATCTCTGTTGTCCCTTATCTTCACTGGATAGGAGTCAGTATAAAATGGAAGGAAGAAAACAATGTATACTATCAGGAACTCCTTGGAGGAAAGGTGAATTATGAATGTAATAAACAAACAAATAAAACAAGATAAAATAAGATGGCATGTGGCCTGGCCTGGATTTGCTTGTTTTGGCTACTAATCTCTGTGTTTTATAAAGAGATTGTGCATCCTTCAGCACTTCCCCCAATTTCTCCTTTCATAATCATTTCATAATGATTTAAAAGACATGTGTGGATGGCTTTGGAATAGCTCAACTCAAGAGATAAATTAAGATTCGCTGAGATTTGGATGGGATATGAATAAAACTGGACATTGCACATAAAGAGGGAAATGGCATTTGTTTTCAGTCCCCACCCTTTAAGTGAGGTTTAAAAATAGAGCTCTAGTGCTACAAAATCTGCCAGAGGGCTTTTTGAAGCTTCTGGTTCTGTACATCACTTACTAGGCAGAGATGTTGCTGAAACCTTTATGAAGACAGGAAAGCATGCTGAGGGCAGTAAAGCTTCTGTGATTTGCTGATTTGCTTCATTGCTGCCTGCTAAGATCACTCTTAGGCTTTGCCATTGCTATGGCATACTTATTTCAGGGCGGGAATTTAAATCTTTTCCAGGTTTGCCACAATTATTCAGGCATTCTAAGCCCATCTCATATTTTAGACATTTAAAAGGCTGCTTTCATAAATGTAAGGAAGACATAGCAACGGTTGCCTTTTAAAAAAAAAAGTAAAAATGGATTGCAACTCTCAAAATCCCCAACAGCCATTCTGGCTGGGGATTTTGGGAACTGTACTTTAAAATGGGTCCTAGATGAAATCAAGTCTGAACAATCTCTGGAGGCAAAAATGTTGAAGCTAAGGCTGTCCTACTTTGGGCACATTATGAGAAGCCAGGATTCTCTGGAAAAGACAATAATGCTGGGAAAGGTGGAAGGCAGCAGGAAAAGAGGAAGACCAAATATGAGATGGATTGACTCCCCAAAGGAACTCATGGGCTTGAGTCTACAAGAGTTGCACAGAACAGTTGAGGACAGGACATTTTGGAGATCACTCATTCAAGGAATCGCTCATTCATGGGATTGCCATGAATCAGAAGCAACTTGATAGCATATAACAACATACTCTAAATTTAAAGCATACATGTTTTAAATTCATCTGAAATTCATCTGTTCTGAAATTCATCTGACATTTCTTTACACCAGCAGGAAAAAAAACAGAACCAGAGAGAGCTGTGAGGTGCCATGTTTCCTGTTTTCAGGAGAAATCATGTCCCCCTGTCCTGGTTCTGTCCTCTTCTGCTAAAATATATAAGCATGATTAATGTCATTGCAGCCACCTCCAACCTGGAGACTTCCAGATGAGTTGGACTAGAATTCCACAATCCCCAGACACCACAAGGATAATGGTCATTGTATTCCAATGCACCAGGATCTCACCAACTTGGGGAAGACTGTTGTACTGCATATATTCAGAGTTAAGTGGGAACACAGTCATACTTGTAGATTTCTTGGGAGCAGAAAGGACAAAAAGGGTCCAGTCTTCTCTGTACTTTTAACCTCCAACTTCCCAACATTTTGAAAGCTGCAGGGCATTGTAACTAGAATGGGTGAAAAGGTGGACTATAAACAATGATCTTGGTTTCCATATTTACTTAGGAATGTTATACTTGGCAGCACATGTTTCCACTGGCTGAAGGCTCATTTCCTGATAACGCAACTGGGCAGTCAATACAGACTCCTTGATGAGCATCTAGGCATAGTGGAGATGGCTGTGACAGAGGTTTTGGTAGAAAAGTGGGGAAAGAACAGGAGAAGATGCGGTTAGAGCTCCTGTAAAGCATATTGCTCTGTCAGTGCTGAGTCCTCCTAACTTGCTTTGTGTTTCCTAAAATTGTAGAATATATTACATAATTTCAAAAAACTTTCCTTTATTGCTTCACGGTCAGTCAGGCTGTGTCCATAAACAAAAATTAGAACAACTCTTAAAAGACGCTTTATCAGGCCAAAAACAAAAAACAAAAAAACAAAAAACAAAGACAAAAATGTTGTGGAACCTTAAAGACCGCTATTTTTGATGTGAGCTTTATTGGACAATTCTACTTCCTCAGACAAAAGAGTGGGACCACAAGGCAAATATTTATACATTTATACATGGTCCCAAGCCAGGGAGACTGTTTGTTTTCTGGGCACATGTTGGACAGTTAGTCCTTAAGGTTCTCCAGATACACAATACAGTTAACTATAACTTCCATAATCCTTGACTGTGGGCTATGATGGCTGGGGCTGATGGGATTTAGAGTTCAACAACATCTGGAAGGCCTCCAGTGCCTGTGTCTGCCCTCTATGATACCTTTCTTTCTTTCTTTCTTTCTTTCTTTCTTTCTTTCTTTCTTTCTTTCTTTCTTTCTTTCTTTCTTTCTTTCTTTCTTTCTTTCTTTCTTTCTAGGGAGACTCATTAATTCATACCATTGTAGCTTAAGCCTCCTTTGTTAAGTTTAGCTCATAACTGATTCATCTTGAATCAGTTATGAGCTAAATTGAATATGAGTATTTTTATTACAGATCTTCTTACTCAATTCACATGAACCTAAGTCATGACATGTATTTTTAATGTGTAATTCTGCAGTTTAGGTTTTGTTATGCATTGATCCCAGCATTTTATGGAAAGGCATTGGATCAACGTTGTTGGTAAATAAGAAGGCACAACTGCATACTGTGGTGATGCACAAGTTGAATAATGGGTGTACTTATAAGGGTACCTGGGGATATGCATCCTGCATCATAATTAGAAATGGAGAAATATGTAGTTAGCTGTATCCCATCACACGTTAGAAGTCTAAATTAAATATACCAAAGGTGTGCCATGCCTGTGTTTAGCAGGAGGTGAAGTTATGAGAGAATAGAAGGCCCTCATAGAACACAATCAAATCAGCCACAATTCCAATTGCACCATGGCACATTCAGAAACTTTAGCTGGGTAAGGGCTTATGTGGTTCCTCTGATGGAACCACTTCTGCATTAGCTTGTTACAGCAGTGAACTCTACCAACTGAGTATTTGCTGGGAAGCTGGCAACACCTATATGAACCTGTCTGAATGTTCAGATAAGCCCCATAGTCCCCGAGTGTATATTTGGGAGATAGCAGAGACCTTCTTGGTGGTGGCTCTCAATCTGTAGAATCCACTTCCAAGGAACATATGTATGAACTCCAATTGACAAACTTTTGAATGGATCTTCAAGACTTTTTTAAAAATCAAGTTACTTTTAATTAATATGTGTATATTAGTGCAACTGCTGCTGTTTTACTATTTTACTTCTTTTAAATACTAATTGTAGTTATACAGTGGAACCTCTACTTACGAACTTAATCCGTATTGGAATGCTGTTCTTAAGTTGAAACGTTCGTAAGTAGAGGAAAAGTTTCCCATAGGAATGCATTGAAAACCATTTAATCCGTTCCGGCTGTTTTTCGTTCTTATCTAGAGGCGCCGTTCTCAAGTAGAGGCATTAGTTCCCATAGGAACTAATGCAAAGCCGGTTAATCTGTACTCTACCACTAGGGGTAGAAATTTTTTTTTTAACCTAAGATGACCTAAGGTTAAAAAAAGGGCAGGAAAGTTTTTTTTCTGGTTCATATCTTGGAGCTCCGTTCGCAAGTAGAGGCAAAATTTTGCGAACGGAGCTGTTCGTAAATTGGATCGTTCGTAGCTAGGGACGTTCGTAAGTAGAGGTTCCACTGTACTGAGGTATGAGGAATTGTTTATTACTGTTTCAGTATGATTTTATTATGCAATATTGTTTTGTATGTTTTGTGTAGCACTCTTTTCCGTTTTCATGGGGAATTTCCCTCCCTCCCCCCTTGGAAAACAGCGAACAAATTATGAAGCAAACCAATCATGCAAAAAACTACCGTGTTTCCCCAAAAATAAGACAGGGTCTTATATTAATTTTTGCTCCAAAAAACGCATTAGGACTTATTTTCAGGGGATGTTTTATTTTACAGCCATGTCATCTTCTGGTTGCTGCACAATGCTGCACAATGGTGGAGGGCGGGGTTTCACTTAACTGGGGCTTACTTTTGGGGTAGGGCTTATATTACGACCATCCTGAAAAATCATACTAGGGCTTATTTTCAGAATAGGTCTTATTTTTGGGGAAACAGGGTATTTAAAAAAATTAAGTAGTGATGCTGCCCCCATTGTATCAGCAGGGATTTTAACAACAACAGCAGCAGCAGCAAACCATGGTTCCAACCTATTGGATAATTACTTATTCAGATCCCATTAAAATTGATGATTTTGAATTGTACATGACTGTGGGCCAGAGAGTGGGCTATGTTTATTATAATATAGAATGATAATATACAGTAGGACCCCCATATCCACTGGGGATTGGTTCCAAGCTCCCTGCAGATATTGAAAACTGCAGATAATAATAAGCACTATATATACAGCACGGTAAAAGAAATTAAAAAAACAGGAAAAAAAATATTTCCACATGCATTACCAGAACTGGCCACTGGAGGGCGCCAGAGACCATGCTATGTATTCTTCACTAACAACTATTCATAGCACAGTCTCTGGCTCCCTGTAGTGGCTCGTTCTGGTAATACACGTGAAAATAGTTTTTTCTGGATTTTTTTCTTTTAATATTGTTAATATTTTTCAGGCCATGAATAAGTGAAACTGTGGATATGGATCCCGTGAATGCAAGGGTCCTACTGTCTGTATATATTTCCATATTTAGAACAAACATGTGCCAGT
Source organism: Intellagama lesueurii (assembly GCA_037013535.1). NCBI lineage: Eukaryota > Metazoa > Chordata > Lepidosauria > Squamata > Agamidae > Intellagama > Intellagama lesueurii. The sequence continues at coordinate 177,907,784 of JBAJHW010000005.1, read as the reverse complement.
TATCCAGGTTGAGGTATTCAAACAATTTTGAAGTAAAGCCCCCCACGCTATTAAAAAAAAAAAGCCACCATCTTCTTACTTATTTAAATGTATAAGTTGTAGCTTTGTTGAAAAAAGTCATATTGTAATTTTATTTCTGAGGAACTTACTTATTTCTAATAAGAACAACAGTTTCCAATAATCTAATGTGAAGGTTGTACCCTTTCCAGCTTAGATAAATATCTCAATAGCAAAAAGAAATAGACTGAGGTTATGCCTTGTACCTTCTAATTTTGATATACCTCCATGCAGTTAAGAAGGGACTATGAACATGATTCACAGGCAGATTCTAGAGTAGCAAATACATATTTCTTCCTTTTATAATTTTATCCCACTACGCATGCAAATCTGTCAGGGTTACATGCCTGAGACATGTGCTCTCTCTCAAATGGCCAATTATAAAGTGAAACCAGGCTTATTTGTCAAATGAAGATCGAGCCGGGCTTGTGTTATAATAAAGGGACGCTTGTTTAAGACTCCTCCAAATTCTTATTTGCAAGCCTCCTGTCCTGTATGGTGGGCTAGTGGCAGGAGAATTTTAATGAAGAGGTACATCATGCATTTTAATGAAGAGCACCTTGCATGCCATTTCCCACATGGAGAATTGCACTCTCCTGATTCACAGGTTAGCCAGCCTCACATGGTTATTGCAAGGACATCTACCAGCTTGATCTCCTTAGAGTAGAGTTGGACAACTTGCATTCCTCAGCAACCCTGAGCATTCCCCACACACTGCCCAAATCATACTTTATTTCCTTTAAAAGTGCATCCTGCTGTGCTCTCTAGGAAGCATAGGGGTAACGTTGCTATATTTTGAGGGCTCCTAACACTTTTGGGAGCCCCGTACTGTCCCCAAAAAGAATTTCATGTATTAAAAAGTGTGGCCACTAGCAGGCAGAACAAAGCTTTATTAATTGTCCCCCGTTTTTGTAAATAAAAATGTGTTTTAGAGATGGGAGGTCACAGGAGCAAGTGCAGCCTTCCCAAGATCCTGGGATGGGGATGTGTGGCCCCAAGACCTGTGGAGGTTGTCCACCCTTGAATGAAGGGGAAAGCAGATTAAAAAGCCAGTAACGAACAATGTTGTAAGCAAAATCAGTTACATTTCTTCCCATTAATTCATGTGGAGAAGGGAAAAGACAGACAGACAGACAGACAGACAGACAGACAGATAGATAGATAGATAGATAGATAGATAGATAGATAGATAGATAGATAGATAGATAGATAGATAGATAGATAGATAGATAGATAGATAGATAGATAGGTAGCTGTCCATGAGATTAGCTCATAAATAAAGGGAATGAGTAGGAGACAGAGGAAAACTCCATTTTCTCAGGCAAACTAAGACCCAGAAAGAACCCACAACCCTCCTCATTGCCAAAAACACTCTCCTCACCAGCCACCTTCCCCCCCCCAAAAAAAAATCAGGACACAGCTGTATGGTCCTCAAAACAATACAAATGCAGGAACAGTGTGTCAATCTTTTTTTTTAAATCAAGGATGAGTAAAACTGCAAATTTTATTGCATGTTTAATGTTTTTTGCATGCTCCACAGGACTGGTGCATCTGCAGAGGGCGGGGTGGGGAGGGAAGCGGGACATTCTTTTCCAGCCATGGACTTTATTTGGGGCTCCCCAGTCTGACCTCTCCAGGAGGCAAGAACCTGAAGGCCTGTGAAACTTCCCTCCTCCCCCCCCCCAAAAAAAAACTAGTTTAGATGGACACAATGTCACCAGCACCCACAGCTGTGCTCAAAGGGCTTCTGGAAATTATTTTCTGTGTTTGTGGGCAGAGACACCGGAGAGATTGTTTCACTGAATTTCTCTCAGGTTGTAATTCTCAACCAACAGAATATTCCCCTCTCATAGATTTCAGGGGAAGCATATATAATTTGAACATTTTTCAATACTTTAAACTTATTTTTCTTTCTAAATTTAAAAGTATTTGTGACTTGCTTATAGTCATGATATTTTGAATTTCAGAATTTGCTGATTGTTGTGATATTTTTGAATTTCATTTAGAGGGGCAGGTTGGAATGGAGGCATGAGATTTATGTGTTGATTAAAAGGGGGATGTGTTTCCAGAAAGAGAAGTTTTCCAACAGCTTCTTAGGAGTGGGGCTCATTGGTAGTAATGTCATTGGCACATCTGTCTGTCTGCCTGCCTGCCTGTCTGTCTGCCTATCTCTCTCTCTTCCTTCCTTCCTTCCTTCCTTCCTTCCTTCCTTCCTTCCTTCCTTCCTTCCTTCCTTCCTTCCTTCCTTCCTTCCTTCCTTCCTTCTTGCATTTCCCATGCTTCCCTGAACCTAATGCCTTTCTGGGCCAGGTACAGAACAGACAGTTCTGCAAGGAAACCTTCTCTTTCTAATGGCTGAAGAAAAAGAAAAACCTAACCAATTTTTTAAAAAGAAAAATGTCTTGTGAGAAATTTCAGATAGCTTTATCAGTATCCCTAACATTTAGTTGACCTATGAAAATCCTACAGGTTTGATGGAAAGTGCCAACTTCAACTTCAACACTTGTCAGAGGGGTGACAAGTTGTGGGCAGCTTTTAATAGCGATCTCTCTCCTATAGACAGGAAGTATTCTTAAAATCCTCTAAAAAGATCGACAGTACAAAGTTTTTTTAAAATGTTCAGTCTCATGAGAGTGAATGCAAAGAAAAATAATGTGAGTAGCTATTTAGGTTAAACATACCTTTCTAGATTTCTGTAGCGTTACAGATACCTGTTTTTAAGCCAGTCAAAAGTGCCAGATTTTATGCACAAGCTAAATAAGACACAATTCAAGGCCTCAAATTATGAGGAGCCAACTAAATATAAGGAGATCGACAAATGAAAAATGAAAGCTAACATATAGAAATTACAAAATGTGAAATTATATGTAAAATTCTACTTAATTTGGGGGTGAATGATATGAAGCCACTTCAAAATTCACATTGCTAGGTTGGGAATTTGCAAATCCCAAGGACTCAGGGCTTATTATTTCCCTCTTCACACTTTGAAGGACCACATACCCCTTCTGACATAGCCACCACTGGGCAGGAAATTGCCCTCCCCAAGGCAAGCCACATTCCAGCACAACATGGCCTCTAAATGCAATTTTGCCTCATCAGTGACATGTTTTACACCTATAAAAAATCACACCGATTTCTAAGATAGAGGGTGTGACCAACTGGCAAGAACTTGGTATCTTTTAAAGAAAAATTGTGCCTTGAGAAGGCTTCCAGAAGCATAATTCTCTTTTGAAGAAATGTGTGTGAGCATCCTGTATGTATTGTTTTAAAGGAATAGTGAATTGTTTTAAAAGCATTGTCTTGTCACTTGCCATTGCCATACCAACAAATTCAGCAGTGGCAGAGGAAGCGGCAGGACCTACAAGCCACCCACCAGCCATGCGTTGCCCACTTCTGCCTTAACTTTTTTTATTTTTATTTTTTGTAAATGTTCCCAAGCTTCACATTTTGGTACTTAGAAACCTCCTTGAACTTCAAGCTAAATATATTTGCAGAATAACCATTGTTTCTTGTTTCTAAAATGATCCATTGAAGTCCAAGGTGATGATGACCAGAAAGCACTTACTAGACATGTTAGTGTTGACATCAGAATTCTCTCAGTGTGGGGGAAAGGCAAGAGAGAAAGAAGTGTAGGGCTGGAATAAAAGGAAGAGATTTTGTAGCTGGCTTGAAAGGAGTTTTGAAGGCAGGCTGGTGCTTTGGGGGAAATGATGCTGCTTTAAAGATTAGCATGTTCTGTCTGCATATCTGTCTGCTTCTCCCTGCTCAATATATATATTCATAAATAAACTATAAGACTTGCTTTAGTGGACTACAACGCCCAGAAACCACCTGGGAGATTCTGGGAGTGGTAGTCCCAAAAGCTACATTTTCTGAGTTATGCTAGTAGGGTAGCCAGTTCAGTAGCATCCTATTCCCTGAGGTTTCAGGGTCAAAAAATGAGAGCAGGAGGGCTGACTCTTGTGATGTCACAGAAGTAGGACAGGCAAAGTCTGGGAGAGATGAGCTTTTGCCCAGGCTTTGTGCCAGTCCTGCCAGGGCTTTTGCAGGAGGAAAGTTCATGAGTTATGAAGCTGGCGCTCCACTTCCTGCCTTGCTCTACATCAGTGGTTTCCAACTTCAGTCCTTAGACATTCTTGGAATGCAACTCCCAAAAGCTTTTACCATTAGCTGTGCTGGCAAGGGCTTCTGGGAGTTGCAGTCTAAGGGTGTTTAGCAACCCAATTTTGGGAACCACTGTTCTGAGGTATCCATCACAGGGGCTCACTGTCTTTCAAGGAAAGTTCTCTGCCATTATTAAATTTCCCACAGGAGAAAATGCTGATAAAGTTCAAGAAGGATCAGCTGAACATCGTTTGGAAACCATTTCCATAAAGTTATCAAATTGAGGACTGGGGGAGAGCTGGTCTATCCATGTCTAAAATAAACAGGTATGAGAGAAGCCACCTGCCAGAACTGCAGTAGTGTATTTCTAGTCCTGTATGAGTCTTTTATCATCTTTTAATAAAGGACAGAGTTTTGTAGAAGGAAAGAAAACATTTAATGTTTAAGGAATAAACATTAAGGTATGAAAAAGTTAACCATGAAAAGGAAAAACTATTATTGTAGTCTTGGGCCTGAGGTTAGATAAAACTACTACAGACATGTTCATTAGCTGACAGTTGACTATTATTGCCTGAAATCCTTAGAGTAGTAAGTATTAGAATGGGCCCATTGAATCAGTGGGGTTTTGAGATTTTCCATTACTATTCTTTGGTAATTACTACTCTGCAATATCCAATCTGTAGTAAGTCACAACTATAGCATGGCCATTTGAATCAATGGAATCTATGAAAGAGTTAACTTACCAAATCTTCATTGATTTAATGGCCTTAGTCTAGTGTGAGTTACTAGCCTAAACAACAGGATTTCAGCCATTGTTTGCCACTGACAATGTTTAGCTTTCATCCTTGCACAGAGAGAGAACGAATTCAAAACAGTTATGTTGAATTTATCTGTTGAATGTTCCAAAGGGGTTTATTGGTGCTGCTGGTGTGATGGAATGTTGGCCAAGAAGCTGATTGGATGGAGTGTCTCAGCAGGAGCGAATATAAGCAGCCATCATGAGGGCTGAGAGCATTGGACAGTCCGTCTGTCAGTAAGCTGAAGGGTTTTGGCCAGCTTGGAAGAGCAGCAGCAGCAGCAGCAGCAGCAGCAGCAGCAGCAGCAAAACCAAAGAGCTCAAGTCTCTCAAGGCCAGAGTTGAAGAAAGCCTGTGACAGTGATGAGGAAGGCTCTATGATAGCTGATGATTTCGATGTCATGAGGACACTCCAAGATTTAGTCTAAATTTCATAGGAGGTATCCAAGGTATACCTAGTCATGCAAGGAACAGCTTACAAATCATGAAGACTGCTTGTGGTACTGTGTTTATGTGTGTGATAAATTTCAACAGGATTTTGGCAAAAACGAAAACCCAAACAATCCGAAACCAAACTAATAAACGACACCACCACCACCAGCAACTCAATTTCATGCTGGCAAGAAAACTGGAGCACTGTCAGCACCTGTCTTAATGCCAACAGCAGGGGATCCTCGGACAGAAAAGTGAAATAAAATCTGGTTTGTGCAGAAAGCAGAGATCATTCAGATAGCAGGGTCTTGAGCTCTTTTAGTCCATATCTTGTGCTAATTAATGGACTGGGAGCCAATGTACAGATTGCAAGTATATCCTGTCTCAAATTGCCATATAGCTGTTACAATTTGAATTAATCCCAGTTTCTAGACAGCCTTCAAAGGTATTCTCACATATAATGCATGGAAACAGTTCAAAGAAGATGTCACTGAAGAATAGATGACTGTGGCCAGCTTTTATCTATTCTTATGTCCCCTTTTAAGTATTATAAGCACTCCATGATGAAAGAGATACTTCATCTAAGTGAATGATGCCAAACTCTTCCTCATGTCATTTGTTATGTGTCATGCCTGCTGCTCCTTTCCTTAATTTCCATCTCTTCAACCAAAGCTTTACATGGGCAAGTTGTTTTATGGTTAAAGTTTTCACGTGCTACTAGGAAAATGCATAATGCAACCCCCTTTAACATTAATGAAAATAGAATTTGTCCAACTCTATTCAACTGCTGCACCATCTGTATCACAGCGCAGGGGGTATTATCTTAGTTAATTACAATTCTAACTGAAGTTTTGCCAGTGCAGATGACTCATCTAGGATGCTACTGATCAAAGTGAAAAAGCAAACAGGGAATACCTTGTCACCTTTTCTTGTGCTGTAGAAAGTAAAGTCTAACTGGTTTACTTGCAGGCTTATGGGAGGATTATGTGCAACAGGTTTAAAGCCAACAAAAACAAATAGCCTTTAATGCTAAACATAAATTGGAGCTGTGGAATTTGCAGTGCTGGCTAAGAATGAACTAAAACCCATAAAAGGATTAGAAGAATTCACAAAGGATAAGTTCATCACTAACAGTTTACAGTAATGAAGAGTCCAACGGGTGATCTTGACATCAGTACATCCCTTTAAGTGGGAGTACACTTAGGGTATGATTTCAAGTTCTGAGGGACCCATTTCAGTGGGGTCAGAAAAAAAATACTCACAGCAAGATCTTGCCTGTTCTTGGATATATTCAAGGTAGGATAGCAAAGTGTCCTTTTTAAAAAATAAAGGATACTCCTCTATTTGAAAGGTTGACAGAGGGTTGTATTCCTTTTGAAGGTGTCTTTAAATTGGCTTTCCAGTCAAAGTATGATTTAAAAAGAAAAAAGAAGCATAAAAAAGAGAATCAGGAACCTTAAGTTGCTTATCCATAGTTAATGCTTGGAGCTCAGACTCAACAAGCAAATCCATCAACATTTTTTTATTTTGTACCTCTATGTATGAATTACCATATGCAATTTGGAACACATCATAATCTTCTGTAGTCCTCTTGTTTTGGAATGTGCAAGTTGTCACCCTAATTCAAGATCCAAGTGCATTTTAAAAGTATTTGTGCAATTATTTGTGAATAAGAACATCCTTGCTCACAGAACAATGGAGTGACAAGCACAAGAGGCAGGGCCTTTTCCGTGGTGGCTCCATCCTTCCAGAATGTTGACTGCTTTTAAATTAACTTTAAAGACATTTCATTCTATTATGTTGTTCATACCTGATGTTGATAAAAGGTTTAATACTGACATTGTTTTGTGTTTCATCTTTGCTGATCTAAGTTAGGATGTTTGATGCTGCCACAATTCATATGAATTCCATGCTTCAGGTTGATTTTATGATTATTGCTTATAATATCATTTTAATCAGCTGGTTACACTGTGAGCCACTTGTGGAGGCTACCTTCCTGGAAAAGTGGTCAGATAATTAATAAGAAGAACAGAGGTGAAAGGCTAAGATCTGGTTGAAGAAGGAAACGTTTCTCAGTTTATGTTTTTCATGATAAAGAAAAGGAACAAGATTTATTATTATTTATAATATTTTGTTTCTTATTATTTATGCAGCTGTGTGGTAGTCTTAGTAGGCCCATGGATATGAAGGCTGGGCTCCACATTTGAAGGGGTCCTGGGCAACATGCCGGCTGACTGGCCCCCTCTTACATTACTCTCTTGAGACCTACCTGACAGCAGTGGAAGCAGTAGCAAATTAAGAGGCACCATTTTAATTCCCTAGAATGCCCTGGGGAGCGCACTATAGCATCACACTGTGCCATTGCATCAGATGGCCACTTACACATTGTTTAAAAAAGGAAAAATGCACAACCAAAGGACAAAAGAGACAACTATCTGAATAATAGCTGCATATACTAATTTATATAGATTCAAATCTGGAATCACTGTGGTTTAAATGGAGACACATTACATCTCACACTATCCTGGAGTGATATAATCAGGTGAGTTGTGTACCTGTCTACTTAGCTTGGCAAGAGCTAACTTATTTGCTGACTTCTTAGAGTTGTTGTTTGTAATTCAGTCTGGGACTGGACAGTCATTCAATTGTTGGGTGGTTGGGAAATATACACAGCAGTGGTTCCCAACCTTGGGTCCCCAGATGTTCTTGGACTACAACTCCCAGAAATCCTGGCCAGCACAGCTAGTGGTGAAGGCTTCTGGGAGTTTTAGTCCAAGAACATCCGGAGGCTCAAGGTTGGGAATCATTGATACAGAGTCTGGTGAGGTTGATCTGAGTGTTCCACAAGGCTCAGCAACAGGAATTTCCAGGACAGTTTTTGTCTTTCATCAGTGCTTCAGCTCCCAATCTCCATTTGCTTTGGTGCTTCCTTCTTCTCTTATAGCAACAGGTGCCAAGTAGTTTTGTTCAAATGTAAGCACTTTAAACCCCCAGATACTTCAATTATTTGTAAGTGACCTGAGCATAACTGGGGGGCTTTTGGAACTGACCTGTATCTGCTCTGCTAATGTACAAATATCTCGGCTTCATTCTATTTTGACATTTCCCCCCAGAAGCCAGTGCAAATGCCTAGAGATAAATGAGAATAAAAAGCTGGGAGTTAAAAATAAAATAAAATAAAACAACACAGCTGTTCTGTTCATTGCACATTCTGCATACAAGGAACACTAGATGGTGCTAGTACTTAGCAGAGCTTAAGAAATAATGTACTGTTTTGTTGTGGATTTTGTGTGGGCAGAATAAGAACCTTGCCAAGGTGATTTGTATGACCTGCTGGTGAGCCTTTGGTCTTGGCAGACATTAAGTTTCTGTTTAAGAAAACTGCCAAACACTTGCACTCCCACCGTTTGCAAAAAGGAAACTTTCTAATGGCAAATGATTCATTGCCTGGCTTCTCCAGCTCTTGGAGAGAGAACTTTAAAATGATAATTCTTGGGTGAGCTGCCCACTCTCCAGCTTGTGATACTCTCATGGTTCGAGAAGGAGCATCTAGAAAAGGGACTGTGTAGGAGGAGGTCCAAAAGAAAAAGTCTTTTCCTCCGATTTGCCCCCTGGGATGCATAGAGGGAACCTGCGATAAAGCCAGGAATGTCAGTCCACCCACTGACACCTGCTTGTCCTTCTGGCTAGTGATGAATCCAAAAGGGTCACCTTCAGAGCTTGGAAAATATCTGTTCGGAAAAGTCAGTGACTGTTCTGCCGAGGGAAATTCTGTGAGCTGTCTAAAAGCAGAACTATTCCACCCTATTTTGCTTAGATCCAATAAATGAATCAACTGCCCTCAGTGGGAGACATTTTCTATTCATTTCTTTCATTTCAACTGCTTATAGCCCCTGCCAAGGCACCCTGGAAGGATGATCAGAAGGAAATAGAAAATACAGGAAAATGCAAACACTCATAAATAAATAAGTAATCTGATCACCAGGCTTGCTTTCATGGAGAAAGGTCCATGCACAAGGCACCAAAAACCTTTTTTCACATGGTCTATGAACATAGGAAGTTGTCTTATCCCAAATCAGACTATTATCTTTTGCCCTATCATGGTTTGCTCTGATTGGTAGTCATTCTCAGGGGGCTTAATGCAGAATTTTCTCCCCATCAAACTCTGGAGATGCCAGAAGCTACAGCCTTCAGCATCTGCATCTAAAACACATGTTTTACCACTGAGCTATGGTTTTCCCTCATGTTCACACACTATGCCCAGTGACCCTGCCTCAGCGTCTTCAAGCTCAGAGGAAAGTCTGATCGAGGCCAGAAGCTTTGAGGTATAACTAAGGACATTATTTTTCTTCCATACTTCCCGAATTAGACTTTTCAGCTCAATATACAGAGTGCATAATTAAAGTTTATCTTATGCGTGTGTGTGTGTTTGTGTGTTTAAACTGTTCCAACATGGATTCTATTTAAAAGCAACAACTGTACTCTTTAGAGTTTCTTTTAAAACAGGAACAAGAATTATTTCACAGCGTTACAGAATAACTGGAAAAACGTTCCAAGAACAACCAGGTTCAGCCTATGCATAAATAGTTTAAGTTCTACTACAAAAATAATACTACAGCCATTTTTCTCAATGTCTTACTCCCAAACCTTCATCACTCCAACTGCTTACCTTTTTAAACCTTGGAAAAGCACTTACCCCAACTCTTGACAACTCGGCCTCTTTGATGTCACAATGCCCGCTACCCGCTCATATTTTGACCTTGAAAACCCGTTGAAAGGGACACTGCTAACTTGGCAACCCAGCTTCCTTCTATTCCTTTCTACCTGTCCATTTTCACATCATACTCCTAGGAGCACAAATTCCATGGGAAAGTTCTGCCATTCCAACTCCTCTTCGCATATTCATTTGATGGCACGCATAGGCTCCTTGCCTAGGATGTATCTAGGTAATGATAGCAGTGCTGTGGAGTGCAGATTGTTTATAAAATTTAATCTCCATTCCTACAGTGGAGGAGAAGGAAAAGGAGCCTCGAGGAAGAGGTGCAACAATTAATGAGAATAGACTGACTGCTTTTGTTAGGAATTAGGACAATGGCATTCCATCTGATCTTCCTAATCCATTTGAAGGAGGAAAAACCAGCATGAGAACTATCACAGACTTTCCATGATTTTATGGTATTTATAACCCAATCTGTCTGACATTTGAAAAACTACTTCCTAAAGGAGCAACCTTCCTTGAACTGGGTATAGCCATGGGAGAGTTAATTTCAGAGAGATTGAGAGAGAGAGAGAGAGAGAAAGAGAGAGATAGGCATTCAGTTTTTTCACTGCTACTAATCTGTTTTAGTAAACCCCACAACTCTCCCTTTTGTTTACCACAAGGTACATTTACCATAACAAAGCAGGCCTTTTCTGAGAAATAATAATAATAATTCACAGTCAATACAAGCCTTGTTAGACAACTTCTTGGTATCCTAGCAACAGCATAGGGAAATCCATCAGAGACTTTGAATTAAAACTACAAAGTGCGATGGATGCCTTTGGCACACTCATTTTCTTCAGAATAGAGTAACTGATGCTATTTCACATGTTCGAAAAGGAGTCTGTAGGTTATGGTGGCATTTTTCCCCCTGTTTTACAGAAACAATTCTCTGTTGAAGAGCTGTCGACTTCATGCCAAGTTAAAAATAAGGAACAGGAAAACAAGAAAGAACTGAAAGAACAGGAAACAAGAAGCTTGATATTGTCCATCAACACTTAGTCCTAGAGAGCAAACTGAGGGCTAAGTCCAAGAAAAGTAGACCCTTTAAGAGCAATGGACTTACAGTACTTGTGACTAACATGTCCAATCCATTTCAAGAATTTTCAAGAACTCTCCTCTAGATTTGAGCAGAAACACTGGTCACAAGCGTCTCTCAACTCATGAATGGTATTTCTGTGTATTTTGCTTTATTAGACTTATTGCCAGCCTTTCCATCACATGTAATATTCATCGTGGCTAACAGTAGGGAAAGATACAATTATAATCAAAATAATAAAAGAAATCAGTGAAAAACAAATCAGTAAAACTGAGAAATAAGCATCTACCAAGTAAAACCTATTTCTTTGTGAATAAGAATGTAAGCATAGAATATGGTCTTTTTTTCCTTGTTTGAAAAGCCTCACATTACAATTAATAAATAGATCAGACTTTTTTGCCCATTACTGGGCAACAGAGCATAGGGGACAGCTACCATCAAGTCTTCCATGGTACATGTTGAGGGCATGGAACGTTGGAGACTGGGGGAGATTATCCAATACAGTGGAATTCAAGAAGCATTTTTAAAATGTGAGTTTGACACCCCAATCACACAGCATTATTCACCACTACTCTTACCCATCTGGACAGTCCCTCATCATCAAATGCTTTTATTAGCCAGAATGTAAAGACTAAAGCACCCATATTCTAGGCTCCACCTTTATAGGGTCTCACCTCTTTTGAAAAATATTGATTATAAATGGACATATGGGGGTTGTTTCTGGAAAAGCTGTGCTTTTCTTTCTTCCCATTTTTAGGCCAGTTGGAGGAAACCCAAGGGAATGAGGGACATTTTGAAGACAGCCTTCAAACACACAGTGTTTCATATGGAATTTCACCCTGCCAGTTAGTTATCTATTTAATGATCTATTTTGGGGGGGGGGGGGACTTGACTGGAATAACCTTTCCATTGATGGTTGTGGGGTATGGGAATTGCAGTCCTACACATCTGAAGGGCTGCCAATAGGAGAAAGCTGCCTTAGACACTGCCCAATCATTCTCTCTGTCTGGCATTCAATTAAATGCTGAGTTTAAGCAAAGGAAGTGATAAAAAGTTGTAAAGTCCCATGAATCTGGATGTGATAGTGCTGGGCAATCTCCATACACCTTCCTTCTGTCTCTTTTATTGATTTACACATACACTCAGTATGTACAGCAAACAACTCTGGTGTGAAACAGCATCAATACACAATGACTCATCGGTGCTCTGGTTTCCATCCCACAGAGAGCTTGGTGATGTTATTTGCAAACATAACTACAAATACACATTATCTAGTCAGTTGTCTTGTAGAACATTTTGCAGATAAATCCTTCAATGCACACCCAATACAAAAAGTGTTTTGGCATAGGCCATATTACAAAGGGGTCAGTTGGGGGATGACTTTAATATCAAATGACATATTTTGAGTGTGCTCACTTTATAACCTTTGATTTATGATGAGTTCTTCCTAGTTTCTATGGCAATGTACAACTATCATCAGTCATTCGTTTCTACTGTACAGGGTGGGGGGACCTATTTACTCATACTGGAAAGTGTGCTAAATAAATTACAAGTATTAAGTGAAGAGTGCTTGATTGTCCTGTATCATTGGCTGTATAATGTCACACTTCATCATTAGTTACATATTATAAATACCAAATAAGAGTTGGTGAAATAACAGAAGACAGTTGGCTGATCATTAGTGTTGTTAAACTGTTTTCATCAAGATATTACAAATGCAATATGAGTGCAAATAGTTCCTATGCAATGATCATAGAATCTTTATATACCTCTTCAAAAGGATTATTTGTTTTAATAGAGGGGCTAATTCACAGAACACTATTAACTCTCCATCATTGCAAAGGTGTCACCTATGTTTATTTTCTCATGGGTCTTCTAGATGAGGGAAAAATTTATCTCTCTTCTCCCATTTTCTACTCTTGGCCACAAACAACTCCACGGCTTATCATGATTTGTATCCAAACCTCCATCTAAAAAGCCACTTTTCTGAGAAGAGCTTCTCCACAGGAAACCCTTTGAAAAATTTGTAAAAAAAAATCCACTTTCACTGCTGGAACTTCTCTTCTGGAGATATTTTTATATGTCCCTTTGTAGTTAATTGGAAGCTAATTGAATGCTTTCATTCAGAAAGCTGACCATGGAAATGAACTTCTACTGGGAAGCACCACAGTGCTAATTTTCATCCCTGAGTACAAGAGGAATTAAAATACAAACCATGCTGAAGAGAGGAAGACAAAAGCACAAGACTTTGTCACTGGGTTAACTGAGACAAGGCAAATGTCATGTGGATGACAACAAAATTACTAGTAACGTCAGAGATGAACTAGATATATTACTAAGAACAAATGCCACATTTAAAAGAGTCTTTACAGTAGAACACCCCCCCCCCTTATCTGTGGGATCAACATCCACTGATTCACTTATCCATGGTCTGAAAATATTTAAAATATTAAAGGAAAAATCCTACAAATATATATGTCTAAGGATTAAATTACCATAACTGGCCACTAGAGGGAGTCATAGACTATGCTACGTATAATGTTTGCTATTAAAATAGTGTTCACTATAATCCGTGTTTTTCAGCATCCACAAGGGGGGTCTTGGAACCAACCCACCCACCCCCGCAAATACAGAATCCTTATTGTACTTGTATTTCCTACGATTATGTTAGTCTTTGTTCATCTTTTTTGGAGCCCTACCTGAAAGCTTCCCCATTTATTTTAGTGGGCAACATGGATTCCTTCCTTCTCTCTCAGTCTATCTGCATGAACACTTGTCGTCCATTTGTGGCTGTAAAAACAATAGATTTGATCAAGACGTCATTTATTGACTTAGTAATATGTAGAGAAAACCTTTTGTAAAATTACACACACACACCAAGTTGTTTTTCAGAATTATTTCACTGATTCCTTAGTGCATTTACTTGGGAGTAAGTCCCACCAGAATCTATAAAGCTCTCTTTTGGACATACATGCATAAGATTGGCTTCTCTGTTTTGCATGACATTTTCTCTTCGTTTATTTCGAAAGGAAGGGATCAAAACACTAATAACTTTATCCCTAATAGTTAAAAAAACCAAAACACTGGCCTTTTCTCTGAGAGGTTTTAAACTCAAAATAAAGACACTAGAAAAGCAATCCACTCACTGTGTAAAAGTGGGCTGTGTTATAGATAGCCAACTGCTGTCCACTGTAATGGCAGCTTCAGGTGCAAAGAGTGTAGCCATTTTTATGTGGGGTGGGGTTATGGTGCTAATCTTGTATGGGCCAACATTCCATTGAAATGAATGAGAAGTCTGGCAGAAGCTGGAACTGTGTGCATGCCACAGGGAAAGAGACTAGATAGAGAACTGAGTGGCCCTCCAGATATTTTGAGTTTCAGGTCCCAGAAACTTTTGACCATTGGCCATGTTGGCTAGAGTTTTTGGGAGTGGAGGTCCACAGCATCTGGGTGACCAAAGAGTCAGATATAAAGTATGTAATTTATGCTAAATGAAATGGGGGATCAATGGGTCAGGTGCTTTGGTGGTAAACTGGCAAATTAAACTAGAAGCTCTCTAAGCATTCCGTAACTGGGTGCCTAAAATTCTTGATATCATTGGAAGCCATTTAGCCATGCAGCTAAACAGTTATAAGGAAACTGGTTTGCAGAAGACCATAGCCCTATGCTTATGCATTGAGGAGTAAAGCCTAATGAACACCCTGCATTTGTTTCCACGTAAAGATGCTGCATGTAACTGGGCTGAGTGTGTTGGAAATGTTGAACACTTTGGTTGTGGGGGAGTTCAGTAGTACGTAGACAGCTTGGAAAACTGAGGTTTTTTTAAATGTTCAGATTAGAGCAATAATAATATTATCTGGGTACACACCTGTCATCTCTACAGAGGTCTGTTTATGCAGCTACTTCCCTTGTTAATTTTTTCCAGCAGGATCCCCACTCTCCAGCCTCCTCCCAGGACGCAGCACTCACACTGTCTAGCTGTCCGAGGAGCATATGACCATCTCGTACTGAAGGAACTGGCGAGATTGAATTGCTGAACACCAGAAACTGGATCAATGCAATTTGTGTATCTTGATTGCCCTGATTTTTCTGTGGACACATTTATAAATATTAGACAAAGGATAACCATTGACCTATTTACCTAGCACAAGGAATAAGCCTTCAGTTGGGAAGAATTTTTTAAAAATTGAGTTGAGTTTATTAAGTGCAACCTAGCAAATTTTCCTGGAAATGGTGTACACACACACATCCGCGCACAATTAAAAAAAGGGGGGAGTGAAGTTTTCTTTGCCCTATTTTAAGCCTATGTCTTCTCTGATTAGTAGAGCAGAGTAGTCAGACGGAAGTCAGTTAGCCCTGTCATTGCAAACAATTTCTGAACCATCTGCTATTTAATAAAACAACCCGTCTAGACAAACCCCAAGCCAAGCAGCAAATCTGATACTGTACTTGAAGCCATCGCATATATTAATAACCTATTCAGTTGCCTGTCAAGTTTTCTAACTGGTAAATGGCCTTGAGGTTACCATTCCAGGCAAAGCAGCGTTCATGATGATGAAATAAACTGATATGTAGAGCCCTTTGTTAAGAATAACATTTCCCTAAAAGATCATCTATCTAGCTGGCTGGAGAGTTCAGTGAATTAGGTATGTGGCTGTGGAGACAGAAGCTGGGAGCTTGCTTCCCCGCTGTGCCTCCAGGGAGAAATGCTAGCCTGTGTAGCGTTGGCCAAGCAGCACAGTCCCAGGATGTCAGAAGAAGGGAATGGTAAACCATTTCTGAGTACTCTCTACCTAGAAAATCCTGAAAAGGGTCGCCATAAGTCAGAATTGAGTCTCAGAATCCTCCACCCAAATGCTGGAAGCAGTAGTCCAAAAGATAATTTTTCTAATCTCTGAAATTTCCAGATGTGAACTAGTCTAAAGTGGCAAGAAGTTCTTTATGGCAGAGAAAGGTCAAGAGCTCATCCTGTATGAGCGCAGTGCTGTTGGGCCCCTGCCATCGTTCTGGAGTAGCCACCAGTTCCAGGGAGGTGGCAGGATGCTACAGCATTCAATAGAGCTTAGAAAAGTCCGTCCTCACAGGGGAATTCTGGAACTGTAGCCCAAAACGTAATCCGAAAAGAAGATACCCAGTGTGATGTCGTGGATAGGGTGATGGACTGGACTCAGAGGAACTGGGTTCGAATCTCCACTCAGCCATGGAAGTTCACTGAAAGTGTGGAACTGGTAAAACAGCTCCTTAACCATCTCACTTACCTTGAAAGCCCTATTAGGGTGCCAATAAGTTGGTTCTGATTTGTTGGCACATAACAGCCCAAAAAATAGCTTTTCCAAGCTCTGAAATCTCTCACATCTAATCTCCTCAAGGTAAACTTGTGACCGCAGTTTCTTGCGTCAATGGTATGTCATCATTCTAAAACTAACATGAACAACCTAAACATGTATCACTTGCCAGGTCAGGAACAACTCAGGTGTCAATTGCATGCCCATCAGAATATACCTGAGAATTTAGATTTATTTCAGAGCTGTGCACCCTGGTATTTTTTTTCAAATTAGATAGGACACTCTGTTCACATTTGGAAGCACAGCTCTCTTAAGTAGTAGAAGTTGTCTTTTTATTTGAGCTTTGCTCACCTCCATATCTTGCTCAGGCGTGCAATTTTGAGGAAAATCTACGGCTGGAGGATAAATCAGCTCTCAGCTTTTCGATATGAGCTGAGCATTTCACTTAGTTGGACTCTTAGCCAACTCTTTGCACAGGGTTGTGCTTTCCCATGCATATTCCTATCCATATTCCCGCACATCTGGACACACATAAAACCCTTTTTAAAGTCTGAGAAGATTTGGATAAGGCGAAACATATGAAGTATCAAAGACCAGGCCTCCAGTTGTACAACACTCTCTGTCACACTCAACTTATTGTCTTTTGTAGACCCAACAGCAATGCTGCTAATGGTTCTGTGCTGACAGTCCAAATTTGTGGCCCTTTTATTTTTATTTTTTTTAAAATAAAATAAAATAAAAACATTTTCATGTAGGTCACTGGTTAAAACCCAGGAGTCAATTGCAACTAGAGTAGATCCACTAAATCACTGAGTCAACATCTATGTAAGTTCTGTTGATTCAATTGGCCTACTCTGGTTTCAACTTACTAAAGGAGTTCAACCATTGAAATGTAAAAATTCTGTCTTAAATGCCACTTGGGAATATGATTGAAAAGTACTGTAAAAATATCTTTGTAAAATAGTGGAAGTACCATGGTAGTAAATATTATCTTCCATGGTGAAAAGCCTGTGGGTGGAGTAAAGACAGGATGAAATGTGAACTTTAGCAATAATTACAAATGATGTGATAAATGCAATTAACAAACCGTTAACCTACCCAGAGCCTGGAAATGTTCTTTTTTGGACTATAACTCTAGTAATCTCCCAGCCAGGATTCTGGAAACTATACTCCTAAAAACTGATGTTACCAAGCACTTGGCATACTGCTGTGAATCAACTTTGCAAATATACTTGAAAAACCCTAAGTGACCTTGAAGAATTAGAGTACCATTGATGATAAATTATGGTTAATTAAATTATTTCCTTCACCATGGGATCAGGGTGGGAGTCTTTTTAAAAGTGATTCCAACATGTCCACTTCTGATTAAACTGCTGGCATCACTACCCTGTAACACTGTCATCTCTGTGAAATTAAAAACATTATGAAGAACATCAGAGTGGCAGTTTGAGCCAAGCATTAACTAATAGCTAGAGTGGAAGAAAAATGTGTACTGATCTCAAGTGACAACTTGTGTTTCAGTTACCAAAAGGAGCAAAATGTACCACACTAAAGAAGGAGGCAGCGTAACGTTTTGAAGGCATGACTCCAGCTCTCCTAGAAGGGAAAAATGAAATAAATAAATATGAATTTGTTTGTATTAATGCCTTTAAGCCTGGCTGGATTGCCTGGTTTAGGTATCTGGCTGCAAAGCCAGAGGTTGGGAGATCAATTCCTCACTGTGTCTCCTGCGAGCGGAGCTAGCCTATGTGGCCTTGGACAAGCTGCACAGTTGCAGGGCACCCCCAGAAGAAGGGAATGGTAAATGATAACTATTATCTACATGGAAAGCCCTGAAAAGAGCTGCTGTAAATCAAAATTGACTTGATGGCACAAGATTATTATTAATGCCTTTAAATATATTCTCATTCAAAGTGCTTTGGTTACTAATGAGGCTGAGTTTTTTTAAGTTGCAGATTTGCACACAATTGTGAACACACAGAGCTCCATAATAATATTCATTATGGAACTAGACTTTTCTTAGCACATGGATTCTGCTTTTACTGGGCCTGGAAAAAGGTGTGTCTGAAGAAGTGGACTTCGATCCACCAAAGCTCATACTGGTTGAAATCCTGTCACTTGATGTAGTAAGTCACAGCTAGAGTGGGTCCGTTGAATGAGTGGAACTTATGGAGGAGTTGACTTACCAAATCCCCACTGATTCAATGGGCTTACTCTAGTTGTGACATACTACACTAAGCAACAGGATTTCAGCCACTGCATCTGTTTGTCTTTAAAGTGCCACAATATATTGCCCACATCCCCTTTTCTTTTTCCCTTTTAGTTTTGCTAACATATAAAATAAAGGTTTTGGTCATGTTTATGGTGGCCATGTGTCCAACTTTCCAGAGGGGCATCTTCTAACTCGATAGGTTGTTGGAGGATAGTCTTCTGTCTGAAGACATACTCTGTTGGAGAGGCTGACCAGTTCAGTCCACTTTCAAGAACCACAAGAATGGAGAGTAGGGGCTTTGAAGTTGGCTGCCAAGAGCTATCTCTCAAAGAGTTCTTTGTTTGAAATGTTGTTCAATCCATGTTTGGTTTAAAGATAAGAAACCCTAAGAAATGAGAGTTCTGAAGAAGTTGCCCATCAGCCATTATCACATGAACAGCAGGCTCCCCTGCTATTTCGAAAATGTATCATATTTCTGTTTAAATTATAGTCATTAAGCGAAATCACATTAGTCCCAATTAGAGTAAACCTTTGGAATGAGTGGGACTTGTTAAGTCAACACATCAATAACTGAGAGCTATTGATTTCGTAGGTTTACGCTAATGGGACCAGTAGGTGCTTTCTGCCCACTATTTCTAAATTTGCATTTGTACTGTAGATCGAGACACACACATTTTATGGAAATCTGTATCCCCTTTTGTCCCCATTTTTGGTGATGCATTTCCAGTCTCCTCCTCACTCTTTCACTTTTAGTAATGTGCTTGTTGCCACCCTAGTGATCTTTGGCATATGTCTACAAAATCTGAAGCAAGCATTTTTGGTTGGTACTCATCTTTATTTGATGTGAGTGTAGAACTATTCAGTTTCTTTCCTGCAGGATTTATCTCTTTCTTCTTACATAGGATCACTCATCCAATATTGCAGGCAATAATGTGCAACCAGCTGTGGATATGTATGGTATGATAATGTTGTGAAATGGGGAGAAACATCTTACAGAACTCAGTGTGGAATTGCTGTTTGGGCTGGCAGTCCTTTGTTCAATGTAGTAAGAGAGAAGAAACTCATTTAATCTAAACTTTCTTACAGACTTACCAAGTGCAGACTCGCTGAGTGTATAAACAAACTGGAATGAATTTCCAGGTTAAACTCTGTCACATTTCAAGCTTCTAATATGAAAATCAGGCCTCAGCAAACTGTTCAGTCCTAATTGAATATGAGCAGATTTTAAACAAAGCAATGTATTGTCGTTATCTGTTGTAGTCGTTGTGGCTTGGGGCCATAAGTGACCCAAGCAGCAGGTGTGTCTGATGCATTTGGTCAGAAGGAGTAGAGTTTGTGTATACTCCTGGCTAGCAAGCCAGCACACACAGTGGACTGCTGCTTGGTTGAATTAACTACAAACAAAACTAGTACAGGAGGACTCCGCTATCCACAGGATCAGAATCTGATTCACTTATCCACTGCCTGAAAATGCTAAATACAGTGGTGCCTCCACTTACGACCATAATCCATTCCAGAAGATGGACGTAACTCGAAATGGTCGTAAGTCGAAGCACCATTTCCCATAGGAATGCATTGAAATGCAATTAATCCGTTCCGGCCGAAGAAAAAAAAATCACCAAAAAAAAAAAAATCACTGCAAGACTCATTGGAAACGCGATTAATCCCTTCTGGTCGAAGGGGGGGGGGGGAGAAGAAAAGCAATCAAGTGTGCAAGACCCATTAGAAATGCACAAAAAACAAACGGAGCAGATCGAAAATGCACAGAGAACAAAGGGGGCAGGTCGGAAATGCAAAGAAAACAAAGGAAAAAGCAAGGGAATCATGCAGGACCCATCAGAAATGGGGAACCCCCCCCAAAAGCAACCAAACCCCCCAAGACCCATCGGAAAGGGGGGGGAAGCCAAAAAACAAACCAACCCCCGCAAGACCCATCAGAAATGGGGAAACCCCCCCAAAAAAGCAACCAAACCCCCCAAGACCCATCGGAAATGGGGAAAAAACACTCCAAAAAGCAAACAAACCCCGCAAGACCCATTGGAAATGGGGGGGGAATCCCAAAAAACAAACAAACCCCCCAAGACCCATCACAGCACAGAAACATCACCCCCCCAGCTCAAAACCACGCTGCAAAAACACCCATAACAGTTTTTAAAAAGCAGAAAACAGCACCTTACCTTACCAGGCAGCCTGAAGCCTCCCTGCAAACACACACACACTCTCTCAGAAGCAGAAGGAGGCAGTCCCAAGCCTCCGACGATGACGCATACTCTCTAACTGCTGGGGCAAAAGAGCTACAAAGAAGCAGCCTCGTCGCCACCTACAGTTAGAAATTTGAATTTCCTGCCTTTTCCCCCTGCCTTTTTCTGTTCGTAAGCGGAAGCTCCGGTCGCAAGTAGAAGCAAAATTTTGTGGCTGGAGCTGGTCGTAACTCGAAATGGTCGTAAGTAGGGACGTTCGTAAGTCGAGGCACCACTGTAATACCCCCAGAAAGACATGTTTATATGTATCTCCAGGTTGTATTTACCAGAATTGGCCACTAGAGGAAGCCAGAGATCATGCAATGCATAGAGTTCATACATGCGCATTTTTCGGTGTCTGGCAGGAGGGCTTGGAACCGATGGAGGTTTTGCACAAACATTGCAAAGTGCATTAGAGTGGATCTGTTTCATGTTGTGCATATTATCTGTGCATTTTTCCTTAAAAAAATATTGACTACGGCAGCCAAAAGATAATTGATGTATAAGAATAACCATGAAAGCAAGACTAAAATTATGAGAAGAATGGCAAAGGTGTCCTTAACAAAAACAATAAAGAGCATTTGCTGATGGTTTTATGTTGGCTTTATGATATGTTTATTATGTATCTGTACTTACTGGTCAGAACTCTATTGTCAATTATTATATAAGGGAAATAATGTCAATTGCTGTTCATTAACAAGGTGCAGGTTGTGTTCCTGGGTGGTCAGGCATGTGCCTAGGAGTGCAACCAGTGACTTGTTAATGAGAGATCATTTGCCCATAAGACTTACACAAGATTTCTCTTACATAAAGGTAATAAGATTCTGGCCATTATTTTAGAGGTCAAACCCTACTGATGTTTGTGTAACTTGCTGTGACTAATAGTGGCTAACTGACAAGGTGGTGAGGGACAGCATCATTGCACAATCAGGTATGTGACCAGGCACACGACTGAGAAATGCCTTGGCATCTCGTCAATTAGCCATAGCAAGTTGAAGCAAATCTTACATGAACACCAATAGGATTCTGGCTATAGTTTCAATTTTATATCTCTAATGTTTTGTACTTTTTGTGGAGAAATTGTGTTTTTGTATGGTCTAAAATGTGCAATAACTCAGATTTAGGCTGAATATCAGGCTGAAAAACATCTTAACTGTTAGAGCAGTACAACAATGGAACCAATTACCTCAGGAGGTGGTGAGTGCTCCACAGCTGGAGGCATTCAAGAGAAAATTGGACAATCATCTGTCAGATCTGCTTTGATTTGGATTCCTGCATTGAGCAGGGGGTTGGACTTGATGGCCTTATAGGCCCCTTCCAACTCAATTATTCTATGATTCTATAAATAATTAAGCCCCCCCAATTCCTCTCCATTCTACCCAAATTCTCATTGCCTCTCATAGCAGGACCAGTCCCAGACATTCCTCAGGCAAACAACAAGATGGCACTTCCTCTCATTCTGAGTATGAAGGCTGACTAGAAGTCAGCTAAATATTACTTTTACATTGACTTTAGGATAATGTTCTCTCCTACACCTGAAAGCAGCAGGCTAGATTAAATGGGAGAGGGGCACCATTTTTACAAGTTCCCCTCTGATGTCTTGCTGCCACCTCCCAGCATCTGCTGCCCGAGGCAGCCAGCTAACTCTGAAGAAAGGTCGAGTCAGTTCTACTCTGCCTCTGCAGTAAACTAAAATGGAGTCTGGAACAGAAAGGGTCTTAAAGGATGATGAAGTCTCCATAGTAATGGTTCTTGGTTTGTGGCTTTTTAGCTGGTTTAGATTTCAAGTTCCATAATTCATGATCATTGGCTGTGCTGGCTTTACTTCTGGAAGCTGAAGTCCAAAACATCTGAAGAATCAGTGGCAGAGAACCATTGCATTATACTGTTGCCGAGTGAAATTCACCTCACTCTCTGGGCCTCAGGGCCAAAAGCTGAAAAACAGGGGAGGGCCCATGTGATGCCATTTGTGATGTCTCAAAGGCAAGGGCTATGAAGAGAATTGTTTCTGGGCCACCTGATCATGGAAACTCAAGGAGAATCCAGATAAATGGGTGCAGAATCTAGATAAATCATGGCTAACTAGTTATTACATAAAGCTGGAGCCAGAGTTAACAAATCCTTTTTTTAAAAAATTCCTTTGGCCAGGAAAACATGCCCGGCAGCTGCATCAGTTGCCACCACCCTCACTATGGATCCCATTCAATGCTGAGCCTGTGAAATCTGGGTCATCTGGAAACTGGACGAGACGAATGCTCAGTCTTTCGAGACATCTCCCAGACCAAAAAATTAAAAAAAAAAAATCAAAGTTCTTCCTCCAGCCCTGCTTGTCCTGAGATGTGTCTCCATTGCTAGAGTTCTGGTGAAGCAAAGCAATTCCTTTAGACTTCAGTGAGTGGCCTGAGACCCAGCAACTTGAAGCTCAGGTCTGTTTTCCAACTCTCATCTCCACACAACTGAAGCACTGACATGACAGCCGTCTTATATTGAACAAAATTGTTGGATCATTGCACCCAATATTGTCTACTTTGATCAGCAGTGGCTATCCAGACTCTCAGACAGAGGTGTTTCCAGTTATACTGCAATGGCCATACAAAGCATCATGCAAAGTTGCAAAAATGCGGTGTAAAGCTGGTTTGAGTCTTCTTACATTTTGGATACCTATGAACGTTCTGCTGTGACTCAGCTTCTCTTTCTCTTTCTCTTTCTCTCTCTCTCTCTCTCTCTCTCTCTCTCTCTCTCTCCTGCTGATGGAAAGCTGGGTCTAGCAGAGGAGGGAATGAATGCAGTACTGATGAGTCATGTGATTGGTTGTAGCATGGTGCAGTGTGAGATAGCTAAGAATTGTATAAGTTGCAGAAATGGAGCTATAGGCTGCAGCTATCAACGGCATATTGCAGTTCCATCAGCTATGCAAAGAAACCTTAGTCTTTTTTGTCTTATAAACTTTGCTCAATTAATAAATTAATGAGGTGTATATGATCCATTTCTATGGCTTCAGCTGTGTTTATGGGGATCACTGGGCTGTGCCAATTAGCCCCTCTTCCCACTCCATTCAGTTGCACAGAGAACAGATCCTGTACATGTGAAGATGTATAGTGTACATGGAGAACATCTGTATGTGATGGAGGAGCCTGAACCAGTCAGATGTCCTTCCTTGCACAGCAGATCTATATGAGCATACATCTATAAAAGAATTTAGAAAGAAGTCTGAAGAAGTGGACTTGTCCATGAAAGCTCACATTAAAATATAGCAGTTAGTTTTGAAGGTGTCACAATGCTTTTGTCTTTATTTTTTGTTTTGTTTCGTTTCGTTTTGCCTGACAGAATTTAGAAAAGTTACTCTTTAGAATTCCCAGAATTCTGCAGCCAACATAACCATGATTCCTTTCCATGCTCTTTCATATGACTTGGGTCCATGTTATCTGGAAGACCACATCTCCTTTTATGAGTCTGCCTGGGTTTTAAAATCACCAGGGGAAGCCTTGCTCTGTGTCCCACCACCCTCACAGGTGTGTTTGGTGAGGCTATGTGACGGGGCCTTCTCTGTCACTGCTAACAATCTGTGGAACTCCTTCCCATGGAAGGCCAGGCTGACTCCCTCTTTGCTGTCCTCCTGCAAGCAAGCAAAGACCTTTCTCTTCAGGCAATCTTTTTGTCAGTAACTGGTTTCCTAAAAACAAATTTCTAAAAATGGCACTGCCGGTTTAAATTTTGGTAAATATTCTTGTTTTAATATTGTAAGTTGTCTTGGGTCCTCTTGATCAAAAAGATGTACTGTAAACATTTTAAATAAATAAATAAATAAATAAATAAATTTATTTTTATTTTTATTTTATTAGATTTATACCCCGCCCATCTAGACAGATAGTCTACTCTGGGCGGCATTACAAAATTTAAAAACAATAGAAACAATGAACATGCAAAATCCAAGATGTAAAAATGTAAATATTAAAATACAGCAGGAGGGAAAGCCTGCCTAAATAGCCATGTCTTAAGTTTATTTCTAAAGACACCCAGAGAGGGAGCCAGGCGGATCTCTACGGGCAAGTTGTTCCAGAGGCGAGGGGCCACTGCCAAGAAGGCCTGGTTCCTCGTTCTTTCCTTCCGGGCCTCCCTCGGCGTTAGGCCCCTCAATCGCCCGGCCTGGCTAGAACGAGTGTCTCTGGCAGAACTGGGTGGGAGATGGCGCTCTGCCAGATATTTATTTTAAATAAATAAATAAATAAATAATACCACCATAAAGTCATCAATGTAATTGTATCTGGATAACACCATACTGTACTTCTGAATGCTTATCACTGGATAAGCATGCATGTCCCTCAACCCAAAATTGTTATTTTAAACTGTTTTAAATTGTGCCTTTCATTTAATACTGTTTTAATATTTGACATTCTGTGTTTTGACTGCATTTTTAAAGCCAATGTGGCTGGGATCTTGTCTGAAGTCTATTTTGAACAAAAAGGCACAACATAAGCACAATAAATACATAAAATGGACAAATATATGATGACCACACCCCAGGACTTTTTGGTGGGGTCATTGACAGACCAGAGTTGTCCTGCTTTGCTTTCAAAAGGAGCGGAACCCTTTTGCAGCCCAGAGACAAACCTTTAACAAGATGCCATAAAAGGTATAGTTACAGTGTCTTGTGGGAAAGCTGGCAACCCTTACCTTTCAGAGCATCCAAATTAGGAGCTGACTGTGCAAATGCATGTGTAGGAGGGTGTTTTTTTTTTAAAGCAAACAAAAACAGGAAAACAAATTGTGTTTGCTGGATTGGTTAGGCCTGTATCTGACTGTATCGCAAGCTTTTCTTGCAACTGTTGCCATGGTAATGGAAATAGCTGTAGATGTTACAGATCCCCCCTCCTCATCTCCAAACAATGAATGCACAGTTTGGAGCAACATTGCCACCAAAGGTAGAGGACGTTGTAGAGAGGAAAGCAAGGGGTAGCTGCTTTCCCCCACCCACACAAGGGTATTGTGTCATTTCCCCCTTTTTCACACCATTCATTCCCTTGCCACCCCATGTTCTCAAAGGCATCTTTTGTGGAAACCAAAGAAGTTGCCTTCGGAACACATTTGCTTCCCACCTTCTGTTAAATAGCAAAGCAAATGTCCCTGGGCATTTATTTCCAAACAGTAGCCATAAAAGATAATTAAAATTGACATGGCATTTTGTTCATGTGACATCCTTTCAAACATCTCATCAATATTAATAAGCACTTCAGTGTTTTTAATTTGACCTAATTAGATATTATTCTGTGGACACAACTCCATGGTCAGTTGGTAATGTTGTGTCATTAGTGCAGGCTATGTAAGTTTTTCCCCCCTTCTTTCTTATCTACAGTTTTATAAATGCTAATAACTAAATCTGGATATAGTTACCCTTGTATTGCCATTATTTAATATTCAGCATTAACAGATACTGCCTAGATCTCCAGTTTATACTCTTGGGTGCCTTTTAATTGTCTTTATGGGTAGCATTTTCGAGGGATTCTTAGGACAGCAACTTCAGAAGAGACTGGTATGATTCCAGAGGACAGAAAAGTTACTTTGAGAAGGCCATATGTTTGCTTGCTCCATTTCTCCTCGAACTGGGACCCAGTTCCCAGAATCACATAGCCAGAGGGGTAACGTGACCCATTTCTGCCCGGCTCAATCAATAACAAGAAGGTGGCATTCTGCATAGACTAGTGCCAAACTTCGAAGTGTGCCAGTTATATTACCAAGTGGGCTCCTTCCTTCCTTCCTTCCTTCCTTCCTTCCTTCCTTCCTTCCTTCCTTCCTTCCTTCCTTCCTTCCTTCCTTCCTTCCTTCCTTCCTTCCTTCCTTCCTTCCTTTGGGCATTGTGTGGAACAAACGATTAGCCAAGGCTTGCAGCTGTTTGCTCTCTTCTTCCTCCAAAATCCTCATTTCAATTTTGTTTGCTTATTTAAAATATACTTTACTGGATCTAGGGCAGGGCTTGTAGGGTCGAAGGGTGCCATAACTGTTTGATTAGCAGGGATTATTACGTCATCTTTGAGATGTGAAGAACTATGGCAAATTACTTACTCTTTAAAAGGCATCCTCTCTCGACATGTCAAGTAATAACTGACCTCCACAAGAGTTCTCATCTCCAATGAAAGAACAAGAGAAAGAGCACTTGTTTTCTGGTGAAGTGTTTACAATTTGCACAAAATAGCTCTGTGCTAAACTACGGTCTTTTGCCTTTGGCAAGCAAAGGATAGAGAGGCATATTTTTAAAAGTCTATGAAATGGGGTATTGCAGTTTTGTGCAAATTGTTCAAAAACTGTCATTTAGAGGCCTTGAAGTATCTTATTGTTCCACAAACAATGCGTTCCTTGGACAAATAAAGATTTTCAACTCTATTATCATCTGCCTTTTCCCAGACTTCCCTGTTTGTTCTGAGCTCAACTGTAATTTTCCCAGGTGTGGGAAGAGGGAATGGACAGATTTATATTGTTCCAAGGCATCCCTGTCGTAAGATAAGGTATTTAGGGGTGGCTTGATTTTGAAGTGCCAAGAAGACTAATTTGTTTTTAAAAAGACCTGCACTGATAAACATGAAGACTTCTAGAACTGAAGATGATTTTTTTGCATTTTGGGCTACTCAACTATAGGGACAGTAGTGCAAAGTACCTGCACTTAGAATGTGCCATTGCACTATGGCAGAAAATATAGATTAAATTTAATTCAATATTGTAGTATTAGTATTGCAAAGGAAGAGCCAGTGTAGTGTAGTGGATAGAGTTATTGGCCTAAAAACCAAGAGATCTGGGTTCAAATCCCTGCCCGGCCATGAAACTTACAGTGTGTGTTGGGGGCAGTGGTAAACTAGTCTTTGGACATCTTAGCTACCTTGAAAACCCTGTTAGGACACCATACTTTGGAAGCAACCTGATGTCACATTACAACAAATTGTCAAGGAGCTGAGTTTTCTAGCTGCCAAAATAACTTAGCTGCCTTTAGATCCTATGCGCCTTCACAGGGGTTGAGGTGAGAAATCAACATTTCTGCTCCAGCTCAGACAGCAAAACGTCTAGTGAAGGAATCATAATAACCTTGGGAAGGAGTTCCACCATCAAAGTGTTGCTATACAGAAAACCGTGTTTGGGGAAGGAATTCCTCAATTAAGTTATTGCTGTAGACAAAGCCCTGCCTCACATTCCCATCTCCCCAGGGCACTAGGTTGGTGACTACATGACTCAAGGCTTTCTATAGCAGCATCTCAGCTGTAGAACTTCTTTGTACACCACTTTCATTCCTACTAAGCTTCTGCTGACAATCAAGACTATATTATTTTGTACAGTGTTCCAAAGTGGCTTTAAAGTGTGTTTAAAATCTGTTTTTAAAGGACATTTTAATAAACAAACAAACAAACAACGAAGCTATTTTATTGCACTTTGGTGGAAAAGTGTTAAATGCTTACTGTAAATGAATGGATGAATGAATGGTCCTGTAAGACACTGGCCCAACGTCACCAGCTCTCAGTGGGAGCCCCCACAGACCTAGTTAAACATTTAACCCACTGTAACACATCAGTTATCGATCCACTGCACCAGGTGTGTAAAAATGCTGCTGTCCAGATGTTGCTAAACTGCAACTCCCAGCATTTCTCCGAATTGGATATGCTGGCTAGGCTTTATAGCAGTTGTTATCCAACAGAGTCTGAAAGCCAGCCAAGCTGTTTTGTGACATCTTTAAATCTAGCCCATTTTAATTGGTATAAGTTAAACTTCGCAGTTTGGGGCACCACTATTTGTCGGAGCAACTTTTCCCTGAAAACATCAGCCCATCTGACCTGTTCTTCACAGGCATTGCTTCTTTGGGTTGCCATACCAAAAGAGGCAAAGAAATCAATTGTCAGAAATTGGACCTTCTCAGTTGTGGCCCCATCCTTATGGAATTGGCTCCCAATAGAAGTAGGCCTCCTCCATCCCTTCTTTTAGGAGGATGTTGAAGACTATCCTCTTTCAAGACGTGTTCAGGGATACCCTCCCGGAGGTTAATAGTTATCTATGATCCCTTATCTCACCATCATTTGGGATTTCTTCTTAATTACTGTGTATGTTTTATGTTTGATAGCCTATTGTTGGTTTGGTGGGATGATAGCTTATTGTCTCTTGGTTTGTTGTAAACCATTTAGAGTAGTGTATCAATCAATCTATTTTTTATTGTAAATCAATTCTTTATTTACAGTCCTTAGACCTATCATACAGAGAAGTGGACAACCCAGATCCACACATTTATTTATATATATAAGTGTTTCCCTGAAAATAAGACAGGGTCTTATATTAATTTTTGCTCCAAAAAAAGCAGTAGGGCTTATTTTCAGGGGATGTTTTATTTTTTTCGTGTACAACAATCTACGTTTATTCAAATACACTCATGTCATCCTCTGATTGCTGCACAGTGGTGGAGGGCAGGCTTTCACTTAACTGGGGCTTATTTTTGGGGTAGGGCTTATATTACGAGCATCCTGAAAAATCATACTAGGGCTTATTTTCAGGTTAGGTCTTATTTTCAGGGAAACAGGGTGTATATATATATATAAGGTTAGGTCTTATTTTCAGGGAAACCTATATATATATATATAGAGAGAGAGAGGTTTATATTAGGTGTATATATATAGGTGTATATATATATACACCTATATATATACACCTATATATATTTATATATAAAAACCAATATATATATATATATATACACCTAATATAAACCTCTATATATATATATATAGGTTTATATTAGGTGTATATGTATAGGTGTATATCTGAAGAAGGTTTCCCTGAAAATAAGACCTAACCTTATATATATATTGGTTTTTATATACCTATATATAAGGTTAGGTCTTATATATATATAATATAATATAAACCTATATATATATCAACACTCTCTGGTAATATTTGGCAACAGGCATCTATTATTACAACTTCATATGTTCCACAGTTAAGTCTTTGCATTTAGTCAAAACTAATTTCTAAGCTGAGTCTTGCTGTTCAGACTATGTATATTTCCACAACATGAGAGTTAGAAAAAGAAAAGCTATTGAGAAGCAATGTTGGCTCATGAGAAAATGAACCAGTTTCATTTTTCTCTCTCTTTAAGAACAGAAAAGAGGAGAAAGGTCTTGAAATCTCATAGTGAAGATGTCGCTGTAAGTGCCACTGCTCCATTACACTTCTGATGTTGTAGAGACTGTGACACTCATCTAGAGAGACTACAGCTTGCAACTGAAACATTTTTTGATAAACCTATTGCTACAAAATCAGCAGCCTCCACTAAGTTTCTGATAACATCATGACAATTCTTTTCCAATCATTTAATTAGCACAGAT
Organism: Intellagama lesueurii; assembly: GCA_037013535.1. Lineage (NCBI taxonomy): Eukaryota > Metazoa > Chordata > Lepidosauria > Squamata > Agamidae > Intellagama > Intellagama lesueurii. The sequence continues at coordinate 177,877,507 of JBAJHW010000005.1, read as the reverse complement.
ACCCACATCCATGACAAGTAGTGTCATTGGCACAGAAAAGAAATTCACTTTACAATAATTGTTTATCAGTGTGTAATTGCAATGCAGTGACAATGAGCCTCTTTGTTACAAGGAGTCCCCTTTCTATGCCCGGGATTTAGAGGCTCTTTGTTTTAATTTATTTGGTTTTTAAATACCTCCTGCTATTTAAGCAATAATTCCTTGTAAATCAATTGTTAGCAGCAGTTAATGACTGGTTGGGTAATTAATAGCTATAAGCAAAGCTGAGGGTATTCTCTGCTTCAAGATTCCAACAGACACCAACTGTGATATTACTGCTAATGTACCCTGTAATCAATGTTTTCCCCCAGTTCCAGTTCTCCACACACATACACACAAACCTCTTTTAAGAAAAAGGACCAAAATCCTTATCATAGGTAGCTATAATTTAGAAAAGTCAGACCCTGTGAATCTGAATTCTGCTTTGTTCGGTCAGTTTGAAGACTCACATTGGATGGAAAAGTAGTCCCTCAAAATTATTTATTCTGTTTGTAAGCACTGAAATGGAGAAGAAAATATTCTTCAACAAATGGTCAAGGCGGGTCTAGACCATTAGCAGCAGTCAGATCCAGCCTGACTTCTGTTGGAAGGTGAGGTGAAAGAGTACGTCAATTTACCCTTGTCAAGGTGCATAGAACTCCAAAAAAGTTAAGTTATTGAGATGTAGAAGGTAGAAAATCTGACAGATATGTTTCTCCATTCCTGTCATTAAAATACACAATATTGGCACATTAAGTAGCTAATTATTGCCTGCCTTTCACGACATCACAAATCTCTTGTCCTAAGCAGCAGCTACACTCTGTCTAATGCTAGGGCCAGTGCTGGCAACAGCATTGGTATGGCTTTTCTTTTTTCTTTTTCCTTGTTGTTTTCATTTGGTTGGTTGGCTGTTGCAGGCAGAAGCAGCAACTATATTGACACTATGGCTGCCATTTTCTATTCCATAGAATGCCCCAGACCTAACACTGTTGCAGGGCATTGTGGGACATAAATGACAACTAAGGAAGGGCAAAAAAGCAGAACGTGCTTGGGGAATATTCTGCAAACTTTTAAGGAAAAGGATGGGGGTGGGGGAAGACACTTTTTTAAAGGAAATTGTTGCCCAGTTGGTGCCAACCCTACAATTAGAAAGAGTGGCAACAGATGTCTTAATAGAGTTGGTACCATATTTCAAAAGGCCCTACTCCTAATGGATGTCTGGGGAGCTTATTTGGTAGAGGCTCCCAGTGTATGGGATGGCACATAGGTGAGAAGGCAGTCTATTAATTTATGAATGCATTATGAGTTCAAGTTCTGTTCTGTTTTTCCAAGAACACATCATCCAGGGCAAGTAACAACCATGAGAATCAATATAAACAATCAAACTATAACCATATGTTTTAAAGAGAGCAAGTAAAAACCAGAACTTGAAACATTATTTTTTTCAAAAAGTAGTATGTTAGGTTTAGTTGTTACTTTTCAAAAGTATCATATTCTTTCCAGTTATTCACTACTCTAAATGTAATGTGCTACTCTTTCCGTTTCAAAAACAGAATGCAATTTTTATCAATAGAAACAAAAGGCTCAAAGGATCCCCCACAAAATGACCCACTAAAACATTTTACAAATAACAAGTTTTTTTTAAAAAAAACTTGTTACATGAAAAAGCAAAAAAATTACAGGTTGCTACATTACTTCACAAAAAATACTGTCATTGCACCTTGTTATCTCCCAAGGTAACATTGTAGGTCACACTAGTTACAAGTCATTTCCAAGCTGCGATAAAAATACATCAATGAAATAGCAGACAATTATTACTAGTGAAAAGCAGCAACATACACAGCAGCAAATAAAGCTCCATTTTCAAGCTTTGTGGGGCTTTAAAATATCACAGTGGCAGCCTGACCTAATTGCAGAATGTTCATGGAACCAATGGGGATCAAACGATATTGAGTTTGTGCTCTGGTACTTCTAATCAGTGACCTGGAGGCAATATTTTGAACTTCTTTTTAGGGGTAGCCCTATGTAGCAAAATGTTACAGCAATCCATTTTTATTGCTAACAGTTCACACGCTCATTTACAGATCATCAGGTTGTCAGGTAACCAAACACTGAGAAACAAATTAATATACATGCATGCATGAATCAGCCATCACTCATGCTCTGGGTCAATCTTTTCCTCCTTGCTTTAGCAATGTTCTTGTGCTTTTGCCCTGAAATGATTGGGTGAGCATCTGAAGGAAAGCAAAACAAAAGCAGAACTTAATTTTGTTGTCTAAGGGCCAAAGAGCAAGGCAACGGGGCACCACAGTGAGCTCAGGCAGCTGGTGTTACCATCCAATTACTTGTTTTCATTACCTCTATTAACAAACTGTAAAGGGAAATTAGGTATATTGACTGGTGTATTGATTGGCATAAATGGCTTTCGTTTCATGTTGGATTGCCTCTGGGACTGAAGCGCTGGAGGAAGCAATTACTCTGTGGTGCGTAGGCACTAGGTAGGTGATATGATGGCAGCTATGGGGGTGCAGTGTATCTGGTCACTCACACACTTTGTTGCTAAGGAGTAATAAAATTGTTAGTCATGTTCAAATTCTCTTCTCCCCCCCCCCCCCCCGCAACGTGGTGGACAGAATCAGTTGGCAGCTTTTGTAGGAAACAGCTTTATAAATTTGTTCTTGTATACCTGAGATCATACTATGGAATATAGACTGAAATCCTGTTCATAGCAGAAATAAAATTGTAACTTTCGATCTGTTTCCCCCAGTAAACAAAACATCCCTGCCATGATACTTGGGGATTTGTGCACAGACACGCAACCCCTCTTCCCAGAATTATACTACTAATAATACTCTTACAACTACAGAGCTGGAAGGGATCCAATGGATCGTTGAGTCCAGTCCCTGTCAAAGAGGCACAGTGGGGAATCGAACTCCCAATCTCTGGCGCCATAAACCACAGTTATCCAGCAGATCAGTTGTGGCAGAGATGCTTTGTTTATCAGGTAGAAATGGAATGAAGGTTATGACATGGCTTATGCTATGAACAGGATTTCAGCCACAGGTTATTCATTCATATTTGTCCTTTAGTAAAATCTGAATTTAATTAAGGTCCACAATATACATTGCAAATACTTTCTCATTAAAAAATGGGAAATCCCTGATTCAATTGTTACAACAGAAACTTTTCACCCACAGTTATCCTGCTTCATTCTGTAATTGTTCTTTTGGACATAAATGTGGGCTTTGTTTGCAAGTGTGACAGGTCAATCATAAAATTTTCTAGAATTATGTCCCTAAAATATTAATTATTTCAGCTTCCAATGGTTGCCAGTCAGTAACAGATACTTTGGCTCCAAGGCATGACTGATAGGTAGGGCCAGTCTTAGCATGCAGCAAACAACTACCTCGGACAACAACTGTTGGCATCATGAAAGAGGAAGAAATTGTGAACTATTTAATGGTGGAAACTTGTTGTGCAGCTCTATGCATGCTGCTGTGGTGATGCTGTCATCATCAGTGGCAAACCACTGCTGGTTAAAGGCTTCTTTTGGCAGCTTCAGGGCACGCCCAACTTCATTGCATTGTATACGAGTTGCATGTACTCTGAAATTACTTTTAATCAGTGACAATTGTGCATGCGGATCTTAGCATTGGGATTTCAGCCAATGTATTATGATTGTGTTTTTACCACTAGGAACAGTGAGAGGTGTTTCTAAGATTTTCATGTGCCAAAGTAACTTGGCTGACTTTGGACACCATGCAGCTTGATATGGTGGATGACAAAGGTTGTCTGTTTGCTGTTCTATCAGTAGCACTCAAATGTCTGAAGCTAGCCTGGATTATAATCAAGTTTGTTCTAAAAAGGAAAAGGAGGAGGTACATCCCACCTAAGTATAGTAAAAGGTACTCCTGGTTCAGATACTACCTGAACTTCCAGGGGAAAAACTTGGGTCTGGAAACATCTCAAGAAGAAATCCTATATTAAAAAGGTTACATTCCTAATCCTGGACCAGCATCTTCTCCAACAAGCATTAACTCATTTTTGTGGGTTCATTTTGAGGCTCTTTTACCTTCCCCCAGTCCAACAACTCAGCCAATCACTATGTCTCCAGTTCTTTCACATTTTCCCCTGCAGTAGAGGAGCCATTGTCAGGGGAGCAGCTGGTCCTGTCAACATCTTGTGGTAATTAGGAAACAAGTAAGAAGTGAGCCAGAATTTCTCAGAAGACAGGTCTTTCACTCCCTTCCCCTCACTTCCTTAAGAAGAAGAAGGTAATTTGCAGAACTTTCTCCAAATATTCTCCAACATTTTTGGTTGCAGCCACCCTTTCCCTGCCTCTCACCATCAATGGTGTGTTTGAGATACGAGAAAGGATGTGAAATGGTCAGGTTACCAACATAATTGTTGATGCTGAGCTTGGAAACAGTATGGAGATTTTGGGAATTTTGCTCCTGGCATCTGTAGTATCACTCCCTCTTCCTCTTTTTGAAAAGACTAAGAAGGTGTTCTACTGCCAGCACGAGTAAGTAACCCCACTTCTGAGAAACTGAAGGATATTTTTTTCTTCCCTCAGGAGAAATTTTGTAAAACCTTTTCCCAAGAACACAATTTCTTTTCCCATAAATTTGATGGAAATTTTCAAGACATTATGTGTTAATTTCTTTCCATCAGGAAGAAAGTCATTTCCTACCTCACAGGTTTTCTACATTATTGGCAATATTTATAACTGGCTTCAACATCTTGAACAATAGGCAAATCATTTTCTTGCCAGGAATAACTTCACCTGCTGAATATCTGCCTGACAGGTAGCTGTTAAAGACATACAACCATATATATAATGATATAACTGAGCTGCTGAAAACGAGAAATCCTCAGAAACAGACAGTGCCTATGGAGATATTCTTTCTCCTTCTTTTCAAACTCTTTGTTGGCTGCAGAGTACTGTTCTCCCTTTAAAATACATGGCTCTTAATATATGGTAAACTGATTAGTTGTTCACTCTCTCAGTGTCAGCACAGCTAGCAATAAAATGGCCAGACTCCCTCCCTCTCTCTCTCTTCCTGGAAAAATGCTTTGCCACTTAGTTTTGTGTAATAATATACAGCCCTTATACATTCTATGTTCTAGGAATGATTGCAGGTTGGCTTTAACAATAGTCTACCTTTGTGTGTGCTCACTTCAGCACATAAAAGTGAAATACTCGAAAATGATTATCTAAAAGGTGGAGGAAAAGCCATAATTTCAGTCTATTGTATCCACCTGTTTTAAAGCCATTGGAACCAAATAACAATGAACTGTCGGCATAAGTCTTCGACCCACAGAACAAAGCTTTCATTGCTTGCAACTGTTCTCCAGCAATGTGGTGAGTCTTGTCATATGACTTTCCATCCAGATGTGATAGAACAGGTTAAGAGGTTGAGCCTGAACAAAATACAGAACTGCTCAAGTTGTATTTAGGGGATAGCATCTGCAAGAAGACCAGACCACAGCCTGAGAGCAAAATGCAAATATTATGTTCAGGAAGAAGTACTAAGGCAGTGGAAAGGGTGCATGATTTTTGGCCAGAAAACTATAAAGGGCTCTGTTTTGGCTTGGGAATGCACAAGAGCAGCCTGCTATTTAATTGAGTAAGGTTGCCACAAATAACTTGTCCAAACAAGGTGTGTTGCTTAAACTGACGTGGGTTAGAACTGTGACCCCTTTCCCTGACAGATCGAGAGTATTTCATATTTCCTTGAATGTAATCTGAGTTCAGTTTCCACACACTCTCTTCCTCCTTCAACTCTCCCCTTGCTTTCCTTCCCATTCTCCAAACTGTCTCCACCCCTTGGAAGGGATGTGCAAAAGCCCTGCCCTTTTACAGACAATGAGTGAGGGAGGAATTCTTTCAGAACTCAAAAGGAAGGAAAGGAAAGATGCAAGAAAGAAAACACTCAAGAAACATCTACTTATAATGTACATGAAGCAGAGGGCAGGAGAAGAAGGAAAGCTCCGATTTCAAACCTCCACTGCCTTGTGGCTATATCCACCAATGAAAAAGGCTTCAGGAGTTAACCTAGAGGCAAAATCCGGAGCTGGAGTCCCGGAGGCAGTTCGTGACGTTCTGGCAACTCCTGTGACGTCGCTGGAACCAGTTGTATTGGCTCTTGCCTTTCCATTGGACTATTTCAGTGACGTGGAGAGGGGGGATTTGCTGCTTGGGTAACAGCCTATCCTCCATATTATTTTACCCAGGTTTCGTGCTCTGGAGAGGACACTCCAGCTTCACATACAGCATCAAAATAACACGGGAAGTAGCAGTTACCGGTTATAAGTCTTTGCTCAATTGGTGTAGAGCGTGACACCAGGGGCTACTTCCAACGGTGGGAGATGTCATTGCACCTCACTAGGTAGCTACCGCCCGCCTTAAGCTGGGCAGCCCCCAGCCAGTAAGGTGCTGCCTCACCATGGTCTGTTAACCTCATGGGGTGTGTGGGGTTTAGGGTGAAAGCCAACAAGCAGATCGATAACCCTGCACCATGCAATAATCATAAGAAAACTTCTGCCCTAAAGTTGGGCACCTGGAATGTTCAGACAATGACCCCTGGCTTTTCTGATGACCTGCAGGAAATAGACGACGAGCGCAAGACAGCTGTCATCGACATGGAACTGAGTAGGCTGCAGATGGACATTGTTGCCCTGCAAGAGACAAGATTGCCAGACTCGGGATCTGTCAAAAAAAAAATTCTCATTCTTCTGGCAGGGAAAACCATTGAATGAAACCAGGGAATACGGTGTTGGCTTTGCGGTTAGAAATACTCTGCTGAGATCCATTGTTCCACCTACTATGGGGAGTGAAAGAATCCTGTCTCTGCAGCTCCACTCATCAGCAGGACTGGTCACCCTCATTAGTGCATATGCACGAACACTGTCGTCTACAACAGAAGTCAAAGACAAATTATATGAGATCTGGCAGCTACTATAAAAAAAATCCCCGAGAGAGAGCCGCTGTTCATTCTCAGAGACTTTAACGCTAGAGTTGGTGCTGATCACAATTCTTGGCTCACTTGTCTAGGCTGTTTTGGCATTGGGAAGATGAACGAAAATGACCAATGCTTGCTGGAGTTTTGCTGTTATTATAGTCTCTGTGTCAGCAACACATTCTTTAATATGAAGCTTCAACACAGAGTCTCTTGGAGACATCCAAGATCGAAGCATTGGCATCAGCTCGATTTGATCCTCACTAGACACTCTAGCCTTCCTAGTATTACGATCACACACAGTTATCAGGGTGCTGATTGCAATACTGATCACTCCCTGGTGTGTAGCAGAGTAAAACTGCAAACAAAGAGATTGTATCACACGAAAAAGGAAGGAAGACCACGTATTGACATCAGCAAGACCCGCGATCAGAGAAAGGTGGAGGAATTTGCCCAAGCACTTGAGGAAACTCTTCCAGGCCCGGCTAGTGCAAATGCACCTGAACGATGGGAACATTTCAAGAATGCTGTTTATAACACCGCCTTGTCCACATTTGGCAAGAAGACCAAAAAGACAGCAGACTAGTTTGAAGCCCATTTGGAGGAGTTGATGCCAGCCATCGAGGAAAAGAGGAGAGCTCTAGCAGCATACAAAGACTGTCCTAGTGAGTACAACTTGCAGGTTCTTCGAGTTGCTCGTAGCAAAGTCCAACAGATTGCCAGGAGATGTTCTAACGATTATTGGCTTCAGCTCTGCTCTCAGATGTAGATAGCAGCAGACACAGGTAACATCAAGGGAATGTATGACAGTATCAAGGAGGCTTTAGGTCCAATGCAGAAGAATTCTGCTCCTTTGAAGTCTGCTACAGGCGTGATCATCCAGGACCGAGCACAGCAGATGGAACGCTGGGTGCAGCACTACTCTGAACTATATTCTAGAGAGCATGTAGTACCGAAGAGGCATTAAATAACATCGAGTGCCTGCCTGTCTTGGAAGAGTTGGACAGCAAACCAACTTTAGCAGAAATAAAAGCGGCCTTGGATTCCCTCGCCTCTGGTGAGGCACCTGGGAAGGATAACATCCCTGTTGAAGTGCTGAAGTGCTGTAAAGAGATCATCACCACTGAGCTGTATGAAATCTTTTGTCTTTGCTGGAGGGAAGGTGGAGTACCACAGGACATGAAGGATGCAAACATCATCACACTGTATAAGAACAAAGGTGACAGGGACGACTGCAATAACTACCGTGGCATCTCTCTTCTCAGCATTGTAGGGAAGCTGCTTGCCCGTGTTCTGCTGAAGAGACTCCAGATGCTTGCAGACAGAGTCTATCCAGAATCACAGTGTGGATTTTGATACCATCAACATGGTATTTTCCGTCAGACAGTTGCAGGAGAAATGTAGGGAACAACGACAGCCACTGTGACGTACACCCCGTGCCCCTGTTTGTTTCCCTCAACCCAAGGGTCCATGCTGGCGACGTTCCTTCTTTCTCTCTCGCTGCCACCAGTGGATTTCTTTTATCCACACTGTAAATAACGTTACTCTTACACTTGCTGCCAACAACAGAATTAGTTTTATTAAAGGGTATGAAAGGGTAACTCAGAATCACAGATGGTCTTTATTCAGTTTCATTAGATCACAATCATTGAAATATTATATTTTATGTTTCACACTAGATCACTTCTTGTTTACTTATTTTCAATTTAACCAGTTTATATTTATTAGTACCAATTCTCTCTCTATCTCTGACTATCTATCTATCTTTCTCTGCAAACCTCTCTCCTTCCTCTCTCTAACCCTTCAACTGACTAACTGACAAACCTCTGCCTCTACCTCTCCTGTCCTCTCATTGGCTTATGCACATGAGGTTCCGCTGTGATTGACAGGAGTGACTTGGGCATCCGTCACAGCCACTCTTTGTGGCCTTCATAGATCTTACAAAGGCCTTTGATTTGGTTAGCAGGGACAGCATTTTTAAAGTACTTCCCAAGATTGGATGTCTACCTTGGCTCCTTAACATCATCAGGTCCTTTCATGAGGAAATGAAGGGCACTGTAGTTTTTGATGGATCAACATCAGATCCCTTTGACATCTGAAGTGGAGTGAAACAGGGCTGTGTCCTCGCACCTGTTTGGGATCTTTTTTGCTGTCTTGGTGAAGCACGCTTTTGGAACTGCAACAGAAGGTGTCTATCTCCAGACTAGATCAGATGGAAATCTCTTTAATCTCTCTAGACTGAGAGCGAAGACCAAAGTCCAGCTGAAATGCATGCGGGACTTCCTCTTCGCCGATGATGCAGCTGTTGTTGCCCATTCTGCTAAAGAGCTCCAACAATTTATGAATCGTTTTAGTAAGGCCTGCCAAGATTTTGGATTAACAATCATCCTGAAGAAAACACAAGTCATGGGCCAGGACGTGGACTCACCTCCCTCTATTACCATCTCTACAGAAGAATTGGAGGTTGTTCATGATTTCGTGTACCTTGGCTCAATGATCTCTGACACTCTCTCTCTAGATGTCGAGCTGGATAAACGCATTGGCAAAGCAGCTACTATGTTCTCTAGACTCACAAAGAGAGTATGGCTTAACAAAAAGCTGATGGCATATACCAAGATCCAGGTCTATAAAGCTTGTGTCCTGAGCACACTCCTGTACTGCAGTGAGTCCTGGACCCTTTGTGCACGGCAGGAGAGGAAGTTGAACACGTTCCATATGCATTGTCTCCGACACATTTTTGTTATCACCTGGCAGGACAAAGTTCCAAATAGAATAGTCCTAGAATGAGCTGAAATTGTTAGCATGTATACATTACTGAAACAACGACATCTACGTTGGCTTGGGCATGTCGTGAGAATGGTTGACGGTCGGATTCCAAAAGATCTCCTGTATGGAGAATGAGTGCAGGGAAAGCGCCCCAGAGGGAGACCACAGCTGTGATACAAGGATATCTACAAGCAGGATCTGAAGGCCTTAGGAATGGACCTCAACAGATGGGAAACTTTGACATCTGGAGGCAGGCGGTGCAGCATGGCCTCTCCCAATTTGAAGAGACACTTGTTCAGCAGGCCAAGGCAAAGAGGCAGTCTTGAAACCAGCAAAATCAGGGAGCTGGACAGGGGACAGACTGTATTTGTCTTCAGTGTGGAAGGGATTGTCAATCTCGAATTGGCCTTCTCAGCCACACTAGATGCTGTTCCTAGACCTCTATTCAGAGCACATTACCAAAGTCTCTCGAGACTGAAGGATGCCTACTAAGAAGCAGAGGGCAAAAGGCAGCTGTGCTGGGGAGGTTTCCCATTCAGCAACTTCTTGTCACTTTCTAGTGGAAATGGCTAACTTTTCAGGATACAGCAAAAGTTTGGAGGGGCTGTTCTCACATTTGCTCTGTTCTGGGGAAAATACTCCCACAGCTGCCATCACAGTTGCTTTTGAGGGTGTGTGTGTTATTGTACATTCTCCCATAGCAACCAAGACAAAGGAACAGATGTGACAAACATATCCAACGCAAGATGCAAAAACAAAACAACCAAGGGGGAGGAATTGAATTGTTTTTGCACTAACCTCATGTTGATACGATAAACTAATCTGAATCAATGGGTTACAGAACATCTTCTTAAACAAGAGCAAAGAGGACAGGAGGATGAGCTCAAAGAAAATGGAGGATCAAGCTCAAAGAAAATTGTATTTAAACAACAAAGGATCTTGTTGCACCTTAAAGACTAACTAGTTCTTTTGTGAACTGCATCCCACTATAGATGCATGAAGTGGGCTGCAATCTCTGAAAGTTTATGTCAAATGAATCAGTCTTTAAGATACTACATAACTCATTGTTTTTGTTGCAACAGATTAGCATAGGTACAGTGGACCCTCGACTTCCGCACGGCTCCACCTGTGGACTTTTCAAGTTACGGACTTCTCTGGCCGCAAAATTTCCCATCGACTTGCGGCCGGAGAATCGACCTACGGACCGGAAGGGGGAGGCGGGGAAAGCGCCAAATTCAAATTTGGCGCTTTCCCCGCCTCCCCCTTCCAGTCCGTAGGCCGCCGATCGTGCCTCCGGAGGCCTTCCAGGGCTTCTCCGCCACCATGGAAGGCCTCACGGAGGTCCCCCCTCGCTGCCGATTGTGCCTCTGGAGAAGCTCTGGAGGCACGATCAGCGGCGGCCGGGGACCCCCGTGAGGCCTCCGGCAGTGGTGGGGAAGCCCTCGGAGGGCTTCGGCAGCAGCAGCGGTGGCAGCCGGGGACCCCCGTGAGGCCTCCGGCAGCGGCGGGGAAGCCCTCGGAGGGCTTCGGCAGCGGCGGCGGCCGGGGACCCCTGTGAGGCCTCCGGCAGCGGCGGGGAAGCCCTCGGAGGGCTTCGGCAGCGGCGGCGGCGAGGGACCCCTTCAGACCGGTAAGGCTGCTTAAAGGCTGCTTTTTGCCTTTATTTTCTTTTTTTGGTGGGGGGGGGGTATTTTTTCTTCGGCCATTACGGATTAATGGGTTTTCAATGCATCCCTATGGGAAATGGACCCTTGACCTACGGACTTTTCGACCTGCGGCCACCGTTCCAATACGGATTAATTCCATAAATCGAGGGTCCACTGTATCACCCTTGAAATTCTATCAGATTAGAGTTACTTAATATGTAGCTGTTGTATTTTTATTGCCAGGTAGAGACAAAGTTAGGCAATCTCTGGACCTTGATTTGGATATGTTAGAGGGTATCTGCTATCTGTTTCTAGAAGAAAAAGGTCTTGGATGAGCTCCACTTAAATCAAGACACCATGTGGCTTCTCTTCATTCAAATAAAAGTAGCCAGAATAAAAACAATTTATTAAAAAGTTGTCTAACCTGTTGTGAAGCTAGCCTCCAAATCTTTGTGATTATTAAGAAAAATCCAGCTGTTTACTTCATTGATATACACTCAAGTCAATAATGAAAAAGTCTGCTGTATTTCTTTGTCATACAAAGTTTCTTCCTAAGGAAGATCATTTGGCTGACGTTAAGTCAAACTAGGTGTTAAGAGAAATAAAAAATGATGCACTGTGACAAATAGATATCTTATATCTACATATATCTATATATATCTACAGTGACACATGCCTTAGTTACATCCCGTTTGGATTACTGTAACGTGGTCTATCTGGGGCTGCCTTTGAAGACGGTTCAGAAACTTCAGCTGGTGCAAAACTCTGCAGCCAGACTACTGACTGGGGCCAGCTACAGGGAGCATATAATGCACCTGTTACAAGAACTGCACTGGCTACCAGTCCGTTTCCGGGCCCAATTCAAAGTGCTGGTCATTACCTATAAAACCCTATACAGCTTGGGTCCAGGCTACCTGAAGGACCGTATCTCCCTATATGCCCCTTCTCGGCGATTAAGATCAGCAGAGGAGGCCCTCCTCTCGGTCCCATTGCCAGCACAAACACAGCTGATGGGGACACCGGAGAGGCCCTTCTCTGTGGCAGCTCCCAGGCTATGGAACGCTCTCCCTCGGGAGATCAGGATGGCCCCTTTCCTTTTATCCTTTAAAAAAAAGCTAAAGACCCATCTCTTCAGGCAGGCTTTTAACAATTATACCTGAATCCCTGAACTGAAATTTTAATCTTTTTTATGTTTTCAAATTTTAATCTTTTAATTGTATTTTAAATCATATTTTGTTTAATTTATCTTTTAATATTTAACTTATTGTGTTTTCAAATTGTGTGAATTTTAATGTTGTGAGCCGCTTTGGGTCCCTTGTTGGGAGACAACAACAACAACAACAACAACAACAACTAATCATCATCATCATCATCATCATCTTTCACCACTTAGAGGAGCAGCTCTGCAATAAACAATGGTAAACCTATTGCCAGAAGGAATCCTATTGGTGATTTATGCATATGTAAATGAAACCATGGAAGTAGCAGTGGCAAATTGCTGCTAATTAAAAGAGGTGGGTGTTGTGTCCCTGGCCACATGCATGCTGGGCATGCAACTAATGCAACCAACACTTAATTTGCAGCATTTCATCACCAGAACTTCCTTGATTTCATTTACACATGTATAAATCATCAATAGTATTCTGGCCATCATTTAGTTTGACCCTCAGTCATTAGTTTTATGGCCAAATGAAATCTGATATGTGAGGTTTGTGGTTGGAACCTCACTGTCTTTTTCAATAAAAGCAGCAGCCCTGTGTGGATGTGCAATTTGAATTGGGGCTGCAGCAAAGATAAGAAATAGTTGCTTTTGGATTATAAAAGCATATCCCATCATTGGGCTATAGTACATGGGAAAGAAGGTTTAATGCTTTCTTCTCTACCCCATACAGCAATCTGATAAAGTTCATGCTAACAGAGCTTCTAATAGCCACAGAGAGAAATACATGCAGGCAGCCTTCTTTAAATCTTTGGCGGGTCTCTCTCTCTCTCTTTGTCTCTCTCTCTCATGAGGTCAGAAGAGAAAGACAGCAGAAGTGTGGACTTAACCAAGAAGGAGCGGAGTTCTTTGGAGCTCCCAGACCATAAGGCAGTCTAAGCTTATTACAGACTAAAAGATGTACAGCGGTTCAATTTCTAAGTTTATCCCAACCAGATATTGCAAAAGCCACGAGAAGATGAAAATCTTTCCCAATTCTGTTTGCACAAATGAACCTACTTGAGCTGCCTTCCAGACCTTCAGCATTTATTTCTCCTACATGCCCTACTAATGAAAAACCCAGATGAAGCCACTGTCCTGTTTTAAATGTCCTGGATTGACATTTAAGGATTGACATTTAACACGGATATGCCGTATCAATGTGCCACCCCTGAAAACAGCAAATAAAAATAAATTGCCAAGGCCAAGACAGATCTAACTTTCTCTGTCATTAGCAAAGAAGGCCTACTCAATTCTGGACAAATATCAAGTCATATGAAATGAATTAGTAACCCAAGACGAGGGAGACTTTTCAATTTAATAAGAATAAAGATGTCAGAGGGAGGGGGAAAACAGTTGGCTTTCTTTGGCTTCAGGGTGCCCTGCACAATTCTTGTCTGTTCATTATCACCAAGGAGTTCCTGCAGCTCTCATTAAACACATATTCTGGGCAATGCTAATTCTTTTGAAAAAGAGCTTTCCCTCCAGCAAGCCACCATCCCCTGGCTTTCAGAACTGACTGTCAGTCTAGCCTGTCTCCTAAGCAAGATATTTATGTATGAGTGTTCTTGTGTGCTCTGAAGAGCCAAATAAGAGCAATACAGGTGCCATTAGCTCCCAGTGAAACTCTCTCACACCATTAATTGAGAATCGCACCTGCAATTGGTCACTTGCTGTCTTATCCTCACAGGATCAAAGAAGTGTGACAAAATACTCAGTAATTTAATCTTTGTGTGTGTATATAAAATAAACTCCTGTTTCTTCTTTGATATCCCTGAGCAGCTTTGGAGCACTAAGCAAAGCAAATTTTATGATGTTATTAATGTTACATGAGACTCTCATATACTAATGTACTTTAGTGGTGCAATATAAATGTTTGAACGGCTAGATAACTCAGTGGTTTAGGTATCTGGCTGCAGAGGCAGAGGTTGTGAGTTCAATTCCCACCTGTGCCTCCTTGACAGGGGCTGGACTTGATTATCCTTAGGATCCCTTCCAGCTCTGCAGTTCTAAGATTATTTGATGGTTGTTGTGGGTTTTTCGGGCTCTTTGGCCGTGTTCTGAAGGTTGTTCTTCCTAACATTTCGCCAGTCTCTGTGGCCGGCATCTTCAGAGGACAGGAGTCAGAACTCTGTCTGTGCTCTGGTGCAGTTTGTTTGGATAGTTGAGTATTTATAGCTGTGGGATCAGCTTTTGTCCTTTTCAGGAGATTGGGTGATTATGGTGATCAGGGTGTTTTTTGTTGTGGGTGTATTGTTGTAATAAGGGGGGGATGATCTATCACTGTGATTGATGGGTGTCGTTAGCTGGTCTTTTGTGTGCAGTGATCACCGGTCCTTGTGGCTGGATAGAGTTCATTGACCTTTTCGCACGCTGTATTTTTCAGTGCTGGGAGCCAGGCTTTGTTGAGTTTTAGACTTTCTTCTTTTTTGTTGAAACTGTGCAAGTGTTTGTGGATTTCAATGGCTTTCCTGTGTAGTCTAACATAATGATTGTTGGTGTTGTCCAGTACTTCTGTATTTTGAAATAGAATTTCAGGTCCAGCTTGTTTCAGGGCATGTTCAGCTACTGCCGATTTTTCTGGTTGTTTTAGTCTGCAGTGTCTTTCATGTTCTTTGATGCTGGTGTGGATGCTGCATTTTGTGGTCCCAATATATACCTGGCCACAACTGCAAGGTATCCGGTATACTCCTGCAGTGGTGAGGGGGTCCCTTTTGTCCTTTGCTGACCATAACATTTGTTGTATTTTTGTGGTGGGCCTGAATACTGTTTGTAGGTTGTGTTTTTTCAAAAGTTTCCCCATGCGGTCTGTGACCCCTTTGATGTATGGCAGAAATACTTTATTTGTGGGTGGCAGTTTTTCTTCTTCAGTTCAGTGTTGTTTTATCGGTTTGATGGCTCTTGTGATTTCAGATGGTTGAGTTCGGTGCTGAGAAATTGAGCTTCACAGTTGCGATTTGCACGGTATACCAGTGTTTCGGTTATGCCTCTTTTTTGTCGAGAATACATTCTAAGATTATTGTATATTATATTATTATTTACTCAGCTTCACCAGGAAGGTGCCATTTTTGTGCTTGGCAGTAGTTTCATTAGATGTGTCTCTCAGTGTATGTATAGGATGGCTGCAGAAAAGGGGGGCTGCATTCAGCCTAAAGGCTGTGTGTTGCCCCCCCCCCCCACCTTGTGTGGTAGCTTCTCCAGAGCCATAAATCTAGCAAAATTAGGAGGGCAAGTGGTATTAAAAATAAAAACAGTTTATTTCCTAAGAAAATCTGGTGGAAGGAAAGACATATTAAGCAGGGACATTTGTGATGAAAGAGGAGTAAAGAATTAAACATGCTGATGAAGGACAAATCATTCCATTGTCATTTGTTGCTACTTTATAATGATAACGATAACTATAATGATAACTATAACTATAACTAGTAGTTAGTCTTTAAGGTGCCATACATCGAGAATACATTGCCATAACATCGTTGTCTTCTTCTTCTTCTTCACTTTTGCTTTGTTTTGTGTTTCTTGTTGTTATATTTTACGACAGTTATGCTGCAACAGAACTTGCTGTTTCTACTGTGTCTCATTTCTGGCATAGCTAATTCCAAAGAAAAGACAAGCAAGAATATTTATCTTAGGACTGTGAGAGAGCTGTTTTTTTTCAAGCAGGACAGAAGCAATAAGTGTTGTGAATACCACATACTTCAATTAAATCCAGTTTTCTTACACAGGATTTTTTTTTTTAAACTTCTCCTTTGCCTTCCCTCATACAAAGCAGAAACTGCCTGCAAGCTTACGCTGACCAGCTTAATTGGTGCCAGGGTAAATTTCCAGAATTTTCTTTCCTTTCACTGCCTGGTCCTTGATCATATAGAAGTAAACATAACGTTGTAGGTGAACACATGCAAAATTCACCATTGAATGCATGTAGCCAGTCTCCACATAGATAAAGAGATAATAGTTTCTGTCAGTCTCAAGTCCCAGAAGCATTTTTTTTTTTTAGAATGTAACATTGCTTTTATCATAATTTGTGTGTGGGATGGTAGTAAGATGGCCCCAAGCATTTTGCTGCCTAAAGGACAAGTAGGCACTTATCACTGATACAACTAGAGAAGCTGAACAGATTGGCAGTTTAATTTTCCCTCAGTGAGCCACTTCACCTGAATGGAGCAGGTGAGCTCAGGAAGAATAAGGCAGGCCATGGCTTAAAACCTTGGCCTCTGTCTTTGACTGCCAGCACTTATTGCCTGAGGCAGCTCCTCATGACAGCTGATAGGATGTCCCCTTGTAAACAGCACTGTTTAGTGCAAAATTAATGGCAAAACAAAGGTAAATAACCCTCAGAATAAAAACACTAGGGAGAAAAAAAGATGCTAAAAAACCATTTAAGTAGTTAAGCAAGAAAAGCATCTGGCAGATGGCTGAAGTGTACTCATATGGTGGCAACCTTTCACAGACTGTACAGGATGAACATGTGTATGGCAGGATTGTTTTCCATGACAGAATCATTTTTCTGAAAAGGCATAAAAACCAGAGCTTGGAAAAGTTACTTTGTTTGGACTACAGCTCCTAGAGTCCTCTGACAGCATGATTGAGAAGGATTGTCCAAAAAAGTCAGCATGATTGGAGAATCTTGTCCACAAAGAAGCTTCCCCAAGCTCTGGCCCTTCCTCAAAGCAGCTCAGAGCAGCCAACAGTCTACATACAGGTGCACTATTAAAATTTTCAGTTACATGTATCTAGTGGAATAGACTATAAATGTTTGACAAAGTACAGGAGAAACAATAGAAAGAAGCATCAGAAGCAAGCAAATAAAACACTTCCTTTCTCCCTGAAAGTTCATACAAATAAATATATCTCTAACAAGCTTCTGAAAGGCAAGAGTGTGTGGGAGTGGAGACAATAGAATATTTGACACAATCAGCTGGAAGAAAGACCTCAGCTGGAAAGCTCTGAGGCCGAGATAAACCTAGCTCCACTCAAGCTTCCTGTTTCTGCCCCATTGTTAGCTGGAACTTCCTTTCTGAACAGGAAACTAGGTAGAGCTAGCTCTGCCTCAAAGCTTTCCAGCTGAGGCGTTTCTCCCAGGCAAGCTATGTTTGGTGTCTGTAAGGTGTCTGTCAGGGAGACCTCCCAGAATGTGGAATTATGGGGTTTGTATTCCAAAAAAGAAAAAAGAAAATCCCATCCCAATTTGCTCCTTGAATCAGGCTCATTGCAACTCCTGTAGATATTTCAGAACAAGTGGAATTGGTTGACTCTGTAATCCTCTGTTAACACCCAGGGAGTGGCATTCTTCCACTCCTGCTCTCCTGCTGCTCCCACTCTAGTGAAAATGTACGTATCAGTAAAAACTGAAGAAGGACAGAATAGAAGAGAGGCAAGCCCACTACCAAAGCTACATGTCCACACAACATTCTCCAGGGAAGTCAAGAAAGTGTGTTGCTCACACTTGTACTTTCATAGCTACAGGGATCTGCATACATAGAATCAATGTGAAATGTCAAAATGTGCTGAAATAACGCTGGCAACACAAGTTGCGGAAGAATCAAGATCACAAAGTTCATCTAAATACATGTGGGAAAGAGCAGCCTCACACTCTGTTCCCACCAGTGGTTTCCAGTGGTATGAAAAGTGGAAACAGTTGTGTCAGAACCTGACCTTATAACTGTAAATACTTCAGATTTTGTTGTAGCTTGAGCACATATCCAGAAACAGAAAAGCTGTCGTGAACTAGCAGCATTGCTCACATGGTCCTTCCTGTTGCTTTCACAGCTGTTGCCTCTTCCTCCTTTTGCAATCCTCCTTCATCATCCTTCCCTACTGCCAGAGGAATCTGTCAGACAACGCTTGGGCAAGGCTGCTGGTTGTATGGATAAACTGCTGCTGAGAAGGAAACAGGAAGGAGAGAAGGAAGACGAAAGGAGGGTAAAACATCATCACAATATATGTTACTTCCCTCAGGGTGGGGCAATAAGGAACAATCCCTATGAGTTACAGTTTTATGAACTTATTGGGCAGGACATTAAAGAATCTTGTACAGCTACATTTTTGATAGCTTGGGAAGGTTAAATGTTTGGACTACGATTCTTAACATCCTACACCCTTCACAGTTGGCTAGGGTATTATAGGAATGGTATTTTTTTAAAAAAGCCTTTGTCAAATTCTGGTCCAGAACCAATGAAGTTATGGCTATCGGCAGACAGTAGGGGCTGAGTGTCTCCTGAAAGTTCACATCTGTCTCCTTTAAAATATCATTCAAATACCCCCATACATACATCCAAGGCCATCTCATGCAAATGTAATGGGATGTGGAAGCACTATTGTCCTACAGCACTGCTAATGAACAAAGTTCCCAAATAACTGGTTCATAAAATGAACCGCTATTGCTTATAATATCCATTTTTACCATGGCCTCTGTATCCTTATTCCCTTTTTTTTCCTTCTGACCTCGTGTCCTGTCTTTCCACCTTCTATTGTCAGTGTTCATTAGACTAAGTTGGATGATAGCTTCAGGTGACACATATACAGAACTGATAATGGTCAAACTAGATTATATGCTTAGCATATACTGTATTCTTGAATGATGCTCCTTTAGGGGATAAAAGACCTTCCTCCCATGTGCTTTTCCTCACCTATGTATCTTGCATTCAACTGTGCTTTACTTTGTCATTAGTCACTGGAAGGTAAATATAAGCTTACTTTGTGTGTTTGATTGCTATGATACATCTTTATAAGAAAATCCCATTGCTAGAGAGAAAACATGTTTGTCAAGGGAATATGCATTCTCCTTAATGACTAGTTTGAAAAAATGGCCATGTTAACTGATAGCTTAATTTTAGTCCTGTCTAAGTATCCACATTGAAAAGCATGCACACGATTCCTTGTTGTACCTACCCCCATTTTTTACAATCTGGTGAAAAATAATGATTAAAGTTAAACTGTCCAAGATCTCCACTTTGAAGGACAGTTCAGAAAAGTTACTTTTAAAGAACTTTAACTTCCACAACTCTATTCTGCATGGGCAGTAGTTTTTCCTAGCTCTGCCTAAAAGCAACTGAGAGAATAATTTTTCCCAGGTCTGCTTAAAAGAATTTTGGTAGCAGCTGAAGTAACAGACACTCCTGGAAGCCACTAGCAGTCAGAATGGATAATACCAGTCTAGGTGGGCAAATATGTTCCCCAGATATAAATCAGGTTGATAGGAAGGATTAGCAGTTCTACACTTACTCCATCTGAACAGCCAGACTTCCTCTCACCTGCAAGTTAATGAATCATAAGCAATCAAGTGATGAGGTATGAAGTAATACAGATGCATTTGTGATCCCTTAGGATTCCATAAATCTATGAAAGAGTTGGCCCAGGAAGATGTCCATTTACATTGCGTGGTGCTGAGTTTTTGACTGATAAATGGCTCTGTTGGCCACTTAAGGTGACATTAATTGGCTAAACTGTTTTAATTTCCTGACTGTTTTTGAATAAACTCTGAGAAACCTATTTAAATGGTTCTGTTCTGTCCTGTATTGTTCCATGCATCTGGCACTTCTGGTTTTTGCAAATGAAGAAATAAATAAATAAATCCACATCTGCATTACATCAATACTCATTATGTACGAACACAGTAGGGCGACTTACAGATCGCTCCACGAAACACAGATCAATTCACACATAAGGTTTCTCTTGATATTCAGATGCACAGTTTATGTTTATGTATTATATTTTTCCTAGTGCTCAGTTACATCAATGATTTAAACTTGGTTCAAGAACAGTGTTGGCGGTCCTAAAATTATTATAGAGACCCTTTATAAATCTAAAAAGGAAACAAGAAATTGGTAATGCTTTGAAAGAGTCAGAGGAACATGCAGTAACAATTTCAGTTGATTTAAATAGATTTTGAAAGTGCCCTTGAGGGGATGGGGACAGCATTCCAGCTAACCAGTTTATGCAGACATATGGCTGAGAATCGCTGTATTTGAGGAAGCAGTCACGCACATCTTTCTCCATGGTTGCACCATGCACAAAGACCATTGTGTGAACCAGAGCCTCTAGCACAGCCAGGGTATAAGATTCATATATTCCTTCCCCTTCATTTAGGCAGAAGGGAGGTCATATCAATGTGTGAAACCAACACAGTGTAGTTATAAATATAACATGGGTGTTGTGTGTGTGTTCTGTGCTGTCAAGCTGAAACCTATTTATAGAATTTCCAAGATAAGTGAGATACGTAAGAAGTGGTTTTACCAGTTCCACTTTCCCAGTGAGTTTCGGTGGTTAAGTGGGATTCGAACCCTGTTCTCCAGCGTCCTAGTCCGCCGCTCTGTCCACTATATCACACTAGGAATCCAGTGTAAATATAATAGGAAGGGAAAAATGCACCCCCTTCCTCCAACCTTGGCCAGAGGAAAACGTTAAACATTGCTGGGAATTAAATAAAAGACATAGTAGGTACATCTCCAGAAATCTCATCATCAGTTTCCCCATCCCAAAAGCAAATGTAGAAGGTAAGTTAATTGCACCATGTAGGTTTTGGAGGTCTAATACTTCTCCTTTCCATGCTATGCTATGTGCTGTCAAGTTGGAACTGACTTATAGAGACTCTGATAGGGTTTTCAAGGTAATATGAGATTTGAAAGGAGTGATTTTACTAGTTCCACCTCCCCAATGAGTTTCCATGATAGAGCTGGCATTCAAACCCAGATCTCCTGAGTCTAATTCCATCACCCCATCCACTTCACCATATTCTATCACCCCAATGAAAATTGCCTCCCCGTCTCCAGGTTCTTTCAGTCCAAGGAGGGGAACGCCCACTGGTGCAAACGGGAGCCTCTCTTCCAGTATGAATAGCACCTGCATGGCTGGAGTGGCCGTATTCATTTGGATCACATAAGGGGAGAAAATGTAAACCTCTCCTTCCTGCATGCTTTCATCCTAAGAATCTACTTGTTCTAATTACTTTTTGTGTGGAAAACCCTAACACAGTTTCTAAAGATCCATTTAGCGTAACACTTTATTTGCCTGATAGGTGTAATCTTTAATTTAGCAGCAATTCACACAATCTTCTCTATTCAATGTTTGTGCAGGTCATGGAAAACTTGACCCTGCTATTAGATGGTGGCATTCAATAGAGATGCCATCATTTAATAGCTGGGTCAGGTTTTCCATTGCCTAAACATGTTGAAATGTAGTGCAGGATGAGAGGATGGTGTGAATCATGGACTGACATTTTAGTGAAGGTTATGTTTATGTTATATCCTGAAACAGCTAATAAGGCAGAGCTGAATTGAACCTATTGCTAGATCTCATGGTGATTCACTCCCCTCAGCTTCTGATTCTCAGTTGTTTAACGGCAACATCAAGATGGCCTTTGCATTAAGATGGTGCAGTGGTTAAACTGCTGTACTGCAACCAAACTCTGCTCACAATCCGGTGTAGCCAGCTCAAGGTTCACTCAGCCTTCCATCCTTCCAAGGTTGGTAAAATGAGGGCCCAGCTTGCTGGTGGGGGGGGGGGGCAATGTGTAGCCTGCATAATTAACTTGCAAACTGCCCAGAGAGTGTAAGTGCTATGTGGCAGTATATAAGCACACTTTTCTTTTCTTTTATGTTTTCCTGGTGGAAACAAGCTGGTGTAATGAAGGAGATTTAGGGTGCTACAGGATTTGGGAAAATCTAGGGCTATCACTTCAGTTTAGTTCTGATAAAAATTCCTCAGGTCAGAATATGGTCAGAGGAATCCTGTGTTTTGTGCCTGGTGGACTCTGGGCACAACACAGAAGTTACTTTTGGCGAGAGCTCCCAGAATTCTGCAATTAACATGACCGTTGGCCTTGCTGGCTGAGGGATTCTGGAAGTCAGCATTCAAAAAGTATATATCTCATCCTCTGATATTAGTGTTGTGTTACAAACAAAGCTGATGTCCACCCACCCTGCATGAAATCATTACCTAGTTTTACTTCAATGCTGTGACACATAGCAGTTCCACTTCTTCCCAGCAGAGGCCAGTTGCTATCTATGTACCAACCTCATGCTGTGTATATATCACGACTGCTAATTATCTATGGAATGCTGACATTCACCATGATGCACAAATGCAAGAGGTAAACCAACATTTTAAATTCTGCAGCTTGCAGTGTCAGTGCTGAAATCTATACTGTTCTAGTAAGTACTGTACTGAGAACAGTTTCTATGTGAAACAAAAAAAAATATTTAAAAACATTTTAAAAAACAAATTAAGACCCTTTGCTCTCATGGAAACAAAATATATTCTCCTGTTGCTTCTAAATAATGATAACGTTAACAGGAAGCAAACCACAGGTAGAATTTAAACAGAGGATCTCGATTTAAAAAAACACACCAAAAAACCAAACTCATGTGAGGAGAATATTTTTGTACTTTTTAGGTGGAGAAAGAGGCTGTTAGAAAGCTTGGTTGCAGAAATAAGTGAATGCCATATCTCGTATTCTTCTCTTTTTCACCAAGTCAGAACCTGCATCAGTAAAGAAGCAGCTATTATGTAAAAAGGAGAAGATGGGGGCAGGAGGTTCAACCACCTAACTGTGGGAATTGCTGGAGCTTGTAGTTTTGTTTTATTAATCATTTTTCATGCACTTAGTTGAGGATTAGTAGAGGCTGCCAGCTTTCTCAGCATTAAACAAGAGATTCCTTGACAAATTGAGGGCAGAGCTGTCTGATGTTTGCACAGTTCTCAGATTCTACCTCACTGCATTCTCTCTCTCTCTCTCTCTTTCTCTCCACCGTTTTCTGTTCCCTGCTCAGAATTAATCACACGTTAGATTCTACATTACATTTCACCAACGTTGCAGGCCTGCAGCTATTTTCCTGCAGGGCCAGAGGGCCAGGAAAACAAGGTGCTGTCAGCATTAAAGATAGGACTCAAGGCACAATCCTAGACAAATCAATGAAATAACATTGCTGCTATTAATTTTCTTGAAAATTATTGAGCTCCAGCAGTAAACCAGGCATGGACGGACATGCCGGAGAAGTGAAACCAGGACTATTCAAAGGGCTCTCGTGTCTTAAAGGAAGTTTTAAGGGATGAACCCTCTGTTCAGTGGAAAAGCACCTGGTTCAGTCCTTGCTATATTTATTGATATTGTCTGAGTGAAGTCATGGCAGCAAACCCTATGATATTTTGGGAACTGTGGTCCCCAAAAGCTAACGTGTACATTATGTGTAGCTAGCCACCAAAGTCAGTGTGCTTCTCTGCCGCTGCAAAGAGAGAACAAATGCATGACCAAAGAAGAAGAAGAAGAAGAAGAAGAAGGCAGGGATGTGCATCAAAACTGCATACACTAAATGTACATAGGTGTAGATGCAAATTTAGAAACAATAAATCAAAACATATCTTGCCATTGGTGACCATTGCACCTGCCCATGGGTTAACTGTTGATGGGCACTCTCAAGGCCCCTTCAGATCATCATCATCATTATCAGTTCTGATTTATGTCAATCCTTTTCAGATAGAGAATAGTCAGAAGTGGTTTACCAGTCCCTTCTGTTTGGGGCATCCTGTGACAGTGCAGCCTTCCCAAAGCCACACAGGCTGGTTTTATAGCTAGGAGGCACAGTGGGGAATTGAACTCCCAACCTCTGGCTCTGCAGCCAGATACCTAAACCAGTTTGCTATCCAGCCAGTTCCTTCAGATAACTCTTCAGATAAATTTGTATGCTTTCCAACAGAGGACTTTACTGTGTGAAGAAGGACCCACAGCACCCTACATAAGGCTTCTCTGCCAGGATTATGTCATATGCTTTGATTTAGAAAGGAAGCAGTCATTCCTAGTAGGCTGAGGAAACTCAGGATTTAACAGAGTGGCTTGATAATAATGGTGATGCCCCAAATATGACAGCTGCTAAGGCACTGTTTCCAGAATAAAGCCAGAGGTAATTGCTTTGCAGAGACGTTTGACAAACAACAGTGATCTGTGCAACACATATTCATCCAGTTTACAAATCATCTGAAGAACAATAATCTGGGGTTACAAATAAACAAGATGAAGTCTGTTGGTTGCACTAAAGATTAAAGAAGGTTGAGCTCAGATGTAAATTCTCCACTCCTATCTCGAAACTGGCATGCTACAAGAGAAAAGCAAGCCCTAAGCCAAGTTGCATAATCTGGATGTCAATGTACGTTAGGTTAATATAGGTTAAAGGTATGGAGATTTGTCTTTAGGGAAAAAACTTGGAGTTGTAGCTCTGAAACACAAATCTGCACATCTCTAGATAGGTGCTAGAGCACAAATTTCCCTGATGATAATTGCCAATCATTTTGTTTTGTTTTCCCTCGTTCTGGCAGAACCACCAATTTTCAATACAGAACAAGCAAAACATTTAGCATGGCAAGCTTTCCCCATTGATTGAGTAGCTGTGAGCTGAGAGGTATACGAATCCTGCTTCAGGAAAAGAGAAGGAACCATATCAATGATAAATTTCAGTCCTACCTGTTGTATCATTCTTTCTTTTTAAATTATGCACTTTAAAATCTGATATATTAAGCAATTAAGGTAGGAGAGATTGCAACCCAAAGATTCACTTTGTACCATGAAAAAATACTGATTTGGACTATTTTCTCTTATCCTTTCCTTTCCTAGTCTTTTCATCCACATCCTCCTTCCTTCCTTCTTTCTCCAAAGTATATGCACATGCTCTCTCTCTCTCTCTCTCTCTCACTTACTCTTTTACACACACTTTCTATGAGACACATCTGCAGTCATGCTGCCTGTGTCAAGAGCTAACCACTGAGTTAGTCATCACCTGACAATCACAAGGCTAAATGCTCTCTGTGTCTAGGGCAGAGTTTGGAGAAGTCACTTTGCTGGATTCTATTATTACTGGATTCTGATAGTCCAGCAATAATAAGAGATGGCATGAAATGAACCATGAACTCCCGCGCTTTTTCATTGGTGATGTTTCGCTTTGCTTTATTCCTCCCCCCCCCCCCCCAAAGCTTCATGGGTCCCAGCACTTACCTTATTTGCTCTAAGCCTCCTCCTCCCTATTGCATGCAGCATTAGCCAATAAGCTTGCTAGGGCTCAGGACATTGGTTGAAGTCTCAGGGAGTTTCTGTGTTCTTTGGGTCTCCAGGTGGGCAGACAAGTTTCAAGATGAACAGTGTTGGGGGAGGAGACCATTTATTTATTTATTTATAAAAATCTGACCTACTGGTTCTGGTGCTTTTAAAGCCTGCCTTGCTGGATCAGTGTGAATGTGTTTTTATGTGCATTGTTATCAGCTCTCTTCCCCAGTTTCCACCTTTCACTATTGGCTTTTTAGTGACTGACACTGGGTCTGTTGTGTTATTTAAAGCTAGTCAAGGAATAGAGCACCAGCTTTACAACTCATGTACCTTCTTTTTGTTGGAATTTTTGCAACCTCACACGCTGCCTCTAGTAGGTGTGGCCGGGAGAGACTTTTCTGGGCTGGAGTGATTGACAATCTATCCAGCATTAACAAATTGTTCCTTCCCTGCTTCTGATTCAAAGAGAGCCACACCTCTCTGCTCTTTTTCTCCCCTCTTTGCTGTCTGTTAGCAGTCTGTCATCTGTTGAGGTCTGTTGCTGGAAGCAGTCGGTCATGTTTGTCAGTTTGCTTTTTGATCTCTTCAATTGTAAGTAATGAAACCTTTTTATTTTTTGTTCTTACAAATGTCTCAGAATAAAATATTGAGACTTTGAGTGCCAGTTAATGAGAAAAGGGTTGGACTACTCTGTGGGAACTTGCAGCTGTCTTGCATTCTGAATCCCTGCACTTCTGCTGCATAGCTAGGGGAATGTAACTGAAATTCAAAGCTCTACAACACTCTTTGCACAAACCCTGGCAAGTAGTGATGCAAAACCCAGAAAAGCTCTTTCCAGTTCTTCCACGCCATGCCTCTTGTCTAGGGCATACACATCACAAGGGCCTACCATTTGGTCTCAGGTTCTGGCTCTGAAATGTCACGGAATTGGTTGTTGTTGACATACTGGGAAGAGGAAGAAGGATGACTTTACTCTTTCTTCTCTAGGACTGTTTATAAGTCCAAATCAATTCTTGGTAGCCCAAAGAGGAAATATTACATGAAATCCATATTTTTTTCCTCTGCAGGTGGAAGATAGACAGGTGGAATGTGGGGAGTTTAAAAAAGTAACCCAAGGTTAAGCACTCTTCCCAACTTTGTTTTGATCAGATCTTCAGTGCTACTGTGGCTGCATTTCATGTAAACAAAACAAGACTGATCTGGCATCTCCAGACATATTTGTCTGGTTCGGTCCAGAGAGAGTCAGGCAGAGAACTGGGAGTTGTTTAACTCTACTAGAAGCAGCCTAAGGGGCTGCAAAAGTCTACCACCCTTTGCTACCAGACCCAAGCACGATCAATAGATTTGCTGCCTATTGCAGGAGTCTATCTGCTTCCCTTCGTCTCTCCTCGCATATTTGTAACTAAAACAAACATTGGAAAGATGCAGTAAGTCTCTGGATTTCTCACTTTGGGAACACCTGGGGCGTGTAGCAAGAGGCCTGCTTTTCACTTTATTTTTTAAAAAGTTTGTTTTCTTAAAATGTTGATTCCAAGTTTAGCTACCAAGAGGCAGCTCAATAGCTGATTAGCATTCAGAGAACAGCCTGAAGCTTATTCCCTTGTGAGGGCACAAATGACTTCTTGCTTTCCCAAACTTTGTATTATTCAAGAGGGAGCTTTTAAAAGCCTTGAGATGTTTCAGGTGCACTCATCCTATTGACTTCTAATGACACATGCCCTACAATGAATTGGTCATTTTGAAGCTCTTTTGCCAACTCATGTAGAGGTAGAAACTGAAGAGTCATTTACTCATTTATACTTGACAGTTATATACACATTTTTTTTCCTCCCAGTGTCCTCGAGAACATCACAGTTCCTTAATGTCCAATACACTAGATCCTCCATAATTCTTCTCAACAGTTGGGAATTCAAGCACTCTAGGCTTTGCATTATAATACAATAGGACCCCCCCCCCCTCCGTCTCTGCTGGATTGGTTCCTATTGTATTCAGCTTGAAATGAACAATTGCAGTGTTTATTGTTGTGAGCTTTGGGTATAACTCCTTACAAATTTTAAGTTACTTTTAATTCTTCCCCATTTCCAATAACAACGCCATACATGAGTTTCTTTTTTTCTAATTATCACTCCCAAATTTTCCATGCAGCATTGATTAATCTCTCTGAACAGTATCCTGTTGCCTCAATGCAGTTTGCCCCCAGGCAGAGAGGTGGTTGGAATACATGTAGAATGCTGGCAGAGAGCAAGTTTTGTGCCCTGGGTAGCACGTGGTGTTTGCAGAGTGAGTTTTGTGCTCTGGGTGTCAGAGCTTGCTGGCAGGCAGGTGGTGTAGTAGACCTGGGAGGCTCAGGCACTCATCTTCAGCCACCTGTGGAAGCTGCACTTCCACACCCACTTGTAAGGCCACTGGGGGAGGAGCGGTGGTGGCTGGTCTACTCAGGGGCTTCTGCCCCTTTGACACCCCAGTGCCCTTCATTACCACCTGCTCTGCCTCCTAAACTACGCTTATAGTTTAGAAATAAAGGGGAGGGAAAGGAAAAATCAAGTAGGCTAATATAGGAGAGAGAGGTTGTAAACTAATATTTTTTAAACGCAAAACAGCACAGCGGGGTAGGAGATATTTTTAAATTTATATTTTTTTAAGGAGAAATGGATGGAAAGAGTAGGGGGGAAACAGATTCCAAAAACTCACTCAGTCCCCCTCCACACACCCCACACTCACTCAAAGCTGGGGGGGAGAGGGTAAAACACACACATACCCAGCCTAATGCACACCTTGATAAACTAGAATTAAAACTAAAATGTAGTCAGAAAGAAAGCCCTCCCAAAATCCAAGTAAATATCAGAAAAGGGAACGAAGGTGTAAAGTAAAATGAATGCTTTGCTGCCACAACAATGAAAAAAAAAAGCACAACAGCAAGACACAGCACAGCACCAGCTGCCTGAGCCAAGATTCAGAGCAGAAGTAGAAAATGGCTACAAGGAAAATGCTTTATAAAGCCTATTAACAAGGAACACCCCCACAGCACTTTCAGCAGCATGATTGGCTGCCTGCCCTGCCAATCAAGGAGTCTCTAGGTCCCCCCCAGGGTTGCCTAGAGCTTCTGATTGGCAGCAGCAGGCTGCAGATGGCAAAAGGGGCCCCAAAAGGGGTAGACAAATCGACAAATCAAAAATGGGTAAAAAAAAATTCACTTTGTGTTTGTCAGGCTGTTTGTATTGAACGAATACAAAGCGACAATGTTTTGAGAAACTGGCTATATTTGATGAATATTGCAATTCGTTTTTTGATTCGTGCCCATCTCTAATTTGCACGCATGCAAGTGTTGAGTTGAATGAGGAGCATTTTCTCATTTCTGAACGGATAACCAAAATAAAAGGAGAAGCTAAAATCCCACGATTACTGTCTCAAATGTTTCACAAAAGCTTTCATTCTCCATTCACTGATTTGTGCACTTCACGGGAACAAGAGTTGCAAAATCCTTTAATCTGGCAATGCAGAATATAAGCAAAGATCTCAAGAAAGGCTTTGCTGTTAATGCCTTAGCATGGTGTCCCTTTTATTACTCCCACAAGCCACCCACTTCCTCTAAATTGCTATTCTTTCAAACTGCCAGCAGTATTTCTTAGGTACGTGAAAGTGTAGCAATACTGTGGGCCTACGGATAGATTCAAGGAACCCCTTGCTGAAATAAATAATGGAGGGTTTTTACTCAGGCAGTGGGATCCCCCCCCCCACCTTTCCCTCTTGAAATGACACATTTTTGGTATTAAAAGCAATGTATTCTGTTACCCTGCTAGCCTGGAACAATAACGGTGCAGTTTTTGCCGTGTCTCCGCCTCTTGTCTTTTGAACCTTACATAGGAGAAACAATCTGCAGCTTGTAGGCTGCAGAATCCCACGGACGCTTTGAGAGAAGTGTCAGAAAACCCACAAACCTGCACAGCTAATTGGATGCTGGATTATTAGTGACACTTTGGAAAGTCAGGCTGTCATTTAAAAGAAACAAGGGGGAAAACTGTGTGGATATGAAAGGTGACATTTTATGATAGAAGGTGGATAGTTCTATGCTGCTGAGAAAACACAGCCATATAATTTTCCGAGGAAGAGCATGACTCGTGACGGCAAATGCTTTCTTGCTGCCATTAAACCTCTTTAAATAAGTATAATAACCTTCCAACTAATTTAAGAATTACAAACGTTGTCCTTCACGCTCATTTTTTAATTGCATGGCCTGGCCTGGCCTGGCTATTTCTGTTGTCTCAAAATATTTTAAAGGTGTGCCTGGGTGGTATGGGTAACGTATTAGTGTTGCAGAGTTTTGAATTTGTTTTTTTTTTTAAATCTCCTTTTGATACACAGAAGGACAGAGACTCATAGAGGAGATTAGCTTCAAGTTCCCAGATAGTCCACCTTTTTTATTATTATTATTAACAGGCACTTATGGTTTCAATAACTCACTCTGAGACATTAGTAGAAGAGAAAAAAATTAAAATGTTTCATTACTTATAGTTGGGAACAGCAAACAGCAAACTAACAAACAAGCTCAACAGACAAAAGAGAGGGAAAGAGAACACTCAGAGTCAGCACTCAATTCTTTTTGAATTCAGGGGCTGGAAGGAACGATTGGGTAGTGCTGAATAGATTGACAGTCACCTGAGCACAGAAAGGTCCCTCCCAGTCACTGGCAGCATGCAAGATTGTAAGAACTCCAACAGTTAGCTCACTTGTTAAACTCTTGCTCTAAGTGCAGAAGTTCCCAAGTCCAGCCCATAACTTTTATAATTAGAGCATTCAGTCATTCATTTACTGATTGCATTTATATTTTATATTTCTTCCAATAAAAAGACTTCAGGTGGCTTTTAAAACATTTAGAAGACAAATGTAGTTAAAAATAAAGTACATTCCAAAATTATAAGGCAAGTAAAACATATTATCAGATCAAAACACTTTGGAAATACGTTAAAAGAATGGGTGGAAAGTTGATATGTGCACACACCACTGAACTGGCAGTTTGTGCTGGTTCAAGCCTTGCTTCATATTGATTTAGGTCATGATTTAAATCATAATTTAAAATTTAAAAAAAAACATGATTTTTTAATTTAAATTTTAAAAATGATTTTTTTATTTTAATCGTGATTTAAATCAATTTAATTGTTAAAAAAATTATTAATTTTTATCCACCCTGTTGTCCTGGCCTCCCTTGAAAGGGAGTGTAAAAGTACCAAATTAATTATGTGCATCCTGTTCTATTCTGAGTTATGACGACTTTCCCAAGGTTTTCTGGCTATGAAGGACTCAGAAGGACCATGTAGCCTGCTGAAAGTCAAACAGATGGCTGGGCAAGTAATACCATCAGCCATACACACACTCTGTCATCATCTCTCCTGAGAAGTGCAGTGGGACCATGAGGGTGATGGAACTGAGAGAAGGGTGTCCCTGAAAAGTATACATTTCTCTTAATGTTCCACCATTAAAGCAGCATCTAGTTGAGCCCTTAATTTAAGGCTGCTTTATAACCTTAATATGATCAAACAACATAGATATAAAATATTCATTGTGAAGCCTGTTGCTGCTGTTGCAAGCACTATGTCAGAACTGTGGACATCACAAAAGTATCAGTGAAGAAACACAGAAGAACAGATACATATTTTTGGAAATCTGGCTATTAAGAATGCAGGAACAGGGTTAATTGACTAGAAGTTAAATATATCTGTAGGTTCAAATCTACAGGCTAGAGGAAGAAAGGAGGTAGAGGACACACAAACAGACAATTCTATCGAAGAATTCAAGATGGGCAGCCAGCTCTGCTCACAAGTTACAGCAAGTTCAAGGATGTGAGCCGGAATCATAGTTGAACAGGCTGTCCCTCTGCCAACCTATTTTCCCCTTCTCCTGAAGGACCTCTGTCTTGGGAGGGAGGCCACAGTGGAATTTTTTTTCCTCCTATGCTTCGTTTCCTGCTAGCATAATAGGATTCAGGATTGATCTTTATCCCAACACAGGCAAGAATGTGCAGGAAAAACCTACCTACAGTTACACAGATCTATAAATAAACTCAGAGAAGCAAGTCCACTCTTTGCCAGTGGCCAGTCTGCCCACGAAAACTTTGGCTCAACCCTGCCAGTAATGCCCAGGCTTTTTCCTGCTGATATTCTTGGATTATAACCCCCATCACCCACTGCCAGCATATCTAGTGGCCAGTTTTGGTGAGAATTAGACTCCAATGGCATCTGGGTAGTTAGGCTGGGAACACAGGAGATGGAACCCTGAGGAGACAGGGGCTCAAATTTTATATATTTACTCTTCTTTTGCCCTTCAGTCTAGCATGGGTATGAGAGAAGAACGAGGGGTTTTTTGCTGGTGTGTCTGACTAGGACAGAGCACAAGGGCTGGGAGTTCTTTACTTCCCAGGAGAGGGGGTCAGACAAGATCATTGTGTGTGTGTGTGTGGCTGATGAGATTACTTGTCCAGCCACCTGTGGTGACTTGGGTAAGGTACATGGTCCTTCTGAGTACTTCATCACTAGAAAAGCTTGGGAAGGTCATCATAACTCAGAATCCCCTTGGTAGCATGTCATTATTAGGCATGGGATTTTCAGATTTTTGTTGGACCACAAATCCCAAAATTCTTCTTTCTAGGTTTTCCTCCTGACAGACACACATCTGTTGCTGTTGTTACATGCTGTCAAATCAGAACTCACTTATAGTGACCCTAACAGGGCTTTCAAGATAAGGAGCTATTTAAAGAGTGGGTTTACCAGTTCCATTCCCCCAGTGAGTTTCCATGGCTGAGCCCTGAGTAGAGATGAGGATATTCGTATACGAATATGCAACACGCGATCCGCTCGCCACTCCTGGCAGGAGGCAGGAGGACAAGCCTCGCTGCAAGGTCGAAGAGTGGCAAGCGGATCGCGCACTGCAGAGCCATTCGTAGAATTGCGCCATCCATGTCGGATCAGTGAGTGGACCGTCCGGCCCCATGGGGCTGGACCCTCGTTAACACCACTTGTGCGGGGATATTCGTATTCATATACGAATACCCTCATCTCTAGCCCTGAGCCATGACTTGAACCCTGGTTTCCAAAGTCTTAGTCTGTCAGTCTATCCAATATACCACACAGGGTAATAGACCCACATCTACAGACACAGAAATGTGGCTCAGCTGGAGAAAATACCTAGCTAGAAACGTTCTGAGGTTTAGCATAGCCCTAGCACTGCCTTAATTTCCTGTGCAGCAAGGAAGCTTCCAGCCAGAAATGGGGCAACTTCCTTTTTGCACAGGAAGCTAGGCCTATGCAGGTCCTTGAAGGCTTCCCAGCAATGTCTTTCTTTTCCAAGTGATGTATTTTTAGGTTTCTGTCAGGTGCAACACACAGAATGAATCATGGGGTTTGAGGTCCAAAAAAATCCAAAAATCTCATGCCTAGTAATTATTAATTATTATAACATGGGTGAGCAATGTGGAGCCCTCTGGATATTGTTGGTCTGCAATTCGCATCAGCTCTAGCTAGCATAGGCAACAATAAGGAATGGTGGGAGTTGCTTTTCTTGGAGAAGCACAAGTCATTCAACCCTGATGCATAGTATCTAGTTATTAGGAACATAAGAAGCTGCATTATACAAGGCTGGACTATTGGTCCCTGTATCCCAAGACTGCACATAGTGACTGGCAGCAGCTCTCAGTTCACACAGTTTCCCCAGTCGTAGCTGGGAGCTCAGCTTAAGATCTGTTGCCTGCAAACCATGTGCTTTTTCATGGCTCCACACCATCACTTGCACACCATCACCACTGCTGTCATCACTTACCTGTTCCTCTGCCCTCCCTTTCTTGTCTTTCCCACTATCAATTTTGAAATTTAAACATTTGGAGGAAGAGAGCTATCGTTCTTTGCATATTTCAAAAACAATGAGATATGTAAAAGTAGTCATATACTATGACACTCTGCCCTTTCTCCGAGGTGCTTAGGACTGCTTCAGGTTTTATAGCGGGATTGACTTGAGTGCCTGCGTTTGCGCAGTTTCATAATTCAGTTATATTGTTACTTTTCACACAATAGTGATAAACATATTTATGCTTTGTGATTTCCATGAACTGGAGTAAATACCACAAATACACAGGAGATCTGTGCATGATGAGAACATCGTTTACGAACATTCCATTGGTTTCTGCATCTGATGGAGTGGAAATAAAAGCCCACTGCAGCACCTCAAGGTCCATCTCTAGCGGTGCATCACTTGAGAGCTGTGGATGTGTACAGTGGTGCCTCGCAAGACGAAAACAATTCGTTCCACGAGTCCCTTCGTATCGCGAAAACGATCGTCTTGCGAAGCACGGTTTCCCATAGGAATGCATTGAAATTGCCTTCAATGCATTCCTATGAAACACCTCACAAAACGAATGCCATTTTTTTCGTCTTGCGAGCATCACTGCAAGACGAAAAAAATCGTCTTGCGAAGCACGGCCATAGGAAAAACCATCTTGCGAAGCGCCTAGGACATCGCAAAACGCTTTCGTTTTGTGAGTTTTTCGTGGCGCGAGGCGTTCGTCTTGCGAGGTACCACTGTATTTGCACTTGCCGTTTCCCCCTTTCTAGATCTGAGCAGATGGTGGTTGTGAAGACTGTTGATTGGCTAGCACTTGTGATACCTGCTCAAGCCATTTCTCTCTCTTCTCCCTAGCCAGCTGTGTGAAGTGCTGGTTGGTGGGCCCAGTTTTATAATCTTTTATTCGAAGTAGTACCCTGTTTCCCCGAAAATAAGACCTAACCTGAAAATAAGCCCTAGTATGATTTTTCAGGATGCTCGTAATATAAGCCCTACCCCCAAAATAAGCCCTAGTTAAGTGAAACCCTGCCCTCCACCATTGTGCAGCAACCAGAAGAAGATGACATGACTGTATTTGAATAAATGTAGATTGTTGTACATGAAAAAAATAAAACATCCCCTGAAAATAAGCCCTACTGCGTTTTCTGGAACAAAAAAATTAATATAAGACCCTGTCTTATTTTCGGGGAAACACGGTAGTAGTAGGGTAAAAACTTTTAAAAGAACAAAGAAAGAAAACCAGCTGAAAAAAATTAAACAGAATAAAAATACAAGTAAAACGGCAATGACATGTATAAATACCCTGTGTAAGCATGCATGGAATTGAACTGTAGTTGTATTCCTCTCCTGACTGCCAATTTTGAGCAGTTTAGGCCCTGATGGTAGGGCTGGGCCTGCTGAAGCCCATCAGCATGTTCTCCTGAACCCCCTGATGAATCATTGCTATTGGATGGTAGAGCTGTATGTGCCACCTGGGCTGTCTTGTATCTCATAAAACGAGCTCTTGCCTGAGGTGCAGGTAAGACACAATCCCATCCCTTCAGCAGCATGCAACTAAAATTCAATTGCCAGGGTTGTAATCTTAAAATTCAATTGCCAAGGTTATAATCTTGTCCTGTAACTCAGGTAGCAAAATGTCTTTGGTTGTCCCGATTTGCAGTGGGAACAAATATATCAAACTAAAATCACACCTGGGTTTGGTTTAGTTTGGTTACGCTGTTTGAGGTGATCAAATTTGCCATGATCAGAGATGCAAATTTCTAACAATAATGTCACTCTTGAACCATCAAGTTTTCATATGGAGAACTTTCAGAGCTGTCCCCAGCCTCCTACATTGGACCAACCATATGGGAAAATATTACTTGCTCAGGATCTACAATTTATTATTGATTTATTTAGACACGAGACAACAATCAAGAGACTCTACCTTTCAAAGGTTCTGCAATACTCCCACGCCACCTCCTGGGTCTCTTAATTGCCACAATGCCTCCTGTCTACATAGAAAAGTAGAGCTGGCCTCCCAAAGGGCCAATTTAGCTCCGTGCCATTATCTCCACGTAAGCAAGTCTGAGAAACTTTTTCTGTGTAGCATTCTCCAGAGTCTGTCCATTTCAAGGATTTAAAAAAAAAGTGAAGGAAAAAAACCAAACACAGGGATGACATTGGGAAGGAAAAAAAAGGAAGACAATGATGTTCTCCTGGAGAACCTAGTTAGAACATTGGGGGTGGGGGTGTTTTTGGTTTTTTTGATTTTTTAAAAATGATTTTTGCTATCATTCTGTAGTGGCTCGTGCTCATTATTTTATCTTACAACACATCCTAGCTGTACCTGCATTTGATTATATTGAAAGTGCTACCTAGACCCAGCCAGTCTGAACAGCCCTAAAGGCCAACGAAAAGTTATGCTGCTTAGAAATAAAGCAGAATAAAAATCATTCGTGAGAGGGCTTCCTTAGGCAGCTGACTTTGAGTGGCATGAAAAGGTAGCAAACTGTCAGTGCTTTAATTTGTTGTTGTTGTAGTTTTAGCACCAGAGACTCAGTGGTAAGGGGGGGGGGGTACTTCTGGATTTTTGGCCTATTATGTCAAAATAACTTGGTTGGCTTTGGTATTGTGTACATTGACTTGGATAGATAGGGAGGGGCTCAGGCTGCAACATGTATTAAGGCAGTCAAGAACTTTTAAATGTTATTTTTATAGACAACAACTTCCAAAATCCCTGACGAGCATAGCCACGGCTGGGGGCTTCTTCTCATTATGGGATTGTACACTGCTTATTACAAATGTGCTTTGGTTAACAAAGACTGTCACTCATAGCTTGGGAGATTATTTTTTTACGTAAAAATATGGGTATAATGACCAGACTTTGGAAAATACCTAAGTTTTGAAAATTACCTTTTCCAAAACCCAGATAACCATATATTGAAACTATGGCAATGGCCCAAGTCCCAGACCATTATCATACTCTTGCTGAGTCATGGAAGGCTTCAATGTATAATTGTATTCAGATTTTCTTATAAGGAATTTCCCAAAACTCTTTATATCCCTGTATTAGGAAACATTGCTTCAAATCACTGCCCTGGCCTCATGGTGTGGTTACCTCTTAGAGTTCAGCAACACAATCAAAATAATCATGTGAACATGATAGTGTGAACAATATCCACAAGAACTGTGAGGATTGTACCATTTTCAAATGTTGCATATCCTTTCCACATAAAAAGCCAATCAAAAATAAATAATTCTTACTAATACAGTACCAAATTTTGTGTGTGTGTGTGTGTTTAAAAAAATACTTGCTTTGCTTTGCATATCAACTATTCTGCTCCAAGTCACTAAAGCCTAGCTTTGTGATGTTGACCTGAACACTCGCATCCTCTTGTCTGTGGGCAAGGAGAATATCACAGCAAAATATTGCATGCTAATTGCTTGTTCCCCTGAGGGCTTTTTAATGAGGCTTTATCACTGTGAAATGTGCCAGTAGTAAAAGAGTGCCTCATTTATAAAGTTCACCAAACGGATACATTTCAGAAAGCACCGTTCAGAGCAATTGAAAAAAAGTCAACGTAAAATGGCATAGAGCAATTTGTTGTTAAAAAAAACTCCCCCACTTTTTGGAACACTGGAAGCTCCTACCAGATGGAAAAGTTAGTTATCTCAGCTCTGTCTTGAACTGGGCTTTCAGAGGAACCAATCTGATGGAAGCTGGCAAGGGAGAGCGGGTTTATTTGCCCATATTTTCATATTTTCCTTTGGTTTCAGCAGGATCCGTAACAACTATACTTGTTCTCAGTTGGGTGTGGTGTTTCCCAAGCTTGAAAAAAGCATGATGTTCAGAGGTGAAGTACATGTGGGGTGATAACGCTGCCTTGTAATGTAACGTATGCCAGCTCGAACTATTTGTCCATCTAAGAACTTGGAAGGGAATGCTTATTTTCAAGATTACAACCCCATGCTGTCTGAGGGAAATTCTGGGAGTTGTCATCAATTAAAAAGAAGAAGAAGATTGATCCATGTTCTGGCATTTCTCCCAATCTGAGGATATGTACTCCTAATGGTATACCCCTGCGCATCCCCTAGTCACCCTTCCCCAACATGCCCTGACCCTGCAGCATATGCAAGCTATAATTTTCATAGCTTGATGAGATGCAGCCAAAGTATGCAGGTGGGTGGGGAGAAAGAGGCTGCTGCCATTGCAGAGCGGACATCATTGGGAGAGGACATCAACATTGTACATCTCTTCCTCCTTCAGGAGGTGTAGAAGCTTGTGCCAGCACAGCAGTTATGGTAAACACTCAACCCAACTCTCTTGTGTTTCACCTCTCCGTTTGAGAAAACAAGGGAAGACCATCATCTTTGCATGGTATTTTACACGTGACCACTTTTTTCACCTGACCACCATGTTGCAGTTATTGATGCTGCTGGCTTCCTCGGTCAAGAAAGAGTATCTTCAGCCCAGGTTCTTGGGCCAGCTGCCCCTGTGTTTGTGAGCAAGAAATCTGTTTCCGCTATCCTCTCTAAAATACCTGCAAACATTCATTCTAAAGCTGACCTTGTCAGGAGTAGTGTGAAAAGCATGTTGGATCAATTATGCACTCAGTATTACAAATATAGCTGGCTGGATAGCTCAGTGGTTTAGTTATCTGGCTTGCAGAGCAAGAGGTTGAGAATTTGATTCTCAGCTGTGAATCCCAGAAGAGGCAGACTACGTGGCCTTGGACAAGCTGCACAGTTCCAGGGCATTCCTAGAAGAAGGGGATGGTAAACCACTTCTGAGTATTCTCTACCTGGAAAACCTGAAAAGACTTGCCATAAGTCAGAATTGACTTGAGGGCACACAATCATTATTTATTACAGATATACATATGGTGCCTGACATTTTATCTTGATCCATTTAGTGTAGAAATGTGCTGAAAGCACTGGTGAGTCAGTGGAACACAAGTTGTGCCTAGAACAATAAAGAAATAATTCCATCAAACTCAAACTCAAAATATTCTTTTCTTGTAGATATTAGGCAGAAGGCAAACCAGAGATATACCCCTTCGAGTTTTTATTTTTGACAGTAAAATCTATTCAAGCCCCTGACACCTCTACTCAGGAAAAGCTTCAGTGTGCATGCAACTCTTACTAGTTTGTTCCATGTTCATGGTTGCAGAACATCTTATTTTACAACAGCTTCATGCTTGGTAGGTGTGAGCGTGACATAGAAAATGTCATATATTACCACTGAAGAGGTAGCAAGCTGCAGAAAAGCCTACCTCAGAACGGGCAAAGTGTAGCCCTCTGGATGTTGGACTGCAACTCCCATGATCCCTCACCATTGGCTGTGCTGGGATGGATTCATGGGAACTGCATCTCAACAACATTGGGAAGGCTCCATGATGCCCACCTATGGTCTACACAGACAGACAGCAGACACAGCACAACTATTTTAGGGTTTGCAAAAAAAAAAATGTATATGCCAAGTAGAGCTTGTTTTTATGGGATTCCCACCACCCAGATAAACACAAAAAGCAAATGAAGTGTCCCCAGTGAAAAAACTCATTTTCTGGTGACCACCTGCCTTACACTGGGTTGCTTAGGACCATGGATTAAGGTAACCTGAAGATTACCTTAATGCTCAGACAGAATGGAATCTGAGTAAATATAATTTCAGAACTGGAGCCAGTGAAGTTTTTTCAGTATCAGTACCAGTCCTTGTCTTGTTGGTTGTATTTTGAACTACTAAAAGTTTCAGAACAGGCTTTAAGGGCAGCCCCAAAGTCACCACGTTACAGTAGTCACTCCTTAATGTTATCCAGTAACAGGATAATCTGCCTCAATTCTAGCCTTAGGTGCATGAAATAAATACAATGAAGTCTTAGAGAAGGATGATCAAATGAATATGTGATTTTTACATTTATCTGCTGTATTATTAAAACTTATGAAAAGTCTTTAAAAAGATGGCTAGAATCCCAGTGTATATTTCAATTGGTATAG
This sequence comes from Intellagama lesueurii, assembly GCA_037013535.1. NCBI lineage: Eukaryota > Metazoa > Chordata > Lepidosauria > Squamata > Agamidae > Intellagama > Intellagama lesueurii. Next base: position 177,838,084 of record JBAJHW010000005.1, on the reverse strand, counting down.
CATGGGGGGTTGTAACTTTCAGGAGTGAATTGACACAAGTTAGGGACTCAGAATAGGCATTTCCTACCACACCTATGCTGACTTCTTAACTGGCAACAATTCACTGCTGAAAGTTAAACCATTGAATCGTGATAGCAGGTATAACTAATAGTATTTTGGCCACTGACATTTTTTACAACAGAAACATGTTAAATCCATCCCTGTCACAAGTTCCCCATGCTTTAAAGCTTCCAGATTCACAGGTAGCATACCTCTGAAGAGCAGATGTGATAGACAAACTGCACAGAAGAAATATAATCAAGTATCAAATGAGACTGAATGTGTCCATCCAGTCTGATACTTTCAAGTCTTCTTCGAGGTTGATCGCCATGGTCTCTCTCTTCTCCTGCTGCCTAATGTAAACAAAAACAAAACTAAAACTTGGAGACACCAGAAATCACATGGGACATTCTACATGAGCTTTGGCTAGAGGTTTGGAACAGCCTAGCAGTGCCCGCAGCTGGAATGCTAAGACTATTTAAATTAGAGAAACCAAGCATTGGCTGAAAATTATTGTAATGATTCTATGTATTTCAGCCATAACTCCCACACTTCTTGGAGTTTAGACTTACTGTTACCCTTTATTCCTGAACTGCCTTAAAAACATGGGCCTTGGACCCTTCACTTCTGCCATGCAAGCGAATTCTTTTCAAAAGAATTAAGTCTCAAGCAGCCATGTTGGCATGCCACAAAAATTATTTTTGTTCCTTGGTTAATTAAATGCTTAATGTAAAATACATATCCTCAAGGAGAAAGATCTTTTGATCCCTGGGCAAATCGAAATTCATTATCACAGAATTCTTTTAGTTACGCCTGCCAAATAAGTATTTGGAAAGGGACAGCTGAATTCTTTCACAAGTGTGTATGTGGCACAGGGCGGGAGGAAGGAAGAGTTTTTCCATTCCAAGTAGTGAGTTTTTGAGCTCTGAATTCTTGTGCCTGGAAAAAATAATGTGCCTGAAAGCAGAGCACAATGTCAAGGAATAATTCAATGGTAAAAAGCTTTAGCAGCAACCGCTCACATATTCTGCTGGAAGATCTGAATCTCTCCTCTATCCTTTTTATTTTGAATAAAATGTACCACACAATATTCTTGCAAAGATAAAACAGGAGTTGAAGGGTTGCGATGGTAAAGCCCCGAATAATGCCTACAGCCCAGAACCCATGTGAAGGAAGTCTCCTGCCTATATATATCTCCTGCCTTTCTTCTCAGGGGCTCTGGGCTGTAGGCATTATTCTGTGCTTTACCATCTAAAACCTTCAACTCCTGTTTTATCTTTACAAGATTGTTATGTGGTAGATTAAGCAGAGAGACTTTGTGACTGGAAGTCGCTAGCACAACCCGTTGCCCTTTTCTCATTGTGCTAGAAGCTGGGGATATGGGGTTGAAATTGGATGGTGTGAATTCCAGGACAAACACTATTATTTCTTCACACAGTGCACAGTCAAGCTGTCGGATTTACTACCACAGGGTAGAGTATGGGCCATCAACTTGGTTAGCTTTAAAAAGGGTCTGGAGAAATTAATGGAGAATAAGGCCGGAATTCTATTGGTGTTTGTGTAAGGTCAATGGGTGGGTTGCCTCTTGATTATGCTGTCAGATGTGTGACTAAGGTGTGTGACTAAGACACACCCTTAGACCTCATCAGTTAGCCACAACCAATTACACACATCTTACACAGATGCCAATAGGATTCTGTATCTCTTAGAGAGTGCAACTCAGGATGGGTATCTTCTATCAGAGACCTTGGTTAGTGCCCTGTTGCCAAACATGGAGTGGAAGGGAAATCACTGAATCAACTCCATTGCTTCCAGGAGACTCCCTGTTACATGACTGATCTTGCAACCAATATAAGAACAGGCACATAACATAGTGTCTACTGGAGTGGGGGAGTGGGGAGAATGCTTAACACAATTTCACTTCTACTGTGTACGTATGTAGACAACAGAATACTAGCCCGTATACATTGTCTCAGTACTAGTTACAGGGGAACAAAAGCAGTGTGCCACTGTGTTTATAATCTGCTTGTGTGCTTCACACAGACACACAGTTAGCAATCATAGGACAACAATGACAGACTAGCTATGCATTTGGCCAAATCCCGCAGGATTCTTTTCATGACTGTAACATTCCTAACATCTGTATTACTGATTTTTTTTCCCAATGAGTTAAATACATGGTATTCATGGCAGTGTGGCAACAAAGAAGTCTGCTGTCATTATTGTGTTTTTCAGCCATTATAATATTATTAGCTAAAAAACAGAAGCAGATACGCAGAGCTCTTTTAAAAAAATGATTAAAACAGTACAAGAATCTCCACTCACAAAGCCATACTTTTGGTAAAAACTTCACTTTTATATTAAAATATATCAAAAAATAGAACAAGGGGAAAAGTACTAATATGGTAATACAGCAGACACATCTAATACAGTAGGACAATTAATCACATTAGGTCATTAGAATTCTTCATATTGTCCTCAACAAAGTTTGCCTTTAGCTTTTGGGCAGCTGCTGCAAGTCTTCCAACTCTTAGCCCTTACCAGGCAGCAGACATATATTCAGTCTGATCATCAACATTGGATGTATCACTTAAAACATTAGTCTAGGTTTTGAATAAAAGAAGCAGTGTAGTAAGCAAAGGAGGAGATCTTCTAATTGGGCTTTGCAGATACAAAGACATTGGCCTAGCAGGGTTTTTTGAGAGTGTCTCTGTAAATATTATGAAGGCACAATCTGGAATCACAGTCCCAGTAATGTCTTTAGTGCTTCAAGATCAAGTGTCTGTGAAATGGTACTGAATTACTTTCTACACTGAAAAGTAAGCCTTGCAAAAACTCAGTGTTACTCTAATGCAGTGGTTCCTAACCTTGGGTAACCCAGATGTTCTTGGACTGCAATTCCCAGATGGCTTCTCCACCAGCTGGAAGTTGCAGTCCAAGAACATCTGGGTTACCCAAGGTTGGGAACCACTGCTCCTGGAACGGAAGTAGTGCATAACTAATCCCATCACAATGTTTTAAAAGTGCTTCAATGTTAATGATTTCCCTTAATGCTCAGATGGGTTGTCAACTGCCAAACCTGGTGGAATGTACAAAGCAGATGAAGGATTGTACATATTCCAGCTGTTGGTCAAAATAAATTAGGAGGATCAACATGGGGGCACAGCAACACAGCATTAGTACCTGACCAGTCACCACTGCTCCAGATACACTTCCTGCTGCATTTCTTGTAATGATGTTCTGGTTGCTTGAATGCAGTAGATGTACATTTAATTTCAAATGGCATTACAGAAGAAATTCAGCGCATTCATTCATCATAGCCTGAAATCAATAAAGCTGATGCAGATTAGCTGGGCCTTATAATAAATCCACAATATTAAGTGCAGATTTTATGCAAATTATTCTAATATGGAAATAAAATGTCTGTATTAGCATAACATTAAGCAGCCTTCGATGCTGAAAGAGCTGTAAGTGCATGCTGTATGAGAGTACAGATCTCATCAAAGGCATCATTATGCTTTGTTTCTTCAGTAATGTAGACATTTAAAACCAGAAGTTTCCAGATTTGACATTTCAGATGCAGGAAGAAGAAGACATTATTTGAACCAGTTCAAAATGTGTACCAATATCACCATGACTGGTGTTCTATACAAGATGTGATTCATGTTAGAAACAAAACACAGATGATTTGGTGTTTCTTGGTTCCACCTTTACTGCTTGGACCTCTGGCCAGCCTGCTTCCCATTACCAGTATCTACTGTACTATGAAAGCTTTATGGACACTGGAAACCATTTGTGAATTTTCTGTTGTAGATCATGGGGGTCTGGTCACTAGTGGCTCATACCTTTTCATCATATTTGTCCAAGACACCTTTAGTCCAGGATCTGACTATCATGCTTAAACTAATATTGTACCTTGCTTGTTGTATTCCTGAAGTTTATATGCAGTGTTCCTGCTACGTGGGCTTCTGTGCTCCTTTTCTTCCTTGGCAGCCTTAGTCAAAAAGAAGGGTGTTAAGAAATTACCTCAGTGCAAACAGAGCCTGTAAGCTGGAAAATTTATTGTAAAATCTGAAAGGTAATAATTAGTGCAAACACTGCAGGCATCCTAATCAAGTTTTGCTTTCCATTACTAAATGACTGACTTCATCAACATGTAGAGTGTGTATTAGTTCTACTTTACAGAGGAGAGTCCTCTGTTTGAAGTACTATTTGGCTGCTTAAAGGTGCCTGCTATTTCAAGCATTGAGCAGTCCAAGTCCAGTTTGAAGAAAGGAGAGCAGGGCTTTGAAACTGCCCATTAAGCAGTAGTACCAGGCCAGCAGACTGACCAGGCATGTAGGTTACTTGGTCAAACTCTCTCCCTTCCATTGTGAGACATATTCTACCTACGTTGTATTAATCTGAATTTGCATCTGTACATTTATTTCATATTCTCATGTTGTCCTTTTGCACATGTGCACATGGAAACAACAGGGTGAATGGTTGTGTGTGTGCCTCTTCCCAAACAATGGGGGAACTTTTTAATTCATGAGATGCCAGTAAGTTTCTGCAGCCATATTTTTGTACCAGAACAACTCCAGGGCTCACTAAACTCTGATTTGTCCCCCCCCCCCCCCCCGCCCCTGGCAAAGTATGAATTAGAACTTGGACTGATGCAGATATCAACACATACTAACAAAGTAAAGGCCCCTTGATTTATCAAATGTCACCATTAACAACAGAATCGTTGCAATCTCTCAATGATAGAAATGGTAAAGTTCCTTTTCACTCCTGGAATCTCGCAGTAATAAATGGCGAGGAAGTGGAGAGGGTTGGTAGTTTTAAATTTCTGGGCACTTACATCTCAGAGGACCTCTCATGGACTATAAATGCCAACATGCTAGTGAAGAAGGCACAGAAGAGGCTGTATTTCCTGAGAATGCTCAGGAAGTTAAATTTATCTCAGCATTTACTTCTGTCCTACTATCGTAGCACCATTGAGAGTGTCCTAACCTATGGCATTCTTGTATGGTTTGGGAGTAGCTCTGTAGCGGACAAAAAAGCTCTACAGAGAACCATTAAAATTGCCCAGAATATAATCGGGCTCCAGCTATCAGCCCTGGATGACATCTTCACATCCCACTGTCTGAGGAAGTTACACAACATCCTTAGAGACTTTCCCCATCCTGCTTACAACTTCTTTGAACTGTCTCGCCTCTCATGGAGGTGGGATGCACTACAAGTACCACAAATGATGAGCAAAAACCAACGAGCCCGAAAAACCCACAACAACCATCAGATCCCGGCCGTGAAAGCCTTCAAGAATACAATGAGCAAAAATGTTGGGCGGGCTCATAAAGGAGATTTTTTTTTTAGGTACAGATGATTTTTGATTTGTAATACACTGTAAAAATATCATTCAGAAAAACTGAAACACAATCTAGAGCAGTGGTTCACAACATTAGGTCTCCAGATGTTCTTGGACTAAAACTCCCAGAAGCCTTCACCACTAGCTGTACTGGCCAGGATTTCTGGGAGTTGTAGTCCAAGAACATCTGGGGACTCAAGGTTGGGAACTGCTGATCCAGAGTATCTATAAGTCTCAACCACACAGAAAATCATGCCATGCTAACCATTTAACAGTGCCACTGAATACAGCTGTCAAATTCTACATACTGTCTGAAGCGAGCCTCTTTCAGAATAAAATGAAAGGCAGCCACTTTTCATTTCATTTTAAGCAAATCATTCTATCTTTTGATTTCTAAAGTGTCCAAGGAAAGGCTAGATTCCAGAATGCGTTGTCTTTTTACTGCGTAAATGAGTCTTTTGTTCAGTGCCATTAAAACATACACACACACAAATGAGCTAATTCTCAAATTGTTAGCTATAGCAGCTCAAAGTGTCACACCTGAAAAGGATAAGCATTCAGTTTGTAGTTTTGAGCAATACCCAAGTTGGCCCTCTGAAACCAGCACCAGCTTCCATGTATATATTAACAGTCTCTTTAACACTCAGCCAGGATGATCTCTGTAGCCACAGGCTCTTTGCTCAGCAGCATGTCGTGCCTGGGCTCTGACAATAAATCCACAGTTGATTTTGGCATAGGACGTGGAGGCCCTTCACCAAGGACCCTGTCAGAGAGATTCCCCTGGTGGCCTTCTTCCATTCCTCTGCCAGTCTTTCCCCTTTCTTTCCTTTTTCCTCATATTCTTTGGCACCACTTCTAACACTCTTACTAGATCCTCAAGGCTTGTTTCCCTGATTTTCGTGCCTTTTTATACCAGGATTTATGAAGTGTAAAATTCTATGAATGTTTCATGGAGCAACTCCCCACCCCCACCCGCCTGGCTTTGGTTTCCTTTTCCAGACTTCATTCCTCTCAAACACAAGGTATCGGAATGGTTGGAGCCAAGAGTCTCCAGGAAAGCTGGCGATTCTGACTCACAGCAATCTGGCTTCTGTGTGCCTCTATGGAGCGCCATTTCTCCCCCATTGGTCTGCCTTGTACAAAACAACAATTTCCCCTTTCCATAGGCTCTCTGTGTCGGCGTTTCCACAAAGAGCTGTTCCCCCAATCCTCCTCCCTTCCAGAAAAAAAGAACTTCAATACAGAAACACCTGCTGCAGACAGCCTTCAGTTAAACTCAACCACTTCTCCTGGGTAGGAAAAATACGGCAATCCCAAGATGGCTATAGGTCAGTTGCAATTTCCGGATGGAGATGGAAATAAATTATGTGTGCATTGTAAAACACTCTGTCCCTTATTACTTTACATGACCTTAGCCTGGATACTTGCTCTGCTGAATCTTGGCATGCTGTAGCTGATTAATTGAAGAACTTTATATTTATCTCCCGATTAAGCATCTTAGCTTATATCAGTGGCAGCTGGTGCCCAGTATGGTTGGTGGGACAGAAGACACAGCAACCAATGGTGCAGTTGGTTACACATGCACAAACACACACAGAGGCAGGCAGGCAGGTGTTCACACACACAGCCCCCTGCCTCTGATGAGGAAGCTATCCGGAGTGGCCTGGATCATGCCAGCCTGAGCCTGGTGAGCAGTGCTCCCGAACACAAAGGGGAGAGCTCCCACTGACTTTTATTTCCTGGCACCATTAAGTGTGAGGGCTAAGGGTGGCTCTGAAAAGGAGGCATGAAAATCAGAAAAACTGTGCAAGGGTAGAATTAACCAGGCCCTAGAAAAAGCAAAAAACAAACAAACCCAATTGAACTAACTAGTTCCCTGTAACTAGTTCCTTTTCCCAGTAACACATGTAAAACAAAGTTATTTCACAATTGAAATTTGATGAGGCACAACTTTGCTCCTTTTGTGGTGTCGTTGAAGCTTTTTATTTACTTGCATTGTTTTAGGAATGCGGCCTCAATGGATGGTGAAGGAGAATTGCATGGTTCAGTTGCTTGTATTGAGGTGATGGTGAGGTGGATGGGGGCATTGTGCTAATGTCTGGAAGTTTGTAGCATTCAGATTTTTAAACAGGAACTAAAAGTTAACTCTTCTACTTACCTAAGAAACAGGAAAGTAAATAGTTGCTCTCAAAGACTTAAGTTACAAACAGCAAGTAATTATGTTCTTGGTTCTTGAAATTGTAGTTTTAAGTAATTATTTTAAAAAGTAAATATGAAAATGTGAATTTTAATGAATTCTTTCTTACTGAAACCTAATTAAAACTAAATTCTCGTCCACACCTACTACCTTATTGGGAACTCCCTTTTGGCAGAGGAAGGTGTGCAGTCAACACTGCCTCCTCCCAATGGATCCAGCCCAACCACTCCAGCACTTTTAGAGAAAGAAAAATAAGCATGACCCAGGTTGGACCACAAAGGGAGTTCTCCCTTCAAGAGCCATCGCCTAGACTTTCATTCCAGGGAATGAACCAATGCTGATGATTGGTTCAGAGTGCTTTCCAGCCTGCCATGTGCTACAGAGATATAGGAGGGAATCTGACACACACACACACCCCTGCATTCCACATGGTGGTATAAAAGCAGGCTGCCATGCCAAAATTGGAATTTGTACTTCACATACAGAAAATAAAACTCCAGTGTACTTCTGAATATTTTTTTTACAATGGATTAGGTACAAATAACTACACACAGTTACTTTCATCCATTCCTCCCTATCCCATCTTTCTTCCATTTTCTACCCTATTTATAAGATAAGTTATTAATCTGGAATTGCAAACTCCTATGGTTACACTCACAGAAAATGCCTATTCTTGTATTGCAGATAGAGTGATGGACTAGGTAGGATTCAGGAAACCTGGGTTTGGGTCCATACTTAGCCATGGGAGTTCATTGGGGTAGGGGGTGGCACTGGTAAAACCAATTCGTAATATTGTACTTATTTTGAAAATACAGTATTAATGACCCTATTAGGGCCATTATGAGCCAGATCCAACTTGACAGCACATAACACTAACAATATAATAAATAAGCAAGCTTTTTACTGTTTTGGGAGAAAAAACAACATGTTGCTGAATTCTGCTTGCTGTAACGTGAAAGAAATTTGCTAAGTGATAGTTCATCCCAAGTTCAAACAGCAAGGGCATTCAGATCAGTTTCTCCCTGGCTGGCCTATGATTGTGGTACTTCCTTCCTTGGCACAAGATAAAAGCCTTGCTTTATATTCTTCTGGAAGAACAACAAATCTCTTTCTTTGGGCTAGTTTTCAATTGCAAGAATGAAACAGCAGTGAGATAATATTAATTTATGTGAATATTGTGTTTTTATTATGGGTGTTCTAATTTCTCTTTAACTGTTGTTACCTGACCAAAGCACATGGGAAGGTACAGGAGGATAGAAACTAAATTGAGTGAATATCAATTTGTGAACGAACAGATAAACAAAATTGGGTTGCAATAAAAGAGAGCATTGTGGTCATTATACAATACAAATGCAGGAATAGGCGATACCTTTATAGACCAGTAAAGAAATCTGCTAGCTTTCATGGATCAGGTCCCATTTTATCAGGCTTGCCCCAGTGTCTTGTCATTTGTGCAAAGAGTACCAAAAGTTCATGGCAGATGGATTTTGCCAGGCATGTTTCATAGATGTAAATTATGAATGATACAAGCTGCACTGGAGGTGTGGGTTTAAGGTTACAGCTGAGGAAGCTGTTGATTGGATATTGGATGTGAATTGGGTTGTGCACCTTTCAGCTCTAACCCGTAAAATTGTTTTCTGTCAACGGAAAAAAACCCACCACTGAAAAGTAACTAAACATTAAATTGGAGCAGCTTCTGCCTAGAGGAAATGTCCTCAGATCTTTCTTAAATCTGCTGGATTCTGCCCTGGTTTCATTCTTAATGAGCACCACAAACTTTCCTGGCTCCTTCCCTATTACAAGACTCCACCTCATAACTACCTTGATATACTAGATTCCACCTTCCTAGTTGACCTAGGATTTTAGAAATTACAGAGTGAGACACATGGTGGTGGCTGCAGTTAGAGCTAGGATACAGAGCTGCAAACAAGAGGTTTCTATGACAGATATGGAGATGGCCTTGTACGGGGTGCACTGCCTCAGGGTCTGAGCTCCCCACTGGTGATATGGAACAATAATATTCAATGTATGTTACAATGTTTAAAACAAGGTTTGCCATTAAGGTTGTGTATTAGAATTGTTTTGAACAATATGAAAGCTTTGTATAAGGGTGAAGCATTATTATTACTAATTCAACATTTAGAATGAGAACAGCTCAACACATAAGATGTAAGAGCCCCTGCCTCCGGAGGATTCACCTAAACAGTTAATTTGAAAAATGCCATTTTGGACACAAGCTGACACTTTTTGAATGCTCTGGTGTCACCATAGTAACTGGCTTTGCTTAAACATATCAGAACATGGGGAGTATGGTCTCAATTAAGGAAAGAAAAGAAAAATCTTGGCACAGAATCATTATTGTTAACTTAATGGACATTTGACGTCTGTGCATACAGAAAAGGGGCTATTAGGGTGTGGGGTTTTCTCTCCCAGTTGGTGTACCTCCTGGACCCCCTTGTTCACTGCAGCATATTGAGATCTTTAGAAAGACTGTTGGGTGCATTTGAAAATTTCCTCTCTCATCTATTATACTTGAAAGATGTCCTAAATAATGAATGCTGCATAGAAATATATTTGCAATTCTGGTATACAGCAGAATGTGTTTTTAAAAGACCTTGGATTAATAGTAGCTTTAGGGGTGTATATTTTATGCATTTTTAAATGCTGATATCCTTCATTTGTACTCTAAATGTTTTACCGTCCATCTCCTGCAAGTTGGTCCATGTCAAGCCCTAAAAATGCCAATCAAGCCCAGACTCTGAAACAATGAAGTGAAAATGTTTTAACTTTAATATATTTTGGCAGAGCAGGAGGATGCTGATATAGTTCAAAGTATTAATGATAGCCCTTGATTCAGTGGACAGGAATTAGATTTGCTCAGACCTCACAGGAGAAGGTCTAACCTGTGGCATGCTTGTCACCATAGCCCCACAGTTTCTTTGAAACTGGGGACCTTACAGCTTTCCTCCTCTGTGCTTCTTTGCACTTCTAGGTAAAGGTACCCCTTGACATTTAGTCCAGTCGTGTCCGACTCTAGGGCGCGGTGCTCATCCCCGTTTCCAAGCCATAGAGCCAGCGTTTGTCCAAAGACAGTTTCCGTGGTCATGTGGCCAGCGCAACTAGACATGGAACGCTGTTACCTTCCCACCGTGGTGGTACCTATTTATCTACTTGCATTTTTACATGCTTTCGAACTGCTAGTTTGGCAGGAGCTGGGACAAGTGACGGGAGCTCACTCCGTCGCGTGGATTCGAATAGTTACTAGTAGAAGAAAACAGATGGTTTGAAACTGTACAGCTACTGCAGAAAGACATTGCCTACAGCAGAACTTCAAAGAGAATATTAATATATTCTCAAAGGCTTTCACGGCCGGGATCCGATGGTTCTTGTAGGTTTTTCGGGTTGTTCGGCCATGTTCTGGAATGTTTTCTTCCTAACATTTCGGCAGTCTCTGTGTCCAGCATCTTCAGAGGACAGGAGTTAGAACTCTGTCTGTGTTGTGGTGTAGTGTGTGGGATAGTTGAGTATTTGTAGCTGTGGGATCAGCTTTTTGTCCTTTTCAGGAGATTGGGTGATTATGGTGATCAGGGTGTTTTTTGTTATGGGTGTATTGTTGTGATAAGGGGGAAGATGATTTGTCACTGTGATTGATGGGTGTCGTTAGCTAGTCTTTTATGTGCAGTGATCACTGGTCCTTGTGGCTGGGTAGAGTTCGTTGACCTTTTTGCACGCTGTATTTTTCAGTGCTGGAAGTCAGGCTTTGTTGAGTTTTAGACTTTCTTCTTTTTTGTTGAAGCTTTGCTGATGTTTGTGGATTTCAATGGCTTCCCTGTGTAGTCTAACATAATGATTGCTGGTGTTGTCCAGTACTTCTGTGTTTTGAAATAGGATTTCATGTCCAGCTTGTTTCAGGGCATGTAGTCTAATAATAGGACTTGTTTAAAGTTACCAACAATGTCTTTCAATAGCACCCACTTTGTCTGATTATGGGATCTAGATTTGTTGGGTTTTCACAAGACACTTTTCTCAGCATGTTCAAGACCTATTTCTTACCATGAAGAATTAAGTATCTATGCCAACCTGAGAGACCTTGGGCTGTTCTATAATAACATAAAATGTGATCACATTTATAGGTAAAGGTAAAGGTTCCCCTTGACATTTAGTCCAGTCGTGTCCGACTCTAGGGCGCAGTGCTCATCCCCGTTTCCAAGCCATAGAGCCAGTGTTTGTCCGAAGACAGTTTCCGTGGTCACATGGCCAGCGCGACTAGACACGGAACACCGTTACCTTCCCACTGAGGTGGTACCTATTTATCTACTCACATTTTTACATGCTTTTGAACTGCTAGGTTGGCAGGAGCTGGGACAAGCAACGGGAGCTCACTCCGTTGCGTGGATTCGATCTTACGACTGCTGGTCTTTGACCTTGCAGCACAGAGGCTTCTGCGGTTTAACCCGCAGCGCCACCACGTCCCTTGTCACATTTATAGGCAAATGATAATTTAAATTTTTAACCTTCTGCAAAGTATATTTCTCATTCATTCTGGATCTGTACAATGGAGATAAATTATGCATTTGGGTCTTTGACAATATTATTAAAGTTTCATTCCCATCTGATTTCTTTCAAATGACCCATATTTCACGGGTTTCATCCTTAATTAATCATGGCAATACCAAAGAAAATTGGAAAATGGTTATGGGGGAAAAGTTTTAAAACTGTATGTAAAAGATGTGTACATCTGCAAAGAGATCCATAACTTAAAGCATGGAAAGCTGGACCAGAACAAACCAACCCAGTTTCAGTAGAGAAAAATGTAAAGTTCTGCATTTAAACAGGAAAAATCAGATGCACAAATTTAGGACAACTGATAGATAGCTCAGTGGCTTAGGCATTTGCATACAGAGCCAGAGGTTGGGAGTTTGAATTCCCCACTGTGCCTCCTTGACAGGGGATGGACTTGATGATCCATAGGATCCTTTCCAGCTCTGCAATTCTAAGATGATGACAATGATGGTGATGATGACTAAATTAGAAGGATGCTCCTATGCAAGAATCTGTCTACATAATATCATTATTCCAAGAATACAGGAGGATGAAATGTGGCATGTTTGGGATGTAGAGATGATAATGTGTGTGCCACTACCATAGAGTCCCTCATTTAGTCATGGATTTTTCAGTGACAGCTCATTAGTAATTGGAGGGGGGAAAATGAACTTCTCTAATCAGTTTCAAAATATCCCTATGATACACACAAGGTACTGGTGTGAACTGGAAATAATAAAATTCTTTAAATCCTGGGGAATCTTATCATGTGAAATCAAGAGCAAAAACAGATGAGAAAGTAACTTTGTAATTCAAAGGTGATAAGCCATAGTCCCTCTAAAGGGCCTTTTCTTCCAAAGCATCTGTCAGTTTGCACATGGATCCTGTGTACCGGTGTAAAGTAGTGGTGGGTGAGCTGTTCCATGCTCAGTTGGAATGAGCTCACTTTAAAGGAGCCAAGGGTTGTTCTCAGTTCAGACTGGACTTGAACATTAGGTCCACTCTGAGCTGTGGGTTGTGATGTCATTGTATTTCCATTCCATAGTTGGTGATGCATCTATACAATGAACAACCTCCCTGGGGTTTCTACATTGCTGACTGTCATCGTCATAGAACGGAGCTGCATTTTGGATTTAGCTTTTTGATTTTGGATCTCGCCATTGTGCTGTCAATTGACAACAAGAGTCAAATTGTCATTTGATAAATGAAGGTGTCATTTCATGAATATGTTGGCAAATGAAATAAAAAAAAACCCAGAGTGACTCCCCTACACACTTGCTTGGACAACAGCCCTTGGAGTTTCATTCCCCCCTAAAATGAAGAAAGGATGTGGCTGCCACCTTCACTAGATTCCTCCAGCACTGAAAACATTAAGATTCTGAGAACTGTAATTTCCTAGATATTATGATCTCCCATTTTCTGCCACATGCTTTTCAGTTCTTGTGAGAATTGCGCTTTCATGTGCTAATTTTATGTTGCCCTAATTCCTTTCAGTGTACCTGATTTTATTTATGGCTGGTGTACAAACATAAAGAACGTCTCTGAAAAGAAAACCACGTTTGAAGTAGACACTCCTGTATTTTATCTTAGATGTTTGCTCAGTGATGCTAGGAGTCTGGGACAACCACCACCTTATCACTTCTTCAGTTCAATGTAAAATGAAAGAGAGGTGGAAAATTCAGCACAGCCTTCTATTTGTGGTACACATTACATTTTTAAGGGCCTCTTTCATATGGACAGTTAGATCATCAATGACCAAGAGCTGGCTCTCAATGAATATTACAGGTTAAGAATTGTTTTCCTAAATTATACTGTGCCTTTAGGGTTGATGACAAGTTTCCACCATGTTATCACCATTTATGGTGGAGACTGTACTTTTTTTCTTATTGGTAACCTATTTATTACAACATTATTCACAAATTAGAAAATATTAACTCTCAGTCTTGCTGTCTTCTGAAAGTTTGAGGTCTCTGTTTGTGCCTTTTATCCTAATGGACAATGTACAGTGGCAAGTATTGGGTGAAAATTGTGGTTTCCTTCCCCATCCTTGGCTTGCTGTACAACTAGCTTTTGGAGGAAAACATCTGATCCTGGAACATGTTTCCCAGGGAAAACGTTCAGTAGCACAGTGACAGCAATATGCAGAATCTCTTTAAGGAGAAACTCAGACAGAAACTGCACTGCTTTCCATAGTAAATCAAGGGTTTAATGTTGTTGTATTTATACAAGTCCTTAAAAAAAACTCCTTATCTGAAGTTGTCAAGTAGTCAGACTTTCTTTTCCTAGACATGCCTACATCCTTCTGTTTCAGAAATCAAGATCCTCAAAGGGAAAGGAGTACTTCAAAGCAAAAAGTTGTGGTTTATACCGCTCAAAATAGAGAAATTCAGATTATTGTGTTCCCTGGGAGGCATAGGGTATTGTGGGAAGTGTAGTATTGCTGCCCATTGGAAACTCATACAGGGAACCCTCAAATAACTACATTTCCCACAATACCTATGCCTCCCAGGAAGCACCGGGGCAGAAAGTGGGTCCTGGACAGCCTACTGTCCTACTCAGCTGGGCAGTAGGGCAACAGTGGAAAGGAGGAGGTGACAGCCCCAAGCAAGTAAGTTAGGTGCTGCAGCCCATGAAGGGGGCTCGTGTGTAGCTCAGCTAGACAGAAAGCTCCCCCCCCCTTTATTTAGAGATAGGCCTGAACCAAATGACTCACAAACCGGTACGTTTAAAAAAAAATTCAGCATGGTTTGTGGTTTGTAGACACCACAAACCACTAACCATCACAAACTGCCATTGTGCCAATTCGTGCCCATCTCTAGGCTTAACCTCTGGCTTGTATTCAGGTTCTTAGGGGAGTTAGGGCTTGTCCAGATGGAGCATCTGCTCCTGTAAAAATAGCTGGTTGGCCACCTGTTCATTTCAGTATTTTTCCCACTCTCCAGACAACATAAGGCTAAGCTCCTGATGACCTATGCTTGCCAACGGCATAGTTAACATCTGTCCTGGGCTTCATACCAGAAGCATGGTTTAGGGCTATGACACAACAGGCAAGTTCATTTTTGTGTCAGAGGCTCTCAGTCAGAAACCTTTAATTTGCTCCCCCTTTTAGCTTTAAAAATAAAAATTTCAAAAGATCCAGAGGTGATGGTTCAGCTAGGAAGAGGTTTTATCAGGATTATTTCCTAGGACCTTTGAAAGATCTCCTAAGAAGAATTGGTTTTCAAGGCTTTCTTTGCAGTCTTGAAGCAAAAATCCACCAAGAACTGTTCCCTTTCGGATAAAGAACCACAACCAACCACAATCACCTGAGGTAGAACTTTTGCCCTCTCAGGATGAGCTGCAACTTGTCTTTTCACCTCATCAGTGAAGCAGGCATTTGCCTTCGGTGTCATGACTGTTTCGTCACTGGGCTGTCTAAAACACTGGAGACTGCTGCCAGTCAGTGGGGGGGAAAAGCCAGGTGGACCTATTGATTCAATATAATACACCTTCCTTAGTCCCTGTGAAGTGTTAGTGGTACTGAGAATATGCCTTGGGTTAGGGAGTCTGTGACTAGATGTTGTTGGGCAAACTGGGTGATAATCCTGTTGGAACTCTGGTGGAGTGTAAAGCTTCACCAACAGAATTTCTCATGATCTCTAGCCATTGTGCAAGCCTGTTGAAATGAATGAGTTTTCTGTTTGCCAAGGAGAACTGGCCCACCTGCTTGCATCACATCAGAAAACAGCAGTTGCATGAGTGGTTCAGTTCAGCCAAACAGGATTCTGGCCCTGAAGTCCCAACAGAAACTGAAAGCTACACATTTCTTCTCCCCTACAAGAGACAACCTTGAAAGTGAAAGTTACCATCCTGGTGAGGATTCAACCCATGCAGCCCTGCTTCAGAGATTCACTGACAGGAGTCTGAGGTTCATGCACATTTTTATTGAGTAGTAATATAAAATGCTTCTTTTTTCATTGTTACAAGTGCATGCTTTGATTGCCAACATTTCATAAGTCAAATTACAAAGGCAAGGCTGTAGGCTGTAGTGAATTACTTGGGCACTTATACAATTGTTAAAAAATATCAGTGGACTGCTTTGTTGGTTTTTCCTCTTCCTTTAAGAATGAACCAGTTGTAACCCGTAACTGATATACAAAGGGAAAAAAGTGAAAAAATTACACATTTTGTGGCACATGACAGAACAGAACAAAATGACTAAACCATCATGACATTAACAGTTATCATGCATTTAGTTTCACATGTAACTACAAACTTAGTTTAAATTTTCACAAGGTTTGCTAAACATGCTAACCATCTATATGTGCACTGACAAGCTTATATTAAAAACTTTTAAGAATACTCTCCCCCTTAGATTTTTCAAAGCTTTTTGTTTTTTGATTACAAAATTTCAAAGGCATTAGCATTTTCTTTTTTTAGAGAATATAAAGTACGCCAGTATACATACATTTCCAGTATAAGTCAGACCACTAAGCGCATTACAGTCCCATACAGGCCTATACAGCCAATTTTTTTTCTTAAAAAACATGCATAGGCAGATTTTTACAGAATATAGATGCTTTCACTGCACTTAATATGGTGTCTTGTTCACTATACTTAAAAATGCACCACTCATAAATATTTAAATTCAGCAAGCCACAACCAAGACTTGATTTACCAAAAGGAAAAAAAATCCTAAATATAAACAGCAAAAAGAAAAAAAAGGGTATCTTATTCCAGTTTTTTTTCCTTAAAAACTTAAAAGAAAATGAATCATCATTGCCAAATTAATTAAGGTAAATGTTATCTTTAAAGAAGGGCATTCAAGCACACTAAAGAAACCTGAGGTAAGCATAATCTGTACAAAATTAAACTGTCCTTTTTTGGCATTTTTAACAAATTTGTAACATTCTTTTTATTTTAATATATTTTTTAAAGATTGCCTAATTATTTTTAAAGATAGCCATCGTCTGACAAGAGTAGCAAAACATTATCAATAAATAGTCTCCTTATTTAGTTTGTACATCACTTTGTTAAAAATGTTTTTGATGTTGTCCATGTTTAGTGCTGCAACTGTAAACGTACAATAGTTAGTAAGAAATCAGACAAAGCTGTCATGTCCAGTAACATAATAAAAGGCCTTTCAGTTAACGTATCTAGAAGTTTCCGATGCAGTAGGAAAACATGTTCATTCCCCTAACTTTGCAATATATACCAGCATTAGCTTTCATTTAGTTTTCTACAAGCATTTTAAAGGCATATCCAAGGAGGTGTTTAACCCCCAACCCCCCACCCACCAAAATAAAGTTTACTATCTCTTCTTAGATGATATTGTAAACTGAATCCAACACCTGGCCCCCAGAGCAAGTAAGCTATCATCAGAGGCAAGAACATCCAACTGCTGATGAGCAGCAATCCCATCATGCCCTGTAGCTCAAAAACAAAAAAAATTAATCACAAGTCAGAAATGGTCACTGAATATTGCTGCTATTACTGCCATTACTGTCAGTGCCATTAGTCTCTGAAGAGATTGCCTTGTTGATGGAGTTAAGGTTGGCATCTGAGGGCACAGCATCTCTGCGCGGTGGCATTCTCTCATTGATTCGGTCCAAGCCTTTTGCTTCTTCAAAGCTCGTGATCTTATGCTGTGGCGAGAATCCTTTGATAGCTACACAGAAAATTGGGGAGGAAACAAAACAAACAACAAAAGACAAAAAGAAAAGGAAGTCAATGGAGGCGAAAGGTTGGAAATTTTATGTGCTAACTGATACACTTCTACTAATCAGCTTATGGATCTCAGTCCACTGGGTGAGGAAAATTCTTTTTCCGTGAAGAAAATAAAAAGACAATGCAATTAAAGGTCCTGGATGTATTTGAAAACAGCTAGAAAGTAAGCAGCCAATGCCTCTTGAAAGATTAAAGTGTTCCCAATCAAATTTAGTTCTGGCATTTTACTGTGCAGTTTGGTCTAGCTAAACAATTTTTCAAGAACACAGGAGTACTCACTCCACTGACAAAAAAGGCAACTGACATATGGCATCCTACAGTCTAAGGCAGTGGTCCCCAACCTTGGGCCTCCAGATGTTCTTGGACTTCAACTCCCAGAAATCCTGGCCAGCAGAGGTGGTGGTGAAGGCTTCTGGGAATTGTAGTCCAAGAACATCTGGAGGCCCAAGGTTGGGGACCACTGGTCTAAGGCCCATTGTGCACTTTCTTTAAGGCAATGAAGTCATTGCAATAATTTTTGTCTTGAGATTTCATGTAGTGAATGTGTCTCCATTCATGGCGGCTGCTTGAATCACAGCAGAAGGCATGCTGGTTCCCAGGCATTCACTGTGATGCTGTCAGTGCCACCTATTGGAATAATTAGTTTGAAAGGAGACAGAATTTTGAAATTTGGAAATAAAAAATAAACTTGCAATGATTTTATGGCACTAGAAAACAATGTCTGCCAAACTGGTAACCAACAGGTGCCTGGGATTCCTTCACAGCATCACCCAAAACATACTTCACGTTGATTTTCATGGGAAATTATTTTTTTTCCTGCAAAACAGACGTTGTGAGACAAAAGTTGACAGCAGAGCAGCTGTCAAGGGCTTAACTTGAAAGACAAAACATTCAAAACTACAGCTTTTGTTGAAAAAGCTCTTGTCCTTGACTTTTTAATAGCCATATTCCAATATGAGCCAAGTGTGTTGCAGAAATAAGTTCATTAGCTTATGGAAAATCCATGTCTGATGGTGGGAAAGAGGAGATATTGATCTAAATCTTTTACTTTCAGCTAAACAGTAAGGCCCACATCTCATATGGAGGGAATCATTCTGTTCGTTGCAGCAAAAGGAAAAACTGGGACTGAACCACAGAACTTGCATATCTTGCACCTAGTCACTGGTTCATTTTGCACAAATTTTATTTGCTCCCCTTAGATATGATGAGTTGCTACACTGACTGCAGTAAAGGCTTTTTCCTTAGCAGGATTTACTTGTTTGTCTTAAACCCTAGTGAACTATTGTAGGTGAAAGCCGGGAAGTGGTTCACCCACCCATCTCCACCTAATCATAACTGATGTAACATTCAACAACTGTATTGAATGTTACATTCAACATAGTAGTTGATGCAGGGAAATTCATATTTTTTTTTAAGGCAGGGAAATCCATATTTGTTGCGCGGAAAACCCCCCAGAAAGGAATGGGGATAAGCAGTATGCTGCCCAATGGTCTAGGCCGCTTTTTCACGGACAGCAGCATGCCGGTCTACTAAAGGGATCTGCACCAGAACCTTATGGGACTTTATCAGAGGATAGCCTTAAAATACATACAACAGATAGTGTGCAGTGTTTTTCTACAGCATAAATAATAATCAGCTACTTGGAACAATAACCTTTTCTATCAGCCTTAGAGCACTACAGAATAATCTGGTTAAACTGCTGTAATTTAGCGTGAGATGGACTCTGAGTATGATTTTTCTGGCATCGTTGTCCTCCTTAACTTAGGAACCATTAACTGATTTTTGAAGTTAGTGAACATGTTTTTCAACAATGACTTAGAAGTTCCACATTGATCTCACCAGGTATTTCTAACGAAAAGAAAGTATATATTTATAATGTAACCAATGCAATTTCATGGGTTTTTTTTAAAAAAGCAGATAATTCTGGGCAATAAGCCATTGGCTGGCCCTTGACTTATTCAGTGGCACTTCTCATAGTGTGCTATTTTATTATTTCTATATAAAAAATAATAAATCTAAAGAATTTCAAGAACGTTGGTTATGTTTCTTTCTGCTCAGTTTCCTAACATGCAAGATAACCAAGATGGTCAGCTAGTACCAGCAACGTGGGGGTCAAAATACTTTGGGAGTGTATGAGCAGAAAGGGCAGGGATTAGAAATGCAATTCGTTCTTTTTATTTATCTCACAATAAATCTGTTCAAATTCGTTCTCCATTAGAAAGAAACCACACATCTTTCTGAATTTTGATTTTTTTTAAACAATTCTCCCTTGCAGGTGAAGTCCCTGGTACTATTAAACCACTTGTGGTGAATTGTGTGGCAAGTAAGACTCCTCCCATGCTGACATTCTGCCAACTGGTGCTGTGGAAATGTGCACGGCAGACAAATATAAAGGACTGATTATTTCCACCATGTGGTGATTTTTTAAAAATGCATCGCTACAGGTGGAATCCACTGCACCCTGGGCCATCTGAAGAGGTGGAACATGATCTTGACTTTAAAGCTATCCAAGGTTGGGAAAAAAAAATCTAACAAACTGTCAGCGGATTGGATCCAAAGAACCACAAGCAGAAAGGAAGTAGTCATTGGTCTATGTTTCATGGAAACTTGCACAGGAATTCACACAGTGCTTTAATAGGTAGGTCCTAGACCATCTGCTCCTGCAAGCAGAAGAACATAATTGCATTTGGTTTCACTTTTCTTATGCAACACTGTAACATGAGGTGTAAAACATTCCTTCCATGAGTGGAAATCATCTTTCACATGTAGGGAATTTTTGGATCCAGCCCAATATGTTTATACTTTTTTTACGTTGGACCGCTTCAGACAACACAGTTTTTTGTGGAATGTGTCATAGAGGCAAAAACACCCCTGGTCATCTGGAACTGCCTTTCCCCATGTGCAGATCAATATTAAGTCTCCACCCATGCCCCTCCACAATTTCATGAAAATTTCATAGCTGCAATAAACTTGAACAAACATCCACGTCAAAATATCACTTTTAAAAAGTCACCACAATGCTGACAATTACCATCCAGTCCCTTGAAGCAGGTGTAGAATGAATGGCAATGTGAAGTGTTATGTAGTTTGATCTTTGTAGAGTGTTTTACTCCAGGTGGAGGGGTGAATATTTTGCTCCACCCAAGTTGTGTGCAGGACCCTAGTAAAGTTATGTTATATCAGATTTCCCAAAGGAGAAGAATTTTTAAAAAATTAATTAAAAAGAAAAAAGAAGATCAAATACTTGATTATAGTACAACATAAGGATGAAAGAGAGTTTTAATCTGAGCCACACATATTCCCACATCTGTTAATCTTGGTGTCCAGCAGACATATTTATACACTTCAGTGTGGAAGAGTGTACTCTGCTGCAGTTGCTCATCAGACAATGATTATTAGCAGTTTACACTGAGAGTAATACTAATAACACGACACAGTCACAGAAATCACAGGAAAAAAAAAGCCAAACTGTCAACAAGAATGCACACTGCAGAGTAGAATTTGCCAACAGGAATAGGGAATTCCAACATAAATAGCAGCTTACTCACTGCTATTTAGAAAGCAGTTGTATTTTCTCTTACTTATTTTTAAGAATTTTTGTTCACAGCTGTCACAAAAAGATTTTAAAAAGTGTAGAAGGGGCCAAAAATGGCAGCGTTACTCCTTGCCAAAACATCTAATAGCTAATTATTATTACTATTATTTGGAAAAATTCATGTTTTGGGGGGCAAGAACAAAATACAACTGAAGATTTTTTTTTGTTGTTGTTTTGTTTTAAAGGGGAACTTTTGAGAGTCTTCTTGCAAAACAATTTGATGTACAGCATCAGATACAGAAGTTTTTAAGTTCGCAGCTTGGTGATATCTTAATTCTTTTACTAATAAAACCGCCTAGGAATGGGAACCTACAAAGATCCTTGGGAAAGGCAGCATTAAGTTTTGCATTCCAATATCTTTGATAATAAGTTGTTTGTGTTAGGAATCATTCAAAAATAGTGCTGGTACTAATGGCTGCATTACAGGGAGTTCCCAATACTTATAGAGAATTTTTTTTAAAACCGCCTCTTGTTGTTTTAATGATTTTTCTCCTGGAAGGGACACTTTAGAATATACTGAGTTATGGTGAAGACTCATTCAAAAATAACTTTCACTAAGGACCTTGGTGTAGGGAGAATTTCATTTAACTTTAGGAAGTCATGTTTTCCCAATTTGCAGGAAGATGGTGGGAGGAACAGTGGTCTCCCCAAAGGGAAGCTGCTTGTTTGTTACAAGGCTTTTACCAAGGAGCTGCCATGCCCTCTTGGTGCAGAAGTTGTACAACACTGATTTGACACAGATCAGAACATGGTTGCAACTTTAAGAAACAACATCAACAACAAAAGAAACACTTTCCCCTTTAAAGCAAGTAAACTTAGGTTAATACTGAGCCACAATTGTTAGCTCAACACCCACACACTCTATACAAGCTACAGCAAGAATGAATACACCCAGCAGAGCCCTTATCTGTTGCAACAACAACAGAAAGGGGTCTGACCAATTTACCTTCATCAGCCTCAATAGCCTCAACAGTAGCTGAAGAGAAGAAAGGGGTAGCAAAACGAATGAGAAAAATGAGCAGAGGATTTAACTCTAAGAACAAGTCAGCGAATAGCAAAGGAGGTAGTACACTTAAAGGTTACTGTTAAGGGTGCTGGATTTTGACACAGAAGACAACATAGAATGCTATACACGAAACAGAGACAGGTATTGTAACTTGCAGGCAATAGATTTCTTTCTTTTTTAAATAGGGAAGTGGAATATGTAACAACTGCCATCTTGATTAACTTTAAATTCTATCCTGCATTGTCCATCCAACTTACAAAGCTGGCAGCTTTAAAGAACGACTGCAGCATTTAATGGGCAACGTTAGCTCAAGAAAGGCCCAGTAAGAGAAAATGTGGCATCAAGCCAGCAAAAGAAGTAATGCTAATCCGTAGAATAACCCGTGCTCATCAGAGGGACTACACTATTGACTCAGGGAAAATGCTGCTTGTGAACTTTGGCTGATAAGTAGTTTTTCTTTTTATCTTGGCTTCAGGTTTTTTTTTTTTAAAAAATGCACCCATGTGCATCCAACCCTAGAAAAAGATTAAAGAAATCTCAAAAAGAGCATTCAAAGTCAGTGACATTTTTTTGGTCAGTTTTTGTGATTTGTTTATAAAGTGAAGGGAACACAATCTTTTCAAGCAGCCCCCTCCAAGGGAAAAATACATTTTAATTCAAGGGACTTACTACTTTTCTTTCCTTGAAACTCTGACCCCACCCCCAGCTGAATTTCGTTCAGAAATACTGGAAAGACCATTTGACCCTTTTATAACTGCTTGACAGTTAAGCACAGATTTTAAATTATCATGGTCTTTTAAATTTGGCTTAAGAAAAAACTGAAAGTAGAGAGGTAATATTATAAATATATCATTAAATTTTAACTTGAATTTCTTTGGCAGTCAGATGTATCAAGGTTTGACACCTTTGTCTGTTTAAGAGTATCTGAAAAATTGTGGGGGTGCAGAAAATTGCCCTAAAATTACAGTACTTTAAAACTTGCAGCATGAAAAAAATTGCTTACTACAAATGTTCCAAAACAATCAACCGGCTCCAGCGGAACAAAGTTATTGAATTCAATAACAGATCTCTCTCAAGGATCTGGCATCTATACTTCCCGTAGTGTTAAGGAGGGAAATAAGAAACCCTATTTGTCCAGAAAGAAACAACCTGATGCAGATTTGACTGATTTAGAATATTGATTTTTTTAAAAAATGTAGTTAAATGTGTAATATGGAGATCTGTGGAATCTCATTAAGTATCATCATGCATCAAGCACAGGTTCCCCCTGTGGAATCTATAGCCCTGAGATGCAGCAAGTAAGAAAACTGAATAATCAAAATAAATATGCATCATAAACATGGGAGAGAGAGAAAAACAATAGAAATTAAGATGAGTAACAGGATCCAAACCAGCATGGGTACACTAAAAATAATCGCCACTAAAAATGTACACATTTCGCAGAATATGTTGTCCATATTTTCTGTTAATACATCGAGTAGCTGGCAAGATATGCTTAACAGAAACTATGTAGGTTTCAGTATATTTGGTGAATGGTGCAAGGTGTTAACTAATGGATTTGGCACAGTAATGTTTCAATAAGATATAATATTGCAGTATGAGGAAAATTTAGCTTAAGAAGACTTTGGGACAGTTTGTCATAAGCAATCTTTTGTTATTTTTTGGACCAAAATCAAGGAATTAAAAATATGGTGAATGTGCTCTTTATATACATTAAGAATTCCATCAGAATGAAAGAGGAACTTTAGTGATCATACTGCAGCATTTATGAGGCAAAACATTACCATATGTGTAACACACTAGCCACCAAATAGAGAGTTTACCACAGGATACCTGAATCTTCTAGATAAGAGAAAAAGAGACAGAAAAGGGAAAAAATACAGGGAAGAAACTCCAAGAAAGAAATGAGAAAGTTAGAGGCCAAGACTGTATTATTGAAAAAGTGAATATCCAAATCTCACAGTTTTTGAAAGCTACATCCTTGTTTTGGTTGGACACTTATGGCTGCATGAAGGTATATGTTGCCCAGTAGTAAACAAAGATAACAATACTGTTAATATATTAATGTAGTTGACTGCGACTCCTTACTTCAAAAGGAACATACTAGTATCTATAACTATACAGCACAGCTTATCCAAAAACTCTATGACAGTTCATTGTGAGAAAGTGCTTCAGTGTTCAGATATAAAGCAAAACTGCCATTAGCAAGTCTTCCCTTCAGCTTCATTCAAGTAATTGTGAATTTACATTGTGAGTCACTTGGGGGGGGGGGTTTGAATTCTAATTACAGAATTTCAATTTTACATTCTCAGTTTATGAGAAGAAAATGAAGTTATTAGATATGGGTGGATTGGTGTGTTGGCTTACTCTTCATTGCGGCATTTTATAGACCTAGCACTTCCTGCCTATATATGTATACATATATGGAGCGAGGTGATTTCTAATGACATGTTTACTAACAGCACACTAATCTTTTCTGTGTTCCAGGAGAATCCTCCCATTCTTAGAAGAATAGCATTCTTACAATAAAAAGCTGTCATCTTTTGGGAAATGAGCAGGAAATTAGATAAGGAGGTTCTTTAAAATCTGATTTACAGTTTTAAAATATTGTTTTTAAATATTTGCATATTATGGTTTTAAAATTTAATTGTTATGTTTTTAATGAATTGTGGATTTTACATATTTTTGTATGCCACATTGTGTTCCCCACTAGGGGAAAAAGGTGGGGCAAAAAGTACATCATCATTGTCAACATATTTCTTGCAAGTGAGAATGAAAGATTCCAAAAGGGTTCTCTGTGCTGTGCCCCATTATGAGAGTTTTTGTGCATTTTGGCACCTTTTTAAATGAAAAAAAAGTCATGTATTTTTGCAGAAACTTGTATTTTGCACAAAACACTTCTCTTTTGATAAAGTTGTTGCTCACAAGAAATGCAATGGTTTCTTTTAGTTCTTGTGGGGATGTAAAAAAAAAGTCACAATGGCTGTTCATATTTTTACTAAGGTGTCTCAACAAGGTATCCCCTTTTCATTTTTCAGGAATTCATTGTGTCTTTGCAATCATCAGAGGCTATCAAAAATAAAATATTAGGTGGGTGGGACTTGTTCCAAGAGTTATCTACTGTACTTGGAATCAGGTCTCCTGGAACTCTGGGAAAGGGCAGAGAAGCAGAAGGGTTTGCTAATTGTTCTTTCCCCACTACGTCTGTTGCTATTGTGCTCCAAAGCTCTTGCTTTGGGCTTGTAACACAGGATCATCTATAGACTCATATATAGGTGGGTTGTGAAGTACATAGGGCTATATTAAGTGACCTAAATCTTTCTTATGATCGGGGTGCCGTAGGTTTGAGACGGCTGTAGGAAAAGTCCTCTTAGCGCCCACAGCAACAGCAGCAGGTAGTTTCCAGGACAGCGGCAATGCTTTAAAAATAGCTCTTTGTTTTTCTGTTTCTCAAAAATAACTAAAATACTTACTTTAACATTATGTTATTTTATTAAAAAAAGAGAAGCTGCTGGTCTCTGGTACATAGCACATGTTTCTCTTTTCCATCCTGTTATCACCTCAACAATCACAATGGAGCACAAGGCACAACTCCAACCGGCAGTTGAACCATGTGATGTTCTGTTCCTTCTCCACTATTTGTTGAGGGCACAGTCCAATAACTAGAAAAGTAACTATTAGTTACAGTTATGCTGCAAAGGAGCAAAGTTATCTCTTGTTAGAATACTGTCATAATGCAATTATGTTAGATTTTTGTTATAGGAAAAAGGATTTTCGTTAATTACAACTAATTGGTTATTTGTAACTAAACACTTAAACATACTATTGATAGTTAGTTACTTCCAAGGTCAAGACTCTCTTGTTGCCCCATCAATTGGCTCGATATGCTGTCCTTGGGCTGAGCCTGCTATGGTTAAGTAAAAGGGTCTACTTTTGTGGTGGTGGGGATGTAGTTTAAGAACCATGTAAGCTGTTGTGTAACGTCAGGAGCTGTATTCATGTGGAATGGAAATGTTCCTATTTCCAAAATCCATCCAAACATCCAAAAGCCTAAAACATTTTACAATCTCTCCCTCTCTTACTGGGATCACTTAAGTAGGTGACAGTCTTTATTTAAATTCCCCAGGGTGATATCCAAGTCTGATGCATGGATCATCCCCAAATGGGGATGAAAGCAGAGCTTGGTGTATGCATGTATTACCTCTTCATTTGTGACAATCAACCATTTAGACATATTCTGCCAAAGACACAAAGCAGCAGAATCACTAGGAGAGAAATAAGCTGCAGCTACTTACTCTCATGATTACTCTGCTCTCCAGACAAGTCCAAATCCTCGCTATTTAAGAAGGATCCTTTTTGTCTCCTCTCAGTAATGCCAATTGTGACATTATGTACTGCAAAGTAGGTTTGTTTATTTAAAAACCACAGCAAAGAACAAGGTTTCATGAACCAGTTTCTAGCCACATTTGAGTTCTCTCTTTTTTTTAAAAAAGTCTTTGCTTTTACAATGGAAAGCAATGTGAAGAAATGCTGATTAGCAGTTAAATTGATGCACATCACATAACGCATACACAAACGTGCTTACCGCTTTGCAGAGTTTGTTTTCCTCCAGAGAGCACCCCACTGGGCAGCATTCCTGTTGGGGTCAGCCCTTTCAGTGTCAGCACACTCTCACTCTCTTCCCTGGCAAGAACAGGATATGACAATGTCAAATGCAGCTACCAAATGATGCAGTCAGAGGTAAGAGAAATTAAAGCTGGGCACTCTTCCATCATTTTTGGATCCAGCTTGGTTGAAAAAGCCCTCTCTCTAGCAGTTTCGTATGACATGTTATTTATATTTTGGAACTGTACTGCCACAAGCTGCTTTGGATGCCCATTTTGACCACAATGCAGGATATATATTCATGCTAATTTATGCAAGATGGAAGTCTTAATCTCCATTTCTTTCGTCTGTACTGCAGAGATAGTTGCAATGCAACTTTCCTGAATAAAGGACCACTATAAAGACTAAATTACATTCCTTGAAGAGAAAGTAAAGCTGCTAAATCTTAAGTAATAACATTTTGTTACGGTTGAAGATCAGCACAGAAATATGAAATATTTTAATAATAATACGAAGAATCTCCTGTGGTAACCTACTGGCAATGAACTTTGAAAGCACCAGCAGCTGCATCTTAGTTAACCAGAAATGCAGGCTGAAATCCAATAGTGAGTCACAATTAGACCATACCCATTGAACCTATAGAGGGGTTGACCCACCAGATCGCCACTGATTCAACAGGCCTACTCTAATTGTGACTTCCTACTGGATTTCGGTCAATGTATTGTCAAGGTATTTCTTTGACAATAATATATTTACAACTTAATGAACATGACACGTATGCATATTTTCCCATGTTTCTCATGAGGGCTGCAACTACCTTTTGAAAGGCTGGACTTCCAAAATTTCCACTGTGTGTCGGTGCTAATTATGCTATTATTTTATCTCTTTTGTGACTTCTGCCAAAATAATTGAGATGTTTGGTGGTTGACATGAGTTTTGGAACTTTGGCTGGTTACAAAACAGTAGAGAGGAGGGCATGCTTTTCAGATAGGAAATGGGATGTTTCGTCCTTCTCCTCTCTCTCTCTCTCTCTCCCCCCCCCCCCCATAGTTCCATATGAGGTGAAGGTTCACAGGCAAATGCACAAAGAAAACCTGTATGATAGGTGGAAAGTGGTTTGCACAATGGGAGGGGCAGGCAAATAAACTCTTCCCTGCTACTGTTCTCCTGAAGTTTCTATTAAGCTACACTTATTTGTAGCACTTAGGTCATGAATGATGATTTCAGATCACTATTTGCTCTTGAATCTCTGGTCTGCAATCAGTAATCCCAAGATAAAGCAAATCAAAATGGACTTTCCATCTGGGGAAAACAGACAGCTTGTGAACATGGGGATACAAATAATTTGGGGGTAGGGGGATTAGTGCATTAATAAACAAAAAGCATCAAAAGCTTCTCAAGATGGGTTTAGAAACGATAAGGAACAAGTTAAAAGTTTTATCACAGTTATAGCAAGCAACAAAAGATGCAAGTCATACCTCAGTACAGAAAATACTCGAGCCATTTTGCCTATTGCCCGGATCTTGTTCCTTATAACTTCTTTTCGAGCTGCAGCTGTGGCACCTATAAAGAAATGAATGTAAAGAATTATAATTTGTACTGCTTCATAATTCTCATTTTAAGTACTTTTTCCAAATATTTTGACAACTTAGTCTGCCAGCTGAGTGTGACAGCTGAACGTAATGTATCTAGGATATTTTAAAAACTCTATTTTAAAAAGCATTTTATCTTGCACGAACATTTCAGCTGTTATTTTTATCAACATGTTATATGTGATTTTATGGAGAATACGAGAGCCAGTGCAGTGTAGTGGATAGAATCACAGACTAGGAATCAGGAGACCTGGATTCAAATCCCTGTGTGGTTATGAAAACTCTCTGGGAATAGTAATGGTAAAACCATTCCTTAAATTTCTCACATACCTTGAAAATGCTAATTGCGTCACCATGAATCAGATGTGACTTAATGGCACTTTACACACACAGATTATGCAGATACATATGTTTAACATAACTTTTTTTCTTTTAATTACTTTAGTGCTTGAAAAAAAAAGACATGTGGTTCATGAAGACCTAGATGGCAACTGTATTGTGCAACACCTAGAGACTATATGGTATTTATGCAGTAAGAAACATTCCAGAACAGTAGGTTCTCAGCTTTTGCTCCTTCAGACATTTCAGGGTTTTGCGAGAGGAAGTCTAAAACTTCGGCAGGACTAAAGACTGAGACTCAATGTTGCAGAAGAAAAAAATATTATTCTCAAAGGCTTTCACGGCCGGGATCTGATGGTTGTTGGGAGTTTTTCGGGCTCTTTGGCCGTGTTCTGAAGGTTGTTCTTCCTAACGTTTCGCCAGTCTCTGTGGCCGGCATCTTTAGAGGACAGGAGTACAGCCTGCAAATGGTCAACGAACTCTACCCAGCTACAAGGACCGGTGATCACTGCACACAAAAGACCAGCTAACAACACCCATCAATCACAGTGACAGATCATCTCTCCCCCTTATCACAACAATACACCCACAACAAAAAACACGTTGATCACCATAATCACCCATCTCCTGAAAAGGACAAAAGCTGATCCCACAGCTATAAATACTCAACTATTCAAACAAACTGGACCAGAGCACAGACAGAGTTCTGACTCCTGTCCTCTGAAGATGCCGGCCACAGAGACTGGTGATACGTTAGGAAGAACAACCTTCAGAACACGGCCAAAGAGCCCGAAAAACCCACAACAACCAAAAAATCTTTTAGCTCTTTTATATTTTATTTCAACTGTGTAAGAAGAAACTGATTCTGCATGACAACTCTGTACCCCACTATAATGTGTAAAACTGTTTGCCATATGGATAGTCTAATCACAGCGAGAGTTTCCACGCCATCAGTGGTTGTTTTGGAGACATATTGTACAGACGTAGAAACTCACAACACAATGGATAGGATACACTTGGCAAGCTGCCCTCCACATTGCAGGCACAGGGTTAAGAGTTTGTAGCAGCATTCTGCAGGGGTAAGGTAATGCATTTACCAGTTCTTGGATCTCTCTTTCCTATTTTATTAAAAGCACTTAAGCAAATTATTTTGTCTTGACTAACATCTTGGTCCATTCTTTGAAATCCCCCAAACTGTACCCACCTGCTTCCTGTTTCCATACATTTGTACATTATTCTAACCACTGAAAAACATATCCACATTTATGGATATAACACATATCCTATGTCATAAAGCCGCAGCATGCAAGGCCTGCTTGAAATCACAAGACTGCAGGCACAAAGCAGCTCAACAGCTGTATATGATAGAAGTCAGTCTGTGGAATCTGCCATCCTCAGACATGGCATTAAAACCATGTTTGACATTTAAACCATGTTAGTTTCTGCACCGTGGATTGCAAATTTGTGATGATAAAGGGGCCTAGTGCCACATCATCACAAATTTCTGAACTGGTCTTCACTACTGGATCTCTCTCTGTCTCTCTCTGAAGACCAGTTCAGATAAAGGGGCCCAGTGCCACATCACATACAGCTAGCTGTTGAGCTGCTTTGTGCCTGCAGTCTTTTGATTTCAAGCACACCTTGCATGCTGCGGTTTTATGACATAGAATATGTGTTTCATAGAATAGCTTAGTGGTTTTTCAGTCATTTTTGAAGCATGGTTCAACTTTGGAATAACGGTTAGGGTTGTTTCACTTAAATGAGAAACAGAAACCTCGAAGTTTTTGGGGGAGGGTGTAGGGTTTTACTTTGCTTTTTGTTGCTTTGAAAGACTTTCTAGACATTTCGGAAAAGAAGAACGCATTTCTCTTAGTGCTACAGCAGCAAAGGACATATGAAGTAATATCCCCTAAACCTGCATGCACATCTTAGAAGTAATGCCTTGAAAGCAGTATTATTGTATCAAGGTATTTAGGGTGGGGCACGGATGTAATAAGAAAGAAACACTTTCATTTAGAAACTAATGTCATAATGATAACTTTTTTCTTGCATAATCAGTAATATTTACATGTTACTTTTACTTGGTCACTTAGGGGTCAAAATACTTAGCAGGGATTTTGAGATTCCCCCACTACAGTTTTTAATTAATTTCCTTACTGATTAAAATGGATTTTTAAAGGAAAAAACCTGAACTGAAATAATGTAATACATAACTAGAATGAGCTTTTCTCATATATATATATATATGTTTTTTCCTTTAAAAATCCATTTTAATCAGTAAGAAAATTAATTATATATTAGCTCATTCCATATATATTATATATCTATATATAGCTCATTCCAGTTGTGTATTACATGATTTCAGTTCAGTTTTTTCCTTTAAATGTATAAATAACAGCTATATAAACAACGGCAATCACTGGTTTTTAAAATGTTAAGTTAAGAACCTAAGAAGAATCATGCAGATCACATGAAAGGTTTAGGTTGCCCAACATTCTGTTCTGAAAGTGGCCATTATTCAGACCAGATTCCTATGGGAAGCCCACGAAGTGGACATGAGCACAATAGAACCTCCTATTCATGTACATGAATATAGCTAGTCTAAAACACACAAAGATATTGTAACAATTTTTTAAAATATATAAATACGGATATAGATATATAAATGTTTTAAATATATAAAACGCACAGCCCACATATGAATGAAAGAAAACCAGTTTAACAATGATAGGTCATTAAAATGGCTAAAAGAGTGGATTATGACACATGTTATGAGGATGTCATGTGATCAATCCACAGAACTCAAGCCATGATCTTTCCTGGTCAAGCTGACAACTGAATGGGGTTTGGTCTGTAAGTCTGTTAGGCTGGGTAATCATGTTCAAAAAGCTGGTTTAACTATTGAGTATTTGGCTCCTTCTCTATGCCACAGAAAACAAAAGGATAGTTTTAGATGGGAACTTCTGCACCCGGAACAGAAATGCAGTGGTCACAAAATAAAAACATGTGAAGACCATCATGAAGGAGAAAAAGTAATTAAACAAAAACAAAAGAAGGTACAATTTCAAGAGGTGAGCATGAATTCATGTGTGATCTGATGAGATTAGCTCAAGGACAGAAGAACTGGATTCAGAATTAAGAACATGTAATTTGAAAGTGTGAGGTAATCAAGAAAAACAGGCATAATATTGCAGATGTCTTGCAAGTTGCAACTACTTTTTTAGGAGATTCTGGCCTACTCTGCAAGCTGCTGGGATACTGCTTTAGAATTGACAAAGGTTATGCCCTTAGAAAGTCTGTCTTGGGATACTTCTGCAAAATACATTAACTTCTGGTTAAATCAAATTAAAAGTAATAATCTGATTGGGCAACCCTTTCAAAAGCAGTAGCAAGGAGATAGACGTTTTATTGGAAGTTGCACCACAGAATATTAAGGAAGAAAAAGATTTGGATTTTTTATCTGCTTATGGGAAACAAAAGTAACATACAAATGGAGACTTCTTTTCAAACAAAATGTTTTCATTAGAAACAAGTGACTAGTTGTGTAACCTATGATGATGGTAGAAAACTGCTGAATTAATAAAATATTCTCTGTATATTTTTAACTAATATAAGTGGATAGGAAAAGATAATATGGTTATAATTTATGTCCTATGTATCTCTCCTTATTTTTAGTTTTGCTTTATATTTTTAGAATAATTGCAACCATTTATTTTAACAAAAGAATGGATAAAATTAAAAGTTTTTTTTAAATTCAACATTAAAAACCTGGATTTGCCTGACAATAAAAATTAAATTTGCACTGTTAATGAAAAAGCAAATAAAATATTACCAGGAAAATGTGTGTTAAAAAGGGAGATGAGAAATTTACACAGTCATACATGCAGCACGTACTGAGAAAAAGAAATATAGGTGCTGATTATTATTAAAGAATTAATTATCATAATATTTTTAGATGATACAGAAGACTTGCTGAATATGTAGTATTTTGGGCTTAGGAATAATAAAAAATATTGTTTTAGGTTATATATATATATATTTGTGGGAGAGGGATAGCCGTTTTTCGAAAATAAGCAATAAGTAATATAGATTGTTGCTCCAAAATCATGACATTGCATGATAAGTGGAAGAAAATGATACTTAGAAATATAGTTAAATTGATACATGAAAAGGGGGAAAACTGGACTTTTGGAACTTGATAAAATTCAGATGCCTACGCTACTGTTCATGTTCTCAATAGAAACCTTAGCAAAAGAAATAAGAATGAATAAATATATGAATGGACAGAAAGGCAAAGGATAAAGAATTTAAATTAAGAGAGTCCTCTAGCACTATGGGGCAGTACATAAGTTGAAACAATAAATCTATAGGCAGAGGAAGCAGAAAAATCTGTATTTTACTTGCTAGAAGAAATTGAGTCAATTTCTCAATATAAAAATAATCGCACAATGAATTTGTTTACCAGCATTCCCCATTCTCTTGCCCTCTATATGTTTTGGGGTATAACTCCACATGCTGGTTGGCACATGATGTAGTTTTAGT
Organism: Intellagama lesueurii; assembly: GCA_037013535.1. Classification (NCBI taxonomy): domain Eukaryota; kingdom Metazoa; phylum Chordata; class Lepidosauria; order Squamata; family Agamidae; genus Intellagama; species Intellagama lesueurii. The sequence continues at coordinate 177,804,571 of JBAJHW010000005.1, read as the reverse complement.
CCAACCTATGTGGAGGGTACTAGGTTGGGGAAGCCTCATCTAGAAGAAATAATTATGTATGCTATAACAAGAGAAATATTCTTGTGAGACCTGTAGAAAATGGAATTATTCAAAATTTAGAATGTTTCATTTGTTTTCATCATAATAAAATACTGCCAAAAATTTCTATAAAACTTCCTCTGTAAGTTCCACTGATTTAAATGTGTCTTCTCTAGTTGTGGCTCACTGTGTAAGAACTAGAGTAGGTCCATTTGAATCTATGGAATATACAGAGGGCTTGACTCACCAAATCCCCACTGATCCAACAGGCTTACTCTAGTGCAACTTGCTATATTAAGCAACAGGATTTCAGCCATATTGTTCTGTTGTGTTAAAAAAAAGTGTCACTTAAGAAGATATTGAGATGTTGATTTATTTCTTGACACCAGCTAGCTTATTAATTCCAAATGGAAAAAGATTTCTCCTCCACCCTTGACAGAAGGCTTACGAGAATCTGAGATACAGTTTATATGGTTAAATTAAATAACAAAATTAGAGCAAGAAAAGGGTGATCACAGGAGAGTCAGATCCAGTGTCCAAAACTGTCTCAGATTCTAAATAGCACCCCTCCCATCTATACAGCATAAAAGGTGACTGAACTAATTTGCACTTATGTCTTCTAACACCACTTTCCTATGATGTACAGAGTAGGGCAAGCCAAGAACGCAGATGCCTGAAGAATGAGAAACAGAGTCAGTTCATAAAACATACGTAGTTCTGATTCTTCAGGTGTTTTGAGGTCTACAGAAGGACAGAAATAAACAATACTCTTGCAGCAGGAATAGGGTAACATTTTCTACTAAGGGCTACAGAAAGGATCTATTGGGTGAAATCAATTGGATCTACACAGACATTTTATAGTTGTATTATAAATATAAAAAATAAATAGACATTGTAAAGCCCAGAAAGGTATCACAGTGGTACTGCCACGTTCTGAACCTGTCACTACTCATCCCACTGAATAATACAATAATACAATAATCCCTAGAAAGGGGAAAGAAACACACCTAACTCTTCCCACAGGGAAGATTTCCACCAGAGCAGGAGACTGGATTTCACTATTGGATGGTGCAACAAACCATTTCAGCAGTGGCACCCAATGGGTTGCTCTCTCATTGTCTCCAGCCTCAGGATAGCTAAGCCAGTCATGTTGTTCACTGCTACTGATAAAAACCACTCCAAGCATTTCTCAGTAGCAGCCTTCATACTACTGCTCTCCTAATGGCTCCTTCCTTGTTGCTGGAGAAGGAACACTCGAAACTCTTCAGGAGCTGGATGAAATTAAGCCAAAGTTTGCAAAACCAGCATTCTTATTGGTGAACTGGACAGAATGTTTTGAACTTGAATAAGCAATGCTGTTTTCAAAATATGAACTTGGGGAAGCCTTTAAGGATATTCTCCTCCCTTGGTAAGTGTACCCTTTGACCCAGTGCCACTGAAGGCTGCTCCCATCATTTAGTTTTATTCATTTGGTGTTACTCGGTTTGTCTACTTAATGTGCTTATGAGTTTCGGATGTACTGTCAATGTATTATGTTGGGGAATGTTGAGTGAAGGTTAGGGTTTATATTATATTATAATGACTGCCCAGAGTAGTGGTCCCACTAAGTTGGGTGGGATATACGTCTCAATAATAAATAAATAATAACTGCCATTAAACACAATACCCAGAATTGTACCGGTGTTTACGTAAGAGTTGCAAAACCTGCCACTGCTACTTTTATCTACTTGCCTTTTCTCGGGCGGTGGGAGGAGAATTCAGAAGATGTCACTTAAGAGACAATCCTTTTATTGAAGTGCAGATCCATGGAAACTAATATAGAAATTTTTTCTTCTGTCAGTACTGATCTCTCCAGTATTTCAAGATGTATGTTTATTTTATTTTATATATTGCCTTTCTTCTAGATCCTGGGATCCAAGACAACTTACAATATATAACATGTCTTCTTAATACAATAAAATTTCTTCCTAATTTTTTAAAGACATTTCTTAACCAAGCCTCCACAGAATTCAGAATTGAGGTCTGACAATATAATGCCAGATCCACAATATGAGATATTACTTTTCTAAGGCTCAAGCCTTCTGTTATGGAAGCAGACCAGTCTATTACTGCAATTTTGCCTTATTCATGAAAAGAACCTTCTGCTATTTAATTTGCTAATTAAAAGGGGCACTTAGCCAAAGGTCACTGATTATTTCTCTTAACTTCTGGTCCATCTTCCAATGAGTACGGTTAGTAGAAAAGCATGGATGTATGTGTGGTGAACATCTGTTGAAACTGAAATATTGGAGGAAGGTTTCAGCACGCTTCATGTAACATTTTTAACTTTCCCCATCACCATCCTACCTGAACAGAGCTTGGAAAAATGGCTTTGTTGCTGGTAGTGAATTCTGGAAAGCTGCAGTTAAAAAAGTAAATTTTCCAAGCTCTCAGTCTTACGTACATATGAATAGAACAAACTTGCTATTAAAGACAAAAATCTGCTCCTGTCAGATATAGCGTGGACCCTACTGGGGGCATGTATTGCTCCTCCTGATTATAGGTCAGTCACATGCTTAAGGCTTTAGATTAACTCTACATTGGTTTGTGATACAATTCTACGTGCCTGTTAGAGTCAGTAGAAAGCATAAAGAGGAAGATCAGTGTAGAAGACATGAAAAAAAATGTGAAGTTCCTGAGAATTTAGCATTGGAAAAGTTAACACAACAGAAAATTAAACATAAGCCTTTCTTGCCCATTTAATAATACCTTTCTTCTGTGCATAAATAGGATCTTCTTATGAAATTCCAAAGGGGGGGGGGGAAGAAAACAGATCAGTGAAGACAAGAGAATTAAAAAAAAGAAAAGAAACTATAAAACAGGACAACATCAATGGGAAAGTAATGCGTAAGTAATTCTGAAAAACAGAAAAGAAACAAATTAGGCAGGGAACAGCAAAAAGGAATGAAGGGAGAAGAACTATGAGAAGAAAAACACTCTTCAGCTCAAAGCCTTGTTAGTAAACTCAGTAAACTAAAATACAGCAAGATAGCCACAAGACTAGTCTATGGTCGGCCATGCTGTTCAGGCCATGCAATTGTTTCTTTAGATATCAAACTATACTTGATGATCAGAATGGGAGGAGTCCAGGTATATGCATATCTTTCTGCACATAATAGAATTTTTTTCAGTGATGAAGACAAACAGTGTTACAGCTGCTAGAGGACTAGATTAGCACTGGGAACACCCCAGTGTGTTCCAATTTTCACCAAGTCTGTGAGTTGCATTAGGGGCCCTGAAGACAAACATTATGGTTGTGGGTCAAGTGCCACAAATAAGCTAGAATTTTACACATTTACCAATCACTCTACATGCAGTGGGAATGGCTAAACGATCCAGAGGTCTACCATCTATTGTTTTTTTTCAGTGAAATCTCCAAACCTGGCTAACAGCTGGCTGTCTAACTACCAACTTTGCCAGCTTACCTATTCTCAAAAAACTGCAGTGAAAATAAAAGTAGGAGAGGGAGAATCTCATACATAGCCTTGGAAGAAAAGCGGAAAATATACATAAATTCTCATACTCAGCAATATGTTCTCTTCTGATCAAACATGGCACACCACATGAATGGTCAGACTTGCATTACACAGGTTCCTTTTGATCCTGCTTGTTCTTTAAAGGCCCGAGGAACTTCAGGTTGTCTTCTATTGGCTTCCTCTACTTCTACAGATGAGGGCCTTCTTGGATAGAATATTTTAGTCATGTTGTAAGTTCCTAAATGGGCTAAGGCAAAAGTGTGCTGCTGCAACATATATCTTCAAAGATGTCCATATGTTTAGGCAGTGTAGAATTTAACTGCCAGGATTTTGTACTTGCTGCATATTTTAACAGAGATAGAGTAGCTCTTCTGCTCGCCTGCTTGCTTCTGAAGACAATTTGAACTGCCAGTACTGACTTTCAAAGCCTTAAACTGCTTGAGGATCAGGCATGTAGCAGTGTGCTTCTCCCATTCCACACTTCCTAAATTCTTAGGTTATCAGCTAAGGATATTCCCTTCTTCTCAGAGAGGAACTGGGTGTTAGTAAGAGAAACAACATTTATGATTGCAGAAAGCCCTACAAAGACTCACTTCCCTCTACTTCTTTCAGATGCTGTGAAAAAGCCTCTATATTCTCTCAGGCTAAAGTTCAACTATTTTATACAGTTCTGATGGATATTATCTGCTCATTTCATCTGCTGAATACTTATGCATTTTTTTTTGTCCTGGTATTTTTATTTGTGTAAACTGCTCAGGTAACAGGCTTGGTAAGAAATAATACAGAGAACTTTTAATTTATGTACTAACTCATCAATTAGAAAACTAATTATTCTGATGAACCAACCATTTATATATTGATTTTATTTTTAAGAGCAAGTTTCACTTTTTTCTGAAGCTTATCCTATACTCTCCCACGTGAAATCTCCATACATTTTACACTGCTATTATTATATAATATAATGCATTAATGTTAAATTAATTACCACATGATCTTTCATGTACAATGCAATCAACAAACTTTTCATGCCAGAATACTAACAGCTCACTTCCTTAGCCATCTAAATAAAATTAAAAAAAAAAACACAAAACAAATATGACATATTTCAAGGTGTTATGGTTATATTTCAATGAAACGAATCTAAGCAAAATTAGGCCAGATAATTAAGAAAAGGCACTTGTGCTACTGATGATAGTGCAGAGGACAAATCAAGTCCTCTCATGTCAAGCTGTCTATCATACAAGTGCATAATTTTAATTAGTACCTCCTAAGGTATTTAATTATTTCAGTCAAATCCACTACAGCAAAGAACTCCATTAATTAGGATAACAACTCAAGGTGTGAGAGGCCTATATAGAGTAGTCTGGATTGCAAGGTAAGACACATAGTTTATTTAGCCAATCAGCACATGGGTTTGCATCTAGCCATGAACATGATTTGATAATAAATTGACAGAATACTAAACCCAAAGGAAACTAGTTAGAGACTCATTTACATATCTGTTAGTTCCTGCTTTTTCTTAAAGCAGGCATATTAATTAACAAACCAGAACAAATAAAGTTACACCAGACTGCAGAAAAATATGGTTTTTAATGCTATTATCCACTAGTCTGAAACCTACCCACATTCATTAGGAGCAGCAACACTGCTTCTTAAAATATATGGCAACTGAAGTGCTTTTTAAAATTTATATAATTATATCAATATAAATATAGCTAAGTCACCTTCCTCCCAAAACTGGGACCCAAGGCAACTTACAAAATAGTTTAAAACCACAGAGGATTAAAATACAATAAAACCACAAGCATTAAAACAGAATTAAAATCAATTACAGTGGTGCCTCGACTTACGAACGTCCCGACATACAACCATTTCGAGTTACGACCAGCTCCGGCCGCAAAATTTTGCTTCGACTTCTGGCCAGAGCTTCCAGTTACGAACAGAAAAAGGCAGGGAAAAAAGGTGGGGAATTCAAATTGCTAACCGTTGGTAGGCGAAGAGGCTGCTTCTTTGTAGCGCTTTCACCCCAACTGTTAGAGTGAGTGTGATCCGAGGAGGCTTCGGACTGCCTGATAAGGTAAGGTGCTGCTTTCTGCTTTCTAAAAACTGTTCTAGGTGGGTTTTGCAGCGTGGTTTTGGGCTGGGTGGTAGAATTATGTTTCTATGCTGTGATGGGTCTTGCAGGGTTTGTTTGTTTTTTGGTGTTCCCCCCCCCATTTCCGATGGGTCTTGCAGGGTTTGTTTGTTTTTTGGTGTTCCCCCCCCATTTCCGATGGGTCTTGCGGAGTTTGTTTGCTTTTTGGTGTCTCCCCCCCCCCCCCCATTTCCGATGGGTCTTGCAGGGTTTGTTTGCTTTTTGGGTTTTTTCCCCCCATTTCCGATGGGTCTTGGGGGGTTTGTTTGCTTTTTGGGTTTTTTTCTTCCCATTTCCGATGGGTCTTGCAGGGTTTGTTTGCTTTTTGGTTCCCCACCCATTTCCGATGGGTCTTGCGGGTTTGTTTGCTTTTTTTGCATTTCCGACGGGTCTTGCATGGTTTGTTTGCTTTCTGCTTTGCTTTTTTTTTGCATTTCCGATGAGTCTTGCATGGTTTGTTTGCTTTCTGCTTTGCTTTTTTTACATTTCCGATGGGTCTTGCACGGTTTGTTTGCTTTCTGTTTTGCTTTTTTTGCATTTCCGAAGGGTCTTGCATGGTTTGTTTGCTTTCTGCTTTGCTTTTTTTACATTTCCGATGGGTCTTGCACGGTTTGTTTGCTTTCTGTTTTGCTTTTTTTGCATTTCCGAAGGGTCTTGCATGGTTTGTTTGCTTTCTGCTTTGCTTTTTTTGCATTTCTGAAGGGTCTTGCACAGTTTGTTTGCTTCCCCCCCCCCTTCGGCCGGAACGGATTAATCACGTTTCCGATGGGTCTTGCAGTGTTGTTGTGTTTTTTTTGGTGATTTTTTTCTTCGGCCGGAACAGATTAATTGCATTTCAATGTATTCCTATGGGAAATGGTGCTTTGACTTACGACGATTTCGAGTTACGACCGGAGTTCCAGAACCAATTAAGTTCGTAAGTCGAGGCACCACTGTATATTATTAAAATGTCTTTGAATTCAAATGTTATACTTTAATTCACATGATTAAAAATCATAGAACTAGTTTGCCTAAAACAAGGAAAGCCACTGGCTGATGTCTTATGATTTGAGCCTCTTTATTGGGGAAAGCTTGGCTGAGGACAAAAGGCTTTGCCTGCTGCTGGAAGAATAGCAGGAAGCAGGCAAACCTACCTGATGCCCTCTCTCAAGTCCCCACAAAATGGGTCTCTGAAGATGGTGGGACCATGAGAAGGGCCTCTCCAGAGGATCGCAAAGCTTGTTTTGGCTTGTGTGGGAGAATGCCATTTTCCGATAGCCTCGGACCCAAGCTATATAGGGTTTTATAACCTGCATTTTAAATTGTGCTCAGAAACAGACCAGTAGGCAGTAAAACCATGTAGGAAGGGAGTTACACATTCCCTATAATCAGCCCCAATCAGCAGTCTGTTTGCACTTGTTTTGGACCCGCTGAAGTTTCAGGTAGAACACACTGCAGTAACCCAGCTGCAATTTAAAGCACATGTCACTGTAGCCAAATTAGACATCTTCAGAACCAGGAGCAACTGGTGCACTAGCTTTATCTGCACAAATGCACTCTTGGCCACTGCTGAGATCTGAGCATCAAGGCTCACAGATGAATCCAGGAATCTACCCAAGTGGCGAACTAGATTTTTGTAGGGGGAGTGTAACCGCCATTTAGCACAGGTGAATTTCTATTCTCTGAAATGCCTTTCAGCTGATGAGGAACACCTCTCTCTTGTTCACTTGTTCACCCTTGGTTCATTAATGATTCCAGGCACTGTTTTAAATCTGTGAGAGATTTAGATGGAAAGGAGAGATGTGTATCATGAGCATGTAGAACTCTAAAACTCCAAATAAACTCATCCAGTGGTTTATATGTTAAATAGCATAAGGGGAACACCATGAGATAGCAACTGAGGTGCTGAACAGGAATCCCCAACACCACTTTCTGAAAAGACACCACCTCCATGAAATACTGGAGCTGCTACAGGACAGTGACACCAAGTCCCACCCCAGGTAGGCAATCCAAAGGATACCATGGTTGCTGTTACTGAAAGCCAGTGAGAGGTCCAGCAGAACTGATGGGGATCAAAACTTCTTCAATCCCATTCACAGGCGTGAAGTCAGACTTAAATGGTTCTTGATCTCCGGAGATGGGAGGTCACCATTTCGTCTAGCACCTTGCCCAAGTATGAATACTGGAGACTGGTCTCATGCCACAGTGGTTAAAATGCAGCACTGCAGTCAAGATTCTGCTCACGATCTGAGTTCAATCTCAGTGGGGTCAGGTACATAAGAACATAAGAACATAAGAAGAGTCCTGCTGGATCAGGCCAAGGGCCCATCTAGTCCAGCTTCCTGTATCTCACAGTAGCCCCATCAGATGCCTCTGGGAGCACACGAGACAACTAGATACCTGTCTCCTGATACCACTCCCCTGCACCTGGCATTTTGAAGTACCTTCCTTTTAAGTCTGGAGATTATACATCCCCATCATGGCTTGCAACCTGCGATGGACCTTTCCTCCAGGAATCTGTCCAATCCCCTTTTAAAGGCATCTAGGACAGATGCCATCATCACATCCTGTGGCAAGCAGTTCCACAGACTAACAACATGCTGGGTAAAGAAATATTTTCTTTTGTCTGTTCTCACTCTCCCAACACTCAATTTGGGCGGATGTCCCCTGGTTCTGGTATTCCGTGAGAGGGAATAGAGCTTCCCTCTATCTACTTTATCCATCTCCTGCATAATTTTATACGTCTCAATCATGTCCCCCCCCTTAGGCGCCTTTTCTCTAGACTAAAGAGCCCAAAACGCTGTAGCCTTTCCTCATAAGGGTTGACTCAGCCTTCCATCCTTCCAAGGTCAGTAAATTAAGTACCCAGATTGCTTGGGTAGGGATTGGGGAAGTGTGTAGTCTGCTTAATTAAACTATAAACTGCCTAGAGAGTGCTTTGAGCGATACAGATGGTACATAAGCAGCACACTTTGCTTTTGCTTTGGCCAGTATCTAATGAAGTATATTATTTGTTTATGGCCGTTCCTCTGAATGTTTAAAAAATGCTGTTTATAATACCTGCTTCACCCCTAGTAAAGCAGGTATTGTAAACTAGATATATTGTAAATCTAGATATATTGGCCGAGATCCAACTGCTAGTCCCAACTAGAGTAGATTTACTGGATAAATTATTGAATACTAAGTCAACACTTGTGTAAATTCTGTTGATCCAGTAGATCTACTCTAGTTGGGTCTAGAAACTAGATTTAGAGAAGGCCTAATTTCAAGCTTGTTTTCATGAAAAGCACCCTTCCCTAACTGTTTCTGAAGTCATTATTTCAGTGTTGTTTGTTGTCACTTTTAACACTGATGGCTTTTGCCATTCTTTCTGCTCTGTTTTTCTCTTCTACCTGGCCTCGTTTCTCTTCATGACTGTTCAATCAGATTAGCAGAGCAACCCATCTGATTTTTATGACACTGTGACCCACAAATGGTTTGATGCCAACAAAGATATATATTAACAAAATCATATGGGCTGCCATCACCAATCAAACTGGACAGTCAGGGGGGCACATCAGGTTGAGGATGGTAAAGGCAAAGAAGAAATATATTACCGAGGTGAAGTAGTAGACAAGGGAGCAAAAGGTTGCAAAAAAAGATCAAAACAATGTGCATATTTCACTTATTAATATTAATACTGTTATTAGGTTGACTGTGATAAAGATGCTATTTGGCAGAGCTATGATTTGGAACAATTATAACTGAGATTATTTTATCAAAGGCAGTTCCCATCACATGCAGCCACGATGGTCACTAGCTATAGAGCCTAAGGATAATAATAGGTATTATAGTTTTTAAAAACTCAGAAGGACCTTGAGGTACAGAGGACTGCCTTAGGTGCTTAAAGTTACAGTCTTCAAGATAACAGCCCTGCAGCTAGGTCAACATAAAGCAGCTATCCTAGACCAAATTCATTTGTGACTAACAGAGGTAATTTAGGAAGGTCTAGATTTGCTTCATAATTTAAACTTTTAACTATTTGTCTACCTCTTTTAAGCTACTAAAAAAGGGAGAATATAGCCTAAGTATAGCAAATCAGGGAAAACAAAAGATTCTAAAGAAAAAAAATGATATGAAATTTATCCTGTAAAAACAGAGGTATTAATTTTTGTTAATAAAAACCCAAAGCAATTGAAATATCAAAGTGAAGGCCTGCGTTTCTGTTTTATTACTATGAATGAATGATCACTTTTCCAAGACATGCAAGAGCTCAAAGGCTACTCATTCTTAGCCTCCAACTTTCCCCTCTACTTTATTTGATCTTAGGTTTTATGGGAATTCCTTCCCATTCCCAGAAAAGGTAAAAAGACAAATGTAAGTAGACAAGGATACTAGGAGGTTAAGGCTTCCTCTACTGTTATTTACTTTGTTCCACATTTGTATATTTATTCAGTAAAACAAAATAATTCAAGAAACAAAAGACTCACAGTTGGTTTCTTGTGGTGACATAACAACAAGAACAAGAACAACAATATGAACTTCCCCATCTCCCTCCCCTTTTCTCTCTAACAAATACATAGCAAAGTTTTAAATCCAGCTAATATTACTTTCAGTAACTACTGAATGTTTAAAGGCTGTCTAGCAGACAGCCATAAAACGGTCCTCAAACTCGCAGAAGAGTCTCACCCGTGAAGTAATGAATGCCAGGGTCAAAGGAAATCTAATATCTTTAACAGGTTAAAGACATGTCACATTGTAGCTGCTGCTTCTTCCTCTGAAAAGCCACAATCGGGCTCTTAGTTTAACAAGTACGTTTTGTGGCCCCCATGTTTTTTCAGAGGTGGAGTGAGATTCTAGTTCTATTTATTTTGGACACTCAATAATACATGTTTGATCCAACACTGAAATATATACTATTTCTGAAGGAAGAATTTTTAACCATCAATTTGCATTCATGACATCAATTTAATAAGGACTCAGCAAAAAAGCAGTTGGAAAAGAAAGCTACAGGGGTTAGAAAAAGGAAAAATTCAGATCCACCCCCTCCCTCAACTTCCAAAAGAACCCCATCCCAGCCTGATAAGGACTGAGTATGGTCAGTTACTCTCTCTCTCTCTCTCTCTCTCTCTCTCTGTGTAGTATGGTCAGTTACAATATATATATGTAGTTGACTGTGAAGTTGCAGAAACAATATGCAGATTTGGGTGGGTGGCAGAGTAGAATGTCTTGTCTGAGGACATGAGTACTGTAGCTAGAATCTTGATCGTACATTACTCAGTTAAGATGAATGGATAGAGAAGAGTATTTTCTTGCAAATTTCACTTGTTCTAATAGTTCAATAGTTCCAGGGAGACATTCCATAGGAACATATACAGTATAATGCTCTATCTTAAAGAAGATTTATTATACCAGTAAGCTTTAGGTATGGCAAGCAAACAACCCAATGTGGTCTTGTGGGTAGAGTTCTAGACTAGGACTCAGGACACCTGATTTAAAATTCCTACTTGACCAGGAAACTAACTGGGCAATCTCATGTCAATCACATCCTTGGAGCCTGACCTACCTCACAGGATTGTTGTGAAAATCAAGTAGTGAGGAAGAAGGCCATATATGCTGCCTTGAGCTCACTGCAGGGAAGGCAGTATAGAAATGCCACAAATAAGCAAGGATAGCTTTATATTGTAGTAATGATTAAACACAGTTGGCTCAGTGGTTTACGTATCTGGCTGTGGAGCCAGAAGTTTGGCGTGCAATTCTCCACCGGGCTTCCTATGAAGACAGCCAGCCTGTGTGGCCTTGGGCAAACTGCACAGTTCCAGGCTGCCTCTAGAGGAAGGGAATGGAAAACCACTTCTGAGAATTGTCATCTGGAAAATCTTGAAAAGGGTCACCAAGAGTCAGAATTGATTTGATGGCACATTATTATTATTACTGAATGATTAAATGCAAGAGTGATGGGTTGCTTCTGTAGCTGTTGTTGTTCAAGTGCTCATCTGTGAATTCATGCCACTGGGCTCTGTGTCTGTGCAGAGGCTCACTCAGAATATTCCAGAGCTGAGCTTTTGGCAGGAGACCTGCCTCCACCCTCGACTGCATGAATGTACCATGCCTCATTGCTTTATATTTCAGTAGTGACTAAATGCAAGATATATTGTGCTAATTCAAACAAATTGTCTCTTTTGCTTAGCATTCTATTTCCTAAAATGGCCAGACAGGTATCCCTTCAAAGTTCATGTCAGGCTTGATGGAGATAGTCATTTATTTGTCCCCATATGTTTACAATCAGTTAGGGCCCCATAGGTATCACAGTTAATCAAAGTAGATAATCTTATCACATATGCATTTGCCTAATTGTTTTAACAATCATCTAAGGTGCTGGCTTGTGAGTACATGTTGCAGTAATTAATTCCGTATGCTGTGAGATTAGTTAGAAAGAACATGCTTGCTAAATCAGGTTAAATCAAGTCCCTGAAGGTTTCCTGCCTTTTGTAGATGTAAAAAAACCAAACCAAAATTAAAAGGAAAAGAATTGTCGTACCTTAATACATTTATTTCTACATGAGTTTTCACAGGTTACAGTCCACTTCCTCAAACACATGGATTGAAATATTTAGCCACAGGTACAAACCAGTGTGGTGTACTGGACATGGCTTGACATGGAAACTTGCTGATGGCAACGGTAAACTATTCCTTGAACTTCTCACAGATCACAAACATCTTGAGGCTTTCCACAGATTGGAAGCAATTTGACTAGACACATTGATTATTATTATTTAATCTCGCTAGATTGAGAGCGAAGACCAAAGTCCAGCTGAAATGCATGCGGGACTTCCTCTTTGCCGATGATGCAGCTGTTGTTGCCCACTCTGCTGAAGAGCTCCAACAACTTATGAATCATTTTAGTAAGGCCTGCCATGGGCGAGGGCGTGGACTCACCTCCCTCTACTACCATCTCTACACAAGAATTGGAGGTTGTTCATGATTTCGTGTACCTTGGCTCAACCATCTCTGACACTCTTTCCCTAGATATCAAGCTGGATAAACACATTGGCAAAGCAGCTACCATGTTCTCTAGACTCACAAAGAGAGCATGGCTTAATAAGAAGCTGACGGCATATACCAAGATCCAGGTCTATAGAGCCTGTGTCCTGAGTACACTCCTGTACTGCAGTGAGTCCTGGACCCTTTGTGGACGGCAGGAGAGGAAGCTGAACACATTCCATATCCGACGCATTTTTGGTATCACCTGGCAGGACAAAGTTCCAAATAGAGCAGTCCTAGAACGAGCTGGAATTTTTAGCATGTATACATTACTGAAACAGTGACATCTACGTTGGCTTGGGCATGTTGTGAGAATGGCTGATGGTCAGATTCCAAAAGATCTCCTGTATGGAGAATTAGTGCAGGGAAAGCGCCCCAGAGGGAGACCACAGCTGCGATACAAGGATATCTGCAAGTGGGATCTGAAGGTCTTAGGAATGGACCTCAACAGATGGGAAACTTTGACATCTGAGCGTTCAGCCTGGAGGCAGGCGGTGCAGCATGGCCTCTCCCAATTTGAAGAGACACTTATTCAGCAGGCCAAGGCAAAGAGGTAGTCCCAAAACCAGCAAAATCAGGGAGCTGGACAGGGGACAGATTGTATTTGTCTTCAGTGTGGAAGAGATTGTCACTCTCGAATTGGCCTTCTCAGCCACACTAGACACTGTTCCAAGACCTCTATTCAGAGCATGTTACCATAGTCTCTCGAGACTGAAGGATGCCTACAGTGACTACACACACCAGAACAACACACTGTCTATTCATGTTCATTACTTGTATACAAAGTTTATTACTCAAATTAATCATGATATTGTCATTTTGAAAGTGCAGCTTTCTGAGCCTGTAACTTTCTTCATGAGTTGCCTGAACCCATAATGTATACTTGTATATAAACCTGTGGAGAAGTATTTCACCCCATAGAACTGAGGATGTGGATTATAGCCCACTAAAGTGCAAACTGAAATAAACCTATTAGTTTTTAAATTGTCACAATATGTTGATTTTTAAATTCTGGGGGATTTTGTTGAAAGGGATTACAAAAATATCAACAAAAGTGTATCAACAACTTATATCAAACTGTCAAACAATATATGTTAACAATGTTCTATCTGATACTCCAAGCATAAATAATTGTCCACTAAGCTCGTTTCATGGACAAAATGAGGTCTATTATTATTATGTTTGAAAACTATTTTAGGTTCATGAATGTTCCTCTTTCCAGCATTTTGGAGGTCCAAGGGATAAGTAAAAATACCATAATACGAGCTTAGTGGACAATTATTTATGCTCAGAGCTCATCAATTACCCCAAGGATCCAAGACTTTGACTGCATTTGAATGGACTTTTTACTCAACACTTCCAGAACTTAGACTTTGATCTTTTATGAGTAGGAACACTGGACTGCACACATTTGTATTGGAAAACTTTATCATATGATTTACTTGCTTAGTATCAGACAGAACATTGTTAACATATTTTGTTGTTTAGTCGTTAAGTTGTGTCCGACTCTTCGTGACCCCATGGACCAGAGCAGGCCAGGCCCTCCTGTCTTCCATTGCCTCCCGGAGTTTGGTCAAATTCATGTTGGTAGCTTCGATGACACTGTCCAACCATCTGTTAACATATACCACTTGCTTATCCTGACAGGACTGGAATGTACTATATTGAAAGGCAGGGTTCTAGGTTGTGGAGAAGTCTATACTGCTTCAGGCGCTGGTTGTGCTATACTTTCCTTCTAATCCCATGAAAGGAAAAGTTCTTTTACAGAAAAAGAGAACAACCTCTCAAATATTTTGCTCAGTTAAGCAAAACTAAACATTCTGGGCCACATCAGGTCACTGCTCCTTAGCTTACTTCCGACAACATTCTGTTTGCATAAAGTGACAAGTACCATTCATTCTATGCAGTATGGACTCCCATATTTAGCAATCTCGTGATGCTCAAAACAGGCACAGAAAAGATATTTTAGTACTGAATGCCATTTTGTTTTGATGAGGAGCAAAAACAAAGGACAGATTTTTCATTCTTTCTTAACAAACCATGCATATAAGCAAACAAATCTAGCAAGAACACGGTTTTGGGCAGCTTGGAAGAAATCAAGTCCACAGAGTTCCTCCCAGAAGAGAACTTGCCTTGAGATTAATAAAGAAGATTTTCAGGCACAAACGTTAATTTCAGAGCAAACCACCTCAATAGAAGCAAAAGGTTCTTACCATCAAAGCCGTCTTCCTCTGTTCCCAGTTCATCATCTGAGCAGATGTTCAGCACGTTGACCAGCATTTCTGTCACTACAAGGGAAACCAAAGGGAATGCCATGAGAGAAATGGACACATCTGGTGGGTCTAAGAAGAAAGCCACCAATCTAGTAGGGTTAATTATAGGCATAGCACAAAATAACACTCAGCATACGCCAGTACCACATAACTTTTATGCTATTTCTGTGAATACACAGACAAGTGAGGGCCAAGAGCTCATGTGGTTAATAAAGGATGATTGGTGCTTTTCACTGTCAAAACTGAAGGATCACTTACCACAACTAAAACTCCTATATTTAAATATACACATGTTCACATCCTTTCCTTTTACTGTCTGAACTATAGAAGGAAGACCTCATGTCTTTTTCTCCAAAACATGATCTGTCAGCTCAAAATGATCAGTTTGAGTCTGTCTCTCTGCTGTTCCCACTGACATTTTGCTACTCACCCCTCTCTCTTTCTCTCATGTACTAGGCACAAGGCTGAGGTAAGTGGATGCTGCAAGTTACAGAAAATAAGATATTTTAGCCAATGACCCAGGGATATTTAGGAAATAAGGCATTCCTGTCTATATGAATGCTCCATAAAATGCACACAATCTAATGTTAGACTGTTGCTTATGGAAGCGGACCGCATAGTTTAAGGTTGGGTCTCCTTACACTAGTCTTTTGACTTTCCTGAAAAAAGTGGTACATTCAGAAGATTTATTGGACTCAGAATTCAATTGAAAAGATAATTCCCAAATTGTTCCTATCACGTATCAATTTGCAGTTTGTCTACAGCTGCAAAAACATGTAAAAGGACAGAGAGAGAGAGTCCAAGAGCTTAGAGGTACTTCACACATAATGCACTAACAAACCTGGCTTTGCTTTTTGCTTTACATTTGTTAATGTACATTCAGCAAAGGATCTGTACCTAGCCCCAGTTCTTTCATGAAGAGAGTTGGATGGTAAGATTAACTTTTGAATTATCATTTTGCCCCATTCATACATTGTATTTGTAGATGTACCATTAAGTTTTAGGTGCATACCTAAAAACATGTGAACCAGCCCCTGGAAACAGCAATTGTGCAGTAAGTATCTTATCAACAGCAAAATGATAAGTGAGAAACTCCATAGCTTCTCTACAAAGAGAGAAGAATTATAACTGCTACCAAAAATCTTGGACTAGCTTTAAAATTTATGGGGGAAAGTCTAATTTCTTGTTTTAATGTGTCTTTTGCAATAGTCACTGTGAACTGGAGGAGCAATAAACAAGAGTTTTTATGTCCTTTTCTGATGCAATAGTTTAAATACTGCAAAAAAGGTACAGTGGAAAAGCACTAGACAAATAAAACATTGGTTGTAAAAAATATCCCTGCATTGATTACTTCATCATAATAGAACCTTTGGATATGCAGATTACAAATGAATTACATTTTTACAGAGGTTACATTTCTGAGATGCGCTTCGTAACACTGTAGCAAGGCATGTCTGGGTTTTATAACAATACATAGGTTCTCTTAACACTGGGAGGTTTTATTATGACATTCTAGTACCTGATCCAAGCAAAACATCAATATTGCAAAAAGTAGCCCTTGTAAAATTTCATTCTGTTGTTTTCAGGCCACTACTTGAGTCTATCAAAATCCTTCAGAATTCTGTTTCTGTCTTCCATGGTATTAGCTACTCCACTCTATTTTGTGTCATCTGCAAATTTGATAAGCATGCCCCGCAACATTTAATGAAAATGTTGAAGAGCACCTGACCAGACTATTCTATTAATCCAGATGCTATCTACATAACAACCAAGCTCATCCTCTTGTATTTCTGTGCAGGAATATGTATTTTTGACATATGCTGTGACTCCTCCTCCCTTTCTATTCTTTCTGTTCTTTTAGAACAATTTATATCATTCAGTTGCTGTACTCCAGTTATGGGAGTCATCCCACCTGGTTTCAGTTACCCCTATCAAGTCACAATTATCCTCCTGAACTAAGATTTCCAGTTATTCTTGTTTGCTTCCCATACTCCTGGCATTCATAGACATTGGAGATTGTGTGATTTGTGGTCTGCTTTCCTTTGTACATTTTTATGAAGAGTATAACTAGACCCATCAGAGCTGCTTGGTCTGTTCCTTTTATTGTGCATAAGCCCTCATCTAACTTAACCTCTGAGCTTGCATCTCCCTCCCTCTTCCAATTCAATTTAAAGCCTTCCTGATGGAGTTCTTCATGCTGTGACCAAACACATTCTTCCTAGTCCTTGTGAGGTGCAACCCATTACTTCCCATCAGTCCATCTTCCATAAGGTGTAGCTCGTGGTCCCAAAATCCAATCCCTTATGTCAGCGGCACCTTCATAACGAGTTGTTCACCTGGAGTATTCTCCTTTCCCTTTCTATTCCTCTTCTGAGCACTGGTAAGATGGACAAGAAGACTATCTGAGCCCCAAAATCCTTGAGTTTCCTTCCCAAAGTTTCAAAGTCTGGTGTGATTTCTTTGTAGTTCCTCTTGGCTATGTCATTTGTCCCCATGTGGATGAGAAGAAAGGAATTTGCATCCATGGGTTTTATAAACAATGGCAATACTTCTGTCACACTCTGAAGCCATCCTCTTGGGAGACAGCATACCTGGCAGGTCTATGTATCTTTATGTCATATTTCTGTTTCAGTCCCACACAGAAGGGAGTCTCCTACTACACCTACTCTTTTCTTCCTGGTTTTGTAGGGTGTGATTTCAGTGACTCTACTTGGCTGAGCTTTCTCTCTCATGTCCTCCCACAAGGTCTCCTGCATGTTTTCCTCTGCATGTTGTCTGCTAGACTCCTCTTCAAGAATCTGAAAGAAGTTTTGCAGTTCCGCTGGTGAAGAATGTCTTATTCTTTTGCTCCACTGTGACTCTTTTCTATGGTGCTTCCTCCACTATATTTGGTATCTCCTCAGCATTCTCCTTCCTTGCTTTGTCTTGCTGTTTTTCCACTTGCAGTGCCTCTCTTGGCTGCCGCTGCTCGAGAGTTCTGTTCATGTACTCTTCATCTTCTTCTTATAGCCTTAAGCGTGGCTGCTTGCTGCTCCAGTTCTTTCCCGATTTCTTCCAAGAGTGCTACCAGTTTGCACTCACTGCATGTGTATGCTGTGTTGTTTTCAGGCATGAAGTCAAACACTGCATACACTTTGCAGGTCACCACCACTGAAATGTCTTTTCCTTCCATTATCCCTGTTTGCTTTCTGAGAACAATGCCTGATGCATTGATTTTTTAAAGAAAAAGCTGACCTTATTTTCCTACACTTCAGAATTCTGGATTTCTTAACTGGAATAATGTCTGATATACAAACATATATGCACTATACAAAATGTATATTTATTATTAAAGTATTTTTATCCTGCCTTTCTTCAAGGTATCTTACATCATTAAAAGACAGTATTTAAAGCTAACAACAGTGAGTATTCAAGTACAATAAGGATGAAACAAATACCATACTAAAAACCATAAGCAACACCAAAATACATTTCAAGTAGTAAGGTACAACAATCCATTAAAGACAGAAGCAACACCAAAACACATTAAAAGCAGTAAGGTAAACCATTCCATTTAAAACCCCACTCAGGCAGCCAGTTGCTTAGGGAAAGCTTGCCTGAAGAGAACAGTCTTCACCTGCTTGCAAAAGGACAGTAAAAATGGAGCCAGCCTCGCTTCCTGTGGGAAGGAGCTCCAAAGTCTGGAAGTAGCAATAGAGGAGGCCCTCTTTGTACCTGTGAACGTGGTAGGACTGAGAGAAAGGCCTCTCCTGATGATCTTAACACCTAAGCAGGCTCATAAAGAGAGATGCAGTCCTAGAGATAGCTCAGGCCCAAGCTGGTTAGGGCTTTATAGGTCAGAACCAGCACCTTGAATTCAGTCCGGAAACAGATCAGCAGCTAGTGGAGCTGCTGTAATGGCTGGCTGTGGTGGTGGTTTATGTGATCCCTGTGGCCAACTCCAGTTAGCAACTGGCTGCTATGTTTTAGACCTGTTGAAGTTTCCTGACTAGACTTGGGATATTTGTATTTGTATCTATGGGGATACGAATATGAATACTGGCACCAGAGGTGCCTAGGGAAACCGGACCCTCCCCTCCCGAACCGGCAGGTCTACTTATCAGTCACCACATGCAGCTGGCATAATTTTTGTCTCGCCAATCTGGGAAGCAGCCCAGTTGGCGTTTCCCCACCTTCCCGCGCAGCTGACCACTCCAGCGAGGAAGCCAAATGACAAGTCTCCCCACTCAGCTGTTGAGTGGTTGGCTGTGCAGGAAGGCGGGGAAGTGCCAGCCGGGCTGCTTCCTGGATTGGCATGATGAGAACAATGCTGGCTGTGCACGCCATGCAGTGAGCAGTAAGTGGACCTGCCAGTTCAGGGGGTAGGGTCTGGTTTCTCCAGGCACCTGTGGTGCCAATATTCATATCTGTATCCCCATAGATACGAATACAAATATCTCATGTCTATACCTGACACTTTCCATAGGCAGCCCCATGTAGAGTGTGTTACAGTAATTCAGCTGGGATGTAACTAAGGCATATGTCATCATGGCACTAGAGAAGGCCAACTGAGCTAATGAGGATTTAGTGAGTCAACTCTTCTATAAGTTTAATTCAAATGGGCCTATTCTAACTGCAACTTACTATGCTAAAGTCTGTCCCAATTAGTGTAGGCTCATTTGAATCAACAGAACTTGTGAGAAGTTGACTCACCAAGTCCCATTGATTCAATTTGCCTAATGTAGTGGGATTTATTACACTAAACTGCACTAAAATTTTGACCAGTAAATTAAAATCTGAAGAATTTTTTAAAAAGATTTCCACTCTGACAAAAGTCACTCCACTCGACTTAGAACAGGGAGTAGGCAATCTGGAACATTTTCAATGTTGCTGGAATACCGCCCTCACCATTGGTTATGACGGCCATTCAAGATTTACAAGAAGATACAAGCAAGAACACTAAAAATCAGTTAACATAAATATGTAACACACACACCAAACAACCAATGTGAAATGCTAGAAAGCAATAGAAGTCATAAATAAAGCAGCACGTATCAGAATAAAAATGTTTAAAAATATGTAAAAAACTCCCAAGTATGCAATCATGTCATGGCAAAGATTATAAAATGAGGTGTCTTGTAGTCTTTGCTGGGAAATAAATACTAAAGATGCAGTGCCATCACAAAAAGGACCCTGATCTACACTGACATTTTTAATCTTCTGCAGGTATGGTATCTAGACATAAACCTTCTGAAGACAAAGAATTAGCAAAATTTAAGCCAGTTTAGGCTTCCTTCAAATAAAGATGATTTCCCTGTACTCTGTCCCAAGTTTTGGGTGAGAGTGAGGGCTGTATGGGTTGAATAGTGAAAAATACAATCCCCATGTTTGGAAATAAGGACATAAGATTCTGATCTAAAGGTCTGAGAAATACTGACACTAAAGTGATGCCAACATTCCAAACATCCTTCAGCAGATTTTAAACAGTTGGGTGAGTTTCCAGTAATGTGTCTTCTATTGCAATCAAAGGCATTTTCTCATTGATATTAAGAGAAGGATAAACAAATAAGTTTTTTTTTCTGATTGTGATGCATTTCACTGCCTGTCATAAAGCAAGCTCTCTCATGTCTGAGGTCTCCAACACGTTTGTAACTCTTCAAAATATTTTGTGTAGTCAAATCTGCCACCACTCTCTCACTGGGCAGCTTTCCTTCCTTCTATCAACTCCTAAGAGAAACGGTTTCCATGTTGAAAGTAATGAACATACCTTTCTCTCCAACGAATGGCAAAGACCAGGTGAAAACGTCCATGAAATTTGGAAGCCAGTATGGATGAGGAGAACAATTAAACTGTCTGATATTCATAACATTGTTCTCATATTTCAATACAGCAGCTATAAAAGAAAAGAGAAAAAAAGGGATCAATTTAGTTATTCATTATTTAAAAAATTCTGGGTCTTGATGCTCTATTCTGCATGACTAACTTGGGACAACACATAGGGAAGTTGGTGTGGCAGAGAGGCTAAGCAACTGAGTTCTGTTAATGGCATACATGGCTGTTTCTTTTTCTTTCTTTTTTTGTTACCTAGTTAGTTTATAGGATTGCTGTAATGACAGCTAGATAAAGCATTTGAAGAAGGAGAACTGCTCAGTGGTTTGCGTAGGTTGGGAGTTTGATTCCCCCTTCTGCCTCCTTGACAAGGGCTGGACTCGATGATCCACAGGGTTCCTTCTAGCCCCGCAGTTCTAAGATTATAGATAGCTAGATTAACTCTGAACAGTTGAAAGTGTTATAGAAACATTTAATACTATTACTAAACTTCAACTTTCATCAGTATACAAGAACTGAGGCCTCCTAATCTTTGAGCTAAGGGAACATTTACAGCCCATCCCTCTAGCCTAACATGGATATTCATCCTGAGCTAGCTTATACCAACTGATTTGAATTCAACTACTGAATTGGGACACATGTCTAGATTGCAGATTGATTTCAAGAAGGTTGTGACAATGCACTAAATCCATAAGAATACATGATAAAAATGATTTTAAAAAATAAGATATTCCAATAAATGCTTTAACTAAAGGGTAGGTCCATGAAATGATTGAAGGCTACCAGTAGAGGGAAGCTGTAGGCTCACTGCAGCTCATTCTTGTGGCAGTTGCAGAGTCATCAAACATCCTTTATTCTACTCAAGATTCTAACATTTACAAGTGTGCATGTATGTAGGTAGCCAGAGAAGCAGTACTGATTACTACTTTTGCTTGTTCCCATGACTCTGGCACACACGTAAAAATTAAAGCTGTTGACTGAAAGGTCCCCAATCTGCAATGTTTAAAATAACATGTATCTGGATAATATGATCTGAATGGTCTATCTAATAGTAATCATTTCAAACTCCTGACCTCTGGCTCCAAAGCCAGGTGCTCCAACTCACTGAGCTATTCCCCCAGCAAGGATCAATCTAGTGAAGCATAAATTTTGTCAAAAATATACTTCTGTTTCGCTATATTCCACCATAATTATTCTTATCATTCCATTGCTTTCTATACACTGTATGCAGGAAGCTGAGAAACAGGTATCCCCTTTTAAAAAACTGCAACATCTGCTGAGAAAGTGGGAGATGACAGACCACTTTACAATATAAAACTATGATGTGGTCAAGCTGTCAATGGTTGTACATAACAAAAGACAGCAGCTGTACATTTGTTCTTGCAAAACAATTTTACAGGAAAATGACCAAATGTTTAGCTTCACAACTTGGCTTTTAAAAGAGCTACAGACTTATCTTCTTTTTAAAAAAGTGACAGCTTGGGGGTTTGGGAAACCAATGGGACAAGGAGCAAGGCAGGATTAGTCAAGACTTCCTGGGAAAATCCCAAGAAAATTGAACATTTTTCTACTGGAGGCTATGTAAGCCTTTCTCCTGCTTTTATCTGCTTCTGGGTTTATGCAGAATAATTTGCTAATCTGTTAGGAACAAATTATTTCCAGCTTTGTATAAATAGTTGCAGTTTTTCCTGCACAGACGACACATGAAAGAAATGAAGCTTCTCGCGCCTACCCACCCCCGCCAAACGTCTTCTCACTGTATCAGATTACACTTGTTATACTCAGATAATATACTTCAGGTCCATTTTGGTGGTACAGAAATGCTAGGGATGCATGATATTTTGACTGCAGAAGGCTGTTTTACATATAAGATGCAAGGTTCATTCCAGAGCATTCGGGATCAATTAAAATCTAAGTTTGAAACTGTCTGACATGCAAAGTATTTTATTTCTTTTAATCAATATATATGCATAACAATAATCATGTGCCGTCAAATCAATTCTGACTTCTGGTGACTAGGTTTTATAAGTAAAGAATACTCAGCAGTGGTTTACCATCTCTTTCTTCTAGGGGCCTTCTGGGACTGTGCAGCTTGTCCAAGGCCATACAGGCTGCCTTTACTCGCAGGTGGCATAGTGGGGAATAAAACACCCAATTTCTGGCTCTGTAGCCAGGTACCTAAGTCACTGAGCTATCCAGCCAGTTGTATATGTTTACTATGTCTATATGTATATGCCGTTTACCATACTTAAAACCTTGTCACTTAAAAAGTAAGGACAATATCTTGAAACTGTGAGTAGCTGGTATGATCCACTAAAATATGTATAAAGTAGTTCCTTGTAATCTTTCTTTCCTGGATCAGTTGCTTCCTTTCAAAGGAAGACTGCCGTTTTTAATCACCTCCTACTCTACTTCATTAGAAGCATTTTGGCTTAAATGATTAAAAGCGCCACTGGGCTATTGAGCTTGGACACATCATGCATTATCTCAATCCTTCAACCAATTTAATTTAAATCATTAATTCATGAACGCTGACTAGTAGATCACATTTATGGCATTTGCAACTTAATGCAGGGTCAAGACCAGGGAGATTCTGCAACGTACACCTTGAGGTTGTGGATGTTATTTGACAGATGTGCAGGCCTGTGCTTTTTGTTTATAGTCAATCCTGGGAGGGAGGTAACTGGGCAGATGCCAATGTGATAGGGAAAGGAAACGTTCTGCACGCCTCTCCTCCATTTATGTTTCCCTGGCCTAAAATGCTTTTATAATTACTTGCAATCTTAAATTCCTAATATATCTTCACACTTACATCCCCCTACTCACAACATGAGCCACCACGATTTCTGCAGTGTTTGTTTAGGAGATATAAAAAGGATAGAACATATGCTGTTTTTTCAACCTCTCTCTTAACATTAGCTATTTTGGGACAGATATATGCTCTGTTTTCTAGAAAAGGCAGAAATGGCTTGCATTTGTCTATGAAACACAAGCTACAAATGTGTGAGAAATTTCATGGTGACCTGCCTTATTTATTTTTGGTCAGCTAGAGAAGCCTTTCATATCCATATATATATAAATGTGTATGTGTGTGTTTGTGTGTGTGTGCACAAAGAGAGAGAATAAGAGAGAAACAGAGAGAGTAGTACAGACTACAAGTTGGTAAAATGAAGTATTGCTGTTGCTAGCACGAAGATGAAAATGCATGCATTTTATCAAGTATGCATATGAAAATCCACCTACAGGTTCAAAGTTGGGAGGGATCTCTCACCACTGCTGAAATGTCAGATCTGATACTTATAATTTATGAAAGCTAATAGGAGATATTTTTCAAAGTAACTCTGGAAAGAAGGCTCTAAAAATCCCTTTGGAAGAGCAATTGACTAAAAACATGCATGTTTTTAGGATTTCAGAAGCCACAGAGTGTTGAAATGAATAATTCATTCAGAGAATCTAAAAAGCTACTTTAACTTCCATTACATTAATAATGTATACTGCTGATATTGCACTCAAATACAAGTAACCTTAAAACAACAATTTAAACTCCTTTTCCAAAAGCTTTATTTTAAAGGCTAAGGAGAGAAAAACTACGCTAGTCATTATCCAAAAAGTGAAAAGGAAACATGCCTTATACACGATCAATTTGAAAAGAACCAGTTGCAAAAAATTTAATTGAAAGCAAAGCATGGATGAAAGAAAATGCTTAGTTCAATATGTTCTTGTGGTCTTATTGTGCAGTTAAATCTACAATGTTTGAGAATTGCCAATTTTCAAATATTGTACAAAAGATAATTACATTGCCCATTAAGCTTTCAGAGAAAAATATATCAGTTCTTCCCAGAATTAATTCTTACTGTTATCAAATACAATTGTATGATCTGATTGCTTCCTGTATTTTGTAGCTAGAACAAAATTCTAGCGAGAGCAGAAACTGTGTTGGCTATTATAATATTGTTCATCTGCCTTTCTGAACCCTAATTATCTGCAACTGTGTTCATCTGGCACTGACAGACTGGTTTCTGAAAGACCCACTTAGAAACCTACAAACAGGCCTTCTGCCCTTCAAACAGGATATCATACAAGTGGACAAGGTGCAGAAATGGGCAACCAAAACAAACCAGTGGCTGAAGCAATTCCACCTACACACCCCACAGAAAAGGGGCATATTTGGGGCATCTTAGCTAATGAAGAGAGATGGGTGAGAGGAGGACAAAATTATGCTCAGTGTACTGTGTATATTACAAATTATTTTTTGTGCAATCCACAGACCACAGCACAAATAAAACACAAAACCTCTCCTTTAATACAATCTGGAGTAGAGATGGGCATGACTGGGGGTTCAGCACTTTGGCACAGTTTGGTGGATTGGGCCCACAGGTGTTGTGTGAGCGCCTTGCCTTCCCAGCTCCGCCTCCTCCCATGGGCTTCCACTCAGAGGCAGTGCCCTTGGATTCCCTGCTCCACCTCTTCCTCTGAGTGGGGAGCCCACAGGTGGAGGTGGGGTGGGGAATCCAGGGCACCTGTGCAACATCTGATTCACTCAAGCGCCAAACTGCAGTTCGTGCCCATCTCTAATCTGGAGTCATCCTATGATGCTCAATGGTCAGAAAATAAGCTCAGAGAAGCAGAAATACTTCACAAATTACATAGTTAAACTTGTTCATGGTGTGATGATGATCCCCAATTGGGAGGACCTGAAAAGGGGATTAGACATGTTCATGGAAAACAAGGCTGTTAATGGCTATTGGCCGTCCCGACAGCCACATACTACCTGCATAGTTACAGATCACTTCTGAATGCCAACTGCTAGTGAGCAACAATGAAAAAAGGCTACTGCCCTCATGTTTTGCTTGTAGGTTTTCCATAGGCAGCCAATTAGCCCCTGTAGGAAAAAAGATGCTTGTCACAGTTCTAAACTTTATCTGCTTTCCCTCAGGGATGATGACAGGATTATAGGGAATGTGAAAGCTATCATCCATAGTTTGGGTTGTTGTCCGTCATAGTTGGTGAAGGCCTCTTCATGGAAAGTGAGAGACTCCCCGCTAAATTTAACAAATATCTCCTTCTTTAAAGGAGTCTTCCTAGAGACCTTAAAAATGGCAATTGCACAACCATCATGAAAGAAATCTAATATAGACAAGAAAGGTATGTTCAGTTATGGCCAGTTTCAAACTGTCTTTTCTGGGCATGGTAATTGAAAAGGCTGTAGCAGAGCAATTCTAGAAACGTAGAGCTTATATCCATGCTCAACCTTTTTCAATCTGGTTTCTGGCATGACCTTGGCACAGAGGCCATTTAGGTGGCTCTTGTTCACTTGTGCAAAGGTGAATCATCTCTGCTGATACTGCTAAGTCTCTAATGAGTAACACAGTGGATCACAGTATATCATTAAGAGGATCACAGTAAATATTGTTAAGGAGATCAGTGAAAAATCCAGGCCTCGCTGGATCAGTAACACAATAGTTTTCGTCTGTTCTGTGCAAAAGGTTGAAGAACACAATGGTGGACTGTTTATCATCCACACAGGAACTGATATGTGGAGTTTCTCAAGGATCGGTTTTAACACCAATACGCTCCTATATATTCACAAGATCACTGTTGGAGATCATCTGTAGCTTTGGAATTAGATGCTGTCAATATGTTTATGATTACCATAAACTATGACCTTCCTTAACTAAACCAACTGGATGTGATATTGAAAATCAAAGCCAAGATCATGTATACTATGATACTCATGATTACTGTACAAATGTGAAAGCTGGACAATGAAGAAAGGGGAAAGGGGAAAAATGATTCATTCAAAATGTGATGTTGGTGGAGGGTTCTGCAGATTCCATGGACCATCAGAAAGACAAGTAAATAAGTTGCAGATCAAATCAAGTTTGAAACCCCACTAGAATCTAAAATGACTGAAGTCATCATCTTTAGACATACTGTGATTACACAAGCCTGACTATGAAATACAGTAATGCTAGGAAAAGCAGAATATGATAGGAAAAGCAAAAGGCTGAACATGAGATAGATTGATTCAGTAAAGGAAGCTACAGTGTTTAATTTGCAAAATCTGAGCAGGGTTGTTTAATGGCAGAACCTTTTAAAGATCATTAATTCCCAAGCTTGCTGGAAGCTGCGAGTGACTCAATGGATGAAATTAGTAGTAAGTTACAACAAGGCTAGGGCCATTGAATCAGTGGTGATTTGATGAGTCAACTCCCCCTTATGTTTCACTGATTCAGTAGGCATACTCTAGCTGCAACTTACTACCGGATTCCAGCTAATGACATGTAACAATAAGAACTAAAAGATTCTAAATGGCTTAATGCATACGTGTTTATTCTTCAAAATCTGTTCTCTAAATCTATACAGCTGTTCAGCAGGAAAACAGTTAATCCATAGCTCAAAGAGTGCTCTGTCTCAGGCTGTGGTCAGACTTGCAAAATGTTTCCAAGTTACTCCTCGTGAATTTTGACTCATTTTTGGGGGTTCAGACAACGTACAGCCATTACCGATTCTTTTGTTCACCCTCCATGCTGTCTCCACATCAAATCCAGCCACCCGGGAGGCTATTACTAGTTTGTTCTGTGTTTCATTACACATTACTACCTGCATTCCATGGAGTGTGTACTCCTAAATTGATTTATTTCCTATACATCTGGAGTGAAGGTCCATGTCTCCCAACAGCTGCTGCCCAACTTCTTCTTTAAAAAAACACACAACAATTTTTGAAGTGGAATGTTGGCACGCTGGTATGCTCCTGTCAAATAAGGCTTGACATACTTGAGGATTGTAAAGGCAAAGGGAGAAGTGGGTTGATGGGGGAAGTTGAAAGAGGAAGATGAAGGCTATCAGAGAAATAATGGAGACAGGTATAATAGGAGGACATTCCCATATTATAATTTCTCCAGGAATGGCCGAAAGGAAGCATGTGGAGCATCAGTCTCCCTACTGCAGTGGTTCCCAAACATTTTCCACTTGCTGTTCCCCTGAGTGGCAGCGGTGGCAGCAGAGCAGGGGGATTGACGAGGGGTACAGGGCAGAACAGGAAGCAAAGAAGTATGAAGGAGCCAGAGCCGGAGCTGGAAGAACAGTAGCAGCAGCAACGCTGTTCCCGGCTTGGCGAAAAAACAAAGAAAAGCTTTAGCATTGCTTCTGGCTGGTTTGGCGGTGCCCCAGGGGGTTGTGAAGGGCCAGCAAGGGTGTTTTGCTGACACAGCAATCTACCTACACAACCTCTTTTTTAAAAAAGGGGGAGGGGGCAGAGAAAAGCAAAAAAAGAGGAAGGGGATATGTCCTACTTGAGGGTTGTAGATGAACGTACCACATCTAATTTACCCTTAAAATGGCAGAACAGTTTAAAAGGGATGAATCACTATCACAGGATATATGCCACGTAACCACAACACATGACTACACAGGGACCAGAAGATGCAAGAAGGAAGGGGACCATTTGTCTAGTCTAACTGCAGCCTCAGTGACCTTAAAAAAGAACTTGCTTAAGTATAGTTAACCTACAATTTAAAATACAAAATAAAATTTTGTTTTTAATTGCTTTTAGAAAAACTGCAGTTTTTCAGTTTTCAAATAATGATGGATGCATGGATAAATATTTAAGAATGTTGCAACACAATGCTGTTTCCAATTAAAAAATAATTTGACTCTATAAATTTGTTTCTCTAATTTATATATACATTTGATTCTCAAATTTATATGGTTAAATGATTATATGGTTTCATATAGTCTTTATATGACTCTTTAAAAAATTGCATTTTTATGCATCTATGTGTACATACACTCCCACAGACTACAAAATATCTGTTACCATGGGTGCATGAACCTTGGCAAATGTCTATGTTCACACATTATTTCAGTGCCAATAATCCCAGAACAATGATGTGAATATGATCATTTGCTACTCCTTGTGTTTGCTTGCCATATATAGAAATAAATGCTGGAAAAATCTCATTTACATTCACCTGTATATCATTTAAATTTTTGAACATTCACAGACTTTATATAAGAATCCTCAATATTTCAGGCATTCCTTGTAATAAACGTAAGTGTAGAAATTCCAGTTGCAGATATAACATATAGCCACATAATAAGTCAGTCAGACTCATGACTCTGAGCTGACGAATTACAAGGTTCTGCATATATAACTCAGTTTGTGGTTGGTGCAGATATTATTCGAATGTGGTTGGAATATTGCCACTTCCCTTCAGCAAATTAGTTCAACAACAACCAATTAATTAATACAAACAATGTATGCATGTCTAAGTGTCAGAAATATTACATGTAATAATAAGATCATAAAAGTTAACTTAGCCTTGAAATTTTACATTAGTAGATTCTATTGCATTATGAATTAATTAAAGCAAATTGCATAACAGACAAACCTACTATTCATGAAGGGAAAGTTTTTTTAAAAAAAGCTTAAACAATACAAAAGACAAAGCAATGAGTTAAAGCAGGATGGAAATGGGAAAAGTACTCTTACCTTTGTTATTGTATACATCTAGGTAGTTTGGTGCTGAAAAAATTGTAATTAGTGAAGGGAAGCCTGTTGTCTGGCTTTTCCTGTACATACGATACCTACAACAAATTGCAAAAGTAACCATTAGTACCATTACTTGCTCACAGGGTAGTACTGATTTAGAGCTTGTTATAGTTACATGAATGCACATTACATGGATTTCAATGAGTCTTGCATGTGCATGACAATCTATTTGAATGCAGTCACTGGCACAACTCACTGAGTTTCATGGTTTAATAATTAATATTATTTCATCAAAGTGGTGGCAGAATATATATAGTCTACAAGTTGAACTAGATGTGGGACATGGAAGGACCCTCCCTGAAGAATGTGAGGACTGTGAAAACATCTGGATGTCCCTGGGCAAACACAGCACCCTATGGGCTGATCCTTTCACTCCAGAAGTGGATTACTTCTGACAAAAAAGAATAATAATAATAAAAGAGTTGAACTAGATTTGTTATATAGTTTGTCCTGGAATATTTTCTTCCCATTTTGAGCAAAGGATGTTGGAGGGAGAATGGATTTTGATCAGGAGGACTAGGTATAGACAAATATGTCAGTTTGGCCTTCTCTCACACTTGGATTTGTATCAAGTGCTTCCCATGTTATTTAAGAAGAAATGTGCAAATATTTTAAAGTTCTTACTGAAATGGATCAAGTCACCTTCACAAGCCAAATTTAATAGGTATAGATAGTCCCAGCACAGAGAAGATCATGCTATATCTGTCTACTGTGTAGTTGTTAAAAGATGAGGAATCTTTTGAGAAAAAATAAAAAGGAAAGATGGCAACTAGAGGTGGCCACGAAGTACTTTGTGCCCCTTTGTCATAAGTCATCTGCGCAGCAGCACAGCTGCCGCATGTTCCCTTCCCCGTCACCAGCTCACCCACGGACCTGCTGGCATGTGCTGCTCCTTCTCTCCCAGTTGTGTGATCCTCCAGTCCAGGCAGGAACCCAGACTTCCCTTTTCCACCTCCTGCAGCAGCTGTCCACTCAAAGGCAGTGCTGCAGGAATCCCTGTCCTGCCTCCTTGTTCTGAGTGGCCAGCTGCTGGAGGGGGTGAAGAAGGGAAGTCCGGGCTTCTGCCTGAACTGGAAGATTGTGCAACAGGGAGGGAAGGAGCAGCATGTGCTGGCAGGTCAGTGGGTGAGCTGGTGGGGAGGGACGGGGGAGGGAACACATGGCAGCTCTGCTGCTGTGCAGATGACTTATGACGAAGGGGCACAAAATACTTTATGCTCATCTCTAGTGGCAACCCTAATTTAGCACCAGAAACATGGCTGAATACACAGGGATTTAAACTCAAACTCTTAGGAGCTAAGCCTTGAAGGCCCTCTGCCTAGATGGATACATCTGAATATTCTGACTTCTCCCAAATGCATTGCTTTTTCAAAATCTTGTGTTCTTTCTGCTGTGTTTATAAAGAAATGTTTAAGTTTTAAGTTCTTGATAAACAAACTGAACACACCTATCCCTAATGTGGACCATGGCAGAACAAAGGATTGTAACCTTCTTTATTCCCACAGATCTGATCTGCTTCCCTACCCCCCCCCCCCCCGTGTGTGTGTGTGTGTGTGTGTGTGTGTGTGTGTGTGTGTGTGTGAGAGAGAGAGAGAGAGAGAGAGAGAGAGAGAGAGAGAGAGAGAGAGAGAGAGGGGGGGGAGAGAGAGAGAGAGAGAGAGAGAGAGAATAAAAGCAAGTCCTGTAAACTGCAGAACATGTTTAGTTTGGCCTTCAAAGTTCAGTCCAAGCCAGTTAAACGTAATGGATAAAGTAACTGGCCAGGAACCAAGAGGTGAATCTACCAATGGAACTGTTCCAGTTTCCAGAAATGGGAGGAATAATTCCACTCACATTCAACTCATGGCCACTTCAAACTATCCTTGAAATAATTCACTTCCTAAATAAAACTAAATAATCTGAATTGCACGCACTGACTGAGTAGAAGGCTGAATGCATGCATAAAGGTCCTTTCTGGCTCCTTTTCTGCCAGAATTCCCCCATACAGGGGGTACAAAAAACTTCTGAACAGCATTGTTATGATGTGGGGAACCACATTAGGGATCAGGACATTGTTCCCAGGCATCCTGGGAAGCAATCTGGATCAAAGGTGATGTGTTTTTTGAACTGCATCTAATGGTACTGTACCAATAAAAAAATAAAAAAAAAATAAAAAAATCTAATCTATATAACTTCTTCAAGAAAATGTTTAAAAATAAGCTGATAGAGTTAATGCAGGCTGCAAAATTGCCAGATATGTGCCTGATTTTCTTCTGCATGTTTCCCTGTGGTGACAAAAATGTTACTGTCTCAGCTGGCCTACATTTAGTCGATCTGTAATGAAAATTTAAAAAACCCAGAAATTTGGAAGCAAACCAATAGAAGTGGTATTTTCTTTCTAGCAAGAGGCAAAGTAATGATCACACAGCATTTTAGTTCACTTACTTATATAAAAAGTCAAAAGGTCTGGGCAGCTGAATGAGAAAAGCATGCCGCCGCTTAAGAGTCTTATTGGAATTCTAGATATTTGGCTCTCTGTTCACCAAGAGCAAAAATGACATTTGAGGAGCTGTTGTGTTGATCAAGACAAATAAGGTGATTACTTTTATCAAGCTTCTGAATACATTAGTATTTTGCACAGATGCATACCACAGATATACACAGTAGCAAAGTGATATCATATGCCAGGTGAATCTCCCAGTTTGTAAAAAAAATAGTCTTTATTTAACTCAGCAGACTGGTGCCGAGCTCAGGAAACATTAGAGCTTGGAATGTTAGATTTAAACATTAATCAGTTACAGCTTAATGTTAGAATCTGAAAAATTAACTCACTGTGATTAATGTTTAAAACAGAAAACAGTTAATTCACTAAATTACTTCTGTTTTATGCCCTGATTAGAATGTTAATTTTATGTACTTTCTGCAGAGGGCACATGACATTCACACTCTAATTACTCTTACTGCTGAAGCTGTACTATTGGAACGGGTAAACATAGATAGCTACACTGCTACATTTTGAATCCAGTTCTGACTATCCCATGGGTGGCTGCAAATGAAAAAAAGGGAGACCCTCCTTGAAATATCTAAGATTTTATTGTTATTATTTTCTTCATGCTCATTAATCACTTCATTTTATTTCATTCACACAGCCAGATCTGCAGGCACTCATGGCATGGGCAGGACATGCATTTAAGGAAACAAAGAAAAACATGTGGTGTAGGACACTATATAATGAAAGGAAAAGGCTCCCACATTTACCCTACTTAAATGTGAATATATTAATTAATTAATTCATGGCTCTTTTCTTTGTAGGTCAGCAAACACTCCAAAGATCTGTCCTCTGGGTTTGCAGATAAAGCTGTTGGTAATTTAGCCATTCAGCTGAGCAAAGTAGAAGGACAGAGCTGCACCTCCTTTCAGCAAACCTAGAAAATATATTCCTGTTTCAAACTGTGTCTTTCCAAAGAGCCCTGCAGGTCTGGAAAGTTAACAAGGTATAAAGAGCTGATACATCCTCTCCTGCTGTTTACCAGCCAAACAAGGGAGAATTGCATCATCACTGTACAGCTTGATTTGAGCACAGGCTCACAAAAACTACTTTGAGGGAAATGAGTTTAGACCTGCTGAAGTATTCAATAAAAGAGTTAATCTTAATCCACGAGCATACTTGGTCTTACATTCAGTCTGTCCAACATGATCAGAACTCTGATTTTTCAAGTATTCTCATCATTTGAAGACCCTTCAAGGATAGAGATTGCTCTCCTCCTCAGATTTAGCTCTTTATTATGGAGAGGGTGTGCGAAGCTAGGCTGCTCCCGGTGTTTATGGGTTGAAATAAACCATTTTACTGAATCCCTGAATAGAGCTTGTATCTTAGAAAGCCTCAATAAACATATCTGTAGTTCAAATTAAAAAAAACAAAACACCAAGGATATCAATCTGGTCACAAATTACGCTATTTTGAAAATGTCTTGATGTCTTGCTTTTCCATCTGTTGCAGAAGCCAAATTTCTTAATGCTGTCTAGATTCTCCTCCCCCAAATCAAAAACAAAACAGACAAAAAATCCCACCTCCCACTAAAAACAAAACAAAACACCACCACCCCACAAAAACCTAAAAAACAAAATCACCCTCCAAAGGGTTGTAAACTGAAAAGCTTTCAACTGTCTCAAAACGCAAGATGAACAGTTGAAAATTTGGTAAGTCTTGGGGATGGACTTCTCTCCTGCAATGGATCTTGTGAGCTGCATGACTTCAGGGGACACAGTTCCCTTCCAGAGATGATCATTTGGCCTATTTTCCCTGTCCCCAACACAGAGAGAGATCTTTGCATGCAAAAAGGAACTGGTCTGCTTTTCCAGGCATAAGCCCAGCAGTACCCCAGCTTTGAATGTTATCCTTTGCATGATTTGGGAGTTAAATGGCAACAAAGGGCCTAAGCCATTGCATGGATTCAACACCAGTTGAACTCTGCACTGGCTTTGTTGCCCCCTCTCTTCCCTGAATTATGGAAGAGAAGAAGAACTGACTGATGAAGTCTGTGACTCATTCTCCTGGTCCTCTTTCTTCTTTGGAGACTAGGTTTTAGGGACTGGGTGGATCCTTATCCAAGTCCTCATGGGCCAGTTGGTCTGGTCTGATGGACCAAACTTGGCCTATGGGCTAAAGGTTCCCTATCCCCTTCTACTGGACCATGTTTATTTTATGCTTTTAGAAACACTGAAACAATTTTCACGTCAGCAAACCCTGACAGGAATGCAGAGATAGTAATGTGCGTGAACACTAATTTTTTTCCAAAAACAAAGCAAAGCACTTACCCAGCATCCTGGGCTTCATGGGCCCGAAGTATAGATAATAAGTTATTGTGCTGTAGAAAGTCGCATACAGCAGGGTAACTATTGGAAGAAAAATACACTGTTAGTGAAATGACCAGAGGCAATTCATTTGTTTCTGACATAAACAACCAACAAAGCATGTTTGGGTTATCAAATATGACTTGGTTGAAGGGAAAGAACTACAGATCTAGATTTCTCTGTATTACAACATACTCATTTAAGGACTCAAATAAGAGCACGAACTGTATGACTGAGGGAAAATGTGATAAAACTTTTCAAATACTTGAACGATTGTCATACAGAGGAGGGGCAGGGTCTGTTCTTGATCATCTCTGAGTGCAGGACACATAATGACTCTTCACCTATTATAATAAACCCTGTTCCGTTGCAACCTTCATGTCTGGAGTGTATGGGCCACAGGATGGAGGGTAACCCTACCAAGCCAGCCGGGGCTGGTTGGGCTAACACTATAATATAGCCAATTTTTTTCTGTTTCACTGAAAGAGAATTTTTTTTTCTTGAGCCTGGATTTACCAGCTTAAACTATTATGCACAACAGTCCTCTTGCTCAACAACAGCCTTGTCAATCCGAGAAGCTTTTTAGAAAACAAACAAAAAAGAACCACTCCTGAGCTTGACAATATTAGCTATTACAACGTTTTTCTCACATTTATCAGAACTTTTTCTAAACATAAGGCTAGAAGATTTTGTTGCTCTTTAATCTAGAACTGGACTGTAAAAATTACTTTCAAAACTTGGGAACAGTTTTCCTCCATTTTTGAAGGGTGCAGTTGCAAGCAATACTTATATTTCATATTGGCTTGCAACATCAACCACATATTGTTACTGCTAAAGCCTGGTTTGAAAGCTTTTGGACAACTTCACCCATGCTATAGGAAGGTCATTATCTATAGACTCCCCATCATGAGAACACAAACCCACAATTATACTCATAAAGTACAGAATTTAACATGGGTTGCCTCCATCTGAAGATTGGTTTCAATGAACCCACCTGCAGATTCAAAAGTAGGAGGTAGAGTATGGTCACAGACAACACATGCTAGAGAAAGCTATTTGAAAGAACTGTACTGTGTTGAGTGAAACAGAAACAAAATCATTCCCAAAGCTCCTGTCTTCCAGATGCATCTGACTGCCCCCTTCACAGCCAACAAAGCCATTGGTTGGGGATTATGGGAGCTGTACTGACAAATCTGATCTCCATAAGAAAAATAATGATTATTGTTTAAAACCAACTGCTTATATTTATTATCACGTCTTATGGCAAGCAAATTCCATAAATGAATTATGCACAGTGTTAAGATAGCCGCTCTGTTTTGTTTTTAAATCCATCTATAATCAATCAGTTTGACTAGGTGCTCCTGCAGTCTAAAACCTAATTGGTAATCTGAATTAGAGTAGACTGATTGAATTAACAGGCTTTACGCAAGAGGTGACTTACCATTCAGCAACTGATTCAGTGCATCTACTCTAGTTCAGACTGACAACTGCATTTAAACCTAGGTATTTTCAGTGAGCAGAACTTCCTTCTCAAATGTTATGCATTAGGTTACAAACCGCCATCACAACCTCTTCTCATCAATTTCAACACCCCAAACCTTCATGTTTCTTTTCAGGAAAGATGCCTCAATGCTATGATTGTTTTCTTTTATTCTTTCTTGCTCTCTTTCCAGGTCTATAATGTTCCTTTTGGAGCACACTGCAGCACAATATACTTCATTTAAGAACCACTGTTTCCCTTCTATGTGTTAGTTTTTAAAGGTAAAGGATGACATTCAACAGCATCTGATGTTATCCTTTTCACCTCCAAAAGCAGAGAAGTGCGTAGATAAGAGTATAACCAGGGAGAATCAAAAACTATTGCTGTTTGCAACAGTCTTTTACTTCACTTAACCACACTGGGTTAAGTGCTTTCTATGAATCTATCCCACGGCACAAGCATTATAGTGAGGTTGCTATGGTAACTGGCTTTAGTTATATAACTAAAGGAGTTGCTGATAACATGAAATAAAAAGGAAGATTTTAGATATCGTTCCATTGGTAACTGGGGAGAAAGAAGTCTATTAATTTGCTATTTTTGACAAACATTCCCCTCACGGCAGTAAAATTGAGACTGAAAGCTATCATATATTGGTATCAACATGACAGATTTAATATTTTTGTGAAGTTACCAAATTCTGTCATCTGTACTAACAGAACAATGCTGTCTATATTATTGAACACAAAATGCAAACAGAAATGTGACTTCTTTGTGTTAGCTATTTAAATTTCTTTGAATTAAAGAAGAAAGATGGGTTCTTTTAATATAATTAAGTTCCTCCTGGTGGATACACAAATCACGTGCTAAAGATTCCAATGATGACTGAAATTCTGTCCCCCTTTAAGTTCATGTGCACTACCATCCTCTCCATGTTTGCCTTGCAGTAAGTCTGGTTTCAGCACAACTGATAATTACAACAGAACAGACCACACTCAGAAGCTTTATTATACAGTCTCACTGAGTCACCAGACCACTGCTGAACTATTCACCGAAGTACCACTGTCTCCAGTGTTAGTGATCAAGTGGACCAGCAGCTCCCTCATCTGGCAAGCTAGAGTATTCCACAGTCCAGTCTTGTTTATTACATTTCTAAAGTAGGCACTCATGGAGATTCATAATTAAAAACAAACAAACCTGAAACAAATTAGATTCTTATCAACAAACAAAACACTTTGGGTAGAGAGATATATAATTTGGGTAACGAGCATGATGCATAAGTGTATGTATCACTTTTTGTTTGGGATTCACAGAGATGGTGAAATTACAGACCCTGTCCAAGCAGTTCTTCAAAGTTTTAAAAATTGTGTCTTTTATTTAAAGAAGGGGATTAATATACATTTTATTTAATACAAAAGTCTCTAATTTTGATTCTTTAAGTACCTGAAGCCTAGGGAGAGAGGAAAACAAAACCAACTACTGACACGGCATTCAGTTTTCTGGACAGAATGTTTGTCGAATGCACCATGAAAACAGGAGAGTTGAAGTTGAACTGTCAAGATGTAAAAGAGCACCAACCTGTCTGACTGTCTCAAAGGCTGCTCATGATACTGAGTTAGTCAGACTGACAGTCCTACTCAATATATGATGGCTTTCTCTGTTTCTCATGAATTGAATGCATCTCATTTCACAGATCCATTTTTTGAAACCAGCTTATAGTGGGTCCAATGGTGTAGTGAGGCCAGATCTCACAGGGTCAAAGCTCTGCAACTTTCTGATTAGCAGGAATAATGGCATTCTGTGCCATCCTTCTCAGGATTTCTAGGGCTTAGTTGCAATTTTCACAGTCACTGGGGAAGATATGGCTTTTCCCAGGAACAATATACTGTCACAAGCTATCAATATTGCAATGTAAAGTTTTTCAAAATTAATTTAAAAAACATGTTATTGCAGAAAATGTACATAACCATAGAACTATAAACTAGAAGGAAATCTAAGGGGCAGAGCAGCAAAACTAAAGCTAAATTATCCCTAACAATTAACTTTGTCTTAAATCCATCAATGGATCCAACATCTTCCAAGGCAGTCCACTGCTTATTGTCAGGAAGTTCTTCCTTATCTTTAATCAAAATCTCCTTCCTTGTAATTTGAATCTATTAGCTTATTAGGGTCCTACTGTCTGAGGCTGCAAAACCTAAGCTTGCCTCCTCTTCCACATGACAGCTCTTCAAATATTTGAGGTTGACTATCACTTCTCAGTCTTCTTTTCTCCAGACAAAACATAACTAACATATTCAACTGTTCTTTATAGCATTTAGTTCCCAGACTCTTCACCATTTTGGTTCCGTTGATGCTCAGAAACGGACAGTGCTTCAGGTGAGGTCAGATTAAGGCTGAACAGAGTGGTACGATACCTTCCCTTGATCTATCCACTACACTTTTTGGATCTAAGCTAGAATTGCATTCACTGGGGTTTTTTTTTTGGCTCTGTGTCATACTGTTGACTTATATTTCACCTGTGGTCTAATAAAATACCAGATCCCTTTCACTTATCCTACTGTCATACCTTCAATATTCATCCTATATTTGTGTATTTGATTTTTTTCCCCCTTGTCTAAATGTAGAATTTCACATTTTTCATTGTTAAAACTTATTTTGTTTGTTTTGGCCCACTTCTCTAATCTATTAAGAACATTTTGCATCCTATTTTTGTCTTCTGAAGTACTGGCTACCCTTCATAGTTTGGCATCATCTGCAAATTTGATGACAAATACTGCCATACTTTTATCTCAGCTGTTTATAGAGATATTGAACAATACTAACCCAGAACAGAACCCTGTGGCACGCCACTAGTCACTTGTCTCCAGGATAAACGGGATGAAAACTCTTTGGCAATGGCCCATCGATCAGCTACATATCTACCTAACTGTACATGCTGTATTTTAACAATGTGGGCACAAGAATATTGCTGGGGCCCCTCTGTCACAAAAGTCTTGCTGAAATCAAGATATCCTACTTCTGCAGCCTGTCCCATATATACTAAGCTTTCAGCTATTTAAAAAAAAAGAGATAAGATTAGGCTGCTATAATTTGTTTTGAGAAACCATGTTGGTTCTTAGTTATCAGGTGCTGTGCTCTTTTCTAAGTTCTTACAGAACTGTTTAAATATTTGTTCTATAACCTTTTCTGGTATTGACATCAAGGTAAACTGCACAGATTTTCTTTTTTCACTTTTCATGGAGGTCACTTGTTCTCTGAGAATTCTTCAATAATGTAGACAGAGGTTTTGAGAATGGCCCAGCAAGTTCTTATAGTACCCATGGATGTAGTTTGTCTGGCTTTGGAGATCTGAATTCATTTGAAGTAGCTATGTTTCCATACCACTTCTTCACCCACTTTGGGCTGCAGCCCACAACTGATGCTTTTTTCCACACACAACTATTTCCTTTTGAGAGAAGGCAGAAACAAGCAGCTTTTGAGTAACACTGTCTTATCTCTGTCACTCAGTAGCATTTCTCTACCTTTTAAATGCAGAACACCTACATCTCCCTTATTCTTCCTCTTGCTTTGAACACAGCTGCATACTACTCCCCCATCTTTATTATTTTTAACCTCTCTTGCAAGCTAGAGCTCATTCTGAGCTTTAGCCCCACTCAGCAACTCCCAAAAACACTGACTCCTTGTCTTTGGAAATTTGCCCCCTTTCCATTTTCTATACATACCCCCTTTTAAATCTCAAATCAGATAGAAGATTGTTACATAGCAACTGTCTCTTTAATACTTCCTATTTTGCTTTCTAGTACGAACTGTTTATAAGTTAAATAAATATAATTGAGAACAGGGATTTTTAGTGTACAATATACAGTTTTTTATCTATAGTCTCATGTATAGCTAACTCTAACCTCAGCACAACATCCTGAAAAATCTCTCTGCATGTCATGAACTGTAGTGTACTATTGGTATCATCTAACAGACAAGCTGATTGCTCTACCTATTAATCATATGTCTATGTAATCATGTTATTTACATTTGTTAACAATGCAATTATCATTTTGTAATCTCATTTTCAATTACCTGTCACCCTCTTTCCCCCATTACACTTAGTTTCTACCCCATACTATGTATACAAACCTGTGACGCAATTATTATGCTCCATATGTAAGTGGACTATAATTCGTTAAAGCTCACAGTGAGATACTAGACTGCATAATATTTTTGTTTTGGTTTTGTTTTGTTTTTCCAATAAATTACCATTAAGAAGCTCCTATCGGTCATGATCTCCCATCTCTTTGAATATTTCCATCAATAGGATTTCATCCATCCAATTTCTTCGTTAAGCATAATGAACTGATATCCCTTTCCTTAAAAGTGAGAGTGTATCCCATATTACCTTCAGTTTTTCCTTTTCTGTGTATACAAGTCCCAAGAGGATGTGAGCACTTCAACTCAAGTATTTTGATCTTGCTAACCAGTTCTTCCATGCTGTTAAAGATCACATTCAGGATGGCTGATTGTCTTCCCTTTCTTTCTACCTTTTAAAACATGAAGTTATCAGCAAGGGAGTGAGGAACTTTTGGACCTCGCAGTCTTGGTGGAATTGGATTTCCTATAAATATCTGGGAGGCTGAAGCTTCTCATTACAATTATACCTCTCATCTCTAAATGTTTGGTAATCCAATCTAGAAAGGCATTACTCAAGTCTTCAGTTGTGGCTTGGAGGAGCTGTAGCAAACCCCCAAAATGATGACACTGTTGTTTCCCCTTCTTCCAATTTTTGCCCAAATGCTTCCTGGTAGGCTTCAGTGTTCCACCAAGTGTACACATCCATTACACATAATGCTCCCCATTCTCCCTTTATGTTTAGTCTTTTCCTCCTGATGCTCCTCCTACCTTTCAGTCCTGAATCTCATCCCACCACTTCTCAGTGACACCCCACAAATCATACTTCTCTTCCTGTGTCAAAGGTTCAAGATCATCTTCTTTGTTTTCCATCCTCTGTGCATTGGTTTAGAGACATTTGGAATTGCGTGTCATTTCCTCCAGCTGCTTTCTTACAGTCATACACTGGCAGGTTCCTCTACAAACCAACCTAGTTTCTGGAACATTATTGTCAGTTTTCTACTCAGTACTTCTCTTCCTCGTGTTCTCCCCATCAAGTTGCCACAGTAACAGTCCATGCAAAATGTCCATTTACTCTCCATGTTCCTTAAGTTCTATTCACAAGCTCACAAGGGTGGTGAGTACAGCTGTAGACCTTTCTCCAAGCCAGACAGTAACTCACTCTCAACATTCATTTCCTTCTCAGCAGTAACTCTTTCCCCTAGCACTGTGTGCTTTGTTTGACTATAGCCATGTTCTCTGCTCAAAGAGCTAAAAACACTCACATGGACTACTGAACAACTCCCAACAATTCCATGCAAAATGCCTGTTTCTTCACCACCTGCTCTGTGCATGCAGCTACATACCTGGGAACTGCTATTGTTACTTGATGGAGCATCTCTCCCTAAGATTGTCCACCCAGGACAGCAAGGTTTTGAGTTCGTGAGTGGCCACCCCTAGAAAGGCCTGGAAAACTATTACCAGGAACCAGGACTTCTTGGTGGTGGCTGCAACACTATGGAATCCGTTACCTGCAGATATACATGAGGTTCCCTCCCTTCTGGCCTTTGGGGAACAGGGAAAAACTATATTGTTTGAAGAGGCCTTCAGAAACATCTGACCCCTCTGACATGCTTGTGGATCCATGAATTGGATATTGACTTTGATCAGCCATTGCCTCTAGGTTTATTTTATATTTTGGGTTATTACTGTTTTGGTCTGGATCTTATTATTTATGTTTTTGTGGGCCAGGGGTGGGTAGTTCTGTTCTTAACTGCTGTTAAGACAACCAGAGTAGTGCTTCGGCACTAGCTGGGTGGGGTATAAATGTAATGATTAAAATAAATAATAATAAGTATCAGTTGGTACATTTCCTTAGAGATAATTTTAATGAGTTTCACCTGCACATATGGTTTTATGATGTAGGTTATGAAGCTACCTTCCACGGTAATTTGCCACCCTAGAAATATTAAATAACTTTCAAAAATTACCCCCCCCCCCCGGCCCAAGGACTTAGGGTCCAGCTAGTCCTGCAGAACTATATTAGTGCCAATTCCCTATATTGTAAAGATTGAGGAGGTCTGAAACTCAGTTTAGGAAGCCTGAGGACAGAGTATTTTTCCTCTGTCATTTTCTAGTCATATTCCAGTGGAGAAGAATCAATTTCAAAGGCAGAAACAGGTGTGGGCTGCAGAATAAAGAATCCCTTCTTTCTCCTACTGAATTTTAAATCTTCATCATCCCACCCTTCCCTGTTTTATAGGAAACATGATAGGACCCATGTTTGGGTTCATGTACTGTCACATCTACTTGGCTCATTACTTTCACAATGGAATTTTAACACAGGAATCAATATAAATATGCCACACAAAACAGAACCTTTCAAGACATAAATGTAACAATGGTGTAAGAAATCTTGATTTTCAGATTGAGATTTAGCATTTTAAAGAAACCAAAATCAGTACACTTAAAATACATCTTTATGATGACTTGCCAAGCAATGTATGAGAGATCTCCCAAACCCTTCAAGCTAAACTGCACAGGCTGTATCATATGAAAAAAGCACCCATACCTGTAGAAGTATGAACACCCCCTGACTGTGTTGTGAGTGAAATGATCCTGAGTCTTCTCATTTCCAAAGTCCTCTAGGGGATCTGACCACAGGATGTCACACATAGGTCCATATGCAGGGGGTTCCTTGAATCGATCTAACTGAGAAAAAGAGAAAACAAAGGGAAAGGCTAAGGGCTAGAGGTCAGATCAGATGTCCTCACATTGGCACTGGGCCACAATGGTGCAACTGCACGAACAGTTTTAATTATTCATACTTCCCTTGCTACAGATCAGACTTAGAGCCATAAATGATACAACGGTCTAATACTGTATGTTGGTTTCAAGCTGATGTGAATAATGATTCCATATAATAATGATATGGAAGCTTAGAATGGAGCTGTAGTCCCAATCACATCAACCAAAATGAAAATTGGATACTACTGGAATGCATATAAAATACCAAACATTAAATTCATGGTGTGGAATAAGGATAGAACACTGCCATTTATGATAATATAAATGGTAACAATAACAGACTGGGTTTCACAGCACCCTGTGAAATACATCTCCCTGTAAGTATATATGTGTGTCAAGCTGGAACACACACTTTGCCTAGTTCACACATTTGGTAAAGTGGATTTGAATCCACAGAAGCTTAAGACACAGCAACAGAGTCAAATTTGTCTTATATTAGCAAAGTGTTTGCTTGGTACAAATTTATGACAGCAAGCAACATACCAGAAAAATACTGCGTAATTGTTCTACTTTACAAAAAATATTAAGAAATTACGTTGATCCTGACCAAACAAAGGGAAGAAGTCATACTACCAAAAAAATAAAAAATAAAAATTGGGAGAAGCAACAAAAACTTCACTATTATGCTTTAACATTAGAAATGTAAATGCAGCAGTATTTCAGGCTGTTGCTGTAAGATTAAAACTCAGCCAACATCTATGCAGCACCTGTGCACAACCACTGTTGTCAATTAACCATACACTGGAGGGCGACTGCTGTTGTGCCCACTTGGGTTGCTCATGGTGTATGAGAGATCTACCAAACCCTTCAAGCTAACCCGCACAGGCTGCATCACACAAAAAAGCACCCATACCTGTAGACGTATGAACACCCCCAGACTGTATTATGGTAGCTATGTGGAGCCCCACTACAAATACAACTTTTGTGGAAACTCTTCTTGTGAGACTGACTGCATGTGAAGTGGATCTCAGTTAAAATACTTTGGTATAAATTAATTCCAAATAATGTAACAGTTATCATTTTTTAGAAAGAAAAATATAAATCATGCACTT
This sequence comes from Intellagama lesueurii, assembly GCA_037013535.1. NCBI lineage: Eukaryota > Metazoa > Chordata > Lepidosauria > Squamata > Agamidae > Intellagama > Intellagama lesueurii. The sequence continues at coordinate 177,760,978 of JBAJHW010000005.1, read as the reverse complement.
ATCCCACTTCTGTCAACTCCACGTTAAGCAAGTTCATTACTGCTGTTTTTAGGATAACCATAGAGGAATTCTACCAATTTTATATCAATAAAAAAACAAAGGTGTCCTGCATAATCACACAGGCAAGATGGGGACAAAAAAATTGGAATGGAAGGGAAATCAAAGGGAGAAGGTTTAATGAATAGTATTTAGATCTGTGCTATCCAGAACTTACTTTTCTGATGTCATCTAAAGTGTTGATCTCTGGAGACAGGCCACCATGCACACACAGGAACTGTTGGTTCATCAGAGCAGCCAAGGGAAGGCAGTCAAAGGCATCCATGCAGGCATCATACACACGTTCTGAATACTTTATTTTACCTTTTGGATATTAAGATGGTGTCAGACAAAAAGTACCAAGTATGGGGAAAATACTGCATTTAGAGGAGTTCAGTGTTACAATTCTGAGGGCCTAAACCTGTCAGAGACCTACATTGGCCACTTTAGGGCAGATAAAATTAGATGTTTTCTACACATCCTTTGACCAGCAAATAATTTATGGACTTTTGTCTCAGGTTGCCTTTCACTGCAGGACACACACAAAATGCACAAGGAGAGACACTAATGCTAGAAAAAATGTTGCTATGTCTGCATACAAACACTCCTTTTTTTCTACCAATAGAGTAAGAGTGTCCAGCACACTTTCAATTGAATATGGCTCAGTAGTTCTGATCTATAAAATGCCTGATCTTTGGGCCTCCAAGCAAATGCCTGCCTGGCAGTTAAATTAGTCACTGAAGCCCCATCTCTGAGTGCCCTTGCTTATTAGCCACTAGAGTGAAAAGTTGTGGGTTTTTTTGTTTTTTGTTTTTTTGTTCCACCTTGACTGCTAAAATTCTCAATGAGAGCCATCTGGCACTTTCCTTCAGTCAGACAAGGTTTGTCCCATCTCTTTAGTTTTTACAAGTTAGTTTTGTTGGCTTAATTTAATTTATTCCAGTTTGTGTCATTAGGCAAAAGTTTTTGTTTTATACAACGGTCTATTCTCTGCTGTTCTTTTTCCTGATGGTTTCAGGTTCACAAATTTTGTTATGCCAACTTGAAAACTACTTGGACAATATATAAACACAAAGCTGATAAATAAAAGGATATTAAATCCATTTTAAAATAATGAAAATAAATTTCATGGGTGATAATCTTACATACATATTAAAACATGCACTGGCCAGATCAGGTATCTGGCTGAAGAGCCAGAGGTTGGGAGTTCAGTTCCCTACTCTGCATCCCAGAAAAGTCAGTCTGTGTGGTCTGGGGCTAGCTGCACAGTCCCAGGATGCTCCCAGAAGAAGGCAATGGTAAACCATTTCTGAGTATTCTCTACCCCAGAAAACTCTGAAAAGAGTCACCATAAGTTGAAATTGACTTGATGGCATATTATTATTATTATTTATTTATTACTACTACTACTACTACTACTACTACTACTACATACAAATTTAAAAAATCCTAATATTTGGTTAATGCAGTTCTTCCTCAAAAACAAAGATTACTTTTAATATTGTATTAGGCACTTCCATCCTCCATCAAAGGGCAGGTCACAGAAACCATCACCCTACGCATTCCCAGTATTTTCAGAACCATTCATATGAAATAAATGGGATCGTTCAATTAATCTGAAATGTTAATTTACAAGTATGCATATTAAAAATGTAATAAACTATTAAGTCTTTTCAGCCAGAATTCAATAGAGTAAATGTCACTCTACACTCTGTGGGTCATGGTTTCCCAAATGTAGCCCCAGGGGATTTCCATGCAACTAGCGAAGCAAAAGTATGATCCACCAACAAGAAAAGAAGTGAGACAACAAAATCAGGAGAGGATTATGGCAGCAGGACTGAGAATGAGCATGGGAACCAATGGTGAACGGGACGCATTTGTCCCCACCAGTGGAGATTCCAGGGGGCAATTATATCCAAGGGGAGCAAGTTCTTCTGCCGTTCCTACCAATTCATTCCTACAATTTTTCTCAATACTTGCTAAGGAAGGGGGTGTCACAAACACTTACACATGCCAAAGGCCCCTCCAAATAGGAGATTTTGTTCTGCTAACTTCCTCTGAATCCTAATGCCTGGACATGCCTCCTGTTTATCAGAGCCATTTGCCCACAACCCACAGCCTTCCAGAGAACATCGGAGCTCTCAAAGAAGACATAAGCGCTATCCAGTCCAGAATAAGATCACTCTACAAAAACATAATGAGTTTGGAAGAAATGCAAAAGACAAGAACTCCACATTGTGGCTTTGACTCCAGAATACAGAGTTCAGGAAAGGTAAACTCTTCCAAGCACAAAACATTTACAAAAGGATCAGCTTTCAAACTTACACAAATGAATAATTTGTTTTCATACTGCAAGGGTACTGTGAATATAATTTCACTTTAATAGAAAACAGGTTTAAAAATTGCTTTAGGTTCATCTAATTCCTACATGAACTTTTAGGCAAAGGTTCCCCTTGACATTTAGTCCAGTCGTGTCTGACTCTAGGGCGCGGTGCTCATCCCCGTCTCCAAGCTGTAGAGCCAGCATTTGTCCGTAGACAGTTTCCGTGGTCACGTGGCAAGCGCAACTATACACGGAATGCTCTTACCTTCCCACCGTGGTGGTACCTATTTATCTACTCGCATTTACATGCTTTTGAACTGCTAGGTTGGCAGGACCTGGGACAAACGATGGGAGCTCACTCCGTCGCGTGGATTCGATCTTACGACTGCTGGTCTTCTGACCTTGCAACACAGAGGCTTCTGTGGTTTAACCCACAGCGCCATCACGTCCCCATTTGAACTTTTACACACCTCCAAAAGGAATATAAGTGATATAAATGATTTTGACTCATACTTACATTCTTGTTTAAATGTGAAATACTCTGTTAAATGTCTACATTCATGATTCCCACGCAGTAAAAACAGTGTTTTGGGATAAAGAATTTTCAAGGCCCACAAATACAGCACACACTGCAAAGAAGAAAAAGTAGAAAGGTGGTCAAGGATAAATATTTCATTCTCTTTTACAAAAGAATCTGTATATGAAATCTTTTCTAATTCAACTTGTTAATCATTCAAAGGCTCACTCAGACTGCTAGATGTTTACATTCATTTTGTTTCATACACTTTTCTGCTAGCTTAGTTTAGCAAGTTATCATGTTTTTTTAGTATTATTTCCCAATTATAGAGAAGCAAGATTAGTCTCCATAAAATTTTGTTCCCACGCCTACCCCTGGATCCTCACAGATTTTGCAGTATCATTCCCAGATAAAAGAATACATCTGTATGTGGGGGGACAAGAAGCACTAGCTATATAACAATTAAAATCTCTTAACAAAACAGAAAACTCTAACTGTGCTTTATAAAAACTAATTAGTTTATGAAGCTACGAGTATGTGAGGAAAGTAAACAGCTGTTGTACTACATTAAACCCTTAAGAGAGCTATTGGAGCCTGGTTCAATTCCACCATCACATTAAACCATAGTTTCAGCTAGCCATGGTTAAAAGCCTAAAAATGCAATTCAACTTTTGAGATGGACAGCCAACAAACAATGCTTCAAAGCTATTTATCTGCTTTTACTTCCCACCTAAGTTTCACAATTCCTACCCTGGTGATGTGGCAGCCGACCTAACAACAGTTCTAACTGTAGTCTGCTAATGGTTGTGCAAATCACAGGACAGCCATGTCTTAGAAAACAGCTTTGAACTGTGATTTGATATCCCACAGAAATCTTCTCATAAACTATGGTTTGTAAACTGGGATCAGATTTGACATAAAACTAAACCATTGTTCAGATCACAAACCAGGTTTCAAAACTATATCCAAACACATTCACTGTCCTCAATTTGAGACATCACAGATCTTCACATGTGAGCTAGATCTGAGAAATTTTAAGTACTTGCTAAGAGATGAGAACTCTTCTACACCCCCTCACAGCAATTTGTCACATAACTTCTTTGCTCAAGAAAACAAAACACAATAATGTTTTTCTTCATCCTAAAATTTACTAGTTGCATGGAAGGCGATAAGGCTGCACCTACTTCCCACTGTCTTTCATGGCCCCAAGTTGCTCTCTCTCTCTGGCACCTCACAATCTGACAAATGATCCCTTTGATCTTCCTGCCTATATAGGTCTATAATAAGAATTTTTAATGCTTTTCAAACAATCTCTTTTTGTTTCATCTCATTGATGTTGGAAAGGATCAAACAGTTTTGTCCATGCCTATTAAAAGACTTAAGGCCATTTTCTTAACTTCTCTGTGTGTATGTGTGTGTTTGGGGATGTAGCCCTCATATTGTCTCTGTTAATCTGACAAAATTAAACAAAGCTGAAGTAGCGAAAGGGGCACATCTGAAGTACAGGAAGAACAGGGAGAAGTGGAACTCTTGAAGTTGTTCCTTTTTAATCATGCCTACAGCAACTCTTCTTGCCAAGTCACCTCATCTTTAGACAGTTAAAAAAAATGAGGACAAAAGTTTCCCAGAGGCTTTTTCTCCTCCATGAGATACTTGAACAAAAGCTACAATGTTAACCTACAGCATTACTTCCAGTATTTTACAAAATGAAAAATGTTTGGACACTTCCACAGGTAACAGAAACATGCAGAAATGTAACCTTTGACAAATAATTTTGGAGTTATAAAAATGCTAGTATGGAGACGATTTGAATTCTGAGGCAAAACCTTCTAACTTGTGAGATGGAGTGTGGGAGCTTAATTCCAGAAACATTTGTTACAAGGCAAAATCATGACAATCTCTACAAGGCTGATCATTACTACAGACAAGAAACAGGAGCAGACACAAGGATATTCTGAAGATCTGCTTTGAACATGGCAGAGAGTGGCGGAATTAAACCTAGCAGTGATACAGCTGCAAAGAACAATCATGCAGTCCTTCAGGGAGATTGTCCCAGAGAAAGAAAACGGCTGGTGCTAGTTCAAGACCACTAAGAAGGAGCTGCCAAAGTACCCTGCCGAAGCCAAGGAAAACAAATCCTACTTAGACAATAAGAACCTCTGTTCAAGTCAAGTTACGGCCAGTTCAATTTAATTGCCTGGCAGTGATGCTGACAATGGAGTGTTTTAGGAACACTGAAGACTTTCATGATCAACACTCTAAATATGAGCCAAGTTCTGATCAAGACAGACACCTGTGAAAATGCAAGCAAACCTCTATGTTTTGGTACCATGTGTAACCATTACACAAGAGACTGAGGTTATAGGGGCTGTACAGAAATGCTTCAGGAGGGAAACTCCAGTAGGGAAACTAGATAGACAGACTAATGAGGAGTTTGTGATCATGGCCCATCTTGTGAATGGAAGACTGAGCAGAATGGAGTATCTAAGGAGAGGCTCTGATTGTGTGCTCCATAACAGAACATGGACATACATGGCAATATTTTAATGCAGGTTCTATTTGTTCTATTTAAAGTGTGCTTCTTATATATCACCCATAGTTCTTAAAGCACTCTCTGGGTGGTTTACAAATTAATTATGTAGGCTACACATTGCTCTCCCCCCACATGAGCTGGATACTCACTTTACCAACTTTGGAAGGATGGGTCAGCTTTGAGCTGGCTACATAAGCCCATGGGGATCAAACTGATTCAAGTCTTGGTTGCAATAATGCAATTTACCCAATGTGTCACAAGGCTCCTTTATTTGTTGATAAAGTGAAAGGATGAGATATTCAGAGTTTTCCTTCCCCTCTCTATTATTTATACTGAACCGAATGCAACAAATCCAGTTTCCTAATTTGCAATGCAATGTGCTTAAAAGCAAGCATCTAGCTCTGTCTTGTGCAGCTTTAGCTGCTTTACTAACTGCCAGTAGCAGTTTATAACAGAATTCTTCAGCTCTCATTGCTATAGTTAAGTTTCTTTCCTTTGTTTTGTTTGAATGTAAAACTGTAATTGTTGTTTGCGTAGAGCAGTGATTCTCAATCTTGGGTCCCCAGATGTTCCTGGACTACAACTCCCAGAAATCCTGGCCAGCACAGCTAGTGGAGAAGTCTTCTAGGAGTTTTAGTCCAAGAACTTCTGAGGACCCACAGTTGGGAACCTTATAACATGCTCAGATGGCCTCAAGTCGCAATAATTTGACAGCACTGGCTTGTTGAAACTTTAACACATCTGAGCAGTGATACACAACATAAAAGAGATGGGACTGACCCTCTAAATTACTTCCTCCTTTATAATATTCGGCTTGGCCTTCCTCAACCTGGCACAAAGTGTTGGACCACAACACAGCATCCTAATCCATCATCTCACATGGGATAAAGAGGATGGGAGTTACAGTCCAACATACCCAGCTAGCACTGGTATGGAAAAGGCTTCTTGAGCTCAACTTACATATCTGTTAATGCATCACACTATGTATTTCCCTACCCCAGCTCTGTAATCACTGGTTGCTACTGGTGGCCCTGGAAAATGTATAGCTTAATGACATTAGGGTAAGAGATTAAGCTGAACTACATGTTCTGAAGTGAGTGGGGGAACTTGACATTTTTTATTGGCAGTCTCTGTTCTTTATAACATGTAGTTCTGTCCTTTGCTTTGTTCAAATTTTATTCTCTGTTAACCTCATTGCTTCTTGTGCCTATTCACCGTGCTTTCTCATTAATGTGTTGAATCATTTCCTTAACATTCTTCAGTGGGTGTTTTCAGTTCTTTGTGGTTAGAAACTAAAACAGTGAAAGGATTTCCATCTGGCTGCCTTTCTGTTTGTGGGGCTTTCTGTGTGTGTTTGGGGGTGGGGAGGTCACTGACTAATTGAGTGATCTCAGGCAAGATTCCACTCTTTCTTGTATCTCAGTTTATCTGACAAATTACAAACCATAATATCGATTTACCAAACAAATAAACCATCAGTTAAAGTGTTTTGTGCTCTTTTAAATAAAGACTAATGGAAAATGCAATTTTCCCCCATGATAAAATCTTCACATGGTCTCAGGCACTATTATATGACCTCAGCAATTGCAATGGAGTTCTGAAATGCAAAAATTTAGAACTTTGACATCACTAAGATTTATACTTATTTTTTATTCTCAGAGAAAATCAACAACTGATAGTACGGAGGTGTCAATCATTTCCCCAATATCCAGAATGCATAATTCCTTCCATCCCTTCTTTTCATACTGTGTAAAAGAGTTTTAAGTTTTTTAAAAAATAATTTTATTTTAAAAAGTAAACAGGCAAAACAATGTAAACTACAGTGTCACAAGCAGCCAGGAATAATTATGTTAAGCAAAATCATCCCTTTCCACTGAAGATGTAACTAGTCCTATAACAAGGAAGTGGATCAAGTCCTGGGAAATTAAAATATGTATTTTTAAAAGTAGATTTAGTTAATCAGGCAGCCAAACAGTGTGCTGTCTGTACTCACAGACTGAATAAACAGGAACTAAATTTCTCTGAATTTATCTTTGAGTTACATCTCTTAGTAATCTTAATTTATTTGATAGTTTATCCATGAGGGCTAACTGTTAATCCTTCTAAGACAGGAGGTGCTATCAAGACCACTTAATTTCCATTTATGAGTGATTTCTAATCTCAGTGCTTTGAGCCAGAGAGCTATTCATTCTCCATGTAGTAGTCCTTCATTTTCACCAGCAAATAGTCAAAAGTACTAAAAACCCTCATTTCTGATATGCAGTGTCTTATACAAGGTCAATTATTTAATTCCCAAAACTGGCTACTTTGAGACACTGTCATGTGAAGTGTTATACAAAACGTTTAGATCAGTTCATACAAACTTCCTATGGTGTTCCGTGTATGTGCCATGTGGCATGGAGATCATTCTTATGCATCTTCTTCTAATTCAATTCTCCAAAAAATGTCTAGTTTATGAATGTAGGATATTGTGCTTCTGTGCTCACAATTCAAAAGGCCAGGAAATGGTCCAATATTGCTGCAAAATATCATGCCTGCATTGGCAGCAGGAAAAAGGATGATCCTGCAGAAAAATCATTTGGATCCATGAGGATCCGTGCATCATCTCCATGTTTTTGCACCCTGCAAAGCCATGTGCAGAAGGACCCATGATTTATGTGGTTAAGTCTGTGGGTGCAAATAGGATCTATGGCCTGACAGTGGTTTAGGGAAGATAACATCTAAAAATCATATAGATCCTTTAACGTATGAGTAAAGTGGGTAAACCTACTTATGAATAAACTGGGAAAACCTATGAATAAACTGAGTAAAATGTGCTTTGAGATCATTCAAAGCCAAAAAGGGGAAAAAACAGTAATTTCACATCTTAAATTATTGTGCTGCTGTATAATATTATCTATTTTTTAAAATAGCTTTTAAAATATTTCCCCAGGCAGGAGCTAAGAATGTGTGCCCAGGACGGTGTTAAATACTTTCTTTCACACTGAAGGCCATGGCAGGATTTAAAGTGACAGACACTTGCCCTGTGGGCTGATTCCAGACACATTCTAGAATGCTACGCAATGCAAACAGTTCCTTTGGAATTCTCAGAATTTTTTTTTTTTTAAAAGGAGTTATTTCAGAAGATTTCTATCTTTATAAGGACTAATTAAAAACTCTGAATTAGAGCCATGAATGGCCCAATTTCTATGGATGAAAATAAAAGAGGTTAAAATGGGGATTTCCCCCCCAGGTATGCAAATTCTATCTCATCTACATTTTCATCTCTTTTCAATTAGCTGTAACTAAAAGTAACTTGCTTTTGCACAGGGTAAAACAGTATTACTTTGTTTAAAAAAAATAACTTGAAAACCCTTTGCACAAATGTCCCCAAATTGAGCACAGATCACGAGCAGACTTTCTGCTACATTTTGACCAAATTTGGTGCTGCTCTGAAGTCCAGTTTCATAGTTATAATTTTTTGTTTGGGGAATCCCTATTTTTTGATTTGGCTAGTACAATGCATTTTGCTTTTAAAGTGCAAAACATATGCCTACACTACTGTGTAGCCATAATTCCAGATCTTCCTGCCCGCTTAAGTTCAACGGAACACTGTCATATAAATTATACACACAAAGTTCTGACATCACAGTCCTTCAAGGTAGAAATTGCTCCGTGGTGTCTTTGACACATCAAAGGATCTCCTTTGCTCAGGCAATTGCTGTAACTCTGCTATCTACCTGGCTAGAGAGCACAGCACAGACTAAAAATACCACCCAATGGACACTGCTGCCATGCAACTTTTCTCCATTTTAAGACTTTGGCTAGCATCCTTGGCCGAGTGTAGAGTGTGAGTCTTTCTACAAAGAATGTATCAACAATTTCTAAGATATTATGAGATCCAAGCTATTTCCTGGTAGACAGATTCATGAACTGTATGATTATTTATTTATTTTGTCATCTGTGTTTTGAGAAGGTTTGTAGGAATTTTGAGGAAAGAGCTCTCTTTCCTGCTGATTGTCAAAACAGCTTTAGAGAAAGCAGTATTCATTTGGGAAGTATGCAGTTTTCTGTCTCTTTTGTAGTATGATGATAGGTCTACGGTGAATGCAGCAACAGCAGAAAGACCTTGCATGTGGAAACCAGTTGGTCAGTGCAAAATTTGCTGCTGAAAACTTTTCAATTTTTTTTTATTTTGCTATGTCCAATGGCCTAAATCCAACTGCCAGCTCCAAATGAATTAATAAGATCCATGTAAGTGTTGAATTATGTCACATTCATTCCATTCAGTAAGCAGTTAGGCTAAAAATTTTCACATTGATATATTAATTTTTTTTCCTGTGAATCTTTCATACAGGGAACAATAAATACATTAATTTCTGTGCCTTCCTTCAATATGCACATTGAAAGAATATTAGAATTGCTTGTGCACTCCTGTTCCAGTTATACAAGTATTTATGTTGCACTTTCAAGTGCAGTTTCACAAAGTGGACATTTTCTGTCTCTTTCCTCCCAATTTCCAAGACAATATCTGACCAGATCTTCACCCTGGAGCATATCTAGGCACAAACAAAACAGCATTTCAAGCTCTGCAGTTCCTGTTTCCTTTTATTACACTTGAGGCACACTTCCACTCCTGGGGTGAGCGGTTCTAAGTGGAAGCCAAGAATTTATCTTTGATTTCAGGATGGTGCTTGTATTTACACAAACTTCAAATTGCTGGTGGTGGTTCTTGGCAAAGCAAAAGTCCTTTCTAAACTGATTTTTGTTTGGAGGTTAGCCTGGAAATTTCTGAACATCAGACGCTTTCGCAAGATTTCCAGTAGACAGCATCGATGGCGGGAAACTGCATGAAAATTCCCTCCCTCTCAGCCGGCATTTCAGGCCTCAGGGTTTTGGAGGAGTAAGAAAAAAGCTGAGCTATGCCAACGTATAGGCTTGAAAAATGCTTTGGGTTTGGCTTCCATCCTAGCCCCTTCCAACCCTATGAAATATTACTCAAAATATTTATCCATTCTTTCATCCTATGTAGTAGTATTAGAAGAGGTAGCCGTTTTAGTCTGTGCTAGTCTATCAGGTAAAACTAAAAGAAAACTAAAAAATAAAGAAGACAAAAGTGTTGTGTCATCTTAAAGACTAACTGCTAAATTTTAATGTGAGCTTTCGTGGATAAGTCCACTTCCTCAGACATAAGAGACTCTTATGTCTGAGGAAGCGGACATGCCAACGAAAACTCACATTAAAATATAGCAGTTAGTCTTTTCAGGTGCCATAACACTTCTGTCTTCTTTATTTTTTCTTTTTCTTTTGGTATTCCCTGAGATATATCTGATGTATTTTCTCAATGTGGGATGACTGGAAGAGGAGGCAAAATGGAAGAGAAGGAATAATGTTTCCCATGGTTGTCTGGTTGGATGCTAGGTTAGTCCTTTTACTAAACGGAAAGTCTTTGCCCTTGTAACTGAACTTTGATGGAGAAAGTAAATGCAGAAGCACCTCAGGAGAAGAGTATGGAGGAGTTATTACAGGAGACAGAGTTGTAACTAGAGCAAGGCAATTGAGGTTTTGGCCCTAGACACCAACATTTAGTTTGGAAATGGTGTGAATCCCCTGGTGTTTTTTCCCCTTCTAGAAATGCATGAACCTACCTGGCCAGAGGGCTTGGTTGTGCGCCTACACCCAAGGCCTTCCTTCCCCATTTCTCTAACATCCTCTCTGCATATGTCAATCTAATGTAACCCAAGCTTAATAATAGAAAAGAGAGGTTCAAGCTGCCAAAATGACTAGTTACAGCTCCGACAGGAGGATGTGCCCCTTTAGACAACTTGGTTCCTCAGTTATTGAGGATTGTATAAGGGAAGTGCCAGCACTCAGAAATGGACTTGGAAGCAAATAAGCAGCCAATTAATACATAATATGTGGAAAATTAGGCAGTACCAGTCAGAATTCTGGAAGCTATGTTCCATACCAAGTAAAGTTTCCAAACCTCTTTTCAGGTCAGACATATTAATGATGTATTACAGTCATTTAACCAGGACTTGACAGAACCAAAGTGAATGCAAGAAAATGGAGTTTTCTCACTGATACAGTCCTTTGTGGGTGCATGGAAGAACAGGCAACTTCACACCTATGTCAGTGTACTCTATGCGCCTCAATGTGTACTATAGAAGATTTGATATTAGCTGCCTCAAATGCCCATGTTGCCCGTTATTGGGTGAACATTATCAGAAATATTTACCTAATACTTCACAGTTTTATTTTTTGTAAAGCAGTTTGCATTCTATATGTGTTTACACACAGGTTATTGCTTAATTTTATACTGCTTTCTAGTACTGTAATACTTCTGCTGAAAGAAAGAAAGAAAGAAAGAAAGAGTTAAGAGACCACAGACCACAGTGATCAAACTAAGTGGCTGCAGACAGAAAAAGACCTGCAATGCCACCTGGATAACAGCTGGCAATGCTAGATAAAGGCAAGGGTCACACAATGGATAATATCCCCTCCCAGATATATTATCTCCCCCTCCAAATATGACTGGATTTCTCTTTTTGGGATTTATGGCTTGGCTTTGGTGGATTGACTCTGGCAACTGACTTTCAGGGCTCTCTTCCTCCCCCCCCCCCCCCCCCCGTACCAGTCTTGTTTTGTGTTTGGGCTGGCTTTACTCATACCTCTCTACCTTGCCTAGTTTAATAAGAAAAACTCTGTACAGCATTATGTGTAATAATTATGTGCAAGTTTATTTAATAGATAATGAGCATGTACCAACCTTGTGTTACATGATATAAAACCAAACAGAGTATTTCTTATTAAACTTTGATATCATGCCTGGTTTAATGAGAAATATTTTGCTGGGAAATCTTACAGGTAACGGCCAATTTTTTATTTTTTGCAACAGATAATGTCAATGGTGATTTCTAAACATTAAAAAAATCACTTTCAAAAATTATGCTGCTTCTATTATGCTGGTATATTTATTCAACACAATTTTGGCCAATAAGTATTAACTGCTTTTATTAAAAAGTAGTAAGTCTGTACCAATCTTCTTACCATTTTATGAAATTTGCATAAATTAGACAATCTTTTTTAATCATTAAATAGATCCGTTTCAAATCAGATTTACTAAATTAATTTGAAAGTATTCCATTGGTAAGTATAAATAAAACAATGCCAAAAAAAAGTCATTTAATGAATAGCTTGATGAATAAAATAACAAAAGCCAAAGTAAAGTCCATACAGGAGTACCTCCAGGCTAGGTATCTGCTGTTAAAGACTTTTCAGTACCAAGCCATATACATTGTTGGAGTTATATAAATTAGAAGGACAGGGAGGGGGAAGCAATCCCATCCAGACCAGGTTGAACACAACTTCCTGAACCTGAGAGATATTTACTCACAATAATTTCTCACCTTAGGGTAAGGTGCAGTAGGACTGGGACTTGGCCTTCCTTAAGTGGCATCTGGATGGCTTATCTGCCCAGGGCAAGTTGCAGCAGAGTTAGAACCCAGTGCTCTATACGTGATGTCCAGACAGCTGTGCATACTGGGGGAAGCTGTAGCTGGAGTGCGGCTTGAGCCTCTACAGGTGGAACTTGGATAGTTGGTTGCCCTAGTGTAAGGGAATGCAGAACGAGGACCTACTGCCTGGGGGATCTCAGTGACTGATTCTGGTTTGGATCCTAGCAGTCCTCAATTCCAAGTTGTTGCCCCCACCTGCTATATCAGTAGTTCCCAACCTTGGGTCCTCAGGTGTTCTTGAGTTAAAACTCCCAGAAGCCTTCACCTCCAGCTGTGTTGGCCAGGATTTCTGGGAATTGTAGTCCAAGAACACCTGGGGACACAAGGATGAGAGCCACTGCAGCATAAGGAACAACCACTCTCTGGTCCAAGTGTCCAGCTACTGTGCATGGGTACCTTCCCCCCTCTCCTTTCACCTGTTGGATATGCTGGGGCCATTCACAGCATTCAAGCTGCTGGGCTACTGTACTAGTAGGCCCCTTCCTCTGGTCTGATGTCCCACATGGAGTCCTGGCTCATGCCCCCTCAGTTCTAGGTTCCTTGCCACCTGTCATTCTATACCACCTCACCTCCTTCTCCATGTACTTCAGGAGTCCCCACCCCTCTGCCTCACCCAAATACTCTCCTTCTTCCCCACCGCATCCCCACCAGCCTGTTGCTTCCCCCTTCAAATTCCCTGTCTCTCACTCTTCCGATACCCCTGCTCACCCTGAGTTGTTCAGCAACTGGCTACTGTTGTTGCTGGGAGCCGTACGCCGTGTTCTGCACCTTCAAAAGGGACGGGAGTTCCAGTGGCAGGCCCTCCCACTTGCTCACAGTGGGGTTCTATCTATTAACAGGTAGGGAAACATACGCGTGACTCTCTAAGCAATGTACTGCTTAATCCTCAAAGCTCTGCTATTTTTCTACCTTCTGCATCCCTTTGCTTTAATAACTGAAAAAGAGCATTATTTATTTAACTTATTAAATTATCTAAGTTATTAAGCCAGGAGAAGGAGCCCTGGGTTCCTTGCCTGGGGAATTTTCACAAATGGACTTCACTGTAGGACTTTGTAAATGGCAAAAATATAATTGACCATGTTTTGAGAAACGTTCCGTAAACAATGCAAGGGATTACAAATTCTGCCTACTTTGCATACCAAGCTAAATTAGCCTTTTATTTTTCCTAATGCATCATTGATTCTCAAGTCTTGCTTTTGTGCAGCTCTTAATACAATGATAAAGAGGGCCTTTAGCCTTGGGCCTGACATGGTCTGTGGGAGGATCTCGACCTGGAGATGAGACCAAAGAGGCTATACATGATTTAAAGGCACACTGCATGGAACTGAGCTCTGGTTTGGTTTGCAGCCCAGGAACTGACTCCACAGAACTCTGCTCTGGTTTGCAGCCAGAGAACCTGTTGCACACAACTGAGATTGGTTTGGAGCCTGAGCATCTGCTGCACAAAGCTGAGCTCTGATTTGAAGCCAAGGACTTGCTGCATGGAACTCAGTTTTGTAGTCTGGGAAATTGTGGCATGGAACATAACTGTGCTTTGCAGCCCTTTCAGTTGTTGACACAGGTCTTACTCCTGAAAAGATGTTCCCAGAACTCAGTGATGCTTTGTATGCTTGGTAGCAAAATATTTATATTGGAAAGCATTACAGCTGGTACAAACTATTTTGCTGAGGCCTCCTCCCACACTTTTAGCTCTGCCCATCACTGCAGTTTAAACCTGTCCCTGAGGCATTTCCTAACTTGGAATTTGGTCCCTAGGTGGACTTGACCCCCTTGATTGCTACATACAAATAGCCACAGGACTGCCCAACTTGTAACCCTCCCCAACGTCTTTGGCTCCTATAGGGCAAAAAAAACATGGACTTGGCAAAATCCTGACATGTACCAATATGGGACTAGTGAATTGGGCAGTCTCCAGTTTAGTTCTTGTCATGAAGTCATTATGTGGCTTTTAGGAAAGCCACCCCATTGAAGCTGGAGTTCCCACTCACATCTATAATGTGTGGATGATAGTACTCACCTTATTATGTGTTGTAAATACTACAACACAGGTGACCCACATGAAGGCATTGTTAAAGCCCAAAATACTGTCTAAGTATAATGGGTTATACATTTTACACAGCATTGAGGGCACAAAAATGAGGCACTTCCAAAAACAATCCTAATTTCATCTTCATTCCAAATTGTAAAATCTGCTACATTTAGTAAAGTGTGTGTTATCCAGTTTCCCCCCTATAATCTGCCAGCAGGAGGCAAAAAATAAAAATAAAAAACTAAATCCTATAAAAGAACAGCAAGGATTTGCAAACAAACAAAAGAAAAACAAAGCTCATTGTCTTTATTGCATGAAAAAGTAAACAATTTAATTTAAAATTATGATGTATTAAAACTTTGCAGATTTTACTGTGGTGTGTGACAGCTTATTTGTTTCTGCTATGTGCATTTAATAGAAGTTATGTTCCGTTCCAGTGTATTATTAAATTTCTTCCGCCCACTTCATATAATTTCCAATTCTTCTTCCTAACAATAAAGAAGTTTCCTTCAGCACTTTCAGTTTGAAACAAATTATTTGCAGCCTACAGAAAAGAATAATTCCAACCACCATGAAAAGACAGAAAGAAAGGAGTTTTAAGTCCAGGTCCAGAAACCAAGCCTGGATTCACTACAGACTCTAATTTTTTCTTTCACAGCAAGGAAAATATTAAATACAGAACAGCCTTAAACAATTACAACTGGATTAATCATGTGAAATTCAAGAAAGTCATGTGAGCCCTTTTTCTTCTCCAATTTTGTATGTAAAAACACCAGATCTAAATTGTAAAGAGATCCAGATATGACTGAGGCTCAGCAAAGCAAAGTAAAAGAAGCAAACTGCATTTCCAATAGGATTAACAAACTCTTAACAAACTGCTTCTCTATTTGGTGGTGGTGGTGGGGAAATCCCAATTATGCAGACTACCAGCGAAACAATGCTGTCTTTGGAACCCACCAATGTGATTATTCATAATGGTGGGTGACAGCATGGCTTCTAAAGCCAATATTAGGATAGGGTTAGGCTCATAAGGTTATTATTGGTGGACTTTCAAATAGCCTGACATCAAACCATTGTGATCATTAAAAATTAAGACCAGCATTTTCAACTGAAATTAGAAGCAAAGGTAACCAAAGTAGCTAATGGAGTATTGGTGTTATGTGCATGCTGTGCAGTTACTCTCAGGACCAACTGAAGACTGTTCACTGTCTTTCAAAGGCTGCCCTAGTTTGAGAGTGTTATAGCACTCTGATAGTGAGAACAAATACATCTTATATGACTTTAGATCGGCTCTCTCTGGATGACCATGTGAAGTCCATTCTAACTTTATGAAACTTCCCTATATATTATTTTATATTTTATGTGGGATGGGTGTTTTTTTTTCCATCTCAAAACCACATCTTTGTACAGTGTTTGCTATTTTGCTACATTATCTCAATATTCTCTGATATTTTTGTTATCTTTCATAGTATCAGATCTAGGCAAACTTACTGCTTAGCTACCTATTTTCCATATTGTCAGTTTCTTTTCCATATCTACATATATGCATGTACCTTTGCTAAATTTAACTTAACACAGTCCTCCATTTTAACATGACAACTTCCAATCCTAATCCAAAACTCAAGGGTGTTTTCAATCCATTCTACTTCAGTATCATCAGGAAATTTTGATGCTTTCATGGAGAATTATGCTGCAAAAAGTGTTAAATAGGATTGATTATGGGAAATGATTCTTCAGGGAATAACTAAAGCTATAGGAACTATTATGCATAAGGCTGTCACAGGACAATATTAATTTCAAATAAAATATTTCAAATAAAATATTTCACACACACACACACACACTCAGAACCTGAAGATCAGACAGACACACATGTGAATGCACAAACCCACTCACAGAGGAGGGGAGAGAGATGTAGAGTTACTGTGAGGGAGGCTCCAGTTCCTGGAAAAACTTTTTCTGTGGAGAGTTTTGCCAGCTTCCTCAGCACCTGGAAAAGGATGAGGGGGGAGGAGCAGCCGCAACACCTGTCTGCCTCATCCAGCTACTCTGTAGTGGTGTAAAAACATGAGTCCCCATGATTTTCATAAGAAGGATCATTCCGAACCACAAAAACATGGGTCCCAAGCACACCTTGGATTGGTAGTCTGTGAGCACAGACGGGATCTACGATTTGATGGTGGTTTGGTGAAGATTCCATATAAAAATCATATGAAGTCATGAAATCATCTCTTCTTTCTTGTCCTCCCCCCCCCCTTCTTCTATCCCGCTCTCTTTCCCTCCTAGAATCCCCAATGAAGGTCTCTCTCTCTCTGCCAAGCTGAAGCCTCATTTGCAGCAGCTGGCAGACAAAGGGCCTTCCTCTTACCCACCTCTCCTCACTCTCTGGTGGAGAAGAGACCCAGCACATGCACACGGAGAATGAGCATGGCGACACAGATATGGGGAGCAGTTTTCCCCAACAGAGGAGTGCACATTGGGCAAGTCGATCCATAAGACACCTGCCTCAAAATAGAGAACTCTGGCGGAGGAGCAGAAAAACTCAGTCCCCTGTCACATTACTCCGCTCGTGCACATACCTAGTGTAAATGCCCAAATTTAAACTGATGTAACACATGCTAATTTCAATTTCAAGTGGGGTTTTTAAAGTAGCAGGATTGGGCTGTTATACATCCAGAATATAACTAATGAGCCAGTTCTTCTCCCAATGGTTAAGCTAATTTCTTGGCTGCTGTGGATACTATATTTATCTGAGGGTCATTTTTATCCATATTCTGTATGGATAATTTTGAAAACATGCAAAATGCAAAACAAAAACACCCCTCTCATGCTCTCACCTGGCAAGTGAGAGGAAACTTCTAAAACTTTAATTCTTATCTGCAAGAATGAAATAAGCAGACTTATATGACTAAGATACCACACGACATCATCTAAATCTAACTGCAAGTCCCAACTAGAACAGATCCACTGAATCAAGAGATGACGTGTGAGTGAACATTTATGTAAATCCTACTGATTCAATTGGCCTACTCTAGGTGTGGCCAGCAACTGAATTCAGATCCTTACCTTTGTTGCAAGGTACTAATATAGTTGGCCTTTTGCAATTAAAAGCAAGGATGGTGGAATTTTTCAAGCTAAATCTCTCCAGTAATAATCTGAGTTTCTAGTATTTAACACAGCAGCATGAAAAGACCATATTTTTGGATGACAACTCATTTGGAATAGTATACACAGCCTTATACTAGTAATTCTTCTTCAGCCAAGGATTAGTCCTTATACCCTGACAGTGCCTGGGAACCAAAATGCTAATTCAGGTACAATCCAAGAGTATGCGTATACAACAGACCTCTGCATTTACAACCTGACTCGTTTCCTGCAGGTTGCTATAAAGCCTGCTGTTGTAAGTTAAACCTTATTTTCCCATTAGGCTCAACACTGAAATAGAGTTTTTGTTTCTGGCAAATGCCCATGCCTTATAAAATGAAACCTCTGCTGTCTTCTCACGTCTTGTTGATGCCTTCTTTTAGCCTGAAAACTGAGTGCTCCTCTCCAATCTTTATTGTCTTCTCACTTCTCCACTTTGCTCCCACCGTCTTGCTTATTTGCTGCAAGCTCCTCTCCAACCTTTTTTATCTTACTTCTTCTCCTTCCCATCTCCACCCTCTTGCTGTTGTGCCTGGTGAGGTAAATGTGCCAGTGGACAGCACTGGCCACAGTGTTGTGAAAGTGAACTGGATGCCAGGATGGCATTATCTAATATTGGAATGGTGTTAAAAGTGGGTGGGGTGTATAAAATAACCCACTGTAAGCTAGGAGTACCCTGTATTCAGTGGAATTCTTTAAAGTCCTCTTTTGAATAACAGGCCTGAACAAAGTACTACAGAACTTTTGGACAACTTTAGTATCAACAACAGATGAACAAGTAGCACAGAGGGCTGCTATTTGAGAAACCCAAGTCGAAATGTCCTTAGGTACATAAAGATGATTATTTTTGTGTCTGCCATGATGCAGTAAGATTCTCAGGAAACATTTGATTAGACTAACATTCATGTAACTTTCGGGACTTCAGAAAACAAAATAAAGCATCCCGACATATAACAATGTAATGCTTTCTTGAGCTTATATTTTAAGAAATAAAATTTAGGTAAGTAACTTTCTGTGCAGAAAATAGACACATCCTTCTCTTGCAACAATTCAGCCTGGAAATTTTATGTCAAACTATCTTCTCACTGCAGATGGTGACAGCAGCCACGAAATTAAAAGACGCCTGCTTCTTGGGAGGAAAGCGATGACAAACCTAGACAGCATCTTAAAAAGCAGAGACATCACCTTGCCGACAAAGGTCCACATAGTCAAAGCTATGGTTTTTCCAGTAGCGATGTATGGAAGTGAGAGCTGGACCATAAAGAAGGCTGACTGCCGAAGAAATGATGCTTTTGAATTGTGGTGCTGGAGGAGACTCTTAAGAGTCCCCTGGACTGCAAGGAGAACAAACCTATCCATTCTAAAGGAAATCAACCCTGAGTGCTTACTGGAAGGACAGATCCTGAAGCTGAGGCTCCAATACTTTGGCCATCTCATGAGAAGAGAAGACTCCCTGGAAAAGACCCTGATGTTGGGAAAGTGTGAAGGCAAGAGAAGAAGGGGATGACAGAGGATGAGATGGTTGGACAGAGTCATCGAAGTGACCAACATGAATTTGACCAAACTCTGGGAGGCAGTGGAAGACAGGAGGGCCTGGCATGCTCTGGTTCATGGGGTCACGAAGAGTCGGACACGACTAAATGACTAAACAACAACAAAATCTTCTCTAATGCATGCTACAGGGAGAATATTCAAATACACATTCATGTATTTACAAGAATAGTACATTTGTCCTGTAAATTCATTTCATAGCCAAAGTGAGAAAGCAGACTTACTTCAATACTGAAGTACCCTCTGTCAACATAGTCCCCTAGAAAAAGGTACCGAGTGTTGGCAGGAGAACCTCCCACTTCAAAGAGCTTCATCAAGTCAAAGAATTGTCCATGGATGTCCCCACAAACTGAAACAGAGAAAGGTGGAAAGAGCCTTTTATATGTTATACACATGTTATACACACATCTGTATTTATTTGTTGACGAACATTCAAATCCCATCATAAAATCAACGAATCACAAAATAATGGAGTTGGAAGGGATCTATAAAGCTATCTTATGACTCCCTGTACATTTTGGATCAAGTAATTTTGTTCTTCCATGATGAAGCAGGCCAGATCTAGCCCAGTCCAATTTATGTCAAGGATGGTCAGTTTGTCCTTCCAATGCTAGACCAGACCTTAGGAATGTTGCCTATTTGGATTACAACTCTCATGAACCTCCCACCAGGATAGCCAGTGTTTGTAACCCCCAAAAGCAATCACCTCCAAGCTACATGTTGAATTGTAGTTCAGTTAATTATTTCTCACCAATGACTATGTTGGGTAGAATTGATGGGAACTGCAGTCCAGCAATTTATGGACGGCCACAAGTTGCCCACTCCGGTCTGCATTGGCTGGCAGCACCTTTCCAGAATCACTGTCAGAAGTCTCAGCCGGTGACTCAAGAATCTTTGTCACCACTCATGCATGGGTCATAGGCTACCATAGGCAAATGAATGCTTTCATCTGAGTTTTATCATGAGACTTTTATTTCTAAAAGTATCCAGGAACACATGGGTATTTTCTTGTGTAACCTAAGATGAACAAGTACAGCCTATCATCAATATCATGCACAAAGCCTTCTGCTGACATTTTGTGTATTCAGTATCAGTGGATGCAAAACTTATTCTGGGTTTCACAACTATAAAATGCATCACAATTGAGTAAGGTGGTAACTGTGCTCCTCCTAAATAATTCAGATGCATTACAGGACTGAGGGACCTGACCAAAACTTTAACTATTGAGCATTCTGTTTGCAAAGTGACAAATACACAAAGAGTCCTTTCAGTTAGTCATATTACATTCTGAGGATCCATAGACAATATAACTCCCTTCTTGTATAACAATTACAGTCTTATCATCCTGTATTCTTTTAGAAGTCACTTCAGTTTCATGAACATAGCACACATACTTATTTGTAGAAGCACTGAGCATGCTTTTGCAGCCAACAAGCAGATAATAATTTCCCATCAGGTTGTTTACTTCTTTATTTATTAAAACTATGCACTACTAGGAGATAAACACCTCAAAATTAAGATTTAGGAGGTGGGTAAAAAAGCAATTATTCATAGAGAAACAAAATTATGGTGTAGCAAATGTGCCGCTAATGAGTTTGTACTAAAATTCACCACACTCTACAATACAAACATTACTCATATCCCATTGTCTTTGTTTCACAGCATGGTGCCGGATTATCTTGATTCACTAGCTAAAGGAAAGCTGCAAACTAACCGTCTTCCTCCTCTCCTAATCATTAGGGCATCCCACTTGATGACTACAGGAAATCAATGCAGCAATTGCAGCAACAGAGCTAGCGGTTCCTGGAACCCTCACTAACACTGGTCATTGTACAAAACCAATGTTACTACCAATGCAACTGATTTATTCCTTGTTTATTTTTCTGTGCTTCCATTTCTACCAAATAGCTTCAGGACTGCAAAATGGAAAATATGTGTGAAATGCTCATTCTCATTTTATCACTTTGACATCAAGTGCCATTTTCATTTCTCATCCTGCATTTACTTTGTTGATTTTTTTAAACTTTTTAATCAAAATAATATTCAACACATTCAACAACGGTGAAAGTACAAGAGAAACAAGATCACTACATTGTCTCAAACAGCAATCCAAATGGAAAAAAGAGCAGCAATTTGTTAATAACACTAATAATACTATTAATAAATCATAATAATCATAACAGTGCATGCCAGTTGAAATAGAACAGTCCTTGCTGCCTATAGAAATGTTCAGAGGCCAAAATATAATGCAAATAAAGAAAAGCTACAGCTACCAAGGCAGGTAAAGGCTAATTTTTATTAGGCATGGTCACGAACCACATATGGTCTCCCAACAACTATTTTGAGACACTCCATCTCTTTGTCAAAAAAGGCCATTTTCTGTACCTGGAAACAATGGTTTTGAAGTTAGGCCCCAAACAAAGATGAGAAAACAAAACCAAACAAAAAAACCCCAACCATCTTCAAGTGACTGTCCAGATATTCCCTGAGTTTATTCCACCATACATCCCATATTTCTCCATTTCTGGTTGTGGGATTTATTTATCTCATTTTTTTCTGGTAGTAGGAACCTGGAACCTGGATCCTCTTGGTCTGCAATACAGGTTTATATAATTATGCACAGTTTGGAAAATATGTTATCTTACAATGGTTCGTTGTTTTAGCTACTGCAACTAAAACAAAGTTACCAGATAAACTTACATAAGATCAAACCTAACTCCTGGTTCTGTCTAGATGAGAATATGGAACTGCTGGGAGAGGTTGCTTGGAGTTTTACAGTTTGGTGTCACTAGCATGATACCCAGCTTTCCTTCTCCTTTCCATCCAAATGCACTGAAGTTATCTGCATTCTAAATCTCTCTCTGGCATCAGTAATGACTAGATGAGGGTGTGCAAGTTGAAGCTTAATCCAGACAAGACAGAGATGCTCCTGGTCAGTGATGACCAGGGAGACAATGGACCAGGAATCCAAACTGTGCTGAGTGGGATTACACTCCCCCTGAAAACACAGATTAATAATTTCAGTATACTACTGAATCCAGCCTTGATACCCAGTTGTCAGCAAAGGCCAAGCACATATTTGCACAATTAAAACTAGAATGCCAACAGTGCCCATTTCTGAAGAAGTCTGATCTGGCTATGGTGGCCATGCCTTAGTTGCATTACATTTGGAATACCACAATATATTTTCTGTAGGGTTGACTTTGCAAAGTGTTCTGAATTTCCAGGACTTCCAAAATGCTGTGGTCCTGGTGGAGCCCTTTATAACAAGAAGAGGACCTTCTGGTACAAGAGTTTCATTGTCTACCAATCCATTTCCAGGCACAATTCAAAGTGCTGGTTGTGACTTCTAAAGTCTTACAGCCCAAAGGACTGTATCTCCCTCTGTGCCTGACCAGAGACCTTTCTTTCTGTCTCACCATTCTCACAGGCATGTTTGAGGACATGAGAGAAATGTCTTCTCCACTACCTAATCTGTTCCAGAGGGTCCTCCTACCCCACCTCTGAAGACCAGAAGGCATGTAGAGAGCTGCTGGGGCAGGAATGTTGACTCCTTTGGCAGAAAGTCAAGATGGTTAACACATGGAACTAGCTACTTTAGGCTCCTCTAAAGCCATATTAAGGGGTTCTCTAATTCAGCATCATCAAGAGTGGTAGAGAGGAGTGGTTAGCCATGCCTCCTCTATCACTGTTTTCTTCATGCAAGCTGCAACAACTCTGAAAAAGAGCTATTCTATTCATATGTGGGGTCTATCTGTGGGCAAGACATGTGGAAAATCTGGGTTCTTGCTTGTGTGTACAGCCTGCACATGGGCAGGAGCCTCTCCTCTCCATTGCTGCTTGCATGAAGAAAGCAAAGGGCTATGTGTTCTCTTCTAGCTGTGTTCACAATGCTGAACAGGGCTCACGTGTTTGTAGAGAGTCTGGTGTAATACAAGAGGCATCTTATGAAAGAAATCAAAAGATTACTTAAGATTTAGCTATGTATAAATTGTTTCATTTCCTCTATTTAATTTAACCTGGATGCACTCAAGAGAAGGCTGGACACCAATCTGTCAGCTCTGCTTTGATTTGGATTTCTGCACTGAGCAGGGGGTTGGACTCAATGGCCTTATAGGCCCCTTCCACTCAATTATTCTATGGTTCAATTTTTTAAAAAAATGTGATAGCGGAAGAACGAACAAAAAGGGTGGGTTTTACTAGTTGTCAAAATTTACTTTTTCAAAATACATCAAGAATTGCAGAAATGCCTTTTATCACAATATACGTGTATATGCACATAGTTACGAATGTTGATTTACTCATGTTAATTAAACTTCCCATGTTAGAGCATATATCAAAAATATTACCACTGTTTGTTAATCTGAATACCAACCTGGCTATGCTTATGTGAGAATAGAAGCTAGATTAAAATATATGTGCAGAATATTTATCCACTTAAATATACAGACGGCCTAAAACTACGTGGAGTAGACATGGGCATGAACCTTGATTTGGAGGTTTGTGCTGGTTTGTATGCATGGCACCACAGGTGCCATGTGTTTCCTTCCTTTGCTTCCCCGGCCAATTACCCACTCACCAGTTGGAGTGTACTCCTGACCTCCTTTGGCTGTTTAGCCAGTCCCCGGCAGGAGCATGGGGTTGCCTGTCCTGCCTCCTTGTCTGAGTGGGCTATCAGGCAAGGAGGTGGGGCAGGGAAACCCGTGTTCCTGCTGGAGACTGGTTCAACAGCTGAAGAGGAGGAGGACAGGAACATTCATTGGGTGGTGAGTGAGGGATCCATCTGGGGAGACAAGGGAAGGGAACACGTGGAACCTGTAGTGCTATGCGTACAAACGGGCACAAACCTCTAAACTGAGCTTCATGCCCATCTCTAACCTGGAGGAAAAATTCAAAGGCTGACTGTTCCCATTTGTGCCTGTGTCATCCCCCACAAATGTTTTCAGCAACATTTTTACTAGACTAGAGATTCTTCTTCCCATATACAATAGGCTCACTCAAGGAGGGTTCACACAGCAATCTGCTGATGCCATGAAAATACACACCGAATATGATTTGGTACACTACTGGTGTCAGATGGAGAAAATCAATCTGATTTAGAGTATCTTGCTTTTTTTACATAGCTAAGCCTAGACAATCAGGAATACAAGAGAGAAAATCTAATTTGATAGATAGATAGATAGATAGATAGATAGATAGATAGATAGATAGATAGATAGATAGATAGATAGATAGACAGACAGATAGACAGATAGATAGATAGATAGATAGATAGATAGATAGATAGATAGATAGATAGATAGATAGATAGATAGATAGATAGATAGATATAATAACATAATATTCTTAACATTTTCACTCCTTCAGCTATCTTTATTTAAAAGTCAGGCTGTTATTACACGGTTTTCTGTTATCACACAGTTTTACAATCCTTCAGTACAAGTCCACTGCCCATTTTTGGTTATGTATTTTTCTTGTTTCATGATGGATTTGAATATATGTTCCAATGTTAACACTGTTCACTGGACCCACATGACCAAACTCATGGGTCCATTCCATGGAGACCATTTAGTCTGTTCAATACCTATGAAATAATCTAGATTGCTCATGAGACAAGTTGCTTTCTTCAGGAAAAAAATATTCCTTCATTAGGCAACGTCTGACAGACTTTATAGGAACTTGATACAGTGGTGCCTCGACTTACGAACGTCCCGACATACGACCATTTCGAGTTACAACCAGCTCCGGCCACAAAATTTTGCTTTGACTTGCGACTGGAGCTTCGAGTTATGAACAGAAAAAGGCAGGGAAAAAAGGCGGGGAATTCAAATTGCTAACCGTTGGTGGCGAAGAGGCTGCTTCTTTGTAGCTCTTTCGCCCCAGCAGTTAG
Source organism: Intellagama lesueurii (assembly GCA_037013535.1). Lineage (NCBI taxonomy): Eukaryota > Metazoa > Chordata > Lepidosauria > Squamata > Agamidae > Intellagama > Intellagama lesueurii. The sequence goes on along the minus strand of JBAJHW010000005.1, from coordinate 177,735,459 downwards.
AGAGTGTGCGATCGGAGGAGGCTTCGGACTGCCTGGTAAGGTAAGGTGCTGCTTTCTGCTTTTTAAAAACTGTTCTGGGTGGGTTTTGCAGTGTGGTTTTGGGCTGGGTGGTGGGATTATGTTTCTATGCTGTGATGGGTCTTGCAGGGTTTGTTTGTTTTTTGGGGTTTTTTTTCCCCCCATTTCCGATGGGTCTTGCAGGGTTTGTTTGTTTTTTGGTGTCCCCCCCCCCCCCATTTCCGATGGGTTTTAATCGTGTTTCCGATGGGTCTTGCACGGTTTGTTTGCATTTTGCTTTGCTTTTTTTGCATTTCCGAAGGGTCTTGTACGGTTTGTTTGCTTTTTGCTTTGCTTTTTTTTTTTGCATTTCCGAAGGGTCTTGCACGGTTTGTTTGCTTTTTGATTTGCTTTTTTTGCATTTCCGAAGGTTCTTGCACGGTTTGTTTGCTTTTTGATTTGCTTTTTTTGCATTTCCGAAGGGTCTTGCACGGTTTGTTTGCGTTTTGCTTTGCTTTTTTTTGCATTTCCAAAGGGTCTTGCACGGTTTGTTTGCTTTTCTTTTTTCTTTTTTCCTTCGGCCGGAATAGATTAATCGCGTTTCCAGTGGGTCTTGCATGGTTTGTTTGCTTTTTGCTTTGCTTTTTTTGCATTTCCAAAGGGTCTTGCACGGTTTGTTTGCTTTTCTTTTTTCTTTTTCTTCAGCCGGAACGGATTAATCGCGTTTCCGATGGGTCTTGCAGGTTTGGGTTTTGGTTTTTTTTTGGTGATTTTTTTCTTCGGCCGGAACAGATTAATTGCATTTCAATGCATTCCTATGGGAAATGGTGCTTCAACTTACAACCATTTCGAGTTATGACCGGAGTTCCGGAACCAATTAAGTTCGTAAGTCGAGGCACCAATGTATTCTAAACACAGAGAACACATTAAATTTATGGGCTTATGGTGTGAATTACCTTTTCCCCCTTCGCAGTCCTAGTTACCTAAGACTTATATTCAGTCTTAAGAATATGAGATACTGCTTCTGTGTCCACTATTCAAAATGCCAGGAAATAGTCTGTAACTGCCTTGTAATATCATGTCTGCATTGCCAGCAGGAAAAAGGATGTCAAGCTTTACAAAGTAAAGGTTAGCCTGAATATTGACAACACCAATATCAGCACCAATGTCAGCAAGGGAAAATCCTAGAACCTGATTGCTTTTTTCACATCTCACCCAAATATGAAGCAACTATTATGGGTGCTTTTCAACAAGCTTAGTCTACAGGAATAGAACCACATATATATGTCAAAATGCCTGTCAAGATACAGCTGCAAAATCATGAAATCAAGACACCTGAAACCTGGCATTTTGTGTCTGTTTTCTTTGCTCAGCAATCTTTTCTCAAGCCCTTATATTTTTGTGTAGCACTTTACAACCTGTTTCACTAATCCTTCAAAGAAAGAGAAAATTGGCTGGTATAAATATGTTGGTGATCCATTTGAAAACTTAAACCATGAGATTGATTTGCCCTAATTGGCACATACCTTCCTTGTTAGCAAAATATGTCCTCTTAAAGATATTTAACTACTCAACCCTCAAAAGGAAGCCACATCACGTTACCAGAGGTTACATTTTGGCTTAAGAGAGTGCATGTGTCAGCTTTTGCAATGACTTAAAAAACAGAGATAAAAACATGGTTGATTTTTAAAGGTGTATTATTATTATTATTATTATTATTATTATTATTATTATTATTATTATTATTATTATTATTATTATTATTATTATTATACACCAGACACAGTCAATCAAAATTATAAAAACATTAACAGGTATTAAATAACATTGTTGTTAAACTGAACTGGAGTAACGAAACACAAAGTTACAGCAAGTATCAAATTCCAAACAATTAACTTCATAATAAATTATCCCATCTATAAAACTACTTCTTGCATCCTAATTAAATGTAATAATTAGACAACTTCAATAAAATTGCTCTTTACGAACTAATAAAGATATCCTTAAATGTCCTTCTTTTATCAAAGTCAATTTCAATCTCTCTTTTTTAATGAGATTACATTTTTGCACTCTACACAATTTGGCATGCATAAAACAGTTAAATCCATTTTACCAGCTTACCTCTCAGTTGATACAATCAAACTGCATGTCTAATACAACTTTTTTATGACAGAAAATACATTCTGAGAGAAGGAGAGGGGAAATCTGCACAGTGGGGAAATGATCTGAATGTAGTTATCCCTTCATGATCTGATTTCTGCATTGGCTGGAAAATAGATGCAATATTATTTATTGGGTTTTGAGATGAAAGCTTGCTTTGCTGCCTACAGATACTTATTAAATATTTTATCTTGAACACAGCAAAACAGAGCCCAAGGGCCTTTAGAGGAGAGCTCTTACATTCAACCTATACAGAACACTTCCACTCTTATGTCACAAGTCTTCATTGGCCCTGTAGCTAAGGGGAGGTGGGTATGCTCCTCAAAATTCAGAAAAATAGAACCCCAAACAGCTCACCAACAGTAAACAAACAAACAAACAGTTAATTGTTTATTTATTACATGAAGACACTGGCATAAATCGATTAGCATAACTTTCAACAGCAAACGGCTGCCAGTTAAGACGTTGACACTGGTTTTTCTGGTTGCATGCCAAGTTACGCGACTCTTGTGTGTTGAGAAAAATGAGTGTCATCTGGTAGGAATTCTCTACTGAAAGTTATACCAGCGGGCACAACAAACAGGATCCTGGCTGCTATGTTAATGTGTTTTCTACCCTGTTAATTATAATTGTAATTTATGAGAGAAATTCTGAATACTCACATTATCTGCCATACAGTATATACCTTGGCATCCAAGTATTTAAAGCAGTGAGCTTTGTGGTTTATTACTTCAAATACCTGGAAAACAAATGGAATGCTCCTGCCTAGCATTTTCCATCTGCTGCAGTAATGGGTAAGACAACTAGGATAACTTCTGCTTTGTCTGCTCTAACAATGTAAAGAACACTTGCTGAATTTCTCATTCTTTGAGTTAAAGCTGTCTTAAAATGAGACATCTTGAAGAGGAATTTTAAAGCTCTGCAAGATTTCTCACCTCCAGCCAAGAGCATGACAAAGCTTTATCCCAGTTCTGGGCTACTGTGCAAATTGCACAATTTTTTTTGAAAGCAGGGGTAGTAACTTTTTGCGAAATGGGCAGTTTTGTGTAAAACACCACTTCCATCAATGCCAGAACCCTGTTGACTGCCAGGAAGTTCCTCATCATCCTGAGGAGAAATATGTTGCAATTCTGTATCCTTTCCAGCTAGAACAAGACAAACAATGATTTTTAGACACATTTGACAAAATGTCTCCAGTGGTGAGCATGTTCTAATATGGTGGGGAAAACAGTCAGATAAAGCACATTCCTTACTTTCTATGATAAGCAAGCTCTGACAAATACAAAAGAAATCTATATGTGGCCCATATGCTGTCATACCTAAAATTTCACAAGTAGCATCTTGCTGTCAAAATAGATGTTTTAAACTCTTAGGTTCATCTGGTAGAGAGAGGTCTGCTAAAAATAAAGAAAACTCAGCCTGCTGAGATAGTACTTTTGTATTCTCTGTAGCATCTCTAATAACTTTATCAGGGACACAAAAGAGACATTTGCAGCTTCACATACAGTACATCACAAGCAGTCAGGGGAAAAAAAACAGAGAAAGGAAGAACGTGCAATCAAACTACTACTGATTAAAATACCAAGTCCTGAATTGTTCAGGGTAGACTTGTACTTGTTAAATAACCCAATACAATGTTAGCACATCATAAATAGAGGGGGGAAATATTAAAACCATTTCCATTTTACAGACAGACTACAGAAAGATTACTTTGAAATCCAAAGACCTAAGAAATTTGATCACAGTGGTTTACAAGAGGACCAGACTTAAGGATTAGTATTTGACCTCAAAGCTAGTCTGGTATTTGCATTTTTTTCCCCTGAATTAATAATGCAGTTCTTTAATAGCTGTTAAGCATTTAGAACAAATCTTCTGATAATGTTAAAACAACTGAACAGATATGCAAGAGCACATGCATGATACTCTTCAATACACTGTAACCCTTTCCCTAAATCTAGGAATACAAACTTAAAAGTTGTGTGTTTTGCTGCTTTCTTCAATCACCAGAGCAGCATAAGATTATCACAGGTTTTCTCATTAGGAAACAGGGGATCCATTTTAAGACTGCTATTCTAAACCATCATTGAGAGACAGCAACTACAACATCCATTGTGAGGAAATGGGATGGTATGAGGTCTGGGATGGTATGAGGTCTCCTGCCTTGGGCAGGGGGTTGGACTAGAAGACCTCTAAGGTCCATTCCAACCCTACGACTATGATTCTATGAAATATATTGTATCTTGTTCTCCTCATTACCACTTTTAAATCGAAATGCTTGCAAACACATCCAAAGTTTCTGTTAAGAAAAATGCTGTTTTCATCCTTCCCATGTGTGGCAAAAGTAAAATACTCTTTGAATAGTTATGCTCTTCTAATTCTCTGGGTAAGGAGCTGAATTTCAGGGCAACTGGTGATGGATGAGAATAAAATTTGATTTTTTTGTGATTACATATAAATATAAATAAATATAATTTAATAATAATATTATAATTTAATAGTGATAAAATTAATTTTGCTTGTATTTATTTATTTATTTTTTGCTCCTGAGGTGGTTTTAAAGTCTGGGAACCCATCTAAGTTGATAAGAGCACATTTTGGAGCTCACGAATTCTGCCATAAGCTGGAAGCAACCTGATGACACATAACAACAGCAATGTACCTCCAGCTGCTCCCACTGGCACCAAGGCTCACTGTCTGTACACATTTTGCACTTAAGCAGTACTGGCATGGCAAAAAGCCAAGACTGAGGAGAGGGGGTTGGGGAAAGCATAAGTGAGTGTATGTACTTGTGCACATTGCAAGATGGAGTGGACTGCTGGTGTCATGGCTTATGAGCCTTCGTCTCCTGACAGCAGTAAGGAATGGGGTGTGTGTGTGTGGAATTCCCAATGGGCTGGCAAGAAGCATTTTACAAGTCCCAGTACCATTATAGACCCACAGAAAAAAAAAGCATCCTCATACGTCATTTGTGCTGTAGGTAATGTCTGTTGGATGCAGGACCTGGTAGGAACAGCATCAACTATTAGTGCCTTTTGCTACGAGCCTGGTGCCTTTTGCCACGTGTCTGGTCACAAAAAACACCAAACAAACAAACAAACAAACAAAAGGGCTTTCCTACCACAGCTCCTGGATGCTACACATTGGCTTTCACGTGGATTTCGGGTCAATTTACTCTAATTGCCATGATGCCCATTTCCAGTAGAATTTGGCCCTGAAGCTGTTCCAGCTACTCTCCTAACCTTTACCTGCCCTGCACCATCCCTGTGATCTCACAAGGAGCCACTCCTAATTTCAGGTTTTGACTCTGAAGGGATGCTGCTGAGAAGACAACTCTGACAATAAGGTAACTAGAAAAATGATTTATTTTATAGACTGTGGGTCCCCATGATTTTGACAATGTTGAAAAATACTGTAAGTTCCCTTAAGTTTCTTTGTGCAGTAAAAATATGGAAAATAGAAGTAACTTCTAGGACAATGTAAAATAACAGGTATTGAAAGGGGGGGGATACCTCTCTGGTACTCAACAATACATTCAACGATGCTGTTTTTCAATGCCAAAATATTCCAAACTTTAAAACAGATACATGATAGATGCCAATAGCAATATTGTATACATTCAAATAGCGCTGTTTTTATACACAATCCAGAAAAAGTTAAACAACCATATCATATTTTATTTCAGTAGAACAGTTACAAAAAGTCAGTGTCAAATCTCTCCAATGGAAATGAAGCGGTTCTAAGAATGTTTAACTCTTGGTTGGAGCCTGGCATTTGTGTGTACATGGCTATGTCCTCATTTGCTGCATTTGAGTAGGGCTGTTGGGTTGGCACTATGCTGGACTATTTGTAAAGTCTGTTTGCACCCTCCTGGAATAGCCAGAGAACACCTTGTTTGCACTGCACTGAGTGACTGGAGATGACAGCATCTTGACTGCAATCAATGTGGGGACGTACATGGATTCACCCACATTGCTGGCAGCCACATTAAAAACAGAGGGCATGAGGACAAGCTGTTCCCATGTGTGTGTGTGTGGGTAAATCTGGTTTTGACATAAAACAGACCTCAGTGTAGTTCTTCATACAATATTCTTGCTCCCTGCCTCAGGGTAAAACCTTTGTAAATCATACCACCTGAATTTTAGTACGTCTTATCACCCATCTGTTTTCCATGGAAGGCTACATAATGCAAAATAAATACATAAATGTGGAATGCATAAGATTGGCATGATATTTACAGAACACTCATCTGCCTTAAAACAAATTGTGGGGTCTTCACATTCAAATGTGATCCTTTATTTATCTTTAATGGAATTATAAGAATCAGCAGAGAGAACAGATGGGCATTCCTCCACTGTGGATCTTCCTGTCCTATAACATACTTGATATTCCTAAATAGTGTTGTAGTATTCACTTCACAGCATACTTAGTCATAAGCTATTTGAAAGTTTGGCTATGTCACAAGCACATAAAGTGACAAGCAGTCCAACTTACTTCCGTATAGGCTAATGTTTTTGTGGAAGCAAAATGTTTTCTTTTCATTAAGACAATTAGTATTCACTTTTATCATATGGAGAGCAAAGATTCTGGCATACCACTGAAACAATGTCTATTCACACCTTTAAAACCCATTATTTTGCTTTATCCTGTGATATGTTATTACTATCTATGTTCTATCCACACATAAGAAGCCTACTTGGAATTTATTAACATTAATATCCACATATCTGAGAAGATTCTCATTCATCCAGGTGAGGTTATCTGGAAGTTGAGTCATGGCAACTGGACTTCTTTCTTATTAGGCTGAAACGTTTCACTACTCATTTAATAGCTTAATATCCACATATATAAACATTATTAAAGCTGCTATAAGGAAAAATATTAAGCCATTTTAAAAATATTTTAGAACCCCACATTTCTCACAATGAGACTGAAACAGGCGGAGACAAAACAAACACAAATAAAAGCAACAGAAAGCTAACAATGAAACACAAATAAATGATTAGAGTACTTGAGCTGATTAAATTAAGTTACTAACACAAAAATATTATTAAGTTAAAAACACTATGAACTGTATTTTAAAATGTACGGTATTGATCTATTAAAATATTCCCTCAAGAGTCATATGTTGTCAAAAGCCTTCCTAATTCAAAAAAGATCTTGTCTGCAGACAGAAGGGCAAAAGGAAGGGGAGGCAATCTGACCTCCCTTACCGGTGAATTCCATAAACTAGGTGCAGCCACCGAGAAGGCCTGAGAAAATGGCAGAACCATACGAAACACAAGGATAGTATTTCCAGTAAGAGATCACTGGAAACTACCTAGACTGTCACCTGTTAAGAGGTGGGGGACACTTTGAATCCTTCCCATGGAATGTCATCTTCCTGAACTCAGGCTCCACATGGTTGATCTTTCCTTAGAAGATATTTATATACCCAGGCACTATTTCATTCCAGAAATCTGTATTTGATTTTAACTTGTTCTGTATATGGCAAAGAGGCAGAATGAACACATTTGTCATGTAATGAGACACAAAAATATGGGTTGGTACGGCTGACCACTCAAGGTGAAATAAATGAGACATGACTTTCAAGAAGGAGAAGAACTTATTGGTTGAAGAACCTTGGAGGCTGATTTAGCAACAGCACAGCATCAAGGTTTAGAGTGGCCACATCTAAACTCAAAATAGTCATGATGACATACGTACAACCTCCAGCGGGAGAGGAAGAAAGAAGATCATAGTTGCGTTTTATTAATTTAATGATTTCTTTTATCACCTTTATGTTACGTATTTTAAGCATGCTTTCTTTTTTTGCCAGATGCAGGGAAGGGGTATCAGGAGACAGGTATCTAGTTGTCTCGTGTGCTCCCAGAGGCATCTGGTTGGGCCACTGTGAGATACAGGAAGCTGGACCAGATGGGCCCTTGGCCTGATCCAGCAGGGCTCTCCTTATGTTTCCTTTCTTTCAACTCCCAAGCTTTGTAGTATAAAAAACAGTATAGATAAACAAATATGCATTACCTGTAGTATCAGAGACACTATGCCTTTTAATATAAACTTCTGTAGAAGGTGAGGACAAGGATACTATTACTCCCACTTGTGGGTTTCCCACAGGCATTTGGTTGGGAACAAGACATTGGACTATATAGGCACAAATTGTTTTACATTCTTATGTCAGAAGTCCAAGTTGCACTTTAATAAAACATTTCATTATTATATTGCATTATATTGTATATACCTTTGCTATATAATATTGAATTCTTGCCAGCATCATCACTGAATCTGACTGCAGTATGTCACCATGTTGGAAAAGCAAAGCTATCTTGAAATACCAGGGGAAATCGAAACCTAATCCTTTACTGAAGCAGCGGCTGAGACAGAGATTTCTCTGTTCCCACCTCATGATCATTTTGAGACACCTCCCTGCCAATATCTACAACTTCGCTCCATTGTTAGAGTGCTGCATCACTCAATCCATAGTGAAATTTTGGGGAAATAAGTAACTGAGATGAAGTAGAAAGCAGAGTTCTATTCAGACAAGGGTCTCTATATCTAGTAAAAGTGTGAGAGTTGTGGTGTATGTGTGTGCATGCCACTAATTGTCCTTGCCCTCTTGAGCGATTTAGGGTGATGGTGAAATATTAATCTGGATCCCAACAAACTCAAAATCTATTGACAAGCTTTAGAAAGGAGGTATAGACAGTGGAGTCAATGAGATTCCATGTAGCTATGAATCCATATCACAGTGGCAGCGATAGCACTGCTTCCAGAGACACCAAGGTAGAAATTAACAGAAAGAGACACATGTCTGACAAGCAGAGTACAGGTTGCCAGAGACCAGCAATTCAGCCTGCCATGTTGTTGTACAACAGCCTGGGTCCAGACATGTATACCACCTGATTCCTTGTCATCTGATTCCTAGCATATCAAAGTGTGAACAGATTCATCTGGTAAGACACTGGTTGGTATAAATGTTCCATCTGTTGTGTTTGATCTGTGAGAGTTCATTCACACATGCGAGTCATCATTTGGCACTGCAGCCTTCAAGCAGCAGGTACACATGTGTTAACCCATTCCAATCACTGTCAATTTAGACTGGAGATACAATAATTAAATGCCATACAGAACACCATCAATATTCTGAACACAATGAGTGGTGCCAGTTAAGTACAGGTAGAAGGACTTCAGATAATAATAAAATATCATGCAGGAAAAGAAAATACAGAAACGAGACTGGGAGGTAGAAAGTCATTGTATGCTCAAACTGTGAAAGCAATGGAAATGAAACAGCAATAAATGCTGCTTACGTAAGGAGGCAGGCAATTAACAAGCAGCAATGCTGAGGATTTTACATGTAGAGCTGCACATAAGGCTCAACTTCAGGGCAATGAAACTGGTTCATTTCAGGCATGCTTCAATTAAACTCTCTCCCACAATGATAATCCATCAGCCTGAATGCTTCAAATACTCTCAAACACTGAATGGACAGAGGATACGGAGTTTTGGTTGCCGGACAGGAAGGGCAAACTTTTTTCCTCTCCCTTTTTCAATGAATAGGACAGCTATTACAGTAAATGGCCGGCAAGGGACAAGATGTATCTGCATCTTCTGCTTCACATAACATAATCTGACATTTTCACAGTGCACACATAGCAAGATCATTTCAGAGATGTTACACATCAATTGTGCAACAGACAGACAGCCAAGAGCCTTTCTGTTGTCAATGTTCAATTCAATTTGCAAAGATGCCTATCGCTTTGCTTGAAACATTTTAACGGGCCCCCTCAGTCAGTCCAGTTTTCTAAAAGCCCAGCTCTTTTACGTAAGCACATTAGGATCAATGGGACGTTAGTAATTTACTTACTCATCCCACTGATTTCAGTGTGTCTGCTCTAGATCTGAGTTAGCCTGGGTCCAACCCTGTGCCCATCTTGATGCAGAAAATCACAGCACACGTCAAAAGATCTTGACGTGCCTTAAAAATCACACCTTCGGAGCCTTGGATTGGGCTATCCTTAAGCAAAGGCATACCATCTAGGAGGTATGGCTATCAAACTTACAGATTTGGAAATGTTACTTTTTTGTGACTGGACATTTCAGAATTCCCAGGCAACGTGACCACTGGCTATGCTAAGGATTCCAAAAACTAGAATCCAAAAATAGGATTTCATAGTTATGTTTATTTCTGCTTTATTTAAACCTATTGTCCTAAATTGGTAATCCCATCTGGACGACACCCATGGGATTTATCACGGCACTGACTAGCAATTTGATTTAGGCTATAGGGTGTGCTGGAGCACATCACTTTTCTATCACAAAGTTATTTTCAGTGAAATTTTGTGAAGAAATCCCAGAATTTTGCCTTACCCTCGGGAGAGGAAAGAAATGCCAGGTTGAAAAAGGCTGAGCTACCGTATTCAAACACGGCTTTAGCTTACCATGACCTTGCAAAGCAGCCCTTGGTGCTAGAAGAAATTCCCCACAATTTCCCCAAGAAATTCTAAGTGGCCATTATTTAGCAATTTAATTCTTGTGTAGATTTTGCATCCCTGAACAGTGGGATAATCATAAAAATCCACAGAACAGTGCAGCAGCTGCACTATGGCACTGAATCCCACAACTCAAGCTGTGAACGCTGAAGATCTTGGTATCAGTCAGTCATTCATGTGCTTGTCAACATGGCAGCTGTCATTTTAAGTGCTACATTTTCTTGGAGGCTGTCTTCACATTATACGTGATAGATGCCACTTTGACTCTGCAAGCCTCTCAGTTTAAATTCTGCTGGGCCAGCAACCTCCTGTTCAGCTAGCGGCTGTGCTGACCAGAATGTCTATGTTGCAAATTAAATCTTGGTATAACTGTTGAGTGGTATCCTCCCATTCTCCCTTGGCCAGATAAATTCCCTTTAAAAAACCAGGTCATCATTTTAAACTCTTAAATTTATATTCTGTATGAGGGAAATTATTATTCTGTTTGATAATATTTTGCATGTGTGTCCCCCCGATTTCATGACTAAGGATTTGAACATCTTTTTTTATAAGGATCTATTTTTTCCTTCAAACAAAATTCTTAAAATAATGCTTTTTGGTATATGCCACTTATGCTTTAGAATAACAGACCAATACATGTGAATTCCTAAAAATGGAAAAAATTTCCAGACCTTAATTTTATTATGAAAAAATTTCCATTTCTAAAATCAATCAAAAATGACAAGTTGCATAACATTCATTAGTAACAATGAAAGAATGCAACACAGTATTGGGCAAGCTGGCCGGTTGCATTAAATCTTTTTCAGGTAGATATCCCTAGAAAGTCTGTTGAGGAGGGTGCACATATGTTTCACTGATTCATAAATCATGTCAGGTGTATTTGAAAAATACAGATAATAATCCAAACTAATTTCAAATTATGAATTCACCTTTTAGTTGTATAATCTGACCAAAAAAGGGAAAACTCTGACTAATTTTTGTTTCACTTTCAGCAGACACACAGATGAGTGTCTTGTTTCTTTCCTTCCCTTTTTCTTTCTTCGAAACTGGGAAGTTTGAGACTTGTTTGAATAAGATCATTTTTGCTTACTTTGAAGTAGTCATAATAACGCCTAATTAAGAAATGAAGAAAAACCCTACGAGAACAGACAACAGAGGGAATTTAAGTTCCAAAGAACAATGGGAGGAAGAGATAAACTTCTCCCTGAAGTATCTTCTTGGGCATCTATTAATCACCTTGCACTGCAGTCTAACATACATGCTGACAACACAGAAGAAAACACCAGGCAAGCAGAAAGGACCTGATGGACATTTCTGGTTTCTATTTTTGGAGGGCAGGTGGGGTGTCTTGAGGACCCCTCCCCCAAGGCTCCTAAGGAGAAAAATGCTGGTTTTAGAGGTGCTGCAAAATCCCCTGAGACATGTATGTGGCCCATAGGCCATACTCTGCTCACCCCTATCCTACAGTGGGCAGAGATCTGCCGAGTATAAGCCTGTAGTCAACCCATTGTTTAAACAAACCTCAAACTCTTACGTACACTGGTTTTGCATGACATTCTGGACTGGGTCGGTGTCTCCATAAGGCCATCAATTCTTTTTTCAATATTAATATAATTATTACACTCCACTTATTTCTCAACATTACTGATGTATGTCAGCAAACCAAAGGGCCAGGCCGAAGATGCTGCTGCTGCTCCATGTTGTTGTTGTTGTTGTTGTTATACGTGAATACTTGGCCAATCTGGACTTGTTTGAAGACATCAATAGTTATATCACAGCTTGTATAGACGCCCTCTGCACCATGTTGACAGCTCATTTGTCTGCGATACTAAATGCATGTCTAGCTTCCATTAATTCTCTGAATCACTTAACACAAACATTGGAATGGCATAGCCTATGTGATATAAGATACCTGCTCTCCTTCCCAGGGAGCCAAAAATAAAGGCATAAATCCAAACAAAGCAACTCAGCCAGCTGTTTCACTTAGCAGTGTAAATTCCTCCTTGTCACATTAAATAGCATTTGTTGACAGAGCCATGTACATTGATCCAGAAGGATGTATAGCAAACTTTGCCTGGGCAATAAAGAGACTGAATCCTTGTGTTCTGATGTCACCTGATACAACGCCATATTTTCGAACACAGATTGAATTGCTGGAGTTGATTACAATTTTACTGCCTTGGGCACAATAAAGGCAAGTTCAGGTTGTTCTTAAAACATGTCCTCATAACCTCATGTGCACTTCCGATTCAAAGTTGTTAAATTATTGATTTTTGAGAGAGGGCAATGCTTTCAGAATTTCTGCATGTAAAGAAGCAAAGAAGTGTATTCTTTTTTAAAAAGTGGCACAATGATTTCAAATCAGTAAAAAATCTCTAGAAGTCAATGATCTAAAAACCCAGAGGTTAATATCGCTATCAGTGTGCACAAGCTACAATTCATTCCAGACATTTTGCTAGAGCAATTTAAACTTGCCTCTAAGGCTTCATAGATAGGAAGAAGTGTATAAAAGGGGGGTTGGCAGAGGAAAGAAACAGAAAGAGCTATGACAGAGAGTGATACAGAGACAGAGAAGACAAACTTAAGAAAAGCCATGCTGGACAAACCAAAGATCTTGCTAGCCTAGCATTTGGTCCATACAGTGACCAGCTAGTTAACTATGGGAAGCCCACCAGCAAGACGTGAATACACTAACACTTTCCCATGCCTGAACAACACCTGTGCGGGAGGGAAAACAATTCACTCTGAACAGGGATGACTTAATTCGTGCACATCTCTCTACTCTGGGCTCTAATAGTATAAGAGTGAGCAAGCAAGCAAGCAAGCACAAGAGAGAGAGAGAGAGAGAATGGGGTAAGGTTGCACATCTTTGCTTTTCATCCTGCTCATTCCCCATACATAGTCTCTGATTGCCTTCAAATAAATCGAGTCCTTCATGGGGGTATTTAAAAAGAGAGAGATGTTTTGGAAATGTCCATTTTACCTATAAACATTAACAAGCACACATGTTTTGATATTTCCAATGAATCACTTTGAAAAGGGTTCTGCAAAGCAGTTGCTTGTGCAAACAAGATGCTCCCAATGAATACCTCTATGTGCAATTGCTCCTTGTGACCGAAGTGCAGCCAACCTAACAGGTTTCATGTAAATTCATCATAAAAATATGAACTGCTGTGCAGATTCCACAGAAATGGTTGCAATACGTACTTCCAATGCTTCCTCACAGAAGGCTTTACAGGAAGAATAAAGGACTAAAGCAGAATATCTGCAAAGTAGTAATGCAAATGGCTTATTTGAAAGTCAGTGGCCCTCTTCAATATTTACTGATAGTCATCTCCCAATATGCCTTCTCCCCCTCCCACTCACCTCCCTTCACTCACTAGACCAGGTGCCATCTCAAAGCAGTCTTCATGAAAGAACAAAACAATGTTCAATTCACATTTTCAGAATAGTTACGTTAAGGGTCCACTTCACCAACACTACCATGAAAAGTATCAATCAGCTGCCATTTATAGCCTAAACTGTCATTTTTCCCCCCTCATCATCCATGTGAATTATCAGTTTGATGATGTGCTAGAACCATGAAGAGAAACATCACTGCCAGCTAGAGGTACAAATCTTCAATTTTTCCTTATCTATTGCACATATTCTGGAGTTCTTGATTAGGTGTTTTCACATTTAGGACAAAAACTTTCATGCTGTCTTCTCTGCTGTTTAAATTTTAGGCTCCTGGAGATAGGGACCAATTTACTTCCTCACTAACACAAATCTGATGGCCCTGTATAAATAATAACTGGTGCAGCCAAACTAAACAAACAAACAAACAAACAAAAAAAACCTGAAGTGTAGAATCATTACTATATTAACTCTGTACTTGCAATTAGATTTCAAGAACAATGAAACACATTTTGGTGAGGTATATTAATCAGAGAATGGTAGTGGCTAGTAATCATGAGGTTCCTCTAAAGCTGATATATCAAAAGTCTTCTGCCAACTGAGAAGATCGGTGCAGGTGGCTGGAGACCAAACACAAATGCTCAGGGATCTCTCCAAACTTCTCCAGCTTACCATTCAGGGCACCAAGGTCATTCTCCAAACTGCATCATTCCATGTGGCTGGATTTCTCAGCCGCCACCTAGTCAGCAGCATATAAAGACCTGCTAACCTCAGCCTCCTATTATCAGACACTTCACTGAATATAAAGAAAGAAGGACGTATTTGAAGGATTACAGTAGGACCCTGCTATCCTTAAGGGATTGGTTCCAAGTCCCCCCTCCTTGGCAGAGGCTGAAAACAGCAGATAATAGTGAACACTAATAGCATGGTAAAAGGAAAAAAAAATCAATACTTTTTTCACCATGTATTACCAGAACTGGCCACCAGAAGGAGCCAGAGATCATTTTATCTATACTTCATGAAGAAGAATATCTAGCATATTCTCTGGCTTCCTTTAGTGGCCAGCTTTGATAAATACATTGTGAAAATATATATTTCTAGATTTTTTTCTTTTAATATTTTTAACATTTTTTAGAGTATGGACAAGTGAAACCATGGATATTGATCCTGCAGATATGGGGGTCCTACTGTATATATAAATTCCTCACTATTAAATAAGACTTAACAGTAGAATTAAGATGGTAAAATATTTTTTATTTCTTAAATAATACTGCAGTTCTCTTCTTTCTTACTCTTAGACAGATAACAGACACAGTAAAATCTCTGCCAACCTCCCCTCCCCATATAACCTGTAGCGTTACTTACCTAGCTACTGGGTGTCTGCTTACATTTTATTAAATGCCCATGTATATCAATTCCCTCTTACATCTGGAACACTGTTGCTTATCTAAAGATTGTTGTTTACTTCTCGTATCTTATTGGAAATCATTTTATTTTAAATAAAACAGATAGCATGGACTATTATGAACTTCCTGTTGGAGCACTTAACCTCGGCTTGTTTGTGCTGAAATGCTTAGTACCACCAGCAGGCACAAACTGAAGGCAAATTCAATTTTGAGGTCATGGTCATGCTAGAATAAACATCGTTCATTGGTTTAGCATTTCATATTATGTAAAGGAAAACGAAGTATATAAGAATCAGGACTTGCATTTCCTGTATATTGCAAGTGCTTAGTTTATGATCTCTCCCTTAACCACTACTTCCAAAAACCATGGTAAAGCTGTTTCTTTCACAATAAGCATTCATCAATCACTCTCATTTCTTATTGCCTGATGGAAATCCTATGCAAATTTCAAAATTCAGCATGATGAGATTCGTGGTTATTTTCATAATAGTTGGAATTATGGGGGGAAAATATCCAATTTTTTTTTAATTTCTCCTAAAAATTATGGAGGTGACATTTTGGTTTTGATTTGTAAGTTGCTCAGCTATTAATAAAATGTTTGGGAAATTACAGAAAAAAACTCTAGTATTACAATAGTCAAAGAGAAAAAGAACACAGTCGTGAGCTGCTCCCCATTATGCACAGTTAGATCTAAATTTAAATGATAATAACCTCAATTTTATCTTATTTTATTCAAAATATTTTTATCCTGCCTTTCTCCTTAAAAGGAACCCAGGGCAATTTACATCATTAAAAGAAAATAACAGAAGGTAAAGGTAGCTACCCAATGCTACTGTACTCTTTTTTGCCCTGAAAGTGAAATACTGTTTTGCACATTGTTGAGAAAGATGAAATTTCTTCATTCTCAAGGTGAGAATTTACAGGTAATATTTCAGTTCTTCTCTGTGCTGATAAACATCCAAATTTGCATCATAATGACACTCAAACTACAGTTTTCTAGCTTAAATAGCACAATTCCACTCAGCTTTAACGGGCACGGAAGATTTGGTTCTGCAACATAATTTCCTCCCTAAGCCTACCTTCAGAAAAAAGGTAAGGGGGAGGAAGGACATGCTGTCTGACATGATGATACGTCAACTACAAGCAATGTAAGAATGAACTTGGAATATATAAGGATGC
This sequence comes from Intellagama lesueurii, assembly GCA_037013535.1. NCBI lineage: Eukaryota > Metazoa > Chordata > Lepidosauria > Squamata > Agamidae > Intellagama > Intellagama lesueurii. The sequence goes on along the minus strand of JBAJHW010000005.1, from coordinate 177,718,835 downwards.
ATGTCTGCTGTCCTTCAAGAATATCTGGTTGGTATGTGATAACTACAGAAGACAAAACAACATTTTTAACAAGCAAATAGGAGCTTCCCTTCGAAGGTTCATGTTACTCCCACAGATCATTCTTTTTCTTCCTTCTTCAATTTCTGTTCCAATGGAATACCACTGGTATTCCAGTACCAATTGCCATGTATGCCTAGAGCGACATCTCATCAAGAAAGTGTTATTTTTTCCTGTCCTGTTTGCTACTACCCTGGGGCTAAGCCAAATGTTACCTCATAGCTGACAGTAATTTTAGTCCAGTGGCTGTTTTATCCTTGTGGTGAGGTGTCAGAAGGGAGCAATTTGCAGCAAATAAATGGGAGAAGGTGCTTAATGCTCACTTGCTTTGGCCATGAAGACCCTCCAACTCCAGTGGCATCACCAGGAATAAAAACCACATGGAGGGAAGGAACGTGGAAGGGTCATGGCACAGCTCAAGAGAAAATCGGTGGTGTAATAGAGAACATCTCATTAACAAGCCTGTCTTAAGTATGTTATCTAAAAAAAAAAAGACTTCTTGATTTAGATACATATTTAGGATTGCAGATGTGGCAAGAAGGGATGAACTGAAGGAGAAACACAAGTGAAAGCCAGGAAATACTAAGCACTCCCTCCCTCCAAGTCCTCTCCACGGTGAATGGACCCTCTTTGATTGTGCAAATGAGAAACAAAAGTGGGACTAACATTTACATGGAGTCAAAGAAAAAATCATTACTTTGTTTGTTTGGACCTTTCAATACAGAGCACTGTAAGCTAGAGAACCATGCACATTCATGGTGAGTTTTAAAGAAAATCATTCTTGAATTTGTTTATTGTAATACACATACGTACTCACCTACCCACTTACTTTCCTGGTCCTTCAGAAAAACATAAACATGTAACATTACTAGGATAAAGAAGGATGGGCAATTTTGTTCCCTCCAGAAGAAAATCAAATTTACTAGTGTGCTAAGAAACACATATGCTTAATAAGCTACGGGACATATAATTAATCCTAGGCTGACCGAAATGTAGCATCATTCCGTGCATTTCAGCAACAAATTCACACATGGCTTCCTATGTATCTCTGTATTTTAACTGAGTGCTAATTTTGAATTGATTGAGGTCAATCCAGTCCCTGCAGACATGTAACACTGGAAGAGCCTATTCTGACCAAATCCTATTCTAATTTCTTCTACACAGGTACACTTTCATTTGCACTTCCTAGCGCACAGAGCAGACTGGGGGAGTGGGAGTCAAGTATGGCCCTTCTCATCTTTCTGAATTTCAGCTCTTAGATCTCTCATCATGCTGGGTAGGGCTGATGAGAGTTTTGAGACAGAAATATCTGGATGATTGCCCACTCCTGCTTCCCAGGAAGAAACAAAGTACAGTTGCACACACTTTGTTTAGCTACATGCCCATGCCAACTCATAAAACTTCTATGCATTAAGCTCTTGCTTCTTTGGAAACAATGGCTGAGATCTTGTTGCTTAGTGTAAACATATTCGTAACACTCAGTCTGTTTCTAGCCAGCAAAGAAAGAGTCCCCACTGCACCACGCATACACCTCTTCCAGCCCCAAGAATCACTGGGGGCATTCTTATTTTGCTGGCTAGAAACAATTTCCAGTTTTCTTATGCTGAGCAACAGGATCTCAGCCAATGATTCCAGAATAATTTCTTGGGTGGGAAGAAACAATAAAGACTAGAGATGAGGGTATTCGTATTCGTATACGAATATCCCTGCACAGGTTAAAATAACAAGGGTCTGGCCCCATGGGGCTGGAATGTCCACTCACAATTTTGCTGCTGCCGCCGGCTCCGCAGTGCCTTCCTATTGCGCCGTTGTCCGCAATCAATTACCCAGTCCTGGCAGGAGGCGGGATGACAAGTGTCTCTGCTAGGTCGAGGAGTGGCTAATCCATTGCGGAGAACAGCGCAATAGGAAGCCGCTGTGGAGCTGGCAGCAGCAGTGAAATCATGAGTGGACAGTCCGGCCCCATGGGGCCAGACCCTCGTTATTTCCACCTGTGCGGGGATATTCGTATTCATATACGAATACGAATACCCCCATCTCTAATAAAGAGGTAAGCTAGATAAAGAACAGCCAAGTATCTGGAGCCTATAGATGTAGGCAAGCTCCTCTTTAGATTTCAGCATACTTAATACAGTCTTGTCTGGGCCCAGAATCTGTCTTGCTAATTCCCTGTTATGTCAGGAGAATTAGACCCGCCAGCAATGTTACAGAAGTGCAATAGTGTAGCTGTGTACAAGAGATTAGGCAGCACCTGCCAGTGCTATACCAGGATTTGCAGAGTATTAACTAGCAGATGATTCCTAAAATATTTAACATTTTTATGGACAACATTATATATATATATATATTAGAAAACAATGTCACAGTTGGCAAAGGAAATGGAAATGGACTACAACTCTACTAGAAGGGTTTATTTTGCTTTGGTGTTATCAACATTGCTGAAAAGAAAATTTAACATGGCATTTCAGAAATGGATCTATTGCAGTACATACAGGACACATTCTGTTACTTAGTGTTATTTCTCAATACAGATGAGAGCTTCATTCCTTTCCTGTTTAGGCTGTCGAATCCCATTAATCAAATTCATTTACTTCTAATGTGTTGTTGAGGATTTAGTTTTATGTTTTGCTTTTGTTGTTGAAAAGAATACAATGGAGATTATAGCAGTTCTGCATTTCTCCTCGCGGGTTAAAGATAGGCTTAAACAGCTGCTACTAGAAAACACCAGCATTTGACTGGATCTCTGACTCCAAAGTAATCAGGATGGGTTATTTGAAGTCGGTTCAAGGAAATCTAGGTTACAATTCAAGGAAATCTGAGTTATGATTTGAGAACTGTGAGAGATGCAAGGAAGTGCTATCGGCATGGGCCACCTTTTTAATTGGTTTTATCAAATGTATAAATTGCTCCATTTTATATTCGAATAACAACGTGCCATCAAGACAGTTCTGACTTGCGGAAGCCCTCTCAAGGGTTTCCTAGGTACAGAGCACTCAGCAGTGGTTTACCATTCCTTTTTTCTGGGGGCATCCTGGGACTGTGCAGCTTGCCCAGAAGTACAAAGGCTAGCTCCTCTTCTGGGTTGCATAATGAGAAACTGAACTTCCAACCTCCGACTCTGCAGCCATATACCTAATTCGCTGCATTGTACAATGGATTAAAACAAGTAAATTAAAAAAGTCATGACATGCTTGTCTGAAAAGCAAAAGTCTTTTATGGAAGAAAATGCTGAAAAGTGTAGACACATGTGTGGCCTTGACTGGAAAGAGAACTCTACATTCTAATGCTGGTGGCCTCCAAGCAGATTTCAGACCCATGAACCACTAGAAGGATTTCCACAGAAATCTTTTGTGAGTAGACAAGGAAGGTATGTATTAGTTTATAAAGGTACAAGCTAGAAGAGGAGAACTAATATTATTCCATGGTATAGTTCTGCTAAGCAGCAATTATTTTTTTTTACATATATACATTTCTTGGAGGTCAGGCTGCTTTGTCTGCTTACTACAGAACATATTTGAATATCTAATATAAACACTTTAATTTATTTGGCATTTGCTTTGGTTTCTGAACAACACACTTCTTTATTATAGGCACTCTTAATCACATTCAAAATTCCTTCTGCTGGCATCGCAGGAGCAATCTGTTGGCTTTGATGCCAGCAACTGGTTGAAACTGAACAAAGGAAAGTTTCAACTCAACATCAGGAAACACTTAGAATCCAAGGTCTATTAGCCACTGCAGTAATTTCCCAAGGGAGCCTCAGGAAAATTCAGTGCGGTCATTTAAAATTAAAATGGGCAAGGGAGGGAAGAAAAACCCACACAATACAATCCTGCATGGAAAGAAATCAGAATCTTACATGTGAAGCTGAAAGCAGCTTCTGAGGGGCTCAGCTTTGGGTTTGACAAAAAAAATCTCACTTCTATCAACCAACAAGCCCTTTTTATTTTCAGACGTGGTGATAAGCTCAAAACTCTCAGGACATAAATTTTGTTACCTGAGGACGGCATAGGCCATGTGTCATAACATTTTATATAGATAAAATTATGTGTTTTTGTTCTTAGACATTGGGCATGGTTAATGTAATACAAAACTAACCTTCAGGTTCTCATCTGTTCTCAACAGGAAAAATTCTGCACAAAAATTCTATACTGGGAATATAAATAAAATAAAATAATAAAATAAAATAACAATCATCCAACTGTACTGTTCACATATTTTTGACACAATATACATGCACATAACTTTCATATAATATGTTTACAAGTTTGCAACGTATTATATTCCAGAGATTCCCAGAAATTATGTACAAATTAGGATGTATGATGAATTTTAAATTCAGCAAACAACCATGGCAAACAAAAATGTCTCAGGTTACTGAACTAACTGCAAGGACATTATCCTTCACAAGTCTTCTGTACAATAAATGGAATGTTAGCCTTCCATTCATCTGCAGGGCTTTGACACATTGTGAAATATCAATATTTTAAGTGATAATTGAGAAGCTCTAACTGATGATGAACTTTCAGATCACGGAAATATTTCTAATACTTGGCCACTCATTAAGTATCCAGCAACACTGGGCCCCAAAATATTGTGGACTCTTCCAATACTCTGTGGGTACTTATAAAATGGGATATGATCACTGTATCCTGGGCATGGAAAGGAAATAGCCTGGCCCTTAAGGAATGCTTTGCCAAAGCTCACTGATGTAATGGTAACAATTGGATCAATCTCATGTAACATTCCAGAGGAAGCTATGCATACCACTGAGAGGTTCCTCATGCTGCCATATGTCCAAACAAGCACCTGTAATAATGTAGAGACAGCCAGAAAGAAGCTGTTTGCAAAGCAGAGCTCTAATGAAAGAATTCCACTGCTCTTGAGCAGCTTACAGGGCAGTCTAACAGGCACTGCTTCCAAGTCGTGTCCTTTCTTCCTTAATAAGGCTGAGCTAGATTCAAATAGATTATATGTGACTCTGTGCTCAATGCTCTCTAGTTTCCTCAGCTCATGGTGGCTGCACCAGAAGCTGTCAAAAAGCCCACTCTCCCATGCTCAAACAGAAACAGCCTATTATTTCAATAGGCTGTGCAAGTGTATGTAGCCTTGTACAATTTTCAGTACCTGAAAGTGATCACTGCATTTAGAGACAAGGATTTTTCTCCAATGACTAGATCTACCAATCTCAGTTAATAAGCACACAAATACTGTCATTGGTACAGACGTAGCCTGGTCTATTCTGATCCTTCTGGGCTGAGTGTGGAAAGACATAATTTGTGTCCATGGGCATTTCTATTATATGATTGAAAGTACAAAGGCAGGTGAGCAAGTTTTGCTGCTCACCTAACAGACACCGTACTGAGAAGTCTGATATTAGAGACGTTCAGTCTGCCAGTAAATCTTCATCAACAACAATTCTTTACAAGACTTTTGTGGTTACTGGGAATCTCCCTCTCACTGCATCATCCTCTTGTTATTTCTGCCATATAGATATATTGTTGTAGAGTAGTGGGGTGCTTGGAAGCAAGTTTTCTAAATTTCAGTGGAACCAATTACCAAACATTTTGCCCTAAAGTGACTTATAAAACTACTTGTATCAGTGCAAAATCAGTTATTGCTGCACTGCAGATTTCCTGAAAGCTGATCAAGAAGACGGCATTGGCAAAACATCATTAAAAATATCACCATCCTCAGATACAGATCATACAAGACAGAGATGGGTGAGGAGATAGTATAGGAAACACTTGCATAAGCCATCCTAGAAAAAACTTTAGAGACTCCACAAAGCAAGTGATATAGTCCTATTCTCTAAATATACTACAGTGAGCAGTTACATTGGGTTGCAAATGAAGAAGCAGAACAGCACAAACTTGGGAGTAAATCAGCAGAACTTACTAACCCACATGGTGTGGCCATGATAGGTGATAATAGCTAGTCCTGTAGTCTAACATATATGGAGGAAAGCAAGTTATGGAAGGCTTCCTTAAGCCCACAACCAAGGGTTTGTCTAAAGGCATCATCTTTTCACTACTGGTAAGGTAAAGGTAAAGGTTCCCCTTGACATTTAGTCCAGTCGTGTCTGACTCTAGAGGGCAGTGCTCATCCCTGTTTCCAAGCCATAGAGCCAGCGTTTGTCCGAAGACAGTTTCCGTGGTCACGTGGCTAGCGCGACTAGACACGGAACGCCGTTACCTTCCCACCGTGGTGGTACCTATTTATCTATTCGCATTTGCATGCTTTCGAACTGCTAGGTTGGCAGGAGCTGGGACAAGCGACGGGAGCTCACTCCGTCGCGTGGATTTGATCTTACGACTGCTGGTCTTCCAACCTTGCAGCACAGAGGCTTCTGCGGTTTAACCCGCAGCGCCACCACGTCACTCCTGGTACTAGGCCGCCCAGAGTAGTCGATTGACTAGATGGACGGGGTATAAATGCAATAAATAAATAAATAGGCAGCAATAGTCAACATTTGTGTCTTCAGAGGAAGGAATCTGAGCTTAAACTCCCCATATGGCCAGCTGACTCCAGCATTCCCAAAGATAATTACACTTACAGACATGCCAGACCAGATTTTTAAGAAATAACATTCCGAGACCCACCCTATGGCAGGATGTCTAAGAAGCCTATCTTGCCCATGGAATCAGTGAAAGAGCAGGACATCGTGCAAGAGATAGGCATAGGCAGTTTTCTGCAGCCAAAGCACACACCTAGCTATTCAGAGACATCAGGCTCCGAAAGAATAAGAGGGCTCCTCAGAAGCAGAAAACTGAGAGTGTTGAACTAAACGCTTACATCTATTTTCAGATGTGGCTCTGGAGAACATAATCTAGAATTGAAGATTTCAGGTTAATGAAATCTTCAATTCTAGTTTATGACTGCTAGAATAATTACCACATAATCCTAGAGAACCTTAAAGGTTGCTCACTAGAGAGGGGGGTATTCATATACGAATACGAATATCCCCACACAGGTGGCGGTAACGAGGGTCCAGCTCCATGGGGCCGGATGGTCCACTCACCGATCCGCCGCTGCCGCGGATGCTGCGATTCTTCCAATGGCTTCGCAGATCACAATCGGCTAGCCACTCCTGGCAGGAGGTGGGAGGACAAACCTCGCTGCAAGGTTGAAGAGTGGCTCGCAGATTGCGATCTGCAGAGCCATTGGAAGAATCACGGTGTCCGCAGCAGTGGCAGATCAGTGAGTGACCTGTCCAGCCCCATGGGGCTGGATCCTCGTTATCGCCACCTGTGCGGGGATATTCGTATACGAATACGAATACCCCCATCTCTATTGCTCACTCCTACTGTCTAGTTAACCTCTGCTCTCAAACTGACTCCTGTTCCTTCCTTGCTTCCACGATGCCTAACTTTGAATATGTCCTTGATTCTGTCCTTGGATCACATTCACTTCGTTTCCCCGGTTTGACTCCCAGTGTGTGTCTGGATTTACCTAACTGCTGAGAACAACCTGGAGTGTCCAGACTCCAGTAGGACATTCAGAAGCATCATATTACATAGTTAAAATTTCACCGATACATCATGCACAAGCAGAGGCTATATATTTCACATTATTCCCAAGAGGATTTTCCCTTCTTCCTTTCCCTCTGCGATTTCATACATAAATGGTTAAAACCTCACATATTGTATTTAGGGGGAAATGCATATTCCATAGCAATTACCGTATTTTTCCATGTATAAGATACTTTTCTCTAAAATATTTAATTAAAAATTTAGGGTCGTCTTATACACAGAAGTAAGGGGAGGGGAGGGATCAAAGCACTTTGATCCCTGCATTCCCTCTCCACTTTCTTGAGAAGAAAGTGGAGGGGGAAAGCAGGAATCATCACAGAGATTCATCAAAGCGATTCCTGCTTTCCCCCTGCACTTTCTTCCAAAGAAAGTGGAGGGGGAAAGCACTTTCCTCACTAGAAAGTGGAGGGGGAAAGCAGGAATCAAAGCACTTTGATGATTCCTGCTTTCCCCCTCCACTTTCCTTGCAAGAAAGTGCTTTCCCCCTCCACTTTCCTTGCAAGAAAGCACTTTCTTCGGAGGAAAGTGCTTTCCCCCTCCATGTTCTTCAGAAGCGGTTTGATCCCTGCCCTCCCCCTCCACTTTCTTGTAAAGAAATAAATTCTGGGTTAGAAAGGGGGTGTCTTATACGTGGGGGCGTATCATACACGGAAAAATACGGTATGTGTAAACTGAAGTACAATCTACTAAAAAGCTCTCCTCAAACCCCCTCTAAAAAGAATGCAACATATCCTTTTGTTTTTGTAAAGGTTTGAACAGAAGGACTTTCCACTGGGCAGAACAGAAACCACCAAAAGTGGGAGTCAATTAAGATGGAAAGATCAAGGCATAAATTATTTTATCTGAATTAATGAGTGAGTGAGAAGATTTTTTTAACTTAGTACAAAATCTGATTCTTTTACAAACATAAATTTATTAATTCCCTTAGCAACATTTTGTTGTGACCCCTTTTTCTCTTCCTTGTTGGGTTTTTTAAAAAATGTCTGTTAATATCAATGGTCTTTTTCGTGACACCACTGATTTTTAACTCCTCGTACAAACCAGTCACTAAGTCAATACAGCAGTTTGCTGGGTTTGTCACATGGATATCGTTGCATGTACAAATGCATCTGAATCAGACAGTGATATTCTTCGGGCAAAAATTAATCCCTGTGGTTTACAGTACTTTATAAAAATGGCTATGCTGACCAGGACTGATGGGAGCTGCACAGACTGACAACATTTAAAGGGCTACGGGTTATTTGCTCCAATATTATTAATAATATTTTGTTGTTGTTCAGTCGTTACGTCGTGTCCGACTCTTCGTGACCCCATGGACCAGAGCACGCCAGGCCCTCCTGTCTTCCACTGCCTCCCAGAGTTGGGTCAAATTCATGTTGGTCGCATCGATGACACTGTCCAACCATCTCGTCCTCTGTCGTCCCCTTCTTCTCTTGCCTTCACACTTTCCCAACATCAGGGTCTTTTCCAGGGAGTCTTCTCTTCTCATGAGTTGGTCAAAGTATTGGAGCCTCAGCTTCAGGATCAGTCCTTCCAGTGAGCACTCAGGGTTGATTTCCTTCAAAATGGATAGGTTTGTTCTCTTTGCAGTCCAGGAGACTCTCAAGAGTCTCCTCCAGCACCACAATTCAAAAGCATCAATTCTTCGGCGGTCAGCTTTCTTTATGGTCCAGCTCTCACTTCCATACATCGCTACTGGAAAAACCACATCTTTGACTATGCGGACCTTTGTCGGCAAGGTGATGTCTCTGCTATTTAAGATGCTGTCTAGGTTTGTCATCGCTTTCCTCCCAAGAAGCAGGTGTCTTTTAATTTTGTGGCTGCTGTCACCATCTGCAGTGATCATGGAGCCCAAGAAAGTAAAATCTGTCACTGCCTCCATATCTTCCCCTTCTATTTGCCAGGAGGTGATGGGACCAGTGCCCATGATCTTAGTTTTTTTGATGTTGAGCTTCAGACCATTTTTTGCGCTCTCCGCTTTCACCCTCATTAAGAGGTTCTTTAATTCCTCCTCACTTTCTGCCATCAGAGTGGTATCATCTGCATATCTGAGGTTGTTGATATTTCTTCCGGCAATCTTAATTCTGCCTTTGGATTCCTCCAGTCCTGCCTTTCGCATGATGTATTCTGCATATAAGTTAAATAAGCAGGGAGACAATATACAGCCTTGTCGTACTCCTTTCCCAATTTTGAACCAATCAGTTGTTCTATATCCAGTTCTAACTGTTGCTTCCTGTCCCACATATAGATTTCTCAGGAGATAGATAAGGTGGTCAGGCACTCCCATTTCTTTAAGAACTTGCCATAGTTTGTTGTGGTCCACACAGTCAAAGGCTTTTGCGTAGTCAATGAAACAGAAGTAGATGTTTTTCTGGAACTCTCTGGCTTTCTCCATAATCCAGCACATGTTAGCAATTTGGTCTCTAGTTCCTCTGCCCCTTGGAAATCCAGCTTGTACTTCTGGGAGTTCTCGGTCCACATACTGCTGAAGCCTACCTTGGAGGATTTTGAGCATAACCTTGCTAGCGTGTGAAATGAGTGCAATTGTACGGTAGTTGGAGCATTCTTTGGCACTGCCCTTCTTTGGGATCGGGATGTAGACTGATCTTTTCCAATCCTCTGGCCACTGCTGAGTTTTCCAAACTTGCTGGCATATTGAGTGTAGCACCTTAACAGCGTCGTCTTTTAAGATTTTAAATAGTTCAACTGGAATGCCATCACCTCCACTGGCCTTGTTGTTAGCCACGCTTTCTAAGGCCCACTTGACTTCACTCTCCAGGATGTCTGGCTCAAGGTCAGCAACCACACTATCTGGGTTGTCCGGGACATCCAGATCTTTCTGGTATAATTCCTCTGTGTATTCGTGCCACCTCTCCTTGATGTCTTCTGCTTCTGTGAGGTCCCTACCATTTTTGTCCTTTATCATGTCCATCTTTGCACAAAATGTTCCTTTAATATCTCCAATTTTCTTGAACAGATCTCTGGTTTTTCCCTTTCTATTATTTTCCTCTATATCTTTGCACTGTTCATTTAAGAAGGCCCTCTTGTCTCTCCTTGCTATTCTTTGGAAGTCTGCATTCAATTTTCTGTAACTTTCCCTATCTCCCTTGCATTTTGTTTCCCTTCTCTTCTCTGCTATTTGTAAGGCAAATAGCCTTGGACAACCACTTTGCTTTCTTGCATTTCCTTTTCTTTGGGATGGTTTTTGTTGCTGCCTCCTGTACAATGTTACAAGCCTCCATCCGTAGTTCTTCAGGCACTCTGTCCACCAAATCTAGTTCCTTAAATCTGTTCTTCACTTCCCACTGTGTATTCATAAGGGATTTGGTTTAGATTATACCTGACTAGCCCCGTGGTTTTTCCTCCTTTCTTCAGTTTAAGCTTGAGTTTTGCTATAAGAAGTTGATGATCAGAGCCACAATCAGCTCCAGGTCTTGTTTTTGCTGACTGTATAGAACTTCTCCATCTTTGGCTGCAGAGAACATAATCAATCTGGTTGCGGTATTGCCCATCTGGTGATGTCTATGTGTAGAGTCGCCTCTTGTGTTGTTGGAAAAGAGTGTTTGTGATGACCAGCTTGTTCTCTTGACAAAACTCTATTAGCCTTTGCCCTGTTTCGTTTTGAACTCCAAGGCCAAACTTACCCGTTGTTCCTTTTATCTCTTGACTCCCTACTTTAGCATTCCAGTCCCCTATAATGAGAAGAACATCTTTCTTTGGTGTCAGTTCTAGAAGGTGTTGTAAGTCTTCATAGAATTGGTCAGTTTCAGCCTCTTCAGCATCGGTGGTTGGGGCATAAACTTGGATTACTGTGATGTTGAAAGGTCTGCCTTGGATTCGTATTGAAATCATTCTATCATTTTTGAGATTGTATCCCAGTACAGCTTTTCCCACTCTTTTGTTGACTATGAGGGCTGCTCCATTTCTTCTACAGGATTCTTGCCCACAATAGTAGATATGATAATCGTCTGAATTGAATTCACCCATTCCCGTCCATTTTAGTTCACTGACGCCCAGGATGTCAATGTTTATTCTTGCCATCTCCTGTTTGACCACATCCAGCTTACCAAGGTTCATAGATCTTACATTCCAGGTTCCTGTGCAGTATTTTTCTTTGCAGCATCGGACTTTCCTTTCACTTCCAGGTGCATCCGCAGCTGAGCAACCTTTCAGCTTTGGCCCAACCACTTCATTAGCTCTGGAGCTACTTGTACTTGTCCTCCGCTCTTCCTCAGTAGCATGTTGGACGCCTTCCGACCTGAGGAGCTCATCTTCCAGCGTCATATCTTTTAGCCTTTTGTTTCTGTCCATGGAGTTTTCTTGGCAAAGATACTGGAGTGGCTTGCCAGTTCCTGCTCCAGGTGGATCGTGTTTAGTCAGAACTCTCCACTATGACCTGTCTGTCTTGGGTGTCCCTGCACGGCGTAGCCCATAGCTTCTCTGAATTACTCAAGCCCCTTCGCCACAACAAGGCAGCAATCCATGAAGGGGAATAATAATATTTGCTCAGTGGCAAACAGAAATACAGATGTTTGTGCCATGACAATCCAAGGAAATTGCAAACACAGAAGTTTGTTTATACACATATCCACGCACTGCCAAGAACTGAGCAATGAAATATCTGGAACTCGTACACAAATAATCATCTGAGCCCAAAAGCCAGGCCTCGCCTTCCCATTAAGATGCTCACAGAGCCAGCAGGCATGAGGAACAGGATGTTTATCATACATTTCTGCTTGGCTGATGAACTGTGTTTAGCTGTTTAGACCTGTCTAGGCCTAGACCAGAATATAAAAGTGAGAGAAAGCATCCTGTCCAGAAAACAAACAGAAAATGAGATGTCAGTGTTTCAACGGAACAATGTTATTAGGACTCTATGGATTTCAACTCTTCTTCATGATACCACTCTTCCTCGTGGCCATTTGGCTAAGACCAAATGTAACTGAACTCCTGCCTCTAAAAGAATTCCTAGCCAGTCACAGAATCATAGAATTGTAAAATAATTGAGTTGGAAGGGGCCTATGAGGTCATCAAGTCCAACCCCTGGCTCAACACAAGAATCCAAATCAAAGCAGATCTGACAGATGGTTGTCCAATTTTCTCTTCAATGCTTCCAGTGTTGGAGTGCTCACCACCTCCCAAGGTAATTGGTTCCATTCTTGTACTGCTCTAACAGTTTAGAAGTTTTTCCTGATGTTCAGGAAATGGCTTTCTGTAGCTTGAACCCATTATTACATGTCCTGCACTCTGATATGATCAAGAACTTATTCTGCTCCTCCTCTGTATGAAAACCTTTCAAGTATTTGAAAAGTGCTATCAGATCTCCCCTCAGTCTTCTTTTTTCAAGGCTAAACATGCCCCGTTCTTTCAGTATCTCCTCACAGGGCTTGGTTTCCAGTCCCCTGATCATCTTTGTTGCCCTCCTCTGAACTTGCTCCAGTTTGTTGGCATCCTTCTTAGAGTATGGTGTCCAGACCTGGACACAGTACTCTAAATGAGGCTTAACCACTGCTGAATAGAGGGGAATTAGTACCTCACAGGATTTGGAGACTATACTTCTGTTAATGCATCCTAAAATAGTATTTGCCTTTTTTGCAGCCATATCGCACTGTTGGTTCATATTCAGCATTTAAACTACAACAATTTCAAGATTCAATATTCTCAGTATTACTGAGCCAAGTATCCCCCATCTTGTAACTATGCATTTGGTTCCCACCCCCCAGTTGTAGAACTTTGTACTTATTCCTGTTAAATTTAATTCTGTTGTTTTCAGTCCAGTGCTTAAGCCTATCAAGATCTTTTTGAATTTTGTTCCTGTTTTCCAAGGTATTAGCTATTCCACCCAATTTTGTATCATTTGCAAATTCATGAAGTATTCCCTGCACTCCCTCATCCAAGTCATTAATAAAAAGGTTGAAGAACATAGGGCCCAGGACTGAGCCCTGGGGTACTCCATTTGTTACCTCCTCACAGTTTGAGACTGAGCCATTTATAGGCACTCTCTGAGTACAATTCTGTAACCAACTGTGTATCCACGTGACACTTGTTCTATCCTGCCCACAGCTAGTTAGCTTGCTAATCAGAATATCATTCTGATTTGTCAAAGGCTTTCCTGAAGTCAAGATATATTACATCTACATTCATCTCAAAAAATGAGATAAGATTAGTCTGGCAGGATTTGTTGTTGACAAATCCATCTTGGCTTCTAGTTATTACTGCATTGTTTTCAAGGTGCTTGCAGAGTGACTGCTTTATAATCTGCTCCAGAATTTTCTCTGGGATTGATGTCAGGCTGACTGATCTGTAGTTCTCTGCTTCCTTCTTTTTGAAGATTGGGACAACATTAGCTTTCCTCCAGTCATCTGGTACTTCACCCATCCTCCATGATTTCAAGAAAATAATAGACAGTGGTTCTGTGATCTCTTCAACCAGATCCTTCAATATCCTTGCATGTAGTTCATCCAGCCCTGGGGATCTGAACTCATTTAAAGTAGTAAGGTACTCCTTGACTGTTTATCAATCTCAAGCTGCAATCCAATCCCCTCTCTTTGTACTTCACATTTGCCCAGAGGAGTATAGGCTGTCTTTTGGGAGAAGATCGAGCTAAACTAGGAGTTGACCACTTCTGCCTTTTCTTTTTCCTGTTATCATTCTCCCATTCCCATTAAGTAGCTGAGCCACTGTTTCTTTTCTCTGTCTTTTACTATGCACATACCTGAAGAATGTTTTTTGTTATTTTAGCATCTCTTGCTAACCTCAGCTCATTCTCAGCTTTTGCCTTCCTAATGCCATCCCTGCGATTCTTTGCTACTTATCTGTACTCTTCCTTTGTAGTCTTACCTTCCTTCCACTTCCTATATGTGTCCTTTTTTGTTTTCAGGTCCTCCCTGAGCTTATTGTGAAACTACATTGGTCTTTTTTGGTGTCTTCCTTTTTTTTTCCTTGTTGGAATCGTTTGTAGTTGTGCCTTTAGAATTTCCTTTTTTTCTTGCACATGATAATATCTGAAGGCTGTTTAAAGAATGCTCTTGAAGAATGCAGTGCAAGAGTCACTGATTCAAAAATTCACTGTATACTTTTGCAGTATCTTCCATTTACTACCTGTCCTGGAGAGCACTGTCACACTCAAAACCAGTCTAACAGTGATAGAGGAAAGATAAAAGAAATCACAAATCCATTCCAAAGCACAACATTCCAATACCTCCATTTCAAGATGTGACCACCCAGAAATCTGGTAATAGTTTATGTACTTTGTACAGTGCATATTTTAGAACTACAATGTGTGACAACTGATGCTATTTCTTAATGATTATTGGCACCTACCAGTGACAGGGGCATCTATATCCAGCAAATTTTTTTCCTGGCGTAGAATTGAAGCACCCTCTGTTATTATTCTCAAAGCAACACTCTCTTCCAGCCTTCCTTCTTTCATAAGGTGTGCCTTTAGGATATCCACTCGTGGCTTTCCATCATTGTCAAACACTTCCTTAGCTGTAAGCCGATGGCTTGGAGGAAACGGGACAGCTGCAAGAATAAAGATAGATGGGTTCAATACATCAAACAAACACATTAGTCCTAATAAAGGCAACACTTTAACTCTACAACTAGTCACCAACTTGTTTTTAAAGAACTCTGTATTTATTAGACTACTAGGAAAGAAAAACCCCTGCTAATGCAGTACCAGATTGTTAAGTGCTTTCCACTTTGTGATCAGTAGCAATTTAACTTTTATTCAAATTTCATTTTTTCTCATCCTTGAAAGAAAATTTCCCAGAAAAGCTAAACCATGTACGTTAGTATTGGATGCACAGAAAACACATGGTTTGAAAAATACACTTTCTCTAAACTACTCATGTCCAAGAAAAATGGCAACTGTGGTTTCTCTTATTATCCTTTATTTTTCTTTCCCACAAGGTATCACCTAGTCTCGCATCCCCAACACAGAATGATCAGCATCTTCAGCAACAGACATAATGGCAAATCAGCAATATTGTGCAAATATCCCTCTTAAGAAGCAAACCAACAACCACAGGCATGCAGGGATGACAATACTAATGTTTTGGGAAACAACTACAAGATAAAAACATTTCCCCCATTAAGGGTTTACTGCAAAGCCATTCACTGTGACGTAAGAGTGGCTTTGCAGCCCTCATGTGATGCTGCCACTTTCACTTTCTTGCTCTCAGCTGGAAGCCAGTGAGGTGACGCTCTCAGTTTCAAGGATCAACATGAAGCATTATCCCAGCTTAACCCCCTTTCCCTGAGCAGCTAAATTGGAGTGGCATTAGAGAGTGCCTGCCTTGCCAGCTGCAGAGTAATTATACTGATCCAAGCTGATGCTACTGTGGGTGGCTCAGATTATAGAAAAGTGAATGAAAAGCTCTGGTGAATCCAGAACTAGTACATCTATAGTAGGCACAAGTCCAGCCTCATAAAAAGGAATGCATGTACCAACATACGTTTACAACTTAATTACGCAAGAACAGTTGAAAGTTCTACTTGCTATAGTAACTTCTCCCAGCCAAGAGTCCTCAACTACTCAACACCTGCTATTCATGGTTGGTACAGCCAATGGTTGGTGATGGGCAGCTGCAGTATATATGATTTGCTACTGTCTGTGATTTGGGGCGTGTATGGTAGTCCTTGGAATGTATCACCTCTGGACACAGATGGACTCCTGTACTTCAGATACCTGGGATTTCCCAAAATTCAACAATATACTCCCACACAGAAATACATACTCCTCTACAGTGTTGCAAAGATTTTGTCCCACATTTAACTTCAGTCATTCTAAATGTGCTCCACATTATTTGCAAAAAGGAACTCTCAAGGCAGAGCTACTCCCTTGCAAGTACAAGATATACTGGATGACATGTGCTTCAAAACTGCCTCCTACATCAAGTATGTCACAGAATTCTTTTCAGACCGAGAGTAAAACAGGCGATATCTAGCATGAAAATAAAGCAGATGATGGGTGCAAAAAATATAAGTGGGTCCTTCAACTCATGATTTTCAGACTGTTATTCATGTGTGCCAGATATCCAGTTAGGGATGGAACCATTACACCAAAAGCCTGGTTTTTCAGCAAGATAGGAAAGTGGAGAGGAAGTTCACCCCTGCCAAGCTCATGCATCCTGCTGGGAAATGACACAGTGAAGAATTTACCTCTCAAGTAAGTTGGGAAGGAGTGATTGAGATGCCTGAGTTCTGAAGCCCTTAATAGCTTTCCATAACATCACAATGTACACAGAGAAATACCAAGCTCCACTGCAGAAGAAATGGTTAACGTGTTTGTTTAGCACTGCCTGTGCCAGAAACACCAATGTTCTCCGCACAGCTAGGGGAATAAGGTTCTTAATTAAACAGCCGCTGCGGTGCCAGCAGAGGGGAACACAACACCATTCTTGGCACAAACTGCATGTACTATTGTTTTCTCCTTTAGCTTCCTGACATTTTAACAAGACAGTTTGGCTTTGAATTAGCTTACACGACATGTATAGTCCTCTTCTATACATTTCTAGATGTTACAGTAGAGATGCACAGTTGAATCATCAGACTACATTAAATGCCAAGCATTAACTTTTATTAATAGCTAGTCTAACGAATCTGAATTTTATTGTATTTATTCATTTAAAATATTTATACCCCATTTTCCCTTCAAGAGGATCTGAGGTGGCTTGCAGTATTAAAACAAACAATATTAAGTGTTAAAAACCATAAATTATTACAATATTAAAAGCAATTAAACAAATACATTAAAACTAGTAGACAGCAACAGTTTAAACCCATCCTTCACATGAAAAATAACAAAAGCACAATAGTCTCATTTTAAAAACCACAACAACACCCTCTTAGTTACTGAAAAAAACCAAAAAACCATACTGAAGAACAAAGCTGCTTGCAGAAGGACAACAAAGAGGGGGTCAGCCTCGCTACCTATGGGAAGGAGTTCCACAGCTTGGGAGCAGCAACAAAGAAGGCCCTCTCTCACTAAACTCGCCTGTGAGGGTATTGGGACTGAAAGGCCTCCCCATATGATCTTAAAACCTGGGGAATTTTATAAAGAGAGCTGCTCTGTTTGATCTAGTTTGACCCAAGTTGTTTAGGGCTTTATGTCAAAACCAGAACTTTGAATTGTGCCTGGAAACCAGCTCCAGTTAACAATCTGGCTGCAGCATTTTGGACCTGCAGAAGTTTCCAAGAACTTTCCAAATGCAGCCCCACACAGAGCACATAGTAATCCAAAAAGAATATAACTAAAGCATGTGTCACTGTAGCAAGATCAGACGCATCAAGGAATGGGTGCAGCTAGTGAAACAGTTTTAATTGCAAATACACTCCTGGTCATCACTCAGACATGGGCATCTAGTCTCAGGGACTAATCCAGGAGCACACCCAAGCTGCAAACCTTTGTTTTCAGGGGGAGTGCAATCCCATCCAGCACAGGCTGAACCCTATTCCCTGATCCACCTTTCAACTGACCAGGATCACCTCTGCCTTGTCTGGATTAAGTTTTGTTTTTTTCATGCTCATCCAGTCCATTAATGACACCAGACACCAATCTAAACCCCAAACAGTTTCCTCAGATTTAGATGGAAAGGAGAGCCAAAGTCGGGTGTCATTCACACACTGGTGACACTGAATCCCAAAACTCCAGATAACCTCTCTCACTGATTTCATGTAGATGTTAAATAGCATTTTGGACAAAACAAGACTCTGAGGGACAGGACACCATAGACCCATGGCAAGGGCATCAAACAGGAGGTCCCCAGCATGACATTCTAAGGTCTCTACTCCAGGAAGGACTGGAGCCACTGTAACACTGCCTTCAGGTCCCATCCCAGAGAGAAGGCCCAGAAGGATACACATCATGGTTGATGGTATAAAAAGCCACTGAGAATCATGCAATCTTTCATTCCCAGGTGATGCTGGGCTACATACCAGAATCCTTAACCATCAATCACACTGTTTCAGGCTTCTAAGAATGAAAGCCCAACAATATCTGGTAACAAGAGTTTCGGAACAACTGGCCTAATCTCATCAGGTGTGCACAGCCTCAACCTTTTCTCACACATTTTCCTGCTATCACTGCCCTTCCCTCATGCCACCCTCTATAGTTTGCACTATCTCCACTATTAACAGGTGCTAGCATTCCTGTCCTGGCCACCATGCTCTTTACCTGCAACATCATAAACAATGGATGCTAGGATGAAAATCCAGGTAACTAGCAGTTTATCAGGACCCCACTGCTAACACAGTGGAATGAGGGAAGACAGGTAGGCTCATGCCACCACTTTTCTAACACTAGTCCAAAATAGTGATACTCAACCTTTCTTATATCTCACCCAATACTTTCCTCAAAGAACCTAGAAACCTACATGACAGAAACAAAAAGCCTACTTTGTCTGGAAAATGCATGCATATGCTTGTAGTCACTGTTTTCAAATTCACTACATGTAAATAGCATTAAGTATACAGAGATTTGCAGCACCTTTGTTGGGGGTAAACACAAATGTATAAAATAACAATTCCTTTAGCATCTAGCAATTGGAATGATAGTGCTGTGACTATTTATTTATTTATTTATTTACAAGATTTTTTTAGCCGCGCCATTACCAATGGTCTCCGAGCGGCGTACAACAATATTAAAACTTTAAAAACATTAAAACCATTAAAAATAGGCAATATTATAATAATAATATTATAATAAATAATTTTACTGCTATACTAACTATAAAACACAAAGGTAGAAAACAAAACTTTAGTAGAATTATTGGGAATAGATTTTATCATAAAATAAAAACACAACAAAAAGCAATAATTTAATTCATAGCTATAAACTGCATCAACGTCGTTGACAACCCACCTATACTAGGTTACCTCTGAATCCCTCATGCTATGCATGCCAGTGGTGGTATGTGTGCCATTGTTTGACAACCAGTAACCTAGCAGTGGTTCTCAACCTTGCTTAATCCAGATGTCCTTGGGCTGGCAGAAACCCTGGCCAGCACAGGTAGTGGTGAAGGCTTCTGAGAATTACAGTTCAACACCTGGCTTACCCAAGGTTGGGAACCACAGGCCAAGAGCACTGGAGGGATTACACTGGAGACGTGAGGTTAAATGCAAGAAGGAGACACCATTTCAGTAAGACTGAGCACTTGACATTCATCACACTCAATCTTCTACTACTGCACAATTTTCTCAGTCCACACAACCAAACTAGAACTTCTCAAAAGGAATGTGTTTGCATGTGTTGAAATACATAGCAACCTAGCATGTTGTGCATGGTCTAATTACTAACACCGTTGGTCAAATGATCAGTTAGGAAAGAAAAAACTAAGAAAACTAACTTTTTTATTCACTTGTTCTTAAGCAACCAACCAACAACACTCTTTCCTTCCCACCACTAGGTGCTTAATCTTCTTCACTCTGAGGTATTTTGTTTTTCAGTTAGTTCTTGTTGCTTAACCTCCATTTTGTGAGGCAGATGTTATGTGCAGCTCTCTCTTCAGCCATGAGTTTGAGAAAGAAAAACTATTTTCTACCATTTTAATAGACTAAATGGTTCTTCTTTTTACCACTAACAATCTCATGTCTTCATGTCAAGTTTTTGAGCAGATAATTTTGGATGCAAATACTGTTTCTTCTTTTTACTATTGTCTGACTGATTATATACGTAAAAGCAGGGTAGTTCATACATACATACATACATACATACATACATACATACATACATACATATACAAATACATTTGTATAAACTGCCCTACTTTTTACTGTGCAACCACACTCAACAGCATGAACAACAAATTCCACTCATTTTTTTATTTTTAAATTTCATTAAGTGTGATTTACTAAACAGAAAGAGTGTAGACTCTCATTCCACTATTGCAACCATATTTAATTCAGAACTGGCATTTCAGTTTGGTGAGGTTCAGAGTTATTTACAGTTCACATCAAACTTTTTTTTAAAAGCAGGCCAGTAATTACGCTGCATTACCATTTAATCATAGGTCTGGAGAAAAGAAACTACAGACTGGCACTTCAAATGGAATAGCTTTTTCTTTTTTGGTTGTGATATTTTAAACAGCATGTTTAGCAACAAAATGTCCAAGAAAGCGACTGGAATTTGTACCATTAAATTTGTGTAGGATTTATTTTTACAAACCCTAAACTCTTCTAAATTATTAAAACAGTGAAAGTGTTTTCTGTTGTTTCAGTAGTTCCAAGCTACTGCCTTTCATCCAGCACTAGGTAACTAAAAATATTTTCTAGCTGCAAAGGACTAGTGGTTAATTAGCACAAACTTTTGGAAAAGGGAAAAAAAGTGAGTGGCCTACAACCTGCCTTTTGTTCGCTGGGTTGCTAATACAATATGTACAGATGGAAGATGGTGCAATATTTTATGTGCACAATGGCATTAAAACTACAGTAAAACCAAATCGTCTTCAAATGGAACTCTATTACACCATGTTATTCATGCCATCACCAAGAGAGGGCAGTAATGATCCCTACACTAAATTAAGCTAGTGGCCTGGTATAACTACTCTGTCAAGTGAAAACCCTTAAAATTCAGATTCTTTGTACCAAAGACCATGGATACACAATCTCCAGGCTTAAGGATACAGTACCCTGAGATTCACCAATCAAAGCCAGGTCTCTCAGACTTGAGAATTTTAAGTACAAGAATTTGATTTGAATACTAGAAGAACTGAACTCTTATTCTTCCTTCTCAAATGTACAACTGGTTATTCCAAACCTTATTCATTTCAACAATATAATTTGAATGTAGGTAACATGGATCCTTGAGGCAACCAGTGTAACCTTCCCTGGAAGAGAATTCTACAGCATGGGAGCTATAACCAAGAAAGCCCTCTCTTATATCCTCATCAAATCTGCCAAAAAGGGGGGTAGGACATGAAGGGGGGAAAAGGCATCTCCTGAAGATCTTAAGACCTTGGCAGGTTCATCCACTGAGAGATGATCCCTCAGACAACTGGGACCCAAGATATATAGTGCTTTACAGGTCACCATCACCACTTTGAACGGTGCTTGGAAACACACTGATAGCAGAGGAACTCTTGTAGTAAAGAATTTATCTTCCCGCTACAGCTAAAAAGGGATGTTTATTTAAGATACTGTGTGAAGGTTCAGGAAAAAGATTGAGTGTGTTTGTCTGTGATTTTAAAAGTCCACTGATGGGGAAAAGCAAGCTGTTGAACAGATAAGAATATAATATAAAAACAAAATAAAACTTAAGCTGGATCAGACCAAACAGTTCTCTAGCCCAGCTCGCATGATGGTCAGCTAGGGACTCTCACAAGCAGGATGTGAGAGCAACAAATCTAAAATCCATTACTTACACTCCAAAATTATGCCCCACTGATTTATGAGATTAAGGTAAGTGTCATACTCTTTGGCAATAAACCCCTTATATGGTACTGTGTGCACATATGAGCCCCACAATGAGGACAGAACTTCCAAGCACATGCATCGCTATGTAGTATGGCTGTCAATGTTACCGATGTCCTCTCACATTGCTGAAACAAAGATCTGAAAAGGCAGTTTAGTTGGCTTTTGTACGCCCCAAGCAATGGGGCATCACCTGTGGAGATGTCCTTTCCCTCAAGCAGCAAAATGTCTTAGAGGCATCATTCGCTCTAGGGCAGCAAAACACTGCCTAGCTACAGGCACTTTTAATATTCTATATCACAAACCACAAGTTTTTCCTTTTCCTTCACATGTAGCCATTCAGAGCTGAAAAGCAGCTAATTGATTTGTTTATGTCATCTTCTACTGTTGTAAGCATACTAAGTGTCACCTCGTCTTAACTTGCTTGTGGCATCTCCCTAAGGGCTCATAAGAAAGAAGATACTTGGGGATTGCCTTTTAACTGTGTGGATTTCTGCCACTTGGGCTCATGGTTCCCTTGATGATGATGCAACAAGTTGAAAACACCTGCATTTTTTCACTTCTTGTTCTTGTAAACTTTCCTGTATGAGAAACAGAAGCTGATGCCACCAAGTGCTTCTCACATCAACCAGACATTATTTATAAATAAATAATATTTTAACAATATACAGTATATCACAGAAGTGAGTACACCCCTTCACATTTCATAAATATTTTAGCATATCTTTTCATGTGACAACACTGAAGAAATGACACTTGGCTACAATGTAAAGCAGTGAGTATACAGCTTGTATAACAGTGTAAATGTGCTGTCCCCTCAAAATAACGCAACACACAGCCATTAATGTCTAAACCGCTGGCAACAAAAGTGAGTACACCCCTAAGTGACAATGTCCAAATTGGGCACAAAGTGTCAATATTTTGTGTGGCCACCATTATTTTCCAGCACTGCCTTAACCCTCTTGGGCATAGAGTTCACCAGAGCTTCACAGGTTGCCACTGGATTCCTCTTCCACTCCTCCATGACGACATCACAGAGCTGGGGGATGTTAGAGACCTTGCGCATCTCCACCTTCCATTTCAGGATGCCCCACTGATGCTCAATAGGGTTTAGGTCTGGCGACATGCTTGGCCAGTCCATCACCTTTACCCTCAGCTTCTTTAGCAAGGCAGTGGTCGTTTTGGAGGTGTGTTTGGGGTCATTATCATGTTGGAATCCTGCCCTGCAGCCCAGTCTCCAGAGGGGATCATGCTGTGCTTCACTGTGTCACAGTACATGTTAGCATTCATGGTTCCCTCAATTAACTGTAGCTCCCCAGTGCCAGCAGCACTCATGCAGCCCCAGACCATGACACTCCCACCACGCTTGACTGTAGGCACGACACACTTGTCTTTGTACTCCTCCCTTGGTTGCCGCCACACATGCTTGACACCATCTGAACCAAATAAGTTTATCTTGGTCTCATCGGACCACAGGACACGGTTCCAGAAATTCATGTCCTTAGTCTGCTTGTCTGTAGCAAACCATATGCAGGCTTTCTTGTGCATCATCTTTAGAAGAGACTTCCTTCTGGGACGACAGCCCTGGAGACAAATTTGATGCAGTGTGCGGTGTATGGTCTGAGCACTGAGAGGCTGACCCCCACCCCTTCAACCTCTGCAGCAATGCTGGCAGCACTCATACGCCTATTTCCCAAAGCCAACCTCTGGCTATGAAGCAGAGCACGGGCACTCAACTTCTTTGGTCGACTATGGCAAGGCCTGTTCTGAGTGGAACCTGTCCTGTTAAACCGCTGTATGGTCTTGGCTACCGTGCTGCAGCTCAGTTTCAGGGTTTTGGCAATCTTCTTATAGCCTAGGCCATCTTTATGTAGAGCAACAATTCATTTTTTCAGATCCTCAGATAGTTCATTACCATGAGGTGCCATGTGGAACTTCCAGTGACCAGTCTGAGAGAGTGAGAGCGATAACACCTGCTCCCCCTTCACACCTGAGACTTCTGACACTAAGGATCTCATGACACCAGGGAGGGAAAACGGCTACTTGGGCCCAATTTGGACATTGTCACTTAGGGGTGTACTCACTTTTGTTGCCAGCGGTTTAGACATTAATGGCTGTGTGTTGCGTTATTTTGAGGGGACAACACACTTACACTGTTATACAAATTGTATACTCACTGCTTTACATTGTAGCCAAGTGTCATTTCTTCAGTGTTGTCACATGAAAAGATATACTAACATATTTATGAAATGTGAGGGGGTATACCCTGATGTTGGGAAAGTGTGAAGGCAAGAGGAGAAGGGGACGACAGAGGACGAGATGGTTGGACAGTGTCACTGAAGCTACCAACGTGAATTTGACCAAACTCCGGGAGGCAGTGGAAGACAGGAGGGCCTGGCGTGCTCTGGTCCATGGGGTCACGAAGAGTCGGACATGACTTAACGACTAAACAACAACAAACAATACTCACTTCTTCTTTTTTAACTTTATATTTTTATTATTTTTAAAACAGAAAACAAATACAAAAATACGAATAATAGTGCTTACTATACACTAAATTCTACCATGCACCCCATACCCATGGGACCCCATTGAACAATATTTTTATTACAAACTTCCTTTCCAAAATTGTATAGATTGTTGTTTAGAGGCTTTCCCCTTTCCTTTCACTAATACAAATTCAACAAATCTACCCCAAATAGCAAAAAAAATATTGGAACTTATTTCCCCTCTTTTCACCTTGAGTTCAATAGTCAATTTATCATTTAATGCAATGTCCCATAATTCACCCCTCAATCTTGCAACACTTTTATCCTTAAACAAATCTACTAAACCCTTTAGGTTTGTAGGAAAACTTTCTATTTCAGTCACTAATTTTAATGGTGAAGTTGAGGGACATAGCTTCTCTCTATATCTACTCACTTCTGTGATATACTGTACATATGTCTTTAATTGGAGGTCCAGGGAGGGAAGTGAAAATAGATGTGGTTTGTGTTTATTTATCAGCTGTTTCAATTAAACTTGTCAAGCCATAGAAGAGGTCACAACACAAGAGGTCCTTTGGATCCAAACTGTGTATTACATATTTCTGTATTAGGGTGCCCACAGTTTAGCTCATGAGATCAGCATAGCTTCTGGGCAGTTTAATATAGCTCAACAGAGGGAGAAATCAACAAATGCTTCCTTCTATACATGTTTCTTAGACATAACGTCTCAGCCTCTAGGCTGAGATCAAGTATAATACAAAGTTTGCTAGAAAAAGAAAACACAGGCATCTTTCCCATCGTATCACCAAAGGGGATAAATTATGAGCATTTTTACTGGCCTATTAGTCATCTGTTGCATTAGAAAGTTGCCAAATATATTTATAAATTTTAATTTCTACCAGTCACCTGAAAACATCCAGTACAGCTACTACAAACTGGGTAATTATGAAACCTGCAGCAACAGTTTCCTCAGACCCAATAAACCCAGACAAAACAGAAACCAGAGTTTGCTACTAAGTAGGATTTTTAACTAGCTGCCTAGAATTAACTCTGAGACTTTTTCAGGTAGTCTAGCGTGTTCCATGTCTAAAAATAATGCAAATATGTAGGCAGTAGGGGCACCAAATTCACCACTTCTGGTCCTCACATGTTCATTTCTATAGTTGTAATGTACGTCCATACATGAAAGTGTTCACGCACACATAAATTATACCGTAGACTTGCGGACAGTTCCTGCAAAGCTTGCTATCCCTCATTCTACCCTACCTGTTTCCACTGAATAAACAGAGCAAGAGTCATAAAATCCCAAAGAGGCTTTGTGGTTCAAACTAGGAGCCAGCCCAAGTACACAAGATAGGAAGAACAGGTACAGCAGGCCTACATTTTTTTTTATTTTTTCCTAGATAGGAAAGTCACTTCATATATCTCAGAAGCTTTTAAAGAATCATATACATTCATTCTGGTTTGTCTATCATTTAAAAAAAATGCACTTGAATATCCTAAAGATCCCATCCTGCTTTTAAATACCCTACCAATGAAGTCAAGCTTACTCTGGGTGAGAGCAACACATGGCTTTTGATGACTGTTAGTTCAGTTGTGTGCTTCCTGAAATCAATACATTTGAGAACCCCATTTTTTCCTCCATCACCCGCAAGTAGGACTGACCTTTGTGCCATGAAATCCCTCTGGCCACCACACTTGATTCCTTATTTCCTCACGTCTGCAGGGGAATCACAAATAAGTCTTCTGTCCCCTCTTTTCTTGCCTCTACCAGAAACCTATGAGATCCTTTGCTCTACGTTTGCACAGGTCTCTGTAATATGTATTGACACTCTTACACTTCCTGAATCATAGAGCTGTCACAGTTTCTGCTGAATTTCAATGGCAACCACAACGTGAAGGAAGGATGCAACTTGAAGAGGTCACCCACCCATAATTTAGTTTTAGGGCCAAACTACAGAATATATATCCTGCCAACCTAGCAGTTTGAAAGCATGCAAATGCAAGTAGATAAATAGGTACCACCTCGGTGGGAAGGTAACGGCGTTCCGTGTATAGTCGTGCTGGCCACGTGACCATGGAAACTGTCTTTGGACAAAACGCTGGCTCTATGGCTTGGAAACGGGGATGAGCACCGCGCCCTAGAGTCGGACACGACTGGACTAAATGTCAAGAGGAACCTTTACCTTTACCTTACAGAATATATTAATTGGTCTAAATCCAATTGGTAGTTCCAACTAGAATATACCCACTGAATCAACACTTATATACAAGCACTTGGTTACTTGTCTACTGTAAATAGGAATGCAAACTGGGTTCAGGCCATAGTATGCAGGCCCCCTTCCATTTTTTTTTAAATTTAGTCCAAAAGAAGAAGATCTGTGTGGGTGATGATAGGATGGGCTGGCAAGGCTGAGGGGTGATTTCAATCATTATCACAGTATCTTCCTAAATTTCACTATTTCAAACAAAGTCAACTAAATATTTTGAAGTTTTACCTCCATAACGCATAACATCCCATGCCTGCTAGTAATTTGGATACTGATATAGTTCAGAATAAAGCATGAACAAAAAAGAGGCAATCCTAATACCTTCCAAACTTAATCATTTTACATGGTGCACTGCATGCCAAATATAGTGGGAAAGTGATAAACCATTTTTTTTATTTTGCTGGGGGGAGGGCAATCATACGTCAGATAGGCATAATTAGAGCATTAAAAATACCTGTTTAAATTAAGAGAAAAATGGAGACATGTTTGTTGAGAAGTGATGTGAAGTAACAGTTATTTTAATCTTATTTTGCTAGGTTGCTTGTTGCAGGTGACATACAGTACGTAGAAAGGAAGTCATTACCATCCATAGTTACTAAGGAACAACACAGTCACAGCCTACTTATGATAGAGAAACCTGCCAAACCAAGTGCTAGAACTACTGTAGGATGTACAAAGAGACTGTGTGTCTACTTATTGTTATACTGTAAGGCTCCATGCACTACGGTAGTCCTATAATTTAAGCAACAACAGCATAAATAGAACCCCGAGTGACTTGCAGTTCAGAGAACCAAATTGGTGGAATATCAAATTTGCATGCAATGTTTTTATAGATTTTAGTCTGGTAGCCTGTTGTCAACACTTTCTCCCTCAACTTTGGCCTGATACTCAAATACGTGAACAAACAAGTAAATGTAATTGCACTTGAAAAGAGGTAGATGACATATGCAAGAATGAGCACGCTAAACCACAGAATGGAAATAAAATGAATGTCACTCTTACAAAAATAAAACATAACAGTGACCTCAATATCCTTCTGAAGTGACATCACAACTTTTAAATTGCATCATCAGAAAACTTAAGGAACACTGTGCTAGGAAGAACTGGCATGGGCAGATGCTCTCCAGTATAAAATAAAGCTGGCGCTGAACACGGATGTGGACAGAGAGGAGACATTATATGTGAAAGCAATTTTTCCAAATCTTTTCTGAAAGTTACATTTTTTTAACCATCTTTGGGTCCTATCATATATTTTTTTCTTGCAAGGGAATTTATATAATTTCATCTTAAAAATAAATGTCCTGTTTTTTTTGTTAGTATTATAATTTTTGTTTATTTTTAAACGTATAGATTTTCCCCATCGGTTAAATTAAATTTGCACCTACTTTTCAATTGAAGACATTTTAAACATTTTTAAAATGTATACATGGTTTGATGTATTTGCACTGTGGTGGTTTTTTCCCCTTTGGGGAATAATTTTATTTCTCCAGAATGAAACACAAGCTTTGCAAATGCAAGATGTAATTTTTCTCTCTAGCCTCAGATACCAAATGTACACTTTTAAACTTAATAGAATTTCTAAGAGGCACAGTAGAACATTTATCTGGAGATCAACTAAAGACATTTCAGCCACCAAATGCATTAGATCACAGACCAGTGGTAATCATATGCCACAACAGTACACCCCACTTGCTTTGAGCCACAAAGGAACAACAACTAGAACACAACAGAGCAGTGATAAATTCACTTTTTACATAAAGGCTGAAATCCTGTTGGAAAGGCTTTGTCTGCACAATGGAAATGATGCCACTGGCTGCTGCAGATTGTCGCTGATTAAAGTCTTGCTTTTTTTAATTTCAGAACTTTTTTCATTGCCTATGAGCTGGGCATGCACACCAGAAGTGCAAAAGGGAGCCTTTAATGACCAACAATTTACCGCTGCCAATGACTTCATTCCTGTTACACAAGCAGTGCTGCACAACAGGATTTCAGCCAGCAACTCTGGTTTTTTTTTCAAAACTTTGTTTAGAAGCACATTCACCTGGAATCCCAAGACACTGCTTAAACTTGTAATCCTATTCCTGTCTATTTAAAAGTGAGACCCAAATTTACTGGGACTTATTTCCAAAGAAATGTGTACAGGATTGTAGGCCTCAACAAGCTTGGCTATATTTCTGAATACTTTTTCTTTTTCTTTGGTAATGGTTCTATATACCACTGCAGTACCCATCTTTTTTAGAAAGTCCTCTGTTTCCAAATGAGGGCTGTCATGGCTGCAGGATCCAATCACTTAGTCTCTTCCTATAAGCTGGTTCTGGTGGCTACTCCACTGTGTGTTTTCTTCATAGGCTAATGAATCAAGCACTAGTAAAATCAGTACAGTACAAAAAGCATGTGTATTTTTTACCCTCACAGATCTTGAGTCCGAGGAACAATTTGAATCTTAAGAACCACCAGTAGAAATCTGCACACAGATTGGCTCGTCTCCCAATACACCTCTCCCTGCTTCAGCCCACTGTGTATGTTCAAAGCTGATTCAGAAAGTCAGGAGACCCTTGACAATGGCTTTCACTATGGTGAGGGGCTTACATCAGCAGAAATCAGGAGACTCTCTTTTGTATGCATAGAAGTGCCCTTCCACTCATGTTAGAGCATTGCCAGATCCAAACAAATCTGCATTAAATATCCTTCTATGTATATATTCTCTCCAATTCCAATTGTCAACTATAATTAAAAACACCAAATGCCAGTTATCATTAAAAAAGGTTTTTTTTAATGCAGAGACACAGTCAGATTCAACACAAATCCCTTTAACTGTACACCACCATTTGGAGGATTACATTTTGAAAAGCTGATTACACTTCCTGACCTCCATCGATGGAATTTGCTTTTGAACTTAGTGTCCCACCCAAGTTTGTTCCGTAAGCTTCCAAGCAAGGTGTTGACAGCTTTTACTTTTATTAGATACTGAACAAAGAACAATTACAACTCATTTAAAACCCATTATGAGGAGAATTAGTACAGCAGAAAGCACAAGTGGAAAAAATAACATAGTGACTTCCGCCTCCCAGAGCCAAACATTACAATGGAAAATGCCACAACTTTTTGTACTTGTACATCTATAGAACATACAAACAGAATATGTAAATATCCCCAGGCTTCAGCTAATACATTTTGGGTTGCACTTCCCCAAACCAGCATATTAGATAGCAAATGAAAACTCACATGACTTCAGTACAGTCAGGGTTTTTAATAGATGAGATAGCACTGAGTCTACCTTACTCTGAAAGAGTCTAAGAATATACACATCCAAAATTTGAAAACCTACCATCTCCAAATTTTGTTACCAAGAAAAGTGGTCTGAATGTATAGAAAAGTTACTTACCTGTAACCATGGTTCTTCGAGTGGTCCTCTGTGAATCCACAAAATTGGGTTATTCTGCGCCTGTGCAGGACCTCTCGGAAGTTTCTAGAGCTTAAAGACATGTGATTAGTGGGACGTTCCCCCGTGGAGCGCATGCTCTGCCTGTCTAACATCCCCTCAGTTCCCAAAAAGTCCACCGCTGACAGAAAAATAGATGGAGACTACAATGTGACGAACAGAGGGGAGGATTGGCGGGATGTGTGGATTCACAGAGGACCACTCAAAGAACCATGGTTACTGGTAAGTAACCTTTCTTTCTTCTTCGTGGTCTCTGTGAACGCACACAATTAGGTGACTAACAAGCTCACTTACTGGTTGGTGGGACGTCACGTCAAAAAGGAGGTAAGAACAGCTCTGCCAAAGCCAGCTTCATTCTTTGTGAATGAAGCCGGTAGTGAGATACAAACGTCAAGGGAGTTGACCAGGTAGCCACTTGACAGATGTGAGAGATGTCTATACAACGGAGAAAGGTGGTAGATGTAGAAACAGCTCTGGTAGAATGGGCTTTAATAGCATCTGGTGGTGGTCCTCCTGCCAGCTCATAGGCCAAGGTGATTGTTTGAACTATCCATCTGGATAGAGTTTGTGAGGATGCTGGGGAACCCTTACGAGGGCCATGAAAACAGACAAACAGTCGTGGAGATTTTTGGAAAGACTTCGTTCTGTCAACATAAAATGCAAGAGAGCATCGAACATCTAGTGTATGGAGCATGTGCTCAAGGTCCGATGTTGGAGATGGAAAAAGAGAGGGAAGGACGAGAGGTTGGTTGAGATGAAATTTCGACACGACTTTAGGTAGAAAGGAGACATCTGGATATAGAGTAACTTTATCAGGGCGAAACTGAAGATATGGTGGATCCGCTCTAACAGCTGCTAGTTCGCTGGCTCGTCTGGCTGATGTTATGGCCACGAGGAATAAAGTTTTTAAAGAAAGAAGTTTGAAATTGGTGGTGGCTAATGGCCTGAAGGAAGGCCGGGTGAGGGCGTTGAGCACTGTTTGCAAAGACCACTGTGGAAGTGGCAGACGCTGCGGAGGACGGATGTTTCAGAGGCCCTTAAGGAATTTCTTTAGAGTAGGGTGAGAGAAGAGCCGAGCAGAGTCAGAGTCTGATGGCTGATGGGCTACAGCAGCAGCAATGTAAACCTTCATGGTGGAATGTGACAGACCCATGTGAAAAATATGAAGAAGGAAGGTAAAAAGTGTCCATAGAGATACTGGTATTGTTGAGAGTCTCTTGGAAGCAGCAAAGGTGGAAAAAGTCTTCCATTTGTAGTTGTAGAGGCTTCCTAGCTCTGGCAAGGATAGCTGTTATGGAGGCAGAATCCTCCATGCTGTGAGGTTGAGGGACTCCAGGTCTGGGTGGTGAACCCTGCCGTTGTCTTGAGTTAGCAGGTGTGGGAGGAGAGGGAGGTGCAGGAGGTCTGTTGACATTGTTCTCAGGTGAGTGAACCAAGGTTATCGAGGCCACCAGGGGGCCACAAGGATGGCACTGGAACGAAATTGGCGCAGCCTGACTACTGTGCGTTGAATGAGAGGAATGGGAGGGAAGAGTTATAGGAGACAAGTTCCCCAGTCTACCATGAAGGCGTCTCCTACGGAGTCGTCACCTTTTCCCGCTTGCGAGCAGTACTGGATGCATTTGGCATTGTTGTGTGTGGCAAATGCGTTGAGAGTGGGAATCCCCCAACAATGGCAAAGTTGAGCAAAGACAGCATCGTCCAAGATCCATTCGTGTGTCCCAGTAGTGAGGCGACTGAGATAATCCGCCAGAGAGTTGTCCTGTGTGGCAACATGGACCGCAACTGGGAAGATGTGGTGGGTGTAGCACCACTCCCAGAAATGAACTGCGAGCTACAGCAGAGAAAGGGAGTGCATGCCCCCTGTTTGTTTATGTAATAGAGAGCGGTCATATTGTCCGTGGCTAACTGAACGGCACGGCCTGCAATAAGTGGGTGGAAAGCACGGAAGGCTTTGATGATTGCGAGGAGTTTGAGAGGGTTTATATGTAAAGCTTTTTCTTTTCTTGTCCATAGGGCGTGGATTCTGTGGCCCTGACAGTGAGCGCCCCATCCGGAGGGGCTGGTGTCGGTGGTGACCTGGACTGTGAGCTGAAGAGAGGCAAATGGACGGCCGACTGTGAGATGCGGGAGGAAGGTTCACCAGGTAAGTTGGTGAGCTAATTCTCTGGATACTGTCAAACATTTGAAAAGAGGGTCAATCATTGGATTGAATAGAGAAAGGTACCAGGACTGGAGAGATCTCATTTTGAATCTGGCATGTTGGATGACTGATGTGGTGGAGGCCCTGAGACCGAGGAGATGCTGAGCTCGATGTGCTGAGACTGAGGCAAGAGGATGGAAGAATTGGATTGTCGACTTCAGTTTGGCTATCCGCTCTTGAGGTAAGAAGGCTCTCGCTCAAGATGAATCGAGCTGTGCCCCTATATAGGTCGCGGTCTGCGAAGGTTCTAGTCAAGATTTGGCAAAGACCTTGAGCCTGGGGTCTGCTAGAGTGGCGAGAGTGAAACGAGTGTCTCTTAAGGTGCCTTGGTAAGAGTTCGATACGATTAACCAATCATCGATATAGGGAAAAACAGTGATGCCTTGTAGGCAGAGGTGTGCAGCAACTGGTGCAAGGCATTTGGTGAAGGCCAGACTGAGTGGTGGAGTTTTGTCCTGACTGATGTTGTCAAACACTAAATCTTTCTTTGGAGGTGGAGGCTGTTCAACCTCGAGCTCGAGGGATTTAGCCATTCTGAATACGAGTTGAGAGTAGGACGTGAAGTCTTCAGAGGGAGAAGGAGGGTGATTATCCACTATGTCTGAATCGGGAGTAGGTAGGTTGGAAGGTGATTCTTGCGAGACTTCAGAAGAGGGATCATGCTCAGAGACAGCGGAGTCCGCAGATGGTGATTGGTGTCGAGATTTAGATGTCGAGGTCTTCGATGCAGGAGGCGGTAAAGCCATCGAACCTCTATCGGTGTCGGAGAGCGGAGGGGGTGGGCCTTTGTAAGTGGTAGTAATATGGAGTGATGGGGTTTGCGAACGAGGATGAGATGAGGAAACTGGGATCGAAGATATACGAGAGCATTTAGATGGAGGTTGGTCTGCTGCATGCGAAGTTCACTTGAGAGATGATTTGGAGAGTAGAGGAGCCTGGAAAGAAGCTGAAGTCTTGGACGTATGAGCCCGATGTTGGTGTCGGGGCAGAGAAGGTTATAATGAGGAAGATGGTTCGGGTGGATAGGCAACGGCATATCGGACCCTCTTCGGTTCCTCATAATATAGTAGTTCAACATGATCTCCACGATGATGGTATGGGTCATAGTCTACATAATAAGGGTTGTGGTAATCGGCCAGAGAATGATATCGATAAGGCTCTTGAAGGTAGTAGAATTCCTGATGTGGAGGATCATGCATAAGAGGAGAAAGATGTGCCTCTTCGAAGTCTGCTTGCGAGGAGGGGACCTGTGTAGAGACGATCCCCAGTCGGAAAGTTGTACTAATTGTGCCCCCCGTGAAGATGCAGGGCTAGAATGGGCCAAGGCCGGGCTGGAGGGTACGTCAGCCACCGAAAGGCCAATAGTAGACGAAAGGCTCAGTGCCGAAGCAGGAGCCTGGCCAGGAGGTAGTGGAAGTGGGTCGTCCTTCTCCGATACGGAATCGGGGGCATCTCTGGAGGATTCTTCTAGGATTGGTAAAGGGAGAGCTGACTGAGGTTGGTCTATCTGAACAGGCTTAGATGGTTTTTTAGCCTTTTTCGATTTAACTTTGTCTTTCCTCTTTTTAGGTGAGTGATCTCAAGTGCGGGTTGAGGAAGTCTTCCATGCCGATGCTGACTTCCATTTCGAAACAGACTTAGAGTGGTCCTTAGATTTTGGAGATGGCGTAGTCAAGCTCAACATGGACCGAGGTGCTTCTTGCCTAGGAACCGGAGGTGGGGTAGGTTCCATGGAGGCAGTGGGTGCATGGAGGAACTTCTCCCAGAGGAAGGAGCGTAGACATTGGAGATGGCGTTTTAAAGCAGGTTGAATGAGCTTCTTGCACTCCGGGCAGGATTGGGTCTGATGTTGTTCTCCAAGGCCAAACAGACAGCAGTCGTGGCCGTCTGAAAGCGGGATTTTATTTGTGCACAGCACGCACCGCTTAAACGGGCCTGGGGGGGCATAAAAAGAGCAGGAAGATAGGGAAAGGGGAGATGGGGGAAGGGGAAACGAAAGTAAAGGAAAAGGTGGAGAAAAAACCACGGGGAGAAGGTAAACTGGATAAAACTCCTGGGGAAACGTCAAAGAATAAGTAGAAGCCTGTAAATGCACGGAGAAAGGAATATATCGATCGCAAACAAAAATTGTTGCTCTAGTCGTCGAGATAGGTCTGACCTAAGCGGTGGCTAAAAGGAACTGAGGGGACATTAGGCAGGCAGAGCATGCGCTCCACGGGGGAACGTCCCACTAATCACATGTCTTTAAGCTCTAGAAACTTCTGAGAGGTCCTGCGCAGGCGCAGAATAACTCAATTGTGTGCATTCACAAAGACGACGAAGAAGAAACACAACACACACATGCACAGAGTGCCCAAGTAGCTTTATTAGTACTTTCTGGTTTGTTTTTTTCAAAAACTCAATTGAAGCTCAATCCCAGATGTGTTCTCCTAGATTATTTTTAAATGCATCTTTGCAGTTTTCTCAGTACATCTGTAAAACATGATGCACATATCTATCTAAATAGAGGCAGGTGAGCTTTGTTAAATAAGACACCCAATTCCCGGAGCTGAGGTTTCCAACTGAGCTATAACTAGTGGTTTTGGCACATGGGACTAAATTGCCCCATTGGCTGAGCTTCGGTTATGTGGGATTTGTATACATGGAGAGAAGAGAGACAAAATAGGAGGAGGAAATGTGGATCTGACACATGACAGCCATGTTGATTCCACGCTGAGCCCTCCTATTTTGTGTCTGTTTATGCTTGGGCAGGAGCAGCTGTACATGATAAATGTGCTTGGGCTGGGTAGGTTCACACCCTTCCAGAAGCAAGTACCAATTGGTGGATTTATCTACTTCCAGCAGCAAATTTTGCAGCCTCTATTTGTTAGTACCCAAGGTCAAAGCTCTAGTCATCCCACCTTAGTCACAGCTCTGGTTTCCAAAGATCCACCACCACCACCACCAGCTCAAATGCCTCCTTCCTACCTACCATTGCCTCCTCTGCTCAAATTTGGGGAGATTCAGACATAAAGTCATGTGACGTATTAAGAATTATTCAGGAGTTGATAACAGACTTGCTCTCCTACAAAAAACTATCATCTCAGGCAGCATATTGAAACCATATTAAAAACCATTCCCTCTCCAGGACCATATCAGAGCACAGAATATCCCACCTATCTGCTTGGTTTATGTGGGAAAGAAATTCCCTCGCTTTCTCCAACTCAGAGAAGAGGTGGCTCTGTTCATCTCCTGGAGGCATATGTTCTGGACTCCATGACATCAAATGCATTTTGTTCATGAAAAATAACCATAATCACTTTGTAGAGTTCCCAAAACAATCCCCTTCAATATACTGAAGTGCAGTTCTTTCAGTGCATGCCAAATGCCATTGGGTTGGGTTTTTTTTTCCTTTTTGTTTTTGTAAAGAATAACCACAGCACTCTGGCATTCAAGCCAACTTACAATCATTACCTGTAGCTTAATACAAGCGTTCCAGGCAGATTCGCTTTGTATCCGAGAAGAAACCATTTCCTGGCTCCTGATGTTTCAGGCACCATGGTGGCTCCATTTAAAAAGCTAAATGTTTGACATTTTACAGCTCAGAAAAAGATTCGGGAAAATGTAAGCTAATTATACAGGCCTAACTGTACCTAGTTAAACTCTCAGTGAGTGTTCCAGGAGTGTGTGGGCAGCTCCCTGTAGGTAGGAGTAAAGTTGTTGCTGACTTCACCATAGCGCAGCACGAGTCCTGCAGCCTTCTTATAACTGTTCAACCATTTTATCTGCACATCTCCATCAGCCAACCAAGGAAATCAGTTGAAAAAACAACAACAATAGCATAATTGTTTGGTTCTAGGCAACAAAGAAAGATTTAATGCTGCTCCTTTACAATATTTCTACAAAACGTATGAAAAAAACATATTTCTACCACTGAGTCACACATTTTATACTTATGTGCATCTGGTTACTTTGCAAATCTCACTCTTTTATTCTTGCCACCATCTCCTCTCCAAACAGAGGCAATCAAGGTGTTCAATTTACAACACTGATTAATCATAATTAGCTTCCATTATCTCATTTCATTTACTGAGTACCTGTGGCTCTGCCTTTTTAGTACAGTGTGCTTCTCATTACTGTATGTTCCATGACCGTCCGGGGTAAAAATATGTGGTTGACAACCACCTTGAGCCCTGTAACTCCTGCCCTCTTATTTCCACTATCACATCCTCTTGCAGCTGCCAGGCAATGGCCCTTCCTCCACCTGTGGTGGCACATTCTTGCTTGCTAAAGGCCAGAGAGTCTCAGTCTCTCCAGGGCTCCTCTGGGCTTGTGGGGTGGGGTCAGACAGCCTGCTGGAGGCACTCAAGGCGACCCCCCTCACACCATCCAATCTGATACTTGTATACAGACAAAGTCTTACTCAGTGTGTGTGTGTGTGTGGGGAGGGGGGTTACATTTGCCAACACTAAAGTTTTCCACCTAAAAGCCTCACTCTTGGAATAGAGGGCAGCAGTACCATTCTGTGTAGATTTAGAGGTACCTTTCCAAACTGAAGCCTAGATGAAGTTGAAGTGCGTACCTGAGTTAAAAAAACAAACAAACAAACCGAAACCCAAAACCTTACCTTTTGGGACTAGCCTGGTTTTTCACAACACACTTAGAGAGGAACACTTAAGCCCTCTCCTCTCCATCATCACTTTCTATACCTGGAGAGAAACAAGTTTGAAGAGGAGAAGGCTCCAGTTCATTTATAGGCAGGGAAGAACCCTGGAAAACAGAGGTTCTCACTTGCATGGAGGGCTTACAATGAAGCAGAAATCTCTCCTTTTCAGACACATCAGTCTCCACATGGAGGAAGCGATGATGGAACAGGAAAGGCCAGTTACTCCTCCCTAAGGTTGTTGCCAAGACTAAAGTAGGGGAATAGAGCCACAGTGTTCCATTTATTTACTTATTTACCCAGCCTTTCTCCTTTAAAAGTACCCAAGGTGGCTTCCATTATTAAAAAAACAACATTTAAAGCTACAAGCAGTAAGTATACAAATACTAAAAAGGACCAAACAAATACCACACTTAAAAAAAGAAGTAAACTTATCCTAGGGCAGGAGGGAAATAGGAGGCACTAATGACACTAGAAATTAAACTTGCAGGAGCTGTTCTACAAGGTCTACTCAATTATTGTATTGATTTATGCAAGGAAATCTATTCAGCTGCAGTCCTTATAAAACGTTATGCACGACAAAGAGTATCCACTTAATTTTCTCCATTCTCATAAAGTATTGTACTATAACACACAATCTTCACAGTTATTAAAAAAAAACAAATATTTTCCCCTTAGTCCCTGCCTGCT
This sequence comes from Intellagama lesueurii, assembly GCA_037013535.1. Classification (NCBI taxonomy): domain Eukaryota; kingdom Metazoa; phylum Chordata; class Lepidosauria; order Squamata; family Agamidae; genus Intellagama; species Intellagama lesueurii. The sequence continues at coordinate 177,681,101 of JBAJHW010000005.1, read as the reverse complement.
GAGCCTAATAGATAGGCAGCCAGAATAGCTAACCTGGAACACAAACATGGGGGAAAAGAAGTCTGACATATGAGAAAGATATAACTCTCCTATAATGTAACACAAGTTTTTCCTGAGATGTTCTGTAGGGTTACCACCAGGTCTCAGAGTACTGGCTCAGGTCTAAAGGAATTGAGGCTCCGCATGGTGAGACCAGTCTCTTGGCAATCTGTATTGCAAGTGGAGGAAATGTGATTTTTGTTTGCAATCTGGGAGGCAACCCCTAGAAAGAATGCCAGCCACTGCTGCTGCTGCTTCGGATGCAGTTCACCAACCCTTGGCTCTGGGTTGCCATATTACCTCATTAGCCAGTTTTAATCTGGATTTCAGGCTCATTCATCTGGATTCCCTTCACACTTGTTTCCAGAATCACCTGGCCCACAAGCAGTTTCTCCTCTGCTTCCAGCTGCTGCCTACCTGTGGTATCCCAAGACCTGCTTTCTTGTCTCAGGTTTCAGCCCTGAAATTGGAGGAAATGAGTTCCCAGTGGCCTTGGCAATCCTAGTATTCACTGCTGTTCTACTTCACAGAGGGGGAAAAGAAAATTTACATAGAGGTTTATATGGTCTCGGAAGGCTTCATGAGAGTTTAATGCTAAAACTGGACATCAGACATCGCTCAACCCAGATCATACTACAAAGACACAGAATGGGAGATTTGAAAACAGATTTAAAATGCAGGATGGACCCGCTTCTTCTTGTGCTTTGCTCCCCAAAATTATATTTTCTAGTCATTTTTTTCTCCCACAGAAGTTACTGCTCGTTACTGTGATTGAATGCTAACCATTTTAATTGTAATTATACCTAGAAAATGTTTGCAGGGTTGCTGTAAGTTGGAATCAACTTGACAGCACATTATTATTAGCTGAAATAATTTCAGTGAGAGGAGCTTCCCTTAGGCTGTAACTAGCAATTCTAATAAATTAACATACTTCATCTGTCCACTTACACGTGTATAATAGTGGCAGTAACAAGAATATGACTCACTCACCCTACCAGGGCTCCAATTCTAGAAACACTTGAAGGGAATAAGTTCTGTGGCATTTGAGTAAACAAGGGTAAGAGCTATATAATAACCACAGTATCTTAAAAAGTCACAATATAAATGAAAGGAAAAGGATTAACTATGGATAAAGAGGTAGGAGATACACCAAGGATCTTTCTGAACATACAGTACTTTATTTCTGGACTTCGCATTTCGGAAAATCATCCATTTGGTCTTGTTGAAACTGGGGTATTGTGGAAAAAGAAAGATTTTATAAAATGGTTTTATTTGAGTGAATTTCATGGCACTAAGGCAAGCTTTCACCACACACAAAACCAAAACATGATGATTTTAGATGACAAGATGGAAAACCATGATACACCCTATTAGAAAAAAAATGCAAATAATGATGAGATAAAATGCTACCTCATGCCTCACTGCAGAGATATATTGTGGGAAACAATGCAGCACGTGACAAACTAATGTAAGCAGCATGGGTATGTGTGCAGACTTGAACCAGTGATTCCAAACTTAGGTTACAGCATCAGTGTCTACCTTTGCTTTTCATAGCAAAGAAAGAGAACTTTTTTCCTCTCCGTAGCAGGCAATATCTAAACTTGTAATTTATTCAAAGGTCTGCTCAATCCACCTATTTACTGTGAGGCACAATGTATCTGCACTATAGAGTTACAGTACTTTGGGTGTCCATTACACGGAGTCAGTTCTAGGATTTGTAGTTTGGCGATTTACTTAGAATTCTTTGCTTCTCCACTCACATGGACTACAGCAGAGTAGACTTGGTTATGTTGGATAGCTCAGTGGTTTAGGCATCTGGCTGTGAAGCCAGAGATTGGGAGTTCGATTCCTCACTTTGCCTCTTTGACAGGGACTGGACTCAATGCTCCATAGGGACCCTTCCAGCTCTGCAATTCTAAAATATTATCAATGTCATATCATCATAATCATTTATTACATAACTTATCTAAATATAAATCCCAGGATTCATCAGGATGGAGTCATGGCAGTTACAATGACATCACACTGCTATAAATGTGCAGTGTGGATACAGCCATACTAGTATAAATATTTTCTAAGTATTATGAGAGTTTCCAAAGATAAATAATAACAATAATCATAATAACATGATCAGAAAGAAACTGGTCCTCAAAAATGTGTCAGTTGTGGATCAAATAAAGTTAACTATAAGGAGCTGGGTGACTGACATCTGGTATCAAGCATCAAATGAATGACTGAAATTAGTGTTTCAGAGACCAATATTAAAAAATATACCAGTATTTCAGATTGAAATTGCCTTTCCTGGAGAGCTTCTTCTAAATTTTAAGTCTTTTTTAAATTATATTTTTTCTTGTGATTTGATGACACTGTTCCATATCTAATGATCTGTAGCTGATTAAAGTTCAGATTCACTGATTTAAATCTAAATACATCATCATGGCTTTGCTGTTTTATCCATTGGCTTTATGTATCCTAATTCGTTCAATCATCCCACAGTTAGTTAGTCTGCTAGAAGTCATCTTATATGGGAAGAGTGCAGGAGTTTGCTTCTTCCAGTTTGACAAGCCTGCAGAGAATGCAAACCTCAGCTGTTAAAACAGCTGCTAACCCTATCAGTTTTCAGGTCAGTTACGCACAGGATACACCGCATAACAAGGTTCTTTCAAGCATATTGCCCCACTGGGCTTACATGCCTGTCTTCAGATATTTTTCTTCAGAACCATGCACCTTGTACCCAAAGAACAGACATTCACTTCACAGACTGATTTTCCAATAATGATACAGCTAAATCCATTGTTTCCAGAAAATGCAGAACTGCTAGCACAAATAGGCTTACATCCAAATGTCTGTGATCTATTCACAAAGCCATATTCAATTCTACTTTAAGGAAAGGTAAGTAAAGCAAATTTCTCCCTTCCTTTCAGAAACCATTTGGTCTTGCTAGAACCTTAGCTGCAGCAAAATCCTCTGGTCCTATAAGGAACAGGGGATATTCTGTGGCCTAGACCAGATCTCCTTAGCTTTATGGCCTATCTGAAAATTTAAGAACCTCTTAACAGTGTGGTGCAATAGTTAGAGTACTGGAGCAACTTGAAAAAAATAATATTCAGGTTCCTAATGAACCATGAAACTCACTGAGTAACCTTGACCAGCAACCCCATTTCTTAGCTTGACCTACATCACAAGAGTATTGTGTGGATAAAGTGAGGGAAAGGAGAGCTGTGTGTGCCACTTTGAGTTCACTGCAGAGAGGGCAAGATAGAAATAGCTGTCACAAATAAATAAAAATGAATCTTATGGTCTATAGGAAACTACTCACATTCTGCAAGACATTAAGGGGGACTAACTGATAATCAACTCCCTCAAAAGACAGACTGATCCTTGGAGAAACCAATGCCAATGGAAGATTATCATAACTAATTGAAACAGTGAAAGAAAAATGAAGAGGTCTCACTTCTCAATATTAAGTTGTTCAGGTTTTCAGCCCTCTACCACTTAGCAAAAGAATGACTGATAAGACCTTCATAATATAGAGGGAAACACTAGGCTCAACACAACTATTAATTCCAACTACAGCAGACCCATTGAACCAATGTGACTTAACTAAGTCAACATTTCCATAAATTCTGGTGATTCAGTGGGTTCCCAGTTGGGAATAATAACTGGATTTAGTCCTAAATATATACTGACCAATCTTGGGGGCAAGGTTTAAATGTAATAGCCAGTATCCTAGAGCTATTCTTATCTACAGTAAACCCAACTGAATGTTTAAGAGTCTGCATGCTGTTTCATAAGGAGGCAAACATGAACCAGAGGTCATGGTAGTTTTCAACAATAGGTATCACATGAACCTCATTATAAGCTAGGGAACAATATGGCCTTCTTTTGAGAAAAGGGTGTTTATGTTCTATGCCAATCATGTAGCAAATTGAGTGTGCAAGAACAGTATCAGCTAAATCAGTGGCCACATTGTCCCAAGTACAGAAATTAGTGTCCAGGCTTTTCTGCAAGATTCTAGCTCTTAAATTCAAACTACACATATTAAAAAAGGAAGGGAGGTTTCATCATATTGCCATCTTCCCTACTCTCAATCTCTCTCTTTTTCCCTTGGCTGCTAGGCATTACACTGAGCAACGTGGCAGGCATTATATCAAATAGTTTAACTATATCTTATAAAAATACAGGCCAGCAACATTCTGCAATGCATGGCATTAGAACAATACTGAAATGCTTGGAAAGATCTGCCACCATTACATAATTTATTCTGATTACTTATTTGTTTGTTTATGTAACAAAGCAGGCTGCTATATGACAGATCCAAATATCATCAGCACTGGCAAGGAGTTCTCCCGGGTTTCAGATAGGACCTTTCCCAGCTCTAACTGGAGGAGCCAAGAATTGAACCTGGAACCCTGTATTTGCTAAGCATGTTTTGTCCCACAGAGCTATGTGCACCCTCCCTTTTCTGGGTTTACTGCTAGAAGCATCAAACGTGTTCTTCCAGCAGGATGTAGACAGGCATGGGCATAGATAAGACAAGCAGAAATTATCAAATTTATGAAAAACAATGCAGCATTATTATTTTGAGCTCCCACATCCAACATCAAAATGTCTGCGATCGTGCCCTAGGTGGGAGAGAAAGGAGAATGTGGCATTGGGCTACTTTCTGTAGTGTCTAGTTGACTATAATGGCAATGCTTCGTTGTGGCTCATGAAATGAATAGTTTGATAAGACCATAGCATGCCCTGGCAAATGAAAATGGCTGGCAAGAGTCCTGGGGTGGGGGCAGGGTACTAGTTTCTCCCTCTTATGCCTGCCTTTCTTCAAATCTCATTATGACACTTCTTTTTTAAAAAAAAGCCCTTACCATCTCAGTAAATTCAGAAGTGCTCCTTGATGCCAGCTTCCCCAGCTTAGGTGTCTTAGTATAATAACGACCACAACTCCAAGAGCACACTCTATGTAATCCATTCTGGGGAACTGGAGTAGTAATAATATAGTAATATTGGTTTGTTTGTTAGGAGAGAGACCCTTCCATCCTTACAGTAAGGCATGACCATGATGCCTCTGTAGTAGCACATTCCTTTGCAGAGCATATGTAGGTGAGCTGCAATATTAGCATCTGTGGGATCACAGTCCTTTGAATTAGACTTCTACTGCTTCCTTTGAGCAAAAACCAAAAAATATATAAATTGTGTACTGGAAAATTTTAAATGCATTAAAAACAAAATGTGTATGAATGCTAACTATCAGTTGAGAACATTTTAGCTTGGGATTTACAAAAAGCAAGGGAAAGGGGTTTATATTTTCATGGCATTATGGGAGTTGCTCCCATAGTGGGATCATGAGCTATAGAATAAAGCTGAAAAGGACACTGCAAGAATCATTGTGCCAAAATATAATTTAAACAACATTCCTGATGAATTTAAACTCCACATGAAGAACAGGAGAAGAACTGAGGATTGAAATCAGAGATATCATTAGGGAAGAATGTAAAAAAGGCAATTCCTGTAGTGAAAAGAAAAGAAAAACCTTGATGGATGATGGAAAAAAACATTTAAAATTGTAAAAGATGTAAAAAAACAGTTGTGAAACAAAAGTAAAAGGTAACAGAAATACTCGTAGGGCCAGAACTCTTAAGGCACATTTTCAATGACTGTCATATAGAGACAAAGAGAACTGTTACAATAGCCAGTGCAAAGAATTAGAGGAGAAGGGGGGGGGGGGACAAGAGATCCTAGCTGCTGCTATCTAAGAGTAAAGATTATTGTTCCTTCCTAGTCTTTCAATAATGAGGAAGCTACACAGAGGAGAGAGAAAGACTATCTTCTTCAACCACAGTTTGAAATCAGTTTGGCCAGGGATAGGCTACAGCTCAGAATTTAAGAAAGAGTAAGATACCTGGTTTTTGTGTGAAAGGATCCACTTCTTTTCAACAACAGAAAAGACAGCATGAGAGAGGTGATATTCTGCTGTATTCCTGCTTTAACAGCTTTAAAAACTAGGGTGGGCAACCTCAGCAGGACTAAGGGCCATTTTTCAGAATTACAGGCAGCTCAAAGGCTAAACTCCCAAGAGGGAGGGGCTCAAGGGGAGAGACATGGCCCAAAGGGGTAAATAATATTCTTAGGGTCCCCTATGGGGAGAAAGGCAGCATATAAATAATGTAAATAAATAAATAAATGTTTTTGAATTTTTAAGAGGTCATCACACTGGGTTTTCTTCAACTGAAAAATGGATTCAAAGGGGGAAAAATGGGGGGGACACTCTAAAAAGCATCCTTGAGACCTTCAACAGCCAAAAATGTTTTTTAAAATTAAAATTGGGAAGGGGACATGGGGCAGAGGGCTGCTGTGCAGCCCTCAAAACATGGTAAAATTTCCTCACATGCCTCCTAGAGCGCACAGTGAGACATTCTGAGACATCCCCGCCCCACAAATTCACAGTGGAGTAGGAGTTGAGAGACTGCAAAAAGGTTTGGGGGGTTGTAAAAAATGCCTGAGAGGCTGCATGTGGCCCACTCCTGCTTTAAAAAGACACATCTGTGGGAGGAACTTCTATAGGATATACTGAGGGAACACATACATTGGCCAAAGACCTATTAAGCACAGTAAATCACACTAGAGTAGACCCATTGAATCAATGGAGATTTGGGAGAATTCCTCTATAAGCTCCATTATTCAAATGGGCCTACTCTAATTGCAACTTACTATGCTAAAGTTAAAGGGATGTGGTGGCGCTGCGGATTAAACCGCAGAAGCCTCTGTGCTGCAAGGTCAGAAGACCAGCAGTCGTAAGATCGAATCCACGCGACGGAGTGAGCTCCCGTCGCTTGTCCCAGCTCCTGCCAACCTAGCAGTTCGAAAGCATGCAAATGCGAGTAGATAAATAGGTACCACCACAGTGGGAAGGTAACGGCGTTCTGTGTCTAAGTCGCGCTGGCCATGTGACCACGGAAACTGTCTATGGACAAACGCTGGCTCTATGACTTGGAGACGGGGATGATCACCGCCCCCTAGAGTCGGACATGACTGGACTAAATGTCAAGGGGAACCTTTACCTTTACTATGCTAAAGTAGGTTGCAATGAGAGTAGACCCATTAGAATCGACAGAATTAATGGAGGAGCTGACTCACTAAATCTCCATTGATTCAAAGGGCTTACTCTAATGCAATTTATTATGTTAAGCAACATGATTTTGGTCATTGTGTATCATGCACTGGGGGAAGGCAGAAATTCCATTCTTTCCTAAAGTTATAAAGCACGACAGAATGTCTGCAATTATATAAGGACATCAAGCAACTTAAAAATCTTTATTAATTCACTAAGCACACATTGTTCCAATTTATATCAACGTGTATCCTACTGAAGGCTCGATACAAATGCTTTTTCAGAACACTGATGGCAATGTGAAAAACATGCATTTTTCTAAAAGGGGATCTTTCTTATGGAGCCTTATGGTGCAATGGTTAAACCGCAGTACTGCAGCCAAGATGCTGCTCATGACCTGAGTTCGATCCCAACAGGCTCAGGTAACCAGCTCCAGGTTGACTCAGCCTTCCATCCTCCTGAGGTTGGTAAACTGAGTACCCAGCTCACTGGTGGGTGGCCAATGTGCAATTAAATTATAAACAGCCCAGAGAATGCTTTAAGCAGCACACTTATGTTACTTCTAATAACCAAAATGAAATCAAGGAAGAGAGGAGGAATGATGTGTTCTTTGCTTTCAGTCATTCCCAGACTAACACTGATCTTCATGGATTAATCAAGTATGGATTTGTTTATCTACTGATTAAGCCTTGTGGGTATAAAATCAATGTGGACATATAACTGAACAATTTACATTAAAATCAAACAGTGACAGAAATAAAATTTGCACCATAGTTAGCAGTTTAAGAACCAAACATAATGTAAGGATTTTGGCAGTTTTGTAACAATTTTCTGAAATGAACCCGGGGTAATGTTGTATTTTCTTCTTTTTTTAAAAGTCCAACATACAATGACAAAAAAAAGTATATGTATTTCATTCCAGATGAATACATAATTTTATGCACCCTTCAATTATGTCTTCCTGACAAACACATAAAAGTAACACAATTTGAGTTTATAGTCAGTTTCATCTAACTTGTTCATCCGAATTAATTGTTTACCTTTTCAGGTAACAAAAACATACAAGTGCAGCAGACGCCTTGTGTTTACTCAGCACCCAAGAGCTGCCTATCACTTACAAATGATTTCACTCTCAATTCCTAAGGGCCTCTCTGGGCAAGCAACGTGGCAGGCTTTAAAAACAAATTCCGAAGCCTGCAACTATTAGGCAAAGCCAGTGCTAGATCCAAGATTTGGGGACCTAGAAAAGCAATTAAAGTTTCACTTAGATGCAATTATGCTACCATGATTTTCACACCTCAGCCCCAACGTATGTCACAACTGTTTTCAGAAAAGTAAGAAAACCATTCTTTGATTTATCACACGTACAAACATATACACCAGAATCTTTTTACTTTACCAGTTCAACAAAGTTTCAGATGGACAAAGACATAATACATCTAGATCTGCAGCAATAGTGCAAATACCTGAAGATACTGTTGCATGTGTTTCTATTTTTATTTTTCAATTTCCTTGAAAATCAATTGCCAAAATTTAAATATATTCTCACATTCCCACCACATATGAAAATTAGCACTTACTTTCTGGCACTCTCTCCAGCACATCTTTGAATAATTATCCTGTATTTGATTTAATTTCACTGGAGTGAAGTACCGTCTCCAAACTAAGTTATAACATTTTCCTTTATCCTTATTGACACAGATTTCAATATTCTAATAGCTCGATGGATAGCTCAGTAGTTAGATATCTGGCTATGGAGGTAGAGATTGGGAGGTCAATTCCCCACTGTTCATCCTGGGAGAGCCAGCCTGTGTAGCTTTGGGCAAGCTGCACAGTCCCAGGGCATCCCTGGAAGAAGGGAATTGTAAACAGCTTCTGAGTATTCTCTACCTAGAGAACCCTGAAAAGGGTGACCATAAGTCAGAATTGACTTAATAATAATAATCTTTGAACTGCAGAGCTGGAAGGGACCCTATGGATCATCGAGTCCAGTCCCTGTCAAGGAGGAACTTGATAATTAAAAATATAAATGCTCCATATATTTTTCCAAGCACTAGTACATATTTCTTCTCCCATGACAATTTAAGTCAGTCCTCCTGATCTTCTGCTTCCAATAATATATTACTTACTATTTGAACTTTGTGTTCAAATGCAATTCTTGCGTTTCCGTATTCAACCAATTTAGTTTGTTGGGATGACATATAATAGCTGGCATATGTCTTAATTGATTGGCATATGTCTTAAATCGGGAAGTCCCAATCCTCCAACTTTTTGAAATTCATGCCATCTCCTTTTATTAATCTTTGACTTTTAGTTTAATTTTTTTTCCCAAACAGCAGAACAGTCTTGGTGACATAATTTTGTTGTTGATTAAAAATTAATATTGTAAGGCATTATAAATAACGAAGAAGCCACCTTTAAAAAACAAAGTTGACTGGTAACAATAAACAATTATTCTCCCATTTCTAATGACTAACAAAAACAAATCAATTTTAAAACCTAACATTTCAAGCTCTACCCTATGTCATGTGTCCAACCCATGTATCTAGCCTTCTAAAGAAAACCAGCCTTGCAAGGTTTCTATCTTCCTCCTCTATCATTGTATTTAGGGATAAATAGAGCATCAAGTACTGGAAAATACACACTGAAGCTGCCTTGTTAGGAGCAGCTCATAACTTTCTGGCACTAATCAGTTTCTAACTCCATTGATTTAGGAGGGCACACACTTTGGTGCTGGCTGAGATGACACTGATCTGAAGGAACGAATTTTCAAATGTTTTTTTGCCATGCCCAAAGTTTAGGCTAGATTAACACAGGCTGAAACCCTGTTGTTTAATATAGTAAGTCACACCAGAGTTGAATCAGTCATAACTTACTAAACCACGATTAGAGCAAACCCATTTGAATCAATGAAATTTACAGAGATTTTGACTCACCAAATCCCCACTGATTCAATGGGACTATTCTAGTGTGACTTGCTATGTGAACCAAAAGGATTTTAGATGCTTTTGCATCTAGCCAATGAATCTCTGCAGAGGGTGGGGATCAATTAAAATGTTCTGTCTGTGAAATTCCAGCAAGTAAAATGACAGCAAGAGCAATGCTAATGGAAAACTCAGGACAATTCTGACCAAACATGGGCTAGACTTTATTTGAGGGCATATTTCCATGGTAGTGAATAAGTTACTATTGCAGCATATTCAAGGGCTGGCTGCTTCTTGACATGCAAGATGGAAATGAAAACATTTAACAGTCCACTCCAACAAACCTGCAATACACATGGTAGATATAATAAATTCATAATGATGCTAAATTGGACACCATAATACATGTCTAACTGATGTAACACTGGGTCTTGCTAATTCATTTATAATGTATACTTCTTCAGAACATGCACAGCCTGAGGTCATAGATGGGATCCTTGCAGAGGTGGGACCTGCTCTGTGGGTTTGTTTTACCTCACTCAACTTACTTTAAACTCCCAGTGAAGGCAAGCAAAAACAGTAGTAAATGTACCTCTGTGCTGAGAAGAGGTGATGCTCAGACCTCTATTCAAAAATGCTCTTCCTGGATACCAGCACATTAGATAAATTTCTGGCCAGTTTTCAATATTCCATTCTCACACAAGCACATGGCAGCATCTCAGTGACATGTTGGACAGGACAGATTACCTAGACTATTTCAATTGACTTGTTATCAAGCAGCACAGTTCCAGCTGTCTTGGTAGATGATCTGTACCAGGAAATGGGAAGATAGACTGTTTCCCTCCTGGTTGTGTTGGACTTCTCAACAGAAGATTTGACTGTGTTTGTTCCTGGACTGCTTGACTGTTAGGAATTGGTGGCATCATGTCACATTAGTTCTAGTCCTCTTTGGAGGGATGGTTTCACAAAGGGAATACTGAATGAGTTATCTTGTTTGATATCTTGACTACAGTATTTCTCAGGCAGCTATCTTGCTCCTGTGATACAGGAAACTAGTACGGTGAAGCTTCTAGGTTTTGAGTATGAACCTTTCCATCTAAATGCAAGAAAGCTACTGAATTTCTGAGTAAGTGTTGAGTTTCAGTAGTGAAATAGTTAAGGGAGAACAAACTAAAGCTTAGTCCACATAAAGTGCTCCAGGCCAGCGAAAATCAAGATGAAGGGAAAAGCATTCAGTCTGTCTAGGATAAGACTGCAAACAGCTTGAAGAGTCACATTTGCAGCTTGTGTATACCTCCTAGATTTAGATATTCAGATGTCAGTGATAAGAGGACTTTTGAACAGCTAAGACTAGCATAATAGTAACTAGGCCCATTCCTTGAAATGTTAGGTATGGTCAGAAGCTGTGCTTCTGGTTGCTTATCATGTATTTTACATGGGGCTGCTTTTAAAGACAGAGCAGAAATCAGCTAGTTCAAAATAGATCTGATTAAGGTAAGGAGATTCTTACATTATAACAGATCCCACAGGCTAAGAGCCAATTTCTTGGAATAATTCAAAGTAATAGGTATGATCTACATCAGGGATTCTCAACCTTTGATAATCCAGGTTTTCTTGGACTGCAATTCCCAGAAGCCTTCACCATCACTTGTGCTGGCTGGGATTTCTGGGAGTTGCAGTCCAAGAACACCTCAGTTACCAAACATTGGGAACTACTGATCTATATGGTTCAAACAAGGGATTTTTAATTGCACTATTTGAAATAACTTATTTTTGAACTAGTAAATTTGCTTCTACAGATATGTGGGTTGATCTGTTCTTTTCAGAAATAGTCCTTAAAAAATTGTATGAAGTCCAATATTACTCTTTCTTGTGGTGGGTTATTTCCTTTCTTTCTCATTTCTATAGCTCACTGCTACTTCACAATACACTTTACCTCTTTGTTTGAAAAAGGTAACCAACCAGGAGTTTAATTCAGTTTGGACATACCATTAGGTCTGAACAGCAAGAATGAAATATGTGATTTCACCCGCCACCTGTGGGTGATAGAAAGGAAATACAAGTTTCTACTAACTGTCTTCTGATGCAGACTGTAAAAGCAGCATCCTTTCTCCTCTGCCTTAAAAAAAAAAATAAAGAGAGAGAGAAAGAAGAAAATTTTACAGAATAATGAAAAGTAACCATGTCAACAGGTTAATTAGAACAAGCAAATTCATCTTACTGTGCCATGAAGTGGCATTTTTTGCTAACAATTAAATATAGAGATATATATTACCCAGGTTAACTAGCTGAGATTTATTTATTTATTTAATTAATTTACTTACTTACTTACTTACTTATTCATTCGACTTGTATGCCGCCCTCACTCTGCAAGAGTTTCTATATATTACACATGTTAAATAGAAAATTTTAACTCATAGCAGTTTGGAAATTCATTTTGTTCAATAAAGACAGCACGGTACCTCTAACTTTAGCTCATTTGTAAGTCAGTGAATACAAAGCACATACTCAGCAACCAAAGAACACCATATTAATCATGATAACCAGTTAGCAAAATTTCAATTTGTACAATATCACTTTGTGCCTGGCAAGTACAAGGGAAAAAATCAATTAGGATGTCTCCCTAGAGATGTAAAACTGTAGGGTAGGCAGACCACAGCATAACAAAGAAAAGTTACTATTGATTTCAAGATAGCAGGCCATGCTGAACCGCACCAACCCTCCATCTCACTACATTCCTTAGCCTATATCAAGCCGATTTACTAAGAACGAAGATCCACATGAAAACACAACCAAGAGCATCTTCTTCAAAAATAGTACTGGTTATATATTGAAACAAACTTAAACATGATAAAACTCACTGCCTGAGCGGGGTTTTAAAATGGATGGTTGTGCTTTACTGCTTTGAGTGTGGTTTTGTTTACCATCTTTTATTCTGGTATTTCTTGATCCTTTTTAGTATTTGTATTTAGTATTTAGTATTTTTAATGTTTTTAGCTTGAAATATTATCTTAATGATGCAAACTGCCTTGGGTCTTTCTTAAGGAGAAAGTCGGGGTAAGCATATTTTAAATAAATAAATAAATAAATAATACCTTGCAAATGTAACATATTTGCTAGTATCGGCAGCACAATGTAATTGTCTGAATACGAATATCCCCACACAGGTGGCAATAATGAGGATCCAGCCCCATGGGGCCCGACAGTCCACTCACCGATCCACCACTGCCGCAGACGCCGCAATTCTTCCAATGGCTCGCAGATCGCGATTGGCTAGCCACTCCTGGCAGGAGGCAGGAGGACAAGCCTCGCTGCAAGGTCGAAGAGTGGCTCGCAGATCGCGATCTGCAGAGCCACTGGAAGAATTGCGGCATCCGCGGCAGCGGCGGATCGGTGAGTGGACTGTCCGGCCCCATGGGGCTGGACCCTTGTTATCGCCACCTGTGCAGGGATATTTGTATGAATACAAATACCCCCATCTCTAGTACTGACATGATGGAGAAACACGGATCTTAAAACTAAGATTGTGGCAGAAGGGAAACACCAATATGTTAAGATTTTCTAAACCTCAAGGAAGCTAGATAGTTCAGGGGGCAGAAACTAAGCTATGCAGTTCTATCCTCCAGCATTTCCCTCCCGCTCCCCAACCTACCCAGTATCTGCGGCACAAGGCACCCACCTCACTCTGCTTAATGTAAGGAAGGCCTGAAAGTCGATGTGCTACATCAGTCTCTGAAGAAAAGAGGAGCACATGCGTTCCATTCTAAGCTCAAGATCTCAACTTTCTAGAATTCCACCCTGAAGCAATATTCAATTTCAAGCAAGAGGGAGTTTTACAGTTCGCTTTAGTAACCTGAAGGATAGAAATCCCAGCTCAAGGGGATTACAAAACTCTTTATCTGGTTTACAGCAAAACCAAACAGTTGTCAAAACAAAAGGCATTTTTGCACAACCCAGCAGGACTGCAGACAGTGCAGCAGCTGGCTGAAAAGGATGATCCTAGTCCTAATGGAGCAGAAATTTAAACTGCCTCTTAGGCACTGCAACTGACGTAAATTACTGAATGAATGAGGGTGGGGTGGCTCTCAAAAGTAAAAGTATAGACTATTTCAGGTGCAAAACTATGACTTCAACATAATAAATAACTGTACCTTTCTTGCATAATTTTCTGCAATTTTTGAGTAAATCTCGCTCCCCCAATCCTTCTCCTACATCAGCAACATGTTTCAATTATAATAATCAAATTGTCACACAGAGGAAAGTGCTCGGATTTCTAACATACATTACAGAAAAGCATACACATGTCAGTTTAATCCTATCTATATAAGGACTAATCCTCACTGAATTTAAAGGATCTTGCTCCTGAGTAGACATGCCTTTGACGGGGCTGCTACATGTGCATTCAATGCCTACTATGCAGAAAAGACAACAGTGCCCGGTGTATGTTTCCAAAAAGAAGGATTTTCTTTTTATACTCTTTCAGTTCTCAGCCCAGGTAACTGTATCAAAACATGAAATGTCAATGAAAGCAAAACATTCATCATTAACAAGTTATGGATAATAAACATTAACAACTCCAACATTTTGTTGCTAGTCTCTTGTGAAATGTATGAGAGTACACAATAATTGAATTTGTTTCATATGATGCAAACGTCCATACAAAACCAGTACATCATCCAAGGCATTATGCATTCAGATTGGCTTGTTTTCCAACCAGGAGGTCTAGATAACTGGAATTATACCACAACCTACAGAATCCAGTATGTTTCCTAGGATGCTAGTCATCTCTGTATTTGGTTGTAACCAAGCCACACAGAATGTGAAACGTCCATGGCTCAGTATTCGGATGGATTAAACTGTATTAAAGGAAAGTGGCAGGCTCCTGATTACAGAGACAGAAAAAGTTTACTGGACTATAACTCCCAGACCATCCACTAGTCAGGGTGGCTGGCTTATTCTTGGAGCTTAGTCCAAAAATATTTCCCCACTTTTCTGCCCAACTGGATTGTACCAACAACATATCATCCAGGCATATTGGATGTGTTTGGGAACTGTAGAAGCATGCTAACCCACTTCCCTCCAATAATGGTTTCTAATCCCTTTGTGTTAGAGAACATTTCTATTTGTACTCAGGCACAGCCAAGGAATTACAAATATCATTCAAAAGGGATCTCATGTTACAGTGTGAGGTTTCTTTTTTTATAATGCCTGGATTCTTCTTATGAGCAAAATGGTTAACTCTTTTTTTAGCCATACCATAATTCAAATGTGTTAGACCGTTACAAGTCCAAGGCTGGATTTGAGGGGATAGGAGAATGGCACCAAATATAAATCAGCATATATAAATAAAAGAAAAGAGGGAGACATCAACATTATACTGAAAAATAATAAATGAAGCAGTAAATTCCCAATGTGTTTAGGAGAACTCTCCTTATGTGCATAATAAAACAATAAGCTGAACATAATAAGAATAGCACTAGACCAGACCAAAGGCCAACTAGTCCAGGTTTCTGTTCCCACAGTGATCCAGCACCAGTCAGACATTTATGGAGAGCCCAGGAGCAAGACATAAGGGCAATAGGACTCTGCTACTCACATTCCCTACAAGCTGGTGTTCAGAAATATATTGTAACTTAGAGTGGAAGAGTGTAACATTCTGTGCAAGTTCTCCTAGTAAGGCAACACTCCTTATTCTCTTGAGACGGATAGTCTCTGTGAACTACTAGCTGAATTTCTGCTTAACACAGTGGCCAGAATCCCACCGGTATTCATGTACAGTTTGTGTAATGTGTTACACAGCTAACTGCAGTTAACTGACAGTGTTGGAGAATCTTGGTTGAATAATCAGGCGCACAAGCAGGCATGCCAAACTAATTAAATCCTGCCAAACTAATTTGATCTCTTTTTTTTGATCAGGTCACCTCCCTGATAGGAGGTAAGAGGGATGGCTTGTAGACAAAGGGCCTTTTCGGCAGCTGCCCCCAGACTATGGAATGCCCTCCAGACTGAGATTCGTCTGGCGCCGACGCTGATGACATTTCGGCGCCAAGTCAAAACCTTCCTGTTACAGAAGGCTTTTAATTGAAATGATATCAGCTGTGGGTCCGATGGCAATTTTTAGAGTATATATTTTAATTGCAAGGGACGTGGTGGCGCTGCGGGTTAAACCGCAGAAGCCTCTGTGCTGTAAGATCTATAGATCTGCAGCTGTAAGATCGAATCCACACGACGGAGTGAGCGCCCGTCGCTTGTCCCAGCTCCCGCCAACCTAGCGGTTCGAAAGCATGCAAATGCAAGTAGATAAATAGGGACCACCTCGGTGGGAAGGTAACAGCGTTCCGTGTCTAAGTCGCACTGGCCATGTGACCATGGAAGATTGTCTTCGGACAAACGCTGGCTCTATGGCTTGGAAACGGGGATGAGCACCGCCCCCTAGAGTCGAACACGACTGGACAAATTGTCAAGGGGAACCTTTACCTTTACCTTTATTTTAATTGCATTTTAATTGTGTTGTCTTTTTATTGTATTTTAAATGTTGTAAGCCGCCCAGAGACCTCTGGGTAGTGTGGGCGGCATATAAGTTAAATAAATAAAATAAAATAAAATAAATAAATAAATAAATAAATAAATAGATGGAGGGAATGCTGTAGACATAGTATATCTTGACTTCAGCAAAGCTTTTGACAAAGTGCCCCATGATATCCTGATTAGCAAGCTAACTAGGTGTGGGCTGGATAGATCAAGTGTCAGGTGGATACACAATCGGCTACAGATATGCTTTGATTGTATTCCTGCATTGAGCAGGGGGTTGGACTTGATGGCCTTGTAGGCCCCTTCCAACTTCACTTTTCTATGATTCTATGTGACCAAGAAGAGCCCTGTCATCTTGTCGATTAGCCACTATTAGCCATGGCAAGTTATACAAACCTTACCCAAACACTGGCAGGAGTCTGCCTGTTTTACATTAAAAAAAAACAGTTTGCCAAAGAGAAAGAAGAAATCAGTCTACGTTTTGGGGGCATAACAGTTCAGCTATAACTTTGTCATCTACTCACTCATACATAAACATACTCTGCCAAGTGATAAACTGTGATAGCAAGACTATTCATAAATGATTACATTATCCAGTAATGATTACTAAACACACAAATCAGGACAGGGTATACCATCTCTGTTGGATTAGCTGTTTCATATGAATAGCATGTGGGCACTGTACAAGTTTCTGATCTCTGCTGAATTCTCTTATGAATCCTGCAGGCACATCTGAATTGTTTGACAGTTATATGATAATTGTAATACAGTTAACTTTCATCAGTTTGTGGAGTTAACAGAGGCAGCTCCAAGGAGTCCGTTAATTTCTCTGCATTACTTTTTACTGCATTTTTAGCACAAATTACCTCTTATCTTCTGGAAATTGAATACAGGCAAAATATAGAGTATTTATATATTTTTCTGAGAAACAAATGAAGCCACAACATATATATGTAGGTGTTACTAAGGGGCATGATACATGATACAGGGGCATGCTATAGCTCTGTAAACAGGATTTCAACCACTGATTTTATGCCTTGGTACACATTCTTGGTATACATTCATACTTCAGACACATCATGAGAAGGCAAGATTCTCTGGAAAAAACAATAATGATAGGAAAGGTTGAAGGCAGCAGGAAAAGAGAAAACCAAATACTGTATGAGATGGGCTGACTCTCTAAAGGAAGCCATAGGTTTGAGTCTGCAGGAACTGAGCAGGGCTGTTGAGGACAGGACGTTTTGGAGATCACTCATTCATAGGGATGCCATAAATCAGAAGCAACTTAATGGTACATAACAACAACTATACATTTTATTAAGAAACAAATGATGCAACAACAGATATACTGAGGTGTTACTGAGGGGGCAATACACCGTGCAGACATCAAACAGGGGATGTAGCAGCGGAACTGAAGGTTTTTCATTTCCCCTGCTTTAGGCAGCAGAACGGAAAAGAAGGCAAGGAAAGAACAGTGCTTTGAAAACTGCAAACAGCTGTTGTCTTATTATTTTTCTAAAATACAAACACTCAGAAGCAATCATAAGACCCTTCTCTATTTTCATCACAACATTACTGTGATTTGAGCAGTTATTCATAGCATCAAAGTTTAAGGCACCAAAATATTCCCTTTGTCCTTGACAGCATCCCTGCTACTCTCTCATCAAGTATTTCTTCAGATCAGACAGTATGCTTTTCCACACCAACTTTCACTTTCAGATTGTGGTCTAAACCCTCTAGTCCAGGGGTCTCAAACTCAATTTACCTGGGGGCCGCTGGAGGCAGAGTCTGGGTGAGGCTGGGCCGCATCAGATTTTTGGCCAAGCGGAGCAAGAGCCAGAGGAAGCCGCCCAGGAGTTTCCTTAGCCCGGCTGGGGCTCCGAGGAGGAGGAGGAGGGGCGTGCGAGCCCTCGTCGCCAGCCACGACCCCCTCCGGCTCCTTCTTCACTTCCACCACCACCACCACCACCAGCAGGACGAAGAAGCGGAGAAGGGAAGGAGCGCCGGCGACCGCCTAGCGGGGGGGAGGAGGGCACGACATAAAATTTAAAAAAAAAAACCCTCACAGAATCGCCTTGCCAAAGGAGAAAAGCCCCCATTGGTACCCGTGAAATTAAACAGAACGGGGTGGGCCCCCCACAGGTATGTGCACGTGCACGCACACGCGCACACACACACGGAGGTCCAGCAACCTTCCTCTGAGGGCCCCCCTCAAAAAAAGGCGCACTCAGCAGCAGCAGCTACCCCCACCATGACAGAGGAGCAAACTTTGCGAGGCGAGTCCAGGCAGCCTCCAGAGCCGAGGCGGCTGAAGCAGGAGGAGGAGGAGGAAGCACCGCCGGGCGCTGAGGCACCCGCTGGCCAGGCTGGTGCTGGGGGTGCCGAGAGAGAAAGAGAGCCAGAGAGCCGCTTCCCTGGAAGAGGCGGCGGTGGCAGCTGCTGTTGGCGGCTTGGAGGCGCTCTTCGAGGACGGGCCGGGAGCGAGCTCCGCTCTCAGGCATCGCTCGGCGGTGGCTCGGGCGCTTGGGGAAAAGGGCCAGCAGCGCGCCTCGCTCGCCGGCTCTCCCCCAAGACAGTGCCTCTTGCACCCTCCATCCGGAACTGCAGCCTGCCAGCCGGCAGACAGGCGGGCTGGCTGGCAGGCTGCAGTTCCGGATGGAGGGTGCAAGAGGCGCTGTCTTGTGAGACAGCCGGCGAGTGACACGAGGCTTTTTTTTTTATTCTTGACAGCAGAGGATGCGTGGGCGCTTCAGGGGGGGCAGGCAAGGCGGGGGCCACAAACTATCATCCGGCGGGCCGCAAATGGCCCCCGGGCCGCATGTTTGAGACCCCTGCTCTAGTCCCTACCATCTACCCAAACAAAATAGCACCTAGACATGCCAATAGCACTTAATTCTTTGTTTCCCCACCCCCTGTCATAATTGAAAACAGTTGTTCCCAAGTTGAGTCTCCAGATGTTCAACTGCAGCTTCTTTCCTATCTGATTCTTGCCTATGGAGACTGGAAATGGAGAGTAGTTGGAGTCCAAAATCTATTTTGTTTGTAGGAACACAAGGAGTAAACATCTCATATATTTTTTTCTCCACTGTAACAATTTAGCATCATGTTACCACTCCAAAAAAATCTTAAAAGCACAAAAGGGAAGATTTAATACTGACGAGCTACTATTTTTGGATGGAAGGTGGCCATGGCCAGGACCTTGTTTCGGATGCTGCATGAATACAAATACATACAGCACAGAGATGAGTACAACTGTCTTCTCATTTTCTTTGATAGACATCAACTCTGTGGTAGAAAAAAAAAGTTTCCATACTGTTTTGTGGTAATAGCCAATGGAAGTGTCCATTTTCGGAGTAGATAAATAAAGAACTCAAGGATAGAGATTCAGTCGGTGCTGCTGAATGATGGAAGGGGTCACAGAAGCAAAACAAGACACAAAGACAGAAGGCTAGGTAAAGGACTATGACCTAAGAACACAGGCAATACACCACATAGCCTGTGAACTACATAGATACGTATGAATGTCCATGAATAGCCAAGAAGACCAATTTTATATCCAAACACCAATAAGGACCTAAAGTTGCACACCCTAATTCAGATGCTATCTTCAATTTCTTTATGTCATCTGTGGTGGATCTTATGTCTGCCACTGTGAGGAAAAAAAATCAACAGAAGAGGAGGAATTCCACTCCTTATTAAAGACCAACAGGAAGCTGAAGGCACCTCAATTAGCTGTGCACATGATTTGTAACTGGCCACCTCTTGAAATAACTGGACAGCTCCATGAAATGGAGTATCTCCCTGCAGAACCAGAGGTCAGGAATTTGATTTCCCCACTGCGTCTTGTAGGAGAAAAGCAAGGCATTGTAGCCTTAGGCAAGCTAAATAGTCCCAGAATGCCACAAGAAGGGAATAATAAACTGCTTCTGAACACTCTGCATCTTAGAACACCCTGGAAAGAGTCACCATACATCAGAATAGACTCGATGGCATGAAATTATTATAACTATCTTTCACATAGGCTGCTGATGTCACTGGAGCAACTACCTAGTTAGTCAGCAAGCGTATTCTTGCAGAATGCTGGCAGAGGACTATTCTGCTGCCCTGCCAATGCTCCATTTTTTCCAGGACAGAAGATCTATATGCAGATGACCTACTCAAACATGTAAAGGATAGTGTGGTGTGGCAGTTAAGAGTGTTGCACCAGGACTTCAGAAATCCAGGTACAAACCTTCACTGCGTCCAGAACTCTAGGGGCCAGTGTCTCTTTTAACTTAACCTACTTCACAGTGTTGCACTAAGGAGAAAGTAGGGTAGAATAGAGCCATATATGCTATCTTGGGCTTACTGGAGGAAAGCTGACATACAAATGTAACAAACAAAATCAATAAACTTTATTCAAAGATGTTCCAAAGCCATCTTGTACTATACAAACTGTGCTGAAAAGCAAATTATATAGACAAACATACTTCTGAATGCTTATACGTTAAAAAAATGACTGAGAATACTAAAACATAAAATCTCAGCACAGAATCCTTAGTATTTCTTTAAGCCACCAAAATTCTCCTTACCCATTTCCATGTTTGACCCCAAACATGCCAGTAATCTTTCTGTTCAGTCCTCATTTATTTTAGGACATTATACGCTACTATTTGAAGGTCTAATTAAGAAGCCTTTTTCTCTTTTGTCAATTCATATATATTACCCAGAAGCTATTAGTGGCTACACTCTCCTTCCCCTGCCATTAAGAGCAGGATGGAGGAATCCCGTTGTTACTAAGGCAAGAAAGCAACTTTGCTTTCATTGACCACAGCTATAATTCTTGCAGAAGTACGGTGTGACTGAAAATAATTTGTATTTTAGGCGGGGATCTCACTTAGCATCGCAGTTCAAAATAAGGAGAAAACCTGGTTGGACATGTGATGATCATTCACCCAATTTACACAATAAATGCATTTAACTTTTTATCCTCCACACAGCTGCAATTCTGCAGAGACAGCATGTAAGTCTGTGTTTGGGCATTAGAGGAAATGCCAATAAAAAGAGAGATGAATGCTTGCAGGCCCTCCTTGTGATCTGGAACACTGTGGATTTTTCCAACTTATTTGCAAAACAAAACCTAATGAAATACATTCTAATTTCTTGCCCCTCTTATGCTGGGCTCAAAATGAGAAAGGTGACATTCAAAAGGCTTTGTCTTCTGAGCCGTATTAACAGGAAAAGAGAATCCTAAAACCATCAAAACAAGAAAAAGCCATTTAAGCTCTTGGATCCAGACTCATCTCTCTCTCCATTTGCAGTATCTTACAGACAACTCTTTAATGGATTCTGTAATTGATTACTTCAGCTTTCATGCGCTGCAAAATCTGGCCATGCCCCTTATGAATTATTGCTTTGTTTTATTCCTCTCTCATTCTGCATCTCAGTGTACACATTTCATTTTCCTCCTTTCCAAACTCTCTAGCTGAAGCCCATAGGAATGCATTACAGCTTTATTTCATTAGTCACTGAGATGAGTCATCAAGAGAACCCTTCTCTGATGATGCAGAATGGCCAAGATTTTTCATAATCTGGTTCTCAAACTCGAGTCCCCAGGTGTTCTTGGACTGCATCGCCCAGAATCCTGGCCAGCACAGCAAGTGGGGAAGGCTTCTGGGAATTGCAGTCCAAGAACATCTGGGGACCTGTTTGAGAACCACTTAAACCATTCCAGTTCTAGAAGTCCTGGCAGGTGGATTTTCCACTATCTCGGTGTCAGAATCTACCACTGAAGCCCACAAAAGCTTACACCAAACTAAATTTGTTAGTCTTCGTTGTCTCTGCAGACTAACATGGCTTCTCCCTTTGAAAGATCTGCTGCACATCAAACCTCTTCCAACTCCTCTTCACTTAATCTAGTTAATTTATGTATAGGCTCCCAATATCGATTATTGCTTCATGGTCACAACCTGTCAATGTTTTTAAAATCAAATTATGAAACATTAAACTGCATTATTGACCAATTATTTTTTCTCTCAGCCACTGCCCCTCCCGTATCAAAGTCACTGCTCTCTGATGTTTATAACATGCCGTTCTCTGTTAACGATGAAATCTCCTATTTTGTTTATTCGTATTACAATGAAATATTCTGAGTAAGACTAGATCGGTTACAGCAAAGGCCATTTATAGGTTAATTCCATATACGCAACTGATTAGGAGAGGGCAACTGGTGGTCCACCAAATATTATTGGTTACAATTCCCAGCATCACTGATCATTAACTCTATTGACTAAGGGTGATGAAATTTGCAGCCCAACAGCATCTGGAGGATCATAATTGACCAATCTTGTACTAAACATACAAATATAAGGATGATTTATGTAACATGTGATACATGTTAAGGATCTATTGAAACCACCCACCTCACTTTGTCTTTTGTTGTTACTTGCTGTCAAGTAAAACCTGACTCATACCTGATAGGGTTTTCAAGGTAAGTGAGGTATTTAAGGAGCAGTTTTACCAGTTCCACTCCCTCCCTTGTGAGTTTCCATGGCAGAGCTGGGGAATCAAACCCAAATCTCCTGAATCTTAGTGCATTATTGTATCCACTACCCCTGGCTTGATAGCTCAGTGATTTAGATATCTGGCTGCAGAGCCAGAGGTTAGGAGTTCAGTTCCCCACTGTACTCCTGCAAGTAGAGTCAGCCATTGCGGCTTTGGACAACCTGCACAGTCTCAGGGCTCCATCAGAAGAAGGAAATGATAAACCATTTCTGAGTATTCTTTACCTGGAAAACCCTGAAAATGGTCACCAAGAGTCAGAATTGACTTGACAGCACATGATTATTATTATATCCACTACACCACACTGGGTACTCCACTTTCTCTTACTTTAACCAATATCTAATCTCTTTTCTGTCACAACTACTACCATCTGCCCCCCTTGATTAATAGCATGAGCAATGGATAGTCCCATTCTTTACTTTCTCTTTTTCCCCAAAAAACGTTTAGTACAATATGGCTTTAGAGTTCCACACTTCCTTCTAGCATTTACCCTGCTTCCCTGTAAATAAGATCTAACCTAAAAATAAGCCCTAGTATGATTTTTCAGGATGATCGTAATATAAGCCCTACCACAAAAATAAGCCCCAGTTAAGTGAAACCCCGCCCTCCACCATTGTGCAGCAACCAGAAGAAGATGACATGACTGTATTTGAATAAATGTAGATTGTTGTGAGAGCTGGACCATAAAGAAGGCTGACCGCCGAAGAATTGATGCTTTTGAATTGTGGTGCTGGAGGAGACTCTTGAGAGTCCCCTGGACTGCAAGGAGAACAAACCTATCCATTCTGAAGGAAATCAACCCTGAGTGCTCACTGGAAGGACAGATCCTGAAGCTGAGGCTCCAATACTTTGGCCATCTCATGAGAAGAGAAGACTCCCTGGAAAAGACCCTGATGTTGGGAAAGTGTGAAGGCAAGAGGAGAAGGGGACGACAGAGGACGAGATGGTTGGACAGTGTCATCGAAGCTACCAACATGAATTTGACCAAACTCAGGGAGGCAGTGGAAGACAGGAGGGCCTGGCGTGCTCTGGTCCATGGGGTCACGAAGAGTCGGACACGACTTAACGACTAAACAACAACAAAGATCGTTGTACATGAAAAAAATAAAACATCCTCTGAAAATAAGCCCCTGTCTTATTTTTGGGGAAACACGGTAGTCTATAATAGTATTTGGTCACAACATGCAAGAGAGAACTGTATAATGGGTAGAGCAAAACCTAGACTACTCATTGTTTCCATTAGTCTAGCCATTAAGGTTTTGGATTTTCAGCACAAATGTACACATTGGCAGCTATAAAAATTTGCTGAAATTACACCATTATGATAGCCTCTCTTGTTATGCCTGCTCGTACATGTGAAAAATTAACACACATTGGGAAGACAATTGGGAAGAATGAGGTGACGCAGGAAACCTGGGAGCTTCTACAGGGCAAACTGCAGATGAGATATGAAATATTAGCCATTAGCTTGAAAGCTCCCAGAATGTTTTCCACACTTTCCAAAGTTCCATTTTAAGACCAATCACTCCTTTTGGACATAATCAAGACTTTCAAATCCAGGAGTGCATGCTCCAGAATGCAAACAAAATAGCTCATCCAGGCCAGTAACATTATAAATGAATCCAGGCATGTATTCTGCACAGAACTATGAAGTCCCCAAAGGCTTAACAATCCTGCAACCAAAAAAAGAGGAACCTACTTTGAATATTTCAGTGCGCACCTGATTTCCTAACATGGAGGTTAAGCTGTATACGTGCAGAACTATTGGGGAAAAAAGAGAGGGATAATGGCTTTTCCTGAAGATCTGTGTTGACAATTTGCCCTGCATGGCTTTAGGGCATTTTCTAATCCAAACAGAGGCAAACAATGTGCAACCTTAAAGCCTGAGCTAAAAAAGGTAAGGATCCATAGCCAGACTGGGGACAAAATGGCGTATATATTCTGTAAACTTGTCACGCAGCTGGGCTCATAATCCCCTTCCTGTGTTGTTTACAGCATCAAGACAAATCACTTAGCTTTAAATGCATTTGTTTTGAAAAAAGGAAAACATTCCCATTACAATCCTGTAGAGACAGAGTGAGCCAGAGACAAGTTATCAGAACAGATGAAACCCATAATCCCTAAAAGTAACCTCACGTAATTGCAAGTAAATTACATTGATCTAAAGGAGACTAACCTCCAAAACTAAGAATCAGGTTTGTGTCTGGGTTGTTGTGTTATAAACAAATGAAAAAATAGGTATATCTTTGGGGACTACTGAGGCCTTTGGATCTTCCTACCATACTGTTCCCTCAAATTTTTTTTTTTTAACAACAATGATAATCCATAGCAATCTAACAGAACTCTCCCCCCAGAATTTCTCTAGATACATTAAGAATGCAGCCTTGCTAGCAAAATGAATGCTAGGGCAAAGGTGGCACCACTCAGAAAAAATGTGGAGGCTGAACTACAACTTCCAGAATGCCCCACTCATTTCCGACCACGTAAGATGTGAGCTAGTAAAATTCATTCAGATATATTCCCCACTGTGCCTCCTTGACAGGGGCTGGACCCAATAGAGGCCCCTTCCAGCTCTGCAGTTCTAAAATGAGGATGAGGATGATTCTGAACTAACTTCAGAAAGCTCCTTCTTCCATGTGTAGAAATATTTCTCAAACCTATGGGCTGAAGAGTGCACATAACAATGGCCAGCATAATATTTTGGAAGACTGAAACCTCACTTTTTTTTTTGCAGTGGGGTGATGCTGTTATTCAATTCCGCTTTTTTTAATATTTTACTCATGGATCACACAGCTAAGTCTGTTTTTTTTTTTTAAATCCTCAGTTGGTTCTAAAATGCAAAAAAAAAAAAGTTTTAAAAAAGACAGATCATTCATCACAACTGTTACAGGTGTTTTGAGGAACAAGCGCTTACCAGCTTCCAACAAAGATGATTACGCAATAAAGCCAGGTTTCTGCAGCAACGTGCACCTTCCCTTCTGTTCTTAACATAACACAGAATTTTGTATAAATGTAACATGCTATACAAGAAAAAAAATCTGAAGTGAGCAAAATGGAATTAATCAGCTTTGCTCAGTTTTGCTCAGTTCAAATTCTTAAAAGAACTAAGTTACATTCTGAAAAAAGTGGCTTACAATCCATAGAGGACCAAGTTGAAATAAATCTGTTACTTTCTTAAAGGTACCACAAGACCTTGGTTTTATTTTGTTTCATTTCTGCTAACATTTCCTCCTGCAACACACACTTTGTTTTGTTTTTGCTATCATTTCGTCCTGCAACATACACTTTTGACAGCTTCTCAAATGGAAAATATCTTATCTGTTGGGTCTGCAGAACAAAGGGTTGTGTCCTGCCTTTTCCCCTTCCCCTTTGGCAAGACTAAACAGTTCAGGTATTGACTAGAGATGGGGGTATTCGTATACGAATATCCCCGCAAAGGTGGAAATAACGAGGGTCCACACACGATTTCACCGCTGCTGCAGGCTCCGTAGAGGCTTCCTATCGTGCTGTTTTCCGCAATGGATTAGCCACTCTCCAACCTAGCAGAGAGACTTGTCATCCCGCCTCCTGCCAGGACTGGGTAATCGATTGCGGACAACAGCGTGATAGGAAGGTCCGACGAGCTCGTGTCAGTGGCAAAATCGTGAGTGGCGAAAAACTCTTGTTATTTCCACCTGTGCGGGGATATTCGTATACTTTATTATTTATTTATTTATTTATTTTATTTTATTTCATTTATACCCCGCCTATCTGGTCTTGCGACCACTCTAGGCGGCTTCCAAACAACATAAAACAACAGATAAAATCACAAAATTATTGCATAAACAATTATAAAACAAAAAATAAAGATAAATAGAAAAGATAAAAAGATCAGGTATTGACTGGAGGGAAGGCCTGTATAAACATCCATGTTTTTAGTTGATTTTTAAAGATACCCAGCGTAGGGGCGGCACGAATCTCTGGAGGAAGATTATTCCAGAGGCGAGGAGCCACCGCCGAGAAGGCCCGATTTCTTGTTCTTTCCCTACGGGCCTCCCTCGGCGTCAAGCTCCTCAGCCTCACCTCCTGACTCGCACGGGTGATCCGGGTAGACCTTGGTGGGAGTAGGCGTTCCGCCAAATATCGAGGTCCTAAACCGTTTAGGGCCTTATAAGTAAGCATTAAAACTTTGAAGTCAATGCGGAACCGAATGGGCAGCCAATGTAATGTGGCCAGAATAGGAGAAATATGCTGGTATTTTCTCACTCCACTAAGGAGTCTGGCCGCCGCATTCTGCACCACCTGAAGTTTCCGCATCAACCTCAAAGGCAGCCCCACGTAGAGCGCGTTACAGTGGTCTAATCTTGAGATACGAATATATACGAATATATATACGAATACGATCAAATCACGCCTAAATCACGATATACGAATACGAATACCCCCATCTCTAGTATTGACCAATCATTATGTGCCCTAATCAATTCTAACTGTCTTTCACTCCCAGTACCAGGCATAATGAACTAACTGAGAGGCTATGGAAATAAAATGTAGCCATTTCCCCCTAAAACAAAACAAAAAAATCCTTTTGAATATTCATTTGGGAATCCAATCAGGATAAAGGAAAACATAGTAGGGCACAGAGCTTAGTGTCTTTTTCTCTTTTAAAAAATATAGCCTAAAGGTATATAGTGCAATATGGCAACCTTCCTGTTGCTCTGGCTATTATGGGCCTCAAGTCTCTTCTGACTTATGACAACTGTATGAAGTAGTGACTTCAAAAAAATCCTGCCATTAACACCCCTTTCTCAGGCCACAGCCTCCTTTTTTCAGTCAATCCATCTCATGTTTGGTTTACCTATTTTCCCACGCCCTTCAACTTTTCCCAGACTGATGTCTTTTCCAGTGAGTCCTGTCTTCTCTCAATATGTTCAAAATACAAAATACTTAATTTGTTCATTTTTTGCTTCTAAAGGGAGTTGAGGCGTGATTTGATCTAAAACCCACTTACTTGTCTTTGTGATAGATCCATAAGCTTCCGCTCCAAAACAATTTAAATGATTTATTCTATTGCAATTCAAATTTTACTATATCTCCACTGCACCTGTTCCATGGTGTATTTTTACACTTTACGTTCAGAATTTGGAAAAATTACTCTTTTGGAATAAAAGTTCCAGATTTCTTTCAGTTAACATGCCTACTGATTATACTGTCACAGGAAATCTGAAAAGATGTCCAAAATATTTCTAAGTGTTGACAGGCTGACATCAGTAGCTACATAAGTAGTTGAGGGCCAGTGTGGTCTAGTGGTTAGAGTGTCATAACAGGACTCAGAAGATTTGGGTTCAAATCCTTACTCAGTCATGGAAGCTCATGGGGTGTGTGTGTAAATGGTAAACCTTTCCTGTACCACCTTCACATACCTCAAAAGCTGTACTAGTACCACCACAGGTCAGAAAAAACTTGATGCCACATAACATATACAATATGTTATCTTACATGACTTCAAAGTATTCCTCCATTTCACCCAGTTTGGTCTACCTTGGACAACGTTAATAGCTTTCCAGGTTCTCAAACAAATGTCCTTCATACAATCTGCTACCAGAAATTATTTAAAAACAAAACAAAACTGGAGCTACCAAAGATTGAACTTGGGATCTTCTACATGCAAAGCATGTAGCCTACCAGTAAGTCATTATTCCTCTGACATTTGTCTACATTGAACATTCTGAACAACTATTGGATTCAGTAGTTCCCAAATAAAATATCAATGCAACACATTCCCTTTTCAGTTCAGATAGAAGTATCAGCAACTTTATTGCCGCTTTGATGATGCACACAGTAGAAGTACATGCAGTTCTCCATTTTAGAGGACTGCCTAATTGCCCTTCTGGATACAGGAGAATTCTGGATAAAAAGAAGAAAAATTAGATTCACCCAAAGCCCTGGTTGGCCTCTTTATAGCCTGCTGTGTTAAATGTTTTAGAGCATTCTAAATGCACCATGACTAATTCATGTATTACAGCAAAGAAAGAGAAAAGGAGGAGCATACAGTTTCAAAGACCAGAGTATGCCAAGTTCACTTTTGAACAAATCATACAAACACAAACACACCCCTCTGCTTTGGACCAAATACCTGGACCAAGTACCTGTAATTGTTTTTTGGACTACCAGAATGATAAAATGAAGAATGTTGCACTGGATGGAAAATAACTAGCTGGCTGTGACAGAAAATTGAATGGACTCCCTTATGGCAAACATGCTTTTCCTTAGGTAAAAGTAAAGGTTCCCCTTGACAATTTGTCTAGTCGTGTCTGACTCTAGGGGGCAGTGCTCATCCCCGTTTCCAAGCCATAGAGCCAGCATTTGTTCGTAGACAGTTTCCGTGGTCACGTGGCCAGCGCAACTAGACACGGAACGCCGTTACCTTCCCACGTGGTGGTACCTATTTATCTACTCACATTTTTACATGCTTTCGAACTCGTAGGTTGGCAGAAGCTGGGACAAGCGACGGGAGCTCACTCCGTGGCGTGGATTCGATCTTACGACTGCTGGTCTTCCGAGCTTGCAGCACAGAGGCTTCTACGGTTTAACCCGCAGCGCCACCACATCCCTATATGCTTTTCCTTAGCCTTTCCCAATTCAGTGCCTTGCAGATGTGTTGAATCTTCCCTAAGCTGATACCCTCTAGATGTGTTATGCAGCAGTCAACATTCCTAGACATGGCCATGCTGGTTAGGAATGAAGGGAGCTGCACTCCAAGACATCTAGAGAACACCAAACTGGAGGAGGTCTGTGTAGTTACTGTGTTGAATGTAGTTTGGAAAGATTCGATTCTTATCCTTACCTAGATTCCTATTCTAACCCAGCTATGAAGTTCACTGCAGCCAGTCATTGATTCTTCCACTTACCTATCTCACAAGATCGATGTGGGAACAAAATTAGGTAGACCATATATGCCTTCTGGAGCTGTTCTGCACAGAAGGCAGAAGACATACCTAGTCAATAAATAAAAATATCATCATCACCATGATGTGACATCAAGTTAATTCTGACTTATGGCAACCCGTTTCAGAGTCTTCTAGGTAGATAGTACTCAGAAATTGTTTACCATTTTCTTCTTCTGGGTGCGCCCCGAGACTGTGCAGCTTGTCCAAGGCTGCACAGGCTTGCTCTACTTGCAGGAGGCACAGTGGGGAATCGGACTCCCAACCTCTGGCTCCACAGCAAGATATCTAAACCACAGAGCTATCCAAGGGAGGCTTTAATAACCATAACTGAGTTCATGGATGCTATTTTTTGTTTTTGTTTTTTAGCTAAGTAAGTTTGCTTTTAAAGTTTTAAATGTTTTAAATCGCTTAATACATTTCATTATTATAATTTAATTGCTTTTAACATGTAATTTACTTGTTTCAGCAATGTGAGCCACCTTGGGTCTCCTCATAAGGAGAAAGACAGCCTACAAATGATACAAAACAAACAAACAAACAAATAAATAATATAGTTTAGACTTTCTGCTTTCAGCATATCAATGAGGTATCTTTTTTCCCTTCTGACTAAGCCTTTTTCCATTAGGCATATATATTTCCCTTCTGCGTCAGTCTCTAGCACTTACAATTAATTTAAAATGTTTATTCTTCTTCTCCAAACCCTACAGCTTCTACAAACTCAGGAAAAAAAACTTTGTAGGAAATAAACACACTCAGTTGGGTATGCCTGAAATATCTGAGAGTCAACATTCTTACCCATTTAGTTTATAAATTTATATCCTGCCTTTCAATATAAATATTTGCAGAGCACAAAATATCAGCATCAAAGTAAACACCAATAAGGACGATAACAATCTAAGGCCAATATTCAATTGTGGAGTTGTACTAAATCCTGCTGCTTCTGCCAGTATCAGGGAACACTCTCTCTCCCTACTGCAACAGCCTGATGTAACCTGAAGCCTGCTCTGGAGGACTGAGAAATGATCCGGAGTGGGTTAGTGGTACAACGAAGGTCTTCAACAAGAGAAAAATGGGAAAATGTTCCAATTCCTCTGGCACTGGATCTTGCCCTTTAAAGTTCAGTACTGGGTCATGCACAGTTCTGGAACTTTCACTGGCCTTATTTAAGTGCTCAGGCTGTTTGACCCAAATCTATGCAGGTATAAAATCTATGGAGGACCAGGAGATATGCACACCAGTCCCAGCAACTCCCTTTGTGACTGTATTGCATATTCAGTGTAAGGGGAGAGATGTGCTTTTCTTACATTTTTCAATCTTCCCCCTGCCATCCTCACCCATTCTCAAGAACAGGCCTGCCATTAGGGCTGAGTGAGACTTCTGGACGAAGCAGTAGGTTATCGGAGAGGCAAATTGACGGTCTGCCACCCACCCAACTGCTGGCCAACTCACCCATTAATGAGAGTCACAGACAGCTGCAGAGGCGCTTCCTTCCTTGCTTACTACCAGGAAGGAATCATGAGATAGGCAACCACAAAAAAACACAACCCACTTGGATGGTTCTGCTCACTTATGCTATACAGCCAAGGCTAAAGACCCATCATTAAATGAAGGGGGGGGGGGGAAACAACCCACCATCCTGCTGCCTGTCTTCTGCTTTTCCTGCTTTTCCTCCTCTGTGAGATCTTCTCTCGGGGTGTGTGTGTTGTTGTTGTCACCATTTCTGCCTCAGGGTGCATGGACAGGAGAAGACAAATGCCCCCATGTCCAACAGAGCAAGGACCCGGCTATGAAAACTGCATTGTAATAAACTGCTGGAGAACTGAAGAAAGGTTAAATAGTTGTGGGGCGGTGGATTAACTCTTGGACCACAAACCAGATGGCAGCAGCATCAGCAGAGGCTCAGCAGGGGTGAGTACATGCAAGGTGGGTAGGGCACAGTGACCTGATTCCAATTTCAGGCAGCTAGTGTGCTAGGGTAGTTTCTGCCTGCTCATGTTCTGTATAGGTTTTTTCTTCCCTGAAAGAAATTTATGCACATTTTGGTTTACACGTTTCCTAATGTGCACATTTTTGATCAAATGTCTACATTTCTCATTGATGGTGCAAGTGCGTGAAGGGCACCAATTACCTACTTGGCTGCTCAGTGACTAGGAAGCTATAATCCACAATTATAACACAGACAGCAATATTTTACTGATAAATTGCCTCAGTCGGTCAGTTTTCAAAATCAACTTAGATGCCTCCAATTAATCATGGAGCCAATTTTAATACACTACATTTTAATAGGTACAAAGGCTTTGAAAATGATTTATCATCTTTTTCTTAATTTTTTTTTAGGAAAGCAACAGAGTGTGTGCATGCAACACAAAATAACTGACAGCTCAATCTGAAACAAGCCCACTCAGAAATAAACTGCTTTGAATTCAATTAGGCTTACCCCAAGGTACGGAGGTAGAAAACTTAAGCTTGATTCATTATGATCACATATTAAAGTTCAAAAAGAGACAGCGTGGGAAGTTATTTTTATCCTTCCTTATACCTGCTTGCTATTAGCAAGATCATTTCCACTTTATTGCATGTATTACCTAGAATTCCTTTTCTGCTTATTAATATTTCTTTAATGGTATCTTCCTTAGACAGTGGGTGGGAACTAATCCTAAAATTCATTTGATCTACTAAGCTTTGTCGACAGCTATGTGCCAAAATGTGCATCATGATGGTTATGTTTTTCTCTAATGTAACTAGGTATTACCACACTGCTAATCCACAGTCTCTTTTTGAATGAAAAAAGTCCAGACAAATTTCATTAGCAGATCAATGTGCTGGATTTCTTTTAAAAAAATCATTCTGGTTTCAAGAACAAAAGGAGAATGAAAATATAAACATTCTTCCTCTTGTTAAATCCCAATTAATTACTTGGTAAAAACTGATGGATAAGTTAACTCCAAGAGTTTCTCCTTTGTCATCTTTTTTTCTTTACCATTTAAAGGGACAGAAATATTTTAGATACATTTCAAAGAAAAGATTTCAACTAATATTACTGCAGCATCTAACTGATGAGAACATGTATTTTTTTCTTTTTAAAAAATTAATCTGAATATGAATGGCTTAAATTGCTTTTTTCTCCAACTTTACTAAATTAGGTAGGTGTTTTGTAATCATTCATTAAAACTGATTTACATTCAAAAACTAACTGTGAAAGGCAGTTACTGAGAATTAAATCCTCTGGCTTTATTAGTGAAATTTATAGTCTATTAAATGAGATTAAAAAGTCTTCACCAGAAGGAGAAAGGAAGATTTTAGTTGTGCTGCAATGGTAATGGATTTTTACTCACCTTCCCAGAATATGATTAACGGATGAAGACTCCAAGGATAACGTAAGTCTGGCAATGGCACATAACAAGTTCATAGATCCAAAGATATTTATGTTGTAACTTATACTTCTCTTTGAAGAGGCGACATTCTAAGGCAGATTGCATAATTTATGGTCCTGCCCTTCTATTTAAAAATTATAGGAGGATTTACTGGCTTAAAATTTGTGACCTTAACAGAAACTGGTTATCTGCTAATTCACCCCTCCAAATATTATGTGAATATAGATGGATGATTTGAATGTAGTATTCCATTTGCTAGTGACAGCTTAACATATCTATCAGCAATCATTTGTGCTTCTAATTTTAAAAAGGATTAAAAGAATATAGGATGCTATATAGATTTCGTATATTTTGGGGAGGTTTTTTTTAAATAAAAGAATTATATGTTTTATAGAGAAATATTCATTTATTGTTTTCAAGTCATTTTCAGGGTAAGTCACAAACCTGGAGGAGCTGGACTTGATTATCATCAATATAGTTGCCAAATATTATTATTATTATTAATAGTAGTAGCAGTTTTATTTATATGCCGCATATCTCCCAACAAGGGACACAAAGCGACTCACAACATTAAAATTCACACAATTAAAAACACAGTAAGTGAAATATTAAAAGACAAATTAAACAATATATGATTTAAAATTAAATCAAAAGATTAAAACATTAAAGCATGCAAAAGGTTAAAATTATCTGTTAAAATGGGGTTCAGGAATTCAGTTGTAATTGTTAAAAGCCTGCCTGAAGAGATGGGTCTTTAGCTTTTTTCGGAAGGATAACAGGGAAGGGGCCATCCTGATCTCCCGAGGGAGTGTCCATAGCCTGGGAGCTGCCACAGAGAAGGGCCTCTCCCGTGTCCCCATCAGCTGTTCGTGTGCTGGCATTGGGACCGAGAGGAGGGCCTCCTCTGCTGATCTTAATCGCCAAGAAGGCGCATATAGGGAGATACGGTCCTTCAGGTAGCCTGGACCCAAGCTGTATAGGGTTTTATAGGTAATGACCAGCACTTTGAATTGGGCCCGGAAACGGACTGGTATCCAGTGCAGTTCTTGTAACAGGTGCATTATATGCTCCCTGTAGCTGGTCCCAGTCAGTAGTCTGGCTGCAGAGTTTTACACCAGCTGACGTTTCCGAACCGTCTTCAAAGGCAGCCCCACATAGAGCATGTTACAGTAATCCAAACGGGATGTAACTAAGGCATGTGTTACTGTAGCCAGATCCAACATCTCAAGGAACGGGTGCAGCTGGTGCACCAGCTTTAGCTGTGCAAATGCACTCCTAGCCATCGCCGAGACCTGGGCATCCAAGCTTAGGGGTGAATCCAAGAGTACACCCAAGCTGCAGACCTGAGTTTTCAGGGGGAGTATAACTCCATCCAGCACAGGTAATATCCCTATTCCCTCATCTGCCTTCTAACTAACCAGGAGCACCTATTACTTTGTGTAGTAAGTTACAACTAGAGTAGACCAATTTGAATCAATGGAACCTATGGAGGAACTGATTTACCAGCGACTACTTTAACATAACTTACTACCCTAACAACAGTATTCCAGCCAATGTTTATATAGCGCTTCAAATTACTTACACATAGGCTGAAATCCAGTAGAAAGTCACTAGTAGAGTAGACTCATTGAATCAATGGAGCTTATGTATTGATTCACCAGATCTCCACTGATTCAATGGGCATGTTCTAGTTGCAACTTACTACTGGATGTCAGCCATTATCCCACATCCAAAATAAAGATTTTTCCTTTCCCAGTGGAGGAGGAAGGTCATTGAACAACTACACTCCAACACATGTGGGCCTGAGTAACCACTTACAATGGGATACACAGTCACCAAATGTTTGCACATGACAATTCCTGGTCCTTGGGAGAGGTCACAAATCCCCTTTGAAGACCCCACCAAAAAAAGAGAGTTATTCTAAAACTGAAAAGACCCTTTGTGCCTTCTTTTAGCTATTTTTCTTTTCAATCTGGGGGGAAGAGAAGGCCCTATGTGTGCCTTGTAGTCCTTAAAACATGATGAAATTGCCTCATATTAAAAGTTGAAAGTTTTATGGGGGCTCCAGCCATTGTGGGTGGTCATATTTGGGTCCACGGTGGGACTGTATGTTGCCTCACCCTTGCCTTAAGACAAGGGAGGCTGGCATGTGGCTCTCCAGATGTTTAGACTGCAAGCCCTCATCATAGCCTGTCCTGTCTAGGGCTGATAGAAATAAGAGCCCAACATCATCTGGAGGCTCACAGGTTACCATGCCTGCAGTGAGACAGATCAGTATTACCTCAGTATTGTAAACTGTGGTGGCCATAGCAACAGATTGCATAAGGCAATCAAGCGAGTTGGTAGCAGAGCAGACATTTTTGATCAGAAACTCCGCTGTCTAAAACACTGATATAATGTGTCCTAATTCAAGAGCTCTCCCACCTGTACCAGAGTTTGCTGGTCACCAAGTTCCTCCAACACAGAACTCTGAAGGGCAGCTTTATGCAACCTCATGGACAACAACCCCCATTATCCCTAACTAACATGGGCGCCAGACAATTCCAAACTGAATAAATCAATCCTGTTATGCTTCTTGACGTCAACACAATTAGTGCCACTTTTTTAAAAAGAAAGATCTGTCATTGTCTTAATGAGCATGTGCAAACCAATTTCTTTTAGATACAGATGGGCAAATACAGCAAATAGAAGGGCCATGGTAGAAGGACATTGCTATTTGATTTAAACCAATTAAAACCAGGAAATAAGGCCATTAATAAAAGTCACTGGGAAAAGAGCAGGACATAGGTTTCAAGCTTTTTTAAAAAAAGCTCAAGGCAAAGTGTTTCACTCTTGCTTTTAAAATAACCTTTGAAACAGGATTAGTAGCATAAGAATAATGTGCATCATTTGTGAGCTGACAGGAGCTAAAATGTTGTCAGTGTTAGTTGCCATCCATTAAGCACTTTTTAAATGGTAATAACCACATAAATAAAATTCCTTTCTGGGTATTAGATGATGCAGACTTTTTAGTGTGCCACCAATGAACCCTTCTCCTGTTACAGACCTGAAGACTATAAAGGGGGACTGGGGAGAGATAGTGTTGTGCGCGTGCCCTTATGAACTTTGCTCTTCCCCTCATTAAAAGCCATTGAAACACTGCCAAGATGCTGTTTCGACACTGTTATGGAGCCAATTATACAAAGATACAGACGACTGTACAGCAAACTGTTTTGCTGGGAGCAAGCAGAAGCAGGCTCTGGAACAGTGGAACGGGCAGTCATGCGTGTCGCAGACCGAGGCTGTCTAGTTCCCTTTAACAAGGTTTTAGTAAGTAGGTCAGCTGTCACCTGTGACAGGGTTCAAACTACTCATTGGAGCAGCATATTATCTGTGGTATCCCAGTATCGTTTTTCAGCAGCTGAGTCTGGAATCTTTTGCGCCTTCAGAACCCCCTAGTATATTTTTCAACTAAGGGCTTGATTTCCTTTTCAGGATCTGGGTGTAGCTGAGGACAGACAGCAGAAAGGCTTGATATTACAATGTGGCTTTTAAAAATCCACACACACGACACAAAGCAGTTGCCATCTTGGATTTACCACACAACATTTACAGAATAATGTGACATGTCTGTCTGTTTTTTAATTAGACATAACTAAGCTCTGTTAAGACTAATGGTTGGCTGGCAAATAGAATCCTGAACACTGCTCAGAGCTGAAATGAGCCATGCGTTCTTCTTGGGACCTGGAAATGTTACTCTTTTGGATTACAACTCCTGGAATACCCCAACCAGCAGGATTTCTGGGATTTGCACTCTTACAAAGTAACATTTCTAATATCTAGTTATTATTCTTTTATTCTTCACTTTAACTCCACAGTGTTTCAGTCCTCTTAAAGCATCAAAATATCATTTTTTTCATTGTGATTAACTGCAAGTGGTTGTTGTTCAAGTGGTAGACTACACTACGGAAAAGAACACCCTTCTGTAGGTTTCATAGCAGAAACAATATATTTTGTAGAAGATTTTGTAAACTCCTCACAAAACGTGGGAGGGGAAACCCACTATGGGTGATTTTTATCCTTCAATTTTATGTGAAGTTGCAGCTCTAGTTCACATTTATCAGATAAGCAGAAAACTACAGTTGCTTTGTGGCGTCCTAAAAAGACTTTAATCTTGGACAGATATAGCAAGAAGAAGGGGTAAGGAGTCAGTTAGGTCCCATCCCTAGTGCAGCCAGAG
Source organism: Intellagama lesueurii (assembly GCA_037013535.1). NCBI lineage: Eukaryota > Metazoa > Chordata > Lepidosauria > Squamata > Agamidae > Intellagama > Intellagama lesueurii. The sequence goes on along the minus strand of JBAJHW010000005.1, from coordinate 177,643,431 downwards.
AGACCTAGATTCAAAACCATGTTCTTCCATGAAACTTGAAGTAATAGTGGGCTAATCATTACCTCTCAGTCCAAAGCTACTGTGACAGTAATATGAGGATGGGGAAAAGAACAAAATAAAACAAGGTAAATAATAGAAACAACACAAATCTATCCAAGTAATGTCCAAGTACATCCACACATAAATATATGTCAGTTATACATTTCAAATACAAGTAAGCAGGTGTACTTGTGTTGACAAGGGGCATCTATAATGCTGTTGTGTTGCACTACATAGATACAGCAGTTTGATGCCATTCTGCTTGCCCTGGCTCAATGCTATGCAAGCTTGTGGTCTGCACTTTGGTCAGGTACTTAGAATTCTCTGCTAAAAGACTCTGCTGCAGTGGTTCTCAACCTGTGCTAACTATTATTTATTTAAAATATTTTTACCCTACCTTTCTCCTTAAAAGGACAAAAGGCAGTTTACAACATTAAAAGGACGATATTTGAAAGCTAAATACAGTAAATATACAAATATTTTAAAAGAATTAAACAAGTATATTATAACGGTAAATAAAATCAATACTAAAAACACATTTAAAAGCAGCAGAACAAAACAATCCCTATACACCCAGTATGTCACAGAAGCAGTTTGTATGGGCCATGGGTTTTACATTACACTGGTCTCCAAATTCCAATAATTATTGCTTTTCCTTGTTCTAATGATAGCAAAAAAAAGTTTTGCTAACTATAAAAATAATTATTTTGCATTGTATTCTTACTATTGCAATAAAATTTATACTCCACAGTATTATGACAATTTGTAGCTATTAATGGAATTGCTATTTTTCTTTGCTTATGTTGATTACCAACAATATTGCTGGCATTTTATGTCCATAAAATTTATTATAAATTATAACAAGATACCTGTAAATATGTAAATCCTTTCTAGAAGAAGTGGATCCAGGAGAGATGCAAGAGACAAACTGTTGGATAGCTCAGTGGTTTAGTATCTACCTATAGGGTCCTTTCCAGCTCTGAGGCTCTAAGATGATGATGATTAAAAATCAAGCAATGCATTTTGAGAAGTACTGGTCTAGTTATTGTTGTTATGTGCCATCAAGTTGGAACCAACTTATAATGACCCAAATATGACTTTCAAGGTAAGTGAGCTATTTAAAAATCATCATCATCATCATTAGAGATGGTCATCATTATGAATACCCCTGCACAGCTGGAGTTAACGAGGGTGGACTGTCCACTCACACATCCGCCGCTGCCGCCAGCCCCGCTCTTCCTTCCAACCACTCGTCAGCCTTGCAGAGAGACTTGTCTTCCCTCCTTCTGCCAAGAGTGGCTAACAGATTGGGTGCTCCGGAGCGACTGGAAAGAAGAGCGGGGCCAGCAGCGGATGTGTTAACCACAGCTGGGGGGGGGGGGGTATTCATATTTGTATACAAATACCTCCTATCATCATGTGTCGTAAAGTCAATTCTGACATGGTAACCCTTTTCAGGGTTTTCTAGGCGGAGAAAACAAATAGGTTTCCTTCTTCTGGGGGTGCCCCTGGGACTCTGCAGCTTGCCCAAGGCCACAAAGGCTGGCGCTACTCACATGAGGCACAGTGAGGAATCAAGCTTCCATCTCTAGCTCTGCAGCCAGATATTTAAGGTTTTAACAGTTCCACACCCCGAATCAGCTTTCATTACCGTGTTTCCCCGAAAATAAGACAGGGTCTTATATTAATTTTTGCTCCCAAAAACGCATTAGGGCTTATTTTCAGGTGATGTTTTATTTTTTTCATGTACAACAATCGACATTTATTCAAATACAGTCATGTCATATTTTTCTGGTTGCTGCACAATGGTGGAGGCCAGGATTTCACTTAACTGGGGCTTATTTTTGGGGTAGGGCTTATATTACGAGCATCCTGAAAAATCATACTAGGTCTTATTTTCAGGTTAGGTCTTATTTTCGGGGAAACAGGGTACTAAGTGAGGATTCAAACCCAGGCTTCTTGAGTCCTAGTCCCTCACTCTATCCACTACACCGGATACCCTGCTGCTCTGGTACACTCCCCTAACCTACAACATTAGAGCTCTCTGCTAGAGAATTCTAAGTACTTCACCAAGCTACACATCTCAGGATTGCACTGCACTTTAACCATGACAGTTAAAGTGGTATCAAACTGTTACAACTGTGTAACGTAGACACTCTTGAGCTGTTGGGTGATTCTGTCTTGCTGAGAGTATTAAAGACAAACAACATGACCCCCTCCCCATTCTTGCCTTCAGGTTTCAGATATGTTCTTCTCCAGCCATTATGAGGGGCATACAGCCTGTCTAAACCCCTTGTTAAAAATTTGATTATTTTGTCGATTTGAATAAGAACATACACATAATGTGCCATCAGGGGAGGAGGAAAGATGGGATTGAAGGTACTAGCTATAAAACGCCCTTTTGTGAACTTTCAGCCTAAGGATGGAATGACAGCTGGAGACAGGTTTGTTGTTGATGAGATGATGTCACCTTCAGGAATCCCCCAAACCCTGCCAGCAAAGCAACTTCACTTGAGTAGTGGCCATGGGCTATAAATAGGTGTCTCAGAAACAAGCTAAGGAACTTGGGATGAAGGGGGTAGTGAGAGAGGAAACCAAACTGAACTTACTTTGGCTGTACCACTTTGCTTTGCTAAAGAGGCACATGCATGATGTGAACAAGAAAAGAAGTGAGATGGGGCAATTTTGTCTGAAGGTGAGCATGGCTGGGTTTTATACTCAGCTTCAAAGAATTAAAAATGCACTGCTTGACTTGTTTCCAGTCAATCTACAAGAAATGCAACTTGAAAGAAACTCATTGTGAATTGACCACAACAGTCTGAAGGTCACATCTGCTATTCCCTGCATATGAAGAGCCTCATTCATCCACTTTGCCTTATGCAGTGCAATGGACTGGGGAAGGAACTAAATGAACCTCACCAGAACATGAAGTGGAGTTTGGACAAGTCCCCTTCTACAAATCTGAAATAGTTTGGAAGCAAAACAAGATCTCATTCTGCCTAGCATACTAATCTGTGCATTCCTAACCTCTCACTGTGGAAATCGCTGAACTGCATTTACTTTGACTAAATGCCAATTTTTAAATCCCTAAAACACCGTGTACAAATCAGTACATATTTCCAGAACAACAAGATGAACATCTAAAATATGTAACCTGGACGGAATGCTGCACATTCAAAACTGCATCATGCAAATAGTGTGTTCTGTCTTTTCAAAATTTCACGCAAATTGTTTTGCTAAGTATTTGTTTATATCAATGGATTGCATAAAGCAACAATTAAACAGCAGCTATCATTACATTTCATACCTGTGCTCACACTTTACATTTTCTTAGATCTTAGTAAAGTGAATATGCTCATCATCAGTCATGTTTAAGAATCCTTCCAGAATCCTGTTTGTGGCCTGGCACTAGCAATGAGCTTTCTTTCTGGAAGGATACCTGAGCACAGCTTTGTCTAGCTTAGCCAAAAGACCTTCTGATTTTGGCCTTTCTCTCAGACACATCACATATAGGTGTTTGTAGGGTATCGGTAAGACAGACAGAACTCTCACAATGGAGAATTATGCTATCTGTAGTTCAGAAAATCCAAACATCCCATTCCTTGGAGTTACAATCCAAAAAAGTACTTTTCCAAACTCTGGATTAGAGATGAGCATGAACCTCAGTTTGGAGGTTTGTGCCGGTTCATACACATGGCAGTTCCCTTCCCCCACCTCCCCAGCTAGATTCCCCCACTCACCAGTTGGCATGCACTCCACCCCTCCTCTTTGGCAGTTCAACCAGTCTCTGGCAGGAGCACAGGCTTCCCTGTCCTGCCTCCTTGGCTAATTGCCCACTCAGAGAAAGAGGCAGGCCCGGCAAACCCGTGCTCCTGTCGGGGACTGGTCAAACAACCAAAGAGGAGGAGGAGAGGAGCGCACTCCTACTGGTGAGTGGGTCACCCTGTTAATGGCTGGGAGGTGTACTAGTGATTTGAGGAATCTACAGGAAATGTACTGGACTTATATATTAACTGCCACCACCTCAGCCACCACCTCAAGTTTCGTTTCTCTATTTAAGCAACTAGTTGATCAGAGTAGATGTGCTATTATCTCCTTAAATACAGATTTGCCTTCTGAGGCTCCTACTCCTTTTTCTGCCTTTCTGTCTGCCTTCCTATACATGACTACATTACCTTCCTTGGGACATGTTGGCTGAAAACAACTTGTTCAGCTCCTGTAGATGTCTGCTGCAATCTGAGGTGCAAGTATGATACAAGCAAAGGTTTATATCCTAAACTAAATCATAGTTCTAAATTGGTTTAAGACACTGGTTTGTTTGATCCTTTTTAGTATTTGTATATTTACTGATTCTTTAGCTTTAAATATTGTCTTTTAATGATGTAAGCCGCTTTGGGTCCTTCTTAAAGAGAGAGGTAGAAGTAAAATATTAGAAAGAAAGAAAGAAAGAAAGAAAGAAAGAAAGAAAGAAAGAAAGAAAGAAAGAAAGAAAGAAAGAAAGAAAGAAAGAAAGAAAGAAAGATAAAGTAAAATAAGTGACAAGGAAAAGAGGAGATAAAAAGATACGTAAAGAGGGAGTGCACCGCCCTACATATCACCAGCAGCTATTGACTGTGGTTCAGCAAGGTGAGAGCTGAGCATTAAAAGGAGGGCATTACTTCCCACACATCATGATGTGGAGATATCAGCCAGAAAGATCCAAACACAAAGCTAGTTTGATTTTGTCTTGCAGGAGCAATGACTTTCATTACCACACAGGAAAACATATTTGAAAAGCAGCACGCTTTTTTTTTTCAGGATCAGCAAAACCAGTTTTCAATACTGCAAATTTTTTTTTTAGGGATGTGGTGGCGCTGCAGGTTAAACCGCAGAAGCCTCTGTGCTGCAAGGTCAGAAGACCAGCAGTCGTAAGATCGAATCCACGCAACGGAGTGAGCTCCCGTTGCTTGTCCCAGCTCCTGCCAACCTAGCAGTTCGAAAGCATGTAAATGCGAGTAGATAAATAGGTACCACCACGGTGGGAAGGTAACGGCGTTCCGTGTCTAGTCGCGCTAGCCACGTGACCACAGAAACTGTCTACGGACAAACGCTGGCTCTACGGCTTGGAGACGGGGATGAGCACTGCGCCCTAGAGTCGGACACGACTGGACTAAATGTTAAGGGGAACCTTTACCTTTTACCTAATTTTTTTTTAAAGGATGAGGGAATTAAAATGCCAATAGGCCTGCCCAAATTCTGCATCCCTAAAGCAGCTCCTGCGACATTAGCCATAATTATGATTCAAAAGAGAAATTAAGAGGCTATGTCATAAGATTTTGCATAATTGATGAGGGCTAGAAAGGGGCAGGATTCCCTGTGCAGTGGAGTGGATAGAGTGACAAACTATGAGTTTGAATCCTGCCTGTCCACATTAACACGGGGGAGAGGGCTGGTAAAACCACTCCTCAAATATCATACATAGCTTGAAAGCGCTATTAGGGTCACTCTAAGTGAGTTCCAGTTTGATAGCACATAACACAGAATGGGGCGACAAAATGATACAGAGGACTGTAACAACGCTGCTATACACTTACAATATTGAGACTAATTTATGAAGAAAATGCTGGAAGGGACATGAGAGAGATGGATACAATGAGGTATGACGAGAAGAAAGTGGTCAGATTCCTCATCCCCACCCCAAATGCTAGAACCTTGGTGAAGCAAAGTAGCAGGTTGTTTTGAACCAGGATAAAGAAATCCTACTTCTATATAAGGCATGGTTAAGCTATAAAATTTGCTTCCATGGGATGCTGTGATGACCCCCAATTTAGATGACTTCAACAAAATTCACAAAGGAGAAATCATTTGGCTTATCTGGCTTTTAGTCTGATCCAACAGGACTCTTTTTATGATCATTAGATTTAAATCAGAAGATGTGGGAGACTAAAGACAGTGAAGAACTCAGCTTCTGCAGATATAAACCAGATTACTTCAACTTGCATTGCTTTGCACCACTCTGCATTTGGCAAAGATCTTTATGTACTTCAGTTTTTATGGGCTCCTTCTGCAACTCTTCACAGTTTGCTCAGGATGAAACAGTCCTGGATAATGGTGCATCGTCTGCTCAATGTCACTGGAGGCTGATCTCCAACGTTTCCTTGCCAAAATCTTATTGTCAGGGAAAAAGTAGCTGGGCCAGTACAGATCCTTCAGAAAAGTCTGCCATTTAACATCTTTCGAGTCCAAGGAATGACTAATAATTGAACTTCTTTTTGGATGAATTAATGAAAAGGCTTTCCACATCATTTTAAATAAGATTTTAAAAGGAATAGTTTTGAAGGTTTGTATTTGTTAAACTAATTATATTTGCACCATTGTCTTTATTTATGGGCTTGCTGACTCTCTCAGACAGACTGACCTGATCCCTTACAAAAGCCTTGCAGTGCACTTGCCTTATTTGTGTGCATTGTACATGCATAATTGTTATAGTCAAGTATTTCTTTTCAGAACTTAAAAAACACTAGAACTAATTTCATTTAGTTCAAATAGTGCAAACCTATGCATACTTACTCCAAAGTAAATTCCACTTTGTTGTGTGGGGCTTATTCCTACATAAATGTGACGACAATTGGACTCTATATTTTGGAAACAGTTGGAATGCTTCAAAAATTCCATGGGCACAAATCCAGTTTTCATTCTTCCACCCTGATTTTGAAAGTAGTTTTTTTTAAAAAACACAACATCCTGCCTTTCCTCCAATTATGGTTTGCAATGTTTGTTGAATTCCTTTCCTCACCATCCTCTTACCTGCATTTTGCAAGGATAAAGAGCAGTAGTGAAATATTTTAATAATCAAATCTTTAAAACTTAAAGCTGTAAAATCCAAATAAAACAGAAAAGTATATCAATGCACTATCTGCTTAAACAAAATATGTGTGCTATGTATTCTTATCTATCACATCTGTGTTGGCAATCCAGCTATCTGCAAGTGAGCCTGAATTTCACATAGTAAGGTATCTAAACACCAGTACGTCCCCAATTTGGGACCCCTCCTACTATGTGATGGTACACACAAAGACCTACCACTAGGCAGAGTGAGGTGAGTGCCAAAGGCAAAAGAAGAGGTCATCTAGATGAGGGAGGATAACATTTGAGACTACCACACCACCATGAAAACATCCAGTATTGTTTCAATTTCGAAGCTTGACAGAGATGGGCCTTGTCAGTAGTTGGATGTGAGACCACAAAGGAATGTCACAGATCAGCTGATAAGGCTACAAAGGAATCCTGTCTGAAGCTTTCCTGGAGAGCTAATGTCAGAATTAGCAATACAGGGCTTGACAGACCAATGCTCTGACTCAGGATGTATTATCCCCTAACAAGAGGTCCTGAAGTCTGATTGAAGGCTCTATCCCAGAACCAAGCTCTGTCCCAGGGCTGCAGGGCAAGGGCAGATGGCCCACCCAGAGCAACCCCCTCACATAAACATATTTTGATAAGTCTACAAGGTGGCACTTGGGATTTGGGAGACCCAGGCTGAAATCCTCATTCAACCAAGAAATTCACTGGGGAACTTGGCCAATTGCTCTCACCCAGACCAACCTACCCCCACCCCATCCCCACATGGTTGTTTTGAAAATAAAGTGCAGAGCAGGAATCACATTGACTTGTGTTCACTGAAGGAAAGGCAGAATATAAACGTAACTAATACGTAAAATGGGTGGGCTGAGCCAGCATGGCTGAATTGTTTTCTGAATTCAGGTAGCTAGGAACCAATACTGAGTACAGACCCTACTAAGCCTTAAAACCTAAGGCCCATATGCAACATTCTTTCTTGGATCATACTGGCTGACCTCTCTGTATGATTATAGCAATTTAAACCAACTGCCTTTGTTCAGAACAGCAAACAACAGATTGCATTTGGTTTCAAGTTAAAAATAAAAAAGTACATTTTGATTATCATTCTTTTCCATTCAGGGACAATGCAGTCAGTACGATCTGCTCCTCTGGAATTTATTTATTATTATCTTTAGAATCTGTACTATAAAGAATTTCACCTTCCCAAACCAATACTTTCACATCACACTAAAATGTCTTTTAACTGGATTAGTATTTCTCTATTGGTAGTTTTCCTCCATCATGTATGATAAATCTAGGATACAATTTAGTAATCTATAATCTAACAAAATGCACAAGATTTTAAAAGTGCCACATCACAGCAAAAAGAAAATTCAAATTCAGTAGCCAGTACATAAAAACTTGGAGGGTGTGCTACAAGTATCTTCAACCAAACTGTCCATTTCAGGTATGTGTCTGAACACGTAGCATTATTTTGCACTGCAATGTCCAGCTAGATCTTCTTTCCTTCCATTGTCCTCATGCCTGCATACAGTGGACCCTCGACTTACAGACGGCTCGACCTGCAGACTTTTCGAGTTACAGACTTCTCTGGCCGCAAAATTTAGGTTCGACTTGCGGCCGGAGAATCGACCTACAGACCGGAAAATCAAACAAAATGGACCAAAAACGGCCGGTTAGAGATTAATCGGTTTTCAATGCATTGTAGGTCAATGGAGCCTCGACCTACAGACTTTTCGACCTGCAGCCATTGTTCCAATACGGATTAATTCCGTAAGTCGAGGGTCCACTGTATGTATTTTCTGTCTCATCAATTTCACCTCCTATCCACACCTAACAGTAAATGACCAGCAGCCTATTGCTTGTCCTGACTAGAGTAAACCCACTGAGTCAATAGGATTTATCATTCTACAATTAATTCAGTGGATCTACTCTAGTTGGAACCAGCACTAAGAAAGTAGTCAATTGAATCAGGCTGCCATCGATCAACATTTATCATTTACCCCAACACCACCTTTATCTAATGATGACTAAACAGCCTGAAACGTTGCAATTATCTACAAGTATGCTTATCCAAAGAATAACATTGGCTGTGCTTGGGACCAATGTATAAACTCTAAAGCTGGGTTTCCCAGATGGCGTTACCTGGAATCCTCCCCTTGGATTCCACCAAACATTGACCAGGGTTCCATGTGACAGAAGCTGCTCAATGAACCTTGGAGAGTAGTTGTTTCTTGATAAATATTCTTTCAGCTCAACATTTCCTCACGCTCAAGGGATAATGGGGTCTTTCCTCCTCCCTGTTCTCTCAGCAGTTTCTCCCCAGAGGTGACCCAGCTTTCAAGCATCAGTGACAATGGCCACATCACTACAGCCGGAGGCTCCAGGCCTAGCCAGCAAGGCTGCCCTCTGGCCTCTGTTCCTCACAACCACCCCGTTCCTCTGCCTTCATGGACTTTGTTGCACCTGCTCAGTAGGGGAGGGGGAGGCAGCACTCCTTCTATCTTGAGGAGCTGTTATTGCCTACACAACCATCCAGCAATCTTCTTCCCATGTGAGTTATAAACAAGCAGGTGGCCATCATGGATCTGTCTGACCTGAAGCTGGAGAGCAGTAACTACAGGAAGCCGGCCTTGAGGAAAAATCCTTCTTGTTCCGGCCAGTCTCAGGCCTCACTGATTGATGTTTTCTCCATCCTCATTGTAGTCAAGATAGCCCCCTTCTGTCTCTACTCCACCCATCTTATAAAATGATTACAGCACAGTAATGTTCTTTGTTTGATCTTAGCATCCCTTTTCCTTCCCTGCTCCCCATATCTTACAATCCTTTGTGCTTAATTCCCTTTGGGCTATCATTTAGAATAAATTCTGTAATTCAGCTTGTGTCTTCTAACATCACGGTGGACTGCTGAATAGCTGTAATCACAACTCAGAATTAAGAGTTCTTCCAAGAAAATAAAGTTTGGTCTACGACGTTACACCATACGACAACACTGAGGACTGGCTTTGAAATCAGCACTTCTGCAACATTAGAAGATCCAGGAATCTTAGAGTCTAGTTTAGGAAGCAGATGCAGTTACCAGCCAAAGAAAACCAGGCACAAAAAAAACTTCAAGGAAAAACTGGGAGGATTATGAAGAACAGGTTGCAATGCAACAGTTTTCTTCCTAGGAATAGGAGTGATGCTCCACATCTGCATTTTCTTTGAAGATTTCAGAGGGTAAACATTGTACCTATTTAGAAAGGAAAAATGAAGGAAGCTCCATATTGACTTGTTATAGCTACATTTTTACCTCAATCAATCAATTACACAAGACAACTAAAGCCAGATAATGTGCAGCAATGAACAATGTAGACCCATTAGCATTTCTCAGTAACTATTGGGTGAAGTGAAGTGGAAGCAACATAATTATCTTTGTACACAAATCAGTAATAAAACTCCACATGCTCCAGAATGAAAGAATCGCAAACACATAGACACCAGTTCCTGTTTTCTGCATTGTACTGAGATAGGGGCACAATAAAGAAATGAAACAAACAAGTCTGACAGGATCTTCGGCAATTGAGACTCAACATATGGAAGATATCTCACCAGCTTTGGAACAGCTACCACTGGCAACTAAATAGTTTCTGAGCATGACTCAAAACATGCTGGGGTACTCGTTTATTTTGTTTTAAACTTAGAAAGCTACAAGCATCTTAAAACAGTACACAAACCAGTCCAAACTTTGAGAGGAGTCTCAGAGGCCCTTCCTCCGAGCCTACGCAAACTAGTCTATCCAGAGTAAGATTGACAATGACAGGGCTGTTTCCACTGCAACATCCCACCATCAGAATTCCCTCCTTCAGGAAGTTCTTCTGCCACCATCTTTTTTTTTCTTTTCACTCTTCTGTGAAACCTCTTTATTTACTCACTCCTTCTAATGCTATTTCGTGGGAAATGTTGTACTGCTTGCCTTTAAAAAAATGACTTAGGGTTTTGCCAGTAATTCTCTGAGCTTAGAGGAATAACATCTATTAGTAGATCTGAAAGTCAGGATTGTGTACTTTTTCCCAATTATAACATATAATGAGACTACCTGTGTATTTGTACCCTATCAGATTAGAATGCCTCTCCAAGTCTCTCCATCTCTGTGACAAATTAGCAGCAAAGCTGCTTTTTAACAGAGTTCTGCACTAGAGAGTTGAGTTAAAGTGGAGGAAAGCGTGTTATAACACAGGAAACACATGCTGGTTATCTTCCTTTTCCCAACCCTTTATCTTCTGAATGTCTCATTAGCCTGATGACAAGACAGAGCCACTTGTAACCAGCTTGAGTCCTGCCCAACCCCCTGGGGTTCAAGTGCTTCTGTAAGATCTGCAAACATGAGACTTTCCTTTCTGGTGGGGGGAGAAGAAGAAGTTCTAACAAGTCTCTCCCGAAGAATTATGAAAGGTAAGCTGCATGGCAACAAGATTTTTCTGGAAAGGTTTCCTCTGAGTCAGAAAGGGGTTCCCCAATTCTGTTAGAGATCCATGAGAAAATAAATTAAATGATGCAGAGCTGTCCATTTTGGTAACATTGCTACTAAAATATGCTCCCCCCATGTATGGGGAAGGAGACTAGGTCACAATATTATTCCCTGAATTTTCCACTATTCCTTTGGAAGAATGGATGGTTTAGGTTCTGAGCCTCTGGGTCACTGTACTTTTTTGCAAGTTCACGTGGTTTGTTCACAGTGCTAGTCAGAGACATGGGGAGGAAAACTTTCCTGTTCTACTTTCCCCAGAAAACTCATATCACAGAGATACCAAGTGGGCACAAGTGAAAACTCTGCAGTGGAACCCTTTCCTAACTCCATCCCTGATGAGACAACATAAATTATCAATACCAGCTACTTTCCACTGATGTATCATAGCTGTAGCTTTGAACTTAATCATGAGGGAGATAAGATCTTGGGAAAATCCTTCTGTGTCCTATGCTGATAAATAAGAAGTGATTTCCCTAGGCAATATCCATGTACCCTGACCACACAGTTAAGAAAAGCTAGGTTTTAGGTTACCCGAAATGCACCAGGCAGTAGCCATGCTTGGGTGGGTGATTCTTTCAGGTGTACTCAGGTCTAGTCTGAAAATATGTCTAAGCTCTGCTTCTGCCCCAGAGTGTGCATACACACCAAAATGAGTCACACAATTTAAGACTGCATAATTCCACTATGTAACTGGCAAACAGGCAGCTCCCTACAACGTGTGTATGTGTGTATTTTAATTGTACATCTATTTATACAACAACTGGCTATTCAAATATTGTACCTGAAAACAAGAACTGACTGTCCTAGTTTCAATAAGATACAAACATGTAATGCTAGGCAGTGCAATGCTAGTCAAATGCAATGCAGCTTCTTCTTCTTTTGCTTTTTTTAAGAAAATGAAACAAAGAATACCCTTTGAAGTCTAGCAGAACTTTTATTCTGCAAATACCATTAGAAATGCCTAGTCTATATTCACAGCTGACGAAATACGAACCTTAAAAGAAAGAAAACAGCTTTGCAGTCATGTGTTAAGATCACTTCCCATGAACTCACAGTATTCTATCGAATATCCCTATAATGTTAGGCAAGTATTGAACTCCCCATCTTACAGGACCATGATGTGCCACTGATAACACGAGTTTATGCCAAGGTGATCTGCAAATCCTTGGTTCTCTCTGATTCATCACTTTTTTGTGTGCATGCATGTTCTTAGATGCACAGGCACTCACCCACCTGTATGTCTCCTGTTTCTGTATCCGTGCAATAATAACAGCTACCATTTCCATCAATTGAACTAAAGAAAATTAGCTGCAGAGCTAAAAGCATCTATGCAATCATAAAATCCAACACCGCCCATCCACAAGAACCCCACATATAACAATCATCATCATCTTTGAACTTCACAGCTGAAATAGACTCTATGGATCATCAAGTCCAGCCCCTGTCAAGGAGGCACAGTGGAGAATTAAACTCTTAACCTCTGGCTCTACAGCCAGATGTCTGAACCACTGAATTATCCAAGCCTATGTAATCAAACTGCAAGAAAAGCAAAAATTGTATAGGAAGCCATCAAGGATCATGCACGTGAACCATGCCTCCCTTTTTATGAAGATGCAAGTAAAGAGAAGGTAGGCAGGGCGTACCCAAAACGCTGCACAGAAGAGTAATTTGAACGTCTTTTCCAGATACAAAAACTGAAAATATGTACTCCAACAAGAGGAACGTGTCTTGTACTTTTAAAAAGTGGGAAGAGGCTATGTAACTGCATACAACTGAGATTATAAATCACAAACTGTTAACACCAGAAGAAGTTACAAATTTGTTCCATATCAATATATTAGGTTTGGTAGGTAATTTGGCAGATAGGGCAAGAGAGAATGAAAAACAGGTATGGAACAATCAGAGGTTAGGATTAAGGTGACCCAAGCAATAGAGGTCCTGACAAAGTTGTTCATATATGATTGGAATTTGGGTGTCACCCTTACTAGACCACTTAAAAATAACAAATGTAAGATTCATTTCAACCCCATACAGGTCTTCATCAGGCTAGGCATTACAGAGTTGTGGATGATACAGAAAAAACATGGAGGTTCCAACATTTACTGACAGATGTGCATGCCTAGCTCCTGTGTTAAAAGCAAGTTTCAAAACAGAGGCTGCATACTCAAATTAGAGGTTTAGGTTTCAGATTCTACCTCTGGTAGTAAGGATTGGAATGTTTCTCCCAATCTTGTTAGACAAAGGTGTCAAGGATCACAGAGTTCAGGGAGGTCCACTCTAACCACTGAGCCACACTACCCTGGTTGCCCCAGTGTGGGTGAAACCAGGAGGGCCAAATGTGCTGATGGTTGGGAGAATCTTCTTCCCAGCACTGTCCCAACACCTTAGCCTTACCCAAATGTCTCCATTTTTATACCATAAGCTTCAGCTTCTGGACTGAAGGGTCTTCCAATCAGACATCAAGGTCCTTCAAACATTCATTAAGACAAGAGCAGTTTCATCCTCGTCCCGTCACTCATCTGAAACCACCTTCCCAATTAGCTCAATACATTGAAGGCCACCCTCACACTGATAAGCTGCAGGTGTTTCTCCCTTCCAATTACTAGTGGGCATTACACACACACACCCTCACTCAGCCAGTGCATTGTGGACACTGACTACAAAGCCTGAATTTTCCAGAACAGCACCAGAATCCATGATCCCTTGATTTCCCAAACTCTTGACCAAAGGGCTGCTAGTCATTCAGCATTCCTCCACTGGGGACTCATTTTCCATGCAGCATGTAACAGACATGTATTTAACATTCAAAGGCCAGTATCCCTCTCAGTATTTAACTGCAAAGAGTTCTAACCACATAAGAAGCTGGCAATCATGGCAATTTGTCACAATGCTGGTCATATACCTAGGCATGTGACCAAATTATGTGAGCATTCATGCAACTGTACACAACCAATATCTTGTCAGACCCTGTGAAAGCTTCTGCAGTTGGACTGCATGCATGTAAATACTGAACACGACATTGCCCAAAATATTTAAACAAGAAATGCAAGAACTATTCTGATCATATGTTTCTTAGAAGTTTAGTTTGATTTCTATCTTACGATGTACTGATGTCTATATCACCAATAACAAATTCCTAAACAATTTTTTTAAAAAATAAAGAATGTAAGTCAAAATACCCTAATATAATCTGCCCTTGTTTGGAAAGGTTGCCAGAAAGCAGTATGAACTATCTTTCTTTTGCGAGCTTGCAAATCTATGCAGGATGTTCAACCATGTCTATTTCCTGCCATTCAACGGGTTTTGGCATAAACTGATAATCCAAATAATGCAAAAACATTGATTTCACATTCAGAATTGAGGTTAAGGGAGAGAGGGTTGAGAGTTTGATTCTCCACTGTGCATCCTTGACAAGGGCTAGATTCAATGATCCATAGGGTCCTTTCCAGCTCTGCAGGTCTAAGATGATGATAATGATTTTAACTGTGGCTTTTTCTGAACAGTAGTGACTAAAGCAGAAAGAACCAAGCATACCGTCTAACAGAACTAACAGCCAAAGTGAGATTTGGATAGACGGCTTCTTGGCTAGTGTGTCACATCCTTAAATCTGTGCTAAACCAGTTCCTGAAACAAACTTAATTTGCATCAAAACAGAAGATAGGAAGCATTCAAAACAAATCCATACAGATGCTAAAAAAATAGGGCTCATACAGTTGAGCAACTGCATCCTAGAAGATCACAATGTAAGGATCTTGCAAGGCAATTCATTTCAAAAACATATACTCCAAATGACTTTTTTAGATCAATAAGAGAATTTTCTTTTCCTTTTTCTACTCACATCACTTTTTAAAAGCAAGATAAATTAGCTGCTACACAGAATTACACTATGCTACGTTACCATTAAGAAAAAGATCTGGTTTGGAACATGGGGTGGATTATAGCTGCATACATACCTGCCTGTAAATTACACTGGCCAAGACTAAAAACTTCAATTTTTAAAAACTCCGTTTTTCTAGCAATGAGCCTGGCCATTATAAAAACTGCCTCTTTTGGCATAAGTGGAAGGGGCTAGTAGCAGCCAGGAAAAGCACACTGGGAAGAAAGATGTCTTAGCCCCTCTTCCTCAACCCCAAATTCAATGAGACATTGCAGAGGCAATTCTGATTGAAGACTGTAGTCATAAAATGAGCCTACAGAACACACATTGCATATGCACCAATGTGTGGAGACAGAAATCTTCCTATTTACTACATCCAAATTAATTGTAGTTGTAGAAGGTGTAGCCGTGTTAGTCTGTGCAAGCATTATAGGTGGGGGAAAAATAAAAATAAACAGTAAACAAAGACAAAACTGTGGTGGCACCTTAAAGACTAACTTTTGTATTTTTTGATGTGAGCTTTTGTGGGCAAGTCCATTTCATGAGTTTTCTCCTTCTACTTTTTATTTTTATTTTGTTTTCGCCTATAATCCAAATTACAGTAGTACCTCGGTTTACGAATTTAATGCGTTCTCCGGGACGTTACATAATGCGAAAAATTCATAAACCGAAACGCGGATTGCCATAGGAATGCGGGCGGTGCTATAAACCTCCAGGCACAATGTATCCTGGGGAAACTTCCTTCGTACTGCGGAAAAAAATCGTAAACCAAGGCATTATTTTCAATGGATTTCCGTTCGTAAACCAAAAATTATGTTAACCGAGGCATTCGTAAACCGAGGTACTACTATAATGTGTTAGTTTCAAGAATTAATTCTGATTATTTTATTTTAAGCAGAATGTATGATTCCTGCTGTCAAGTGACATCTTTTCTCCATGGTTCCAGAAGGCAGGAAGGAATCTTCCTATAGCAAACAAGCAGTAACATTTTGGATCCAACATGAAGCCATCATTTATTGACATTTAGCAAGAGAGGCAAAATGTTATAAGTAATATTATTACTTTGAATGTGTTTATTTCAAGATCTGGTTAATTCAAAGAGTCACTTATTTTTAAGAAGTAATCAAGACTTAGCTTTTTAAAAATCATCAATTCAAAACACTGGTTCAACTGCCCTTATATAATATGTGCTGGACACTGAACACAAAACATGAACATTACTACTTATTATTTTATGTGGAGCACAGGATGCAATTCTGCTATGAAAGTCTGGGTCATCAAGAACAAATCACCTTCTCGTAAGTTCTTCCATCCCTTGCATGATGTAAGCTGCAAGCAGTGGCCTTTATCTCAAATGAGTGAAAGTACAGAATTTGTCCTTAGACATATTTCAACATTGTTCCCTACAGTATTCAGTTTTAAGCTGCCCTACTTTTCATTCACAGATTAACCTGGCTTGTGAATAAATCATAACACCTGCTCCTATTATTTAAATGTTGTTACATCTGGAGCTGTAATTTGTAGTAGGGTACTATTTTCACAAATCACAGACATCTATGAAATTTTAAATAATAGAAATTACATGCAGTATCCCAGCTGCTTTAATCACCATATGGGAATATTCTTCTTTCTATTGCTGAACATTAGGGACGGGCCTTTCATGTTTTAATGAAAGAGGGAGGAAAAAGGAGGCTCTTTTTTTCATTTTCATGTTCTTTCACTGAATTCCAAAAAAGAGCTTCTAAAACATGTATGGTCTCTATTAATGAAACAGGGGCACATAAGTTTTGTACTCTTTTGTGTTTCTCTCTTTTGTTTAACTTTTCGTTCACCCTTCTCTGCCAAATCGCCTGAGAACACAACACTGCTCAAAATATTTCATGCAATAGCATGAGGTCGCCTGCTGTTGGTAGCCAATGGGAACATTCAGGGGCAGGAATGCTGAATCCTAGATTGGATGGAACCCGATAAGGAGTACTTGTTTGTTTCAGTCATTCTTCTGGATGGGATCATTGTGGTGCCTGATGCCGTCCATCTTGGACTTGTGCTTTGCTGTACTGAACATTACTATCATGGTAATTTATTCCATTTCTGCTTTAAATATAACAACATCCCTGGCTGCCAATATGAAACACATTAGTCCCATCTTTTCATCCACATGCATGTCCATTAATGCCATGCCACTGGCCTTGGTTTCAACGACATAGATCATCCTGTCTCAATTACTTTCAGCCTTTGAGAATTTCAGGGCAAATTCAATAGGCATGATTATTCCAAACAAGGAGAGAAACTATGACACTCCAAAGCCTGATAGAGTGGAGGCTCTGTTTGAACCTAGCAATCCTAGACCCATAGGGACCATGAAGCTTGAGCCTGTGGCTGATGGGGAAGGCACAAGGCTGGTTTGAATCCATAACACAGAATGCTCAGCTGCTGGGGAGACATCCCTGTGAATATGTGATCTTCTCACAAGTGGTTTCTTTCTCCCAGGGAGACCCAAGTGCCAAACCCTTTAACTGTGTTATTCCTTTGCCACCTGAATAACTACAGTTGCATGATGGGTGGGGCTCCAGCAGCACAACAAGCAAAGTCTTTACTTGGCTCTGCAAGCTGCTGGAAGCATACAACATCTGCCTTATTCTTGTGTGCCTGAATCCCTTACCCTGGATTGCAATTTTAGATTGCTTTGCCTGGGTGAACTGTACAGAGAACTTTCTGGTTCTGGCTTCTTCTATTTCATCCTTTCCTTGGCCTGCAACATTACTAGCCAGTAGCTTTGCTTGCCTCTCCCACTTTGACACAGTGCACCTGCCAAATGTATATTACACATATACGCACATTAAAGATTAGCACTCTCTCTGGAAAAAAGGAAGTGGTAAGCTTAATTCAATCTAACATAGTTGAATACACATGGATTCAAACTTGGAGTTTTAAAAGCTATGCACTCAAAGTCTGAACAAACCTGTCCATTTCAACTTCTCCCATTTTTTAAAAACTCTAAACAGGAAGTAATTTACAAATTCTGGAAAATTCTGGAAAATTCTGACAAAAACTTTAAAAACAGATCTCCCCGTTGTCTACACCCAGCTCATCAAACCAATGGCATAGCTATGGCAAGTCCCATGGTGCAGCACTATTAATTAGATCACAGCAGAGAATGTACCTGTTTGTGATTCTGTCACTAGCAAAGTGTCCTGCCTTGGCTACAAGTGATGACACAGAATGATAATTGTGGAAAGAAACACATGTGGACAAAAGAAGGTCAGGCTGAATCAAAATAAATACACTCCTGTACTTGATTTTTCACAGCAGCTAAAAATTCCACAAATTGGATGTAACAGAAATATTTCCAGAGATGGAAATACAATGGAGAAATATTGATTTGATAGAACTAGATGGGAAACTGTAGCCTTACGATGTTTTTGGACGTCAATAACCATAAACCTTCATTACTACTAGCTATGCTAGCTATGGCTGATGGGAGGTTTAAGCCAAGAGCATCTGGAAGACCACAGCTGCCCACCCCTGTGGTAAAGAGCAACACAAAATAACACAGAGACATTTTTAAGATTCAAATATTTTTCAACTCAGTGTAAAACCTGCCAGCTGAAAGCTTTATATTTTTCAAAAGATAACTGACTGGTTCCAAGAAATGTGAAATATTTTTATTACACCAAAAGTAACATGCTGAGAATGAAGGTACAAGAATGTGAGGAAGTCTTAATCAATGGAAGATAAAGAACTAGAAGATTATCTTAAAGATACTAAAGAGACATAAATAGATTTTCAGTGCTTCTGGGAAGAAGAGACAGCCACCAAGTCAGAGAGAATAATTTTATGGCTGACCTATCACACAATTTGCAGGCAGGAACACTAGTCGCATATGGAGAAAAAGCAGGACAGATTGACGATATCACACTTGAATCACCACCAAGTCTACATGTGTGAGAGTGCAACAGCCTGTGCAGAGGCAACAGCAGCACCATAGCCAAGCATTCCTAATGTGGTTCATACTTCCAGCAATTACAGGTTGTCAAAGGATATATATTTCAAAAGCATCAATATTAGTGGCTATTTTAAATGGGTAGTTATGGAAAGAAGATAACTAGTGGAATGCTAAGGCAGTTTTGTATTTAAAAGGTAATTACTGAATGAATTTGCAGGACATTCAACACACATAATTATTAATTATGTTAAGGGGGGAGTATTGTAACCCTACTGTCCTTTGTCTCCAGTTTCATCACCCTGAATGCACAAAATGGAACCTTTCAAATGGTTAATGAAACTGGAGACAGATGAATTTCAGGCTAACAAGAATCCACTGGTTCACACAGTGAATATACCCAAATATTAATACCTGAATATTTCCATCTCTGCTTCTGGGCCCTCAGCCTGCATGTACCAATAAATTTTCAGATGAACATTTACAGTCAGGGGAATTAGAAACTCCTTGCCACTTGCTTCCACGGGAAGACTCTCAAGAATATTCAACACTTTCATATGACTCAGTGAAGCTTAAGATACCAGCTTTGTAGATGATGTGTTTGAACAAAAGGATACAAATGAGTGGAACTAACAACCATTTACTAAGACTTCCATGGGGAGAACACTCAAATGAGTAGAAACGGTAAATGAGGTGCTCAGTCAGTTTCTGGATTATACTGTTTCAGACTTCAGGTGGGGATTTATAGTACTGAATATCCTTCAATATATTCTACAAAAAACTATCAAATCATGGAAAGGGGCCAACATCCTCTGTTTCTATATATACAGTATTAGGGATTACATCAAAAGGGTCTGCAGAAAAACGTTTTTTCCCCACCACAAAATTTCTTTACACAAATTGTAAAGAAAACAGCTCCTTCAATGCACTGTTGATTCCACTATTCTGGGTTGTATTATCACTGAAGAAAAATACATTTGATGCTGCCTAAAAATTCTGAGTATCTCACTTCACAGAAGGAATTGTTCCTTGGCCTTCCTAAAGGAAGATCAATGTGTAGAGGCAAAACATACAGCTAAAATCTAAGATTCACTATATAATTTCCCTCGCATCTGTCCTCTACCAAGGAGTCTTCAAACTAGGGTGGAAGAACTGCTAGATGGCTGTTGACTGAATTCACCAAGTCATATATGATGTTTCTGGAAAATAAATCTGAAACAGAAAATTGCATTCACACCTATAAGAAATCACAAGAGTTAGTCATATCCTTTGGTTCAGTTTATCAAGTCACCCTGCGTACTTGTATGAAACTATGGACTTCACTCAAGTGCATATATCAACGTTGCTTCACATATTACATTTTTATGATGTACCCATAAAACCTTCATGGTGTTTACATGATCACATATCCCAAAAGAAGGAAGGCTGCAGAGAGAGCCCAGGTAACTGAGAACTGTTTTCCTAGTTTCCAACTAGCTTTAATCTTAACATATTTTTTCCCTAAACAAATCAGGCAAAGATGCTCTATGAAGGCATTACCATGGATTAATTTATTGGGCGGACATGCCTGCAGGCTCGAAGAAGAAACAGCGTCTCACCCAACATTAACTATTTTCAGAGGATCGATTTAAGTCTGTGCATTAAGTAAGAAGACATAATTAAGTAAGAAAATATTAGATTATCTATATTATTTGTTCAAAATGAAATGCCACCTAAGTAATTCAAGTAACTCATTTCCAACAGGTACTCTGAACTCAATATTAGAATAATGATGCTAGTATGACTATGTGTATAATTTATTATAGCCATCAGAAGCCATATATTTATTTATTATTTAAAATATTTTTATCCTGCCTTTCTCTTTAAGAAGGATGCGAGGCAGCTTACATCATTAAAAACCAATATTTTGCTCTATATTTTCTACCCAGCAGCCTTAGAGAAAGACTTCTGAAGCATCAATAAAATTATATTTAAATAAAAATAATAATTTTAACATGATTTATCTGTGCTGGGCTAGAGAATAGCTCAATGAATTAGGGATCTGGCTGCGAAGCCAGAGGCTAGGAGTTCCCCAGATAAAGTCCCAGAAGACCCAGCCTGGGTAGACTTGGGTGAGCTGCACAGTCCCAGGACATCTCCAGTAGAAGGAAGTGGTAGGCCACTTCTGAGTACTCTGTACTTAGAAAATATGATAAAGGCCTTTACGGCATGCGATTGTTAAATTATCTCTACTGCCTAGTTGATATCAGATATAATAGAAGCAAGATCAGTTTGCAACATACCAAAGTGTGAAACATGAGATGGTTCTTTTGCACTGCTCACTGGATCACTCCAATTTATATTTATATTTAATTTATTAGTTATATCAACTCAGTCTTATCTGATCTGAGAGATCCTTGCTTATTTAATATGCCGCCTGCATCCAGAAGGAGGGTCTGTCTTAATTGGTGACGCGCTGAAGAGGAACACCTCCTCTACACAAGGGGATGGATTCTCCATCTATAGATGCGGCTGTCATCCTCAGATTGTTCCTCACCAGGTAAGGGGCCTGCTCCCCTTCTTTCATGTTTATAAGTAGTTTGCCAAACACAAGAATAAGCTTATAGATTCCATCAAATCATTCTTGGAAAGAATGCAAATATTCTAGTTTCTGTCTGTTACTTAGATAGAGCAAATATAATCATGTCTCATCTTGCCACTCACCACTCAAAAGCACTTATTTATAATGCCTTCTGAAGTTTCTCTCAAGGCAACCAGCTAAGCTTCCCTCAGAGACTCATCAATGATTAGCTTTAAGACCAGCCACCTCTACTACAAAAGTGCAATCTCCCTCAAGATCTTCTCAAAACTCAATAAGCAAAACTAATTTCAAATGGTACCGCATACAAGCATGATTCTGAGATGCACAATGAAGACATTCGTATCTAGATATTACCAGATGCCTTTTACAAACTCACTCTCTGTTTACAGAAACAGCAGTCTTGGAAACCCATAAACATAACGAATATATTATGGCATAAACTCTTCTAGACTAAAGTCCACTTCACCAGAAGAAAATCTTGTTCATAAAAGGGTATCCAATAATACGTGTGTTAGTCTTTAATATGCCACAAACCACTCTACTGGCTTCACTGCAACAGATGAACACTATCATAATTTCCAGAAGGGCAGTCATGTTCAATTAATGATGCATTCAGGTTTACTATTTTATATTTTAATAACCAAAATGTGTACTAGGAGTATTCAAAAGAAGAGGGAAAAAACATATTGCAACACTCTAATGGACACACAGGCAGAGATTCTAGCATCTTACCACAACCCATGGCAACCAGATTACAGAGTAGGTTTCTACAGTACAGTAGTTTATTTTCACACAAAATGAGTCTTTTTCCAGAGAATAGGCAGAGCTATTGAAGTGCTATGGTACGAACAACCTCTAGTTAATGGCCTTGTAATTCAGGTCCTCTTAAGAAAAGTGCTGTCCCTAGTCCCTATACAGTCAAATGTTGTTTAATTGTGAGATAGTTACACCTGAGGTTCAGAGCCTTAGGGAAATAACAATATTACAGCTGGAAATAACTAGGGGTTCTTAGTCCCCAGGGCACACATTTCCTTCAGGGACACTTTCTTGCCCCTTTGCTTTTCAAAATGAAAACAACACACCTGCTTTAGCACTCCAACTAAGGCATCTGATCCAGGAAAAAGAACACATAAAGTAATTAATTAAGAAAGCCACTTATCCTGCTATTACAGCAATTATAGTTCATGGCAGTTCATGGACATTTAAGAGTCAGTGCATTTATAATATAGGAGGACACGATTTTTATTTTTGCACAATCAGCAATTCCTAAAGCAATCACCCAGAGAATTATTGAAACAGAGTAAGGCTTTCCAGTAGAAGTATGAGACACTGCAGAACACAAGCAACCCTTCAAGCCAACCTCAATATCTTAAAAGATTTCCATTCACAAAAGCTTATTGGGGACACCTCAACAAAAACATCAAAAATAAAACCCAACTCTGCAGACAGTATTACCAGTTTTCCTCTAGCATGTACAATTACACAAGAAGTATAGTGGCCTTCTACAACATGCTCTTGCACCAACCTACAAAATGTAAGGCTGTAAGACAATTGTGATCCTTCTTCACACTGCTATCTCTGCAACCAGGTAAGGTTGTGGTATCTTAAACACTAACACACTTATGCTGCTGTTAAGTAGAGTTGCATCTGATGAAATGGAAAAGTACAATAGCCCTTAAAAGTTGATAACCTAAATAACTGTTATTCTATTTCTACTAACATAATTTTTGTAGAGGCATCTTGTCCCTTTCCCACATCATTGCTGGGTGATAAATCAACACGCCCAAGATAATCCATTGTGAGAATGGCAGCAGGGGAATGGCTTGCATTATTACATCTGAAGTGTTCTTCCTCTGCTTGAAATTCAGAGGCACACTTCAAATCAACAGGCTATACTGGATAGCTTGCCTAGTGTGCAATCTACATGTTGCTCCTGTAAGCAACAAGGATGAATACAAAAAAAATGAGTGAAGCATCTTTAGAAACACAGCATGTGAAACTTAAGCTGAACTGAAAGGAGATGCAAAGAAGATCTGCACAATGGCCAAAGAAAAAAAAGGATTTGATATAAGCTATGAGGTGTAAAATTGTGTGGGATGAAATACGGAATGAAAACAATATGAAAGGTGTAGAAAGAAGTACAGAAGTGTAATGGACTGCTAAAACAAGGAGAAGGGTAGCTAAGAAACACCACTTTGATCCCAGGAGAGTTTATAAAAATGTCAAGCCTGAAATACAAAACAGTAATTCCTCAAAAACGGAAAGACAAAGACACCCAACTAACCAAAATGAATTGACTTTAAGACTAGTCCAATGTTATCAAATAATTAAGAATTTTTAAAACATTACAGTTATGAGATAATCACCAACACTTGATATAATAATTAAAAACAGCAGATACAACTGTTTTTGTGAAATGATGCTATTAACTTTAGAGAAAAAAAGATTAAATTATCTAATTGAATACTTTTAAAACTCTGCCCTCTTTTTAAAGAGATTAGGATGGCACAACTATTTTAACCCATCCCACTTCCTTTTAACAACAGCAGCACTCAGTAGGTTAGCCAATAGCATGCAGTTGGCCCAAAACTGCCTAATGAGCTTCTCATGGATAAACGAGGATCTGAACCTGCACCTCTATGGTCCTACTCCATATAGTATATATCCAGTGATGATCATGGCCACTGATGACACAAGGGGCTCCCACAAGGGGCTCCACGTTTGCAGATTCTAGCATTATAGCAGATGACCTCGAGAGGCTTCATATTGTTGCTAGTTTGGTCCATTGACTGTTGAAGGGCTAGAGAACAGGCTACGTTCTCTCCCATCCTGGGTAATGGAGGATTTCTTTTTGTTATGTGACACTGAGTTGCACCCAATGAATAGTCACACTAATAGGGTTTTCAAGGTACGTGAGAAATATAAACAATGGTTTTACTATTGCCACCTCAGTAAGTCTCAGTGGCTGAACAAGGATTTGAATCCATGTCTCCTGAGTCCTGCTCCATCACTCTATCAGCTCACAGATTGCCCTGCAATGACTTTTAGTAAAATGCTGTTGAAACTTCATTTTTAACCACAATGTACATGTTCATGGTTCCATTTTCTACAAACCCACATACCCTTAATTACTTTAAACACTTTATATACTTAGAATCTAGAATCTTAAACCTTGACATACTGTTTTACAACCATAATATCAATCAGCCACATTTTCACATAGGCAGGTGGTGGTGAGCAAATTGACTTGTCTTTCTCCCTATTCCTATCTCTGCTCTTGATTAAAGCCCTCAGAACATACTGGGTAAGGGTGTTTTTCAGGTGCACACTTACATCAGAGTAAGTGCTAGGAAATGGTCTATAATCCTGCCCATGATTACTCAGGAGTAAATGCCATTGAATCTGGGTGGGCTTGCATCTTAACAAATCCACATATGATTACACTGCAGTAGCAAAACCCTACAGTAACATCCATAAATTTTGCACTACATGGGTGCATACAATGGCAGACTATTAGTATTTATTAAAGTATAAGCCATTATGGTACAAGGAAAGGCAATTTTGCACATCCTATTAAGCATTATGTGATGGGTAATCCTTAACTACAGAATTCAACACATGTATGGTCAGATTATGTTTTGTTGCCCGAAACTCTGTTGCTTAGCCTAGTAAATCACACCAGAATAGGCCTACTTAGAATCAACGAGGACCTGATGAGTCAACTCCACCATGGATCTAACACAGTAAATGGCAGTAGAGTAAAACCATTGAATTAACTAAATTAATGGAACTTACAGATAAGTGGACTCACCAAACCTTCCTTGATTCCATGGGCCTACTCTAGTGTGATTTACTATGTCAAACACCAGGATTTTGGCCACTATGTAAAAAGAAGCCCACATACCCTTAATTACTTTAAACACTTTATATACACAGAATCTTAAGAAACAATCTTAACTCCTTTCTCCTCCCCAATCTGCAATCCAGGTAGGAATTAAAACTTCCATTGATTTAAACAGACTGTATAACATGAATTACATGGCTATTTGTACTTATCTTTTCATTTAAAATCATTTTTACTAAGATTTTTTTAAAATTTTAAGCCATGAAGTGATTTCTTTGTTAAAAAGTAGTTAGATGATAGAAAAGGAGAGTTGGAGAGGCTTGGGCATATCTCAGACTCAAAAAAGGAGATATGATCCTGAAAAAATTGAGGGTCATTGTTCCAGAAGAAAACATGACAAATTCACAAAAGACATGAATTTCGAGAAGGACTCAATAGAAAAATGCGCAGATTTCTGCTTCTCCTTATATAATGCAGCTTGTTAGCTTATACTTCACTCTCCAGTTCTCAGAAATCTTTATACTTTTTACAATGTAACATACAGGACCATTACAAGCTGACACTAGCATCTCATTCTCAAAAGTCATGTAAACTATGCTATAAATCAGAAACATAATTTGTGTCACTGCCTTCTAGTGTCTCAACCAAGGTCCTTCTATAAACAAGTTAACTAAGATGTTATTCTGGCAGCCTTGTAAAATCTTTAACAAAATAATAAGATAGCCATGTTGACTTCCAAACAACAGCGTTGCTCTGCCAACAGCAACATGCCTTGCCTATAAAAGAACACATCAGAAGGGCTTGTTAAATACTGCCCTAATCACGTCCAGGTTAACTATTGTATAGTTGCTCTGTAGCTTCCATAATACAGAATATAATATTACACAAAAAAATTAAATTCAGTTTTGAGAATGTATGTTCTAGAGTGCTATCTATTCATAGTTCTACTGTATGGCACGGAACCATGGACTAGCATGTAAATGTTAGAAGCATATAAAATGTAGATTTACTGCAGAATGCTAAAAATATTCTACATCAAGGTTGACTGATAGGCATGGAATGTTCAGATTTTTTCCCCCACTACCACATTTCATGCAGGAGGAAGTCCCCCAGTTAGAGTTCTTTAGCAAAAAAATAATAATAATCAAAGTTCTCTGCCAAGATCCCTCTAGAGAAATAGTCATTAAGCATGGAGAAAGACATGCATAGAGCTTTCTAAGCTTCATGGCAACTGCAAAGCATTAGAGGACTAGTAATGAATAGAGAGACTACCATCCCTAATCCTCTACAGTTACCATCCTTTACCACTCACACTAAGGAGAGTTGTAGTCCAACCACATTCAGAGGGCTACAACTGCCCCACCTCACACCCCAGGAACATTTAAAAATCCTCTCTCAGTTTCAAAATAAATGCAAACGATCACATCAAAGAGTCTGATTAAACATAATACTTCAACAGGAGCAACTTTTAAAGTAGTTATGAAGTAGACATTTTTGCTGCTGAGCTACATTTCTGAGAAACAATGGTTACCACATGAACTCACTGAACTTAAGCCGCAGCTTTCACACCTTATCTGGGATAAACCCACCACAATTCAATAGCCTGTTTTATACTCCTGTCTTTTAATGTGCTTCTACTGCCTCCCCAACCCTTTGAAAAACCAATGGAAATACCCTGATTATAAAGTTCCCTGCCTCATTCAAAGAATGTTACAGTGCACTCAGATAGCCCACTAGAGCATCTTGAAGCCTTCCATCTCAAACTACTTCAATGCCAACAAATTCTAATATTAAGCTTTTATCTGAAACTAGCTGTAAGAACTTGTTATTCAGAAGAAATGTTTCTTTGTTTAAGAGCTGCTTCAGTCGATTTATCTCCTCTCCAAGTGGCATCACAGATAATATTTACATACTGAACTATTTGTGCAAACCCTGTGTAGACACACGTAGTGATCAGATATATCTACTACGTAAATTTTATAAACTCAGTCCATCTACTCTAGCTAGAACAAATAGCTGAATTTAGTCTGCAGCCTTCCTCAATCTAACATGGCCAATGGTGAGAAATCAAGGGAGTTTAAGTCCAAAGCATGTTATGTGCACCAGATTAAGAACCAATTGCTTTGTATATTTTCTTCTCCAGGAGATTATTACCATTTAAGAGGCAAAATCATGCTTGAGTAAATGCTGCTAAAATGTCTTCTGTCTCCCTTTACATCCAGAGACAAGCACCACTTTCCTGGGACAAGGGTCTCCAAAGAGGGGAAACAATCATTTAAGCATCTACAAAGCTGAGAATGGGTGTGGAGGTTAAGCACTCCTTCCCTCACACTTTCATCACTGCACATTGGCTGTGGCACAAAGACGCTGACTGTAACTTGTTACTCATGTAACAAGACTTCTCCATTAAGCCTGAACTGGGGAAATAACCCAGAAAACAAACCAGAAATCAGCCCATTGAGCTCTTTCTCTTGCAAAGGGTCAAGAACATATGAAGGCCGGAATGGTGAATAAGAGGAATTTTGACACTGTTCTTTGTCAACATAGAAATAATTCCAAAAAACTCATGTAGCCCTAGAATGCAGAATGAATAAAACAAATCTAGCATTAGGCTCTTTCTTCTGCTTATAGAACAAAGAAATGTGTTCACACAAGGAGTGGCTATAACAAGAAACAGGTAGCCACAATTTCCCCCTGTTCAGAAATGCTGGAAAACACGAAGTCTAGCAGGACCTATCTCTACCAAGAAGACAGACAAGACAGAATCCTTTCCTAGGAGGTTGGCTCATACAGGACACACATATAGTTACTGCACTCCCATGCCCATTCCATCACACCTCAAAAGACCTGTTGCACTGTACAAGACATAGTGGGATAGCACTTCTTGTCCTGCCTCTCTAGATGTAACGTACTGTACCACAAGCTTGTAAAGTGCAGGTCCTATCACGGAAAGAAAAGTAAAAAGAAGTTTCAGAAACAGAGTAGTGTAAGATAACTAAAAACACAAAGCTGTCTCTTAAAACTATAAGCTTGCATAACCACATAAAATAGCACGCTTGCTAAGTTTTGCCTTGAAGTGGGATTCACTTTTGCAAGCTGTGGTTTTATTCATTTGTCTTTTTGAGGCTTCCTGAAGGATACATAAGAGCAATAAATACCCTTCAACATGATTTGTAAGTAATCATCCTCAGTTCTAACAGTTACAGTTGCCATATTTGGGCAACACAGGCCCAAATTGATATAAAGATACTGTACTATATTCCCAATCCAGTATCAACTTTTAGACAGAAACAACATCATTTTTAAGTGCCTCAGCTGCAAAACAAAACATTCACTAAAATATTTTGATTTTTTCTAACCCCGAACAAGCAGACTTGATCAAGTATTCAGGGTAAAATCCCAAACACACTTACTAGGGAGTAAACCCCACTGAACACTCTTCTGAACATGTGACTTCTACATAAACATGCATATTACTGTGCTGGGGGAAAAAACAGTTTGAAGAACACAGAAACTAAGAACAGTTTTATACAAATTTTAAGTCTTTGCTTTGTCCAGTAGGCACACAATTCACCTTTAAGTTGTAATTAGCAAAAGCTCTGTTGCATTATGTCTCAACACTAAGCACTTTATAAAGAAACTATCTTCAGTGACACTTCCAGAAAATGTTCTTAGATGTGGTGGCCTCTGTTTTGTGCCTGTGTCATGCAGTAAGGAAGTGGGCACAGCTACTTTTATGATGTTGATGTCTAGAAATACAACTCAGACAGGAAGAAGCAGAAAGCAATTAGGTGGCAACTGCCTTCTGCAGAATTCTGCTACTAAGAACAGGCTGGGAAGCTCCACTGTTAAAAACGTATGCTTCATTGGAAAACAACTTGTTCGACAATGCTGAGCTTCTCCCTAACATCCAGAGGGGGTGTTTCAAAGCTGTATCAAGTTCATAGAGGCAATACAGACACCCAGCATACCTGGCCAGTGCCTTGAAAGAACTGTCAATGAACAGTTAAGTCATGCACTCTCTAGGGCACATGTATATTTCTTCAGATGTATTTTACATTACATCTGAGAGTATCCTATGAATTCATTTCACCTGTCTTCTATCGCATTTACATGTTTTCCATTTTAACTGTACAAATTTTATTTGAAAATTTCCTTTGATTACAATTAGGTGCATCGGTTTTATCTATTCATAGTATTACTTAAAAATTGGGTTGGAAGGGGCCTATAAGGCCCCAATCCCCTGCTCAATCCATTCTAAATTTTAGTTCAAGGCTGTTCTGTGAATTCAGAATTGACTTTCTGCAATCACCTACTTGTGAATGATGTATCCACAATAAAGACTTATGACCAGAAAAGCTAGAATCAATATACATTTGAGTGTGTCTCTGCCATTAACTAAGATACAGCCATTATTTGTTGAACCAATGCATTAAACTTACCACCACATGAAGGAAAAAAATCTGTATACTGCACTGTTTGCACCTTTTTTTACACTTTTTTCTTATTATTCAAATTTTGTTGTTATGTGTCATTAAGTCAAAGCTGACTTCTGGCAATCCTAACAGTGTTTCTGCAATACATGAGATATTTAAGAAATAGTTTTACCAGTGAGTTTCCATGACTGAGTGGGGCCTTGAATCCAGGTCTCCTGAGTCCTAGTCCATCATTCTATCCACCACACTAGCTCTCATTTAAAATTTAGAACCTTGATAATCTGAGTGATTATGTTCAACAACGAGCATCTTTAGTATGTAGCATAATGTGGGAGAAGGGAACCTTTCGCCCTACATGTTTCAGCCTAGAACTCCCACCAGCACCACTCAGAATAGCTAATGGCAAAGAATATTAAGAGTTAGAATCCAAAATATCTAAAGAGCTAAAGACTTATCATCAGTTATTATACAAAATTTGAAAAACACTGGCAATTTAGCATACATACTAGGGAGGAAGTGCCACTGAAAATAACGAGCATTACCTTTGACCTGCACAGGACTGTAATTTGCAGTCTTAACACTCAAAATATTTAAAACTAGGGCACAAAAGTCTATGCTCTATAAACTATCGTTTCTATAATTTTGCAGAATCGTACTTTGCAGAACTATATTAACATTTACTCACATAACATTCAAACACTTGTGTATCATGAGAGACAAAATGCTTACTGTAATGTATAGAACAATCTGGTTCACTTGATCCAGCACCTAGCAGACTAGGTATTAGGCAACCCAACTCTATTCACAGTCAGTTCTAGTCTACAGCTTGGAAGAATTACATTTCTAAATGAAAACTGGCAGCCACCATGGGTCTCATGGAAATATCTGAAGAAGCTGGGGTGGGGGTATAGGGTGAGCACACTCTACCTCCTCATATATACAGGGTAATGCAGTGCATGAGTAGGTCTTACTTCGCTTTTGTTGGTATGTCACAACATGAGCAGCTACCAGTATTATCTGGAGAGCCAACAGGACTTCTGGCTCATCCCACCCCAATAGGCATTAAGTGTGTGATTAAGAAAGTGTCATGGACAGCTTCAGGAAAGTCTAGTATCACTCCAGAACATGAAAACATTGTGCATAGCATGTACAAGTGATTATGTATTTATCTAAATAGATATAAATATACATATAACTGAAAGCAGAAGGAATCCCCCAAATCCACAAAGACTCAATCCCACTCTGGCCCATTGTAAGTGCCATCGGCTCCCCGACATATGAATTAGCAAAATACCTAGCCACCCTCCTACAGACCCACATTGGACAAACCTCATCCTACATCAAAGACTCAGGACATTTTATAAGCAAGATCAGCACCCTAAAACTCAACCCCGGGGACAGACTGATCAGCTTTGACGTAGTATCCCTATTCACCAAGGTACCGATAAAGGACACTCTGACACTCATCCAGCAGATATTTCCAGAAGACATCAAGGCCCTTTTCCAACACTGCCTAACGACCAGCTATTTTCAGTGGGATAATGAGTTCTATGAACAGACAAATGGAGTGGCCATGGGGAGCCCCCTCAGCCCGGTTATAGCAAACTTCTACATGGAACATTTCGAAAAACAGGCCCTGGCTTTGGCACCCTTCGCACCCACAGTCTGGTTCCAATATGTGGATGACACCTTCGCAATTTGGAACCACGGTGAAGAAAAACTGGAAGAATTTCTAAACCATCTCAACAGCATCCACCCAAATATACAATTCACCATGGAAAAAGAAATAGAGGGCCAACTCCCTTTCTTAGATGTCATGGTCATACGCAAAACTGACCTCCTATTGAGACACAAGGTCTACAGAAAACCCACCCACACAGACTGGTACCTACACAAAAACTCCAACCACCACCCACAGCAAAAAAAAGGCATAATCAAAACACTGGTAGACCGTGCAAATCAGAACTGTGAAGCAATTTCTCAGCACCGAACTCAACCATCTGAATTGGGCCCTACAGGCAAATGGCTACTCCAAAAATGAAATCACAAGAGCCATCAAACCAAGAAAACAACACCAAACTGAAGAGGAAAAACAGCCACCCACAAATAAAGTATTTCTGCCATACATCAAAGGGGTCACAGACCGCATGGGGAAACTTTTGAAAAAACACAACCTACAAACAGTATTCAAGCCCACCACAAAAATACAACAAATGTTACGGTCAGCAAAGGACAAAAGGGACCCCCTCACCACTGCAGGAGTATACCGGATACCTTGCAATTGTGGCCAGGTATATATTGGAACCACAAAACGCAGCATCCACACCAGAATCAAAGAACATGAGAAGACACTGCAGACTAAAACAATTGGAAAAATCGGCAGTAGCTGAACATGCCCTAAAACAAGCTGGACATGAAATTCTATTTCAAAATACTGAAGTACTGGACAACACCAGCAATCATTATGTTAGACTGAACAGGGAAGCCATTGAAATCCACAAACACCAGCAGAGCTTCAACAAAAAAGAAGAAAGTTTAAAACTCAACAAAGCCTGGCTCCCAGCACTGAAAAATACAGCCTGCAAAAGGTCAACAAACTCTACCCAGCTACAAGGACCGGTGATCACTGCACACAAAAGACCAGCTAACGACACCCATCAATCACAGTGACAGATAATCTCTCCCTCTTATCATAACAATACACCCACAACAAAAAAACACGTTGATCACCACAATCACCCATCTCCTAAAAAGGACAAAAGCTGATCCCACAGCTATAAATACTCAACTATCCAAACAAACTGCACCAGAGCACAGACAGAGTTCTGACTCCTGTCCTCTGAAGATGCCGGCCACAGAGACTGGCGGAACGTTAGGAAGAACAACCTTCAGAACACGGCCAAAGAGCCCGAAAAACCCACAACAACCATCAGATCCCGGCCATGAAAGCCTTCGAGAATACAAATCCCAAAACAATTAAACATATTCCTCAAGGCCACTTTCCTCCCCTTTTCATCTAACAAATGCAGCCTACATTTTTGTTGTATTATATACCACATATTGGGAACATAATCTTTTCAAAAACGCAGGCATTTTTTCACCCCCTCATATCTACCACCAGTGATTACATAATAGCGCCTACCTACTAGTTACAGTGAAAAGTGAATTCTTGTTACAACAACACACCTCCAGACTTCTGCTGGATGACTCCGAATTTCAGAAGTTAACCATTTCCACTCTCCAGCAGGAGATTTCTTTAGCAGCTTTTTCTGAAATGGCTACGAAAATGGTTGTAAACCAAGACAAACATCTTTATTTAAGATTTTCATTCCCCATAATGTCTGTTTAATATAAGCACATTTATTAAAACATAGGTTGCAATAAACAAAATCCTCCTGTGCAGCTATTAAGGTGTAACTGGACATTACGCCTATGGCAGCTACAACAAAGCCGAGGCAGAAGTACTATCCATGAAGCACTTCCACTAGTGCAGTGCACAACAGTTGCAAGGGAAATCATGTGGCCAACTGTGCAATTGAACTGTGCAATTCTCACATTTATACAGGTGTAACTTTATGTTATGCCTGCACCAGAAAGATTTTGCCCACTGAGTAACTAGAGAAAACCATCATATGGGGAAATGGTAGATAGCATTTGAATATAACTCATAATTGAAAACTGACATTCTATGTTGGGTATGTCTGGTATTGCCATTTATTTCTCTTAGTTTTATTTTTCAAAAATCAAGCTTTTTCTACTAGATATATTATAATGTAGATATATTATAATGTACTCTGTAGATATATTATAATGTACTTTATTTTACAATGTACTGGTTTGCACTTCCTTTTTTAACACTAATAAAAATGAATTGTTATTCAAACATGAAGTCAGTTGTTAGAAGGCTTCACATGATACACTTTCTGTACAATCCAGGTAACAGAGAAATGACAAAAAGAGTCTCTGCCATTCTTTTAAAATCTAAGAGTATGATTTTAACTCATGCCAGAAGCGTTCCAAGCCAGATCTTAAAGCAGGTGATAGAGAGAACAGTGCAGAAATACAATCTACATGCTCACTTTGGAGAAGCCATCAATGAACAAAGTGGAACTTCCTTCTGACTAGGAATACTTGGGACTGGATTCAAAAAGCATTTAGGATTCCATGGACGAATAACTACATATACAGATAATTACACATAATCCAACTACATAATACACTACCATCAAGGGCACCATAGCCCTTTTACAATGTATCATTGCCATCATCCTCTTTCTTTGCAGTACAACAATAAAAGTGCAATTTAATGAAAATAACCATACACTTTTCCTTTAAGATGCATTATTTACCAAGCATTATATTACATACCAAATATCTGTGCTATACCATGTTTATTTAGTGCACTAATGTCCACTGTCCTCCCTATGTTTAAACCTTACACTCTTGTTAAATGCTCAGTAAAAGAACCAACTAGTTAACTTAATCCCTGCCAGTACTGAGAATCACTGACATGGTTCACCATCTCTCCCTATGAACAACTAAATAATGCTGCAAAACACAATTCATGTCAGGTTTTTCTCCCATAGAAATATTTTGGGCAGCAGGGAAGGTTCTGTCTGATCCACCACAGGATCACCCAATTAACAAATCAGAGTCGACACAATAGTGAGTTGGATGAACTGAAAGATCTGACGCAGTACAAAGAAGTTTCCTATGTTGTTATATTTCTACTGCAGGGGGGACGGGACCCTGAAAGGATTTACAAATGTAGGCCAATCCTATGCATATTTACTAAGAACAAAGACTTGCTATATGAAGTTTTGGCCCAACTTATGTATGGCTTAAAACAACAACCCTTATGCATGCACCGAGGTTGAAAAATTCCATATCCTAAAACAGCCATATTCATATTCAGGCATGACGAATCAGTGAAATCAAAACTTCTGGCTGAGAACTCTTAAGGGATTTCCTCCCAAAACTGCAAGGAGTCCTCCACAACACTGAACAAGTTATCAATTTTGTCTTCAGATGCCAATTTTTATATATTTTCATTTTTAAATAGCAACACCTTTTACATCTGCACACAATGCTGCAATCAATTGGAGACATTTTAAATTACTTATTGGGACAGAAATGTCAGAGATAAATCCTGCTATGCTCAGTGGGATTGCTCTTAGGTTAAGTATATATACTGTTTGCCATGTGGCAGTACAATCCCAATGATGTTTACTCAGAGGTAAGTCCCTACTAAGCTTAAGGGGACTTAAGGATGTTTGGGTTATTCAGAATAAAGCTACGGGGTACAAAAATGCTCTCTAACATCAGAATTTCAGCATAATAATATAGAGAAGATTAAAAACTGCAAGTTGTTGTTCGCATAATTATATTGTAAACCATCCAGAAAATGCTCTAGCACTATGGGGCAGTATATGAGATGAAACAACAACAAAATGCAGAACAGACAAATGTAAATGTGGGTATTTAAATTATAAACTGCCAAACAATGAAGGGTTTTCCAAGATCACCCGGACTTTAAGAATCAAAACAATTATGGCTACCATTTTGCTCAAGAGAGTTTGAAATTTCAGTATTCTAAGAAAGCACTTTAAAGCAACCTGGACTACAAAAAAATAATATTTAAATATTAAGCGGCTGCTTAACAATCCAATTGCATTCACATATCCTTGGGCACAAATTAGACCTACTAATTTCAGTGGGACTTATTCCCTAGGAAGTTAGGTATCTGGCTGCAGAGCCAAAGGTTTGGAAGTTCAATTCCCCACTGTGTCTCCCAGGAGGACAACCAGCCTGTGTGGCCTTGGGCAAGCTGCACAGTCCCAGGATGCCTCCAGAAGAAAGGACTAGTAAACCACTTCTAAGTACTCACTACCTAGAAAACCCTGAAAAGGGTCACTATAAGTCAGAAATTACTTGGCAGCATATTATCATCATCATCCCAAATACATGCGCTTAGAACTGCAGCTTTTAAGTATGCAATCCTGTCTCATTAAAACTAAGAGTGTTGCTGCTAATTTCAATAGGAAAGGGATTTCATTTTTCTTATTAAAACATCGTGACAAAATCAGCATGGCTTACTTCCTCAAGTAAATTCACTTGGGATCAAATAACTCTGTAAAAATGAACCTCTAAGCTTATTATAGCTTGACAATAAATTTAAACCTGTATGCACATATGGAAAAAAATGGCTGAATAGAATATTCCTGCCCAGAAGTAAAGCCCTAGTACATGCTGAGGGACTTAACACCTAAACATGAATTCACCTGACTGTAGCCTAAGGTTGATAAAATTACACATATCAGTTCGCTTCTGACAAAGGCAGAGTTAATCTTTTCCTCTGTGTATGTGACAGGGAGAGAAAGACCAAACACGCCTGTATGTACTTATAACAGTTGATCAGATAAGCCATCTCAGTACAGATTATTAAAGGTCACACTTTTTAAAAATAATAAGCAGCCCAGCCAAATATGTCTGCTAGATCACTCAGCATTCATACGAAGAATCTTACTGGCCTGTGAATTGTGGAGGGGGGGGGGGGTGGGTAGCAGGAAGGGGAGGAAGAGCAGAATATGAGATAAAAACAATGGTTGAAACGATTTATTGCTTTCTGGCCTGCTCCGTTGGGCTGGAAGGATTAGCCAGGCAGCACATCTGCAATCTTCCCTTAAATCCCAATAGTTAAGAGATTGGGGATAAATAATCTGTCTTTCTCAACCACTGAAGGCAGGGATCCAGCTAGTGATAGGACGGCGTCACTCAGAGATGCCTTCTGCGGGTGCAGCTGCAGTAGCACAGATTCCCCCTGTTACCATACCAGCATTTCCTTAGGGGTTTCGGGGCAGGGGAGCAGGGGAAAAAAAGAGAAGGCACGAAAGAGGAAAGGGCGTCTCATGCCCAGGTACAGTCTCTGCCCCCTCCCCTGCCAACAGAAAAGTGGGCCACAAGGAAAGCCCGGGAGGGGAGGGGAGGGGAGAGGAGGACACCCCCTCCTTTCTTCCATCTCCTCCTTCCTTCCCCCAGGTTGTCACATATCAAAGCCGCCTGCTCGTCAGCGCAAAGGCAAAAGAAAGGCAGCTGTGTGGAGGGAGGGAGGGAGGGAGGGAGGGAGCGCCAGCTGTCAAAACCGGGCGCTACGGCGCGCACACCCCGGGCATATTTCTACAGGCGGGGGAGCTGGACTACATTTCAGGGAACTGATCTCGCCCGAGAGCGAGCCAGCGGAGGCCGCGACCAGGAGAGCCCCCACCCCCCCCACCCCTCGGTGGGCGGAGAGAAGAAGGTGGAAATGCCCGAAGGAGCTGGGAGGGGGGAGTCTGCGAGGCACGGAGGCCGGGAGATCTGCGGCGCTGCCACCCTCGCCTCCCCTCCTCCGGATCCTCCAGCCGCAAAGAAGGAAACGGAGGGCTTTCCTCCCTCCCTCCCTCCCTCCCTCCCTCCGCTTGCCTCTCGCGAGTCCCGTGCAACCATTCCGAGGGAGGGAGGGAGGGAGGGAGAGCGCGAGGGAGGGAAATTGCTGCAATGTAGCAACAGACAGAAGGCAAGGAAGCCGCCGCCGCCGCCACACGGAGACGGAGCGAGAGGATGGGTTGAAAAAAAGGAAGCCTGCGAGCCAGTCCCTGGGGAAAGGGCTGATTCCAAGGCGTCACGACGGAGGCTTTCCCCAGGAGCGAGGGCTCCAGATCTGGAGCGACCCGTGCTTTTTCGGGGCTCCCTCTGCAATCAGCCCCCTTCCGCCTCCGCCGCTAGTCCACAGTGTCTTCACCCTTCTCTATGGAGGTGTGTGCTCGATCGCCGCTCTCGCCGCGGAGGCACCCCCACTTCCTACATCTATCAAGCCGCCTCCTCCTCTTCTGCTGCCTCCTCCCTCCTCCTCTTCACC
This sequence comes from Intellagama lesueurii, assembly GCA_037013535.1. NCBI lineage: Eukaryota > Metazoa > Chordata > Lepidosauria > Squamata > Agamidae > Intellagama > Intellagama lesueurii. The sequence goes on along the minus strand of JBAJHW010000005.1, from coordinate 177,605,467 downwards.
CCCCCCCCCCGCCTGCAACCGCAGCCACAGTAAATAAACACACAAGCCCCCGATCTAAACGAGCCTCCCTCCCGAACTGTAAAGTCAAGGCTCCGAGGAGGAAGGAAGCGGGGAGACACACAGGGGGTGAGCTCCCATCTCGCAGAAGGATCCTGCCCTTCCCCCTCCCTCCCTCCCTCCTCCTCCTCCTCTCTTCCTCCCCCCCCCCGGAGCCAGGGAGCTCCCTCCCGGGTCAGCTCGGCTGCCCGCGGGCACGGAGCTGCCTTCTTACCTTTCACCACCCTCTCCGTCGTCGATAACTTCGGATCCAGCGCCTTGTGTTCAGACATTTCCAGCAACCTGGAAAGCAGCCGGCGGAGGAGGAAGGCGGCGAAGGCTCGCTCTCTTCTCCCTCTCCAGACACAAAGCGGGCGGCGGCGGCAACAGCAGCAGCAGCAGCAAAAGATGGTCAAGTACGCACGGCGTCGCTCCGGGCTCCTTGGCTGGCACGGCACAGCACGGCGGTTCCACTGCACGCCTTTCGCTCGCTGCTGGAGCGTCCTTCCTCTCGCTCGCCTCCTCGGTTTGCCTCCTCGTTCGCCAGCTGCTGCCGCCGCCGCCGCCGCTCCTCCTTCAGGGTTGGTGGGGGTTTTGTGTGGGGGCCCCCCCTCGCCTCGATGTCAATCACGCCTCTTGGTTATTAGAACGAGCGGCCGAGGTGAAGAAGCCGAAGCGGTGGCAAAGGGAGAGGAAGGCAAGTCCAAGAAGGGGAAGGATTACAAGGCCGGCGGGAGAGGGAGGGGGGGCGCGCGAGAAGAAGAAAAAAAATCAGATTAAACGGGTTGCAAAACAACGCATCCGTCCAGAGCCCTGAAGACCAACTGCGGCTCCAGTTCCTCCTGCTCCGGGTGCTGCCGCTGCATAGAATCCGTGCCGTGCCGTGCCTTCCTCCTCCTCCTCCTCCTCCGCGCCGCTCCTGCTGCTGGCGTCGACTCCTTCTCCCGCTGCCGCCACCCCTTTCGCAGGGTCTCTCCTTTCACTCACGCAGCCTCAACCACTAAAGGGATCCGCTCCGTCCGAGGCACAACCTACCCTCGCCGCCTCGGCTTTCCACTCGCGCCACCCTCTCCTTTGCCAAAACGCCAGCTCCGCCGCCATTGGCCCGGGCCCGGCTGCCAATCACTGTCAAGGTAGCGGGGTTTTCTCCCTCCCCTCCGCCCACCTCCCTCTCCGCCCCTTGGAAAGCGCCTCTCTTCCTTTCTTCCCCAGGTGTGCGCCGCGGCCGCCCCACTAGCGCACCCTGCGCAAGGCGCGCGCACCTCTCGGAAGAGAGAAGGCTGTGGGGGAAAGCGAGAGAGGGAGAGAAGGAAGGAAGGAAGGAGTGAGTGAATTCCTCCCAGGGGGAGAAGCAGAGTCGAAATGCAGCAATGGGAGAGGGTGGGGAAGCTAAGAAGAAGAAGAAGAAGAATAAAAAAAGGGGGTGGGCATCTTGCCCGGAGTGCCGGTTTGGTTGAGCAGCAGTGAAAGCAGCCCAAAACCCTCGTCCTTCGGCGAGGGAAAGGCTGAGAGGAAGAAAGGGAGAGCCACGTAGCTGCCGTCGTGCCTTAGAAGTCAGGCGGCGGCGGCAGGAGCAGCCGTGGCTTCCTGACTCGGGCGTCATTTCTGAGGAAAGCAACGAATTGACTCCTTTCCTGGCAAGGAGCTGTCCCAGCTGGAGCCCCCCGCCTATGCCAGTCCCCAAGGCCACAGCCAACCGCGAAGGGACGGAGTATTGTGGACGTGTGTCTCCTTAGCAAGCGGGGGGGGGGGGCGGCCTCTGCCAGAGTCAGTCAGTCAGTCACTGGGTCCGCGTCTTGCCACAGAACGAACGGCGAGGCGCGGGGAAGTGTTGACGGGGGTTGGGGGGGGGGTGAGGAGGTGGGAGAGGAAGCGCCTCCTGGGTGAGGCTCGCGCGTGCGTGGCCCTTGCAGCAGCAGCGGCAGCAGCTCGAGACACGTCTCTCCAAGCGGTGCTGCGGCCAACCCGGGCGCGTGCGGGGATGGGGCGCGGGAGGAAGAAGAGAGGAGGAAGGCTTCCTTTGGGTCTTCACCGTTTCTCACACCACCACCACCACCACCCCCCCCCGCCGCAGCAGCAGTAGCAAAGTCCTTCGTCCTTTACTTCGCCCACCACCTTCCAATCCTTGCTTTGCTTTTCCACGGAGGCGGAGCGGTGTACATTTCATGGGGGGGGGGGGGAGAAGGGGGTTCTTTTTTTTACCCACCCACCCCCCTTTTTTAAAAAAAATAATAATAATAGTTGCGAAGCGTGAGAAATGAGTGTTCCATCAGAAGAGCTCCCATTTTGAAAAGCGTCAAACACCACGTGTTCGTAAGTGACGCCACCAGGGCTTTTAAATCTGGATTTTATCCCTGGCGAATCATGCTGGAGAATGAACAGAATCAAAGATACCTTTTTTTTTAAAAAAAAAAGATCAAATGTACCTTCGAGCCAGTTTACCTCAGAGCTTCATGTGGGAGAAATGTACAACAGAGAGAAGTTATAATTATGAATGCCACACACACAGCCTTAGGGTGCTTTCAGTTGAGATGTACATGGGCCTGTAATACAAAAGTTGTGAAATCTACACCCAGTGCCTTTTTGTTGGCACTGGCCAGCCGTTAAGACTTGCATAGCAAGTGAAAGGAATATGCCTAACGCTTGAGTCAGCCCATTGGTATATCTGGACCAGTATTATCAACACTGGTTGGCAGCTGGCCCAGTCCTACCTGGAGATGCCAGTAACAATTTTCCCAGCCCTATCTGGATATGCTTGGGACATTTCACCTTCAACTAATATGTTCCACCATTAAACCGCAGGCCTCCCCCCTTCTCTGTGTTAAATGCCTGTATGCTAAGTTTTTCATCAGGTGCCACCACTGCTTGCACAGGAAGTAGAGGGCAACAGGATAGACAACCTCCTTCCCCCAGGGAGATTCATCTGGCAGCCATTAAAGGTGGCGTCTGGTAAGGGTCTTTGTATTTTTCTAGGCACTTCTGCAGTTTTTATTATTATTATTATTTCTGCTGTGGTTGTAAATTGCTTTAAGAACATTTGTACTGTTGTAAATTAAGTACATAAGGAGAGCTGTGCTGGATCAGCCCAAAATCTCTTGCCCAGCATTCTGTTGTCACCACAGCCAGTCAGATGCCTCTGGGAAGCCCACAGGCAAAACAAGATTGCAGTTATACTCTTTGTTCATTTTCCCCAGCAACTAGTATTCAGATGCCTCTGATAATTGACATTCTGTATAACCAACCATCTTGACTAGCCGCTATTGATACCTGTGCCCTCCATGTATATGTTTAATCCCCTTTGAAGGTCGTTAGTGTTAATGACTACTCCTATTACGCAGTCTGTGAAGAAGTACTTTTGTCTGTCATCAGTCTGAGATCATTTGTTGCTTCTTGATTATTTTATTGTATTTTATGTGTTATTTTGAAAATCATCCTTTTTAAAATCAAAAGGTGATAAGTAAAACAAACCATTTACAGCGTGAATGACAACAATGTTGCCACATCTAACTACTGAACCATTTATGTGTCTTTATTGAGGTTTAGAAGTTGTTGGAGCAATTTACCCTACGTATTCTCAAAGGCTTTCACGGCCAGGATCCGATGGTTGTTGTAGGTTTTTCGGGATGTTTGGCCTCCAGAACCTCCAGAACATGGCCAAATAGCCCAAAAAACCTACAACAACCAATTTACCCTACCATTGTGATTTTGTTTCAGTTTGAAAGTTAAGCAGGGTCCAACCTGACTAGTACTTGGGAAACCACCGGGAACCACCACCTAGTTCTGATAGATAATTCTGCCTAAAACCAAGAAGAAATGCTGCCAGTTAGAGATAATGAAACTGTCAGATGAACAAGTAGGCTCAAATCAGTATAAGGCGGTTTACAATAATCTTACTCTGCTGAAATGTTTCAATCTGGTAAATGAACTTGACTCATGAAAGTTTATGTCACAATACTTTTGTTGATCTTTAGGGTGTCACTCTTTCTTGTTCCAATGGATTTTTACGCAATTCCCCCACCAATGTATAAGGAGGATTGTTTTGACTTGGTTAAAAAAAATATATGACTCTGGCTTTTGATCCAGATTTTGTTGGACTCCCTGGTGGTTGTATTCAGTGCCTTTGCTGCACATACATTTTAGAGATCCACTTAATCTGGATTAGTCTTCCAGGTAGATCTCTTCAATGATGTAAGGGTTGGATTATGGTGTTTGAGACTGAATTAAGTATAATAAAATTAAACCTAACCCTAAACTCTTTTTCCTGCTTGAAGCAGAACAGTAAGTAGTACAAAAGGCAAAAACTCCAGAAAGTGCTTCTTTGTTTCCAGGGCATTAAAAGTAGAGTAATAATAAACTAAATATTTGCTACACAGATTAGTTGCTGAGTAACTGTCTCTTGCCTAATAGCATGGCCAGTCTTGCCATAAAGAAATCTCTTGGTGTCTGTGTGTGCCTGTGCATAGGTTACCAAACCAACTAACACAAATTTGAAAGACTAGCATGAGTTCATATGATTTAAGAAAGATTAGATGTATGCCTGCTTCAGCTGTGTGTGGCAGGAATGCACCTAATTTAACTTCTGACCATATAGTACATCAATACTTTGGGTCTTAAAACATTATTGTGTGTTTGTATGTAAGAGAGAAAAACACCTTTGGCCTTTTCCACACCTTTGGCCTTTTCATAGCTGGATCATGTATGAAGCTCAACAGAAGAACTTACAAATTGGAAATACCAGGCAATGTGTATTGTACTGTGAAAATAGATAGGGAAGGGCTTGACGTGACAGGCTTCCACTTTAACCCAAGTGCACGGCAATTCATGGATTGGACACAGCATTGCCTCTTCCCGTATAATAGAAAGAGCACATTCCTGCTTTATAGCTGGCCAGTGAAAAAAATGCTATCAGAGTGGTGTGAAGAGTGACTTTTCTCTCTTTTAAAAATAAAATCACCTTATACATGTTCTCTGTGTATATACTATTTGCCATTAAAATGCTTAGATGGTAGTGTTATCAACAATTATTACTGTTGTGAATGACTGCTATGCTTACCATACTTTAGGTACTGCGATTTTTTTTGTTTTGGGGTGGTTTATTGTTGGGTTTTTGTTTGTTCGGATTTTTTGTTTTGTTTTGTCTTTGCATTTCCTTGCTTATTTTATTTATTGTGCACATAAATGCTGTTACCTATTAACTAAGAGTAATGCTGGATGCATCTGTTGAATTAGAGCACAAAAACCTATGCCATAATAAATTAGTTTCCTCCCTTGAAACATTACATTATCATGGCTCTGGTTGTGATTAATATTTTCTTGCAAGAATCAGCAATTCCACTGTAACCTCTCCTCTCTCCCTGAACCAGTGAGCTCAAAATACATTTTTTCTTCTTCTTTGGGTGATGGTTCTGATTGGATGAAAGGATTAGAAGTAATAAGTGTGCCCTGGCGGGTTGTGGTGAGAATCAGTTTCATATACCAGAAGAAATTGTATAGCCTGTGACAAAGAACAGTGTATGAGTATGTAACTGTGTCAGTGTGTCTCTGCCTCAATAAAAGATATCTTCTCTAGTTTATTTGGAAATCTGGAAGTTACATTTTGGCCTCTTCTTTTGTGCCGGTTTTATAATCACAAATTAGTGAGAAAGATATGACAAGAGGAGAGGCAAGTATTAAGCAAAGAGTGTTAGGCTGGAAACTGGAACAATAGAATTCTCATGCTAATTCTAGTTACAGGCAGCCTTTAGTTCTATGGTCCCACAAATATGTTTTATTTATTCAACATATTTCAGGTTTACCCCTCCTTAATGAGCAGTCATTGAAGCAATTTGCAAGAAAACCTTAAACAAATAAAATACAAATGCTATTCTCATATTGGATGTGGTAGCTCTAAACCACAGTGCTGTGTTGCATCAAAACTGGTCTCCAGTTGTCTTGAGCCAGTAAGTGTTTCTTCATTCACTTAAAAATAATAATAATAACTGGAATAATGACCTCTAGGAATCTATATTTTTTAGTTTTCATTATGAGACCAAAATATTCTGGCTCTTTGCACTCTGTGTGTTCTATATAGGTGGCTGGATATCTCAGTGAGTTAAGTATCTGGCTGTGGAGACAGAGGTTGGGAGTTACATTTCCTACGGTGCCACCTGGAAGTAGAGCCAACCTGTGTAACTACACTGTCAAAGGGCACCCCCAGAAGAATGGAATGGCAAACCACTTCTCAGCAATCTACATAGAAAACCTTCAAAAGTCAGAATCGACTTGATGATACAAAAATTTTATTATGATGATTATGATTTCTTAGTTTTTATTCATCCTTCTTAGTATTTCTTTATCATCATCTTGATCCAGGAGATTCTCATGATCTTGGAATAAATCCACATTTCAAATATTTCTATGTATTTTATATACTAGTCTATGTCTCTTGCTATATGTTAGAACCAAGAATATATAGTAGTGTATCACTTTCATCCACAGTGAAATGGACAAGGTATGTGGCTTCATGTGATTCTAAAAATCTAATTAGCCTAACTGAGGAGCACCTTCTCCTTTTGTATTTGTAGAAGAAGAAGAACACAAATATGCAATTCTGGGTAAATCACACATGAATGCTTAATTTTTAAAAAATGCATCAATATGGAAACATAATATACAAGCACCTTTGTGAAACTTTACATTTATGACAGAAAGGGCTATTGTAAAATCCTATATAGCTCACATTGTCTTAAAAATTACGTGAAAGGTTATGGAAGTAATTTGTTCTGTCACAGCATTGAAGGTGATTTTTATTCATGTTTAGTGGAGTAGCAAGGCCACTGAAAGATTTGAGACCCTGAATTTTGGCTTTCCTAGTGATTCAGCAATATCTCTTTTGTATTATGTAAAGTTAACTGACAGCAACAGTAAATCCAGATTACTGCAACAGTGTATTATGAACTAGTCTCATGAAACTACAGAGTAACTTTTGGTTCAAGATATAGCTGTCCAAGACTATAAAAATTGCAGCCTTAAAGATCTTCCTGGCAATGACGTATTTTCAGGTGTTGAAAGTCTCCACCTGCTCAGACTGGTCACTGGCATCTTCAGAACGGGAAAAGCTGTATGAATCTTTCTTCGTGAAGTCCAGTCATGTATGAACAACGATATCTCCCAGTCTTGGTGTGCTTCTTGGCTCTGATCTCTGAGCTGGACCACTAGTGCACTTCATTGGTCACATCTGATGAAGAAGACTATCGTAGTCCGTGAAAGCTTATGTCAAATAAAGTGCCAAAAGGTTATTTGTTGTTTTTGATGCAACAGAAAAACATGGTTGCTGCCACTGGAAATGTTTTACCCCAAGAGGTGCCTTCAGCCCATTTTTTACATGCATGTGTTAACATTTGCTAAACTAGCATTTTGGAAATAGCAGGATGTGTTCAGGACCTGGAGGCAGAAAGAAGGTCATTGGTGCTGAGGGGACTTTTAAATCAGATTAATGAGCCTCAGTAGTAGGAATGGACAAAGCTATCAAGCTCAAGTTCATTGAGATTCTTTTCCATCACTGAGCTTGGTCTGACCCAGGTCCACATCAGATTGTGAGCCACTTTTCCCCACGGGGAAATTCGTCCTTATTGTGCATTTTTCAAGATGTGCATTTTCTAACGTGCATGCAAGAGGTGTGCCCATTTCTTTCATGTACAGTACATATGTTTTAATGTACATTTTTCAAGTAATATATATAATTCTTTTACACCATCTCCACCCTGCCCCACCAGCTCACAGAAAATCTTGGAAATGTACAGATTTGATTGGCAAGAGGAAACTCCATCTCATGTCTCATCCAATTGGGTATTCTGACACTGAAATGTGAACCCAACAAATTAGTCACCCATCTCTATCCAGGTGGTCTTCCTGACAACTGTAGATAACTAACCAAGTTTGACAATAAATAATGCAAGGAAAGAGCACCATCACTTCTACTGTTTTCACTTTTCCCACTCCTCCATCTCAAGCACCACCTTCATCCTTATTCCCCAGTACTATGGAATCATATTTCCTGGGGCAGCTGTTGCTACAATCAATTCATTTCCCTGTGGTGTACCATAATGAGACTTGGGTTCCCCTGCTTTGACCTGATCTATTGTGATTAGAAACTATTTTTTTTCTTAGTCCAGTTCTCCAACATGTTTTGTAACTTTTGGGGGGTTGGGGAATGTGGTCCTCTGGATTGTACATTAGCTATGTCATTTCTTTGAGTAAATACTGGTTTTCTTTGTCCAGTTGTGTGTGCCACTATAAGGGATGGCAATGACAACAAAGCTGCCATCTACCTGCAGCATAGAAAGATGTAGGAAAAACAAGGCCATTCCTCCAGCAGTGCTTAAAGGCTCACTGCATCAGTCTATAAAAATACACATAAATTTATATGAATTGATCATATAGCTTTTTGGCCTTGAAGCAGAAACAAATTATTACAAATAAATAAACAGTGATATCTGTGGTATTGACTATGGGAAGTCCGTTCTATTGTGGATACTATTTCACAAAGAAATCTCCATGAGACCGAAGTCTCTTAAATGCGGCCCCTACAAATGGTGAAAGCCAGATCAGTTAAGCGTCATTATGCCAAATTAGTTTTTATAATACACTATATTTTATCAGTGCCTTGTGAATGCATGACAGCTCTGCAAGCTTGTATTTTATTTTTACTATCCAAACAACCTTCTGCTGTTTATATAATTCTTCTATTTGGGGCTAGCAAGTTGAGTTACCATGCTACAAGGTAACTTTTGCATTGCACTGACACTTCATTTTCCCCCCTGTTGCTGCCTTATATAGTCCTATCTCTCACTGCTAGTCACACACTAGGGACAGCCATTACAGAGGAATTCTGTGGCTGTTATTGAATGGTTCTGCAGACTACTTTTCTCCAATATCCTACTTCTTTTTCTAACAGCATTGAGCCACTCTCATTTAGTTAACAGTAGAGACAGACACATGATGTATAAGAGTTCGGTCACAGGTTTATATACACAAAGTACAAGACATGGGGGTAGACACCAAATAAGATAGAAAAAAAAGAAGGTGATGATTGTACTGGTAATCAGTTTTCAAACTGGCAATGGTATTATCAATACAGTACTGATAATGAACATCAGAAGTACTGGTTACATAGCAGTGTTGTAATCAGCAGAACAATCAGCTTATCTATTAGCTAATACCAACAGTTACTTGCTGTCTACATAACTAATCTCAGGACAACTTCTGAAAACAACCCCATCTACACTTCGAAGACAATCTGAAGGCAATGGTGAATGATATCTTTATTGGACTATTAAAAAAATCAAACAAGCTAGCTTTCAATCTCACACAGGTCTTCAAGAGGTCTAGATTCCTTTAAAGGGGGATTGAACAGATTCCTGGAGGAAAAGTCCATTGCAGGTTACAAGCCATGATGGGGATGTATAATCTCCAGGCTTAAAAGGAAGGTCTCTCAAAATGCCAGATGCAGGGGAGTGGTATCAGGAGACAAGTATCTAGTTGTCTTGTGTGCTCCCAGAGGCATCTGATGGGGCCACTGTGATATACAGGAAGCTGGACTAGATGAGCCCTTGGCATGATCCAGCAGGGCTCTTCTTATGTTTTTATCAGGCTGGGCCCTGCAGAGCCATGGATGGTGCAAAGAAAAAGCTCCAAAAATTTTGACCAGGTATGTGTGCCCCTTTCCTTTAAAAGTGAATTTCGATATGAAAGCTACAAATTCAAGTCAGAGTTGTACATTTCAGATTCCATCTCTGGAAATGCTGGTTGGAATGTCTCCCCCAATTTTGTTCAATGTTGTTTTCAAAGACAGAAGCCTACCACTGGTATTAAGTGAGAGGCAAACTGATTGCTCCATCTATTACAGGATGTCTGTGAAATCAGTACTTTGAATGTTTGCTGCTAGTGATAATGAGGCCATTGTCACTTCAAAAATTCATCCCCCAATGGAACCTTTTTCACATCTTGTTTATCTCCACCTAAATACCATGTACTCAGTGTGCATAAGCCTGTGGCCTAGCTGCAGTCCTCCATGAGTCTGAGGAAGTGATTTGTAATTCATGAAAGCTCACACAGTAATAAATCTGTTAGTCTTTCTGGTGCCACAATACTTTGATTTTGGAGTTCAGTGGTTTAGGTATCTGGCTGTGAAACCAGAGGTTGGGAGTTCAGTTCCTCACTGTGCCTCCTTGAAAGGAAATGGACTCGATTCATAAGGTCCTTTCCAGCTCTGCAGTTCTAAGATTATAATTATTATGTTATGTGTGGTGAAACAGACTAACATGGATGCCTCTGAATACAACAGACACAGAATTGCTTTAAGGCTGGAACTATTCTGAATAGTTTGACTATTCTGTTTTGGTTTTTCGGTGTTTTTTTGCTTTTATTTGCTTGCTAGCTTTTTAATTATTATTTTTTTGAGAAAGGGGACTTTTTAATTTGGTTAATTTACTGGGCATTTATTTTATTAAAGTAGATCTTTTAGGGGATTTGAGGGGACTGTTTTGTTTGCTTGTTTTTGTTTTTTGTTTTTGTTTTTTCAAATAATCTTAAAGGTTTCTTTAGGGCTTTTGAAGTGCCCCAAAACATGAATAGTGAATCACAAACAGGAACCCCAAAAGAGGCTTTCTGTTTTGGGTGAAACAAAAGGATTGATATATGAAGAGTACAAAAATGAAAGAGGAAGCTTGGAAAGAACCTGTAATGTTCTTAATTGGCTCTTAAAAGCACCCTCGCTGGGTGTTTTTAAGAGCCAATTAAAGACTTGGCTCTTCAGGCAGGCCTTCCCTCCTGTCAATACTTGACTTTTACTTTTTGTCTTAATTTTCTGTTATATTTTTCCATCTTGAATAATACTAATATCATCGATTTAAATTGTTTGTTTTAATTGTTTTTACCATATTTTACTGTAAGCCGCCCAGAGTAGACATTGTCTAAATGGGTGGGATAAAAATCTAATAAATAAATAAATAAATAAATAATGAAACAAATACCAAAAAAATTGTCATGCTTATTACTGGAGTTGATCGCCCATGACCAACTCATGGAGCAAGCATTTTCAGCAAAATGCAAATTGCCCCCAAATCCTATTGCTTAGCATAATAAATTGCACTAGAGTAGGCCCATTGACGTGGTGGCGCTGTGGGTTAAACCGCAGAAGCCTCTGTGCTGCAAGGTCAGAAGACCAGCAGTCGTAAGATCGAATCCACACGACGGAGTGAGCTCCCGTCGCTTGTCCCAGCTCCTGCCAACCTAGAAGTTCAAAAGCATGTCAAAATGTGAGTAGATAAATAGGTACCACCATGGTGGGAAGGTAACGGCGTTCCGTGTCTAGTTGCGCTGGCCACGTGACCATGGAAATTGTCTTCGGACAAACGCTGGCTCTACGGCTTGGAAACGGGGATGAGCACCGCACCCTAGAGTCGGACACGACTAGACTAAATGTCAAGGGGAACCTTTACCTTTACCTTTAGGCCCATTGAACTGGGAAATTTGGATCAGTTCCATTGATTCAAATGGTCCCACTCTGTGACTTAGTTTAGCATAGTTGCAGTTATAGTAGGCTTATGGAGAAGCTGACTCACCCATTCTCCCCTGATTCAATGGGCCTATTCTCATGCAATTTACAACACTAAGCAACAGGATTTTGGCCACTATTTAGCAGCTGGGAGGAAGGATATATGCCCTCTCAGATGCTGTTGGACTGCAACATACAATTGTTATTACTGTTATTAATAGTACCAGTGTGCAGTCTGGTATTGCAAGATCTCCAAGTGATCACTCACCTTTGCTAGGTAAGCTGATGGGAATTGTAGTCGAACAGCATCTGGAGGGCTAAATCTTCCACAGATACAGGACTGCAATTCCCTGCTTAATAGGGAAGATTAAAAACCATGTCACATGCTATGCTGAGGCAGACCTGAGTTTGCCAGCAGGTTCAATATTGAGCTGCAGTCAATCATGACTACTTAACTGAGATTTATGATATATGCTATGATATATGCTTTGTTCCTTCATACTTTACACTTTCAAGTGCATGCCTAAACACTGCCTGTGAATGTCTAAAGAAAAAAAAAGTGTGTGTGTGTGTGTGGGGGAGAATAGCCTTCTAGTTCACAGAATAAATAAGCTGAATTCAGTCATTTGAGTTATAAGAATATTCATAATGAAGCGTTGTATAGTGAGCACATTCTGGTAAATGACTGCACTCCCTCCTCAAAACCCAAGCAGTACCTTGTAATGGAAAAATAAATGCTGGAACAGCTAGCTCTCAATCTGTTCCTATAAAAAGTCAAATATTTACAAAGCAGCACACTGAACCTTGAAGGTTATTGTTGAGTCTAAAAGGTTTTAATGAATATAATTGCTTTGAAACGTGCCTATTACAATACTTTTGGTAAGGTTCTGTGTGTGTGTGTGCGCGCGTGCACACATGCATACACACAAACACATGACACTAGTAAAAGAAACTTCAGTTCTGCCAGCATAAATCTATCCTTCTGTCTGCTACTGAGAGCATTTTCCTCCCATATCCAAGGCCAAAGAGGAAAGATAATTCCCAACCCCAGTGCTAGTTTTAAGTATAAATTAGAGTAGGTTCAGCGGTTCAGATTATCAGGGGCATTTAAATTTATTTGAGGAGGAAGGAATGTTATGAAGCCTTTTAATCTTGACATTGCTTAGTGGCCTAGCGGTCAGAAGCTCTGCATAACATTTAGCTAGTTGCAGCTAAATGATGAGATGCTAGGATGCATCTTGTTTCTGCAGTCAGACATGTGACCAGACCTGAGAAGTGACCTGTCACTTTTTCAATTACCTGCAGTTAGCCATAGGAAGACATAAAATGCTTACATGAACGCCAACAAGATTCTGGCCAGTATATTTTAATCCAGTATATGTTTCTACCCTGACATTCAGTGTCATGTATTGCTTAGCCTGCTGTGACTTGGAATAGGACAGATGTCCTCTTTCAAGATGGACAGTTCTCCATTTGAAGGTGTCCTTTATTCTAAGGACTGTCCAGTCTAAGTCATATTTAAAAGGAGGAAAGCAGAGGGAGATTATCAGGACCTTGAAATTGCTCATCCACAGTCAAGACCTGGACTGGGCAGCAGATTCAGCAGGCCATGGGTCACTTAAGTCACAGTCTTCCCCACTCACAAGTTATGTGTTATAATTCTGTTGAAATTATAAACAATGGGGCAATTATTCTATGTTGCATACGCACATATAAATTAGTTCATACAGTTTTATGAAAGCCAGTGCCCTCTTTCATCCTTGTTTTTGGGGACAAGCAAGTGGCCCATCCCACCTAGAATCCTGAAATAAATATCCTGATGCTAACATCATGTCCTACAGTTTGAAGGTTAGGTGCATCTTTTGACAGTTTCCATAATCATAATATTTTGGGATATGCAACATATATAGTTGTGTTCTCCAATGGTGAGAAGTAGTTGGAGAGTTCAGAAGGAAAAGCCAGCATCTAATGAACAGCATAAGGCTCTCTGTGTACTGCACATTCCTGTACATTAACTTTCACCACCCTGCTGCTTTCTACATGTGTTGGACTTAAACAGTCATCTTTCTTAACTCATGTGGGCAAGGACTGATGGGGAGTATAGCCCAACACACCAGAAGGATATGAGAATGGAAAAGGTTGTTCCATATACTTCTAAATTGAGCTTGTATTCTGCAGAGATGTACGTATATGTCTAACTGCTAATGAAAATCTCTTCAACAAGGCTGAATACAATGTAAACCTATTCAAGCAACATTATGGTTGTGACAGTAAGCACAGAATCACACTTTCCTGCTCCATTTCTGATCTCAGTATGTTCACCATTTCTGAACAGAGTATCGTAACTCAGAATGTAATATTTTAAAAACAACTCATTGGCTGGAATCCTATTTGTGTTCATGTAAGTTTTGTGTATCTTGTCGCATCTATTTATGGCTGATTGACAAGGTGCTGGGTCAGATCTCAGTTGTGCAATCAGGTGCTTGACTGAGTATGCAACTAAGACAGGCCCCAGCACCTTGGCATTTAGTTAAAAAAAAAAAGCAAAGCATGCTGCTTATCTACCACTGCATAGTTCTTAAAGCACTCTCTGGGTGGTTTACAAGTTAATTATGCAGGCTACACATTGCCCCCCCTTCCCAGCAAGCTGGATACTCATTTTACAACCTTGGAAGGATAGAAGGCTGAGTAAACCTTGAGCCGGCTACCTGGGATTGAACCCTGGGTTGTGAGCACAGTTTTGGCTGCAGTACAGCAGTTTAACCACTGCGCCACGAGGTTCCTCCTTAGTCACTTTGGAAATGTTTGCTCTTGTTTTGGACTAAAATGCTCCAGACTCATTCCATATTGACTGAGGAATTCTGAGAATTGTATTTTAAAATGAGCAATAATTTCCAAAGTTCAGACGAAAGAGGGTCATTGAGAAATAAGAGCAAATCACGGGCTGCTTGATGTTTGTAAACATAGAATCATACTTCCAAAACCTAATGCGCAACACACACACACAAAGTCCAACAAGCACCAAGCATGTTCATTTGCTGTGAAATATAGAGTGACAGCTGGAAATGAAAAAACAATATTGTTTTTAAATCTTGTCAGGCAACATTGGCTTGCATAGGCAAAATATGGAAATATTTATTTGGTTTCTTCCAAGTTTTTTCCTAGAGATTTTTACCATGCTGAAATATTTCCTAAAAAGATGCTCATTCTATCCAGAAACATTTTCCCAACTATTCCAGAGTATTATATTCTTCTGTTAGTATATTGTTACTAGTAGCGTCCTGTTCACTCTATTTGAATTAAACTTTGATCCCAGCATGGTCACAGTAAAAGCGTCCAGACAAAAAACAATATATGCAAGGAGAATTGATGACATGGTTTCCAAACAGGGAAGTCTGTGATTTAATATATCTCAGTCTTTTTCTCTACCTCCTTGCATGTCAAATTGAGAATGCAGTCCCATATGTTTAACTATTGCCAACAGCAATACGCAAGCAACCAGCTTCCATCTGCTGAAAGACATCAGATGAAAACTATGTAATATCACTCCAGAAATTGGTAAGAATTAGGCATGTGTGGAAGCCTCTAACCTGCTCTGTACACAAATAAAGGACATACAGATTGGTCCTTACCTACCCATACCCTTTAGGAGACATTCTGACCTAGTCCAGCTCCAGATTCATGACACTGTCTGTGCATTTCTGGATCTCCCTTTTTGCAAAAATCCTGCAAATGGGGGAAAACACAGATGGCTATGAGCAAGGGAGAGCCAAACAGCGCCCTGATCCAAAGACAGTGAACCTGCTTATTAAGAATCGCAAGTGTGTGAAGGTACATTGCTCTAAAACAGGAACTTTGTCACTAAAAAAGTTGTCAGAAGATGATTCTGTACAAAATGTGTAAAGTTGAGGAATAATCACTATAAATGTTACATAAACACAATGGATCTCGCCAGAGTGGGAAAGGGGCTGTGTCTAGGTTGTATGTATGCTTGGTCTATTGTCCATGTGCTAACTGTTGATGGGTAACTTCACAGCCCCTTGTCTCCACAGAGATTATCTTTGAACCAGGATGTCTTCAAATGGAAAAGTGTTGTTGGGTTTTGTTTTTCTTTTTAGCACATTTCCCTCCCCTCTATATGATAGTACATATAGCAGGGCTTCCAATGCTAATTGCAAATTACAGACAGATTCATGTGAAAGGAGGAAGTCTGGTAGATATCTGGCCCCAAGTTATTTCATAAGTCAAAATTAGTACCATGCATTTAGGCATGGACCCAAGCTGGAAAGCAGTGAAGTTGATATAGGCCTGATGTGATGTGGTCTACACGGTGCCCTTCTGACAAAAGACTAGCCACTCAGTTTCCACAAGCTGCAGCTTCAAATACTTTTCAAAGTCTCCTACAAACAGTGTGTGGCTATTATACAGTAGGATCCCTTCTATCTACTGCCTGAAAAATACTAAATAATAAACCCCAGAAATACCTATTTGTATGTATTCCCAGGGTGTATTTACCAGAGCTGGCCAATAGAGGGAGCCATAGACCATGCAATGTATATAGTGTTCAATATTTCTGCATTTTCATCTAAAGGGGGGCTTGGAACCAATCTCCCAGGGATACTGTGGTCCTACTGTACTAAATGAGAGGTTGTATTATTATTAATTGTGGCCAGTTCCTCTATTTCCAGTAAAGGGTATGGTTGACACATCAAACAAAGCTGGCAAAAGCTCTTTTGGCCTTCCAAAAACTGTACTAATTCCAAGTGCACCGTAAGACTACCCATATAATATTTCAGAAGAAGGACTATCCCTTCCAGAAAACCTATATACTGTATAAGGTTAGCCTGCTTGAACTGATGGTGACACTATGAATTAATGATGTCCAAAAACTCCTGACATTAACAGCACTGATCAAGTCTTGCAAACTAAAGGCCATGGCTTCCTTTACTGAATCAGTTCTTCCTCTTTCAGACTTCTTCTTTTTCTACTGCCTTCCGCTTCACCTAGGATTATTGTATTTTCTGATGAGTCTTTTTTTTCATGACATGCTCAAATACAATTGCCTCAGTTTAGTAATTTTAATTTCTAGTTAGAGTACAGGCTTGATTTGCTCAAGAATTCAAGTATTTGTCTTTCTGGTGGACCATGGTTTCTATAAAGCTCTTGTCCAACTCCATGAATGTTTTTTCCCCCCTGTCAGCCTTCTTCACTGTCCAGCTTTCACATCCATACATAATAATTGGAGAGTGCCACAGCATAGATGATCTTGGTCTTGGTCTCCAGTGATATTTTCTTATTTTCTTTCCTAGTTCCTTTATTGCTGTCCTTCTGAGTTTCAGTCTTCTGATCTCTAAGTTGCAGTCTTCATTTGGATTGACGACTGAACAGATGTACAAAAAATCTAACAATTTTGAGGGTTTTTTAATGTTAAGTGACTCTTCTGTACTAATGATTTTTCCTTCTTAAAGTTCAGCTGTAATCTTGGCTTTTCACTTTCTTCTTTAACCTTCAACAATGGTCCTTTGTCATCAATGTTTTCTGCCAATAATATTGTGTCATGTACGTTATGTTAAATTACTGACATTTCTTTCACCAATTTCACCCCTCTTTCTTCTCAGTCTAATCCACCTTTTCATATGATATGTTGTATATATAGATCGAATAGATTGGAAGATAAATACACCCTTATCTAATACCTTTGCCTATGGGAAACCATTCTTTTCCTTCATATTTTATCCTAACACTAGCTTCTAGTCCAGAGTATAGGTTATGCATTATGACAACCAAATGAAGAGACACACCCATTTCTTTTAGAACAGTCCATAGCTTTTCAAGATCTACAAAGACAAAGCCTTTCCTGTAGTCTATAAAGCACAAACTGTTGTGTTTTTTTTTAAAAGACTTTGATACACTGCAGTATTCAATGTATGTTACCTATATCACAATGATAGTGAAGAATAAACTCAGAACATGGTGTGTGTGATTGGACTGGTTAGGGGACAGGAGTAATTGTATCTTAATAAATAATTCTTCCAAGCTTTGGATAACCTTAATGAGTGTGGTGCTGTACACTTTTATTGTCATGCTTTTAATTCTTTTAACCCAAACATATTTTAAGATTGTAAGATATTTAATTGTATTTTAATGTTATACATCTTTATCTGTTTTTTAAAACTGTCACATTGTGAATCATCTTGAGTGCCAGCTTGGGAGAAAGGCATGCTAGAAATTGAATAAATACAAATAAACAAATAACATGCTCCTTTTTGGATATTGTAAAGTAATCATGAATAAAGGTCTTTATGGCTCTATTAAAATACCACAGGGAAATAAAACAAAAACAAAACCCAGCTAGTTCTTTCCTAGAATCTATGTAATAACCAAGACAATAAGGAAATCATAATTTTCAAGGTGTGTTCTCAAACTGGTGATGTCACAGCTTTGGCAGCCCTGATTAGGATCTTGCAAGGTAAGAGGAGGATCTGGGGCAAACCAAGCATAGGCTAACCTTCCCCAAATTAGGGGCTTTGTGTGGCTCAGTTACTTCCTGGGGATGCTGGAAGTTGTTGTGCAACATGTTCAGAGAACACCAGGTTAGGGAAGACTGTAATAGTCAAAAGGATATAGGGTGTGAATCAGTCCACCATTATAGCAGGCAAGATAGGACAGTGGATGGGATAAGATAGGACAGGTCATTGGGTAGCTCCAAACAGACAATCTGGAGCTTGGTCTACACAGAGTCACAGCTCAGATTATTTATCTTCAGCACCACACCCTTCCTGTACAGTGGAACTCCTAAAAGATCTATAACTCATGCCTTAAGGCCAGCAGTGTCACCCCATGTCAATGCCTTTCTGCAGCATTGCCAGAATTGTTGAGTAGGTGAGTGTGACGAAATGCCTAAAGGTGACGTCATTCCTGCCTGTCAGTCACAGGAGCTCTAGAGGGAGGAGCCAAGGATAGAGCAGGAGGGGCGGAACCAAGGGGACAGTTAGACAGTTGGAGGGTTGGAGCTTAGTGAGGAGAAGAGTTAGAGTGATCTGAATAGAGAGTTAGGAAAGTGAATTAAGAGCAAGGTTATTAGATTGAACAAGCAGGAATGAGAATGTTGCCAGGACGTTCTAATACTAAGTTTTAACATAGCTTGAATGTAAAATGATTATAAAATGATTATGCCTTATGTAGCCGCCATGGTCCTGACGCAGCAGGTTGACAATTCGCGGAGGCCAGTTGCCTACCTCTCAAAGTTACTGGACAACGTGACGAAGGGTTGGCCCTCATGCTTGAGAGCAGTCGCTGCGACCGTCCTCCTGGTGAAGGAGGCGCAAAAGTTCTCGTTGGGAGCCCATATTGCCGTACATGTACCACACGCAGTGGCAACTGTGCTGGAGCAAAAGGGAGGTCTCTGGCTGTCGAACGCGCGCCTTACCAAATATCAGGCGCAGCTCCTAGACTGCCCAGAACTCCGGCTGGTCACGAGCACTTGCCTTAACCCTGCCACTCTTCTCCCGACCCCGCAGGCTGAAGGGGAGCCCATCTTGCATGATTGCATTCAAACAATTGACACTGAGTATTCCAGCAGGAAGGATCTCAAAGATTCTCCCTTGCCATATCCAGATGGCTCATCTCGGAGGACAATCCGTCATTAACACATTTAGAGATAAGCAGATGCTACACCAAATACACAAACTTGGCAGACTTATTGACTCCACAAACCCACAGGTCCAAGAGGAGAGGTTTGGGATACAATTTGGATATTTTCTTACATCTATCACGGCAAATAGAATGGCCCAATGGGCACCCAGGAAGATTTTAGATTAGGGTTTAGGAGACCAATAGGGGATGCTGTGCTTTATTGTCCTTTGTGTAAGAAACTTATAAAATGCTTTACCAATAGTTGATGAGGGCCCCCGGTCCGCTTTTTAGGAATGGAGCCCAGCTATATGCTCAATAAATTGGCTTACATATAGACTGATCGATGCACCGTCTTGTCTGTTATCCCCGCCGGAGAATCAGGACCGAAATTGGGTGGTAACAAGAACACCTAGAATAAGATAGATATTGAGTGATTGAAATTATATAATAAGCCTGAATATATGTCCCATCCTATCCAAACCTAATCAAACCCCTGATACAGTGATTACGTGATTTACTTTGTGATTTGATGAATAATAAAAGATTATCTGTTATTCCAACCAACTGATTCTGAAGTTCAATAAGCCTTGCATATGGCAGCACATGTGTCTAACACACATAGGTGGTATTAAGTAAATAATACCTGGTGGCAGCGAGACAAATCAAGAGGGAGAGAACCTTTGTGAGGGCCACAACAAACAGAGCCACAAGGGCGATCTCCACAGTGAGGCTTGCTGTTCTTTGGGGAAATCTGACCCAGGAGATAATGTCTCCTGGTTTGGTGGGGACTTGGAGCTTGACATGAGGATCTGAGGAGGGATTTTGGCCTACAAGGCCTGTGGCTGAGCACATAGAATCCAGTACTTCTACTGTTTGGTTGGTCCCTCTACCCTCCTGACTTGGTTGGCTTCTCTCACTCTGTTTCTGAGGAAGTTAACCATTGTTTGTATTTGAGATCAAAATACTGGTGAAGACCTTGCTGTTCATGCAGAAGGAATAAGTTTAACAATGCACACAGCTATTCCCAAGCAGTGCATGTTCGAATGGTGTGTTTGTTGGAAGTGGGAGGAATTGTCTTTTTCCTGGGATAACATCTTGCATTCCAAATGCCAGGAAAATGTGATCTTACCCATCAGAGGCACTAAGATGGGAAGAGCTGATAGATCATATGCAATAAATGTGTATAAATTAGGCTTTCACTATGCTGTTCACTGATAATTTGAGAAAGCTTCATAGTCAGATGGCACTGTTCCTTTGACTTAGATGGAATTGTTACATAACTTTTTTTTACATCAGAAGGGCTATGCATGAAAAATTAAGTTCAGGTACTTTAGTGAACTGGAGTTTAGCTATAAATATTTAACAGAGAAGGGAATACGGCATGTTTCAGCCACCTGGAATAGGGGATATGGGTCAGCTTATGTGTTAGTTATAGGACAATAAAAAGATATAACAGTGAAATATTTGCCATTTGTGCTTCACTAACTATTTTTAACAAATTGTTCTGCTCATTGTCTATGAAGCTATGTAAGCAAACATCCAGTTTTAAGTGATTTCCCCCCCTTCCATTGTTTTCTTAGGCAATTTGGGGTTCTCTGTGATATATTATTAACATAACCAAATCAACTGTTTAGACTGTGATTCCCAAGTATTAACATGTATTTTACAGAAGTATTAACATTAGAAGTTACTGAAGTAGTAACATCTGAAAAAAGAGTTGAGATCTTGGGTGTTTTGTCTTCCAAATATTTTACCAAGTAGCAGATTAAATTTGGTACCCCATTTTATTTCATGTATTTTTGTAAAAAAAAAATGCCTCTAGTAGTTAAATGTTTTATTTGATTTTGCTTAATGGTCTTTTAAGAGCTTGAATGGAAACTGGTTTTCTATACTCTTTCCTAAAACAATGAGAACCCTGGACACAGTGGTGTTGGGCCTTAGATTGTGGTGAAAACAATGTGACACTGATAGATGTATCTTCAAATATGACTCTATCAGTGGAGAACTTCCAGAGCAACTTTGTGGATA
This sequence comes from Intellagama lesueurii, assembly GCA_037013535.1. Taxonomy (NCBI): domain Eukaryota; kingdom Metazoa; phylum Chordata; class Lepidosauria; order Squamata; family Agamidae; genus Intellagama; species Intellagama lesueurii. The sequence continues at coordinate 177,584,232 of JBAJHW010000005.1, read as the reverse complement.
TGCGGCTTCAGATCTAGACTGTATTTTCACTGCTGAGAAGGGGTGATGGGGTGGAGACAGGTGGATGAAGGTGCCTGAGAAGGGAAGAACAGGCATGCACCAAATCCTTATTCCTGCAGGCCCCATTGTCACTTTTGCTATTGGCATGACGCTATGCCAGCTCCAGAGATTGTCAAAAGCCGCCCATTTACTCAATGGATAGAAAAGTCAATTCTCCTTGCCCATCCTGCCTTGGGGGAGCATAAGATTTAGGCTGACTGCATATCGAAATGCTACAGTGTGTGCATTGCATGAAACCTTTGAATGGAACACTGTCACTCAGGTGCCATGGTGCTTTATGGCACATATGTAGCTCTTTCTGGTACAGTGTTGGCACAAAGCACCCTTGAAATGTACACGGTGTGTGCATAGTACTTATGATGAAAAGGCGTTTTTCACAGAAACAACCATGTTGCACAAAGCAACTGTGTCTCTGATTGTGCAGTAGGTAAGCACTTTGCTAGTATTTCTTTAGAGTGTAGAAAGAGCAGTTCTAACAAGCATCTCGTTGAGAGAAAGGGGAGTGTATCAGGACATGACACATGTTTAAAATAAGTATATGTTGCTTGTTGTGCAAATCCAGAGCTTCACCAGGAAGGTTTTGGAAGGTGCAGTCCAAGCACTGTCACAATCAGAGAATCATATCCACTCCCAAACTTTGCTCTGAATGTGAGTGTATCTCCTGATATACAGAAGGACCCTATATCCATGGAGGATTGGTTTCAAGCCTTCCTGTGGATGCTGAAAAACACGAATTGTAGTGAACCATATTTTAATAATGTGCCCTATACATAGAATGGTCTCTGACTCATGCTAGTGGCCAGTTCTGGTAATGACATTGTGGAAATATATATCTCTAGCGAATACTATGCATAACATGGTCTCTCGGTCCCTCTAGTGGCTAGTTTTGTTAACTTAATCTTTAGAAATATATATTTCTTGGAATTTTCTTTTAACATTTTTATTGTTTTCAAAGTAGATAAGTGAATCACAGATACTGATCCCATAGATAAGAGGGTCCTACTGTATAAATTAAAATTGACTCTTTCAAGAATCAACATGATTGCAATCCCAAGAAAATTAGGTATATATTCTTTCGGATTTGGGGCCAAATTCCAAGCCTATTCCTTGTTGTTGTTTAGTCATGTCCGACTCTTCGTGACCCAACTCCGGGAGGCAGTGGAAGACAGGAGGGCCTGGCGTGCTCTGGTCCATGGGGTCACGAAGAGTCGGACATGACTTAACGACTAAACAACAAACAACAACAGCATAAGTTGGTGGGTTTAACAGGTGCTTTAGTTTTGAAACAAGCAGCCGATAAGCAAAGCTGACTCAGTTTCAGAATTACAGTGCACAATATAATCCTAGAAAAGAGACCAAGTTTCAGTAAAATCTATGATAAATGGATTAACTTTTCTACCTGGACAAAATGTTGACTGAACTATAGCCACTACATTAAAGCTGGACGAACAGGGGGAAAATACAGTGTTTGCCAGAGTTAAAACTGTAAAACATGGAAAATTTTGTTGAGCAGCTGAGTGCAACAGATGGAGTGATCTTAAGGGAAATAAACAAAGTTTGGGAAAGCAAGCAACATGTTCTAGCAGTCACCAGTGATCTCACAATGTTAAAAGAAAAGTCAAATGCTTAGTAGAAGCTAAAACGGTTCCAAAATTTGACCAACAGCATCCTATAAGAGAGAGATGAACAAATAGAATAGAGGAAGAAAAAGAAGATTGAGTTGAAAGCCTGATCTTAGTAAAAATTCTAATAATAATAGTTTATTATTCTTTTGGATTACTAGTAATTGCTTACTACATTGCTTACTACATTACATTGCTTCAGGAAGCTGGAAAGGAGAAGTACCTATTATATCACAATGGGAATCTAGGTAGCGGAGTAGAATTACACATGCTTCTATGATGAGTGAGTAAGCCTGGGTTTAGATGGCAATTTGCTTCATTAATTGAAGACAGTCTGTTGTCTTCATTTGTGTTCAGTGCTCTGGGTTGAGCAGGACTTGGTCAGAGACTGGAAACGTTGATTTTATTAACTACACCTGCTAGAATCCAACTGCCAGCAAATTACACCATTTTGAATGTACTTCAGGAAGTGTTTAATCATTTATACAAAAGAAAAAATGGGAAGACACCTCACAGTAGTGCATGCACTAATGGGATGACATATAAATCAAACAAACTGAGTCATACTTCTAGTTAGAATTTGTCCATTTCTGTTGAGGTTCATGCACAACATGATTCTTTGATTGCATTTTTTAAAAAATTAGGACACAGTACATCCAGAGTTCAAATTGGTTGATAATTATCCTAGGATGAATGCCTTGAGACTTGCAACCAGGGTTTAGTTTCATAATTGATGGTGTCAGTCACTGATCTGCAAAGAAATCACATAGTTCTCTGTATTTGTTTAGTCATGTTGACATGGGTTTTTTTATGGAGGTGAAAAGGTGCATTATTGGGTGTGGTTGATGCTTACAAAGAGAAGAATGTTGAGACTGGGAAAGGATCAGCAATTTTAAAAAAGCTCCTAGAATCTGTCTACTGGAGGAGTCTGCCTGCTAAGCTAGTTTGAGTTAAATCTCCACCCTGCCACCAGAACATCTGGAAGGTATTCTCAGTTAGTTTTGATTGAAAATGGGTAAATCTTTCTTTCCTTTGACTTGGAAATGCAAATAAATACAAATATTGAAATGTATAAAGATGTACTACTTCTATATAGTACCATGTACTATATAACAAATAATAGCAAATGATTTGCTAGGACTTTTTCTAAAGTTTTAATGGAATAAATAACTTGCATGGTGACATCTCAAAAAAGCATAAAGGGTGCTATTCGTTGTTTGTTGATTATTGGTGTATACCTTCATAACTGTAGCATTTGTCTACTATTCAACCCTTCCCTCAGAGCTTAGCTGCAGTCCTCACAATAGCTGATGGAGGAGGAAGCTGATTTTCCCAGCAAAAATGTATGAGCTCTCTATGTCCCCTCTGTGTATCTGTGTGACACAGATGAGTAGACAAACACAAATACAACCACCCACATTTTTAACATTTGAGGGGGGTGGCCATGCTGAGAGCCTGCACCTCCAAATTTACCACTACACCAGTGGCTTCATTTTGCTTATTTGGAGAATTGAAGCTATACTTCCTTTTTTTTTTTTTTTTTTTTTTTTTGCTGCAGGATTTGGTACCAAAGTTGTGCTACTAAACTGGTTGCCAACTTTCTGCTGAACGTCTCGCAACCATTAATATTGTCAGCTTTGGGTATTTTAAGTGTGCTGTTAAAAGAGGAAATCCTCATGTGTCATGTCAGTTATGCTTGCTTAACACGATCTGGCTTTTTGTCCAACAAAGCACACAATTTTTCCCCCTGTTGCATTAAACTTTTCTGAAATGTCTTCGTATCACATTATGTAGTGCAATCGAGTGTAAAGCAACCTCTTGACACTTGCTTTAGTTTTGTCAAGTTCTGTTTGCAAATTCAAAAGGACCTGACATAAATAGCTGTCACCGCTTCCTCATTACTAGCAACACACTGTGCCACATGAGTTTGGGTACAGACAGGGAAACTACTAAAGTCTTATCTCCAAAGTGATTGCAATTGTTTTGCTCTCCTATTGTCCCTTATTTCGTTTGCACATGTTATCTAATCATTCACTCAAGTAACAATTGCACCATTTCCAGAACAAGGCAGCTGGGATAGGATGTCACCTATTTGCTTAATGGCCCTAATCTAAAAGAGTCTGAATACATGGGAGAGTTAGAAAGGTCAATCTTCTCCTTTCTGCAATCACAAAAGATAAAGCAACAATACATGAAGTGATAATCTGGGTGAAGGAAAATTATGTTTAAAAATATTTTTAAAAGAAAAAAAACCAAGAACGGGATATTTCCCCCTTTCAGTTTTTCCCACATTGAATTTTTAGAATTTAATTTCTTTCCATCCCAGATATGAAGACACTTGTACATTTTGGCAAATTCTTCAACAAATTTGCAAGTTTTGACAATTTTTTCAAAAACAAACTGGAACCAATTCTCACCCAGCCCTATTAAAGTGTATAGTGATACATCCCTTGTTCAGCCAAACAAAATAGACCTTAAAAGTAATATATATTGATGCAATACCTTTCACTGGATAATCTCTATAATTTAGACAACTTTTTGAACCCTGCAAAATACAGAGACAGGCCTTGTTTCATTTTAAGGATTAATACATATAATGGGAAGGATCCAGGATCCATTTCCCAAAGGTACAATGGTTCTGCTTATGGATGCAATCTCACTTCATTCATCAGGGGCCCCTGGCATTCTGCTCAGCACTTTCAGCAGGCCAGAACTTCTGCCATGGGGAGCAGGAGGTGGAGTTGTACACACCTAAATCAGGATTCAACCCATAGCATCAAGAGCTTTCATAGAATACATTTCCACTGCGGTCCCTGAATGCCCCATTCACTGAAATATGTGGGAAATGTACAAGTCCCTTCATTGGGAAAAAGGCGGCCTATAAGTGACAGACAGACAGACAGACAGACAGACAGACAGATAGATAGATAGATAGATAGATAGATAGATAGATAGATAGATAGATAGATAGATAGATAGATAGATAGATAGATAGATAGATAGATAGATACAAACATACATACAAACAAACATGCATATCATCTTCAACTTGCAGCCCATGTCTGCCCTTTTTTACTTCTGTTTTCTTATCACAGAAAACCACAGGGGAAAAGATGTAAATAGACATGCATTTCAATTAGGAGCAGTGTCTAGCATGCCTGAACTGCAATCTTGACATGCCCTATGAGAATTTCTTTAATCAGATACATGGAAACTGTGACTTTATGTTTTCACTTGTATTTCTGGAGGATCATGTAGTCCTTGCTCACCAGGCCTCCCCTCCCCAACTAGGACCTCCCCATATTGAATGGGTATGTCCAAGGAAAGAGCACAACAACTTTGGGCTGAATGTAGGTACAGCTGTCTTTGTGATCAAGAACCTACTTGTGTGTGTGTGTGTGTGTGTGTGTGTGTGTGTGTGTGTGTGTGTTTAAAGGCATTCATTAATATTACAGAGAGGGAGGGAGCAAAGTTACAGAATTTTTAGAACTTGATGATGAATCATTTGCAGTGCCAGCATATGTTATCATGGGCACAACTCCACAGGAATTTCTCCTGACTTAAGTCTTGTGAAAATGATAATGGTCTACAGAGGAGCGCCCATTCATATGACCTTAGAGGGAAGAAATATATAAATTGCAACCCCATTATTTTGGCTGTGAAGGAAGTAAATGGAATTCTGAATCTGTGCAGTGTGAAAGCTTCACACCTATGGAGGAGTAACACTATAAGTGCCCCTTCCAGGCTTTCTGATCTCTTGACAACATGTCAGTGTTAATGTTTGTGATTTATTCTGACAATCCAGAGCTTGGAAAATTGACTCTTTCCCAAGTGATTCTTAGCATATTGTCTTGGCAAAGTATACTCCCAGTTTCTTCTATCATTTTATAAATACGTTTCAGTAAATGAAATTAAAAACAAAACAAAAACAGATGCATTTTCTTAAAATACATTTCTTTCCTTCAGTTATTTAGGAAAGCTGCTCATTTCTTTTCCTGACATTGCTGAAAAAGGTATGGTGTATGTGCACCATTATCATTCTATCTTTGAGTAAGACAAAGTAGTGTCATGAATAGCTAGCTCCAGTGGTAGAGTGGACATGTTATTTAATTATACCAGTTTGACAACACCTTAGCTGTTATAGTTCAGTCCTCAGTTATCCTGGGATTTTTAGTTTGGTGAGGTACTTAGAACTTTCTGTTGCAGTTCACATTGTCTATAGCAGACAATGACCTCACTGAACTCTAAATTCCAGGATTCCATCAGATGGAACCATGAGAGTTAAAGGGGCATCAAACTGATCTACCTGTATAATGGAGATATACTCTGTGCATCCAGACTGTGATCCTGCAAACCTGCTCATGAGTGTTTAGTCAATAGCAGGAGCGGAGCTTCTCACTTTTACCAAGGGAATGCCTTTCCATAAATTGTCCCTCATTGTTCTGGAAGATACTGGGATGTAGTCCTCTGGAGCTGCATGCTATTTTCTTGGCACCCCCCTCCCCCACGTTGCAGTTGTAAACAATTGCTTAGGTGATGGTGGGGCAGTCAGCTGTTTTCTGTTTCCTTTTTATGTGGCTGTCACAGTGACAATTCACATGGAAAATATCCATGCTGTGTAGGTGGCATTGTACCACGGTACTGATAAGACTATGTCTGTGTGATATGCTTTGTCAGTCTTATCAACAAAACTTGTGGGCAACTCAATTAATCACAGTGCTAGAATGTGACAAGCAATTGATGTAGAGTCTAGTGCCTGAATGCCAATCAAATGGTATCTTGGGTTTTGGCTATGCTGGATATGGCAGCTTAGAATATTAATTTTTGAAAGGATTCGTTACCACTACTCATGGGTCATTGCCCCCAATCACCCATTACATTCTTTAATACATTATTTGTTACTTTTTCATTATACCAGCACATTCAAAATGGGAATTCTTAGCCAAATGCTCCTTGGTTGTTACTGTTTTAGAGCAGGGGTCCCCAACCTTTTTAACCCCATGGACCGGCTGGGGAAGGCAGGCACCCCCTCGTACGCATGCGAGAAGGAGCATGCTCTCTCTCTTGCGGGCTTGTGCGTGTGCATGAAGGAGCGTGCACTCTCTCTCTCGGGCTTGTGCGTGTGCGCGAAGGAGCGGGAGGGTGCTCGCGCAGACACTTGTGCGGATGCACAAATGGCGGCGCTGCGCTTGTATGGGCGCTCGTGTGCATGCACAAACAGTGGAGCAGCACTCGTGCGGGCACTCGTGCGCATGCGCAAAAGGGTGGGGGAGCGGTTGTGTGGGTTCTGGCACGTGCGCGCATGCACAAAGGGGCTATGCGGGGGGTAGTGTGTGCGGGGGGGGGTCTGTCTCCGCGGCCCGGTCCGGCTCAGGCCACAGACCGGCACAGGGCCGTGGACCGGGGGTTGGGGACCTCTGTTTTAGAGGACAGAAATCATATGAGTAGTTGAGCAAATTAAACTTTATAGCAGGGCTGGGTGACATGTAGATCCCATACTACATAAAATCCACCATCGGTGTTTGTATGGTTTCTACATGATTCCGTACTATTGCTAAATCTGCTCTCCTATCACCAGAAGTTACACAGCTGCTGTAAGTGTTGCCTCTACCAAAAGCAGTTAGCAAAAAAGCCCCAAACATAAACGCAATACAGTCTCTCCTAACCTACCACTGCCACCTAAAGCCCTATCATTGCTACAAAAATTTGCTTTACCTCCTCTCCTAATCTTTTCGTTCTGAGCTGCTGTGGGTCATGCAGGACAACACTCTGTTATTGTACTGCACCACCAGACCACCCCAACAGGGCAAGGGTGCTACAACTGAAGAATTATCTGGTTGTGGCAGTGCAACCACCTCCTAACATCAAAAAGTGGGTCCCCACCTATTTATTTAAGAGATGCAATAAGAAAAATGGTAGTAACTAAAGAAAGTTTATTAAAGTCGCTTCATAGCCCATTTTTTTAACCAATAAAATGATTTAAAAATCTCACTCTCATTTTCTTTCTGCAATATTGTGTAAAAATCTCGTGAAAACAGGTTCAAAGGTTTTAAACATTTCTCATAGTGGTTGTTGGAGGAGGGCAGAGGGGAGATGAAATAATGTTTGATAGTGAAATTCTATGCATGCATAATGAGAAGGAAGCACACTGAGTTCAGTGGAACGTACTCCCAAATAAACCTTCTGAAGAATCAGCAAAATGATTTGGAGAAACAAAATCAAACAGGGAGCACTTCTTGAAACCATTTCTCTTCAAAAGTCAATTTTACAAAGTTTTGGGCAAATCATTGTTTCTTCCCTGCTATGTTTTATATGCCCTTGAATATGCTCAAGACCATCTCCTCCAAAACTATCCCTTGTAGAAGGAAATGTGTTGTAGTCAAGTAGGTTGAGCTCGCTTGTCATTCTTTATCAACTTGTAAGGAAATGCAGTATTTCATAGAATCATAGAATAATTGAATTGTAAGGGGCCAAGAAGGCCGAGTCCTACCCCCTGCTCAATGCAGAAATCCAAATCAAAGCAGATCTGACAGATGCTTGTCCAATTTTCTCTTCAATGCCTCCAGCATTGGACAGCTCACCACCTCCCAAGGTAACTGGTTCCATTGTCGTACTGCTCTAACAGTTAAGAAGTTTTACCTGATATTCAGCCTTAATCTGGCTTTCTGTAGCTTGAATGCATGATTATTTCCAAGAACATGGATTGAAAACTACTGTTTTATGCTGTTTGAAACCTCTTCTTTTTTCCAACATTTGTTGAGGACCTAATGTGGGTTTCAACAATTCATATTTACAAGTAAACTCCAACTCTGAAATGTATGTTCTAAAGACTCACACTCTCCCACACATGGTGTTTACTTTAAAGGAGCCATCATTGATCAGCAAAAACTCAAACACCTATGGGCAAATAAACACTTTGGATGGAAGATTGCTTCTTTTGTTTTGTTGTTGTTTAGTCGTTTAGTCGTGTCCGACTCTTCGTGACCCCATGGACCAGAGCACGCCAGGCCCTCCTGTCCTCCACTGCCTCCCGGAGTTTGGTCAAATTCATGTTGGTTGCTTCGATGACACTGTCCAACCATCTCATCCTCTGTCGTCCCCTTCTCCTCTTGCCTTCACACTTTCCCAACATCAGGGTCTTTTCCAGGGAGTCTTCTCTTCTCATGAGATGGCCAAAGTATTGGAGCCTCAGCTTCAGGATCTGTCCTTCCAGTGAACACTCAGGGTTGATTTCCTTCAAAATGGATAGGTTTGTTCTCCTTGCAGTCCAGGGGACTCTCAAGAGTCTCCTCCAGCACCGCAATTCAAAAGCATCATTTCTTCGGCGGTCAGCCTTCTTTATGGTCCAGCTCTCACTTCCATACATCACTACTGGAAAAACCATAGCTTTGACTATGCGGACCTTTGTCGGCAAGGTGATGTCTCTGCTTTTTAAGATGCTGTCTAGGTTTCTCATCGCTTTCCTCCCAAGAAGCAGGCGTCTTTTAATTTCGTGGCTGCTGTCACCATCTGCAGTGATCATGGAGCCCAGGAAGGTAAACTCTGTCACTGCCTCCATATCTTCCCCTTCTATTTGCCAGGAGGTGATGGGGCCCGTGGCCATGATCTTAGTTTTTTTGATGTTGAGCTTCAGACCATTTTTTGCACTCTCCTCTTTCACTCTCATTAAGAGGTTCTTTAATTCCTCCTCACTTTCTGCCATCAGAGTGGTATCATCTGCATATCTGAGGTTGTTGATATTTCTTCCGGCAATCTTAATTCCGGCTTGGGATTCATCCAGTCCAGCCTTTCGCATGATGTATTCTGCATTTAAGTTAAATAAGTAGGGGGACAATATACAGCCTTGTCGTACTCCTTTCCCAATTTTGAACCAATCAGTTGTTCCATATCCAGTTCTAATTGTTGCTTCCTGTCCCACATATAGATTTCTCAGGAGATAGATAAGGTGGTCAGGCACTCCCATTTCTTTAAGAACTTGCCATAGTTTGCTGTGGTCCACACAGTCAAAGGCGTTTGTGTAGTCAATGAAGCAGAAGTAGATGTTTTTCTGGAACTCTCTGGCTTTCTCCATAATCCAGCGCATGTTAGCAATTTGGTCTCTAGTTCCTCTGCCCCTTCAAAATCCAGCTTGTACTTCTGGGAGTTCTCGGTCCACATACTGCTGAAGCCTGCCTTGGAGGATTTTGAGCATAACCTTGCTAGCGTGTGAAATGAGTGCAATTGTACGGTAGTTGGAGCATTCTTTAGTACTTCCCTTCTTTGGGATTGGGATGTAGACTTCTTTTGTTTACATAGGCCCAAATCCAACATAAGTCCCAATGATAGAAAACTCATTGAATCAGTGATGAGCATTAGTACATTCTTATTAATTCAATGATCTATTTTTGTTGGGATTTGCAGGTGCATTTATGTGCAGGAAGCCAGGTGTGTTAAAAAATATAAAATAAAAGCCTTACTGATTGTTTTCATAATGTATAATATTCATGGTTTACTGAGTTATACATATATTTCACGTTTATGGTTTTACAGTTATACCTTATGGCAGCCTTCTCTGATCTGGTATCCCCAAACTATGTTGGATTACAGTTCATTGTCAGTAATGGTATAGGATGATTGTGAGGGTTCGATTTGTGCTTTAGCCTCATTACCAAAAAAACCAGGAGACGGTTTTATCTCAAAATTCAAACTGGGATTTATTACATCCTTTAACTGTAAATCATTGATTAATGGTTCAGTTCTTAACTTCTCCTGCGACATCAACGGACGTCTCAGGGGTATCCACGATTCTTGCTCAAAAGGGTTCAAAGACTTGGTTTCCCAAGGTCCCGGTAGGAAGGGGTCCGGAGACAACGGACGTTGGTCCTCATCTTGATCTTCTAATAACGGTAGGGTCTCCTCCCCTCCATCTCGGATCCAAAACAGCTCCTTCTCTCGTCCCAGGGAACCCCACGGTCCTGGTGGCACAATCTCCTCCTCACTTCCTCCGCTCGCCATTGTCGTCTTTCCTCGGCCTCTCTGGCCACCAGTTCCCTTTCTTCCTTTAACCTTCTTCTCCACTCCCTGGCCTCGGACTCTCCCCAATACGAGGGTCGTTGTGGCAGACCCCTCCTTCTTCTATAATCTGCCTCCTCTCGAGGCACCTTTACTTTTTCCCATTGTCTCGTCCAGGGATCCTCTACCCAAATTAGCTCCCAGCCTCCTGGTATGTTGTCCCTCTCTCCCCTTTTTATATCCCCCATTCCCGCCTCAATCACGGGCCTCCCCTTTTCTTCCTTTCCCGCCAATTCTCCTTCAGTCTGAGTGGCTACTGACAAACCCCGGAAGTTCTCTTCCAGTTCCCGGGTATCTATTCCCTGGTGTACCCTCTCTTGTGGAGCTGGCGGCGGAGTGGTCTGCACTTCTCGGGAAACCTTAGGGATGGACGGCACTCCGATGAGAGCCTCTATACTCTCATCACGCCTCTCACATACCCCCCCATCCAAGAGGGCCGTCCTCTCTTCCTCACTTCTGGCCCATGGTCCCTGCCGAGAAAAATAATCGACATTAGCATGCTCGGTTCCTTTTCTATATTGGACCGTGAAAGCAAAGGGTTGTAATGCCAAATACCACCGGGTAAGCCGAGGATTGGTTTCCTTCATTCTACACAGCCACTGCAGAGGGGCATGATCAGTTATTAAGGTGAATGGGGCCCCTTGAAGATAATATCTTAGGGCGTGAGTAGCCCATTTGATCGCCAGCGCCTCTTTTTCAATCACTGCATATTTTTGTTCCCTTGGCGTGAGCTTTCGACTAAGATATAATACTGGGTATTCCACCCCCTCTCTTACTTGGGACAATACTGCACCAAGGCCTTTCTCAGACGCGTCGGTGAACAGAGAAAAGGGATAATTGAAATCCGGGGCGAATCTAATGGGCAACTCACATATAATAGTTTTCAGTGTTTCAAAAGCTTCTTCTTGTTTTTCTCCCCAAATTACCCATCGGCTAGCTCTTTTACGGGTCAAGTCTGTTAACGGGGCTGCAATACTTGAAAATCTCGGTATAAACTGCCTATAGTATCCTACCAATCCTAGGAACTGCTGGACTTCCTTCTTTGTCTTTGGGCGGTACCATTGAGATATTTTTGTCACTTTTTCTTCCTGAGGTTGTATTTCTCCCTGTCCTACCTTAAAACCCAGATAGTCTACTTTAGGCAGGGCTATTTTGCATTTTTTGGGATTTACGGTCAAACCTGCTTTTCTTAACTCAGTTAGTACCCGCCGCAGATGGCTTAAGTGTTGTTCCCAGGTGCGGCTATATATTATTATGTCATCAATATAGGCGGCCGCACAGTCTTGAACTGGCTCTAACACTTTGTCCATCAGACGTTGAAAAGTTGCCGCGGCCCCGTGCAACCCAAAAGGCATTTTTACAAATTGATACAAACCCTTTGGGGTACAGAAGGCTGTTTTTTCACGATCTTGGGGTCTTACTGGTGTCTGCCAATAACCCTTAGTCAGATCGATGGAACTCAGGTAAGTAGCACTCCCTAAATGGTCTAACAAATCACCCACCTTGGGCATGGGGTACGCATCGAACTTAGACACAGCATTGACTTTCCTAAAATCTATACAGAAGCGCATGGACCCGTCGGGTTTGGGAACCATCATGGGGAAGCTTCGCCAGGGACCTTTGGCGGGTTCAATCACCCCCAGTTGTAGCATCTCCTCCACCTCAGCTTCGATGACCCCTGCTAGTTGTTTGGGCCAGGTCCTCCCGGACGAGCGTACTATCACTCCTGGTTGGGTGTCAATAACATGTTCTACCAAACGGGTGCACCCTGGAGTCTTAGAAAATACTTCTGGGAATTCCTTTTCTATCTGTAGGATTTGTCCCCTTTGATTTTGATCCACCTGTTCATCTATCACTAATGTACTATCTGTTGTTATTTCGGTACTCTCTGGCCCTAGCTCTTCCTCTACTTCTGATCCATATAGACATTCTCTGTCTATCCACCTTTTTAATAAGTTTACATGTAGTACCTGTTTTTTCCTTTTCCTATCCGGAGTCTCTATCTCATAGTCTACTTCGCTAACTTTTCTTACTACCTTATAGGGTCCGTGCCACTTGGCGAAGAGTTTGGATGAGACTGTGGGTAGCAATACTAACACTTTTTGATCTGCCTCAAATTCTCTGGGCTTCACCCTTTTATCGTATCCTGTCTTCTGCCTAACCTGTGCTTGGCCCAGGTTGTCTTTAGCCAACTCCCAGGCCACCATTAAACTGTTTCTCATGTCTACTATTTGTTGTAATGCATTCTGGGAGTGGTCTTCTCCTTCTTCCCACTTTTCCCTTATCAAGTCTAGCACCCCTCTTGGGTGTCTCCCATATAGTAATTCGAATGGTGAGAAACCTGTGGAAGATTGGGGGGCTTCTCTCACTGCAAACATTAAGGGTGCCAAGAAGGTGTTCCACAGCTTGGGTTTTTCTAGTACTAATTTTCTCAGCATCCCCTTTAGCGTTCGGTTGAACCTTTCCACCAGGCCATTGGCTTGAGGGTGATAAATAGAGGTTTTCATGGGCTTCACCCCTAACAATTCCCACATTTGTTTGAAGGTCAAACTCATAAAATTAGAGCCTTGATCTGTCAATACCTCCCGGGGAAACCCTACTCGCGAGAACACCCCTAACAGCTCTCTGGCCAAGACCTTGGCCGACGTGGTCCTTAGGGAAATAGCTTCCGGGTACCGGGTAGCATAATCAATGATGACCAGGATGTATTGGTGTCCACCCGCAGATTTGGTTAGCGGGCCTACGATGTCCATGGCAATCCTATCAAAAGGTCTATCCACTAAGGGCATGGGTATCAGCTCCCCTCCCGGTCCCGCCTTGGGTTGGGTCAACTGGCATTCCGGGCAAGATTGGCAGTATTCTTCCACCATTTTGGCCATTTTTGGCCAGACGAATCTTTGACGGATTCTGGCCAACGTCTTTTGTGTGGCTAAATGTCCCGCCAGAGGCACGTCGTGTGCTAGATGCATGATCCAACCTCGAAGCCGGTTGGGTACCACCAATTGAGTCTCTTCACCAAACTTGGTCTTGGTCACCCTGTACATCAGACCCTGTCTGATCTCAAAGTTCGATTCTCCGTCCCTGGTGGTTCCCTCGGGAACCGCTTGCAATCTGTAGTCCTCTAAGCTCATGTCGTCTTGTTGCCAGTTCCTTAACTGGTCCCTGGACAGGTTCACCATCTCGGATTCCCAAGTGCCCTCCTCTAACTCTCCATTATACGCTTCGGCCACTGTATACGTTAATTCCTCTACACCTGGCCAATCTCTACCTAGTAGCATGTCCCTTCCTAGGCCCGGCACTATTCCTATGTCCAATTCTCTCTTTTGATTTCCTATCTCAATTTCGGCCCTCGCCGTTTCATATTCCTTAGCATCTCCATGCACGCATTTAATAAGCATGGGTTCGGGTAATCGTTCCCCTTGTAGCACTTTCACCAGGGTCCTTGCTGCACCCTGTGTCGATAAGGGCCCTCTTCCATTGTCCATTTACCTTGGCTTTTACCGCCCACCCCGGGTGGTCTTCGTCACCCACCTTGGCTGTTAGGGCGTAGATGTCTGTCCATGCACACTCCTCTGCTGGGCAAAACTTTTTTATGTGTCCGAATTGCCCGCATCCGAAGCATGCCACCATCCGGTCTTTATTGTTGTTCCACGTTGCGGGTTGTTTATTCGCTGCCGGGTCCGCCGTTATCAGGGGTCTTGGCACTCTCGTTCCTGCCGGGTTCACAAAGTCTACACGGTCTGGTCGGGTCTTCTTAAAACTTTGAGACATCGGGCCGCGCACCGTCGCATGTACTGTTGTCTCCGCCATCTTTTCTCTACTCCTCGGTCTTTCTAACTGCGTCACCGGTTTATATTGCCACGGGTCTTCCGCCTCGAGGAAGTCTTCCAGCAAGGTTACAGCGCCCTCTAGGTTGGCGGGTTTGTTCTTCACCACCCAGTTTCGTGGTCCCATCCCTAACGTAGATATCAGTTGCTCCATTAGAATTAACTCTAATACTTGCTCGCCGGATTTCCCTTTGGGTTGTATCCATCTAGTGGCGTTAACTCGCATCTTTTGCGCTAGTGTTCTCGGGTGTAACCCGGGTTTCAATTTTAGTTCTCTGAATCGCCGCCGGTATGCTTCTTCATTTAAATTCAAAGTGTTGAGAATGGCCGTTTTCACCGTTTTGTAATCGCTTGCGACCGACGGGTTGAGTGTGTCCACTATTTCTTGTGGCAGTCCCGTCAGATACGGCGTGAGGATCAGGGCCCACTGGACCTGCGGCCATTGCGCCGACGTCGCCACCCGTTCAAACGTATTAAGGAACGCGGCCGGGTCATCCTGTGGTCCCATCTTTTGCAATTTGATAGGTGGTCGTGTCGCTATCGGCAGCGTGGGACTTTGGTGGTCGGACTTGCCATCTGGTCGGATGTGTGTATTCTTTAGCTGTTCTATTATTAATCGTTGTTGCTCGGCCAGCTGCTTAATGAGGGTTTCTTGGCCTTCCGTTATTTTTTTTAATCCACTCTTCTGTCTCTCCGTCTGGGGTATGAGGCTCTCTACGTTGGGCGCCAATATGTGAGGGTTCGATTTGTGCT
The DNA here is from genome assembly GCA_037013535.1 of Intellagama lesueurii. Classification (NCBI taxonomy): domain Eukaryota; kingdom Metazoa; phylum Chordata; class Lepidosauria; order Squamata; family Agamidae; genus Intellagama; species Intellagama lesueurii. Next base: position 177,568,919 of record JBAJHW010000005.1, on the reverse strand, counting down.
TTAGCCTCATTACCAAAAAAACCAGGAGACGGTTTTATCTCAAAATTCAAACTGGGATTTATTACATCCTTTAACTGTAAATCATTGATTAATGGTTCAGTTCTTAACTTCTCCTGCGACATCAACGGACGTCTCAGGGGTATCCACGATTCTTGCTCAAAAGGGTTCAAAGACTTGGTTTCCCAAGGTCCCGGTAGGAAGGGGTCCGGAGACAACGGACGTTGGTCCTCATCTTGATCTTCTAATAACGGTAGGGTCTCCTCCCCTCCATCTCGGATCCAAAACAGCTCCTTCTCTCGTCCCAGGGAACCCCACGGTCCTGGTGGCACAATCTCCTCCTCACTTCCTCCGCTCGCCATTGTCGTCTTTCCTCGGCCTCTCTGGCCACCAGTTCCCTTTCTTCCTTTAACCTTCTTCTCCACTCCCTGGCCTCGGACTCTCCCCAATACGAGGTCGTTGTGGCAGACCCCTCCTTCTTCTATAATCTGCCTCCTCTCGAGGCACCTTTACTTTTTCCCATTGTCTCGTCCAGGGATCCTCTACCCAAATTAGCTCCCAGCCTCCTGGTATGTTGTCCCTCTCTCCCCTTTTTATATCCCCCATTCCCGCCTCAATCACGGGCCTCCCCTTTCTTCCTTTCCCGCCAATTCTCCTTCAGTCTGAGTGGCTACTGACAAACCCCGGAAGTTCTTCTTCCAGTTCCCGGGTATCTATTCCCTGGTGTACCCTCTCTTGTGGAGCTGGCGGCGGAGTGGTCTGCACTTCTCGGGAAACCTTAGGGATGGACGGCACTCCGATGAGAGCCTCTATACTCTCATCACGCCTCTCACAATGATGAGAAAATGATTTACATGCTTAATAAAAGGAATTGCTGAATCTGGTACTCTACAAGATAGCCTTGATTCATAGTTGTACATCAGCATGTCCTAGGCATACGTAAAACTTCTATATGTACTATTACTATCCCAAACATCACACGTGACAAAAATTTCCCCAATAGTCACTCACAGGCATCCAGAAAAGATTTCATGAAATGTGAAACAAATAAATATAAGCTGATGCTTGAACTATAAGCCAAATTCACTTAGGAAGGAGATCAGGGAGAGCTTAACTATTTCTTCACCCATCCTAGGGTGGGCACACAAAGATGAAGACTGGCCTCCTGTACCTTTAACAGTTGTATGGAAGATGGAATTTCAGCAGGTGTTGTGTTGAACAAGAAGGTACACCTGCTGAAATTCCATACAAAATATATAGGAGCTGTTTTCTTTTTCAATGATTCACCTGCTCCATCCATTGATCCACCCTGGTATGTTTTGCTCTTACTCACTATGAGGTCTAACAACTCTTTTGTTTAGAGCTGGTGATGTAGAACTTCATTGTACACAACAATGCAACACAACATCATTGTTTAGAGCTCTTGTAGGCAAAGTCAAAATTACCATGAAAATGTCCAACCTCTGGTATTAAAGGAGCAATAATTGGAAGGGGGAAAAAAGATGTGGAGCAGATGGGAGAAAACTTTCTGTTATTTCTCCCGCAGGTGGGGACACATTTCTTAAGCATGCCCTTGTGATGGACATCCTGCATTTGGCAATGTGCACCTGCTCTCCAAATGTTGAGAGGCTGTGCACTTGCAGCTGAGTGCTTTGCAGATGCAAATTGGTAGGTCAGGATAGTTTCACACACACACACACACACACACACACACACACACACACACACACACACACACACACACACCCTTTGCCTTTATTGTTGCCTTTTAGGAGCCTGGGATGGTCTGTCCTGATTCCCCAAGCTTTAAAGGTGTTTTACACTTTTCAGACTTACAGAAAATGGTATCTCTTAACTGCTTTTTATCCTATGTTTTATCAGTTATTTTTAGCTGGTTTTAATGTTGAGGTTTTTTCCTCTTATTTTTGCATTTATTGGATTGTATTTTCCCCAAAATGTTTCAGTCTGCTTAGGAACAGAGATATATAGGAACCAGGCCACTAGAATGTCCAAGGAAAGGGAAACGTTCGCTCAGAGCTTCTCAACGGCATATCTTGGAAGACTTAACTCTTTTGGACTTCATGTCACAGAACCCATTCCCAGCTGAGGAATTCTGGAAGTTTTGATCCAAAAAGTAACCTCTTAGTGTGCTCAGCAGTGTCTCTCTCAATTTGCTCTGGCAGTTACATAGCTCCTATCCATTTTCCTAAGGTTCCACTATGAGAAACCTGGCCTTACCTGATTCTGTCTCTCTCAACTGTTTGAAGAATTCAGGAACCCTGCAAAAGGAAGCAGAGTTGGAGTTGCCGAGAGGTACTGTGAACAAACAGATCTCCCAAGCTCTCCAGCTTTATCTCCCTTCACCCGGTTGGAGAAGGAAGGTCTGGGATCCAGTGGCTCAAGATGTCACTGCAGGTTACAGATATATTTTAAATTAAAAACACACACACACATTTAAAAGGTGAAAAATGTTGCAGAACTTTGCTCCAAAGGAAATAAAGCAGTTCTTCAAAATGCTGCTAGCCTACAGGGCCTAAATTTAGCTTTCAGTTTCTACCTCTTCATTTCACTTCAAAGTCTGTCACCTTGATTCTCCTCAGATATACAGGCTATATAATTCTTTAGGGGGGGGGGGGAAGGGCCTTTCTTTTGCCCCATAGAGAAGGATCTCTTGTCTTCCCCTCCCCAGTTTTTGTTTTCTTATTGGTACAATGGTGTCAGTGCCAAAGTTCTTAAAGGCTGTCTCCTGCTTCTCTTATTCTTGTGTGCTCTGGAGAGGGGCATGCAATTCTGCCAGAAGTAATTCTGATGGTGCCGCGTAAAGCACCCCTTGCTTGCTTTTCCCTGTTTGTGGGAAAGGGCTTTCTTTCTTGGGGGTCTGGAAAAACGCAAACACATGATCAAGGATTGGCTTGGAGTGTCTCCAAAAGGACACAGAGTGGGTCAGGCACCAGTCTGTGTGGCCTTATTCAGGCATGGACTGGGGGCAGGGGCCATGCACATCCCTAGAAGGAAGTATTTATACCTTTCTGAGTTTTCTGTACCTGAAAAACCACGAAAAAGGTCACCGTAAGTCAGCATTGACTTGATGGCACTTGATGCTGATTTTTATCCCTACCTTTACTTTAGCATTGATAATGAGTGTGTTTCTATATCTATATGGACATTAAAGATGGGATGAATACCTGCACATTTTCACTTCTGTGATTTTAAAAATGGGCCTGTCGATACAGCTGTGGAAGATTTTCTACTGCTGCATGAGAATGAAAAAGACCAGCATTTTTTAATCAGTATTTGCAAATAACCCTTAAAAACAGATGGCATGGGCCAACCATATAAAACCAGAGTGGATGGGGTGGGGGGGGAGAAGAAGAAGAAGAAGAAAGATAATTAAGAGTAATCAGCCAGAGTGAGTGCGGAAAGCCTCTCTGAAAAGCCACGTCTTAAGTTGCCTCCTAAATATCAAGAGGGAGAGTGCTAGACAGAGCTCCTCCAGAAGCTGGTTCCATAAGATTGGAGCCACGAATGCAAGGTTTTCTGCACCAAACATCATTTTTCTTTTGCAAAATGCAAGCTTTTGTGCAATAAAATAAAATAATATAACAACCTTGACAAGCAGGGAAAAACATAGGAGATATTCTATTCTCATCTGCAAGAATGAAAATAAGCAAATATTTAAGTCCCTGGTGTATGTATACACAAAGACAGACATAAACACATTGAGAAATCGAAACATTCCGCAACCATGGTTTGAGACAAACCTCCACACTTCTCTTTTCTGTTAAAGTCTACTATTATGAGAACTATTATGAAGGATTACTTCTTCCACCCATCCAGCATGAAAGAACTGCAATGGGAAATGTATGTCGCACTTGACTTCCTGATGAAATGTAGCAGCAGATTCATGTATTTTTTTGATAGCACTGCCAGTCAACCATGGCAGAAAGCAAATGTCGCCTTCCAGTCCAAAATGTCAAAGTCACTTTTCTCTGTCAGGATGGAATGCCACACAGAAAATTGGAAAGTAAAGTCACTGATGAAGGTTACAGCGTGTCTCCCTCCTGCCATCCCATCATCTGTGTACACATAGTACTTTCCACTATATTACTCTGACTTTAAGGTCTCACTGGTGTGTATAAAGCAAGACTTGCTATGTTATTTTAAGTCACCCTATCAAAATCTAGCAGATTGGCTGCTATTGACTTGGTGCCGCTGTGGCTACAGCTGTGGAGTGTGGATTTTGGCAGCAACACTCTCTTCTCAAGAACATTCTGTCTCTTGTCTATTGCCATTATGTATTATGCATTACAGTTATATCCTGTCTTTCCAATAAGGAACTTCTAGACACATAGGTAGCTGTCTCCGCATGAGGTACATAAGGCTGAGAGAGGGTGCTGCTCTTTCCACCTTCCCTAATGTCTTTTGGACGTAGAGGCAAGCCTCAAAACCAGCTGTAGGAAAAAGGCATTTCTCAAGCGAATAATTCATTGTTGTAATCAAAAGCGTTTTATAGCAGCTTGGCCTTGAAATGGCAGTTATGAGCCATTAGACTTTCAAATGATCTGCTCTTGGTACAAATAAAAATGTTGGATCTGGATTACAGACATAGATTAACATATCATCCTGCATTTTTTAACTCTTGGGATGGGCACTGTCTATGGGCTAACCCAACGAGCACCTGTAGGTCAAACTTTAGCACCTTACCACTGTAAGCCACTCCTTCCTCACTACACAGATAAGGAACAATTTTAGAATGATACCCCCACCTTGTCTTGAATAGCGATAACATGGTCAACTGAACCATAAAACACAAAAACAAGCAGCAAATCTCGTACTCCAAGTGGAGAAAAACACATACAATTGAAGCAGAAATAAGGCTGCAACAATACTGCCAACTCCAATTTGGCTTTGCTATGGCTTGATTCATAGCCTATTTTATGCTGAACAGTCTATTTTCTGTTCAGATTAGATAATCACAGAGAGACTAGAGACTGCTTTGGTATCAGTGTCTACACTGGTCCCCCAATCTAATGCCACAGCCCCCATTTCTTTGTTCCTGCCTTTGGCCAATCCCTGGCTCTGTTTAGAATTTGGCATGGTACAAGGGAAAAAGGACAGTGTTCCAAAGTTCTCCACAATGTACAAACACATACATACATACCGCAGAAACTTAATAGTCTGTTGTAGTTCATCGGAGTTGTTTCTATCTATTTCATATCAATTTTTATCTTTCTTTTTTTTTTTTGGTCCATGCAGAGTTGATCTAGTGCTAAACTAGTATATTAATGTAGTGATCAGGTGATATAGCGCTACACTCTGTAGTTTGTTTTAGAAGAATACTTCAGGGCAACTAAGGAGAAAGATCATGGAGGTGGGTGTGCCCACTCTTGAAAACATCACACTCAGGTTAGTATGTCATCAGAATACCACCCAAAGTCACACACCCCATCCTTTTGGAGAATGAAACAACCGATCACACAGGGGAAAGTCTGTTTGAATCGTTCTGGCTTGGAAAAAAGCAGAAGTCCCCAGTGGCAGAGAAAAAAGCCTCCATTTTGGGAACAAAAACAGACCAGAATGATTCAAATTGGCCTTGTGTGTCGTATGATCAGTTTTTAAAAAGCAGTTAATTCATATTATACCTGCAGCAAATCGTGCAGTATTTGACTCTGTAGTTGGACTTTGCTTACTTTTCTTTTTGTTTGTTTGTTTTGTTTGGATATTGTCTGTTTTAATTCTTATTTTATATTGCTCGGACTGTAAGCCGCCCAGAGTAGATTCGCTTGAATCTAGATTTGCGGGGTGAAAGCCGAATAAATGAATAAATAAATAAACAAATAATAGTTGCAACCTAAGTCTCAGAACAGTAGGATGTTTTTGTGAGGATATATGCAGAGGATCAGAACGGTAGAGGAATAAAGAGTAAGATGTAATATGCATTACAAACATCTTCCTGAAACTTAATCAAGCCTATGCCTGTTTCTTCAGTTTGGAGATGTCAGGGGAAACTCATAAAAATGCATCCATCATAGCGAGCACACTTTGCAACCTGCAGAGTCTGCAGCTACTTGGCTCTTTGTAAGGACTGGTTCTAATGGGTGGAGGGAGATCTAATTTTCAGACTCAGGATACTCAGGAGTCTTTTATTAGTTTCCAATATTTTTTTGCCAGTAATTCTAGCACCACCACGCCACCGCCGCCCCTTAAGTCAGTGCCACATAGCCATACCCTGGATTATTATTAAAGCTTTCTCACAGAGCACTGTGAAAAAGAGCTTGTTTGGCAAGAGCAGCTTCCTTGACCTGCGGTGAGGCAACATACACACTGCAGGCTTTGTACGTTATTCATCCCAGTCATCTGGCTGCGGCTTCCTTCCTCTGTGTGATTTCTTCTGGCACAAATTTGCCAGTTAGGTAGACAGGGTAATCACTTTCGTAAACAGCCAGTGATCCAGGAAGTTGTTCCAGAAGAGCAAACGAACAAGGGCTAAAACAGACGATTACAAACATAATGATTTGTAATGTTTCTGGGGCTTCTCTTTGCTGTTCAACAGCAACTGCGGTTAAAAATGTTGACATTGAAATAATATTGAGTCTGTGCTATGTGGGGAAGGGATATGGTGACTGTGGGAGTCAGGAAGTTGTGAAGTCTTCCCTTTTGCTGGAATCCCAATGGAAACTGCAGACCTCCAAAAATTATTTCATTATTTTATTTATCTATTCGATTTCTATACTGCCCATCTGGCCAATGGTCACTCTGGGTGGTTCACCACAGTGAGCGGCAACATAAAATAAAATAGCATAGACACGATCAAAAGGGCAATTAAAATTAAACTGAGTTAACATAACATTTAAAAGCAGGCAGCAGTTAACAATGATAGGCTGACACTCTCAGCGGCTCTTCAGATGGCATGTTTTGAAAAGCCTGCCGAAATAAAAAGGGTTGGGGGGACTTATTAGGAGTCCCCAGGGAGAGGGCCAGAAGGATTTCAGGTGGCAGCTCATTCCCAAGCCAAGGGGTAACCCTCAAGAAGGCCTGGTTTTTTGTTCTCTCCCTCTGGGCCTCCCTCAGGATTAACACCCTCAGCCATCCAGCCTGAGGCGTACGAGTAGGACTGTCGATCCCTGTTGGAAGAAGGCGTTTTGCCATATACTGGGGTCCCAGACCATTTTGGGCTGCTCTTTGCCATTCAACAGCAACCGTGGTTAACAGTGTTGGCGTTGAAATAGTATTGTGGCCATACTGTGTGGGAAAGGGATATGGTGACCGTGGGAGGCAGGAAGTCATGAAGGCTACAAAACCACACAAATGATCTTTTCCTTCTGCAGCAGACAGCCCGTTTAAGACAGGCAGTTTTTACACATGCAGCAGGGAGAAAGACGAACCTCATCAGGCCCCTGGACTTCTTGATTTGGGTCTTGCCCACCCCTCCACTGTTTCTCTTCCAAGTTATTGATACTTGTGTTAAAAACTGTGTTATTTTTTTTTGCAAAGAACTTGACATATGTTCCTGTTATTAAACAAAAAGCAGAATATACACGTGTACATATGCAAACAAATGTATTGAGATCATGAATTTGGTGCACTGTGTAGTGTGGCCCAAGGTCTCTGCTTGTGAAAAGCAGACACTGGTGATAATGATACTGTGTTAAGAACATTTAAGAAAGAGTCTTGGAGACATGAAAGACGAACAAGTTTTAATGGGCCATAAGCTTTCCTAAAGTTCACACCACTCCTCCAGATGCAAAAGTGGGCTGCATTCCATAAAAGCATATGGCCATTACAACTTGTTCATCTTTGAGGTGCCACAAGACTCCTGGCTGTTTCGCTTTCAACAGACCTTGTGTTTTATTAGATTATTCCTTAGTATCGAAAACACACCACAAGCATTATCTCAGTAATTATTAACAAAACTGGGGTATGGGGGGGAAGTGTTGGAGTTTTATTTACAACCTTGCATGCTCTCTGTCATTTGAATGACTAGGAAGGCTTTTCTGGACTGGGTGATTGTCTGTCTGTCCAGCACTAACTAATAGTTCCTTCCAGCTTTTGAAATTCAAAGAGACCCCACCTCTCTGCTGAGTGTTCTGTCCCTCTCTTTCATCAGTTGGTGGCAATTGTTTGTTGCTGTTGATCTGTTCTGTTGGTTGCTAGTATGTGCAGCAGAGAAAGCAATATACATAAGTCTGCAATTTCAAGCAAATGTATGTAAAGATTTTTTTTTGTTCTTTCTCCTACAAAGGTCTCAGAGTGAGTTATTAAGACTTTAAGTGCCATTTAATGAGAAAAGGGTGGATCCTGACTCTGGTGGACTTGTAGCTACCCTGTTTTTCCGAAAATAAGACCTAACCTGAAAATAAGCCCTAGTATGATTTTTCAGGATGCTCGTAATATAAGCCCTATCCCAAGAATAAGCCCCAGTTAAGTGAAACCCCGCCCTCCACCATTGTGCAGCAACCAGAAGAAGATGACATGACTATATTTGAATAAATGTAGATTGTTGGACATGAAAAAAATAAAACATCCCCTGAAAATAAGCCCTAATGCGTTTTTTGGAGCAAAAATTAATATAAGACCCTGTCTTATATTCGGGGAAACACGGTATTCTCATTTGTGGGTCTCTGTACTTCTACTGTGTGGCAAAAAGAGAATTTTCCCAGAGATTCAAATCTTTGCAACAAAAAGGACCTATAATATTGTCCTCTAAGATTGTTCATCATTCTGCCCTCTCCAAGTGGTGGAGAAACCACCACAGCATTGGTTCTTCTTGAGCTGCTCAATGAAAGTGGCTGTCTATGGTAGCATGGCCATGTGACCTTTTGTACAGAGGTCAGTTCCTCCCTTGATGGTGCATTCTTCTTGACAGCTTTATAGTTCAGGTCTGGTTTCAGAATAAAGAACGCTAAGAAGTGAGGGCATTGGCAACCTGGGACTTGCTCACCAACATTGAACACCTGAAGAACTGAAAGACAGGTCAGCTGATCATGTTCTTCCCCACTAGAATGAGATGTATTGCATTTTTATTTCAATTATAGTCATTATTTTTAAATATGCATCTTTGTGTATAAACTTGCATATGTAACTTTTATGCAGATCTATGCCTTTTCTTTTTTGATGATTAATTTCCTCTTTTAGGGGAGAGTTCAAGCAGCTATGCTAGTGTTGTCAGAGTTGCTCATGCCACAGCTTCTTCCCATCTCAGCACACCAGCAGTTTTTGGCGGCTGGACAGACTCAGAACAGGACAAACAAACCATCTTCCCACCATCTGAAAAGAGAGAATTAAGAATGGGTAAAAGGCAAGGCATAAAAATATTATTTCCAAAACAGTCAAGCAAAATTGAGAATCAGAAAATAGCAGACCCTAATGAAGACTCTTCAGGGTTATGTCTAGTTTGATCACTTAGTCCAAATATGAGAAATGTGTAGTCCTTAAGATGTTGTTGCATTGCAACTCCTATTATCCCTTACCAGTAGCTATACTAGCTAGGGTTGTTGGGAACTACAGGCCTATGAAGAAAGACTGAAAGAACTTAGCATGTTTAGCCTTGAAAAAAGAAGACAGAGGGGAGATATAATGGCACTTTTCAAATACTTGAAAGGTAATCATACAGAGAAGGGGCAGGATCATTCTTGATCATTCCAGAGTGCAGGATGCACAATAATGGGCTCCAGCTACAAGAAGCCAGATTTAGGCTGATTATCAGGAAAAACTTCTTAACTGTCAGAACGGTATGACAATGGAATTAATTATCATGAGAGTTGGTGAGTGCTCCAACTCTGGAGGCATTGAAGAGATAATTGGACAACCATCTGTCAGATCTGCTTTGATTTGGATTCCTGCCTTGAGCAGGGAATTGGACTCGATGGCCTTATAGGCTTCTTCCAAATCAATTCTTCTACGATTCTATGATTCTAACATCATCTGGAACACAGGCAGCTTGTGACAGAGCAAAATTTTAGGATCAGATGCTTCCTCATTTTGTTTATGGGCTACATATAATCTAAAGGCCCATGTGTTCCCCATTTCTGCCTTAGCCTTTGGCACCACAAGAGCCCTCATTACAGGCACACCATTTTGCCCAGATTGTTATTTAATTAGGACACATGATTCCTAAGAGAAACCACAGTCATTTGAACTATATGCAGACAGGTGAGTAAAGTAAGATTGGCACAACATGAAGAGAAATATTTCCAAACGAGAATATAATACTTTTGACATGCCCCCATGCACACACAAACACACATGGATTGAAACTACTTTTATTTTCAAGCTGCTGACACAACACACACTGATTTTGTGAAATCTAAAAACACTTGCTCCTTCATAAATATGGAATAGCGGCTACTGAACAGGGTCTCAAGTGTTCCAAGAGAGACGAACAGGAAAAAGAAAGTGGCATGTCTCCTTTGATTCAATTTAAGAGTCTATCTATGTATTTACCAAGAAGTATTTTCAAGCCTCACAAATCGAGAACCGGAGGTTGTGGGGAACCACCTGAGGATGTTACAGAGAGGAAAATAGTTGGTGTTAAGAGTTTGTTTCTTCCCTGTGGTACAATGTCTGAATTGGTAATCCAATAGTCCAGTGCTCTGTCTGAACCATACATGGATTGGCTGGGTCCTGCTGGGCAGTGGTTTATATACTTTTAGTTCCTCCTTTGTTTGGTATATTACTGGGTTTGTTTGAGCACCTATGAGTTAATCCATGGAATTTGTTACCACTGACCTGTGTGCTGAGTGCTGATGTCAGAACAGAAATAATATGAGCCACAGGAATCATGGGGCCCAGATGTCGCTCTTAGTGCCTTATACAGTGGTGCCTCGCTAGACGATGTTAATCCGTTCCACGAGGATCGCTGTCTAGCGAAAACATCGTCTAGCGAAGCACGTTTTCCCATTGGAATGCATTGAAATCGCTTCAATGCGTTCCAAGGGAAAATGCAGTTGTCTAGCGAAAATTTCCCATAGGGAAACCTCGTCTAGCGAGTGCGGGTCCCCATAGGAATGCAGTGACAGCTGCACTGACAGCTTTTCACCACTAGTCGGCGCACTCCTATGGGGAAACCTCATCGTCTAGCGAAAATCGCCATAGGGAAACATCGTTTTGCGAAGCGCAGTAGCGATCGCAAAAAGGCATCGTCTAGCGATTTCCTCGTCCTGCGAGGCAATCGTCTAGCGAGGCACCACTGTACTTATTTGTGATGGGTAGTTTATTTAATACACAAAGTTGTCTCCTGTTATCAGTGTTATAATGGAGCTAGAGATCATAGGGTTCCTGGACTTTTTTTTAGCAGGGACTTTAATACCATATGCTACTCTAACTGCACCCCACAGGCTTTTCTGTTCTTCTTAGCTACAATCTTCACATTTTCTGAGGAAGAAATGGATTTTATTGGGAACAATATGTTGCTGTAAGCTAACACAGAGTGTTTGAAGGTGGTTTGATCCTCAACCAGCAATTAAGAGTCATTACCTTTACAAAAGGCCCGGTTCTGGTGGGAACCAAAGCTGCCAAACCATGTTTGTTGATATGAACTGATTCACTTTTTGGACTCTCTGTTGGCAGGGTGTAGTACTGGCTCTGCATACTGTGATGATAAGCACTTGCATTTCTAAATTTTAGACTTGTCTCATATTCACTGATTTTCTCCAATATTTTATTGAATCCTTCATGGAGCTTTGAAATGTAACGGAGTCCAGATGGAACAGCAATTCCTGACTAATGTTTGTATGCTGGGCTTGCTTGTCTGGCTCTTGTAAATGAAAAAAAAAAGGTGAGGTTCTTGTCTTGTCTGTCAAAACAACCCCAGCTTGCATAACACACATTATATCATCTTGCTATTCCATTAGGTAAAGGGGACACAGGAATATGAGCATCTGAAACTGTTAAGTGTCTATTTACCTCTAAAAAGCATGAAAAAGAACACAAATCAAGCAGGCGTGTAAGTGGAGTGAAAGGAGCATGAACTCCTATATATAATAATAAATAACAGATTCAGAGTGCACCTATACTATACAGTTTTTAGCAGTACAGTATGATTCCACTTTTACTGCCATGGCTCCATTCTATGGAACCCAACTCTTTGCTGTAATTCAGTGAAGTGAAGGAGAGTTCTCTACCAGAGAATTCTAAGTATTGCACCAAACTATAAATCCTGTGAGTCCACAGGATGGAGCCATGACAAGTAGGGTATCAAATTGCTGTAGATGTGCAGCGTAGGTATATTCTAAGTTTTGCCCTGAAACTTACAACTCTTTATACCATTTCACTGCTGTGCAGGCTGCACTTAAAGAGCAAGCATGCATTTTTCCCTTTTGGGAGAGTGGCAATGCCAGGTTGACAATTTTAATAAGGGAAGTATATGCCATAAAGGACTGGGAAGAGACAGAGAGGAATAAAAGGTGGTAAGGGGAATATAAAATGATGGGAGGGGATCCATCCTCCTCTCCTGACTTGGTGCAGAATCAGCTTCCTCTGGAGCAGTGATTCCTAACCATGTGTCACCAGATGTTCTTAGACCAAAACTCCCAGAAGCCTTCACCACTAGGGCCAGGACATCTGGGAGTTATAGTTCAAGAACATCTGGGGACCCAAGGTTTGGAGGCACTGGTCTGGAGGTTTAGCTGATCAGACTTCCAAAGTTCCTGCATCTGTGGGGATCAGCAGTTCCTCCATGAAGTCAGGTTCCAGGGGTTATGGCTTATCTTCACTGGAGGACTCATCCAGGGGGCCAGGACATCTTGTAGCTCTCTTGCCAGCCCTGTCCACTAAGCTTTTATCAGAGATGGTGCAGGAACATTTGGGTTTTGCAGGTCTGTACTGTTTCAAGCTGTTGAACAGTTGGGTTTGCATTCAGTTCTCCAGAAGCATTAGCTCTCCAGAGACTTTGAACTACAAGTCCCACTATTCACCTGGTTCCAATATTTGTCATGCATGGAACTGACCTTGAAATAAATGTATTGAAAAACCAGAGGAAGTTCAATGTTAACATTACAACATCTCCTTACAGATTGCAAATTGATGAAAAACTTATCTTTAAAAAAATACATTCTTTTTTTAAAAGCAGAAAGAGGTATATGTGAATGTCGAAAAAAGTTAGAAGCGTCTGTTCAGTTTCACTTTATGTTTGCTATGTAAAAATTGGGCACAGAAGGGTTGCGTAAAAACGTGTGGCATTCAAGACATGTCTGGATTTGTCTAAAAGTCAGGGCTGGTCTTGCCATAGAGGGAAACCAGGCAACCAGCTGAGGTGCCAGAATTCCAGGAGATTTTGACTCAGCTCTGTGTACAGGTCTTGAAGACAGAAAGAGACACTGTCTATGTTTTCAGAAAAGGTGTCCAGAAGCAGCTTAGCAGCTTTTTGGCTGGATAAAATCCTCTGCATTCCAATGGATGTAATGAAGAGCCTTCTGACACTCATCTACAGCCCAAGTCCACATAGGCACAGTTTTAATGGGATCGGGTGAAGCACCAACAGACAAAAGTGCCCCAACATTTCCTGTTTTCCTGACACAGTTTCATTTCTCAGTTCCACTCCCTTGTCCATGTTCTTTCTCATGGGGTGAGTGGGTGGGATTTGAAGATGCCTTCTAAAATATCTGCTAGACATTCTAACTGCTTATGCAGATAATAAACTTAAGAAAGATCTGCAGCAAAATGTTGCAGAATGGAGTGCTCCTGTTCACTGTTCCAGTCATCCATGTCATCTCCCAGGATGTTCTGCCTGTTCCTTTTCCCACTGTTTTTCCACTCCTACCTATGATAGTGGTTGTCATCCTGTGGCCACTGAATGCACTCAATCCCTCCCTAGAGTGGTTCCCAACCTTGGATAACCCAGGTGTTCTTGGACTGCAACTCCCAGAAATCCTGGCCAGCACAGCTAATGGTGAAGGCTTCTGGGAATTGCACTTCAAGAACACCTGGGTTACCCAAGGCTGGGAGACACTGCCTCACTAGGTTACTTTGAGGTTCCTCTTGCCCAGACTTTGCTGATACATCTTTTTTGAGCATGCATGGTGCCATTTTAATCTCAAAACAATGACAACCTCAACCTGAAAGCTGGAAATTGAAAGACTGAGAACTAGAGAAATGTCACATAGCAAGCTTGTAATACATTGCCAAAGATGAGGATGTGCATGACCAAAAAGAGAACAAAAGATCACCCCAATTTGTACAAAACAGAGTGTGCTAATTATTAGGTGGAGATGCAAACACAAAATTATGTTTATAATTTTTATCAGAATTAGTTGATTCTGCTCTTTAGCTATGAACTGTGAATTGGTAATTTCAAAGTCCTTGATCTCACTCCTCCTTGGTGTTTTTTGTTTTTTTTTACCTTTGATCCACATTTAGACAGGACAGTCCTTCAAACAGAGGACAATCAACAGAGAACTGTCCTCAAATAAAGGAGTGCTTCTGTAAAAGAGGACACATGGCCACCCTACAGCAATAGGTCTAGCTAGATCCATTGTGAGATATTTTAACTTGTGTATATCATTTTTGTAGCAAACCGGCTTCAGAACACAAGACAAATCTTTGGGAAACAATTGAATGTTAAAATGTGGGAGGTGCGGGCAACTTTGTCCATCCAGATTTTTTCCCCTGTCATCAGCCCTAGACACCACAGCTAGTGGTAAGGAATTATGGGGTTTTTAATCCAGAAATATTTGGTGAGTTACAATTGCTCACCTCTAGTACATAGAACATGCAATGCAATGCATAATAATGATTTTTCAGATGGGTGGGGGGTATTCCGAATGGGCCATTCACCTCACCTGCAGGTTCACTGGTGGACTTCCCCAAGTCTCCGGATCCAGGACAACTCAAAGGTGAAGATGCTGGACACCTGTATGGGGACTAGGTGTGGAAGGCTGAGGAACGATAGAGCTAGGAGGAGGGTACCAGGGCAGCTATTGGCCAAGAGGGAGCAGGTGGAACCACTTGGGAGGAAGGAATAAAAGAGGAGGAAGAGGAGAAGTGAAGGGGATTGGCTGGGGGAGCAGCCAAAGGTCTTTACCCTGGGGGAGGAGGAGGAGGAGGCTGAACCCTTCAATCTTTGGGACACCTGAACTGGGGCAAGAATGACATTCACCTGGGACCAAATACTGGTGAGCTGGGCACATACCCTAGACCTATTAAGGTCTTGGGATCGCTAAGTTTAACCAGATCCCAAAGTGAAAGACTATTGGGACTCAGGGAGGGGACCAAGGCAGATGACCTTTGTGACATGTTTAAGGTTTCGATAAAACCAATTGCACCTGTTAACCGACCTGCTGAGTCAGTGGAACCCATGGTGGAGGTCTTGGCCATGCCATCCTGAGCCCAAGAAAGGGAGACTCACAGGCTGTGATAAGGAAACCTGCTGCAAGAAGAATGGCAATCTGAGCATGGAAGATTACTACAGTTTTCTTCACCAAAACATAGGTGCATGTGCAAAACATGAAGCATGACGTGAAAAAATGGTCTCCTACTCAGTCTTAGACCACTGAGCATTCTGTTGTTGTGCAGTTCAGCATACAGTAAAACACAAGAATAGCAACTCTGAAATGCACAGGTATACATGTACAGGGAAAAAAACGTGCAGTAGCTGTGTGAAAAGTTAAAGGGATTGGAGTCTGATGAATTCTAGCTCTACGAAAACATCCTCATAAAGTGTAGAAACATGAAGAGGAATATTTCCACAAATATTGCACTAGAATATCACACCATAATCCTGGGAGTCCTTAAATAGAACTTCTAATCTAACACCTTCTGCTTTCCTGCAACAGGTTTTGGGCATTTGTGTTTGGGAGATATATTTTGTGATGGCTATGCATTTAAGTCTTGATACTGAATGAGTATTCAAGTACACAAAATCCTTCTTTATCCTCAGAGTATGTTTGTCTGAGTCAATAAAAGGTTTCCTGTTGTTTTGTCAACAAAGAATCCCTTAACAAGAAGAGGATTTATTTTTTATTTTTTTGCTTTGTTTTGCTTTCTGCTCAAATTGCTAAGAAGCCAGACAAAGGTGACAGTGACTTTTGGAATTGCAAACTAGCAAGGAGACACAGAGTACTAAGTCAATTGATTCATTCTGCCATCAAACAGAAAGACAGGTGTTACATGATCACTAGTGGCAAAGGTGGTAGAAGAAGGTGGTGTGTCCTGAATCCACTTCCAATGGAAAAGAGAAAGAACAATGTTCCTCACAGTCCCCGTCATTCCTGACCACTGCCCATGTTATAACTAATGGGAGTTGTAGTCCAAAACATCTCAAGGGCACTGGTATAGAGAAGCCTGAACAAGGGGAAGGGCTGTCTAGCCTTCCTGAAAGCTGTTTCTGCTTGACAGTGTCTGAATTGTGTATGTGGTGGTGGTAATAGGGAGATACTGGAATATAAATGGTCAGATGCAGAAGAAGACACAACTCCTGCATCTTTAGTAATTTTGTAGGGAACTTTAGTAGGTATAACGTCTATGTTCTGTCAGTCCATATCATCATGCTTAAATAAACCAGCAGATACTTAGTAGGTAAAAAC
Source organism: Intellagama lesueurii (assembly GCA_037013535.1). Lineage (NCBI taxonomy): Eukaryota > Metazoa > Chordata > Lepidosauria > Squamata > Agamidae > Intellagama > Intellagama lesueurii. Next base: position 177,552,402 of record JBAJHW010000005.1, on the reverse strand, counting down.
CTGCTGAAATAGAACTGTTTTTACCAACCAATGAAAGACAGCTTGGGATGGGAGTATCCATGCTTCATAAGGCAAGGTGTCCCACAATAGGGTGCAAACACTGAGAAGGTCCTATTTCTTGTTGTCATCTTTGATATGGCACGGAGATGAGTCTCTTTTCATTTTGTTTGTAGTGTGGTAAGTGTGTGATGTCTCAGGTATTCTGGATCTATGTCATAGAGAGCTTTAAAAGTCACCACCAACGCTTAGAGTTGGGCCCCAAAGCAAATTGGTAACTAGTGGAGGTGTTACACAATAGGTATAATCTATCTCCATAGGTTCATAAACCACTGATACTCTTGGAAGTCTCTTTTGCACCAACCAAGTTTTCAAAAAACTCTTCATAGATAGACCATCTTAAGTATATTTCAGTAATCCAACATGGAAGTAACTGGACACATGTTACCATGATCAGGTCTAATTTTCATTTCTATGTGTCATTATAAGGTCACTAAGAGGAAGAAAAATAACTAGACTCTTGTAATTTATTACAGTGTAAAACTACTATGATTGCCAGTCAAATAACCTGAAAAACTGCCTATTTTAGTTGTACACTTCTCAATCAATCGCAAAAACAGCTTTTCAGCTGCTTTGTATTCTTTTAAGATCACTTTTGCACTGACTTCCTTTAGTGGCGTCATCGAAATCGATTAGGGTCAACCTGACTCCATTCACACAAGTGTTGTAATGTGGGCAGGGTTCACAGGGGCTCAGCACTAGGGTCCTTTGATTAGCTGAGACAATCGTATCATCTGCAAACATAAACTGGCCAAAAACTGGCACCTAAAGGAAAGGAAATCTGCTACAACTGGTTTGTTGATACAAATCAATGCAACTGCCTATATTTTTGGACTCTCAAGGAAATTGTTGCAGTGCTCAGTACTTGTACTTCAAAATTAATCCTTTTCCCATTTCCCACACTAATTCAGAGGTTCCTGCTATCATCTCCCACTCAGGTAGTGTTTAAAAAAATATTTCAAAAGCTGGAAAGCCCAGTAATTAAGTGAATGTGACCTCATCCTCCGTATGGTTGGAACCATTGGGAGCCTAGATTCTTGTGAGGAATAAATAAGAGTGCTATGATGGGATTATATAACTAAGGAGTCAGTTAAGATGTAGCACAAGGTCTTAAGCAGTTCTATGTGTGCAGTACTGTTTCGCTGACTATCCAATAAGAAGCTATGGTTAGCATGTCACCAGAAGGAAAAAACAACCACACACCCATGCTTCAGGCATACAATCTCTTCCCAGCATTGTGGCTAAGCAGCTGGAAAGCAAGCCAACTCCTGATGACCAGTAAGAAAACAAAGCAAGCCAATTTGCGTACAGGAGATCAGAAAAGTTCATGGGATTGCTGTTAAGTGTTACAACTGTTGAAGTAATTGCCTCTTCCTACAAAAAACTATCTTGGGTGTCTAGTTTAGCTCTGAGACATTAAAATGTCAGAATAGCTTGATTTCTTCAGATTATAAGTGAAGCATCCATTTCCTAAGTTTTCTCGCATCACTAAAAAGGGCACCCCTCATTTCTACCCCATACTTTCAGGTGTGAAAAGCAATGTTGATAGATGCCTTCCTTTTGATTAATGGTCTTAACAACACAGTTCTCTTTTCATAACTCTTCCTATTCTCAATATCGGCAACCATCCTTATAAATCGTGCATAAAGTTAGAAACCACCATAATTGACACCCACAGCATACCTGTCCTCTGAATTAATCTTCAACATTGATGATATTTGAATTAATCTTGGTTTCTTATTACCTGTAACCTCAGGGAACTAAATCAATCCCTGATTCTCCAGACTTAATATGATTCACTTTTAATGAGAGCTATCAGCTTTCTATTTTATCACTATGGATTGTTTACATTTTCTGTGAAGTCTGGAATGAGAACGGATCATTTTTCAGAACATCAGCCTTCAACGCCTTGATATTTGATCAGACTATTTAACAATTTGTATCAATGGGCTACCTGAGTGTTGTATCTCTAAACATCATCATCAACAACAACATTTTTTTAAAGGAGACCTAGAAGAAGGTAATGATAAACCATTTCTGAGTACTCTGTACCTAGAAAAGCATGGAAAGGGTCACCATGTCAGAATAATAATAATTATTAAAGCAAGATTATTCTCCATTCTGGCTGTACAAATCATTACTTCCCACTAAGTTTAGATAATATATTTAGAATATGAAGAGCTAATAATACAATTAATACATTAATGAGGTCAAGAGCATCATCCTACCACAGTTCAGTTCTGAATGGCCTCAATATATCACTGTGTTCATTGTCTTTAAAAATAAACTTTGAAGCTCTGAAGGAATGGTGGGTTGATCTTAGCCTTTCACTTCAGGCAGCAAATGTCTTGGGTTGAACACATTCCTTCACTACATGAGGCCTGTCAAGCTATAATCCTGATTTTTATATATAGACACACATTTTATTGATTTATTTATATATTAATATATGAAGCTTTTAAGGAAAGAGGGAATTACTCTTAAACCAGTTTGTCTGTAGCACAGGTATGCTACAATTGGTATGTGGCACAGGTATGTCATGATTTCAAGCTGTTCCTATTTTACCTGATGTAAAAGTGCCACATATAAGCTGTGATGGCATTAAGTGAAATAACAAAACCAGTTTTTTGAAACATCACAGTGATTAGTTGGAACCAAGGAGGGCCAAGATAGTATCAGCTGAAAAGCAGAAATCTCGGTAACTGAAAAATAGTCTAATCACTGCAGAGCTCATAAAGTCACATTTAAAAAAGAGCTCTTTGGATTACTCATTGCTTCTAGGCAGCCAGGTTGCCATTAGCATTATTGCTGCTCTTATTGCAAAAGTAACTTGTTGCTTTGTGTGTTTTTAGTGTATGCTGATGCTCTTATCAACCACTCAGAACAATACCAAAAAATCCTTTCTGGGTCCCACTAGTGGCCAACCCCAATATTCCACCTTGGAAATAGTTATAAAAGGATAAAAGACAAAACCAAAGAAGAATTCCCTTGTTACTTCGGATTGATAAGAAAATAACATAAAACCCGAACAAATGCTTGTAAAGCTCTAAAATGCCCTTTAATAATAACTTTTGTAAATAAGTAGAAGTTACTCATTATATGTAAAAAGTAACTTTGAACTAATAGTTACATTTGTTGTTTTTCCAAAAGTAAGTAGTTATACACAGCTGCATGATAATATGCTACTTCCAATCTCTGCTCCATTGTTATGTTGTTGTTATGTGCTGTCAAGTTGCCTCCAGCTTATGGCAACCCTTATGCTGAAGACCTCCAACAACTCATGAATCGTTTTAGCAAGGCCTGCCAAGACTTTGGATTAACAATCAGCGTGAAGAAAACACAAGTCATGGGCCAGGGCGTGGACTCACCTCCCTCTATTACCATCTCCACACAAGAATTGGAGGTTGTTCCTGACTTTGTGTACCTTGGCTCAACGATCTCTGACACTCTCCCTAGATGTCGAGCTGGACAAACGCATTGGCAAAGCAGCTACCATGTTCTCTAGACTCACAGAGTATGGCTTAATAAGAAGCTGATGGCATATACCAAGATCCAGGTCTATAGAGCCTGTGTCCTGAGCACACTCCTGTACTGCAGTGAGTCCTAGACCCTTTGTGCACGGCAGGAGAGGAAGCTGAACACGTTCCATATGCGTTGTTTCCGATGCATTATTGGTATCATCTGGCAGGAAAAAGTTCCAAAGAGAGTAGTCCTAGAACGAGCTGGGATTTTTAGCATGTATACATTACTGAAACAGCGACATCATGAGAATGGCTGATGGTCGGATTCCAAAAGATCTCCTGTATGGAGAATTAGTGCAGGGAAATCGCCCAGAGGGAGACCACAGCTGCGATACAGGAATATCTGCAAGTGGGATCTGAAGGCCTTAGGAATGGACCTCAACAGATGGGAAACATTGACATCTGAGCGTTCAGCCTGGAGGCAGGCGGTGCATCATGGCACCTCCCATTTTGAAGAGACACTTGTCCAGCAGGCTGAGGCAAAGAGGCAGTCCCGAAAGCAGCAAAATCAGGGAGCTGGACAGGGGACAGATTGTATTTGTCTTCAGTGTGGAAGGGATTGTCACTCTCGTATTGGCCTTCTCAGCCACACTAGACGCTGTTCCAAGACCTCTATTCAGAGCACGTTACCATAGTCTCTCGAGACTGAAGGATGCCTAATCTAATGGCAACCCTATGACTGAGCGATCTCCAAAATGTCTTGTCCTCAACTGCCCTGCTCAGCTCTTGTAAACTCAAATTTGTGCATATTTTATCTTCCTCTTGTCCTACTGCCTTCCACCTTTCCCAACATTATTGTCTTTTCCAGAGAATCCTACTGTCTCATGATGTGCCCAAAGTAGGACCGCCTCAGCTTCAACATTTTTGCCTCCAGAGATAGTTGAAGTTTGATTTGATCTAAGATACACTTGTTTGTCTTTCTGCCAGACCAGGATATCTGCAAAGTTCTCCTCCAGCACCACATTTCAAACAAAGCAATTTTTTCCCTGTCAGCTTTCTTAACTGTTCTGATTTCACATCCATACATGATGTTTGGAAATATATCTATATCTATATCGTGTTCTCAGCAACTCCTTCTTTGGAAGAGAAAAATGGCTATACTTTTAAATAGATAACTATCAATGCACTCTATGTGTAAATTAGTGAGTGAGTGAAAATATACAGGAAGTGTAGTCCTATATAATATTTAACTTATGTGTGGAATTTTTGACAGCTAACTGCTTTACATGTAAGAGACTGGCAAAATACAGTATAATGTTGAGTACTTATATAAACACATTTCAGGTGTTCAGAATGTTCCCTACATTAGTTTGAGTCTGAAAGAAAAACAGTGGCTTCTGCAAAGCCTCTGTTGACTACCTTTGTGGGTGGAGTGACATGTCTGTTCTGGGATCCCCAACGTACCCTCTGCCACAATGCTGCATCTGATCTCAGACGAAAGTGAGTTAAAAACTGATAGAGATTTGCAACCTCTAAGGATTAAACAGCTATCAAAGTAAAATTAAATTATTCAGCATTTCTAGCTATGGCTGAGCTCCTGGAACCATTCAAAAATGCAGGTATCTTAGACTTTTTCCAGCAAAATTTCAAAGCTTTTTTGGAACAGTTTTTGTATTGTCAGATGCAATTATAATAAATGGTAGAAGGTGGATGATTTAAAAAAAAGATGTAGAGAAACTGCCATAACTTTACAGTGCTGGGGAAAAACTGGGATAACTAAAACTCCCAAAGGCGACATGTTGTGCACTAAGAATAATTGTTGAACTTCATTTTGGACATTAGAGTGGCAACTGAGCATATTGTGTTAGGCTGTCATAACAGGTTTTATTTCGATATCTGTTATATATGGTTGCAACTTATTTATGTGGGTTGTAACTAGAACTTGTTATTTTTGGACTGCAGCCCCCAGAATCCATCAGCCAACGTGTTTGGTGGGAACGGTTCAGGGATTTGTTGTCTTAAAAAAAACCTTCTTTTTTTTATTTTGGCTCTGGTTGCAACTAATAATGAAAAGGGATTTTTCTTAATATGTTGATATGTCTGGGAGGCAGCGGTAGGAAAGGGCAGCTCAGGAGGAGGGGGGGGAGAGGTTTCTGGATGTTACAGCAGCAACAGTGTCTCATTCCTTGGGAATGTTGCTTGCCCCAGAAAGAATCTTTGCCCTTTCCCAAAGTGTATGAGCTGCCCCGATGAAATCAAACTCTAAAAGCTACCTCTCTGGATTGATGATAGCATAAATGGGAAAGGAGTCTGAAAAGAAAGCAAATGTCTTGAAATTACTGCACCCTCCCCCCCACAACTCTCTCATCTTGCTTCCGGTTCCTCATCTGGCACAACCTCTTCAATAAGAGGGAAATAGGAAACTCTGTGGCTTTTCTGTATGGGAAGAAGGCTCAGAGTAATTAGAGATGGGCAGGAGCTGTCCTCCCCTGGAGCAGGTCATCTGGTTCAAAATAGTATACTATGCTGATGAGTCCCTCGCAGAGATTTGAAATGGCTTCAGTAAAGGGAGACCTCACTTAACCCTCTCCCTCCTTGAAGGTTTCCAACACAGCAGCCCTTCCTCCCACTTCAGTGTAGAACAACGGACAGAATCCATGCTAGCAAATGCAGAATGTTATGGCTCTGCAAATCAAATCAACCCTGAACTATCTCAAAAGGCAAAAATAATGAAATGCAAGCTGTCCTACTTTGGGCGCATCATGATTCTCTGGAAAAGAGGAAGTCCAAATACAAGATGGATTGACTCCCTGAAGGAGGCCACAGGTTTCAGTTTGCAAGGGCTGTTGAGGACAGGACATGGTGGAGATTGCTCATTCATTGGGATCACCATAAGTCTGGGGTGACCTGACGGCACATAACAACAAATGGCTTTGTTCTGCACAGTTTCTGACTTGCAATCATGGAAGTTGGGGATTGATTCATTAAAAGCAGCAGATAATGGCAGTGCTCATTTGAAGAATTACAGTTTGCCTTGAGAAGGGAGGCAATTTAAGAACATGGCCCTCCCTCAAATTCAGTAAATAGGGCAAGTGAATGCATGAAAAAGGCTCAAAATCACCAAGTCACCTTGCTGCTGAGAAAACAAAAACCTGTAGAGTAATATGACACTTGAAATGTTAAATATTAGAATTTTGGTTTCTGGGCTAGAATGAGACTTCAGCCACTGCTCTGCTTTTCAGTTTCGGTTTCCATTTCAGGTGTGTTCTCTGCCCTACCAGTGATGAAGAACCGTGTTTGTATGCTTGCATTAAGTTTGTTTATACTGCAGTTATGATGATGACCAGAGCAGGAATGTCTGCACATTGCTAAGGGTAAAATAAACAGACATGTTAAAGTGATAGTGAAGGAGTCCCCGAGTCCAGCTGTAAAGTAGCCACAATGCCCCCTGTGAAGCCACCAGCTCTGCCAGAACAACCAGTGGAAGTGGGAGTGGAAGAGGAAAAGATGGTAGAAGACTTTTTCTTGAGTTATTTTCTTCTTTTTCTTGAGTACTTGATTTCTTTCCTCAATTAGTTTCCAGTTACTTAGCTAGTCCTAGGTCAGGAATAAGACTAGAAGGAGGGACTCTTAAGGAGAAGCAACAATTACATCACAAAGTATTTATTGTCTTTCTGCACTTTCTTAAACTTGGTTGTTGGGTTTTTGTTTTTTGTTTTGGATAGAATTGAAATCTGAGACACCAAGCCCAGCATCAGAGTCAAAATCAGGATCTCACCATCATTGCCAAAGTAGTTCAGTCGATCAAGAATCAGAACAAACCTGTCTCCAGCGGGCACCCACTCAGAGGCAACACCCGGAGGAGGTGGGGCAGAGAAGCCAGGCCATTGCCTCTGAGTGGCGCCTACTGGAGGAGGCAGGGCTTATACATATATGCACAGGGCAGTTGTCTTGAAACCCTTCCAGCAAACAATATAAAGAGGAAGGTTCTCAGCTAGCAAATTTCAGCAGTAAATTTTGGTGCCCTCTTAATCTTAGCATCCTGGTCCAACGTTCCAGTCATATAACCCTACTTATGGCCCTGGCAATTAGAGTACTCTCCATCAGCTGTATGCTTGTTGTAAACTTTCAAGCAAATATGTTACAATAAAGTGACTTAAATTTAATAGATTTTAAGGACTGAGAAAAAGCACTTGAAATTTTCCACAGATAGTGAACTTATTTCCCAACATAAACAACGGGATACATGGTATCTCAACTGGCCATCCTTCTGGGCCATTCAGGGAGTTAAAGTCCAAAGATTTCCCTTTGCCTTCCTATACAATAATCTAATGGATGGGCTCAATATGAGAATTCAGTGCAGTCAAACTTACCATGATCTTAAAAAATATAATCAAATCAACCAAAAGCAAGACTGTTGTGGTGATGACCACATTGTGGAGGGGTCGTGTGAGTTGTAGTAACCACGGCACTGACTTTCTTATTATTGCACAGAAGCACAAAGGCAGTCCATTCAGTAACACCAGAGAAGAGCTGAAAGAACCCTTGCAGAATACATTTGGTGCAAGGATGAATAACATACTATGAATATTGAAAAACATCTCGGACCGCACAATATCAAGTAATCATCATCATCATGTGCCGTCAAGTCAATTCTGACTTATGGTGACCCCTTTCAAGGTTTTCCAGGTACAGAATACTCAAAAGTGATACATTGGCTGAAATCTTGTTGTGCAGTTTTGCAAACAGCAGAAGTTTGGGAATCAAATTGCCATTAAGATAGGAAATCTCTGTAGATATTATCTTCTCATGCTGAGTCATACAGTACATCTCAGCATGTAAGAGATCATGCTCATGGAGATTTCTTAACTTACGGTTTTCCTACTTACACCTATCCACTCCTTGCTTCACCCTCTGAATCCCCCAAATTAAGGATGAAAATAATGTTACTGAGATTAGATTTACCCCTTGAGTTTTGTTATTAATTTATCCTCACAATTAATCATAGAGTAGATCTCCTGTATGGAGAATTAGTGCAGGGAAATCGCCCCAGAGGGAGACCACAGCTGCGATACAAGGATATCTGCAAGCGGGATCTGAAGGCCTTGGAAATGGACCTCAACAGATGGGAAACCCTGACATCTGAGCATTCAGCCTGGAGGCAGGTGGTGCATCACGGCCTCTCCCAATTTGAAGAGACCCTTGTCCAGCAGGCCGAGGCAAAGAGGCAGTCACGAAAGCAGCAAAATCAGGGAGCTAGACGGGGTACAGATTGTATTTGTCTTCAGTGTGGAAGGGATTGTCACTCTCGAATTGGCCTTCTCAGCCACACTAGACGCTGTTCCAAGTCCTCCATACAGAGCATGATACCATAGTCTCTCGAGACTGAAGGATGCCTAATCTAATGTTAGCATTCATGATCTATCTGCTTCTTGAACCATTGCTGCAGGTTGCCTTGGTGGCAAAAGTGAAATTCACCTTCCCTTGGGAGCAGAGAAAGTAAGCATCTCATTACTGTATCCCTATATTCTCATGTGTGATTCTTGTAGTAGATACCAAGCAGTGATGACATAGGGCAGGCCATGGTATTGTATATAGTTGTCAACTTTTGCAAATATATATATATATGGGCAGGCTAGCCATTCACCATATTCAAGGACAAAAAGTATGAAGACACTGTAATCCAGAATATATAGTATGCATTGTTTGAGGTGTTCCTTCCCCATCTGCCTTCCCCACCATGCCACCATCAAGGTTGTACTTTAGGGCAAAAGTCGAGAGCCCTGTTCATCCTCAGTCACAAATGCTCACGTGCAGCAAGACCAGCTTACCACATAGTAAAGTAAAATTACTAACTACAGTGCATCTTTACTCCACCTCCCCAGAACATTAAATCTAGAGTTCAAGATGACCTTATCTGCTCCACTGGTGTTTTAATTACTTCAAGGTTTAAAGTCTAAACATAAAGGGAAATACAGCAATACAACATACCCTCTAAAGACCAATTCCCCACCCTGCAGTACGACCATTAGGTCCAGAGTTCAAAACTGCCGAATGACACCACTGATGTTTTAATCATTTTCATCACAGAAGGAAATCTCTGTCTGTGACAACCTTGCACCAAAGTTATGGGAGGCTGGTTGCAATATTGGTGGCACTATTTCAGTAGAAGACAGGGCAATTAATTTAAACTATCAAGGTGGCAACTCCATCATCTACAATTAGTCGTTCAAATCAAATTTGTCATTTGCTGTTGGGATTTTGCAGGTCGTGTGATATAACTCATGAGAGCAACAATAACAATGAATAAAGAACATCCATTAATGTGCTTTCAGTAAATTTCCCTTTCCCTCTGTCTTCCAAAATGCAAAATGCTGTTTTCCACCCATTAGGTGGCAGATGAAATATAATGTTCCATAAGCTTTGGTGGTCTCTTGTTGGAATTGAGCTGATCTCAACAAATTTCTAAACAACAGCTCTTACCGAAGGGGTCACCAGCCAACGCTTCATGCCTCTTATCGCAAACCTCCCTCAGAAAAGAAACTGTTGCCCAGCTATCACAGCAGAAGCCATTGCCAGCTGTTTGTCCCCTGTAACAGATTTTGGCAGTAACTAGTTACAAATAATTAGTTGTTTAGTTCCTTTCTCCAGCAATGAAAGTATAACTAAGGGTGTGATCAAATGCAAGAACGATTCATATCTGATCACACTGGAAAGGGTCACTTTGCCAGGAGCAATCTCTTTAAAGTGATCTTTTTGTTTGTCCAGGAATAATTCTGGCTCAACCTTGGAAAGAGTAGCCCTGCTGCTAGACCTAAAAAGTTCCGCTTCGCATAAAGAAGGGTTGGGCTTGACCACTGTTGCCCATGCGTTGTGTGATCATCAGGAACTAGCTTGCACCAGACCATGCCATGAGCAGTCCAAAATGAGAGCTATTTTCCCACCTGACTGCACAGTCATTACATCATGATCACACTTAGATCCCGGTCAGATAAGGGGAATGTTCTCTAGTTATTCCCCAGTTCGTTGCTTTTTTTCCCTAGTCATATGATGCAGAGACAAGATTGGTACATTTTTCCTGACCAGCAGTATAACTGTGGAACATTTCCCCATCACCAGGAGGGTTGTGCTGTTTTCTACCTTTGTTGTACTGGTGCATTCCTTCTTGGGATTGCCTGTGTGCACGCTTCTTTTCAGAATCAAAGCCAGGAACTGTGCCATTACTGCGACACACACATTATTTTTTGAAATTTTTCGTGCCCGATACATTGAAACATTGGTAAAAGTATATCACTGAGGGACTTCCACCATTACATTACTGGCGAGTAATATACATATGTATTATTATATAGGAAGATACATTGAAACACTGGTATGCCAATGTCACCGGAAGGGGTGGTGATAATCAGTAGTGCTGCATGGATATTCCAGGTCTATTGTGTGCAAAGCATTTCTGCAGCAGCAGCCAGTGCAACGGAGGATACTTTCCTAAACAGAACCCCCTTCCTGATCAATATCCCCCCTAATTTCCACCTCACAGTGTGCAGGTCTGCCCCCACCCCCGTATGGGATTCCATTGTAGAAATGATTGCTGTGGGTTCACAAGGAAGGAGGAAAGCTGTCCGGAGCAGGGTGGAGTCAAGCACGCTTGCACGGTCACACACTGTAGAGGGAGCCTTGTTTCTGATATATATCGATGTATTTATTGATATATCAGAAACAAGGCTCCCTCTAAAGTGTGTGACTGTGGAAAGTATGGAAAGTATCGGAAGAACTAGAGAACATTTTCCCCCATGTGATCAGGGCCTACTGAGAGTAAACTTCACTACTTTTGCAATATAACTGTAAATTTTTAGTTACTTTAATTGTTGCGGGCTCATTAAACGGTAGGTGAGGAGTGTCACAATAATGTGTGAACTGGGGGCTGCTGTACTTTTTGGAGTGTGTGCATTTGTAACTTATCTTTCTATCCACCTGTTCTGTCTGGCGATGTCCAGATACCCAGTTCAAGTAACGAGGGAGATGCGATAACATTTAATTGCTACAGCAGAAATAGCACTTTAAAATAATTGCGATAAATTACTGCTGTATTGATAATGGGATATGCACACATGCATACTATTATGCACTCAGTGTAGTGCATACCATATATATGTGAATGCAAGTTTCCATCATATCCTTTGCCATTAACTTTCCATCTTTTATTTATCACTCAATAATGGTCTAAAAAATCCTGCACACAGCAATTATCAGTGGCTTAGTATCAGAATGAATGGCTGTGCTGGGAATAATATAAATGAGGATTTTTTAATTAATTTAGTATGGAGCAGAGATTATGCTAATCACATTCGAAAAGATGATAAAATAGCAAGGATGATCACAACTGGTGTGAAAGATGGGAGAAAATGTTGTAGGGACTAGAAAAAACAGCCCCACCAAAGGTTTTAGTTATCTATCATCTTAGAACTGCAGAGCTGGAAGGGACCCTAAGGATCATCGAGCCCTGTCAAGAAGGCACAGCAGGAAATCGAACTCCCAACCTCTGGCTCTGTAGCCAGAGACCTAAGCCACTGAGCTATCCAGCAGTTCCTACATTTTCCTATATTTCATGTGTGTCCATGATTTTGAATTGAGCAATGCTCTGATATGAATTAAAAAAAAGAACTGTTGGATTCCTTCCTAAGCTTGGCTCTGCCTCTGCCACTACACACTTCTTATGCCCAGGTTCTGTCAGCAAGAGAAGTCCTGTTCGAGGAAGCATCGATGTCATTGCTATGGCAGTGTGAAAGGTTCTATTATCGTAGCACTGCTGCTCCACTGATGCAATAGGACTTAGGTGCAATCATCTCCCCTGCCACGTAGCCAGGTAGGCATAATATAGTTTGAGAGATGGGCATGAACCATGGTTTGGTGGTTCGGCCCAATTTTGCATGGCCCCCGCACAGGTGTTTGGTAGGTGCCATGCACTTCCCTCCCCCACCTCCTCTGGGTGATCACCCATTCACCGGTAGTATTGCACCTCCTCCAGCAGCTGCCCACTCAGACAAGAAGGCATGGCAGGGAAGCCTGCGGTGCTGCCTTTGAGTGGGTAAGTGCTCAGAGGAGGCAGAGGAAAAAAGCATGGTGCTGCTGGTGAGTGAGCGATAACCCAGAGGAGGCAAGGGGAGGGACGCGCATCGTGGATGCAGAACACTTGTGGAGCACCGAGTTGAACCAGGCCAAACCGCTGGCCATTGCTTCAGTTTCCTGTGTCAAAATTCCTCCCCTTAATTGCAGCTAAAATTAGTTTTTGACTAGACAAGGAAATGCTAAACAGAAACCTTCCTTATAAATTTGGTATAAGAAAAACTCAGACTCTTTTTCTTCAACAGCAGGGTGGAAATGTATGCATTACTGCTTAATTTTAACTGAGCAATGGAAAATAAACAAAATGTCTAGTTAATTGGATCCCCTTCACACAATTTACTGGAATATTCACAAGGGCAATTCCTTGCCCCTTAAAATAGAAAGCCATTTTTATGTATTAGATTCCCCCCCCCCCATTGCACAAGTAAACTATGGAGTCTTCCAGACAAAGCATTTTTCCCTCTTAACACACCTGATACTATACTGTTTTCCCCACACGATCCAGGTGACGTTTCCTTTGTTCTGATTAGTACAATGATATTTTCCAAGACTTTTGGTGGGAGGGAGGTATCCCTTCTACAAGGCCTGGTTTATGCTTATCTCAGTTTATTCAGGGGTGGGAGCAAAGTTTAGCATCTCTGGTAAGTGGCAGTACTACTTGTTAAGTTTGCCAGAACAATTGATTTGGAAAAAACAACAACAACAGAAGAGAAATGGCCTATACACACAGCAAATGAGGAAAAGGAAGTATTTTCTGAACCCAGGCATTGTAGAGAGGCAGGCAGGCTGTAGAACCATGATTCCAAATGGCCCAAGACATTTTTCCCTTATGGTGTCCAGTCAAAATAGCAGGTACAGAATTAATTTCCCTTTCCCCCAATAACGTATTCTCCTTGGATTCTCTGTTTGTGTGTGGGGTTCTCCCATCCCCCTCCCACTATCTTCTTTTTCCAGGCTTCATTGAAAAACAATTATTCACCCTTTTGCTTTCTCAAAGCCCATCTACCATCCCCTCCTTCTGCCCAGGTCTTTCCTCTTAGACTCATATCCTTTCTGTTGTTATGTGCTGTCAAGTCAGAACTGACTTATAGCAACCCTAATAGAATTTTCAAGGTAAGTGAGATATTTAAGGAGTGGTTTTACCAGTTCTACCCTCTATGGCCGAGCTGGGGAACTGAACCCAGGTTTTCTGAGTCCTAGTTCATTACTCTGTCCACTGCACCAAATGGGGTATCTCATGCCCTTTCTACCTTTGCTGAAGCAGCAACTATTGCTAGTTGGGGAAGATCACTAGAGAATTACATGAAATCTATAGAGATTTCACACACACACATAATAGTTTGCTATGCATTATCCCTCCAAAATGCAGTTTGGGTCTGGTTCTTTATAGCATGTGCACTCCTTTGCCACCAGCTGGGACCAACAGTGAGAAAGGATAATGAAACATCAGCCCCATTTGAAAGAGCCATGTCTGAATTTCTTCAGCCCTTTTCCTTGTTTTCACAGTTGATTTAGAATACCCACTTATACAATAATTGTAGCAAAATTTGTTCTTCCCCATTACTATTTTGCCCCAAACTGATTCAAAGTTTATTCCTTCTCACTCATGTTTCTAGTGTTTCTTTAAAAACTTCCTTTTCTGTGTTAGATTTTTAAAAATAAAACACATTACATTCGAAAAGATATTGTTCATATCACCTGTAAATGCAAACATACTGGCCTACATGGCCTAATGCCTTTGTATTAGCACAAAGTCTGCTGAACTATTAGCTGTGCATTTGGAGAGTTAGTGCAGTGGTTCCCAACCTTGGGTAATCCAGGTATTCTTGGACTGCAATTCCTAAAATTCTTTACCACCAGCTGGCTAGGATTTCTGGGAGTTGCAGTCCAAGAACACCGGGGTTACCCAAGGCAGGGAACCATTGAGTTAGTGCAAGACTGGCATCCAGTTCTTTGCTCAAACAGGTGCCATGAGATTCTGCAACTACTTTTGCAAGTCTCTTGGGCAACTGCTTGAACAATAATTTGTACAATAGCATAATGCAGCACTAGTGGCAATTTACTAGCATTATGATGCACTCAGTCTATGATAATATTAATGACAGCAATTAGTTTTCCAGAATGATATAAGTGCAGCATGATATAAGCAGCTTCTCTGTTTATGCATCTTAATGCTGACATCCTTTTAAGACTGCGTTTATTCTTGTAAATTCCATACCGTTTCTACAGTACAACTGGTTCTTGATAAGACAGCAGAGACAAGTGTATAAAATTTCACGTTGTTTTAGTCGCCCACTCACTGCTTCAGACCATTTCCCATGCTGGAACAGGCTCCCTCCCCCTCTTCCTCCTACGGTATTATTTCTGACATCTGTTCCATGAAGTTGTCGGCTTTAAAAGACCACTCCTCTTGCTCCCATTTGCCTTGAGGTACCCCATCTATATTTACAACAATGTGCTTTTGGGGACAAGGCTGATGTCACCATGGCACTCTTGAACTGTTAGTGCAGTGGAGTGTACAGCTGCAGAGCTACACCAAGGATCATCAAACAATAATGAAGTTAGACGAGAAGTCTGCTCTCTTTTTTAACACCTCCTACATGCGGTGATTAAGTACTGGGATCAGGAACATGGCATGAAAGCGATGAAGATAGATTTCTAAGCAAGAAATGGAGCTCTTAAAGGGAGAGCTTGTTAGCAGTGTGCAGGTTGTTCTTCCCGTCAGCCATCAATCATTGCTGTAGCAGAGAGGGCAGTTGACAAGGTTAGTAAAAAGGAGTCTCAACTCACGAATACTACTTTTGCTAATGTGGATTAGGTGGTGCATATTTTGGGCAGTCAATTTTTTTTAAAAAAAAATTCTCAGTGGAACAGAACTACAAGGAGTTGATAGGTAGCAGTGTTAACTTCCACCTTTTCTGATAAATGTGTATAGGGGTGGGTGGGTGGGAGAAGTTTATGTAACATAGATCTCCTGAATTGAGATATCCTGGACATTTTTAACATATTACTTCAACTACAAGTGGGCCTAGATTAGATAGTATGCTGCTTTACCTCATCTAGACAGGAACGACGGGTGCAGAAATGGTTATCCGTCAAGTGCAGATGGACTGTAATTTTCATCATACTTGAACATTGGCTGTGCTGTATAGTGCTGATGGGAACTGCAGCTCTAAAACATCTGGAGGGCCATACATTTGACATTTTGTGTGGGAGACACCAATCCATAGTGATGAGAGTGGATGTGGAGAGAGGAAAAGCTCTAGAAACTACCATAAACATGTTCATCCAATTATACCCCTGTACTTACTGTTGGGAAAAAGTGAAGGCAAGAGAAGAAGGGGACGACAGAGGACGAGATGGTTGGACAGTGTCATCGAAGCTACCAACATGAATTTGACCAAACTCCAGGAGGCAGAGGAAGACAGGAGGGCCTGGCGTGCTCTGGTCCATGGGGTCACGAAGAGTCGGACACGACTTAACGACTAAACAACAACAACAACTTACTGTCCCATGTAGCATATGTTGGAGCCGCTGACGAGCCGTGGCTTCGGGCAGCGCGGCTCGCTCTTTGTCTCCCACCCTCGGATAGCGCGAGGCCTTGTAGGTCTCTCGAGACTTCTGAGAGCGAGGGGGGAACGCCAGGTTATTTAAGGGGCGTTCCCCCCTCTAGCCGCCCTCTTCTTTTTCAGGCACCCACCCGCCTGCCCTAATTCTAGTGTGAGTTTTTCCGGTCGCCTTTGGGGCCAGATAGGAATTTTTGACCTTCATCCTGATTGGCCTTTGGAAGGGGGGATTTTTTGCCTATCCCACACTGGAACAGGGCGTTGGCATTTTTTTGTGGAAATCTGGTCACACTGGCAGGTAGTGCGGAAAAAACAGGTATTTTCCGGTGAGTCCCACTGTAAGATCAGGTAAGCTAACAGCCCATCGGACCTCCCAGTGCTGCGGATCGTGTGATTACAGTGCTTGGGGGGAAAGATGCTCTGGGCCACTACTGGACCAACAGTCATCAAGTAAAGATGGCTGGAGGTCCGGGGGTGTTAATTTGCGGCCGGCCGGGTTCCTGCTGTCTTTAAGACCGAGAGAACCTGGGGCCAGGGACTCGCCCATCTGTTGATTAAGGGGTATTTGGATACCTCTGCGATTTACCTGTTTCCGCACTACAGCAGGCCTCCCTTTGCCAAAGGATGGCAAATTTGAATTACAATCAATAAAGTGTGGCCCGTGTTTTAACCCATATTATTTGTCTCGCGTCTTTATTCCGGGGTTGGGAGGGCAATGGGATAACTCAGAAGAGCAACTTTCCTTATTTATCGCACTCTTGATGCAACTGCCTAAATAGAAATGTTGGGCTGTGTGAACCAGTGCCAACCCAGACTTGGCCAAAGAGACATCTCACATGGGTAAATTCTTCAGTGAACTGGCCTAATAGATCACACCCATGATGTACCAGTGGATCACGGCTGCTTTAATATTGCTACATATTTAACAGGTGCTTCTTACAATGGAATAATAATTCCATGAGGTAACAGACCATGTATTTGAGCTGTTCAGATGGGGGTCTTTGGAGCAGTCTGGTTCGCACTTAAGGTTCATACCTTCAGTGAAATGTATTTTATCTCCAGGGATGGGGACTCATGTGTGGTGACTCGCTCTTGAGTCTGACTCAAGTTGCACCGGCGACTCGACTTGGACTTGATTCAGGGGTTTCTGGGGGGATTCGTGACTTTACTCACAATTTGGACCCATTTGTCTGAGTTGTGTTGTCAAGACCCTATGAGCCTGCCCCTTCACCCGCCCCTGCCCCTGCCATCGGCCTACCTCCTGCCACTGCCATCAGCCTACCTGCTGCCGCCACTGTCTTCAAAGGCTTCTCTTCCAGGAGCCAAGGGTCTGCTGCCTCTGCCCACAAAAGCACCAGCCAACTGCTAGGCCAGCACAGGCATGCCCTCTGAAACAGGAGAAATGCTCTAGCATACAGCACATCAGAGAGCTTTCACAGTGACACTCTTGCCTGCAGTAGTCTGAGGGCAGGTTTTCTGACCAGTTTTTTTCCTGTAAGTCGCCCTGGTGATGCTCTAGCCTGCCCTCATAGGCCTGTTCTCTATGCTCATGTGCTGGCCTATCAGCTGGGTGGCACATGCACAGTCTGAGTCCCGAGTCCTAAGCCTTGGGGAGTGGAGCTGAAGATGCAGAGACTTGGACTTCGGGCTTGGGACTTGAGCCCAAAGACTTGCACTCGGACTTGGGATTTGGACTTGAAGACATCCCTGTTTATCTCTCCCTTGAGTGATGTTTCCATTCACACTGAAGATGTTTATTGTCCTGTAAGAAGGGCCCACATAAGTCTTTGACTTGCTGGTTTACTCATGAGCAGCTGCAGTGGTACTAGCATGCATGGAAAATGTTGGGGTGATGAAAATAGTGGAAGGGGTTTCTCTGTCTTTTCTTTTAGTGTCACAACCCACCTATTATGTCACAAGGTGGTCACCTCTGATCATGCTGCCTGAAGCTCCATTCGGGAGCAAACTAGCCATCTGCACAGGCTACACAGCAGGATAATTAGGAGCACGCCAAATTGTGTCAAAAAATGGACAACCCTGTACTGGAAAGAAGTGGGACAGCAAGATGAATCAGTTTAAGTAGAAACATGTGGATGATGCAATTTGGTTTGAACCAAACCATACTAGCAGTGACCCAAATACCAATTTATATACCTGTCTGGATAGGCCCTTTTTTGCTAAGACACTAAAAACACATGGTAGGGTAATGCTGCAGTAGCCTTACTAGGCTGTGAAATAAGTGGGAAGGTCCCTTATGATTTCTCCTTTTAGCTGAACAAGAAAGGAAGCAATGATGCTTAGGATAATGGCAAGTAAAACAATGCTGCTATGTCTTTACTGCTTTAATTCTTTTTATAGGTATTTCTTTTGGAATGTTCCTTGATGTCATATTCAAGTGGAGGCTGCTGATGCCATGAAATAGGGTGCAGGGGAAAAAATGCCAAAAATTGCAGAACTTCAAAATAACACATTAAATTTAACATGTCATTGCTAAAATAGTTGCATTTGCCTTAAATATGAGAGCATGCAAACAGGTGCATCTGGGATCCTATTTGGAGCATAAGGGCAATCATGTAATCATTTTTGTACTCTGACAACCCCCCTGTTTCCACACACATCAGTGGCACAACCAATCTTGCAAGCAGCATGAGACAAGACATACAAAGGGGAGTCTGTCAGCGCAGGAGGAACATTGGCAGGATACTGGCCAATGTTTTGAAAGCAACAGTAAAACTGCTGCAGCTAATCTTTTACAAATAATGTTTTAAAAGTTAAATATTTTGATTTTTAAATGATTAGATGCATCAGTTTCCTTGTGTTCCTGTTCAGTTAGAAAGGTAATGATCTTACTGTTAATGTGTTCAGTATAATATATTATTTCACGCAGTATATTTCACGCAGCAAGTAAGTACATGAAATTTTGTCTTGAGAGGACCGGATCACCATCAGTCAGTATAGTGGTTGGCAAATTATGATGTGAAAATATCTGCCTTGATTTTGACCTATGTTTTCTTTCTGTCTTTATGTCATGTTGTGTTGTAAGGCTTTTGGAGGGTTCTAGGTGGGAACTTAAACACCACTCTGAATAATTTTCCTGGGCATGTTTATTTACACATTTTGTCTAATGCGTGCATTTCTACAATCACAAGAGGGTCTGCATTTTTTAAAGACACACATTTATAGACATTCACATTTAAGCATGTGCCTAGTGGTTTGTGCGCACTTTATTTCTCCCAGACATCCTGTAAGCCCCAGAAGGGTTTGAATTCTCTAGGTAATGCATATGCCTTTTCACAAGGAGTCTTGAGTAGTGTGAGTTTACTTTCATCAAGATTGTTGAATCCAAGGAAATTCTTTTCAGTCCCTAAATACAAACAAAGTCATACGGTTAGATACAAAAGGGTAACTGCCAGTGGCTGATTTTTCCATATTGGAAAACTACACATTGTTGGAAAGAAGCAAGATATGATGAACTTTGGTTCTGTCTCTCTATCTTCAGAAGAATAAGGCCATTGATTTGGAGGAAGAGTGGAAGGAGGATGTACCTCTGAATGGGCTACAGATGCTGCCCACTAGTCCATAATCTCCAGCACATTTTGCCAGCACCTCTTTGCATGTTACCATACATGGCTTTCACCCTGGAAGCCACTGGAGAACTAAAGGCTCTCTTGTGCTGTCCCAAGTAGCTACTGACCAGAGGTAGTTTCATCATTAGGCAGGACAAGGTGGTGGCCTTCAGCAGCAGCTCCTGGAAGATAGAAACAAGGTAATGGAGGAGAGAGATCTGCATTGTGCAGCTTGCCTTGCACCCCTTAAGCTAGCCTGCCACCTTCAGGTGCAATGGAGGACACTGTCCTGTTAGTCATGTTGAAGACACATTCATTGGCCAGCCCAAAAAGTTTTTGTATATGGAAAAGAAGTGACATCTTCTTCTTCACCTCAAGCAGCAAACTATCTTGGGCCAGTGCTGCTTTGGAAGCAGATTAGGTCATCATCATCATCATCATCTTAGAACTGCAGAGCTGGAAGGGACCCTATAGATCACTGAGTCCAGCTCTTCTCAAGGAGGCATAGTGGGGAAACAAACTCCCAACCTTGTCTCTTTAACTGGAGGGCTTTTCTTCACTGGAGATAGCTCTAGTCATTCCAAGAAAGATGTAGTTCCAGTGAAGTTCTAGTCTTCCGGATTTGTTTGTCACTGAAACAGCATTTGGGCCCATTTGTATGATTCTCCAGATTGTGCTTCAAGGAACTCTCCAAGGTGCTGCCTTATTTGCAAGGATGCTACTTTGCTGGAACCTCCCTCTGCTTTGCTTGATTGTATCTGACTGAAATCTGACTTCTGCCTTGCCTAACAGTGGCTCACCAGAATTTGAACTTCACTAAGATTTGCTTCCCTTGGTGAAGTCCAAACTTGTGCTTAGTAACCACCACTTCTCTGGCTAGAACGCCATCCAGCTGTGGCCATCACACAGGCAAGGTTATCTGCCCATTTTTTTTAGTGTATCACTGCTCCAAGCCTCCAAACAATGAACTATTCAAAATGAAGCACTTCTGTGCAAAACAAAACAGTCAGTGTTACCAATATATGGTTGATTTACACAAGCACTTTCCACAAACATAACAGCTATAGTCCTTGACCAAGGGCAGGCAACATGTGGCACCATGCAGCATGCAACCCTCAGCACAATGCCATCAGGCACTCAGTCTAATTTCAAAATCCCCTGCAAAAGACCCTTCTAGGCTTCTGTAAGAGAGGAAAGAAGGAAAGGAATGCTAGGGAAAGAATGAAAGGTAGGGGTGAGATGAACAGAGAGAAAAAGGATGGGCTCATTTACTTTTGGCTCTGGACACTGCCAGTTTCAGCCTTTTCCACTGCTGGCATGCTTGTCAAGGAAATGGCACCAGGGGAAGCTGTCCACCCTCCACCTAGACTTAGCAGTCTGCTTTTTGAAGAAGGAAAAGGGAAATGAAGCCACACTGGAATGAATGGTAAAATTCCACAGGGCAACATTAAATATAGTTTGCTCAGGTTTTAGCTTGATATACATTTTCTGCAATCATCATCATCATCATGGATGTATAAATTCTGAAAAATTCCAAACAGAATACAACAGTAATTAAGCACGGTATAATATATACAATACAGTACAATGTAGGTGTGTTACCACTGTGTGTCCACCCACCCAATCACCACAGCTGAATTCCAGCTTCAACCAAGTCCAGTGAATACTCACATCTTCTTCCTCTGTTTACCTTCAAATCCAAGGTGCTTCCAGTCAGTAAACAAGCCATCCTCGGCTTCTCAATTTAAAAATTTCAACAACAGCACAGTCCACTTACAATGCGTATCCCAGAGGTTTAAAAACCTCTGGCTTTTCTAGGATTTGCAGCTGGTATGCCTTCCTGATAAATAATCTGAACCAGGGCAATGTGGAACGTTCTGTGTTCTTATTTGTTGCACACAGAATTTGGGGGGGGGGAGTCCTGTGACTTACAAGGTATCACATGTTTCTTGCATATATACAAGGATTTTGGCTGATCTGACAGTAAGGACGGCTAACTGTTTTCCTTTGTAGAAGGGCAGTTCTCTGTGTCAGTCTGTAAGAACTGAGTAAGCAAAACCACAGCAATGAGCCCTTCACATGAGAGTTGATTCAGGAAATGAAACATCCTAGAGAAGGCAAGCCTAGCCCTTGCTAAAGCATGTACATGGCTTTATAAAATAATTTAAATCTGCAGCCTGGAAAAATTAATTTGTTTGGCTGCAATTTTGTTGGACGAGTAACACAGAGAATTCCTAGTCCCCCTGGCCGAGGTCCACACTGGGTGCATGATCCTCAGAGATAAATTCCCAGGTTTTGTTTAAATGTTTATGAACAACCCCAGTGCAGACATCCTCCCTTGACAGTCTTTGAGTGGATAAATAACAGATCTGTCAAGAAATGCCAGAGAGCGAGGTCATCTCTTTCTGGGTGATGATGACCATTCCATATGACAAGACTCTATCAAAAGAGCTGGAGGCTCCACTCAAAGCTGCTGTCCAACAGCCCTTTGAACAACTGAGAAATGCTGCACCTCCCATATACCTCCTTATTAATATTGTTTTTGGCTGCTCCTCAAGACTCTCAGCTTCTAGACAGGGTCCATCTCATACCATAAATCTGGCTGTGGCATACAGCTTGCTCAGTGAAAGCCATCTCCAGAATAGCACAGTCTCTCAATGGTCAGGCATGAGTGCAACCCTTTTTGTAACCAGGTGGCTGGTGCAGCCCCTAAGAACACGACTACAAATACTGTAAGCTCTGTTTCCTCTTGAAGATCTGAGGAACAACTCCCATCTGCAAATATGAGTGATTCATTTACACAATGACACATAGAAAAACAGATAGCCTTGCCATTTATGAATGAGTGATTCTTTTTTGTCAGGTTCCAGAACAGAACGATTTCCTTGCTGCTCATTCATCCTGCACACACCTACGTTATTAAGGATTTAACATGCACAAGTCATTTTTACATGAGTTCTTCAGCTCTGTAACAACGTGTTTCCACAACTTGCATCCTTTAAAAAATGAAAGCTGTGGTTTTTTTAAAGGAATCCTGTATGTTGAGGTGGTTAGAATGACATATTGCAACCAACCTAGTGCGATGCAAGGGATAAAGCACTGGACTGAGACTTAGAAGATTCAGATTCACTCTCAAAAAAGCCATGAAACTCAGTGGGTGACCTTGGGCTAATCACTCTCTTCCTTGGTCTAACCTATCTCACAGGGTTGTGAAAATAAAAATTGAGAAGAGAGTGCCACATTCACTACCTTGCATTCATTGCATTCACCAAATTGTCAATGATTCAACAGGCCTACTCTAATTTTTCTACTTAAATTTCACCCAATAGTTAGGTAGGTAGGTAGGTAGGTAGGAAGCAAGCAAGCAAGCAAGCAAGCAAGCAAGCAAGCAAGGAAGGAAGGAAGGAAGGAAGGAAGGAAGGAAGGAAGGAAGGAAGGAAGGAAGGAAGGAAGGAAGGAAGGAGAGGTTTGGGTTGAAATCTCCACTTGCCCATTAAGCTTGCTGGCTGGTCTTTGGGCATTGACAAACTTTCAGCTGAGCCTCACAGAGTTGTTGTGAACAGAGCTGGTTCATGATATTTGGTTGCCTCAAGGAAAGATATTACTCCCTCCCCATTCCATTTATGGAAGCTAACTGGACTTATGAGGCCATAAACTGGTTGGGAGGATTATGATAGACTGACTATCTATCTATCTATCTATCTATCTATCTATCTATCTATCTATCTATCTATCTATCTATCTATCTATCTATCTATCTATCTATCTATCTATCTATCTATCTGACAACAGTCATGGATTCATATTGTGGCTGTCTAAGGACTAGCCTCTGACCCTCCACAGTCTGCAATGTGCTGATAACAACATAGCTCAGTAGAGACAGCAACCTGGCAAACATAAGGGAACATGCACACACCACATGGAACACTGATAGTGAAATCCTATGCATGCTAACTTGGAAGTACCTCTCATTGAGATCAATGGAGCCTGCTCCCAGGGAAGCATGGGTTGGACTGTGGCCCAAGGAGCTGATCTCCTCAGAAGGATTCCAACCCTTCTCCCATTTCCATTTTTTTTAAAGCAAGTTGCTAGTCATTAGTGTTTTTAGAAAACAAGAGTGGTGCAATAGTTAAAACATTGGGTGATGATTAGGGAGACTTAGGTTCAAATCCCTGCTCAGTCATAAAGCTCACTGGGTGACCTTGGGCCAGTCACTATTTATCAGCCTGACCTATTTCACAGGCCTGTCCATTTAAAGGGAAGTTGGAGTAACAGCAAAGCAGCAGCAGCAGCACGTTTTGGAGGACCTGTCGGAGCACACACTATTCTAGCAAATGGCTCATTAAAGAGCAAACCAGCTTCCATCCCTCAGCATCCTGTCAAGTAAGTGAAAAGGCACTACCAAGGGTCTGGCACTTGCCAGGCCCTCCTTTTTTCCATTTCATAACTCGGCATTCTCTCTCATTAATATTTAATATGGCAAAATGACTTTAAATGTATTGTGCTACTATCTGCATTCATCTTCAGACTAATTTGCAATGCTTCTCTGGCCCCTCAGGACTTTCTCACTCAAAATAAAATAACAGAACATAACATTCTGGCGAAGGGAAGCCAGATGGGCTTCCATCATTTGAAGGAAATGGGACATGCCAGGAGGTGAAGGAAATTCCAAGGCTTGCTTTGCATGTGCAGTAAATCATTGTACCACAGCACCATAATAATTCTTCTAAGAACCACTAAAAGAGCCTCAAAATAATGTGTTCTTGGTCAGCCAGGGCTCATTTCTCAGACACTGTTAAGAGGGGAATTTTAGAGAAATGATTCTGCTGAAGTGCACGCATACACAAAAGGAATCATAGGAAGTTGGAGTAAAAATGGCAGGCGTGTCTTATTTCACCTGGCCGTTGTACTATTGATCAAAACATATGCATTCCAGATATTGGGTTCATTCTGTTGCCGTTCAACCTAAACATAAACATATGTCAGTCTCACCAACAGACATAACACTCTGATGCAACGGGGTGGGGATTCTGCTTTACTAGTGAAGAAAATTCCACTCTGTTCAGCCCTGGTCGATGTCTCTGTCCAATATTGCTGGAACCTTCCTGTTCCCTACACACTACAGTCCACACCTTGCTCTGTTTAGAAAGATCCCCACCTCACCTCTCTGTGTAACATTCCCTCTGTGTCTGGCCATTGGGAACAGTAAACTAGGTGGAGATGTAGAAGAAGGCTCTTTCAACTGTAGCCTAAGTTGTGGAATGTGGTTTTCAGTCTTTCAGTTTTCTGGTTTTTGCTTTGTTTAAGCCACATTATTCTAAATTCTTTTTGAGATGTTTTAATTAGTTTTAGTTATAAGGGCCAATTACAACCCTCTAAATTAAGATCTAAGCAGTTTATGTATCTATATAACTGTATCAATCTACCTGAAGTTTTATTAAATTTTAAAATCATGTTATCAGAATGTGAGACCGGGGGCGAGAGACAGGAGTCTCTCACCGGAGTGCCGTCCCTTCCACAGAGAATGGAAAGGGAAGTACAGACCTCGCCCACTCCAGCCCCCAGAAGAACAGAACAACGTGGGACTGACACCCGGGACTTGGAGAGGGAGTTGCATGGGTTAACAGTAGCCGTTCAGACCCCAGACAATTTGGCGGGAACAGAGAGAAGGAAGAGGGTGGAGACTGAGGTGGGGACAGCAGAAATAAAAGAGAGGGAAAACCCGTTGCCACCAGGTTGGGAATGGGTTTGGTTACAAGACCCGTGGACCGGAGAATAGGAAAGTCTGCGAGTACCTAAGGAGGAGGCTGATTATCAGCGGAGAAGAGAGATCCCCCCTAGACCATCTTATTGGGGTGAGGCCGAAGCCCGGGAGTGGCGGAGGAGACTGGGGGAGGAAAAGGAGAAGGTGGAAAGGGAAAAAAGAGAAAGGCTGGCATGGAGGGTGGACGAGATGAGGAGGAGAGATTACCAGGAGGACCCTGGTCGATCGTCTCCTCAACAAGAGGTGCCGGGTGGACCGATCCCACAGAAGACGAGACCGTTCCCTTACTGGAAGGAGAGGTCGGAGAGGTTCTGAAGGATGAAGCAACGACAGGCTGACCAGGCCCCTGGAACACTAACGAAACCAATCCGTTCCAAAGAGGGAGAAACGAACTTTGAAATGAGAGATGGAATACTATACAGAGTGACATGAACAGAACTGGGAGAGGAAATGCAACTGGCGGTTCCAGAAAGACTTAAGAACTGGATAATGGACTTAGCCCATTATGTCCCCCTAGCAGGACACATTTCTTGTTGAATACTCCAATAAACCTTTCCCCTGTTTCAAAGTTAAAAAAGCCTCCGGATTTTATTGTGGAGATGAGAGACTCAAAGCCCAAACCCTCACACAGAAACAACATTTTTATCAAGTAGTGATCATATTGTCTTTCTTACATTTACATTGCACTAAGTTAAACTGTACTCTTGGAACAAAGTTTAGAACTGCTAATGGTACTTCCTATTCCATGATAGTTATCTATGCATACACTACTTAACAAAGATCTTTTCAGAATTGAATATGGATGTCAGGGAGACCTCTGTAACCTGTCAGTCTTGTGCATGTGTAATACCTATTAAATATTGGTTCAGCCAAAAGGGGTGGACTAAGAAAGAGCAGGGCTGCAAGTAAGAGATTTTTGAATCAGAAAGAGCAGGAGAACTGAAGAGACCAGAGCTGCTGTTGCCACTTAAACTGCAAAGGCTCTTGCCAACTTGGTCTAGGATTTTGAAGATTCTCCTGTGTTATGGTTACCCAACTCAGTTGAGGAAGATATCTTGGATTTTTGTCTAACTTTGAAAGCAAAGGGACACTTGAACTTTGCAAATTCTACAAGCAATTGCTGTATTGGTGCTGGTGCCAAGGACTTGGGTGCACAAATTGTAGCATTTTGTTATTGTTATCATTGTTCATGTTGTCTGTTATATAAATGCAAATAAGAGGAGATTCATTTAGTGAAATTGTGTTTGCAAGATTCATCCACAGTAAGCAAATAGCCCTAGAGAACTTAAAAGTGTTACACATGCAAAATAGAGATGGATAGATAAAACTTTATTACGGTCAAAGACCAGCCACAAATAAAACATCGAAATATATAAATATACAATATCTATCTATCTATCTATCTATCTATCTATCTATCTATCTATCTATCTATCTATCTATCTATCTATCTATCTACATGCAAAATATAAAAGAATATCAAGTTTCGGTAAATTCATCTCTCTCATTTATGCCTCTGTCAAATCTATGTTTACTTGTGAGCATTTCTGACAATGTGATCCTCCATATTCTGTTTGAATTAAGCAGTCCAGCAAAAGGTTGTGTCAGTCTACCAGTGTTTAGCTATTTCTGTCTTTGCAGCACAAATCCTTATGGTGATCCTTACGCAATATGTTTTCATTATTGTTTATAAATAGTGATAATAAAAGTAGTGGACCATACGGTATTAGCTTGTGGTCTTGTTATCTTTGTTATCAATAATATTACCTTGCCCCAGAATATTTTGATCAGTGGGCAGTCTATCCACATATGAATAAGCAAGCCTGGTTACCCACGTCCTCTCCAGCACAATGGGGGAAGCTTGTAAATTCTGTTGACTCTCATGAGATACAAGTGTCAGTATATTAAAAAGCTTTGCTTTTACCATTTACAGGTGTTTACACAGTAAAAATACTATATGCATGCACACACAATTACTATACATTACAGTATGTATATATAAATATAGCATAACTGGTATTATGGATAGGTGTGCCAGTTCAGCAGCTTTCCACTTTAGAGATTTCAGGATATGCACTTTAGATCAGGGGATATGCTCTTGTGATGCCATGATGAGGTTCTTTGTCCTTTGTTCTTAAATGGGACTCTGAGTGTTGGGTGGATAGTGTCTTTATATACTTTAGTCACTAGGTGGCACTGGACTTTAGTTTCATCTGATGGAAATTGGAGTTTCCTGTTCTATTCTTGTCTAAAAGAGGGAATAATAAAGTTTCTGTCCAGAGTGCAGGAAGTGTGAATTCCAGGGGCGGGGGGGGGGCGGAGAACACTTTGCAGTTTTGTGGTATTGTAGAGAGATATTATGGCACAAACATGCAGATGATTGCTGAGGAGATGGTAGGAAATGAGATCACAGGGGAAAGAATGCAAAAAGTAGAATTGTGTATAAAGCTTAAGTGCATGCATAACTGGTACAGTGCCCATTAAGAAAGCAGTGTTCATAACACAACAGGATGGGAGGAGCTGTTGGATAGCTCATTGGTTTAAGTATCTGGTTGGGAGTTCAATTTCCCACTGTGCCTCCTTGACAGGGGTTGGACTCAATGATTCATAGGGTCCCTTCCAGTCCTGCAGCTCTAAGATTATCATTATACAATCATAATGCATCTTTCATCACCATTTTTTCCTTTAAGGCAATGGTGGCTAATCTGACTGGGAATCTGAGCTTTTATAAAGAGCTGGTTTCTTATGTAATGACTAAGAATAAAATTCTCAGTTCAGATCTGACAGCAGTGGGCGATCTATCAGCAGAGACAGAGTCTCAGTCTTCTATGGCATATATAAACAGAAGCACAAACGGGTTTGTTTACAAAGAGGGTGGCTGTTTGAGCTGTGTTAATAATATTGTTATAATTACTGTGGTGGTGTGATTAGGAGTGCTTACCTGGAACATGGGGAACCTGTGTTTTAACCCCCGACCCCCCAGTGTGTGTCTCAGGGCCAGTCACCTATCTCACATACTGAGTTTATGGATAACATTGGGAAAGACGTGTCTGCTGAGCTTCTTGGAGGAAGTACGGGATAAGATTGTATAAAACAACAAGAAGAAGATATTAAAAAGCAACTCAATCCTTTTAAACTGGAGTGTTTTTATTTTACTTTAAACACAGGTGTACAGAATTGGAGAGCTGTAATGTAACTAAAGGAGTGATTAGATGGGCATTTAGCCCACTGTTTGGTCTGTGCCAGGGATAGATTACTTGACTCCTCTTTCTGGTGATCACATGATGTAAATGCTGGAGTGACCTAGTCTGTCCCCAGAGGGTTCCCACTTGCACCTTTCTGGGGCCCTTTCAAGGGTTTCTACTTTTTGGTGCAGGTGGGATTGATCTATTTTGGTTTGTTTCCAGCATGTACAATAGCTGGAAATGAATCAAAGTGAGCCTTGTGGCTGTCAAATTGTCTGCTGCTATCAATTTGCCATATCTATGGAGGTGCAAATTAGACTATCAGGGCAGCACAAAAGTGCTGCAACACTTATAATTTTTTTTTCAAAATTGAAAACTTCCTCCTGGAAATGGGAGAAGACAGGAGGGGGCAATTTTATTTTGCTTGTCTTAAAGGTCCAGTCAAGAACTTTGGATTTGGCTGCAGGTAGGTTCTTGATTGGACCTTTAAGACAAGTGAATGAAAATAGAATTGCCCCCTCCTATCTCCTCCCACTTCTGGGAAAAGGTTTTCTTTCTTTCTATCTATCTATCTATCTATCTATCTATCTATCTATCTATCTATCTATCTATCTATCTATCTATCTATCTATCTATCTATCTATCTATCTATCTATCTAATTAATATGTGATGCAGCTATCTGTGCTGCCGTTATAGAGTTTAACATTTTTTTAAAACTTCCTCTGTGACTCCATGGAGGCACAGAGAAAGTGTTTAGTTTGCCAATATCCTGAAGTGGTTCTCTTCTGAAGCCATTTCACAATCTGGCAAATTGACAGTGTTAGGAGCTGGAACAAATAGGGCTGGTTGAAATGCATATGCCATTTGGATATGAGAATCATACCAAATGGCATACCAGACCTTGACCTAGCCTCTAGTAATCCCATTTAGCCCACTCCAGCCTGCTCCAGTTAGGGGCATCTGTTACATCTCCCTGCCAATGTATGAATCCATGCAGGAATTTCTAATTTTAAACCTGGTTTTCAAATTTTCACTGACTGCCTGTGTGTTTCCCAGCCCAGTTTGAAATGTTAGTTTTTGAATGTTAAAGTCTTGACAGTTTTGAACACGTCATGCTGTGTGTGTGGACCTGCCTATTCCTGCAGTAATTGATGGATACCATGATCCAATATTTCCCACTTTTGGAGATGAAACAGATTAAGATTGGCTCTGCCATGAGGCAGGACAAGTGGCCAATTCAAGCAGTTAGTTTTCAGTGTCACAAGAAGGCAGCAGATTATTGGCTGCTCTTCTTATTGTAATTTTTCTGCAAGGGAGAGAGGGAAAGTGTTTGAGTCTCTGCCAAAATAAAAACGTATTAGTTTTCATGTAAGGTATGTACAACTTGCCATGGCTAATTGCAGTTAATCGGTGATACAGTGGAGTGAATCACCCAACTGCAGAACTGAGACATACCCTGGCACCTTGTTAATTAGCCACTGTTAGCTGTGCCAAGTTGTACAAACCTTACATGAAAGTCAACAGTATTCTAACCAGTGTCTCAAGTACAATGTTTCTTGGCTTGGCAGGAGAGGAGCAGGGAAGAGTAGTATGTAATGATTTACCTCTAGTTTCCAAATATCTTAGGCTGCCCTGAATTTCCTTTTCAGTTTTGTTAACCAGTCTTTGGACTACCGTCCCCAGAGAAATTTTGCTGGCACACACAGATTTTCCTTTAGAGGGCAAGTAAAACATTTCAAGTTACCTTCCTTGGACAGTAGCTAAAGTACAATGATTTCAAGGAAGAAAATAAATAAAAAGTGGCCAAAATAATTAGACAAAATTCAAGTCAAATAGATAAATGTTCCTATATTGCAGCAATGTATGATAGGTATCTAAAAAATGAGGGACAGTTGTATTTCATATTAAAATATCTCATAAGCAAAGAGGGAGAAAAGATATTATTTGGAGTTTTTACATTTGTCATGACAATAATATCTGTAAGAAAATGCAGGCAAAAAAAAATATGGCAGAACTATTGTTACATCATTATCTTTTAAAAAAACAGTGTTCATTTTAACATAGCCTGAAGCACAATATTTTATAAATATGTTACATATTGGAATATTACCCAACTCCCACATAACATCTGTAACACCACTAGAGAAAACATACAAATATATATTTGCATACAATAATGCCTTTTGGGGGTTTTTTTCTGCAGGGCTTGATATTATCTGGAAGCTAAAATGAAATTAATTTAATTTCTTTTTGTGTGCCCCTGACCTAAAACTTTCTTCTGGAATTCAATGAAAAACAAAAACACACACACACACACATACACCCCTACATAATTTCCTACATTTATAAATGATGCCCTAGAAATCACCCTGTTTCTCATAATCTAATTGTGAGCTTGAAAAAGTTAACTGAATCTATTGAGCAACGTTTTGTTTGAGATTATATGAAAGTTTAGTCTCCTTGTTCTCTCATGGTTTGAGAGAGGGGTCAGGGAGGCCATACATGTGCATATAGAAAATCCCTCACTCAAACCTCATTTGGTCATGCAGGTCAACAACGGTCATGGGATGAGAGGAGAAATCTCATTGCAGATTTAGGGGAAAACAAAAAATAGCAATAAATCGGGTCAATTTTTATAGTGGAGTGGACCCTCAAAAATCTGTATTTGGGCTGGCAATCTTGAACTTATTAATAAGTGATATGGAACATTACAGGCAAATTTACAGGTGGTCAAGTTTGCTAATGGCACAAAATAATTTAGGGTGGTGGAAACAAAAACACATTGTGAGTGCAGAATGCTCCAGGACAAAGGAATGGGACAATAAAATGGTAAATTAGATTCATTGTGAGTGGAACGATTGGGATCAATGAGTCCTGGCAGGCTCTTTATGGTTTCTGTTTTGCTGTGTTAATGGACACTCTTAGTGGAATGTTCTACCAAGGGAGGCTGCAGTTCTCCAGTCCCTGTTGTCATTTCATCAGTAGGAAAAGACCTTTTTATTCATCCAAGCCTTTGACAATTAAGCTAGCTTGTGGCAGACCAATTTAGTTCCTCTTCCCTTATCGATGTATTTTAATTGCTTTTAATTTTCCCAACATTTAAATGAATCTTTTACATTTTAACAGTAGTTGTTTTATCTGTGTTTTGGTTAGCTGTCTTGAGCCTCACTTTGTGAGGAGAAAGGGAGGGTAAACATCTAATAAAAAAGAACTCTTTGGGGAAAAAACCTTTTACCTTGCATCCTGGAGTCTTCTGTACACGCTCAGTAACTGGAGAATGCAGTTGACATACTTGCATTCTGGGATTTTATTCAGCGTTTCATCTCTCAGGGTCTCATTAGCTTCAATCTGGATCACAGTTAGGAAGCATGCATACATAAACCACTCTGATTTCAAGAGCATTAGGAGTTCCCTTTGTATCGACAGTTTATAATTTTCTTTGAAGAGGCTTACTACCGGGCCTTCCCTTTGGGGCAAGCATTTTGCTGCTCTTTCAAGATGAAACAATCCAGTGTTTCCCTGCCTGTGACAACATATAATAATATTTAGGGTGTTGTAAGTGATCTTAATTGATAGCCAGTATGGTGTAGTGTATAAAGTGGTGGAGTAGGACTCAGGAGAAGTGGGTTCAAATCTCCACTCAGCCATGGAAACTCACTGGAACTGGTAAAACCACTCCTTGAATATCTCACTTACCTTGAAAGTCCTATTAGGATCCCTATAAATCAGTTCAGACTTGACGACACATAACAACAACAGACGCTCTTAATAACTTTTGAAAAAGTGCACCTCAGGACTGGGCTTCCCTTGTCTCATTCTTGTGTACAATGACAGGTTTGTTTTTCTCCACCCCTGCAAAACGGTGATATATGTTGTGCTGGAAACAACCAGAATGTTTGCTTTTGCAAAATAATGTGCAAATTTGCCTCATGGTGTGCAAAACCTGCAAGAGTTGCTGCACTGCTGTATGGAGATGATTAGGGGGAGCTGTGTGTCATAATCTGCCTGTGCCTTACTGTGAAGGTTCGTACTTAGCCTTTGCCTCTTTACCGAATAAATCAGGAGTCGTTTTTATATCAAAGTCCAAACTCGGGTTTATTGTATTTTTTAACTGAAAAATGTTCGTTAACAGCTCATCTCTTAACTTCTCTTGCGACATCAACGGACGCCGCAAGGGCAACCATGGTTCATGTTCGAAGGGGTTCAGTGACTTGGTCTCTCACGGCCCGGGTAGAAAAGGATCATGGGCTAGGGGTTCCGGTTCATCTTCTTGATCTCCTAACAGCGGTAGGGTCTCCTCCCCTCCATCTCCGATCCAAATCGACTCCTTCTCTCGTCCCAAGGAACCCCACGGTCCTGGTGGTATGACATCCTCCTCGCTTCCTCCACTCACCATAACCGCCGCTCCTCCGCTTCCCTGGCCACCACTTCTTTCTTCTCCTTTAATCTCCTTCTCCACTCCTGAGCTTCTGACTCGCCCCAATAAGAGGGTCTTTGCGGCAACCCTCTCCTTCGCCTATAATCTGCCTCTTCTCTCGGCACTCTTACTTTCTCCCATTTTCCTGTCCACGGGTCCTCTACCCAGATCAGTTCCCAGCCGCCTGGTATGTTGTCTCTCTCCCTTTTTATATCCCCCATTCCCGCCTCAATCATGGACCTCCCTCTTTCTTCCCTTCCCGCCAATTTCCCTTCGGTCTGAGTGGCTACAGTTAGACCCCGTAGGTTCTCTTCCAGCTCCCGGGTATCTATTCCCTGGTGTACACTTTCTCGCGGGGTCGGTGGCGGAGTGGCCTGTACCTCTCTGGATACCTTATAGATGGACGGCACTCCGATGAGAGCTTCTATGCTCTCATCACGCCTCTCACACTTACTTCCTTGCATCTCATTAGGACCCATGGTAAGCATTAGTAAGCCCAAAAGTATTAGCATTAGTAAATCCATAGGATTTGGGAAGAATGCTATGGGACAAGGTCTGCTCCCTTGCTAGTATCAAAGGTTCATAAGGTTGAAGAGCCCATTTTAGCAGATTCTCCTTTTTCTACAACCATCCTTTATTTTTTGCATCTTGACTGTGACTTGGGGGAAATCACGTGTCGTTCTGTTTCAGCACAGCAGAGTCTTTTGCATTTTTTGCAGATGTTGCTGCCGTGTTCTTCTGCACTTTCTGCTCTGCTGCTCTCACAGCCTTCAGATATTGCTCACTTGGATTATTTTAAGCCCTACAAAACACCAGGCTTTCTCGTAAATGCTAGTCATGGTTGCTTTTTGAGAAAATTGCTGAAGTTTTTATTTGTTTATTCTCCGTTTTCACAAATTTTGGTGCTGGGTGAATAAACGCTGCTGGTTTCGGTGATGTCTTCTCATCACTTCTGAACTGCTATATTTCATGGGGTGGATTTTCCTTGTATGTTTCAGCTGTTCTTAGGATCAAGGTGAAATGTCCCACTGTTTTGTCCCTCATTTCCCAATAAGAAAAAGTTCAGGTATTGTTTGAAAGAGCAAAACTGGAGGGTTTCGATGGTTGTTGTGAGTTTTTCGGGCTGTTTGGCCACGTTCTGGAGCAATAAATGAAACTCAATAAATGAGTTTCATTTATTGCTTCCCAATAATATTTCCTAGAAGCAGAGCTTGGAGAAGTTCCTTTCATCTCTCTTGTTCCCTGAATCACTCACTATCATGGTGACTTTTCTAATTCAGTTTCTGCCAGGAGTTACCTCTGAAAACAATAACAGAGACTGTGAAAGGACACCTGGGAAAAGGTAATAATATTTCAGGTAACCAGATATCAAAGATAGGTGAGACTGTTGTTTCCATTTGTTTCAGATAGGAATTTGCAGAATGCACCAATTTCTTCAAATTCAGAATGGAATGAACTTGAGATTTTAAAAAGCAGAAGAAAAGAACTGAACTAACCAGTTGTCCAACTGAGCCCAGGGCCTTGAGTACTTAACTTAGTGCTGGATCTTTAGGACAAAGATGGCATATAAATATTTTAAATAAATTAATAATACAGAGAAATTTGAATCTCTGTATATTTAGCCATGTTACCGCTATGTTAGGATTGCCGCCTCTTTTTTCTTGGAACCAGGGAGATACATCATGGCTCGCTCCATGGTGGAAACAGCTGAAACTATTGAATTTGGCTGATATATATGAGGAACAATTTGTCTGAGTTCAGTTTGAAATATATACCAAAATTCAGAAATTGCTTTATTTTGGGGACAAAAAGAACTTGTTTCAACATTTTAACATCAGAGAAAAAAAGCTGAGAAATTTTCCCATCTCTGTCAACCCATTATGAGTTTAAGATGAGCACTTTGAATTGGTCCAAGAGAGAGAATGATGAGCTCGTTCAAATGATAAAACTTACAGTAGGTGTAATATAATGAAATCATCCAGACCCTTCCCCTTTTTTTTTTTTTTTTTTTTGCTATTATGATTTCTCTGAATCAAAACTGGAAAAATTCTTTCAAATAAAAAAAGATAATGGGCATATGTAGAGTTATTCACATTTTTCAACACCTGACTAATCATATTCAAAAGCAGTTGCTATAACATATTGCAATACCTGTGTACTGATGTCCAACCTGGAGGCAGGCGGTGCATCATGGCCTCTCCCATTTTGAAGAGACCCTTGTCAAGCAGGCCGAGGCAAAGAGGCAGTCCTGAAACCAGCAAAATCAGGGAGCTGGACAGGGGACAGATTGTATTTGTCTTCAGTGTGGAAGGGATTGCCACTCTCAAATTGGACTTCTCAGCCACACTGGATGCTGTTCCAAGTCCTCTATTCAGAGCACGTTACCATAGTCTCTTGAGACTGAAGGATGCCTAATCTGTACTGACGATGGCACAGATGCTAGCCAGTAGGACCTTCATAGTAGTCCTTTTCTCACTTAGGTTGAACTGAGCTGAAAAGCCTTTTTGGGTTTGAAAAAGTTATGCTTTTGAACAGAACAACTTTCTCAAAATCCTGTGAGTTTTATCCTGACTGAATAATAATAATAATAATAATAATAATAAAAGGTGCCCAGAACTGCCCACAGATTCTTGACTGTTAATTTCACAGTTGTTAATTTTCATGCAAACACTGCAGCAGAGGCCCATAGGCAAAATGTATAAAATCTGTTTCAAACAAGACAGCATTTCTGTACCCTCTCCTTGGATATGAGTGGGATAACTAGCTTATTACAGCTGCACAAATTTATGTTCAGAGTCACCAAGGGACCTTCAGGAACACTATGTCCAGAATTCACTGTGGCTGTTGTTGCATCCTGTCTTGCAGAATTGTTGTGTCTGAAAATTATTCATCTACAACAGAATAGCCCTGGACAGGCCACTAAAATTTAAATGCCCGCTTCACTAAAGCTCTTTCTCTAAAGTGGAATAAAACAATTGCAGATTTGTGGTAGAGCTTTCGGTACTACAGAGAAAATATCTTTAGTCAGAAGATAGAATAAGATTATTCTGAAATTGATTCTGCAGGTAAGCTCCAAACATTTCACTTGTATTCTCCTGAGTATCAGAAGGGCCAAGATATTTTGCTGCCTGAGTAAAAAAACATGAGCCTGCTACTCCTGCACTTCACATACAGCATCTGACTCCACATAAAGAAGCTGGCATCGAAATGGTTCTCTATTATACCCAAAGGCAGTAGGTTAAAACAGGAGTGGGTGATTTCTGCAGGGCGAAGGGCCATTTTTCAGATTTTTTGGCCATCTCTGGGCCACACTCCCAAAGGAGCAGGGCTAAAGGAGGAGGCTGCAACCAAATATGCTACTTTGCACATTTTATTCTTAAAGTAGCAGTAGTAGTAGTAAGAGTATTTTTTAATAGTGACTATAATGGGGTTTTGTTAGCAGAAAAATATTTTTCAGTCCAATATTTTAAAAACATATTTTTTAAAAAAACTGAAAAATCCCACTTGTGTCACTAATTTTTTTTTAATTAACTCAGCAGATGGGGTAAGGCTAGAGGCCTATGGAAAAATGGCAACATTGCCACATTTTTCACAGAAAAAGAGGGAATTTTGTAAGCAATTATCCCATTGGTTGATTGAGAGGATTGCATGAGGATCTTAGACCTTGTGGAAGCGTTCATTTTAAATGCACCGGGAAGGAAAGACTTAAGACACACACACCCAAACACACATTGTGTTTCCAGTACGGATTATTTCACCTTTGTTCCTTTAATCAATTAATGTAAAAAATGTATTTTAAAAGAGAAAGCAAAATATGAAGTTCTATGCTACCATATTAGCTAAATACCTTGTCTCACCATTACTACCTGAATTTGCTTGTTTTCCTTTTTGCTCTGCCCTCTTTTTGCCTGTTGTTTTGTGTCATTTGGACAGGAAACCAGCGTGGAGGGTCTGTTTCCTTCTCTTCCTCAGTTTATGGCATCATTTGTTTATTTAGGCCACAATCCTGTTGGGTGCATTGCATACTTACTTGTGTGACAGGCATGTAACAACAGATACGAGCAGTGACTCTGTAACTAATGGCAATTCACCACAACAATTTACATTATTGTAACTAACACTAGTGTAACTAATCAATAGGATTCTGGCCACCAAATGTAAAACATATGCTGTTACCTCTAGTTTGGCTCTTGATTATATTAACTAGCAAGGACTGGGATTCCCCTTTCTCTCTCAGCTACCTCAGACACACTATACACAGCTACATTAACATTACAAAAAAAGACAGGGGGAAAATGGAATCATGTGTTTTGGTACAGTGAAATTTTAAAATGCAATAGAATATACTGTAC
Source organism: Intellagama lesueurii (assembly GCA_037013535.1). Classification (NCBI taxonomy): domain Eukaryota; kingdom Metazoa; phylum Chordata; class Lepidosauria; order Squamata; family Agamidae; genus Intellagama; species Intellagama lesueurii. Next base: position 177,514,907 of record JBAJHW010000005.1, on the reverse strand, counting down.
TTTCCTCTTCAGTTCACAACCAGAGGTATGTGTAATTTTGCTAAGGTGGGGATGAACAAAGAAAGCAATAAACAGAGGGTGACACATTTCTTTCTACATTTTTATAAAGGAGAAGAAATCACAGTGTCCTCTGTTACAGTAAAAAAACAACCATCAAACCCATTAAATTCTAAAAGTCTTCAGAGTCATATCTTCATCCATTTAGAGTACACAAATTCTACAAAGCCCACTGATGTCTAAGTGCTTTCAAAGTAGTCTAAACAATGTTTTATATATTACAGCTGTACAAGTGCAAAATATACTACTCAAATTGAGCTGCTTGTCAGTATTATTTTGGGACTAATATTGCTGATTTTTATATTTAAAATGTTTTCATTATATTGAATGCTAGAGTGAATTTGAGAAAGATCAGTTCTTCTGATGTTGCTTTCACGGTGTAGGAAAAGCTATCAATTCCAACACACCTTGAGCAACATCAGAAGCTCCAGAGCGTGTGTGTTGGGAAGAGGGAAACAGTCCATTATGTGACTTCTTGCCGTGCTAGCTCCAATGTCAGGATAAGAGATATAGGCTTCTACCCGGACTGCTTTGGACTACAACTCCCAGAATCCCCAATCCGCATGACCAGCATGCAGTATATATAAAAAATCCTCCCAGATGTGCTTGTACCTTACCTTTTGCTATCTCTGCTGTGGTCACTGTGTTTTGAAAATGAAGTCAAGTGGGGTCTGCACTGGAAATAATGAGCAGAATTGGAGGAAGTCCTTCTCTGAGGAGGCAATGCTTCAACCACTTTGCAGGCCAAATTGGTCTTGTTCTCACAGTCATTTGGGGGTTGTATAACCTCCCTGCACTCAGACTGTGGGCTGTGGATGTCTGCAGTATGTATTATCAAGCTGGTAGGAAGGTGGGAGAGGGCCTTTCAGTGTTGGCCCCTCTTCTTTTAGTGAATATAGAATTATTTCAAAGGGAATTAACTCCAGGAAACCATTCTCTTGCATTTTGTGTCTACAGTTTTGTGCCTATGTAGTTGATCCTGATAAAGGTGCCGCCTGATGGTGGATTTTGAATTTTTCTCAAGGACCACAATGGCTTTCTTTTTTTATGTATAAAACCCTACAGTCTGTTAGATTAATAATTGACAGAATGACTACCCATTTAAAAAAGGGATAAATAAATAAATTGATTTTAAAATAAAATATATAAAAACTTTTAAAATGAAAGAGTAAATTACACAGTTTTTATTTCTTAGGACTTAGTAAGAATAGTTTCCAGTTATGACAAATTTAATCTGGACTACAATGACTCGCTCTGTAGCTTGTACAATTATTTAGATTTTCCTGACCTACATGTTGTCCAGAGAAGATGCACCACATGTTCTATTTTCCCAAAATAAAGGATTTCTGTGGACTAAAATGGCCTGCAGCAAAATACAGCTTATTTGCTTCCATCAAAGGGAAGTGCCTCATAAATCTTTGTCTATGAGGGAGTGCTAAATTAAACAACATACTGGTTGCAATTAATACTAGCAAGCAGTACAAGAACATCACAGACCTCCAATTTTATATGAATTAAAATGTACAAATAATCATATTTGTTTCAAGCAGTGCACCTTGTGATGCTGATGTACACACTTCAGCAAAGCTTAGAAAAGTACTTATATAGACTAAGATGCTCAGATTCACCCTTTGCCAGAATCCTGTTGGTGATTTATGCATGTGCCTTTTGTACAGTTGAGCATACATCTGGTAACAATAACAGTGCCTTGTTCATTACTGGCAATTTGCTGCAATGAATGAATGAGTTACACAGCTTATGCATGTGAAAATTGCCAACAGGATTCCGATCATAAAGGAAGGCTTCTCTCTGAGATGTCCTGATTCCAGAAATGTCCTGTTTCTTTCCTGATATACCTCTGTTTTTAGAGTATAAGAACATAAGAATAACCCTTGTGGGTCAGGTAAAAGGTCTATCAAATTAAACATTCTGTTCATAGAGTGGCCAATCAGTTGTCTACGAGGAGCCCACTATCCTGACATGAATGCAACTGCACACTTTGTATAATCTTCTTTGTTGTTGTTATGTGCCATAAAGTCACTTCCAACTTATAGCACACCTAATAGGGTTGTCAAAGTACTTGAGATATTTTAAGAAGTGGTTTACCATTGCCACCCTGGTAAGTTTCCATGGTTGGGTAAAAGCAAAAAGCAAAGTGTGCTGCTTATATACTGTCCTATAGTGCTTAAAGCATTCTCTGAGCTGTTTACAAGTTAATTATGCAGGCTACACATCCCCCCCCCCCAGCGAGTTGGGTACTAATTTTACCGACCTCAGAAGGATAGAAGGATGAGTCAAACCTGGGATTGAACCCCAGGTTGTGAGCACAGCTTTTGGCTGCAGTACAGCAATTTAACCACTGTGCCACAAAGCTCCTGGGTAGGGATTTGAACCCAGGTGTCCAGATTTGACAACCTGTCCACTGTACCATATAAGATCTCATCAACAGCAGTTGATATACAAAGAGACCTCTGATACTGGAGATGGTATATAGCCAACTGGAGTGATAGTCATTGTAGCCTTATTTTGCATCACACCCTGAATCTCTTCATTAGTTCATTTGCACATAGTTAAGCAGCTATTAATGGCCCAATGCTCTGGGAGAATCCACTGGCCTTTTATCTGGGCCTTCCTGTCCATCTCTGCCACTTGGCCTGGAGTTTCAAAGTTCCCAGGCCTGTGTGTGGGAAGAGCCACCATTCTGAGCCAGGCAGATCTTTGATTTTGGGGTGATGGTGAATTCACTCTGGGTTTTAACATGAATTGTAAACCATCTAGCCAAGGTCCTAAACATATTTTTGGGGATAGGGTTCAATACTTTAGATAGCTCCTAAAAGACTGAAATTAAAACTCTGCATGGATCCACTGTGCTGACAAAATTGAGGTCACCAGCCTCCACAGCCCTAGCGTAACATATTCGCTTGTGTTCTATTTTATTGTACTATATTTTAATGGAGTATATTATATTGTTTATACCATTTTATATTGTTTTATCCTATGTATGTTGCAATGGCCTGTGTGCCATGCAATAAACTTATTTTGCTTGCTTCCTTGCAGGACGCTGTGGGAACATAAAAATGGCAGGTGACTTGCAAACCCCCTGAGGAGCCCCACTGGACATCATTTTACTGCATCTACCTTGCAACTGGTGGTAGCATTACTGCTGACTTCTTTCCCTCTAGTCTAGAACAATAAAAAAAAAACATTGGTGTTTGAACAGCCCAGACAGCCTTGGTGAAAGCCAGTTTTGATCTGCCTTGCCATGTTATAGGAGTTCATTCAATGCTGCAGTGATTTGCCTTTGTATGCTGACAAAATCCCTGGATTCTCCCCCCCCACACACACACACACCCATCATTGTTCTCCAATGTTCAAAATCATTTTCAAGTGTTTTAATGTGCCAAAATTGCATGTCAAGGACAAATGAGCAAGAAGTGTGCTAGCTGAAATAATTCCATTTAGAATAATAACAGATGATTGCTACCGACTGCTTGTGTGAAACACGGATACAGCACCCGTCAGCTGGAGAGCTCAATATGAAATCCATTTCTCTCTGGTCTACAAAGTGGGCACAAATGACCCAAACATATGACAGGTTTGTTAATTAAAATACTGGCATGATTCCAATAGGACTACTTGAAGGTTTATTATAATAAAAAGCTGTTTCCCAGTCTAGTAATGCATGGCAGATTACCATATGTCATTTCACCCGTCTGGAGAAAGTGGCTTCTTAATCTTTCTGCTGCTTTACTGATGGAAAAAAAAGTGGAGGTCTCATCCTGTTGCTTAGTTCAGACCATTGGAGAGAGAAGATAAAACAATAGTCCTAGTTTCTGCTGTCATTGCCTGCAAGCAGTTACTTCTAATACAACCTTTCCTTGTCTATTGCAAGTGACTTTTCTCTTCAGATTTTCATTGCAGCCATTGCTATTGTTTTTACGTTTGCCAGAGATGTTTGGAATTCTGAGGTATATATACCCTATAGATTTACTGATTGCAGTGTCATTGTGTCCAGCAAATATCTGGCTGGTTGCTGTTACATGCACAATATTTAGCAATGAATGGATCCAAAGGATTGGACCGTTGGTCACCTGGAATGTGTACTGATCTGATAGCCTACAGGTGCAAGATTGCAGTAGTTTATTGCTGCTAAACGATGAGTCATCCTCTTAGATTTTCACTGATGCACTGCATGGCTGCTGAGGGTTTCTCAAATCAAAGCACTAATGAAAGACAGATGGGAAAATAGACCTTCTACATCATGCCCACACAGTCTCAAGCACACACACACATCTCCAGCTAGATGACTTATCAACTGTGGGAATCTTAGTGTTTTCAAACTGTGGCACTTTAGCATTCTAAGCAGAGTTAGAAAAAAAATCAGATTGGTCTCTCTCCTGCCCTCTCTCCTTTATATATGTTACTTAAGTTTCTAGACTTCATGGCCCCAAATGAATTCAACAAAGACCCCAATACTAATCATGTTTATTGAGAAGTAAGCACTACTGAGTTTTTGCTTATGCCAGTGGGAAACCCTATGTTTTGAGGGAAGGTTCCCAACTCTGTCCTAATGTTCCAAATGGCCATTTACTGGCACACTGCCTCTGAAGGTGAAAAGTCTTTACAACCACCCCAATTAATGCTCACTGACAGAACTGTTTGCCACGTATTTGTCTCATCGCCCCACTTCCAGAAGCCATTCAGAATTCAGCACATAGTATGGTAGTTAAACTCATAATTATTTATGTATCTCATGAAGGAGGTGTTATTTGCCACTCTTGAACCTGTTGCCAGTCATACATTGTTCATGAGGGTTAACTAGCCAAATGGCAACTGTGTTCCTGGTATTGAATGAAGTAATTTGTGCCTCTATCGCCCCCCTGTGGCACTGAAAGGTAAGGATGAAACTCCACTTTCTCTGGAGCAGCAGTTGTCACTACCACTGCACAAATAAAAGTCAAAAATGAAACATAATTTGTTTGCTACCTGTTATGAATGCCTCCTCATGGGGTTATTCATGTGGGACTTGCAAATTCCTCACAGAATTTTCCCTGGATAAAACCAAGAACATCAAAGAGTGTCAAGCATACCTTTGCCGAGGACGGGGGAGGGGGCTTAGAATATTCTGTTTATGAATGCCAATGTGATTAAAGCAGCAAAATACATGCAGTATCATAGGTGCTCTCTTCAGGCTTCTGAGCTCACAACATAAACCTTTCAAAAGATCAAAGCAATTAAAAAATAAATGAGTGCAGGCAAGCAGTTTCAAAACTGTCTCAATTCTCCTGCTGTTACTGCTGCTTTTGATGCCATCTTTTTTATTATTATTACTGTGTGTGGGGTGGTGGGGGTGGAGGGAGCATCTCTCCTTCCTACATCTCCCTTTTCAGCAAAGTGAATATCCATGATTGCATACAAAGCTTCCTTGGAAAGATTTTACATAATAACCCAGATTCAAAAGTGGCCAAAATTTTGTTACTTAGCATAATAAGTCACAATTAGAGTCAGACCATTTGAATCAATGGAACATATAGAGGAGATGACTCACTCAATCCTGCTGATCGAATGGTCTACTCTAGTGTGACTTCCTACACTAAGCAACAGGATTTAGGCTAGTGTGTCTTTTCCACTTAAATAATACAAGCCTCATGGCACACTGGTTAAAGTGCTGTACTGCAGCCAAAACTGTGCTCACGACCCCGGGTTCAATCCCAGGTAGCCGGCTCAAGGCTCACTCAGCCTTCTATCCTTCCAAGGTTGGTAAAATGAGTACCCAGCTCATTGGGGAGAGGGATGTGTAGCCTGCATAATTAACTTGTAAACCGCCCAGAGAGTGCTTTAAGTGCTATGCAGCGGTATATAAGCAGCACACTTTGCTTTTTTTTTAACAAACTAAAAAAAACCTCTTTGTGACAACTTCCTAAGTACTTTGAGACTTTGGTTATAATTTCATAAGGTCAGAAGTGCAGTAAAATAAATAAATAAATAAGTGGTTTATGGCTCCTACCCAAATTGAAAGGATACAGCAATGTGGCCCCTTCCCCTACAAAGAAGGAGAGATTCACAAATTTAATCTTTAAATGTCCTCTTTCTAGGCTAACAGGGATGTATTTAATGTATTATTTAGCTACATTTCAAGACCATGGCCTTTCCAAGATCTCTCATGATATAAAGCCAGTAAATTCCATGGGCTGGATCCTGATTTAGGTGCATTAAATTGAGTCAGGAAAAGTGTACTTCCCGAATTTTTCATTTCATGAAGCTTCGTTCCAGGTCACCTGAAGGAGTTTCAAGTATGGTCTCCAAATCCTGTGCTAGTCCCCCTCTATTCAACACTAGTTAGGCCTCATCTAGAGTGCTGTGTCCACCACACTTTAAGAAGGATTCCAACAAACTGGAGCAAGTTCAGAGGAGGGTAACAAGGATAAAAGAACTGGGCATGTTTAGCCTAGAGAAAAGTAGACTGAGGGAAGTTATGATACCACTTTTCAAATAATTGATAGTCATGCAGAGGAGAGGCAGGATCTGTTCTCAATCATCCCAGGGTGCAGGACACGTAATAATGGGCTCAAGCTACAGGAAACCAGATTTAGGCTGAATATGAGGAAAAACGTCTTAACTGTTAGAACAGTATGACAGCAAACATCTAGGTTCTTATTCACATGTAGAACTTAATATGTGGGGAGTCACAAAGTGTTTTCTGGGAGGAGGGTTGCTGTGGTTATTTTTAGTTGCAATTATTTTTATAGGAAAGTTCACTTTTTAAAAAGTAAACAGTTCATTGTAAAATACTGAGCCTTTATTATCCTCTCTCTCTTTGGCACTTAGTGGTTTGCTGTGCTCACTGGGCATCGTGTTCTGCTTTGAACATCATGGATCTTTCTCCCCCTCCCCCCCACCTCCTTCTCTTTCTCAAAAGCCACAAACAGGGAAGTGACAGAAATACAGATTCTTGTAAAATGAGGTTCTCATTATTTGGAACTGAATTTGCTAGAGGCGGCGTTGCTTCTGCAAAGGCCAACTAATAAGCTGTAGTGGGGAAGAGGGGATATCTACTAGGATTAGGAACCTAGCAAGCTTCCTTACAATGAGTCACAGCATTCATCCATCTAACCCAGTTCTTCCTACAGAAGGAAAAGAATTTGCCTGGATAAAATGAAAGGTAACTTTATGAAAGTAACCTTTTAGCACTTTCTGAGAATCACTTGGAGAAAAAAATGCACTTCCTCTCAATAATTTACACATGTTGCAGGGGAATTTGGAGAAAATTACCAGGCATTTTGGAGAAACAAAGTGCACACAAGATTCTAGCATCAAAATAATGAACACACTTTAAAAAGTGAACATGAATGAATGCAACAATTGAGGGAAAATACAGTCATACTTTAGCTAAAGGAGTAATGCATATATTACGTAACAATGTGCATCTTAGCGTGCATGTTATGTTTAAAAAGCCTATCACTGTCAATATGGGAACTTAAAACAATTTTTGCAACCTGAAATGAAACAAGGACAAGAAGCAAGTGCAACTGAGATTTGAAGAAAGGCAGTAAAATTGAGACCAATATTATCATTACACGAGAGTGCAGTGATGTTATTCTGCTGGCAGAGCAATTCAACAAGGCAATTCTAAAAATGGGAGCAGCCCAAACAAAAAGTTATAATTTTTAGACTGGGCTTTGGATCAGCACCAAATTTGGCACCAATGTAGCAGACAGTCTGATCTTGTTCTGTGCCAAGTCTAGGCAAGTTTGGGCAAAGGGTTCTCAAGTTATGATTTTTTAAAAGTGCAATTGTTTTACCCTCTGTGCAAAAACAAGCAACCTTAAATGTCCCCAGATTTTAAACATATCAAATAAATTGAAAAGACCAATCTTGCTTGCCTTGAAAGATATTGGTTGGGCCACTTTTGTTGTTGTTGTTGTTGTTTGGAAGGAATCCGGTGCAGGTCCCGGTTCCAAAGTAGATGCATTGTTGCAGATTCATGGCCCTGGAAGGGAGATGTTTGGAGGGCAATGAAAGGTCACAGAAACAGTCAAAATATAGGTTTTCTCTGAAGAGTCAAAAACACAGGCGTACTTTAAAGTGACAGAGTGACAGTCCTCCAGAAAGATGAGGCATTTTGCCATGTATCTCCAGGGAATTGGCATATGATTTTGTAAGGCATATTCAAAGTATTTCTGCATGACAAAAGCACAGAGCAGTTGTGTTTCTCCAACCCTGAGCTCCTGACACAAGTCTTCAACAGGGAAATCAGCTTCAGGACTGGGGCAAGCTGAACTTTTGACCCTGTGAGTCAGGACCAAATTAACAGAGTCTTAGGAGAAGAACTTTAAAACTCCCTGCTGGTCAAACAGGCATTGGTGCTGAGAAAGGGCACAGTTTTCTGATGTACACACCCTCAAAAGGAGTCTGCTTCCTCAGGTATTATAAAGAACACTGACCCAAGGGAAGTGGTGAAGTAAGATTTGCCCTCAGTTCAAACAATGTTTCTTAAGCGAGCCTTGGTCAACGGTCAGCACACATGACTCAACAGTTACTATAGGTGCTGTTATTTTCTGTTCATGTATAATACTTGAACGGGGCTACTGACTCCACAGAGTTTGTGGAGTAAAAGTATCTGACCTTTTAAAGATTCAAAGAGAAAGAAAAGAATAGTGACATAAAAGGGACAAGTGTGTGGTTTATGACAACCAAATCAGAAAGAAAATAGGGAGAAGAGTGAACTGTCTCAGTAGGATAATAATTACTATATTATCACGTCTCCACTAAGGTCTAGCTGTTACATACACCACTCTGACTGTAGACAAACTTGTCAAAATTTATCTCAGCACATCCTGCATCCAACTTGTCCTACTCTGAAGGAATCAAGATATCACTACACTGTTTAAAAGTATTATTTATTTTATTTTATTTATTACTTACATTTGTATACCGCTCCCCATTAGTGCCAAAGTACTATTCTGGGCAGTTTACAATAATAAACAAACAAAATGAAACTAAAACTATTTAAAACCAAAATATTACACATTTAACAGTGCATAAAGCATGGAAGGATTTCTCTCAGAGAAGTCGGAATGTCATTCCATTACCCTTGCACTTAGAGTAAATGGGGCAAGAGGTGAGAACATGAAATTTTACATTCAAGAATCATTTATCTATATGATTTAACAATTCCCAGTGGACATTCCTGTCAACAAAGTAATACATCTGGGCCAGGTTAATTTTTCCTATCTATGCAAATAAAGTTATGCAATTAGGACATAGTATTACACTTGGGTATTTATAGAAAATTCTGGTGGTGGTATTTGAGTTTTTAGGACTTAGCTTATTCAAAGAGTTAAATGTGTCTGTTCTAAATCCCACACTAGCAATGAAATGGTGATGTGCAAATTCTGGAAGCCCCAGGTAATAATCTGATTATATAAACATGGCGAGTTCCAAAGACTATTGAACTGAAGGTCTGAGTTAATATGTTTTTCAATTACTTTCTCATTTTTGTTTTCCTTATTAAGAGGGGCTGCTGCTGCCACATTGGGACTAGAGTGTTTTAATAAGGTGCTCTGAATGTTATTATGCTTGGAAATAGGTGTGTGTGTGTCCGTGCGTGTGTAATAAAAATGCTCACCATTTCAAACGTATGCATTTGAGGAAGGTGTGATAATGTATTGCCCTACCACTCACACTGTCAACTTTTGTGTGAGGGAAAATAAATTGTGAATGTGAGCAGTGAAGCAACACATCAACACGTCTTTCCTAATATGTGAGGAAAATAAATGCATGATGTTGTTACGGGCCAAAGCCCATTTCCTAATTTGGTCTCCGGTAAGAGATCAGGCAAGACACAACCAGCTGAACCAAAGTCCAATTTTATTGAAAGTAAGCAATACAAAGTCAGCTGGGACTTCTCTTAAAAGCATTGAAGACCCCGAAAATACAGTGTACAGATATTTTATAACATAACAGACAAAGAGCCATAAAGTTCTACAATACTATTGGCCAGCATTGTCCTAAAGTTTGGATCCTAAACCTAATTGGGTGATGATGCCAAGGTTACAAACTTCTTGGTCCCCTATAGATATATGTAAGATGACCCAATTCCCCCTTTGACCTGCCCCAGGGATGCGCCTCACTGTCTGGAGGAATGTGTATTCTATCTTCCTTATCTATTGATAGGATTATGTTGCCTTCCTGGCAACATAATGTCAATCTCCGGTTTCCTGCTGGTTTTATGTTTGACTATCTTCACATTAAAAGATATGATGCTGGAAGATGAGCCCCTCAGGTCGGAAGGCGTCCAACATGCTACTGAGGAAGAGCGGAGGACAAGTACACCCCTTCATGGATTGCTGCCTTGTCGTGGTGAAGAGGCTTGAGTAATTCAGAGAAGCTATGGGCTATGCCGTGCAGGGACACCCAAGACGGACAGGTCATAGTGGAGAGTTCTGACTAAACGCGATCCACCTGGAGCAGGAACTGGCAAGCCACTCCAGTATCTTTGCCAAGAAAACCCCATGAACAGAAACAAAAGGCGATGACAAACCTAGACAGCATCTTAAAAAGCAGAGACATCACCTTGCCGACAAAGGTCCGCATAGTCAAAGCTATGGTTTTTCCAGTAGCGATGTATGGAAGTGAGAGCTGGACCATAAAGAAGGCTGACCACCGAAGAATTGATGCTTTTGAACTGTGGTGCTGGAGGAGACTCTTGAGAGTCCCCTGGACTGCAAAGAGAACAAACCTATCCATTCTGAAGGAAATCAACCCTGAGTGCTCACTGGAAGGACAGATCCTGAAGCTGAGGCTCCAATACTTTGGCCATCTCATGAGAAGAGAAGACTCCCTGGAAAAGACCCTGATGTTGGGAAAGTGTGAAGGCAAGAGGAGAAGGGGACGACAGAGGACGAGTTGGTTGGACAGTGTCATTGAAGCTACCAACATGAATTTGACCCAACTCCGGGAGGCAGTGGAAGACAGGAGGGCCTGGCGTGCTCTGGTCCATGGAGTCACGAAGAGTCGGACACAACTTAACGACTAAACAACAATCTTCACATTGTGTTCTTGTAACTTTCCTAAACCTGGCCATCTGGCGGTTCAAAGGTGAGTGGGTGGAAGGTGAGAGACAAGAAAAACCTTATACTAATATAGGTTACATTCTTCTAGTTAATTCTAAAAGTCTTTCTGCTTCTAAAACTGTGCTTGTGCATATCCAGGTATCAATATCACATGATTTTTAGGAGTGGGCTTGTGCTTCTAACCCTTCTTTTAGATTTAGATGCAATAATCTTGTCGTTTATACTGAAGAAGCGTGTGCAGAAGGAACTGGTCATCGTAGACAACCAGACTAATGCTTGGAAATCAGAAGCAGGGTTAGAATTTCCCTTGGGCCTTTTTCAATAAGACCTTTCAATACTTTCTTCACAAAGTTGACAGAATCTGTGATTACAACAAAAACAAAACATAGGAGATACCAAAACTGACAGATTTCTGTATCTCTGTGGGGTACAAGGCCAAGAGTACAACCGTGCCCCTAGTTGTTGCTGTTGTTACTGTAGTAAGGCAGCATTAAATCAGTATTACAACTGTAATGATGAGGGCAACTGATGCAATATATAAACTCAGTAGAAACAGTTTACAAGTGAAATGCATGAAGGGATGTTAGTTATGGTGCAGATTTAACACTTCTAGGTATCTCGGTAACCTGAATGGTAGGTACTCTGCGTGCCTAAAGCTGAATTCTACAACAAACTGGATAAATCATGTACATTTATATGAAAAAGCTTCATATTTTATGCCCAAGATGATCACACAGGAGACTGCCTTTCCCCTTTCTCCTAGTTTGTTTCTCCTAGGTCTCAGACCTACAGAAGGGATGCTTCTTGTCCTCCTCCTTTCCTTTCTAAACTTTCACTGTCCACCTTTCACCAAAGCTGTGGGGGACTACTAGTCATCTCAGCTTTTAAATTCTTGCACATCTCCAGTTCCTTTCCTTGCAAGATGTCTGAAATGAAGGGGATCCGCATGCCTGTCGCCATAGTAACAAGGTTGCAGTTCCCTAAGACCACTAGTCCTACCACACTGCTACCCAGTTGCCTTGACAACTAGCACTGACATCATACCTGAGGACTTTGTGGCTACTTTCCTTTATAGCAAATGGCCACAATATGGAGGAGACTTCAATCCTAAAATGCATGTCAGGCTCAGATCCTGGGTATCTTATAGAATTTATTCTACTTCTCTTGGTCACAGTCAGAGACCAGAACTTGTAAGTCAAACTATATTTATTTTTTATATTTATATAACTCCTGTAACCCTGATGTTGGGAAAGTGTGAGGGAGAGAGGAGAAGGGGACGACAGAGGACGGGATGGATGGACAGTGTCATCGAAGCTACCAACATGAATTTGAGCAAACTCCGGGAGGCAGTGGAAGACAGGAGGGCCTGGCGTGCTCTGGTCCATGGGGTCATGAAGAGTCGGACACGACTTAACGACTAAACAACAACAACTCCTGTCATATCTTCATTTCTAAGTGGCACACAGACACAAGGATAAAGTATTATAATTCCAGATATAATAATATTCAAGACTGCATATTTTTTCAGTGAATCCAACACTGCATAATAACTGCTCTTAAATTATTAAGAGCAACTTAAAACTGTACCAGTTGGCATTAGAAGCTGTTGAATCCGTAGATAAACAGAAAAGACTTTGCCATGGGTCAAAAATGTAACAGCAGTTGTCAGTAATTCTCTTATAACTAGGGGCAAGCGATTGCAGGCCAAACATGGAAAATACTTTTTTTGAAATACAGATCCCAGAATCTCTCTTGTTAAAATGCTTCTGTGTATCTTAATTGACCTAGGATCAAGCTTTAACAGCATACAAACAATCATGCCAAAAGGTGTTGCCCAGGAAAATAAATCCTTGCTTGTCTCATCCTTCAAAGAAAGGTGAAGAATTTTGATTTATTTTTTCCTTCCTTGCCCTTTCTTTCTGGTGTTATCCATTCAATGGTTTTATGCACATTTTGTAACTTGTGTAAAACAAGTGACACAAAACTGCAATAGCTGCTGCTTTGTTTCCTGGACTTTTAAAAACCTGAAGCATCAGATGGGTTGGTTCCATCTTTTAAAACAATCAGTAGTCCTTGAAAATACAAAGCTAGGGATTACAGAAGAATTTCAGAACATTAATTTTGAGAATGAAGAATTCGGAGGTGTGATAGTTTTTTTATATTTGGTTCAGTCATCAGTCCAAATGGAGAATGCAGCCAAGAAGCCAGAAGAAGGTGGAGACTCAAAAGGGCAGCTACAAAGGAACTAGAAAAGATCCTTGAGGAAGGATGTATCCCTAGAGTCCAAGGGCAAGATCATCCACCAAATGGTATTCCCAGTTACTATGTAGAGATGTGGAAGCTGGACAGTGAAGAGAACTGACAGAAAAAAACAATTGATTCATTCAAAATGTGGTATTGAAGGAGACTTCATGGATACTACGGACTGCCAGAAAGACAAATAAGTGGGTGCTAGATCAAGTCAGGGTACCGAGTATGGTGTAGTGGATAGAGCAATGGACTAGGAGTCAGGAGACATGGCTTTGCCATGAAAACTCACTGGGGAGAGGGAGAACTAGTGAAATCACTTCTTGAATGCCTTTCTTATCTTAAAAACCCTATTAGGGTTATTATTTAAGTCAGTTCTAACCTGACAGCACATAACAACAGATCAAGTCAAGTTTGAACTCCATCTAGAAGCAAAAATGACTGCCAATAAGTTAGTAGACATCTTACCACATTAATTGTATCCTATATTATCAATGGCAATGATCTCTACTTTTAATTTCTCATTAGGTAACTAAAGTATTCCAGGTTTCTGCATTTTATGGACTTTATGATTACTTTGTATCTCTTAATTCATCAAGCATATGAGTGTGGGTTTTTTTTAAATGCTGTGGACTGCCAGAAAGCAACCCTCTCCATTCAGGTCATTCGTAGCATCCCATAATAAATCAGCATTTCAAACACTTTTAATCATTTTTATACTTGTTCATGATTCCATGCCATGCAATAGAACTGAGAATAGACAGCAAAAGCAACAATTTCCATTCTTAATTCCAATTTTATGTTTTTATTTCATCATAATGAAAACATAAATACTATTCATCATCTTAAGGAATTTCTTTCTTTCTTTCTTTCTTTCTTTCTTTCTTTGATTGATTTGTACCATCTGGCTACCAAAGCCACTCTGGGTGGCTCACAGCATAACAGGCAACAATAACACATTAAATAATAATCACAAAAACATAATAACAATGCGGAAAATCAAATAAACATATCACTCAATTAAACTAAAAATAAGACAACATGGAAGCTATGAATGTCTCTATTTTGAATTTTATTCTGTGGCTATGATTCCACTGTTGATTCAGCCAAATTCTAAAGCACCCACATTTGCCAACATGCTCCACACTTCTGTATAAAGAGCGATAGCTATTTAAATGCTATCAGGTGGTACAGAAAAGTTTGCCCCAGTCTGGGACAAACTTTGGTTAGTTAGACCCTCAGTTGTAGTTGCACAACTGTTATCCCTAACCATATCATGCAACTGTTTCATCTAGAAGTATGCCGATACCTGCCTGGGGGATTTTGTAGTCCAAAAACATAACATAAATTTCCACACTTCTAGTCTCATCTCCTACCCTGTCAATGATCGGTGCCTTTTTAGGAAACAGTATTAATAGTTGAAGAACTTCAAGCAAAAATAAAGCTTTCTCTGCCCGCCCCTTTTTAAAAAAAAGTTCTGGTGAACTTATTTGGATGGAACAGACTTCATGTTGATTTTGGCATTTTTATTTGATATAGCTGTTTAAACGCAAAGCAGCCAATAGGCACACCACAGCAGCGCACACATAGAAGTGAGTAATTCAGGGAGACAGCTGCTTCCAGGCCAAAAAGCATTTTCTAAACACACACACAAGTTCTTTGTTTGAAGCTCCCTGTTATCCTTAAACAATATTTTACATTAATCATTGTTACAATAACCTCTTTAGACTGAGAGACCACTGAAAAGATGGCAATTATTTTAACTTAAATTTTAGACCATAAAAATTATACATCATAATAATCTAGAAGCAGATTTCATAAAACAAAGAGCTAATTTTGAAGTGGTCAGTGACATTAGACATAGAGCCTTCATTCTCTGCTGAAACACAAATAGTAAACCCAATTAGCCTTTGTTTTTGAAAGTGTGGTTGCTGGCTTTTTGGAGGGGTGGTGGTGGTGATTTTTAAATCACTTTAAAAATATCTATTATTCTAACCATGTCTATCCCAGCCTCTGTTTGTCCAAAAGGTTGGTTTAGAAAAGACTTCCTCAACCAAGTGCTTTCCAGATATTTTGGAGACACAGGTC
The DNA here is from genome assembly GCA_037013535.1 of Intellagama lesueurii. Taxonomy (NCBI): domain Eukaryota; kingdom Metazoa; phylum Chordata; class Lepidosauria; order Squamata; family Agamidae; genus Intellagama; species Intellagama lesueurii. The sequence continues at coordinate 177,499,440 of JBAJHW010000005.1, read as the reverse complement.
TCAGAATTTCTAACTGCTGGCTGGGGCTGTTGGAGTCTTCTGTTTTGTTTTGTTTTGTTTGTTTGTTTTTACTAAGATGGTAAGCTACTTGGATACGACTTTGTACTGGAAAAATGAAGTGTAAGTATAATTGTTAAATGTAGGTATAGAAGTCCAGATCAACAGGGAGGGTACTAGGTTGTGGAAATCCATTCTCACTAGCTTTGTAGTCAACCTTCCTTGTTAGGTGGGGCAGCCACATTCCAAGGTGCCAAGATACTGCCAGCCAACCCTCAAGCTGCCCATCACTGGTGGGGAGGATATGAAGGCTTCAAAGTCCTTCGACTCTGTTCTTGGTCTTGCAAAACCTTCACTGCAGATTCGAGAGTCTCAAGAATCTTCTTCATGAACACTAAAAATCACAGCTCAAGTTTCTTCATGATAGCAAGCAGCCCTTCACTTCAAGCAACATAAGCTCTACCATGATGTTTTGTTAAATGGCACAGAGAGTTCCATTAACTTTGAAATGAGTAGACCCACAATGTTTCAAAAGGTTTTGACCTTTGTACAGACCTTGATACAGGCACGCTTTGACCTTTATACAGATTTTTAACTTTTCCTTGCTTAAAAAATATAGGAAGCACAGCTTCTGAATGAAAATAGATTTTCCTTCCTATTGGGGCAACCTACAGAAATGTTCAACTGATGGAAAACTAAGCAATTGGAATGGAAACCCACTGTGGACAACGACTAAATTAAGAAGAAGAAAAAACAACTGTGTGCAGGCTTTTCTGCCCAGAAATTCTGAAAAGGCCTCATTCTAAGCTGCAAAGACTGGGTGTGTGTGTGTGTGTGTGTAAATAAATCAGAAGTCAGGCCTGAATTACAGCCTAGGTGGCTAGGAGGCCACCTAAAAATAGTGTGCACGGATTTGTCTTTTAACCCGCTAAGGCTATGTTAATTGTTTTCCGTTGAAGAAGAGGAAGGTGCTGGCTCTGCCGCTGCCACTATGATTGTGAGTATTATGAATGTTTTAGAATAATAAAGGGTGAATGAGAAATAACGTATTTTCTTTGCGTCTCTTTAAAAGTGATGGAACAGGCAGGTACGCAGACCACCCAGTCACAGTCTTCCCCACTATGGTGAGGAGTACGTTATTTCTATTTAAATTATAATAATGATTTTTAAATGTACTTCCATGCATATACCGAGGGACATGCACATTTCATACAAACCTGTCATGCCTCTGTTTTGGGTGATGCATTTCTCGTCCTCCTTCTTTCTTCAGCAATGGAAAAGTTGCCCTTCTTGTCCCTGAAGCTCCCTGTTCTTTACAGTCTGGCTGTCTCTGGGGACTTGTCAGATGCTGAAACAGTCAAACCCATTTCCCGGGGTCAGGCAAAAGTGCATTCAAGGCTGATATACTCATTCAGCAAAATCATAGGACAGGGCCCTTTGGGGACTGCTCTATTTGGGGCTTTTAAAGTTCCCAGGTTTATTTTAAAAACAAAGAAAACCCCATGCTGCCCATCAAATGTCTAGCACATCAAATGGACAGGTTAGAACATTCTCCTTCATAGTTCTCTCTCTCTCTCTCTCTCTCCGTGTGTGTGTGTGTGTGTGTGTGTGTGTGTGTGTGTGTGAGAGAGAGAGAGAGAGAGAGAGAGAGATTCAGAAAAGCTATTTCCCCCCCTTCAGACTGAAGCAATATGTAGCATAGTGGTTTTGCAAAATGTTTCAAGTTATTTGCTGTTGTTGTTCTTAACATGCCGTCAAGTCACCTCTGACTTATGGCAACCCTATGAATGAGTGATCACCAAAATGTCCTTCACAGCTCTGCTCAACTCCTGCAGACCCAAGCCTGTGGTATCCTTTAGGTAGTCAATCCATCTCCTATTTGCTCTTCCCCCTGTCCTGCTGCCTTCCACCTTTCCCAGCATTATTGTCTTTTCCAGAGAATCATGCCTTCTCATGATATGCCCAAAGTAGGACAGCCTCAGCTTCAACATTTTTGCCTCCTGGGTTATTTACTACTTATATAAGCATTTACATTGCTTTGTGCCCCTAACATGGACTAGAGGTGACCAGAACACCAGCAGATAATAGAACAGAACAGAATGTGCAGGCCTTCTCATCAAAAGGAACAAAGTCAAAACTTTCAGTCATATAATGAAAACCCAGTGGAATAAGGTTGTTCCATTGCCTACATAAATATTATCATGGACAGGTTGAGTTTCCTTAGAGAGAGAATTCCACTGTTGGGATGCTGCCACAGAAAAGGCCCTGTCTTGTGATTCCACCAACAAATCTCTTTTGACGGTATGTCATACAACAAAGCTTATTTCAACCCACTATTAGACATGTGTGAGAGAAGGCAGCTTTTCAGATATCCTGGGCCTGAGGGTATCTGAAAAGGACTTTAGAGATGAGCTTTAGCACCTTGAATTGAGCCAAGAAACAAATTTGATTCTAGTGTAGTTGACATGAAACTGATGTTAAGAGGTCAAAAATGCTTACATAACTGAATGATCTGATTGTCACATTTTGCATCAGTTTCCAATTATTTTTCAAAGACAGACACTCAGAGAGCACATTCTAATAATATAATGTGTTGCTTAGCTCTGGAATGACAGTGAAGAAAGAGGAATCTGGAAAATTGAACCTGGGCTCAACCAGAGGTCGATATGGACCTCTAGTACAATGGTGGGACCTTGGGTCCCCAGATGTTCTTGGATTAACACTCCCAGAAGCCTTTTCCACTAGCTGTGCTGGCCAGGATTTCTTGGAGTTGTAGTCCAAGAACATCTGGGGACCCAAGGTTGGGAACCACTGCTCTGGGGAAACCTGGCCTTACCACTAGACAGAGTAAAGTAGTCATCTCAGGCAGCAGATGCTGGGGAACAACAGTAGCAGTGCTCAGCAACTTCTCCTGAGCTTCTACTCCACTTGCCTCTGTATGGCCTATAATAGCTCCATTCTAATCTCCCAAGCAGTCCAGTTGCCTTCAGGTTTGGTGGGACATGCAATCTACCTGTCAAGTAAGATTTGTATCGACTAGATGTCTCTATGTGCAATAGAGTTGCCATTTTGTTCTCTGTCTCAGACAGCAAAACATTGACCGAATTCTGTTGGTAGGGTCTGGAGACTTATCGCTGCCAGAGGACAGAAGATCTGTGCAACCAGTAATCCTGTATTACTTGTGGGACATGGATTGCCTTGCCTTGCCTTGCCTTGCCTTGTAATCTGCTTTTCTCTGAAAAATAGGACCACAAGCATGCCCCTCAAAAGGTGTTTATGGAGCAGCTGAAGCTGTAAAACAGGTACAGGATGTGTGACACAAAAAGTAACCGCACAGTCCACATCTCACAATGAAGTATTAAAAAGGCATGGATTAGGAGTTCAGGAAAATAAATTTTGTAACACACAAAATTTAATATGCACACGCTCTGTGGGGAAAGAAATCGTGCATTTCCACTATCTCCCCAATTCCCATTTTAATCTCTCTTTTTAAAAATATCAAAATTCAGAAGAAATTGATTTCAAGTACTTGTTTCACCTGTTTTAAGCTTTTCTGGAAAAGGGTAGTTCAAAAATATGTGCACAGTGTAATTGTTGTTTATTATTAGAGGTAGTTTGTACCTCTAAACCATACATTTCTTTCCTTCTCTGACTAACAGAGTCCAGATTTCTATCCATTTCCAGGCCTTTTCCCTTCTCTGAATTGACTGCACAGGGAAAGGAGAATGGCAATGAGTTGGCGGGCACTGCTGGTTTGTCCCATCACACCTGCAGTTTCATCACCTTTCAAATGCTGGGAGTGGAAATGGCTGTAGCAGCTTTTTGGACAACACATCCCAGAATCACACAATGGAAATCCTGGCTATGAGCTTCTTGGACTTGTGGTCCCCAAAACTAATGTTTCTATCTCTGAGTGCAATAGAGGGTTTGGACCTAGCACACTCATACCCCACCCTCCCCTTTATCATTCTAGGACCACAACACCACAAGACACTACAGGATAGCTTGTGTCTCAGTTAAGCTCCCTAGTTCTTGTTGTTATGTGCTTTCAAATTGCTTCCAATTTATGGCAACCCCATGAATGAGAGATCTCCAAAATGTCCCGCCCTCAATAGCCCTGCTCAGCTCTTGCAAACTCAAGCCTGTGGCTTCCTTTAGGGAGTCAATCCATCTCATATTTGGTTTTCCTCTTTTCCTGCTGCCTTCAAACTTTCTCAGCATTATTGTCTCTTCCAAAGAATCTTGCCTTTTCATGATGTGCCCAAAGTAGGACAACCTCAGTTTCACCACTTTTAACTCCAGAGGGAGTTCAGGCTTGATTTGCTCTAGGACCCATTTGTTTGTCTTTCTAGCAGTCCAAGGTATCTGTAATGTTCTCCTCCTGCACCACATTTCAAATGAATCATACATTTTCTTGCCAGTTTTCTTTACTGTCCAGCATCCACCGCTGTACAGAGTGATTGGGAACACAATATTGTGGATGATCTTGGCCTTCCTCACCTTACACTTGATGATTGTTCCAATTTCTTCATTGCTCCGCAACACCACTGCCAAATTGGAAAGGCTGTTAAAAATCATAGGGCAAAATGGAAACTACAGCCATCTCGATCTTGCATGGATTGCTTGCTTTATGTCCATCTCTTTGATTTTAGTATGAGCAAATGTGAATTGTCTTCCCCAATTGCCTTCTGAAGCTCTGAAGTGACCAGTGCATCTAATAGGCACCCATGGAATCCATCCAGCTGCACCTGCTTAGGCCAAAGAAAGGGGAAAATATCCCTGAAGAAGGATATACAAATTGAGGGAAAGAGATAATTGAGAAAAAAAATACCATGCAAGATCATGGAAGTGGAACTTATTGGGGGCAGAGGACAGAGTTCAACCCATTGGGTAACTCCTGCAAAATTCAGACTAAAAACCAGAAGGGATCCACTGTCTTTTGAATGTTGGAGCCACCAACTTCCACTGATGCCAGAGAGTCTTTTGTGGGTTAGCATAGTAACAGAGCAGCTGTATTTTAAAGACTTCTGTCTCAGAATGCCTCAAATTAGTGTCCATTAGTCTGCAAAAGAGATTGCTCAGGACATTCTCTGTGCTGAAACTTTGCCAGTATGTACGATGAGGTGATAGCGGCAGCCTGTCTTTTTACATCCCATTCTCACCATTATAGCAGTCATTGGAGTGGCCTAGTTATCTGGGTTTATTTTGAGCACAGATGAAGATCTTTAGTTTTTAATTAATAATGCATAGCTGTAGAATCCAAAAGGCTCTCTATAATTCATATATCAGTATCTCAGAAGAAGTCGTTTGCACATTATATATTCAGACAAGGAGGAGGGAATCCTCTCTTTTAAAGTTTTTCCTATTCTTTCCTCTCTCTCATTTTTAATAAGATAAAGAAACTTATTATGATTTTCATCACAGAACTCACTAAAGTGGAATGGATTTACCTCCACGTTTCACAGTCATGTCCATGCAAACATCAGGGAGCAGTTTACAAGGAAGTCAAAGAGGAAGACTACTAAGGCAATTTCCAGCCTACTTTTCTAATCTCAAAAAGGCCACTTCGGATGAATAACAGGTGGTCTGGGAGAGCTGGACAGGTAAGGTAAAGGTAAAGGTTCCCCTTGACATTTAGTCCAGTCGTGTCCGACTCTAGGGGGCGGTGCTCATCCCCGTTTCCAAGCCATAGAACCAGCGTTTGTCTGAAGACAGTTTCCGTGGTCACGTGGCCAGCGCGACTAGACACGGAACGCCGTTACCTTCCCACCGAGGTGGTACCTATTTATCTAGTCACATTTACATGCTTTCGAACTGCTAGGTTGGCAGGAGCTGGGACAAGCAACGGGAGCTCACTCCGTCCCGTGGATTCGATTGTGCGACTGCTGGTCTTCTGACCCTGCAGCACAGAGGCTTTTGCGGTTTAACCCACAGCGCCACCAGAGCTGGACAGAGAAGAGTATAAAGACTAGAGCTTGAAATGTAACTTTTTTGGACTGTCCAACCCAGTGTCCCCCAGCCAGCACTATCCAAGAGTCAAAATCTGTGAGAGGAACACAGAGAGATTACTTCTTCTGCCGACAGTCCTAATGATACCGTGAACATCTTAGCTAGTGTGCTCTCATGGCTTGTGAGCAGGACTGATAAATTACACAGACATGCTTGAAGTCTCCTGTGAGCAAGGTTGTGTTTGTCTTGATCCTGTGAAAACAACAAGGAGTCCTTTGGAAGAGTAAAGATTAACAGACTTTATTGGCATAAAGTTCCTCAGAATCAAGGCCATTCTTCAACTGCTTGAGTCCATGAAGGTTTATGCCAATAAAACTTGCTAGTCCTTGCAGGGCCACAAGGCTCTTAGCTTTTCTAACAACAGACTAACAAGTTTACCTCCCCTAGCACCTGAATCTGGAAGGGGTCTCCTTCTTTCCCTTTCCCAAAGAGTAGTAACTCAAGTAACTCTACTACCAGGGTAGTAGAGGAGGTACCAATGTGAGCTTCCAGCTAGATCTAGATCATCTTTCTTAAATGACTGGGGATTTGATCCTAGAATCCTCATTGGACACTGAGCCTCTCTGCATCATTTCTGCAAAAGGGAAGGCCCGTCAGGGATTCTAGGACATGATTGGCTGGGTAGCTCAGTGAGTTGGAGTCACCTGTCCTTTGATTCCTCACTGTGCTCCCTAGGAGAAGAGTTAGCCTGTGTAGTTATGGGCAACTGCAGAGTAGAAGAGAACAATCAGAAGAAGGGAATGTTAAGCCACTTCTGAGTATTTCATACCTAGGAAACCCTAGCAAGGGTCCTGTCATGAGTTCAGCCGAAGAATATCTGGAATCTGAGGGGTTAATTACAGCTGAGGAAAATGCTGGGCAATCAGAATCGCAGACAGCTGAATCACCACCAGATTCTCCTCCCCCAGTAGCCAGAGTGAGGGATAAGCTTCAGCAAAGACTCATGACACGAAGGTCTGAGGCTCACATGAATGCTTCCCATAGGAACATCAGGTCGACCAGCCCTGAGTTTTAGCAGGATGAAGTGTTTAGATGACTGCTGCTGCTATAAAATCTGCACCCAGAGGCTTGGAAGCAATAAGTCCATTTTGTGTCTCACATCCATGTTTCTGCTATCTTGAACCTTGCTTACTTGACCCTTGGCCTCTGACTACGGTTTGGGCTTTGGCAATTTGGCATCTGCTTTGTATCCCCTGGACTTCTGACTTTGGACTGACTTATTGGACTTTCACCTGCTGTATCCCCTGGAAATGTGACAGGTCCCCATAAGTCAGAATTGATGTGATGGCACAGAATTATTATTAATTAATTCTTATTGCACCAACTCCCTTGAAGTTTATTGGCCATTCGGAAAGGGAGGCTGCAGTTGGTGCCTTGCAAGCCCTATTGACATTTTGAACCTCTGGCTGAAATGCTGGCAAACGAGTGTCACTTTTCAAAACAAGTAGCACGATGATCTTACATTTCAAATTGAACACAAGATCACTTAATGAAATTGGTAGCCATTGGTTCGGGGGGAAACAAAGGGTTTCTTCCCACAAGACTTAGACGTGTTCAATCATATATCTAGAGCTTGGGAAAGTTACTTTTTTGTGACTTTCAAATTCCACAAATCAAAAAATGTAATTTCCTCAAGTTATACTTATGAACTAATAGAGATCTCAGTGATCCCAAACTCATTTCCCCAAACTGACTACCAGCCTCCCTACTCTCCACAAACAAGAGTAAAAAAAGAGAAAGGTTAGAGGAAGTCCAAGGTTTCCGAAGTACCAAAACAGAGTAAAATAAAATACAAAGGTAAGCAGGGTGGGGCTTCGTATATGTGTAAACCACCCAGAGTACTGCCTGCACTAATGGGGCAGTAGACAGACAGACAGACAGACAGAAAGAAAGAAAGAAAGAAAGAAAGAAAGAAAGAAAGAAAGAAAGAAAGAAAGAAAGAAAGAAAGAAAGAAAGAAAGAAAAGCAGGAATGGAACTAAATATCCTGAGTAGATGTGCCAGTACATACTACAACATTTTATTGCAAATCCTAGTTGTTAACAGCCATGATAATTCAATGAGTGGAACCACCACATCCAAAAGTTGAGGTGCAGAATACATATGCCCATTTTTTAAAATCAATATTATTATTTCACTCAGACTTATTACCTTCAGACCTATTGAACGTGTAAGCCAGCTGCAATGCCCCTATGTGCTCAGATCCCTACTTTTCATGAGTTTCTGATCTGGTCCATGGTTAAAAAATGTACATGAAAGATGCATATTAAGGGAACATGTGCAAGGCAATGTGGACGTTGTGGGAAAGTATGCCATCCCCACCTCAAATAGCTAGCTGGGGTTTAGGGAGCTGTAGTCCAAAAATGTAACTTTTCAAAGCTTTGGATTGGGCATATGCTTTGGTTTCCATTTCTGACATTGGCATCTACAGGTAAGACTATAGCCTAGAAAAAAAAAAAACGTATTTGCTGCTACCAATTAGCCTAGACAATACTGAACTAGATGGCGAATGGTCTGACTCAGTGGCCAAAATCTTCTTGCTTAGCCTAGTAAGTGGCAACTAGAGTAGGTGCATTGAATCAATGGGGATTTGGTGAGTCAACTCTTCTGTAAGTTCCATTGATTCAATAGGCCTACTCTAGTCACAACTTACTATGCTAAGCAGCAGGGTTTCAGGCAGTGTAAGGCAGCTTTCTACATTTCACCAACCAGCAAGAGGAATTTAGCAGCAATAAAGCTAGACACAAACCAAAAGCAATTATAAGATTCCTGTGAAATTATCAACATTGCATCAGTGTGGAAAGAGAACAGGTCCTTGTCTTCTGGGAAGATAAATGCACTGTTTATATCATTATATACTCCAACAGAAACCACTTGAAAGTATTTATGTTTTCTTAGTATTAGCATATAGCAGAGTCTAAGCCACAAAAAACAAGAAGTGAAGACATTTTCCCACATGACAGGACATCTCACTTCTCTCTCTCTCTCGGCAGCACTGCTTGCTGTCAGGTGAATGGAAACAAAACATTGCACCTTGCTACACATATAGTGAAAATATCCCTATGAGTCAGTAACTACCAAGAAGAAGCACAGAGGAAACTGGTCACAAGCCCAGGAAGAGCACGGAACTGCCAACTAAGCAGCTGAACTCTGCCAACTAGCATGTTTCACACAACAGCAACACATACAGTGATGCAGTGCTCCATTTGGGTTCCTCCACACCGGGGCTACCCTCCCAGGATAATGGCCAATGAGAAGATGAGAATGACCTGTGAATTGTAGTTCAAAGTGTTTCTGGTTAGGATTCAGATATGTTCTCCCTTTTTTACTCTCTATTTGTATACTTGGTGGGTTGAATTCAGAGGAAGGTATGTGCAATTGAGCTGGTGGAAGCAGAGTAATATGCCCCTTACCTTCTTTGCAGCAGCTCTAGAACACAAAATAAAATGTGTACTGCTTATATGCTGCTCCATAGCGCTTAAAGCACTCTCTGAGCAGTTTACAATTTAATTATGCTGGCTACACATTTCCACCCATCCATCCAGCAAGCTGGGTACTCAATTTACCAGTCTCAGAAGGATGGAAGGCTGAGTGAACATCGAGCTGGCTACCTCAGCCTAGGATTGAATTCAGGCCGTGAGCAGAGTCTTCACTGCAGTACTGCAGTTTAACCACTGTGCCACAAGGCAAGCGTTTCCCACCTGGAATCTATAATACTCAAGATGAAGAAGGTATAGCTATAATATGCATGTTGTTCTGAAGTGGCCACTTATTTGTGAATAGGCCTACTGAATTCATAGGACTTCCTTCTGAGTAAATATACACAGGATCAAGCATATTTGCAAATATTACAAACCATCTCTTATTTTCCATTTCTCATTTCAGATATTTTTGCATGACTTGGTATGCAGAATTTTTCCACCAGCATGCAGTGGGTTCTTTAAGTAAACTCCCTTGCTTTGGGTTCAAACAGTATGAAACTGTGAAGACTTGAATGAGGGAGATCTCATGCAATGTGTCAGCCCATTTCAATCTGTGGCCCACAAAGAAGCTATCCATTCTTCTATCTTCAGAACATAAGAACAAAAACATCCTGTAGGACCTTAAAAACTAGCCAATTTTATTTCACATGTGCTTTTAGGAAGTATAGCCCACTTCATTCAGGTCCTGACATTAATGCTCTTATGCCCTGCAGTAGAATTTATGTAACATTTAAATTATTACAGGCAAAGGATTCCTGTCATGTGCTAATTCTGTTATAATTTTATAGAAAGAAGCAACCATGTTTGGCTGATTTTCTATGCATTTAGCTTGCCTCTTACTAATAGCACTGTGTTGTTATTTTTGTTGCTGGGGCTGCTGTTCTTATTGTTAATCATTCTGGATTTCCTCTGCTGGTATTAGCTCCTCTAACAAATAAATGATGGAATCGTAAGACTAAAACAGATTATAAAGAAGGGTGTGACTCAGAAAAAGTTAATCACACCAAAGTCCAGTCAGAATTAATGGTGCTTTCAGCTGCCACCCAAAGAGCACTTACAAGTCCTGCTAAAATCAATGGACTTACTCCTAAGCAAACGTGTTTAGGACTGATCTTGAGAAAAGTTCAGCTAGAAAATGTGGCTTAAAACGAGCTAGGGTTCCGGTTCCGGTTGTAGGGTGGAGCAGCGTTTGTCTCTCTTTGCTCTCTGTTTTAAGTAGTTTTAATCAGTTTTAAATAGTTTAAACTTTTTAAGTTTTAAGTTTTTAATTGCTCCAATCTTCAGCTTCTAACCTTGGCTCTGGCAAGTCTTTTAAATTTTTCTGGAGTCGCAATAAGATCCTAGGGAGTCGGCCTCCCAAGTGGGCCGAAGGAGAAGGATGCAGAGATTAGCTTCAGCCTTATCTCACTCTCAAACAACAATAACAGCTGCATTCAGCCATAGCATAGAGCTGGAAGATTTATTCATTCACTTTTATCTGAAAGGGAACTCCTGATAATTTTTCGACGTTTGTATCAAGCTCTTGCCCCACCCTGTCTTGGCATTCCAGCTGTTACCTGCAGAATAGCTTATTGCTGAATTCTGGAGTTTTTGTATTTCATTATCTATTTTAACTCGGAACCTTGGAGGTTTTTCAGAGGGGTTGTCGGAAGAAGATCCCTCACACAAGAAGGAGGACAAGATAAGTAACCTTTTAATTGTTCAGGTAGTGAACAAATGGCCAGGACTTAGTTTCTTTTTTTCTTTTTTCGCTTCTGAGAAGCACTCAGGACACTTTGAATTTTCAGATTAGGGAATTTAAACCAGCTATTATGGTTCTCACAAGGCAGGGTTGTAAGTTGCTGGGGACCTCACCCCCAAAAGCACTTGAATTACCACAGAGGAAAAGACAAACAAAAATTTCAGCCTTTTTCCCTATAAGAACAAAAAGGGAAAACCCATTGCGGATATTGATTCCTTAGATAACCCTGATGTACCTACCAGTTATACCAACGATCTGGACTGGTCAGTAGATTACTCTTGGGGCAAACTGGAAATGCAAACTAATGAGAGAGCATTAAACTTGGCAATGGAAATTGCTCAAGCTGAAAGCCTGGAATATACAATTCTTGGAAATGATATAAGATATAATTCTGTAAATATAGAAGGGGAGATAGGACAGGAGGTAGAATTAGAATCCCTTGAAGATGCTAATATTGAATTGCCAGATACGTGGAAGAACCAAGACACATGGTCTAACTCTAGGGCAGTGGGAGATGAAATTAATGAGAGAACAAAGGCTGCCTCCAGCCCCATCTCAGAAAAGGGAGCAGAGGCTGCTGCAGAGGGATTGGAAGCCCCAAGAGAAAAATTGTTTATGAAAAGTATTAGTTTAATATCCAAGGAATTGGAGGCAATGAAACAATTCCTGTCAGGGTGCCATGGGTTGCTAAGCACAATGGCTGGCATATGCTTGAGGGATGGAGGACTACACTACACAAATAAGAATGAAACAGTGGAACATGAGAATCACGATAAAGTGAGTCACAAAAAGATCAACTGTAGTAAGGGAAAGAGTTCTAAGAAGCACCAACAGTGAACTGGCAAGAAGAGTAAAAATATTTCTAAAAATGGAAAAAGGAAAGAACAGACCCAGCACCCGGGGAATTCCAAGAAAATGAACTTCCAAATACTTTTTAGACTCCTGGACAACTGTACACAAAACTTACTCAAATCATCTCCATGGGGAGACCCTAAGCACGACATGCTTCAGCCTGATCAGGTTTGTCCTGTATCATCCAATAATTCGGGCCCAGTTATGTCTACAAACGCACTAAGTAAATCAATAATTAAGGAAGATGTTGCGCAAGACTCATGGCAACAAGTCTATCGTGAAGAACCAGGTTTAATAGCTGAGAGGTCCAATTCTAACCAAGAGGGAAGCAAACTAGCAGTACCACCACAATGGGAAATGATTCTAAATCGGGAAAAGCTGGCTTTTTTAACTTTTTCAAAGCCCAAAGGTAGACTCTCTCAGCTTAAAAGTAAAATCCATCTTTTGCAGCTGTTACACCCAGTCGTTCCAGAGATCACCATAAAGGATATAATGCACATAGAATATTTGTCTCCAGACTATTTCAACACATGTGCAGTGGTGACATTTAGGAACTGGCAGATCACGGGGGCTGTATATGGTCATAAGAATGAATTCCTGAGGGCAGGTTTGGTTGTGATGAGATTCTTCGAGAACATCACACAGACATGCCTTTTACATAAAGATTCAAAAATTCAATCAAAATATACTGGTCTCTGCAATCATATTAATTTTGAAGATGGTCAGCTCCCCGAACATGGCATGCATCAATGTGGGAAACAACAATCAGCATATCCATCAAAAGACACAGATATCTTTCAAGTACCAGAAGAGAAGGAATTGCTAAAATCCTTTACGGCACTATCTTATCAGACTCAGGATATAATAATCAATAGAATATCGGACTTGAAAGATACCCTCATTCACCTCCAAGGTTCTGATAATGACATGGCAACGATGGATGGATCTTTGCAGGGTAGAAACAGCCAAGGAACAGTAGAGAAGCAGAAAAAAGAAAAGATCTGCCCCCATTTAAATAAAGGAAATAGTTCAGTCTACAACCATTCACCTCCTAAGAATTGCCAGCCCAACACACTTTCAAGAGAATCAACTACCAAACAACCCACTTTGGATGTTCCACCAGGTACTGTACATTCAAAGGATCTTGACCAAGTTCAACAAACTACTAAATACCGTACATCTGCAAGTATGTCACTTAAACCACAACAGGATTTAATCTTACAAGAATGCCCAGACCTAACCAGTGGGGACAAAATAATACCTACTGACAAAGCCATGGCCAAAGCTAACTCTCCTAGCCTCTCACAACTGGAAGTGACTGAGATAATCCATGTACCTGTGCCTGAGTTTATATTCAATAGCAATTTAGAAGTACCCCATGAGAGTTTAACTGCACCCTCAACAGTATCTAATACGCTCTCACCAACCTGTATTATTTCAAGACCAAAGCTGGTCGGGACTTTTAAAATTATTGAAGCAAATAATGATGCAGAAAAGGCAGCTAGGCCAGTTATCCAAAAAATAAATGAGGACTGGCTAGGCCTACAGGTCTTACAACCTCATGAATTTGGTTCACCTCCTACTCATAAAATGCCCTCTAGGGCTCAAAACATCTGTCCCTCCACAATAAACAATGGCAGCATCTTTCTGGACCAAGAGGGTATACTAGAAAAACTTAACATCATAGAATGACTACCCAGATTGTCCATTTCTCCCCATCCACCAAAACATCTATTTTGGAACAAAGCAAGCTGGACAAGGGCAAATCAGGGAGGACTTCCAGAGAGAGAGAGTTCCACCAATTCCCCTCTTGGTAAGAAAATGCCTATTACTGACTGGCCATCAATTCTTCAACAAAATTCTCAGTTGATACTTATTTCTTGGAACATTGCGGGTTGGCAAGGCAAGCTCCTGGACCCCTCTTTTCAACACTTCATCAGGGGATATGATATAGTATGCCTCCAAGAGACTTGGGAGACAAAAGAACTGGAGCTAGATGGTTTTACAAGTTATACACTGAAAGCCGAACCAAGTTTCAGGGGAGGCAGAGCCAAAGGAGGCCTTGGGGTATTCGTTTCTACTAAGCTTCGAGCCACCAAAATTAGCTTAGCCACATTACCCAATATGGCAATGTCTTTGGTTATTAAGCTTCGATATTTTACCCTGTTGTTAATCAATGTGTATCTTCCTCCACTCCAGCATAAACAACAAAATAAGGATAGGTGGGTAGACCTGCAAAACTTTATTAGCAGAGTGACATCTTTACACCCCAAGGCATCTGTAATACTGACAGGAGACTTTAACGCCAGAATTTGACAAAATGCTGAAGTCCTTTACCATCATTTTGGTGAACACGCTCCTGAAATGGAGATGGGACATCCGATCCCTGTTAGACAGTCCAAAGATCAGATTTGTAACTATTCTGGTCTATGTCTTTCATGGATTATAAATAGTTTGGATTTAGTGCTATTAAATGGAGGAGTGGAAGGGGATAGATCTGGGGAATATACCTTCCTGGGAGGGTGTGGTGCTTCAGTTATTGATTACTTTATCATTTCCTATGACTTGTTAAATCTGGTACTCAGTTTCGAAGTTGGTACACGCACAGAGAGTGACCATCTCCCCCTGATTACAATACTATCCGGTCAGAGCCAGAATGTTCATGCAGATTACAAACTGCAACTCAGTACAGAGGAAGAAATTGGAGTATCTCGGGTGAGATGGTCAGCCAAGGCAGAGTATGTTACAACTGCATTCCTGCATTCGGAAAGCTGTCTCAGAGTGTGGGAGTCCCTTTTGAAAACAAGTTCCCCTGAAAAGGCTCTCAATCTATATCAAGAAATAGTCACAGCACTACAAGGATGCTTGATTCATAAAAAATCCATAAGACAGGATGCCTCTTTTTGTAGAACCCATAGATCCAAACCATGGTTCAATCAGGAATGTCTGGAAATGAAGTATCTACTACTAGAAACTTATAAGAGATATAGGGAATCAAACCTGCCATCTTTACCACTTGATTGGTTTCAGTTAAAGAAAAATATAAAAAGCTAATCAAGGACAAAAAGAATTTGGCACTGAGGATGAGTTGGCAGAAATTAATTGTAGCATCAAGGTCACATGACTCTGTTACTTTCTGGGAGATAGTCTTGAGAGGGTTAGATGGTCAAGTAGGTGCAGCAAATTCATACATACCTGTTAAGACCTGGGAACTATATTTCACTGGTCTATATGCTGCAAAACAATCTGGACATTTGATTCCACAAACCACATCCCGTGACCTCCCTGACTGGCCCCCAGTTTCAATCTCTGAAATTACCAGACTTATTGCTAAGCTTAAAGCAGGCAAAGCACCCGGGAGTGATAACATTCCTCCTGAGATTCTTAAAGCCAATATTAATTGGTGGGCCCCAGTATTAGCAACACTATTTACATGCATTGACCAGGTTGCATGTATACCAGAGGACTGGGGACTTGCTATTATCATTCCAATTTATAAAAAAGGGAAAAGAGCAGACCCTGCAAATTATAGGCCAATCAGCTTGCTAAGTGTTATCAATAAATTGTATGCCCACCATCTTCTTGAGAAATTACATAGTTGGATGGAAGAGGAAAATCTTCTAGATGATGAGCAAGCAGGATTTAGATCAGGACGCTCTACAGGAGATCATGGTATAGTTTTGCAACATCTGGTGGATAAATATTCATTTAAGACCAAAGGAGCACTATATACAGCCTTTATTGATTTCAAGTCCTCATTTGATATGATCCCACGAGACAGGCTTTGGCAGAAGTTGGAGACAACCAACATTGATAGGCAGCTGCTGTTCCTGATTCGCTGCCTCTATGCAAAAACCAGGTTGAAGGTGAGATATAACAGGGCAGGTCACCTCACCAAGGCCATCCCCACATATGCTGGCATCAAACAAGGCTGTGTATTGGCTCCCACTTTGTTCAACATCTATATTAACTCCTTGGTTAGGAATTTAACTGGGACCAACTTTCACCCCCCCCCCCCCAATCTAGCAGATAGACCCCTATCTACTCTCTTATACACAGATGATGTTGTACTTCTCTCATTAACCTGTGTTGGCCTATGGCAGTTATTAAGAGCCCTGGGCAACTATTGTAAAACTGAGGAGTTAGTAATTAATTATGATAAATCAAAAGTCTTAGTGTTTACCAGGAAATGGATCACACATAAATGGCAAATAAATGACCGCCTAATTGAGCAAGTCAAATCTTATAAATATCTGGGTGTGATCTTTCAGTCCTCAGGATCTTGGAAGGCTCAATTATCCAACGCTATTGCAAACGTTCAGAGAAGTATTAAGTCACTCATACATTTTTTCTTTGCAAAAGGAGGTCAGCATATACCATCAGCCATACAGGTCTTCAATGCCAAGATGTTAGCACAGATGTTATATGGTGCACAATGGTGTAGATACAGAAATTTTACTGCAATGGAGTCCATTCAAACGAAATTTCTGAGAACTATTCTTGGACTCCCGAGTTGTGTGCCAAATGTACTTTTACGATTAGAAACAGGCCAGATGTTGATAGAGTCTCGGGCATGGATACTTAAGTTAAAATTTTGGTTAAAAATGTTCTTCACCCCTGTGGGGTTGGCTCCCTTAGTGCTAACTGATAAGTTTCAGTCCAGATGGGAAAGCTCTATGGATGAGAAATTAAATAATTTGGGCCTCTCGAGAAGTGCTATTTTGTTAATGGGCTAGACAAAAGCACAACAGGAACTACGCCAGCGCATCACAGACAAGGAGCTGCAACACCATGTCAGCATAGCTACGGCCCATCCTGGCTTTAGAGATGATGGTCAGGCGTTTTTACCTGCAAGCTATCTGAATATTCTGACCCTTCCAAAATATAGAAAAGCTTTTACATTAGCAAAGTTTAATGTACTTCCTTCAGCCCTGCTGGAAGGCAGATATAAGAACATTCCTTATGAAGAGCGCTTATGTCCTTGTGAGGCTGGTGTGGTGGAGACGGTTGGCCATGTTCTGTTGTATTGCTCCTTCTAGACTGGTTTCCATGACACTTTTATTCATCCAATTTTGCAAAGCATCCCTGGAAGAGATGATGAGTACTACACATGTTATCTGCTGACAGACCAGTGTCCATCAGTAATGATTAAAGTGGCCAGCTTCTGTGCAGCAGCACTAGTCTGCAGGCGAGAAATGGTGACTTAACCCTCTAGATATATACATGTATGTATGCATATGTGAATATGTATATATTGGGGGTGGGGTTATGCTTCTAACAACTATCTATGGAATTTGTCTCCCTAAGAGTCTGCCGCACATAATGTATATTACAGTTGTATTGATACTGTTTATTTTTATGCAGTTGTTCTGTGTTATTCACATCTGATCTGTTCATCGTATAAATAAAATCAATCATGGCTTAAAACAGGTAGAAAGCCAAAGTCTAAAATTAGGCTGTGCAGACAGGTCCTACAAAGACGGAGTTTGACAGACAGCTTCATTCAGAGATTATATTGAGTGAGGGTCGGATCAAACATTAAAGCAGAGGTATTATTTTCTTCTCTTTCTGTATTATCCCTCTAAGCATTGCACAGCTATGTGCTTGAGACATCAGACATGCAAGTGAAGCCATGCCATCACCCAAATTGAACAGTTATAAAACAAAAGGAAGCTCATTTGTGGAATATGGATAGAAGCAAGCCCATGTTAGAATTAATTGCCAACCTTTTCCTCCTAAGGGTGCATTTCCTCTAGATTTGAAACTAGTCTCTCATCTAGGGAGGCCCTGAGTTTAGGGGCACAACCAGCAGGTACAAGAAGGTGTGATCCTGCACCACCTCTATCCATATTCATAGATGCCAAACCATGCTAAGGCAGAAATGGGAATGTTCTAAAGGCAAGATTGGCTTCACTTTTCATTTGGGATGCCCACGTCTCCTTATGTGTCTAAAATATTTATAGAGATTTTGAAGCAGAGAACAGGGAGCACCACCTGATTTGCAATTGAGAGATTTAGCCCCTGGGAAAAAATGTGCAGTATGGTATCTGAGCTTGATGTGGACCATCACCAAGAAGCTGCTGTCAACTATGCGATAAAAACAGGTGCTTGACCTTGAGGCAGAGGTTTTGTATCAGATCCTAGAGTGGGAAAGCATGTCTATTCATATGGTGTTAAGGTTTAGTTCCCATCGGCCCCAGCCAGCATTATCAGGGATGACTGGATCTATCATTTAACAACATCAGAAGGGACTCTGGTTCTCTGCTCCTGCCATAGCCACCATCTTTGTGTACCTCCTGGAAGTGGGGCTTGGCAAGTGTTGTTGGATCCTCATCCTCACAGCCTCACAGCCTCAGATACCTTGGTTTTGAACTCTTATATCCCCTCTTCTTCTCCTGCCAGGACATAGCATGTTACCAGTATAGATATATTACAGAGAATTGCATTGGCAATTCACAGTTTCATAGGGAAAATTGCATTAATTTTGGTAGCAAATTGTACATGACCGGACACGTGCCTGAGAACACAACTAGAACTTCGTTAGCAAGTGGCAATTTGCCACCAAGACTTATGCAATGTCTGTTGCACAAACATAAACCACCAGTAAGATCCCAGTTGCTATTTTTACAGGGAACAGGGGAATAACAACATTACTTTAATGAAATAATGTGGTCATTGCTAATATTGCTATTTTTCTGTAATGAGTGATGGTTCCTATTACCTCTGAAGTGTTTCAAGGGTTTCATTTTTGGGGGGCAACATTGAAGGATTTTGGACCATTTTCCTGTTTTAAATGTTTTTTAAAATATATTAAGTAATACTTTTAAAGTGACATGTCTCACTTGGAAAATTGCACTACAAGCAACATACTGCTTTGAAGAAAAAATATCACAAATGCAAACACATACAGTTTATAACATTCCCAACCAATACACAATGTTGCTTCATAGGATAAGGAATATACAGCTCCTTGCTGGCCATATCAAATGTCCATCCATGTTCCATAGCTGAAGATTCACTGGCCACATTACAAATTGCTTTCCTCCCCAAGGTAATGATGCACTGGGAGACTTTTAATTCTCATAGATTTTCCCATGTTTTGGATATGAACTTTTGTACATATATGTCAATTCTCAAGTTTAGTAATTCAGGACTGAAAGTTCTCATAGCCACCCTCTTATGGCACATCATTAATTTTTTTTTCAGCTGTAAAACTTCATCTTTTAGGTTCTGGTGTATTGTTGTGCAACAAATCTCAGTGTTGTAATTTGTGACTAGACTGTGGATAAAATCACCAAGTTTTTGTTTGTTTTCTAGTTCTCTTCCTGTCTACAGCTGACCATGCCTCACCTCTTCTGTCTTTTGTGTTTTTGATTGGCTACCTGGAATTGTTCCCAGCCTATTTGATTGGTCCCTATGTGCATCCACTCCCTTTACTATATCTGCAAAAAATATATATATATCCCTACTAGAAGATCTAGGTCTGCAAGAAACACCAGTCCCTTTCAACTCTGGACAGGAGGTTAGCAGCATCATTCTTTCTTGTTCTTGCCATGCTTATATATCAGGCACTATGTTGCAAATTATTGTTATTATTATTTTTAATTAATCCCTCTGTCCAAAACAGTGCATAATTTAAAAGAAAGGGCACAAACACAAGAGAGTGAGAGAGAAAGAGAAAGAGGGAAAAGGTAAAGGATAGCATGTGGTAAGGACAGAAAGAGTATAAAAGAGAGAGAGAAATTGTTACGACAATATACTACAGACTACCCATCCAACTGGAAGACCTGAATAACTGTCACCTGGAATGGACACCAAGACATTCACAAAGAGAAACCATTGTATCATTGAGGGAATTCAACACTCTCACATCTATTGGAAGTCTGGCTTTGCCAATAATGGAGTATCTTATGGCAAGTTCATCTCCCAGAAGGTGGAAATAGAATCACAGATCTGCTGTCTCGGTCTTAACCTTGAGCAACAAGGAAGAACTGATTGATGAAGTGAAAGCAGTGGTAACCTTCAAGGAAAGTGTGACCACATTGTCTTCAAATACATGAAGCAGGGGGTGGCAAAAACTGACTACAGCTGGATGAGTGCCCTGGCAATGAAGTCCAAGAAGCTCAGAGAGAAACTAGGTGGATTTTTGTAGCTAAATATTGTTATCAGAAAAACAATTCAAGAAGTATTGAATTTTTGCGCTCTTTTAAATGAAGTGGCAATTACAACCTTCTCTCATGATGAGACACATCTAAAAAAGACATTTTAATAAGGGATTTTATTGGATTGCTGTGTGATGTGGTGCTCATTTAGTTTTACCCGTTTTATCTGAGTCTATTGATCTTGTTGATTTGAAAATAATTTTATCTAGTTGTAATACTGGTTCATACTATTTGCTTGTTACTTTTAGATATTTTATGGTTACAACTATTGATTACACATTTTAAATGTATACACTGGAAGCTGCTTTAAAAGGATTTGACTGCAGCCTATAAATACCTGAAAATAACCAATCAATCAGTCAGTCAGTCATGAAGAAGTAGGATGCAAGGATCCCAAATAAGCAGGCAAATGCTCATTTTGTCAAATGCTGATCATCGGCTTTAAAGAAAGGGTGGATGCTGAGTAGTTACATGGCTTTGTTCACAAATGGCCCCAGTTTCAAGACCTAAGCTGTCTCACTAAAACAGGAGATAGACCACCATCTAAAATTTTGAAGACCTTCAGTCAATAAAATGCAGATTGATCGAGCAATAGTCTGGTTGAATAGAGGGTATCATCCTAGGTTTCTTTATGCTGATTCACTCAGTATCTCATTCATCTCTTCCCTTTTTAGGGTAAAGAATAACTTAAGCCATAACAGTGTGGTGTTGCTAAATCGTTATGACTTTGAACACCTCCAAGCGAGGGTATTAAAATTGCATTGCTGTGATAACGATATTCGTCAATGAGAGAGGACATGTCCAAAGTTCCATTCAGTCTTTGTGCTCATTTAAACACATTAAATAATGTAACATGTTGAATTTCTGGGATTAATGAAATCCAGAACTATTTGAAGAGTAAATCTAAATGACAATTACGCTGACAGTATTTCTCAGTTTTTAGTTTTCTTGCAACTACATCTGTAAAACAGCTTTTATATATGTTGAGGATGTTTCGCCATGTTAGTAGATGGACCAGAGAAAAGGGCTAAGGCCACTCTGTGCAAGCTGTTGAAAATGGCTCACTAGTGGCAACCCATCTGTCTTGGCTACAGTGCTTGCAGGTCCTTGTCACATGATTTAAAGTCCTGACATTGCTAATCTCCACACCCATGATCTCTAGTGGCTTCCTGGTGGCTCTGGGTATATGGCGTTTGGCTGCTGAGTTGTATGGAATGCTTTGTTGTATCCCATGTGTGAGATATAGGCTCAAAAATGGAGGAGCCGGTGAAAGAGAGCCCTGAACCAGCCAGATCTCAGACTCTACAGCCATCATAACCTAGCACACCTGCACGTGGGGCCTCATCTTATACTGACACCACTAAGGCTTAATCCTAGCACTGTGACAGGCTGCCCACCTCTAGGAGCTCAATGATCTTATAATCTAGCAAGTCAAATGTCAGCTTGAGAGATACTTGGAGGGGAAGAGTTTGGAGCCTGGTGGAGAGACCTGATCTAGCAGTATAAGAGGCTTCCGTGCAGCTCCAGGGAATCACTGGAGCATGGTCCCCACTGGGAACTATTCTGAGTTCTGCATCTTCCTCCTTGTTCTGCCAGCTGGGCATTCCAGATGCACCCTGAAAGGGAAAAAAGTGCTAATTTTGCATGCACAATTTGCACACTTTCTGTGACCTTAGCAGCACAAAAAAAGTACTCCTTGTCTTGCTCTTGTCTGCAGATGAAGAATTTCACAGCCTCTGAGAATTCTTTGCCAAAGTGTCTCAGTGAATTTAGACTATCTCGGTTAAAGAGAACAGAGGATTTAATTGGTAGCCTTTACCTCCTTTCTGCACTCAGATGCTTCTTACTATAAATAACATGTAACTATTTATTATTATTATTATTATT
Source organism: Intellagama lesueurii (assembly GCA_037013535.1). Classification (NCBI taxonomy): domain Eukaryota; kingdom Metazoa; phylum Chordata; class Lepidosauria; order Squamata; family Agamidae; genus Intellagama; species Intellagama lesueurii. The sequence goes on along the minus strand of JBAJHW010000005.1, from coordinate 177,477,311 downwards.
ATTATTATTATTATTATTATTATTATTATTATTATTATTATTATTATTATTATTATTATTATTATTATTATTATTATTATTATTATTATTTTAACTACAACATAAATATAAACATAAACCAAAATACAAATTGACTGTGTTCCCCACCACCATAGTCGGGACCTCTTGCAGTAATCTTCTTCTTCCATGTAACTATTATGTTGGTTCTGGTGATGAAAAGCACTTCCCTTCCGAGGAAGAAAACTAGGTATTGCTTGTTCTGCGTGAACGAACAAAGGATTTCAATAGTGATTGACTCACATAAGGAAGTGACAGAGCTAGAAAGAATTTCTTGTCTTATCCAATTTGCCTGTAGTCTGAATAGGATTTAAGTAAGGCATATATCATGAGCATGTATCTCTGGTAGATATGATATCTCTAGGAATAGACAAAATTTCCACATTAGACTTTGTTGTGTATATGCCCACCAACATTTGGGCATTGAAGGATTATATGTGATGATATAATGAGAAATGGAGCCTCCGTTAGGCAGAAAACACATTTGATCCTAGCATGATCTTTTCTCATGTCTGCAAACTGTTTTACTTGTGGTTTGTGACTGATCACCAGCAGGCAAATATGACAGAGTTTGGACAGAATTATGTAACTGGAAGCACAACGTACCATCATTTTCTAATTGCAAAGCCGGCATCTCATATAGTTTGACACTATGTTCAGGCCTATATTTGGGAATAAATCTAAGCTGTAACCTAAACTGTCAAATTAGTATATTCTTGTCCCTTACAGACTGAATCTTTGTGCTCAGAGATACCTTTTGACCAGCAAGGGAAAGTTTTCTCAAATGCTTTATACTTATTGTAGCCACAACAAGATGAGGTGAGATGTTAAGAGAAGGACTATTTGCATGAGTATCTTAAGCATCAATGCTTTTGGGGAACTCCTGTGCAACTAGAGATTGTATTGCTCTTTCTTCAGAACAAACAGCAGACTGAGGGGTGAAGAGTAGTAGAAAAAGTGGAGTACACCCTACCTACCCTTCATGCCATTTCCTTAATAAAATTAATTCTGCTTCCCAATTGCAGCTATATGTAGTATAGATTTGTTTTTCTACAATAAATCTTGCAAAATGATGCGACACTCAAATACCTCTACTGATTTCATATGATTTCACTACCTACTCATATTTATAGACATTTGTATAGTCTTGATTGGGAGTATGAATGTTTTTGCCCCACTGGGAGGAAGTCCAGCAAACCACAGTGCAGTTCATAGTGCACAAGGCTCCTGGGAGAGCAGTTTCACTTCTGCAGCGAGGCCAACTTCCCCTTTAGCATCCAGCTGAGGAGGGGCTGGCAAGGACACAAAGAAGGTGCTAAGCAGTGATAACAGCAGCTTCTTTTCATCCTGTACACCTTGCCCATAGAAGTCAGCTGGGGCGTCTTGAATCAAAACCATCCTGATTTCTCTGAGAGATCCTCTTCCTGCTCTTTCACTCATCTCTGCAGAAAGGGAGGAGTAAGCTCTTCCCCAGAAAAGGAGTGATGATGGCAAACAATTTGGGTAAGTGATGCTGCTATTGCAGTATAGCTGAAGGGACTGTTTATTGGCCAAGCAAGAGGGAAAGACCTGCTGAACAGGAAAACAGTCCCATTGAACTTAATGAGATTTATTGCTAGTGGATGTGTTCAGTACAATGTGTTCTTCATAACCACCAGCAATGCATACTCAGAAACAGTTCACATACTAGGCTTTTAAGGGAAAGGACGTTACTTTGGACTTTCCTATAAGCAGAGCTCAGAAGAGTTCTTTGTCTTGATTACAAATCCCAAAACCCCACAACTAGCACAGACAATGGCCCTGCTGACTGGGGAGCCTGGGAGGTGTAGTCTAGAAAAAGAGATTTTTTAAAGACATGTCTGTAAGGCAAAAGAAAGGTGAAAACAGGCAAAATCATTACTAGGGGGAGGATTTTTATGACATGTCATTTTTTCCTGCAACCTATGTTTGAGCTTATGGGTGGGTTTGAACATGTTTATAAGTAATCTGGTAAGAAAGGCTAGATTACTCATAAACATGTTTGAATTTGCTTATGGGTTCAAATGTAGGTTGCAGAGAAAATGTGAAATGTCATAGAAGTCCTCCCCCTAGCCATTACCATAGAATCCACTTACAATGGTTTCCAGGACCATTGTGTCCCCTCCCATAGCTTATCGTCTGGCCTGTCTCACCATAGCTAGTTGAGAAGCACACCTAGAAAGTGACCTGATGTGTTTGGCCAGTGAGGCATCGATCCATCATTTCTCACTCCCTACCTCACTGTGGTCCTCCAAGACATTATACTGTAGCTCTGACATCCAACTGAAAAACAAACAAGCAACAACAACAAAACAGGATATAAAAATGAAGCCTTGATCCCAGGTGGCATCTGCCAATAGTTTTCTGTTGTCTTTTGCCTGGAAACATACAACTGGCTCATATCTTAAGGGGGGAAATCCAGAGGGAGCAACAGACCAAGCTGAATGATTAGCCTCTGTAAGCTTCAAATCCCCACATGGCCATGAAACTTACCGGCTGATATTGGGTCAGGAATGTTATCTCTTAATGTAGTCAACCTCACAGTGTGTTGTGAGAAATAAATGGGAAAGAGGGAAGTCACGCATACCACCGTGCATTCATGGAAAGAAAGGCAGGGTCAAAAAGTAAACATTAATAAATAATACATATTATTTTGGTTACTGTAGGTAGTTTATTCAGTGGGGTTTTACAATTAACCAGGGAATGAAGATTGCCAATGGAAATCTACTACATAACTCTTGTTGACACTTTTCAAGCTTTTTCTGTTGCTGTCAATTTTAGTCATTTATCAACAAATTATTTGATAGAGAACTGAATAATAGTCAATAGTATGTAATTTACAAGCAGCATTCTGAGTGGGAAGATACTTTAAATACTTTAAGTATCAGTAGAAGATGACAATATTCCCATGATTTTGCTGTGACTATTATTTTGAACATTCTGCATGAATGTTGCAGGCTTTCCCATATATTATGCCTCCTTTTGATAGCAGTAGAACAACATGTAAATAACGTCTTCAAATTCCCCATCTATTTGTGGGAGATGAAATATGATGAACAATTTCTGCTTATTTCTTGGTAGGAGGAGAAATCCTCCTGTAATTTTTCAGACCTAGGGCTCACCACCAATAATAGCGGCAGCAGCACAGCTTTTTCTCTCTCTCTCTCTCTCTGTCCCCAACCCCAAGACTTTTTAATTTTATTTTTGGAGTTGTTGCTACAACTGGCAGCAGCAACACGAACTTTGGCAGCCTGGTGACAATTTGGCATCCTTGACAATGCCGTGAACTAATGTGTTAGTGGAAATGGTTGTCTTTTTACAGCAGACCTCTCCCTGTGACTCTAGAAGTGCCATATGAGAAATGTCCCCACAGAGTGCTAGAAACCAGAACAGTTGTTCCAAGGAACATGGAAGGCTCATTCTCGCTGACATAGGAAGAGACATAGGTTTCAGTTGGGCTGTACAAGTATGGTGGCCATGTGTCCTGTTTTAATGAGGACAGTCTACCATTTAAATGGCTGCCAGACAACAGTCTCCCCCCCCCCCCCCCCCCAATGTATCCTTGATGTGAAGAGCCACTTTGGGTCCTTTTCAAGGAGAAAGAAGGGGTAAAAATATTTTAAATAAATAAAATAAAATAAATAAATCCAAACCATATTTAAAGACAAGGCACCATAAGGAGGAAAATGAGGGACCCTGAAGTTGCCCATAACCTTTGTAAATATATTTCACAACACATAACTTTGAATACATTTGTAATACATATTTAAATATGCATGCTAAGGGTTTTTTAGATTGCTGGCTGAACTGGGAATGGAATTATTGATATGAACAAAGGAAAGTGTATATAGAGTTCAGTCATTCCTACTCAATTCAGGGTTTTCAAAGAAATATGATATTTTTCATTATGGGTCCAACACTGCCTGGAAATATGGTGGGGACTTACATTTGGAGGTCTCTCCCACCCCCACCCCCAGTGTGATATTGTTGTGTGCTAACAAGTAGCTTCCATCTTATGGCAACCTTATGAATTAATGACTTCCAAAAGCTCCTGTCATGCCCTCTGAATTAAAGATGTAGGTTCTTTTCTTGAGCCGGTCTATCTAATTTTCCACCTTCCTCTTTCCACTTTTACTAGCATTATTGTCTTTTCCAGTGAGTCTTGGGTTTCTCATGATATGTCCAAAATACTATAGCTTTGGTTTAGGGATTTGAACTTCTAGTGAGAGTTCAGGTTTTTACATATGGTGTAAGTGCTAAGACCTGACTGTTTTTTGGCTCACTTGCCACTTTGGGAAATGGATGTTATGATACTGATTACATCTCTGGGCACCACAGAGGATGTAGCAGTAACTAAAGATATCTCCTTTTCCTGAGGATAAAAATAAGCTAATACACATTGACATTTCTTTACCTAGACCATGGTCTGAAGGATTGTAGCTGTGAACAAGCTTAGTGCTGAAAGAATGGTTATTTAGGGAGGTTGGTCCTGTGGCTGTAAACCTATTCAACTTGATTCTCTCATATTAAATTGAAATATAGAGAACTCCATATAAGATTGTGCCAGATTGTTAGCACTATTCCACTTCTTTTTACTTCTTTTTTGCTGAATAGGTGAATGAAAGTGAATGAAAATGGTAACTTGGTTTGCCACAGGCCTAAATTAGTTTTCTGGTTCCAAGGATAAAGCATGCGTCTCTTTGCAACCTAGTTCAATCCTAGTTTGCTGGGTGGTCCTATGGAGGCCAACTGCAACTCACCACAGATTTACAGGTCAACTCACCACAAATCACCCAACTCTCACAAAACTAGGGTTGCCACGTCTTAGGAAATCCAGCAACTAAGGCTGCTGAAGACCCAGGGAAGTTCTCTAGCTAAGGACACAAATCTCAAGACATGTAGCACCAGAAGAGGAAAACTGATAATTGTAAATAACTTGGCTTTAAAGCCCAGACATCCATCTCCATCCATTCCCCACTGAGACCAGGGCTCACTACATCAATTCAAAGGTATTTGAAAGTATGTGTCCCTGCCTCACCGCTGTGAGACATCACAAGATCCTTCCCCTGGGATATCACAAGGAACTCCACCCCCCACCCTCCAATCTGAGGTTTGGGTTCTGAAATCTGTAGAAATGGGATGCTACTGGCAGCATCCACAACAACATTCTTTAGATCAGGGTCATTGGCAGCCTTGCCAAGTGAGGATACTTTCACAAGAACTACTATCCACATCCAAAATGCTCATCAGAATTGGGACTCAATATTAAAAACTGGGACACTTAAATTCACAAAAAAATACACATTGTTCAAACACAACAAAACAGGTATATTAATGACATCATAATATTAAGATCATATTAAGTTAAACAGCTATTTTAAAAAAAACACTGCTAAAAAGTAAAGTGCCAAACAGTTGACAGGCCTTTCCCAGAAACCAACCAATCCCCCACAACCTGCCTGAATTAAAATAAATTAATAAAAATAATTCCTAGTTATTGTTCTTGCCTGATGGCAGAAGAATAACTAGGAAGGGATCAGTCTGGTTTCCCTTGGAGTTGCTTTCCCAAAAATGTGAGGAGGCCTCTCAATGTCACCTGGCTGCCTCAGACTTCTTTTTCTGTCAGCAGCTCTGTGTGGCTAGGACACTCAACCACAAAGGTGTGGGCTAATCATGTACATCCTTCACAGGGACTCAATCAATACTTCCACCTTCTAGCAGCATGCCCTCTGGGTAATAAATTATGCTTCTGTTGCCCCCTGGATGGATCGTGTAAACATGATGCATGCCATGCAGATGCTGTTCCAGAAAAACAGTGGCCATACTTGGAGGATCACATTTAAATTACAATGCCCCGAACTAATGTTCATATGACTAAAGGTCAGCTTTTTCTGAATCTGAGAATGACACTTGGTCTCTGATCTACAGTTTTGCCCCATAGGCAAGCCTTTTAAATCTGAGAAAATCTAAGCTTGAATTTTTAGTTGGCCCTATTTACTGTGACTGCCTTTCATACATTTAGCTGTTAACCCTCTCAACAGCAGTTTTTAAAAGTGTATAGGCAGGCATTGTGCCAGGTCAAAGTCCTACGAATCTGTCTCTTTGACTCTTTCTTTAAAACTAGAGATGCATGAACATTTTCCTCTGGAGCAAAAATTAACCTTTTGACAAAAGAATTATAACAGAAGGCTTTTTAAGGTGAACTCTTTAATTCTGCGTGCTGACTCAAGGGACAGAGGGCTAAAATGTTTCCTTGTGACTAAATGAATGCAGCTGGCATCAGTGAGTAACTGCAACTATAATATTAAGTAAGTATTATTGTATATTTATGGTGCAAAAGAACTGATTTTATGGTGTAGGGAGATCTGGCTTTAATTTCCACCCTAAAAAGATTTAGAAAGGAATTCTCAGTGAGAACTGGACAGAGCTCCAAAACCCCTCCAGTGGGCACAGCCGCTAGCCACACGGCTTAGGAAATTCTGGGAGGTGTGATCCAAAAAAATGTAACATTTTTAAGATCTAAAAGTGAGAAGTATGGCTGCCAACCAAGGTTAAATGAGAGGAAATCCATGTTGTCTTTATAGAATGGAGGCTCTATTTGGCCTTGCTTGTAATGTATAGTTATTCCTCTGTTAAGGTTTCTTCCTATTATCCATTCGGCTCTAAGCTGTTGGCAGATGTGGTCTAAGATATTTTGCTACTGGAGGCAAAGCAGAAAATGATGCCTTCCCCCAATATTGTACACAAGGTCATTCGGTTTTAAAACTTCAGATAGAAAATCAGACTGTCATCTACTTCCTTTTCCTCTCTAATATTAAGAATACAACAATAATATACTTAATGACTAAAGAATTGTTGACCTTTTCATGGGACTCAATTTCAGCTGCCTGAAACAGCTGCTTCACTCTGCTTTATGGTAGGCCCGGCCCTTGCTCTCAGATTAGGTTAGTTTATTTGTTGGTCTTTTGGCATTTTGCTACTTGTGGGATGTGTATATCTGTATTACTGTTCATTCTGTATATTGTGAGGTGCTTTGGGCACCATTTGTGAAAAAAATTGCATGCAGATAAATAAATGGGTTATGATGCCTCCAGTCTGAGAGACAGACAATAATCCCATGACAGGAAAACACTGTTCCCATTTCTCAGACCTTTCCAGGGCAGGAGATATTTCTGTGAAAAAGAGACCACTACCATTGTATGCCCATGTGAACTAATTTCAGTATCACCTCTGTTTTGTGGGCTCTAAAGCCACAATATTATGTGAAGTTGTAAATTGGTATTGATGCATCTTTGTTGATGGTTATTTTTTCTTCCTGGAAGACTGGGTTTTTAAACAACAACAACAACAAAACATGAGAGGTGTTGACAAGTCTTTGGGTCCAAGCCCAAAGTCTGAATCTGAGTCTTTGGTACCAAGCCCCAAGCCCCAAGTCCAGGTCCCTATTAAAAACAAACCTTTTTCCTTAGAAAAAAGGGAGTGGTGGGTGGATTCAGAGTCATGAGTCGAGTTCGAGACATTGAAAAAAAAAATCAGAGTCAAGTCACTGGTGCAACTTAACTCCGACTTGACAGCAAGTCCCACAACTCACATCTCCATCCCTGCAGAAAACCCTCTAGTTCTTTCTGTCCTGTTTGTGAGAAATTTGCAAAATATTGCTATGTTCTTACAAAATGTACCAAACAGAATTATCACCCCTCTGTACCCTCTGAATTCGGTAGGCACTAATTCCTAGCATGAAAAAGACAATGTTGTAAATGCCTGCTGTACAAATGTTAAAGATGAGGAGTCTCTCATTTTTAAAAAAGGTGATCCTAACTCATTAGCACTACAAACAAAACCGAATACAGATGCTTCAGAGTCAAACTTTTAGGATTTAAGCACTCAGAGGTCTCTGCCAGGATAGATACTGAACAATTTTGTTCTTTCCTTCTTATGAGGAAATTCATGAATTTGGGTTAATTTCTTTCTTTCTTTCTTTCTTTCTTTCTTTCTTTCTTTCTTTCTTTCTTTCTTTCTTTCTTTCTTTCTTTCTTTCTTTCTTTCTTTCTTTCTTTCTTTCTTTCTTTCTTTCTTCTCATACCTCCAAATGAAATTCCTGTACTTAGCTAGCAGTAAATCATTTGAACACCATGTCCACAATCCTATTGAGATTTTAACCTGGAGTAAATAAAATAATATAAATTGTGGTAATGGACTGCAGATAATGAATAAGGTATCGGTTATGTGCCTGGGCACATGCCTGTTTGTGTGACTGGCAGGCAGCCAGACACCTTATTGGCACCGTATTTCACTTAATCTGGAATAAAATCCCAAAAGGATTTTGGCCAACAGGGTTGACTTTTGAGAATATATGGTTTACAATTGCACTATACATATGCTGTGTGATTTCAGTACAACTTACTTCCATTTAAGAGTATTAAACACAGTAAATCTAAATAATTCTACATAATGTCTCATCTTTTATGACATCCATCTTCAATTCATGGGAGAGGCAGCGATAGAATATTTCACTAGTATCTGTGCCTTACTTGAATAATGGCTTCTGTCTACATTCATGAAGATAAATGTCATAATTATAACAAATGTCAGATTTACCGTGGATTGTGTTGTTTTTTAAACAAGAGATAGTTACAGTTTTTAATATGACAATAGTTAAAATGTAAATGCTGAAATACTGTACTTCCCTATGCATCTTGATACACAAGACCAGAGTCAATGTGATATTTAGATATTTAAGAGTGTCAGAAACCTTGATCTATTCAAAGACATTGATTATAATCCATAAAAGTTCATATTGAAAACACTTTACCTTAGGACTTGAGTGTTATTCAATGTTATTCTTGAAAAAGAAGGAAGATGAATTTCTCAGTATGGTGTGTGGATTGGGAATGTACGATAGATATCTCTGTTGCTGCAAAATTCAGTGCATGGTTTTAAGCCAGCTATATTATGGATCTTTTTGCCCCTTTGGTTGAAACCGTTTAACCTAGCTGCACATTTGAGGACAGAAAGCTATCCCAACTCCTTCAGCTTTCAGATCACATGCTTAAGAGCTATATCTGATCTCTGCTTATTAAGATCAGCACTGATTAATAGCTTGCAGTTTACTGCTTTGATTTTCTATATATTATCCATCAGGATGTAATGAATAGGTATTTTCATTATATAGCTGAGTTTCCAAATAAGAACGCCTCATTACTGTACCAAAATCAACAGCAACACATTAACTATTATCAGACCACATTCTACAAAATTGATCTCTTCATAGAAAAACACACACACACACATTTAAATTAGATGTCTAGTAGCTTGAGCTACCATTAAGCAATGTTATCTCATTTTCTTTAAAGATTCTCATCCAGAAAGGATATTCTGTTATTGATTAGCCTGTGAAGCCATGCCTAGAAGTAATGAACTTAAGTAGGCTATTGCACGTACTGCATTCAAAACACAAAACCAAAATGTGGCTTATGGATTTAGAACAACTCATGAGCCAAATAGGTCCCATAAAATGAGAGGTATTGCATATAGATTTTCAATCAGCCATTTGAATGAAGAAAAGTACTTTGGAAGCCATGCACCTGCCTGGCAAGATGAAAGAGGCAGCAATTCACTTTCTTTAATTTATTCCTGAGTAGACTGCCATTATCTCCTTATTCTCTCCAAATGTATAGAGAAGTTACTTAAATGCTGTATGAATTATCCTAGTAGACAAAGGAGAATGGAGAAATTCTTCTTCTTAACTACAATTCCCAGAATACTTCAACTAGCATGAACATTCTGGAAACTACAGTCAAGAAGTAGAAGAAAAGAATAATAAGGGGAAAAAAATCCCATCCCTAGAGAATAAATACTATTAGAAAGCCATTTGGTCTCTAGCAGCCAATAGGATCCAAACTATTTTTTCCTTCTACTACTCTTTAACAGTCCATGGCATTGATAAAGAGATAGGGATGAGATATGTGCAACCCATGAATTAAGTAAATAAATGATCTATTCAATTCCAGGTTTGATTTTTTTTTTTAAAAAAAAAAGAGATTTACTTAAATTGATTTTTTAAAATGGAAGAAAAATAGTTTGCAATTAGAAAGCAAATACACTTTTCAAAAATAATACCTATCTTTAACATATATCGAGAGTGGGGAAAATGTGGGCTTCTCGGACGACTACAATCCTGTTTCCACAAACCCAGCTAGTACTCTAGAAGTAGGTGTGTTGTTTGGTGAGGTGTCTGTTGCATGGTTGTTTCTCATGTAACAGCAAAAATTGCCTCTGTTTGCACAACATTAGTTGTATGTGCAGAAATCCCCAACAGAATACTAACCTGAACATTTTGTACACCAGCTTCTACAACTGTTGGCCATGTTGGGTGGGATTTGGTCCAAAATATTCAGAGTGGCAAAGGTTCTCCAGCACTGATGCACATAATAATAATCAGCTCAGAATTGTACTGGTCCAAATCCAAGGTCGTTCCCCAGGTGTTCATTGAATATCTACACAGACATAATTAAAATGTCTCCTTTTTCTGCTGGAAGAACAGCTGTGTCCTTATGGAAACATGGTAGAAAATATCCAATCAGGTAGAATCCTGTGGCTTGCCAAATCCAGTACATAAGCATGAATATTAACACTCTGCACACTGCTTAGCCATGGAAGGAGTTTTAAGAGGTATGGGCATGGCTATGGTCATTGAAGAAGGGCTTTAATTGCCTGACTTTTCATCCACTACACTGTCTGCTAGATGACACTATCTTTATTGTATGGGGGCTGCAGAGCAGTGGTTCCCAGCCTTGGGTAACCCAGGTGTACTTGGACTGCAACTCCCAGAAACCCTGGCCAGTACAGCTGGTGGTGAAGGTTTCTGGGAATTGCAGCTCAAAAACACCTGGGTTACCCAAGGCTGGGAACCAATGCTGTAGAAGATCTTAGCAACACAGGGGTATTACAGGAAGTTGCTTTGAATGGAATCAGACTTTGGTCCATCTAGCCTAATATTCTTAACATTGATCAGCAGTGATGACTCTTCAGATTTTCAGGCAGGATTCCAACATAGACATGCTGGAGTTTGCAACTAGGAGTGTCTACGTGCAATGGTCTGCCACTGAGCTGTGGATTGGCCTTTCCCCTGTGCTCATCTCCGACTTTTTGTACTATCATTGGAGATGTAAGTACGCACAAGTGGCTGGGCTGCAACATACACTTACAAGGTGTTGGGTGCAATATTTGGCATTACCAGTTAAAAACACAGGAGGCGTTAGAGAAATCTCTGGTGGAGATCATGAAGATCAACTGCCACTCTGGTTCAGTAGGATGGGGCTTGATGGAGCACCAGAAAAGGCACCGACTGATGGTTACCTGTTCATTTTACAACCTGTTCTAGAACCAGCCTCTGAAATGAGGGAAGGGGGAATCTGTTATGTGAGAAGATTCAGGATTCATACTCACAGATGCAATTATTCTTCCTCAGGGTGCAATTAGACTTGTATCTCATCACACCAGAAAGGGTAGCTTTACTGGGAGGGATCTCTCTTAAATCTATCCTTCCATTCATGGAGGAATCACCCTATCCTGCCCCCCAAACCTTGGGGTTTTGCAGCAAACCTACTGCGGGACCAAAATGATCTGGCTTGCACACGGATCAGGATTGGGCTGGCTTGTGACCTCACATACATTATGTGATTGCCAGGAAATAACTTGCACCAGACCATCGCACAAGTGCTCCAAATGTGATTGCACCCTAAATCCTGTAACCTTTAGTATTATCACTCCAAAAAAAAAAAAAAATCTCTTTCTGTATCTTTGCCTGGACTCTGGCAGATGCAAAAGTTGCAATGCATCAATAACTTACTTCAGAGTAGCACCGTACAGATTTCAATAGCATTTTAACTAGTCATTTCCTACAGGTGTTGCCAAAGAATGGCATCTATACATAATGGGATTTGCTTCCATTTCGATATACAAATTTCATCATTAAAAATTAAAAATAAACTAGTGATCTGAAAACAAAATAAACCTGAGTGTCCAATACCATCTATGAGAATCAGATGTACAATTACTCTCCTTTCCATGTTTCATAACATTCATCACAGCTTTTATGATTTCATGGAGGCAGTTATATGGCTAGTGGAAATATTCATTGTAGCTGGTTAAAAAGGAATAGGTTGTTGCTGATTTACACGAACAGAGGGGTTGGCTCATTGTCTTTAATCAAAAAATCTAGTTAAAGATTTCACACTTGCTTTCTGTGTACAGTACATTGCTCTGTCCTCTAACTGCAGAAGGTTTTCAATCAGTTTACAGATCAAGACTGAGCAATTTTAGAAGGACCAAGTCTAGTTTTTACTTGAATTCATCAGCTTGAGCCTGAAATGACTAAAATGTAGATGAGATATTTTCTGTAAAATAGACATTACATGTTTTAGTTTAGAAATTGTCTCTTTTATGCAATGAGTCTGTTCAGTAAAGTTTGCATTTCTACATGTTCATTTCTCATTGAGGCTTTGCCACTCACCTGGATTTTGAGAATACCAAAGTAGCAAGTCCTTCCATCTATACCCCCCTCTTGATAAAAATAAATCCTCAGAGGGATAAATAGCACAGTTACAAGTGTTTCAGACAATGACTTGGTCCATGGGCTCCCATATTAGAAAAATGCATGTTCCACAGTGTTTACATTAAATGAGGTATGGATGTATTCCCTGTTTTCATAGAATGCTGAACATCATTGATAAATTAGGAATAGTCTACAGCACTGTATCATCAAATGAATCAGTGGAAATAGTTCTAAGGTTATGATAATGATACACACAATTTATGACAGCAGATAGAAGTTTTGATCAAAATGGGAAAATGTCGAAATCAAGCAGCCAGGATGAAGACACCCACCACAAAACAAGGACAACAAAGTGCTTTGTAACACCTTAAGTCTAAATTATTTTATTGGCATAAACCTTTATGTATTCCAGCTCACTTGAGATGGATAGAATTCACCAAAGGGCATGCCAAAATCTGTCAAGTCTTTAATGTGCCACAAGCTCTTTGTCATTTTTCTTACAACAGATTAATATAGCGATCCTCCTGGAAATTTGAGTAAATCAAAAAGTATTTCTTACCTGAGAACAATTCAGGCCAATAGAATGTTCATAACCAGCATTTCCTAGTAATCTTCTTCAAAAGGGACCCAGATGTAAACCAAGCGAGGAGTATTCTCAAAGGCTTTCACGGCCGGGATCCGATGGTTGTTGTAGGTTTTTTGGGCTGTCTGGCCATGTTCTGGAGGTTTTTCTTCCTAACGTTTCACCAGTCTCTGTGGCCAGCATCTTCAGAGGACAGGAGTCAGAACTCTGTCTGTGCTCTGGTGCAGTTTTGTGGGATAGTTGAGTATTTATAGCTTTTGTCCTTTTCAGGAGATTGGGTGATTATGGTGATCAGCGTGTTTTTTGTTGTGGGTGTATTGTTGTGATAAGGGGGAGAGATATTCTGTCACTGTGATTGATGGGTGTCATTAGCTGGTCTTTTGTATGCAGTGATCACCAGTCCTTGTGGCTGGGTAGAGTTCATTGACCTTTTGCAGGCTGTGTTTTTCAGTGCTGGGAGCCAGGCTTTGTTGAGTTTTAGACTTTCTTCTTTTTTGTTGAAGCTCTGCTGGTGTTCGTGGACTTCAATGGCTTCCCTGTGCAGTCTAACATAATGATTGCTGGTGTTGTCCAGTCTAAGAGAGGAGTGTTGAAATAAGTGGCTGAAATAATCAGAAGGACTGCATCTAGGAACTGGTAGCTAGGTAATGTGCTACAAAAGTCTGGACAAAGTTTCTTTGTAACACCATTAAAAGAAGTGAACCACCTTGGAATTTGCTGCCCAGGATTCACTATCTGTTATCTTCTTATTTAACAACATTTCTTTCCGCCTTCCAACTGTATAGCTCAGTGGCTAAACCACCCCACCTCTGTGCAGTCAATTGCATGCACTGAGCTTCTCAATGAGTTCTTTTTATACTGCTATAAATATGGGTACCATAACTATAATGCAGCCAACAATGGTACTTATGAGCCACAAACATTTACTGAACCACAGCAAATACAGTACCTGCCTGAAACATAGTGGAATACTCATTAGAGTGAGGCTGTTCTCTTTTTAAAAGTGAATCGTATATACAGAAAAGGCACATGATGGGGACTCTGGGCTACATGCCACATGATAGAAGCATTCCATTATGATCTGTTTTACCCTCATATAGCTCAACAAAAATCTTTAAAAAGCCATGAGATAGTTGGACACATTCCAAGTCAAGGGTGGGCAATACCTTTTATTACACCACTAAAAAAACTAACCCACAAACATAAAGTAATTTTCAGCTCTGCATCAATCTTCATCAGGCTGGATATTATGGAGCTTGGGGGTAGTGCAGAAAAAACAGATGCTCCAGATGTGGGGGCCAGACTTCATTAATTAAAGCGCTTCCAAAATGGTGGTTGGAGGCTCACCTAAGACATGGTAAGTTTCACTCACTTCTGTCAGTGTGGATATTGGAAATCCTACTTTACCTTTTCTCTTACTGCCCACTGTAGGAAAAAATGGAGAGAGTATGTTCACAGAGATAAAATGCAGCTTAGATCTTTTGCTAAAAGATCAGTGGTGTGGGGAAAAATGTTGAAATGCAGGCATTCAGAATTATAGTCCCCATAGCCAGCCCTGTCCCCGAAAGAGTGCAAAAATACAGGCCGCTGTATTGATCCATTTCAACAAACCCATTTTAGCCTTTTAAAAATGTAATGGGTCCTTATTGCCCATTCAAAACTAAGCTGCATCAAAATACTTTGCATTACAACTGGGATAGCTTATAAAACAATATGTTGTTGCTGCTAAAATACACACATACACAAAGACTGAGACAATTAACTTCAGAGAAAACAAGAAAGTTTGGGACCAGTAGCAACAGAGCATGACTCTTGTCAATTAAAATATGCTGGCATTTCAACCTTGGGAGCCTTGGCTCCCCTGCAATATCAACCCACTGAAGGCTGCTGACTCCAATTTCATTGGGGCAATGAATCCACCCTGGGTTTTGCCCAAACTTCATCTCCAAATAAGGGTGCTTTTGAAAAGTGGAGTTTGCATAATTATCTTGTAAACTATCCAGAGAGTTTTCTAGCACTACGAGGCAAGATATAAGTAAAAACAACAACAACAACAATAACAACTTATTTCAGAGACAGGTTTCAGCACCCTGGATAGTTCCTGTCATGTAATTCACCATACTCAATAAACAGGAGTTACTAGCCTCCACAAGGCCAGTGGACTGTGTGGACCACAGCAAACTATGGCAAGTCCTTAAAGAAATGGGAGTGCCTGACCACCTTATCTATCTCCTGAGAAATCTATATGTGGGACAGGAAGCAACAGTTAGAACTGGATATGGAACAACTGATTGGTTCAAAATTGGGAAAGGAGTACGACAAGGCTGTATATTGTCCCCCTGCTTATTTAACTTATATGCAGAATACATCATGCGAAAGGCAGGACTGGATGAATCCGAAGCCGGAATTAAGATTGCCGGAAGAAATATCAACAACCTCAGATATGCAGATGATACCACTCTGATGGCAGAAAGTGGGGAGGAATTAAAGAACCTCTTAATGAGGGTGAAAGAGGGGAGCGCCAAAAATGGTCTGAAGCTCAACATCAAAAAACCTAAGATCATGGCCACTGGTCCCATCACCTCCTGGCAAATAGAAGGGGAAGATATGGAGGCAGTGACAGATTTTACTTTCTTGGGCTCCATGATCACTGCAGATGGGGACAGCAGCCCCGAAATTAAAAGACGCCTGCTTCTTGGGAGGAAAGCGATGACAAACCTAGATAGCATCTTAAAAAGCAGATACATCACCTTGGCGACAAAGGTCCGCATAGTCAAAGCTATGGTTTTTCCAGTAGCGCTGTATGGAAGTGAGAGCTGGACCATAAAGAAAGCTGACCGCCAAAGAATTGATGCTTTTGAATTGTGGTGCTGGAGGAGACTCTTGAGAGTCCCCTGGACTGGAAAGAGAACAAATCTATCAATTCTGAAGGAAATCAACCCTGAGTGCTCACTGGAAGGACAGATCCTGAAGCTGAGGCTCCAATACTTTGGCCATCTCATGAGAAGAGAAGTCTCCCTGGAAAAGACCCTGATGTTGGGAAAGTGTGAAGGCAAGAGGAGAAGGGGACATCAGAGGATGAGATGGTTGGACAGTGTCATCAAAGCTACCAACATGAATTTCACCCAACTCCGGGAGGCAGTGGAAGACAGGAGGGCCTGGCGTGCTTTGGTCCTTGGGGTCACGAAGAGTCGGACAAGACTTAATGACTAAGCAACAACAACCAGCCTCCACTGTAGAGCACCTGTAAGTCTGGCTTTCAAGTTATGCTCAGGCGAAGACTGTAGGCAGTGATTTAAAATTTGGTTTAATTAAGTCTGGAAAGTGAACCTTAAAAAGAGTTTGCAGTTTTAATTATTCTTTTACAGTTCTAATGGATTTTTTTCTGTATGTGTTGAAAATCAAATTGAGGTGGGAGATGGCTGTCTTTTAATGTTATTTGATCTTGCAAAAGTAAATTAATTGAATGAAGCAAATGATACGGTCTATTCAACGCCTATTAAAAGATTCCTTAAGAAAGAGAAACCTGTATTAAATTTAACCTCTATATTTCCCTGTTTCAAAGATAATGGCTCTGCCTATTAAAAGGTCATTTGATATAATATCCTCCTAAAGCAGAATGAATATTATAATGATCCAAATTAACAGGAAGCCTTGTTTGGAATGTATAGAAGGAAGAGATTTCAGAGAGATAGCAGACAAAGATGGGAGGGAAAGGTCACAAGAAGGAAGACAAGAATCAAGCCTCTGAGTTTTGCTGTGCACAAGTCTTCAATTACCTATGACCCACTTTCCTTATATTTGTCTTAACAACAACCTCTTGCCAATGGAGAAAAGGAAGTGCTGAAGATACATGTATAATGCCATAGCTGGTAGTCTGATGGCTGTTCATCAGTACTCTTTCATAGACAATGCAGCTGCCAGCAATGAATTCCTAACAACAAGTCTTGGATGCAGTTCATTGGGCCCTGGAGATTTTAACTTGTTTGACGTAGTAAGGGATTCTTTGGCTATTTGTTAATCAAATTCAAGCTGCAATCCTGTCCCTTCCATTTGTACCTCACTTTTGCTTCAAGGGTCATAGACTGTCATTTGAGAAAAGATCAAGCTAAAGTAGGAATTGAGCACTTATGCCTTTCATTTGTCATCTGTTATCATTTTTCCATCCCCATTTGGTAGCTGAGCCACTATTTCTTTTCTCTGTCTTTTGCTATGCACATACCTGAAGAATGTATCTGTGAAGGTTCTCAGTCATCCAAGTGAGGATAGTTGGTCTGGAAGTTGAGTCATGGCACCTGGACTTCTTTCTTATTAGGTTGAAACGTTTTGCTACTCATCCAAGTAGCTTCTTCAATCTGAGGAGAGTTGGTAGGAGACCCCTGATATATCCTCCACATTGGTTTCACTTCCCTCTGGTCTCAATAGGCTTGTTAGATGGACAAACCTCCAGTCCTTTGTAGAGTTTTTCCCCTCTACAGTCGAACCTGGGTTTATTTGGAAAGGAACTATATCAGTGCCTCTAGCATCTTCAGTCAGCAGACTGTTGGATGGCAATCTTGTATAGCAGAACCAAATATGAATTCATTAAATGGGTGGAAAGGTACAAAGCACTTTCACAGTGCTCTCACATTAAGGGAACTAAGTCATACTCTTCCAAAGAAACTCTCCACTAATGGAAATGAAGATGATAAAAGTCTGCTCATAAAACTCCAGAGTGCTGTCAGTAATCAACAGTGAATACTGCTTCCCAGTGTAAAGTAATAGCAATGCATTCTTTTGTTGGGAAATTCCTGCTTTGATTTTATGAAAATGTCAGTGACTAAGTGCACAGACCAAGAGTAAGCACTCTGGGGTGCTCAACTTAATTTTAAAAGCCTTTTGGTTTAGATCAGTCTAGATCTCTGAGAAGAACTATCCCTCCCTTCCAGGAAGCCTGCTCGGTGGGAGGGAATGGGATGTCAGAAAGACAGAAAGAAAGGATGGTTTGGGGAAGAGAGAGGGAGAGAAAGAAAGAGAGAGAAAATGGTGGGTCCAGAGGGAGAGACAGAGAGAGGAAGATGGTATCCCATCTTTTGGCCTCTGATTCTACCTTGTGTGTTGACTTTGACCACTGCTGGCATGTAGTCTCTAACAGAGGACAGCCTTCCAGGTAGAGAATACTCAAAAGTAGTTTCCCATTCTCTTCTTCTTGGGGTGCCCTGGGACTGTGCAGCTTTCCCAAGGCCACACAGGCTGGTTCTCCTTACAAGAGATGCAATGAGGAATCTAACTCTCAGCCTCTGGCTTCGCAGACAGATTCATAAATCACTAAGGTAGCCTGCCAGCTCATTGCACATTAGGGAATGCTCACCCAAATAAATTTTGGATATTTTCTGGATGTTTTTTCTGCAGTTGTCCCTTGTTCTAATCCCTTTTGGGACATAGGATCTCTCTGTCATCCTACCCACTTATAGTTCTGCTCATCTTCTCTCTATACATCACAAAAGAAAAGATTCCTGTATTTTTTTCATTTTCATTTTTTCTCTTTTCTTGAAAGCCACATAATCAATACCTCTTTCTGAGTAATGGTTAGATGCCATATTTGGTGGTTCTATTATATTATGCCTTTATGGATGGCTACACACCAGTAACCCAGAAAATGGCTTGCTTTGCAGGAAAGTTCCTGTTCTACTCTGGATGACAGCCTACAATTGCCTCTTGTTCCTCACTGTGGGACTAATAATACATTTTATTCTGCTGGGCTTCCAAGTACAAACAGGTGAAGTGAAGCTTAATTTTTTCAAAGTGTGAAGGTTCTATTAAGTTTTAATACTACAAAGTTCTCCTTAACTTACATTTACAGCCAAAATGCAATAGGTATCTGTCACTGCATTACCAGAGAGGGATCTCTTATAAAACATCAGTGGTCAAACTATAGGGGTTGTGATAGGGGGAGCCTGGAATGAAATAAACAAGCTCCACTCTCTGATCTCCTCCTCTGTTAGTGGAATCATGGCTCCTCTCGTAACTGAAGCACTGGTCGACTTCTAATTTGTTTATGGACTCAGCCTGAAGAAAAGTTAACAAGACTGAAATTCTACCACTAATTTACTCAGTACCTACTATGTTTGGCAGGGCTTGCTCCCACTTAAGTGTCCATGAAACTGCAAGTCATTGGTACTTACTTATGAGTAAACATATATGGAATTCTGCTGTAACTGAAATGCTGTGCATAGTAATTTGGGAGTACACCATCCTGAACTCTGTGGGGCTTAAATAAGCATAAATCTGCTTAATCGCTAGTGTAGTGCAAAGGATTAGTAGGAATAGTTGTGCCCCGGGAACCTTGACGTTACACCTCATTCTTACTTATTCCTAACTTTTCTTATGTTAGTCCTGGGAAAACTGACCCTGACCTCACCTTTGGTAAAGACTGCGTATTCTCCAAGGGCCATTTTGAGGTCAGTAGGGGATAAGGTAAAGGTAAAGGTTCCCCTTGACAATTTGTCCAGTCGTGTTCGACTCTAGGGGGCGGTGCTCATCCCCGTTTCCAAGCCATAGAGCCAGCGTTTGTCCGAAGACAATCTTCCGTGGTCACATGGCCAGTGCGACTTAGACACGGAACGCTGTTACCTTCCCACCGAGGTGGTCCCTATTTATCTACTTGCATTTGCATGCTTTCGAACCGCTAGGTTGGCGGGAGCTGGGACAAGCGACGGGCGCTCACTCCGTCGCGTGGATTCGATCTTACAGCTGCAGATCTATAGATCTTACAGCACAGAGGCTTCTGCGGTTTAACCCGCAGCGCCACCACGTCCCAGGGGATAAGACCAAAGCCTAAACCACCATTTCTCTGCTTCTTTCTCTGTGTGTCTCCATCTCTCACTCTTCCCACTTCTCTTCCTCTTCCTTCCTGAGCGGTGGGCTGCCAGGGAACAGCAACTTCCTCTTGTTTCAACTCTAAACCTTTTGCTTGCAGAAAGCTTTGGAAAGTAGACTGAAGATCACCAGTTGCCCACTTCTGTTTTGTAGGCTTTTAACTATCATTAGACAAAAAATTAATGGAAGCAGAGCTTGCAAAAATGTGTACAGTTCCCAGAGCCCTACAGCCAGCATAGCCAATGGCTTTTCCAGGTTTCAAATTATGGGAGTTATGTCTGTCAGTATTTCATAATAATAATGATGATTGCCTGCCATCAGGTCAATTCTGACTTATAGTGACCCTTTCCAGGGTTTTCTGGAGATGCAGTACTCATAAATGGTTTACCATTCCTTTCTTCTGGGTTGGCCGGGGAGCATGCAGCTTGCCTATGATGAGGCTGGCTGGTTCTTCTCATCAGAGGCACCACAGAGAAGCAAACTCCTGATTGATGTTCCAGCTCACTGAGCTATCCAGCCCACTACCAATAGCTTATAAGTTAGGTTGTTAATTTCTTTCAAATACATTGAATCTGCTATTTTTTAATTTAATAAAATTTCCAAAGAGGATAACAATATGAGTCTTAACATAATCTGAAAAGAAAGAGAGCTAAGGATGCAAGGAAAGCCCAGAGAAGGAAAAATGACCCTTTTTGGACTACAGTTCTCCGAATTCTCAGAGATTCATTGGTTTGTTTGTCTTATTTATAGCCACCTTTCTCCCCGTAAAGGGACCTAAGGTGGCTCACAGTATTAAATAACAACAACAACAACATAGGTTTTCAGTTAAAACTTGTATTTGTTATATAATATCAGTCAATGTTTTCATAATTTTGATTGACTGTGCCTGGTGTTTTTGAATCATCATCATCATCAAATTGCAGAGTTGTAAGAGACCCTATGGATAATTGAGTCCAGCCCCTGTCAAGGAGACCAAGTGAATCGAACTCCCAATCTTTGGCTCCACAGCCTAAGATCTAAACCACTAAGCTATCTAATTAAACGATAAAACTGATTAAAATACCTTTGAATGATTAAAAATGTGTAAAATGTTAAAAACGGTCTTAACTGAAAAATGGCATTTAGAGACTGAGTCATGATTGTTAAAAGCCTACCTGTAAACGTGGGTCTTCAGCTGTCAGTAGAAGGATAAAAGGGAGGGGGCCAACCTGATCTCCCAAGGGAGCTCATTCCATAACCTGGTTATGGGAACTGTAGTCCAAAGAATTAATGTTTCCAATCTCTGAGAGAGTGACACTTCATTTGTACTCATTGTGACTGGTGGACAATGGTGACATTTAAATTTGTCCTGCAAGTTCAAGTTTGCATTATTGGTGCCTTCTTATCCCTATGACCCAAAATATATTTACTGTTTGTGAAATATGTTGTGTCAGGTTTTGAAAAATCTAAAACTGGAATAGATGTGGGTTCTTTCTATTAGTGTGTTGTGTCAAATGCAGTCCATGCTTCTCAACAGCCAAAACATAGCATCAGCACTCAAGGAAAATAATAGAAGTCAAACTAGAATTAAAGGTAATGTCAAAGAAACCCACTTAATATCCTATCTGTAGCTCAGATTCCACTTTGCATAATTTAATAACATTCGCCCTTTCCTACAGATCAATAAACATGTCTTCAACCAGCATTACAAAGAAATACTGTCTCATTCTTGTTCTCCCTTAAAATCAAATAACAATGAAGAAAAATGAAATATTGTTTGCATATTAAATTAAAACATACATAGTAGATATGACTTTGTTCTAGGTAGAATGTAATCAATACATATTTTAATCTCCAGTTTACTTTGTTTTATGTATTTATTTGTTTTTCTAAAATATTTTTACCCACCTTCCTCCTTAAGAAAGGCGCAAGGCAGCTTACATAATTAAAAGACTGTATTTAAAGCCAACAACAGTGAGTACTACAAAGGATCAAATGCCATACTAAAAAAATTGTAAAATGCATAAATACAAACATAAATCCCACAAGAAATGAATATATTCATTTCAAAAATCACCAGGAGACTGTAGGTTTGAACTTAGAGCTTTACAGCCAGCAGCTACAAGCTGTCTCATGGAGGATTCTAGCATTCAGTAGGTGTATTCCAACTATAGAGCCTTCTTCTGCGCATACCAATCTGTCTGGGCCGAACTGAATGATCCTTTACATTTTCTTACCTCTATTTCTGGCAATTGGGAGGAGGATACATTTGTGGGGATGGCATGAACCTACCTTCAACTAGTTTGTGCTACTCACTGGAACCACTTTATTTATTTTATTTATTTATTTATTTGATTTATATCCCGCCCATCTGGTATATTCTACCACTCTGGGCGGCTACCAACAAACATATATTCATTACAATAACATAGAGCCATTGACGTAATCAATAATAAAAACAGTGAAAAAATATAATAAATGATAAATAGCAAAAGAAAAAGAGTTAAGTGCTGACAGGAGGGAAGGCCTGGATGTACATCCATGTTTTTAGTTGGATTTTAAATGTACCCAGCGTAGGGGCCTCGCGAATCTCCGGAGGAAGGTTATTCCAGAGGCGAGGAGCCACCGCCGAGAAGGCCCGATTTCGTGTCTTTTCCCTCCGGGCCTCCCTCGGCGTTAGGCTCCTCAACCTCACCTCCTGACTCACGCGGGTGATCCGGGTAGATCTCGGTGGGAGCAGGCGTTCCGCCAGGTATCGAGGTCCCAAACCGTTTAGGGCCTTATAGGTAAGCATTAGAACTTTGAAGTCAATGCGGAAATGAATGGGCAGCCAGTGCAGCATGGCCAGAATAGGAGAAATGTGCTGGTGTTTTCTCACTCCAGTAAGGAGTCTGGCCGCTGCATTCTGCACCATCTGAAGTTTCCGCATCAGCCTCAAAGGCATCCCCACGTAGAGCGCGTTACAATGGTCTAATCTTGAGATTACGAGCGCATGCACCAAGGTAGTGAGCGCCCCCGTGTCAAGGTAGGGCCGCACCACTGAGTCAAAACATGAAGAAGCAGAGTTTTAGGAGTTACAAGTGGTCTCACATGAATACATTCTTAAGAACAACCAACAATTGTGTTCCAAAACTCTTGCACTGTTGAACATTGCCACCAAAGAGGGAAGTATGAACCAAGCTGGCCTCATTCCTTTTAACAATATTGAGTATTGTCTGGGCATATTACATGAAGTCTTGCAGGGATAATGTACCATCTACTTTGTGTTGTTGTTGTTGTTGTTGTTGTTGTTGTTGTTGTTGTTGTTGTTGTTGTTGTTGTTATTATTATTATTATTATTATTATTATTATTATTATTATTTATTGTATTTATATCCCGCCCATCTGGTCAGTTGACCACTGTGGGCGGCTTTACACTCTTATACTTCTTTATATTAACACTGATCAAGAAAGATGCCACAGAGGGCCGGATACTGCTCAGATTATCTCCTTTGTGAGACTTGCCTACATTACTCTCCCATGTGAATACATACTATAGCTTGTGTTCCAAAAAATGGGATTTGGAGGACATCACAAGCAAATCATACCAAATTGTTAGTTAATATAATAGCAACTTCTGCAAAGCTGTTTGTTTGTTTGTTTGTTTCAGATTGAATTGAGGCTGGATTAATGATAGGAAGTTGACTTTCATTGGTCAAATGTCATTCCTGCCTTTTTTTTTTTTTTTTAAAGAAATCCATATTTGAAGATTCAGGCAAGATTTTGCCTCTTCAAATGTATTGCCCAAAAAAGAGAGAAAGGAGGGCACAGATTTGTATCAAACTTTTATTGTAGACCATCAAGTCATTTCCCACTTATGGTGACTTTCACAAGGTTTTCAAGTAGGTGAGATGTCAAAGGAATGCTACTATCAGTACCTTAAAATGAGTTTCTATAGCCAAGCAAAGGTTTGAACCCAGGTCTTCTGACTCCTAGTCTAAAACACTGTCTACTAGGACACACTGGCTTTCACATGAAACTGACATAAGATAATTGATAGATATGCACACAAATGTCATAATCATCATTGTAATTTAACAGGAATGCAATACCCTTCACCATAGAGGGGAAAATGTAGAACTGAGATTGCTCAGTGTGTTCTCTGGGTGCTGACTGTGAATTTCAAAATCCCTAATCTCCAAGTTTATGATTCTTTGTCTTTCATTTCGACTTGGACAGAGTGCCTTAAAAGACTAGCAGCCTTCCAAAAGAAAAGGAAAAAGAAAAAAAAGGGGAAGAGTGATGCTTATATACACCACCCCATAGAGCTTAAAGCACTCTTTGGGCGATTTACAATTTAATTATGCAGGCTACACATCCCCCCCCCCCCCCAGCAAGCTGGGTACTCAATTTACCAACCTCAGAATGATGGAAGGCTGACTGAACCTTGAGCTAGCTACCTGGGACTGAACCCAGGTCATGAACAGAATCTTGGCTGCAGTACTACAGTTTAACCACTGTGCTACAAGGTGCCATGAAGTGTCACAAGAAAGATAAAGGAAAGGGAAAAAAAAGAGGGAACATTCTCTGTAAAGCAAGAGACATGACAATCCTAGTTCAATTCCATACTTAAGTTTTGAACGGTTGAGAATACTCTCAGGAAGACAATTATTTATTACTAATAGAAAAAAAAGTGGTATTCAGATCATAGTTTCTTTCCTTGAGATAAAACCAGAACCAAGAAGTCAGGGTAGGATAAGCCATCAAATTCAATTCAGCTACATTATATTCACAGTTAATAATGTGCTATGAATCTGAAATAGCTACATAAAAATCAGCAGAACTCCACCCCGCCCCCAGCAAAATTACTCTGTTACAGCTCAGAGCAGCATGCATTTTGTGGCATTTTTTAAAAAGCCTGAAAAAACATGGCTCTGGGCTGCTTTTCTTTCTGCCTCCAGCTGTGCTGCCGCATGACAATTGCTGTTGGAACATATTCCTATTATGGTTCCTGCCGAAATAAGCCTGGAGCAATTGGACTACCTGTATTCATTGTTGTGTCATATTGTGCCTCGCAACTCATTGTTAATGATCAATAGACCTAGAGTGGCTAATAGGATCTTATTCTCTACAGTCGCTGTGTCACAGGTACGATTAGGCTTCGTATGTCATTTCATTTTACCTCCACACAAGGCAGCCAAGCTAAAAAATAAAATAAAATAAAAAGCTAGGCCTGCCTGCTTTAATTTAATAGGATACTTTTCAACATTTTTATACATACCATATAACAATACAAAGGAGCGCAAAATATCCCACAATAAACGTGGTCTGGAAAAGGAATCCAGAGTTAACTCTTACACTGGCGACTCTAGCTCTCATTTTCTATATGTTCTGAAAATCTAACTGTTTTGGATTTGCAGGAATTTTAGCTACAACAATCATCATCATAATCTTAGAACTGCAGAGCTGGAAGGGACCCTATAGATCATTGAGTCCAGCTCCTGTCAAGGTGGCACAGGGAAGAATCAAACTCCCAGCCTCTGGCTCCACAACCAGATACCTAAACCACTGTGTGAACTATGATTGGTTGAAGGCTGCAGCTTTGGTAGCATGATAGCAGTATGAAAGCTAGGCTTCCATTCAGCTTCCTTTGAAGCTACATAGCTGTCTAGTAAGAAGGAAGGAAGCAGAGAGATCTCCAGAGGAGGCTTCACATAGCTAATGAATACACTACATGAATGTAATATTAGAAACCTGTGGGTTCCTCTGTTTCCTTCTAAATGGTAAACACAGGGGGCAATCAGACAAGCATGTTGCTCTCTGTTTGGTTCACTTTGGTGAACCTTACTTTCCAGCAACCACATGTGTTTCAAGTAAGAGTGACTGTGAAGAGGGCAGCATGGACCATCACAACTCTCCCCAGGATCTGCTGAATTCATCACCTCAAGCTCTCCAGTAGACCTGGGGGAGGATATGCTAAAAGGGGACTGGAGAGCTGGGAACAAACAGAGACAACTGAAAAGGCAGGAAAAGATTCAAAAAAGGCAGGAGTAGGAAAAAGCCTGGGAGAGGAGGCACCACCAGGAGAAGAGATACAACTCTCTTGTGAACTAGGGGATATAAAGGAAGCTCTGGAGGCAACAGGGGGAGTAGTACCCACTGAGGCAAAAAGGAGTCTGGTGGATGTATCTGTGCAAACATGGACATGTAAGGAGGAGGAGGAGAGTGAATAAGAGGAGAACTGTGATGACGCTTTATCTGGTCCAGAAACAGAGGCTTACCAGCTGGACACCAAGAATCCAGAAGAACTAGAACATCTCAGGGATTGGGAGTATATTTTCCTCACCATACTGAGGAAATAGTAAAACCAGATAATCTCTGAGCCTGCTTGGTCCACTGTCTAGGTGCTAAGTATTGACAGGGAAATTCAAGGTACCTGCTGTACTTCTTAGGTTTTTTAAACCTCAAACTAAGATATGGACTGGACAGGTTTTCAAGGAGAACTGGCCTCTATAAAGTAGGGCATGGTCTACGAAGTTGGACCTCTTACAATACACTCTGTTAAGGAGACTCATTGCTCATAGAAACAAGAAAGGGAGCTAATGTTTCTTTTCTGCCATGAAAAATCTTTCTCACCAATGTACTATTGCCACTAATTAAAATGTTGAGTTGTGTTCCTTATAATGCAACAACTCACACAACTGAATTGTGACAAAGAATACAAGTCTCTTAACAGTGGAAATCTGCCACTTTGGTTTATGCCATTTATGTATAAATAACAGGATTCAGGCTGGTTATTTTAATCACTTGTATTCTATTAGTTGTATCTTTATGACCCATTATTGGACATAATTCTAGTTAGATTTTTCTGGAGTAATTGAAGTCATGTAAGTCATGGCAGCAAATTGAAGCTAACTGACAATGCTGGTTGTATGTCTGATCACATGCCAGTCACACAACCAAGCATGTTATCAAGCATAAAACCAGCTTCTTATTAATCAGCTGCTGTTGCACTAATTTACATTGTTTCACTTATTCCAGAGTAAAATCCTAAT
Organism: Intellagama lesueurii; assembly: GCA_037013535.1. Lineage (NCBI taxonomy): Eukaryota > Metazoa > Chordata > Lepidosauria > Squamata > Agamidae > Intellagama > Intellagama lesueurii. The sequence continues at coordinate 177,450,226 of JBAJHW010000005.1, read as the reverse complement.
GGGTCTCTGGATATTATTTCAATGGATGTGCCTTTTCAACTGTTTTAAATCCAATTGTGTTTTGACTTCATTACTTTCTCAATAACTTGTTTTCTTTTTTAGTTGTATTTGTTTTTTATTCATGATGTAAACCACCTTGGGTCCCAGTTCTGGGTGAGACTTTTGAAATGCCTCCTTGTATAATACAATTATTGCCATGCAAGCCTGTTTCCTTACATTACATTTTCCAGGAAAACACAATGTTTTATGAAGGGTCATTAAGGAGCTGGACATATCACTGAGGAACTGCCAATCTCCCCGCACATCAAACATTAGTGTGTGTACAGTTCAGTCAGTGCCTGTTCCAAAGGAGAAGTATTTGGCATTTTCCTGAATATGAGAACATCCAGTATTTTCTAGAGATCATTGCTAGGACTCACCCAGTCAGATCTCATGCAAGCCATGATCATTTGTATGCACATTTCATACCTGGAAAGACTGAACAGGAATTTAAACACCTATAAACCCAAACTTTTTATCTTTATATCTTTTATTTACATATTCAATTTATATCTATGTATCTTTAAGTTAGCATGATTATTTTAATTTGTTTTCTTTTTCTTTTTCTTCCAGAAAATACAAAAAGCATTCTTATTATATATGAAGAAGATGCAGAGGAATGGGCACTGTATTTAAAATCAATTTTCAGCCACATTATATTTGAAGACCACATATTGCTTTATAATCTAGAAGCTGCAAGCATTCACGACCTGGAATTGCAGTCTCTGAGATCTTACAGATGCAAAGTGTTGATACTGTCAAGTGAGCTTCTAAAATACCTGAATCTTAACAAGAGACGTTTTCTAGATAAGGTTCTTCAGCCTCCTGAACAGGTGGTTATTTTCCTCTGTGGGATTGAGAACTCAGCCATTGTCTATCAGATACTGAATATTGACCCAAACAATCAATTGATTACTACTGATCAAGATCCAGAGGAATATCTTGCAGTGATGACTGCCATTATTCAACAAGGTAATATTCTTCCTTTCTTCCCTGCTTTTATTCAGTTCTTATATATTAAAGGAAAAAGAACTGGAAAATGTGTTGCCATTAAAAAAAAAAGATTGTTTTAAAATATTCTGAGGTTAAGCACTTTCCTCAAATGAACGGCTCTGTTCTAATTATCACCATGGTAAAATATCAGAAAAGCACCTTTGGTGTGATTGTATATATGATTGCAGAAATGTGGGCAGTGTGTGATGTTAGAGTGGACAGAAGAGCAGGCTGTGTTAAACTGTAGATGCATTCACTCTGTAAAATTTGTAAAAACATGTGTCAGTGGAGAACTCCTAATATGTTGATTCTGCTATCAAAATAAGATTGAAGTCCCTTGATGCATAGTTCTCTAAATCCTTCAGGCATTCTCATTACAATATGAAAAAGTAACTTTTCCAAGCTGTGCATGTGAAGTGAGCATTATGCAATTACCCATCACTGGTATTAAGGATATTGCACTTCTGAACTCATATTTGGCCCAAGGCATTCTGTTGCCCCCCCCCCCCAGTGTCAACACAGTAAACTATCTCTGAATAGGGAAAGCTTATTCATGTGATCCTACAGAGGTTACACACGCCAACACATGCACATCTGGAACTTAGGGCCATCAATAATCTCCCAATATTCATTTGATGCACTTCTCATTCATATGGTTCATGGGTGAAAGTGCATGTAAGTAATTCAAAATTTTCAAACCATACTGAGGAATTCACACAGTTTTTTGTCTTTAAATTATGATTCAACAAGTACAACTGGTGCCAAACATGGGACAGAGGCCCTGTTGTCATAATCTTTCCCATGATGGTAAGATGCATTTTATTTCTATTTAAACAATAGAAGTTAGCTCTGTTTTGCCTCTTTTCTTATAAATTTGCACATGCAAATCCATGTCTTCTTATGGGTTCATTTTTGTTGATGTGTTTCCTCATTTTTGGCAATGTGTAAATGGCCATCCCATTTGACTCTGTCTACCATAAACCCCCTTCTCTCAACAACCTCCCTCCCTCCCAAAGAATGCCCCCCCAACTTAAATTCTAAGACCCTTTGGGACAAACCTATAAAAACTTACGAGAACTGATATAAGCAACACTGAGCCTCTCGTAATAGTAACAGTTATATGCTATGAAGTCCATCTGACTTATGTCAGTGACCCTTTCCAGGGCTTTCTAGGTATACTGAGAAGTTTACCATTCCTTTCATCTTGGGCACCGTGGGACTTGCAACTTGCCCAAGTCCACACAGACTGGCACTTCTCAAATGCTCCATCTCTGGCTATGCTGCCAGCTACCTAACTCAGTGAGTGATCAAGCCATGCAATAGGGTGAGGTATATGTTAAAACAGGTAAAGAAAGAAATGTATTGAATTCTTTGGTCCAACTCAGAATGGAACAATGCGTTCTGAAGCTAGGAAGTTCACATTTAGAACCACCCCAACTGTGAAGTAAGAGTTTAGCTCAAAACCTTAAGAGGAAAGATGAAGTTTGAAAGAATTTGAAAGTAGAAGAAAATGTATAAAACATTATTTTATCTTCCTGTGACACAGATGGCATGGTCATCAAGGTGGCCATTAATTCTCTGTTTAAGGGTTTTAAAGGAAATCTGCTTGTCTTATACAGTACTATTTAAAAGCATAGTAGGAATTTTCTGCTCTTTAAGAATGAAAAGCTTGCCAGGTGTGCCGTTCCATTGCAAAGCAGCCATCCCAGGAGCTGAAAGTTTGTCTAATGTGTACTGTGTGGTGCGTGCTGTACAGATTGTTCAGCAACAACCAGTCCACAGCTTCTTGTTATGGGTTTTTCCTGCCCGTTGGACTCTTGCTGGGAAAATATTGTACATATAAAAGAAACATTTAAAAGTCATTGAATAAGCATTTAGTATGCATGGTCACAAAAACTATCCTTGTTTGTCCCACTTTAATGCTAGAATAGTTCCAATGACATGCAGGAATGATGGATCCACTGGGTCTCTGAGAAGCTTGCAAAGCACATCATGTACCTCCATTTTCTAGAGTGCATGGCAGTACATAAGGATTTCACAGAAATCATATTCTCTGCCTGCTGTTTTAGTTTTATACCCACCAGTATCTTGGGATGGCCTCAGAAAAAAAGAGCCATTCAGAGCCATGTAAGCTTTGGAGTGTCAAACTGCAATACGTTCAGACCGCTTGGGTTTTGAGTAATTTGCCCTGTTATTAACAATGCATGGACCAGAATCTAGATTCACTAGGCAAAAAGAAAGCAAAATGAAATTCTCTCCTATTTGTATCAGGAAAATTAAAAAGATACAGCTGTTTTCAGATCATGTGCCTAGACAACTATGTCATATGTGTTAAAGGTGATGTGCTGTTCAGAAAAAAAGAGGTAACAACGTTAACATGGTTGAACATACAGGGATAAAAGGACCCAGATTTCTAAGAAATAATCAACTTATAATAATAATCTTAGAACTGCAGAGCTGGAAGGGACTCTATGGATCATCAAGTCCAGCCCCTGTCAAGGAGGCACCGTGGGGAATTCAAGTCCCAGCCTCTGATTCTGCAGAGTGCCTAAACCACTAAGCTATCCAGCAAAGTCTTGAGCTTAGGCTAATGAATACTGTGAGCAGCCTCTGTGCCCCCATGCCATAACCACATGAGGAGTAGTTGCTGGAACAGGCTCTTTATTGGAGCAATGGAACTTTTAAAGGGCCAACCAGGCCAAACCATAAAATTTAAAACTTTAGGATTCCAGGGTGTTAATGTCACTCCCACAGTCCAGGGGAGGGGGGAGAACTGAGCCCTTACAGAGTCTCTTTATGGAAGGAGCAGAACCTTGCATCTTCTAGCAGTTCTAGGACACCGTGCAGGTGTGCCAGGCATGGGGTGCCACAAAAAGGGAGTTGTCTGCTGGCAGTTGGCTGTCCTTGGAGGTGGGTGGTGAAGGCACCTTCTCCTGATACACCTTCCCAGTCTCTGCTGGTAGCTGCTTCTTCTAGCCGGACCTGGTTGTCCCCATCTTGGCTGTCCTTCCACAAGCAGGCAAATACCTTTCTCTTCAGGAGGGCTTTCCTTAGTTACTGACTGTGTAGGAGACAATAAACAGGATGATTTATATTTTGTTGCTTCTAAATCTGTTGTGGTTTTTTTTTTTTTTTTTTTTGGTCTGTATGTGCTTTTACCTAACAGGTAGACACTTTTAGCAGACTGTTTGTTTGTTTGTTTAAAATATTTTTATCCCACTTTTCTCCTTAAAAAGGACCCAAGATGGCTTACATTATTAAAAACATAACATTAAAGCTAAAAACAGTAAATTATTCAAATATTAAAGAAGAATTAATAACATTACAACATGTTTGCTCAAAGCGTCTACTTGTTTTCTGTTTGAGGAGTTTTTGGGAGACAAACCCATTAGAGTTCAAGCTACCTCAGGTAAACCTGATTTTCACATAAGCATATTAGTTAGAAGGAATGATTTCACTCAGTGAAATGAATACAATACAAATGTATTCTTTCATAAGTATTTTCCCCTTTGATTGGGAAGGAGCCCTTGAAGTAGTACTTCTCCACACTTTTCAAAACCTTTCATTTACATTGCCTCAATAATCTTTGCAACTCTACTACGACAGACAAAAGCTATTATTTCTGCATTATGGAAAGGTGCTGGTAACCAATTGCCAAAGGTTATCTAGAGAGCTTGTGACTTGGCAGATAGTCCGCAGCCCCAAATGAACTATGGGCAGTTATCTTAAAGATCCCACTTTGAATCCAATGCCACATTGGCACTCAGAATTATCGCCAGAAAGTTTATCTTTTTTTGAGTAAATAATTGGAAGATTAATTTGAAAGGGAAGAAAAAAACGTGCTTTGATTTGGATTCCTACATTGAATGGGGAGTTGGAATCAATGGCCTTATAGGCTTTTTCCAACTCAATTATTCTATGATTCTATGTGATGAGAGATTATGGAAAACTGGGATTAAGCAACGCACATATGACATTTTAAAAATACATTTTTAACTGTATTTTCAGAAACTAAGCTTGAGGTATGGAATCACTTGGCAGTGGAACTATTTGATTTCTTCTTTTGATGAACATCATGCCATCAACAAAATATTCTGGATGGAAGTAGTGTAGAGTTCACTTTATCTGAAGGATTATTTTGCTGGAATAAAGCCATCAGGGATCATTTCTGTGTGTGCTTGAGATCTACGCTCCATATTAAAGCAGATATTGGTATTAAATCTGCACTGATGTGAGGTTTAAGAAGCTTCCATGACTGGCAAATACATTGCCAGTTATTCTAATATGTATTGACAGTACTAAGGCTTGTAATGATTGCTTCTCCACAGTCCTTCTGTTTGAGAACTGCAGTTTTAAGACTGCAATCCTGTGTACATTTACTTGGGAATAAGTCCCAACGAACACAGCAGGGTCTTCTTGTCTGTAGCTATGTGCAATATTGTGCCAGCAGATAAACACACACTGCATACATGTTTCTAGTTGCTTCTGGAGTTTTACCTGACTCATGCCAAATAAATGTTTGCAATCCATGATTTCAATGCAGCTCTTCCTATTGTCACTTCTGAAATGCCTATGAGAAAGAAAATAAGTGGGGCAAGCTCCAGATTTGAGAAGGCTGGAAATGTTTTTTCCAGTGGTGGCCCTGCCAGTCTTCTCTGGCTGCAGTGATAGCAAATATACTTTGCTGTCCACAGTGACCAGCTCGTTCCAAATAACCTGTAAATTCTCCATGACCAGAGCTTTGAAACTTGCTTTTTAAGAATACAACTCCCAGAATCTTCCAGCCAGCCAACCAACCAGTTAGCATGGCAATGGGAACTGTAATCCCAAAAGCAATATTTACAAGCTCTACACCAGAGATGGACACAAACTGAACCACGACCCAGGAAGAAACACGAATTGGGCTGGTCTGTGGTTTGGTTCATGGTCCAGGGATTCCATATTGCCAAAGCAAAATGAAATGAAGTGCCAAACTTTTTCCCCCCTCAGTGCTTTGTTTTGCTTTGGCAAAACGGGATGCCCGCCGCTCCCCCTGCCTCCAACACCTCCTGACCTTGTGTTGAACCTGCTGCTGCCACTTCTGCTGCTGCTATCTTAAGAGGCAGCAAGGCCTGGCTCCTTGCATGAAAGATGGGCCTGCTCGCTCTCTCTCTGTGTATGCACACACCACTAAGCTAACAGGTGGGCATCTGCGCAGAAGCAGCAGTCTGGCTCCTTGAAACCAGGTCTGCTGCCTATGACATGAAACCAAAAATCTGCCGCCCCCCCCCCCCCCAGCACAAACCTGAAAAATGAACCACAATCTGGTTCATTTTTGGGAGGCTTCATGATAGTTCATGGTTTGTGGCTAGCCACGAATCACAAACCATCACAAACCACCAGTTTGCTGGTTCATGCCCATCTCTATACATAATGCTCTACAGTGATGTATGATTAGGGCATTGCATGGAATTAAAGGGGTCTAGGGACCAGCTACCATGTGCTGCTTGGAGCCCAAATTATGTAGAAAGGCAGACAAGAACAGCGGCATTGGTTTCCAGCTAAGGGGCAGGAGTCATGGTAGGTGCCTGAGATCCTGAGCATCAGCATATGTTTGTCTTTAGGAGCATATCAAGAAGAACATACTAAATTGTAATAGTGCTGGATGAAAATAGCCAGGAGCACTTATTAGTATGCTGGGTGCTCTAAATGTTTGTTATATTTCTCTGTTTAGGAAGATACAGTCTTCTCTTTGACTTGCCCTCAAAGCCATAATTCATATTTCTTGGAGACACTTTGTTTCTGGATCTACTGAATTTCTGTCCAGCTAAAAACATTTTTCTGCAGTTTCCTGGGAACCTGAACTCTGGTTCTCAAAGGGTGTTGTCAAAATAGGCTGGGATGGTCTTAGTCTACAAACCCATTCCTGCTTAACTACCTCTTGACCTGAACTTACAGAGGAGTGTCCCCACAAAGAAGTATTAGCCCAATCTTAGTTCCTTATATATTGTTTTTCCTTATTTTGTACATGACTACAGAGTCTTCGGCTGGCTGGATAGCTCAGTGGTTTAGGTATCTGGTTGCAGAGCCAGAAGGTGGGAGTTTGATTCCCCACTGGGCTTCCTGCAATAAAAGGCAGACTGTTTGGCTGTTGGTAAGCTGCACAGTCCCAGGATGCCCCCAGAAGATGGGAACAGTAAATCACTTCTGAGTACTCTCTACCAGGAAAACCCTGAAAAGGATCGCCATAAGTCAGAATTGACTTGATGGCACATTATTGTTACAGAGTCTATCCATGGACCTCTCAAGCACTGACAACCTGGTCCTTCATCAGCTTGCAAAGAGAGGTGTGATTGAAATGTACCAACTAAAAGGCTGCTCCAAAACTGAGAAGAGATACTTGAAATTGTTCAAAAGTGTAGGTTGAGAACAAGAAACAACAAGCTTTGTAGTTTGGGGGAAAGAGCGGATATAATATTTTTCTGGTCATTTCCTCAAATAATACACAGGGAAAAGACTTCCAGTGTCATCTTAGGCTACTTAGCTACGAAAATCTGCCAGCTTTATTTTTGATGCATTACTCAGAAATTTACCATCATTCTTGTTCCATCTAAATTTTGTATCAGGGTGCAATACTTGGTTTTCTTCCCCCCTTAACATAATGCTTTGTTGCATGTTCATTTTTTGTTAACACATGCATGTATGTGTGTGTGTGTATTTCATCCATATATATATATGGATGTATATATGTATATTCCCAACCTTGAGTCCCCAGATGTTCTTAGACTAGAACTTCCAGAAGCCTTCGCCATTAGTTGTGCTGGCCAGGATTTCTGGGAGTTATAGTCCAAGAACATCTGGGGACCCAAGGTTGGGAACCACTGATAGATTCATGCTTGAATGCTTTTTCATATAAACAACTCCCTTACCAGAACCTGGAAATGTTACTACAGCTCTGAGAATCTCAAGGAGGATCTTAGAGCCATCCACTGGTAAGCAATTACTGGGAAACTCCACTATTTTCCAAGAACACAGAAGTGCTGCTAATATACATGCAATATAACCACTGCTCACTACAGGAGCCCTATGTAAATGAATCGAGATGGTCAGAACTTGAAAGTTACTTTTGACAAACTAATTAGTTATAATTATAGTTCCATGTCGAAGGACCTGTTCTCAGTCATTCCAGAGTGCAGGACACGTACTTAGAATGTGTTTACTCACATTAGCAATATGTGTATGAAGGATATTCATAAATGTATTTATATGACTATATCCTGCCTTTCCTGAAAATGTGTGATGTATTTACAGCACACTACAGTTTGAAACCACTTTAACTGTCATGGCTCCATCCTGTTGATTCATGGGACTTGTAGTTTGGTGAGGAACTGAGAATCCTCTGATAAAGAGCTCTGGTGCATTCTCCTGAACAGAAGTCTACGTTCCTCACTGAACTGCAGATCCCAGATTCTTTTAGGACAGAACTACAGCAGTAACAGTATTGAACTGGTATAACTTAAGGTAGCTCACAACAAGATTTTTAAAAACAAGCACAAACAAAACAATATATATATCTAGCCACTGAGCAGAGCAAAGAGCCCACAGGCACTCACAGGATTGAGTGGCACCCCCACCCATAGCTCTCTCACATTATATCCAGCACTTGTGGAGTTAAAAAATGTTAAAACTAAAAAGATGTGATGCAATTTCTAGTGGGGAAAGCAAAGGCAAAATTAAGGAACATGCTAAGTTGGAATCCATGGAGGAGAGTGTGCTCTTTCGTTTAGAAAGAAATCTTCCTTGCCTTGCCTTCTGAAAAGTCATTGATTAAATCATCAGAGTCCACTCTGTTTAAAGACTCATTTCTGCAGTCCCAGAACTGCATCTGGAAGGGGCTGCAACACCCAGCATTGTGATCCAGGGAAAAGGACCTAGATGAATACAAAAGAGAGAGCGGCGGGGTGGGGGGGGGAGGCTATAGAGATAGTAAGGTTTCTCCTAGTTGTCTTTTTCAACAAAATGAAGTGTTTTTCTTTCAATAAAGCTGTGATGATGGATGGCAGAAAAGAGAACAGAGAAAGTGAGATGATGAGGTGTTTTCATAAAGCTTATAAATAAGCAATTTTATGCAGCAGTCTATTGCAGAGTCCTTGAGTTTATGCCACAATTTTTTTTTTCTGGAAATGGAGTCAAAAGCAGATTTGAGATCAATGAAAGCTGGAAACAGGGACTCTTTATACTTGCTAGTATATTTTTCTACCAAATATTCAGCACCAGAGCCTGTTACATGGTGGATCTTCCTGTCCTGAAACCTGCTTCTTTGTCAGCCAAGATGGGTGGATGAAGTGAAATTCCAGGTGATGTGAAGGAAGAACGAATCAGAGATGTCTGTGCCCATTGCCCTTTTAAAATCCCTCACTCACTCTCTTCCTTGTGGCTGCCTTAGGAAGATGCTCTGTTCATAGGTGAGATGATTACTCTCTCCCAGCAGCTGGAGAAAAATGGGGGATGAGAGAGAACCAGAGTGTCCAGTTCTGCAGACTGCTGCTGCCTCTTTGCACTTTAGGTCTCCCCAAAACTCTACTTGCCATGTTTTAGCCTTAACCTTTGTATTTCCCTATTTGCAGGCATGGGTTTTTGCTGAAAATTGAGAAATAAATAAATACTAGTCCAAACCAGGACAAGGGTTAGGTTGGAATGTCTCCAGAAAGTCATAGAGTATGCACCAACCTGTATGCTCTTATTCTGGCACGAACCATGTCAGTCATAATACTAAAAGTAAAGAAATCACAGTATTGCACAAATGAATTAAAATCAATTTTAAACCTGCATATATAAATACCCACTTCTTAAAAGCCAGTTTCTCAGCAATCAGTACATTTCCAAATTTCCTGTCTAAATAAAAAGCATAAAAATGAGAAAGAAAACAGGGTGCAATAGCTTCACAGCCTGAGGACAGGTCCCCTCTCATGTTCCCACCAAATGTATCTCTGAAGGTGTTGAGACTGAGAGAGGAGTCTCCTTCTAAGATCTCAGGAGCCTTGTGGTGCAGTGGTTGAACTGCAGTACAACAGTGAAGACTCTGCTCACAACCTCAGTTCAATTCCAGGCTCAGATAGCTGGTTGACTTAGCCTTCCATCTTTCTAAGGTCAGTAAATTGAGTACCCAGCTCACTGTGTGGGAGGGCAATGTGTATCCTGCATAATTAAATTGTAAACTGCCCAGAGAGTGCTTTAAGCACTATGGGGAGGTATATAAGCAGCACACTTTGCTTTCTTTGGGTAGGTTCATATGGGAGAGACATTCCTTTAAAGGAAAAAAACTAAGTGTCACTATTTCTACTTATTCTGTAATCAGACTTGCATCACATCTTGGCAGTTTGGGTTTTGATGTATCTTACTGTATGTGGTGACCTGTGCTCTCTGCATGCACGCAAGTACATGATGTTTTCTCTCTTCTTTTCAACACTAATTGGAAGAAAACTGCTTACATCTGATAAAGTGAAGTGTCAGAGTTAACAGAGTAACTTCTTTTGTGCATAAAAGGGAGTTCATTGGTACTAAACTGTTGTTGTTGTTTAGTCGTTAAGTCATGTCCGACTCTTCGTGACCCTATGGACCAGAGCACGCCAGGCCCTCCTGTCTTCCACTGCCTCCCGGAGTTGGGTCAAATTCATGTTGGTAGCTTCGATGACAATGTCCAACCCTCTCGTCTCCTTCTCCTCTTGCCTTCACTCTTTCCCAACATCAGGGTCTTTTCCAGGGAGATTTCTCTTCTCATGAGATGGCCAAAGTATTGGAGCCTCAGCTTCAGGAGCTGTCCTTCCGGTGAGCACTCAGGGTTGATTTCCTTCAGAACGGATAGGTTTGATCTCCTTGCAGTCCATGGGACTCCCAAGAGTCTCCTCCAGCACCACAATTCAAAAGCATCAGTTCTTCAAATTGCAGGCAAATTGCCTGCAAGATTATTTTTTTTTAAAGAGCAGAAATACGTTGGCTAGAATTTTTTCATTTCATGCATAAGAGACCAACTATTATATCTTTGGGTAGATGGTTTATACCAGTGGTACCACAGGTATAAACCATCTACCCAAAGATATAATAGTTGGTCTCTTATGCATGAAATGGAAAAATTCCAGCCAATGTATTTCTGCTCTTTAAAAAAAATAAATTCTTGCAGGCAATTTGCTTCCAAAAATAATAATAATAATAAAAAGACTATGGAATTTCTTAATGCTTGGCAATAAACTTAAAGTACATTTATGGAAATCTTCCAGATTTGCACCTATTTTACATTCAGAAATACAATGTACAGTGTAAGGACAACACCCATTAGTCTGTGGTTAGATGAATGTATGGCAGCAGTTTTATCTTATAGAAATAACTGTGCCGAATGCACCTAGCCAAATATAATGATAATATTTATTCTTGTTATTACTCAGGCACCTAAGAATCTAGGTGATGTAAAAAGCAAAATTAAAATCAATCAACTATGTACAGTTGAGAAAGAAGTACAAAGTGGAGCACTAAAAGCAGGAAATTAATGCAAATAACTGAACCATTATTAGGGATGAGATGTTCATATTTGATGGACTTCCACGCCTATAATGCAGCAGGATCCCCCAGGATGAACTACGGGAGTGAAAGAAAAGCCCCAAAGCAGCAAGAGATTGAATAAGCCCCTCTATGTGTACTCAGTTTCATCACTGTTCTTCTAGTGAGTGGGGAGAAGAGAACCCCACTATTGTGTGGGAATTGTGACATTCCCTGAAACTTTCAAAGTCCTATGAGAAGAGGTGTGCCAGTTTGGTGTTGATCAAACTGATGGTACTGTCAGGATCTGGCCTGTACCACCCTGGCAGCTGCAGGATCAGGTGTTTGCAGACTCAGCCCCTGGCCTGTGTAGCAGCTGCTAGGCCACTCATGAGGCTCACCTGGAAACCTGGAGGGAAGGTCTATTTAAGGAGTGGTTCTCCCTCTCAGAACGTGCCCCAGCAAGAAAGGTTTTTGCCTGTGATGTTTGCTTTGCTGCTCCTGATCGCCAGAGTACTTGTGTTCCATTTTTCCTAAATTTGCTCCTGTTCCTGCCTTGGATCCTGCTCTTGACTCTGGGCAGGAGGAGGCACCTATGGCCTTCTATATGCTGTTGGACTCCTACTCTCTTAAACTGTAGCCAGCATGAACAATTGTGAGGACTACTAAGAGGTGTAATTCAGCAACAGCTAGAGAGGTATAGGCTCACCAGTCTTTAGGGGCTGCAGTGGAAAACAACCTGAACTGCCATGGGAGGGGAAAAAAGAACCCAAGCCAGCAGCATTTGCTTAAAAAGGTCAATGCCTTTTTTCATTTCTATTAATCAGAGTGTTTTTTTCCATGACAAAAGAGGTAATGACAGGACCGCTCAACTTGGTACAAATACAAGCTTCACTTGAAGGACTTCCATTGTAGTTGCCACTGTAGAAAACGGATGTTGAACTGACAAGCTGGAAAGCATTCAAAACACAGATCAAAAAAACATTGCTACCTTAATCCTAAACATTCAAAGAATACAATTCTAATTCCAGTGCAGCTCCATTCCAATGTAAACATGTCTGTGAGTTCTACTAAAGTGTCTGAAAGACAAAGCAGATGAGTAAAGGCTGGTGGAAATGGGTATGTTTCCTTAAGAGAAAGAAGCTGTGTGCGTTTGTGTGCACATGCAGGTACATGCATACATCTTGCCAGTTCTCAATCACTGAAAGGATGTCAGAAAGATAACAGAAAACAACAGTTCTGCCTTTGCATTGAGGACATGAGGAGGAGCAATCAGTTAAGCTTCCGGAAGGCATGTTTGGGCTTAACATTTGGGTTTAACAGTTATTTTAACCTTATGAGCAACTCACCATTGTGGAATCTGGAAATTTTCAGCAGAAGTTGGGAGAATGGATCATATGAACTTTTCAAGTACAGCTTATTCTTTCCTAATTTTTACTGAGTGACTCTGTCCAAAATTCCCAATTACAGTTAAGCATTTACGAGACCAGAGTGGACCAGGTGCAGCCTTGGGAACTGGTGCAACCCCCAAAGGTGGTCTTTGGGTGGTCTACATTTCTTGGCCACATCCAATGCTGATACTTGCCCTGGCTTCCCTTTAAATTTAGGTCACCTTGTACATTCCCTGCAAGGTCACCTGATGTAGCAAGGCTATTCTGAAAAATTAAAATAGAAGCTGTGACTTGGACATATTCAAACCTGAACCCATCCTTGGTCTCTTTTATTCTTTGCTACTTTTAACAAGCGCTGACAACGATTGAAACTGGGGCTTTCAACATGCAAAGTGTGTCCTCTGAAAGTGGCACTGTTTATTTATTTTTATTTCTATTATTTCATTTACTTGACTTATACTTTGCCTTTCTTCCCAAGCTGGGACCCAAAGAGGCTCACAACAAATTTAAAGAAGGTATAATAATAAGCTGGCTAAATAGCTTGGGTATCTGGCTGCAGAGCCAGAGGATGGGAGTTCAATTCCCACTGTGCCGCCTATGAGTAGAGCCAGCCTGTGTGGCCTTGGGCAAGCTGCACTGTCCCAGGACGCCCGTAGAAGAAGGGAACGGTAAACCACTTCTGAGAATTCTCTACCTGGAAATCCTGAAAAGGGTCACCATAAATCAGAATTGACTTGATGGCACATGATAAGAAAGAGGAGGAGGTCTGGACAAATTTTTAAATAAATAAATAAATAAATAAATTAGGTTTTGCAATATCTAAAAGGCTATCGTGATGAAATGCAATTAAAACAAATTACAATACTAAAACACTACTGAATTAAAAATAATCTAAAAGCATACCATTTTAAACACTATAACATTATTTTAACATTAATACTACACCACTATGCTTACAGTATTAATATTAAAGCATGGTCCCTCCTGGCAGAAGTGAGACTAAAGCACCTGGAACCATGACAAAAAGGGGGGAAAGGACAATGTATTCTAATTCCAGAACAGCTGGAAAGCAACCACACGTACTTATATAAGCTGTCATCACACTACTTCAAAATGTTTAACACGCTTGTCCTGAGCATTTTGTGTTGGCATAAAGTCATGGTAACATATATAACTCATGTTGTGTTGTTTGAAGTTGTTCTGGCAGAGGATCTCATCCTAACAAGTTATAAACTGGCATCATAATGCTTCTAGCAAACCTTCTGGTGTCATTGTTGAGAGGATGAAAGCACTTCCAATCCTGGCAAACCCCGAAATGTATCCTCCATGTGCATTCATAGAAACATAGGATGGAAGAGTTGGAAAGGGCCTCCTGGGTCATCAGGTATAAGTCTCTGCCAAAGAGGGAAAACCATGGCTAAAGCATCCCCAATAGGTGTCCATCTAACCTCTGTTTAGAAATCTTCAATGAAAGAGAGTCCACCATCCTCTGGGACAGTCCATTCCACTGTTAAACATGTCTTACTGTCAATATATTCTTCCTAATGCTTTGATGAGATCTCCTTTCTCATGATTTGACTTCCTTACTGTGGGTCCCTTCTGAAGCTATGGAAATCAAGCTTGCTTTATTTTCTGCATGACAGCCTTTCAATTCGTTCTCCAGTTATCTGTTCTGTAAACATGGAGGGTGACTGTAGGACTAAATGGGGAAGAAGTAATGTCACCAGATTTGCTGGCTGAAACGATGCCCCTCTCAGTTGGTCATACTTGCAATTCCATAAATATGGGTTCTGGGTGCTCTGCTTCCTGCTATAAAAGGAAGTAGCAGCCATAGGATTATAGGTACATCTTTAGGACTGGATTCTTTGAGTTATATATAATGGTATATATATATTTACATAAACATTTATGTAAACAAATACATTTATATAATGTAAAGCCAGATGATTTGGTGTTTTGTTTTGTTTTTTTGTTTGAAGAGTTGGGAGATAAATTCCAACCAGCTACTGCCTGGGGAGGAGTTTGACGCCACAACCCCACAGCCTGTTTGCAAACTGATTCTGACTTCACCTAGAGAACATGAACATTTGCCATTAACCTTTGGGATTTTTTTTAACTATCCACAAAATCTTGGTCCACAGCCTGAGGAAGATGAATTATCATTGAAAGCTAGCTGTTTGTTTGATTGTGTGTGTGTGTGGGTCTCATAAAGCTATCACATGCTCTTGCATAAATATTTATGACAAAGAAGAGGCAGAACCCCTGTCTGTAACTCATCATAGCTACCAGTTTTCTCTCATGTGAGAAGGCTCAACCAAGTCTAAGGCATTAGGTTGCCAGAAAGGAAGGATCAAATGGCACCCAGATGTGTTGCTGCAAATGAAGGACAAAATGCCAGCCCATTGTCCATTCTACAGAAATCAGTAAGTTTAATAGTGGCATCTTACTTCAACACTGCCAATGGGATAGAATCCTGAGGACACTGAAATAGTTTGGGGGCAGAGGGAAAGCTCTGAAGCATCAATCATCTCAATCCTGCTCCTACAGCAGCTGCTGTCCAAGATGGCGCCCTCATGTTACCTATTGGTAGGACCAGCCCTGGGCTTAACTACAATTCATCTCAGTCTTTTCTTCAGACCAGAAGAGTTTTGCTTATCATGGAGGAAAACAGGAAGCCTTCCATCTTTTTATGGAGTCTCACCACAGTGTGCAGATGGTGCTTGCTCTTCAGGCACTGGTCTAAAAAGACCAGTGGTCAAGCTCTTCTGTCCCATTTCTGGTGCTCTCTCCTCTTTGAGGAAATAATGGGGGAGCTTTGAAAGAACACCTTTCCCCATTGTGGTCCTTGCATGTTTACTTCTATTCAGACTGATAGCTGAGGAGAATCAAATCGTGTGCTCTGTCAACTACTCAGCTACACATTGTAGGTATTTATAGTAATGATGCTAGCACAAAGAACAGGGTAGTTAAGGTGAGTTTATGGCAATGAATTGGAAGCAATAACTCAGGATTCCTATGGTATGGTAAAAGAAACAAACATATCCTTATTGTTAAAGAAAGGAAAAAAAATCCATCCTAGACAAAACAGAAAAAAGGGAAGGACCTTGAGTGCAGAAGCCTCCTATGGCTGACTTCTATGTCTGTGAAGGTGCTGAAGACCAACATGGAGGCATGTAATGGCCAAACAAACCAATAATTTGCTGCAGCTTTCCACCACCTACTGCCTTCAGAGGAGTTGGCTGATGACTCCTATCATCCCAGCAAGATGAGAATTATCCTCCAACATATCTGGAGAGCACCAGCTGGTCCTGCCTTGTGGCACTTATAGTTAACTTCTAGCTACAGAAAGAATACTCTTTTCTTCAAAACTTTGCTACTGCATTATTTTAGATTAAGATTTATAAATACATTCTACATGATAAAGGAACTAGACTTTTGTAGAAAATCCTTAAATGTAGTCTTCATTCCCACACAACTCCCCCTTGTTAGAACAGGCTAACCTCACAACCCTATGCACGTCTGCTCGGCAAGAAGCCCCACAGAGTTTACTCTTAAGAAAACGTGGCCAGGATTGCAGCCTTAAATATCAAGAATCAACAAAGGCTTGTTACTCAAGGGCAATCTTTTCCTTCTCCAGTTCCTCTTGGAGCTTAGGAAGTCGGCACCAGGAAATGAACCGCAGTCTCACATCTGCCCAAAAACGCTCACAAAGGGTGTCTCTCCAGCATCCCCAAGAAGGCTTTCGGGCATGTGTATTTCTTTCATTTGCATCTTGTCAGAATTAAAAAGCAGAGAATGGATGTTTTCAGAATATGGAACAGTACGGGGCAACATGCCTGCATTCATCTACCCACGCTTCCACCACCCACACGTTCCTCCCGGGGCTCTCGGAACGAGAGCAAGCTAATCGCTCAGCTCCCCGCCTCCCGTTCCACCGCCTCCTCAAACATAGGCGTTGTTTTAAGCCAGCAGCAGTGCTAACATCCTGGTCCTCTTATTTCTTTTGCACTGGAGAAGCTGGCTCCTCTCCCGGTTCCTCCGCACGGACAGGGCGATCCAGCAGAGGGAAATATCTCTTTCTCTAAATGCCTGGGAGAAAGAAGATACCGCTACCCTTTAGAAAGGAACGAGGGAGAAGGAAAATACGTTGTCACTTCGCAGTAGGACGCCTCGCTTGCGCCATCTAGTGGTAGAAAACCTGGCACGCTTGCATGCTCTGAGCAGTAGGTCAGCCAGACATTTCCTTACATAAGTCTAACACCAATCGTGACTTCGTCGCTGCACAACAGGCAGGCATATGAGAGCTGCATAATTGTACCTTTAGGTCTTTGCCAATGTACTGTGACAGGCACCTAATTTCTGAAACCATTGGTCTTCGTAATTGCATAACAGAGAAAGGCACTGACCGCATAGTTTCTTTCATGGTGCTCCAGAAAACAGCCTATGTTTGCTTGGGCTGATTTGGATCCATCCTGTTTCGCTTCGGGTCCTGAACCTGAACTGAGATTCAGAAAGCCAGTGTTTCATGATTCATTCTGGCAATTACTGGCTGTTCAAAAGTAGCGGCATTTTGATTCTCTATGACAGACTCAATTGGCCCTCACTGGCATAATTTTGCCTGTCAAATTTCAAACATGTAAACGCATGTGGATGTTTTCAGAGAAACAAAATATTAAAGATAGTATTTGTTAATTTCTCCCCTGTTGTTCTGGGAGGCCATGTGGGTGTGTGTATGTAGCAGGGCCATTTGCCCCAGGCCTCACCTCACAAGGAGACCTCACCTCAATCAAGAGTGTGTGACTGTCATGCATTCTATGAATAATTGTCTTGACATGCCATTCTTTCCATTAAAATATTGTTTGCCTCACTTCCCAAATAATGAAGGAGGCTCACAATGTGAGATAGCCCAAGCCTCATCTGAGCTCTTAGAGATTCTGCTTTCTGGAGTCTCACTATGCTTAAGCTTCATCTAGGGCAGTGGGGGCAAACCTTTTTGAGCCCGAGTGCCCAAACTGGAAAAAAAACCAAACCCAGTGGGTGGTGGGCCGTGGCAGTGGCGGAACTAGAAGTGGCGGCAGTGGAACCAGAAGTGGCGGTGGAAGGGGGAATCCCGGGCACGGAAGTGCCTCGAGACCCCTCTCTGGATCCACCGCCAGCGCCAGCTGCTCCAGATCCTGGCCCGCTGCCTGTCGAAGCGCCAGCACCACGGCTGCAGCCGCCTCCTGAGGTTTGGCTGCGGGGGGGGGGGGGGGAGTAGCGATCCGGTGACTTATGACTCGCATGACCGCAGAAAGGGCTCTGCATGCCAGCTGTGGCACATGTGCCATAGGTTTGCCATCGCTGATCTAGGGGGTCCTGCTTCAATTTTGACAGGTTCAGAAGGAAGCCCACTTTGCCTTGGGAAGTATCAGAATGGATCTTAAGGGATCCAGGTGGGCTTGGACTTTTAGTTTCCATCCAAAGCTAATGTGCACTGCTGTTTTCTGTCAGTTATATTGTGTCATCTGCTTATCTTAAGTTATTGATGTTTCTTCCTCCAATCTCTACTCCTCCATCATCTGAATCTAATCTAGCTTTCCATGTGATATGGTCTACATATAGATTGAACAGACAGTGAGATAAAATACACTCTTGTCTGACATTTTCTCTATTGGAAACCATTCTGTTTCTCTGTGGTAGCTAAAATCCTGTGGCATAAGTGGTGCCTGCGGAAGGGTGATGATATCACCAGCAAGGGGAGATTTTTGGTAATTAAAGACTTCCTCCTTCTATCCTGCAATTTGTTCAGCTCATGAGAAATCCATTTCATTGTTTGGAAGCTGTGGGAACCTCAGGGCAGAAGGAGGGTTTTTTATTTATTTATATTTATTTATTTATTTATTCAAATTGTATCCCGCTCCCATTAGTGTCGCAGCACTACTCTGGGCGGGTTACAATCTCATAAAATAGAAAACACAAACGAAAATAGAAATATTAAAACTGATAACGAGAACTCTTTAAAAAAAGAAGAAAACCAAAAAAAGAAAAAAGAAAACCAGATGGCACCGACTAATCTCAGAGCAGATGGAGGAAAAGAGAGGAGGGAAGAGGGGGAAAAAAGGGGGGGAGAAGGTGGTCAGCTGGAGAAAATGCACAGATTTATATACTCTAAATGTGAATATGTGTGTTGCTGGTTGAAGGAAAAAGCAAGGTTTAAAGTAATATTTCTACAGTGTTTGAGTGGTTCCAATTATTGGACCTCAAGGATATGACTCATCAGATAAGGATTATTTACAAATTCTCTTGGTTTTGCATGTATAAATTTATCCAGTTTCTCTATTATTCTGTGGCTATTATTTTTAAATGCGAAACAGCAGCAGCAGCATTTATTTTGATACTCAATTTCCCCTAATATAAACATTTTTATTAGGCAATTTTTGAGCCAAGAACTGAACAGCAAAATCTGGAGAAGTGGACAATCGAAAGGATAATTGTGTTTCAATCTGTGTTTTAGTTCAAGAAGTGGGAATTAGGTTGGTTTGCTTAGAAATATGGGTCAGACTGAAATCTTCCCAGCTCCTAATTGTGGATGTTTAAACTTGTTGCTTCATTTCCACCTCCCTCCTACACACTGTGGGTGTGTGGGTGGAATGCTGTGTAAAATTAAAAACAAACAAAGAAAAGCTATATCTCTTTAAGATAGAACTACTCCTCTTCCAAGAACTGCAAATCATAGGCATAATAAATTGGCATAATAATGATGTGTAAAAATCAGCCATCCTATCAAATGTCTGAGTATAATCTCTTAACCTGACATGAAAAGGATGCTAATGTTAATTACTGTCATTGTGAGCACACTGTTTTGCTTTTCATGCTGATTGTTTGCCATTGATGCGATGGCACATAATACCATTCAAATGCACATTCTTCTAAGATGTAGAATGCAGATCTGAATCATTATTCCTTGTTTTAGAACGAAATTACCTTAAATGTGACCACCCTGTGTATTCCACTGCTGCTTCTCCTTTTCACCATACCTGTGCTAAGATTAATAAGAAAACCTTAAAAAAATTAATGCACAATTTTGGACTACAGGCACCCTACTTCACAGTTCAATACTTTAGTCAAAGAGGACTCTATTCAGCCCGGTAGTGGGTATGCTTAAAATGGGACAGGGACAGGCATGTAAGACCTTTCCCCATATTTCCACCAGAATCAGTTCTGGAGACCATTGTGTGCTTAGTGCCAAGGCACATTCATGTGCTAACTAAATATGCCAACACTGCCTACGCAGAGCTTCATACTGAACACGGAAAAGTTTGCAGGAATACCTAGTGAAGTTGGGATATATGGGAGGTGGTGCTTCCCTGCATCTCCACATAATCACCACCATTTGAGTCCTACACAATTTGAACTCTTGAAGAGAGTGTTATAATTGATGCAGGAAGCATAATGATGTGATAAACATGAGTGGACAACTTCTAGGCATACCCATTTAAGTAGTATAGTATATCTGGGGCTAAGATTCTAGCCCAGTAGTCTATCTATGAAATACATATAAATACCCAGAAATATGTATTTATATGCATTTCCAGGATGTATTTACCAGAACAGGCCACTAGAAGGGGCCTGAGACCATGCAGAGTATAATGTTTGATACTTTTGCATTTTTTGGCATCCGTGGGGCAGGGCTTGAAACTGATCCCCCATGGATACTGCTGTCCTACGGTATCCAGTTAAGCAAAGATAGATAAGAATGTACTAGACCCAGCGATCAGTGCTGAGTGGTTGACTTGACTAATTGTGCAAAGCTTGGACAAAAAAAGAGAGGTCAACATATAAGTTGAAAAATGGAAAAAAAATAAGCTCTCTGGGATCCTTTGGGAAATATAAAATACAAGCAGATGAGAAAACAAATAATTTGTTAGAGCCCAGGAGTGATGAAAAAGGTCCAGTAATGGTATACTAATCATGGTTTGGGGGATTTATATGATATGTAATTCCTATAAACAATGTGATAGTCATCTGCAATTTTATGTCGCCATGAAGTTATACATCAAAGCTGGTTGCTTTTTGAGGTCAAAACACCTTCAAGTGAACTGTTGGTCACTCACTGTTGCTTTTATTCATTTACTATAGTTAGTAGTTAGTTCAGCTCCCTAGGCAAAAATGCAGTCACAATACTTGACAAAAATAAAGAATTCAGAATCCAAAACTGAGACTATGGACACAGGTTGGCTAATACATAGCATGTAAGAAGTACAGGAAATGGAGTGGTGTTAAGTTAAACTTCTGGCCTAGTTTTAAAGTCATGTGACTATCAAGGAAGAATGGATTCTCCTGGATTGTGAAGTATTTAAGACTTTGAACACAGGATAGCTCAGTGGACTGCAGGTGGGTGACCCACAATGGCTGTAGAATAGCATTTCATATTGTGTGACTATAGTGCCTTTTTAAGATTATTGCTGTAGCTCTCATGATCTAGAATTGTGCTTACACTGTAGCTTGCTTGATATTGGAGCTCATGCAAAAAAAGAGTATCATATACATTTCTCTTCTATCACTCTAGAAAAGGAGGTATGCTTTGTGTTCTCCGAATACTTAATTGTGTTCATAGTGGTTACTATCCCTTGCCCCCTACTCCAGAAGGTCCTAAAATGGCAGTAAGCCCAGGACATTATCTGGGCCAGCCCTTCCATTAGGCAGGCAGAGGAAGTTGCCTAAGGCGGCAGGTATTTGGAGGTGGCAGGCATGCTGTTAGAGAAAAGAATTGCATGTCCTATTGTTACCAGCCTGCTCTGTGCCTCCAAAGCTAGCCTGCTGCCTTGTGTGTGGTGGCAGATGTTATCCCATTGCAAATGTTGAAGAATATTTACCTGCCAGTCCAGTCAGTTTTTGAACATGGAAAGGAAGGGAGAATATCTTTTCTTTTTACCTCTGACAACAAATGACTTGGAAAGGATGAAGGACAGTGGCTAGGCTGCCAGCCCACCTGGTGCTGCGGTTGCTGCCACTTGCAGTTAGACTGCTGCCACCAAAGAAGGTGTCTTGCTGCCACTGCTAAGTTGAGCCCCATCCATGAGAAATGGATGAAGGAGAAAGTTACTGAAATTTTCCTCCCTCCATTACTCTGCCCACCAAATGGTAGTGAATTCCAAGAGGCTGCTGGGCCACAGCCCCAGTCTATATCTACTGTTAATGAACCAGTCGTTATCTGGTAGTACTGTAGTACCAAATTTCAGAACTGGGATAAACGCAGGGGTTCGTTTTCCTGAAGCCATCGCAGAAGCCCAAGACCCCCTTGAGTTTCAGTTTGCTCAATCCTGGATAGGCTGCCAGGCTGGCAGCTTCTCATTCCTTGAGATTTTAGAGTCAAAACTTGATAAAAGTCAACCATTCCTTATGATGTCTCTTGTGTGAGAACACTAAAATGTGCATGTATCTGTGTGGTGGTGGGGAGGCAAGAAGTCACATATGGCTGTCCTGTCTTACTTCCTAACTAAATATTATGTATCTCAGACAAATACAAGCCCTTTTCTGCTCAGTCAGTGAACTCTGGTGCCAGCTGGGAGTGGGTAAGAGGGGAATAGATTAAAGTCACCTTCCTAAATCAGATCTTCTCCACTATCACTGCTAATCCTGAAGTGTTTCTCCTTGTCAAGAAGCTCAGAGAAGCCCAGTAATTCCCTGAGACCTCAGCCAGTGCCCCAGTCTGGGTTCTTAATTCTACATTGTTGCTGTTATGAAGGTCCTGGTCAGTGTGTGCTTTGGGGAGGAACTGCTCCTTGGTGGAGCAGTGCTTTGCAGAAATATCTTCAGATAAGACTAGGAAAAAAATCTAGCCTGCAACCCTGGTTGAGCTGCTGCCACTCAGGGACAACTATAATGGACTAAATGGAATGAGGGCAACATTCCCTCTAAGCTGCATGGTTGCACATGCGTGGAGCACTGTGTGCCCCTCTGCTCAGTCTTCCTCTCCCTTCATGCATGCACAGCGAGTGTTTCCAGCCCCTTTGGTTCTGGTCGTGACCAGAACCCCACACAGGGGGTGGAGTCACATGTCCGGGGCGGAGTTGTGTGTGCAGGGGTGGAGTTGCACAAGTGGGGGAGGAGTCATGCAAGCAGGGACAGAGTCTTGCATGCAGGGGTGAAATGTGCCAGGAAGCAGAGTCGCACGTGCGAGGGGCGGAGCCCTGCCCAGCAGGGCTGAAAATTAGAGGGAACATTGGTCGAGGGTCATCCTCCGTATCAGGCAAGTTCTGATGAGTTGCAGAAATGGTATGAATTGCAGGATTGGAGTACACTACCGAATCTGCTGAGTGTTGTGCATCTCTGAGAAACTCATCATTTAAAAAAAAATAGGACGTTCTTCATGGTCAGGGGAATGGAAATGAAATGTTTAAGGTGTCATCATTCCAAATGGCTTAGGAACAGGCGATGCATGGGGGTGGTGTGCAGGAAAGCTTAGCGCAGCTTTCAGAGAAGCTCAGAGTTTATCTAGGGTTGCCACCTTGCAATCCAGACGCTGTTCATCCAGCTTTAAATCCTGCAGTGGGAAAGCAGGCAGCAGCAGGCGCTTGTCTATTCTCATCATATACACATGTCACTTGCTGTATGGTACAGTTGTGAGTGGTTTTCAAATGATGCAGACATGACTAGGGTGTACAATCAGATTGATATAGTGGAAATATATTTATTTAGATGCTATTCATAACTATCTCCATAGATCTCAAGGAGAAAAATCTAGATGATTCATGTCAACAAATGAGTTTTAGCAGTTTTTGTTTCTACTAGGAACAGTTGCTTTGTAAAGCTAATGAGTCTTAACTACCCACTCAAGTCAAAATTCTTTGCATGGCAACTGGGGTTGGTGACAACAATATATTGTTGTGAGAAAATCTGTTTCCTTCCATATGTACTTTGAGGATTGCAGCAACTCAGTTCAGAGAGAAGAGGGGAGCTGAAGGGGGTGGCGCCTGACCTCTTTGTTCTTTCTAATAAGAAAAGTGCAGGTATTTTGACCCTGTGATCCCCTCCTCCTCCACTACCTATCTATGTAGGGCACCAGAGATCTTGAGCCAGGGATTAACAGATCCCAGACACTATACAGTACTCTCCACTCAAGGGGAAGGAAACACAGGGTCCACAAACCTGGTTCCGCATCCACTGAGGTTCCCTACCTGCTCTAGAGTTTCTTCTCATTTTATTTCTGATCAGTGATCAGAGACAATTCATGAGCTGTTTAACACCTGTGAAGGTTTGGTTCTACCGTGAGCTCTGGTTTGCAGCTCTGGAAGCTTTTGTGTAGTAGAGGAGCTATTAGTTGCAGACTGACAAAGTTTTGTACGCTTGATAGCTATTAATAATAATAATGATTGTGTGCCATCAAATCAATTCTGACTTATGGCAACCGTTTTTCAGAGTTTTCCAGGTACAAATTACTCAGAAATGGTTTACCACTTCCCTTCTACTGGGGGAGTCCTGGGACTGTGCAGCTTGCCCAAGGCCACACAGACTGGCTCTACTTGCAGGAGGCATAGAGATTGTGTAACCCGGGGCAAGCTGCATGTTCCCAGGGTGCTATCGGGAGAAGGAAATGATAAACCACTTCTGTATACTCTGTGCCTAGAAAACCTGGAAAGGGTTGCCATAAATCAGACTCCACTTGACGACACATTGTTACTACTATTACTACACTCAGATGTTTGCAGCACATTCTGCACAACTTTTGGGGGAATTAGAAAAATAAAATAGTAAAGAAATTTCAGTGTATTGCAACCTCTTCGAAATTGTCAAGAAGTGAAAATACGTTGTATTTTGATGTTTCTGTGTCCTTCACCTCATCTTATTTTCTAAATGTATTTTGCTGTAGCTGATGCACATACCTCCTTTGTATCTTATGAGATTTTGGAAATCCAAAATAAGGACCAAAAAAAAAAAAACCAAAAACCAAAAAGCTTAGTAGTGGTAGAAATTCCCACAATTTTTTTTTAAACCATGAAGTCTTACAGATAGGAAAAACCAAAAAAGAAAAAAAAAAAGAAAAGAAAAAAAGGGGGGGATTCTTTTCTATGCACTGGCCATTTGTTAAGGCTAGAATCTTACGCATTCTTAACTATAAGAAGAGATGGGCATGGATCTCAGTTGAGAGATTTGTGCCGGTTTGTACGTGCGGCACCTGTCGTGCGTTTCCTTCCCCTGCATCCCTGGCTGGATCTCCCACTCACCAGCAAGCATCCTTTCCTCCTTCTTTTCAGCTATTTGACCAGTCTCCAGCAGGAGCATAGGCTTCCCTGCCCTGCCTTCTTGGCTGATTGCCCACTCAGACAAGGACGCAGGAAAGGAAAACCTGTCCTCGAACCGGAGACTGGTTGAACAGCCGAAGAGGAGGAGGAGGAGGAGAGGAGCGTGCTCCGGCTGGTGAGTGGGTCATTGGCCAGGGAGGTGGGGGGAAAGGGAACTGAGGTCTGTGCCCAACACTATATATAAGTAAGGCCCATTAAATTAAATGGAACTTCATTCTTAGTAGACATGTGTAGCAATTAGACTTGGGAGCATCATATTCATATCCCAGGAGATAAAAAGGTTGGCATCACAGGTGCCATGGTGGTCCATTCCCACCCACTAGAACCACCCTGGTCCACTCACCAGGCTCCTTGCAGTGCTCGCATCCGATAGCATCAACATTGTACCAGTCACGGATGTAGTCCCACTGGTATTGCCCTGCCTCTCCCCTCAGCAGGGAGACTCATCTTCTCACCTCCTCACTGGAGTGGTTAGCTGTGGGGAGAGGCAGGGCAGCGCTGACAGGACTAGATCTGTGATTGGTGCAATGTCGTCGCTGTTGGACATGAGCGCTGTGAAGAGCCCAGTGAGTGGACCAGGCTGGTTCTAGGAGGTGGCAATGGATCACTGTGGCACCTGTGGTGCCGAGCTTCATATTCATATCCCCCCAGGATAGGAATATGAAGCTCTCATGTCTAGTAGCAATCCAAACTTAGGCTTATTTGTTTGGAGTCAGTCCCCTAATTTGAGAATCAGTGGCAATGGAGAAGTGCAATTTCAAAATAATTTCACCAATTCACTGTAGAACCTAAAGGTGGGAGAAGCGTGCCTCATATCACATCATGCACTCTCAAACTGTCACTTTTAAGCCTGATCCTGAGTAGGCATCCTTCAGTCTCAAGAGACTATGGTAACGTGCTCTGAATAGAGGTCTTGGAACAGCGTCTAGTGTGGCTGAGAAGGCCAATTCGAGAGTGACAATCCCTTCCACACTGAAGACAAATACAATCTGTCCCCTGTCCAGCTCCCTGATTTTGCTGGTTTCGGGACTGCCTCTTTGCCTCGGCCTGCTGAACAAGTGTCTCTTCAAATTGGGAGAGGCCATGCTGCACTACCTGCCTCCAGGCTGAACGCTCAGATGTCAAGGTTTCCTATCTGTTGAGGTCCATTCCTAAGGCCTTCAGATCCCACTTGCAGATATCCCTGTATCGCAGCTGTGGCCTCCCTCTGGGGCGCTTTCCCTGCACTAATTCTCCATACAGGAGATCTTTTGGAATCCAACCGTCAGCCATTCTCACAACAGCCTGATCCAGCCCACATCGAAACAGCCAATCTGAACAGGCCCCAAGTAATAAGCAGAGAGGCAGATATGCAATTCAAAACATCAGCACAATAAATGATTAAATGAATCACTGTTACAGTAAATGTATGTAACAGATACCAGGCTAAATGTATTTGATTAGTGAGATACAGAAATTGTAACTTGAGATTAAATTCTTTGGGTCTGAAGAATAGAAAGAGATACTTATTGAAAGCATGCCAAAGAAAGTGGCTTCAGACAGACGCATGCTCTTTGTGATAGACTATAATTCTCAGCAGAAAAACCTTAAATCCCCTTGGCAATTGGACCATAGATTTTTCTGTTTAGTGCCCAGGTCAGAATACTGTCTAAGCATCATTACATACTGCTAATGAGTTTAGATGTTTGAATTGTACAAGAAAGGAAGTGTGCTTATGCACCCATTATTCAAAGTGCTATTCCCACAGGGCACAACCTAAATGCATCAGCCAGGGCAAAAGAGAACAATTACGTGGTTTCCAGCACACTTCTGAAGGTGAGAAATAGCTTTATTTTTCATTTACTTTTAGAAATGATGCTGAGGAAAGCCGTAGAAACATTGGAATGTGATACATTGTTCTGACTCTGCAACTATTAGCTATATGACTGTGACATACTTTCGCGCTAGTGTAGTTTCAGTGCCATTTTGAAAACGACCAGTAATTTTGACGCAACCGTGCATAATATAAAGAAATACAGTCTTCATGAACTAGAAAAAGGTACTCCAAGGAAAGCCATCTGCACTAGCAGGAAGTGATTTGCTAAGTTGACAGTAATTCCAGACCATGCACAGATCTACCTTGGACTACACTCAGACTCAAATGATATATTGCAAATAACTCATCACTGCAGCTGAAATCACATTAGTGTTCCAGAGTGTGATTCCCGCAGAATTTTGTCTGAAAAACTCTCCAAAATCAATCACAAAGCAAGCTAATTTGCAAACTATGGGGCATGATAAAACCTCCTGTTGTGGCAATCATACACTTTCATCTGTTAAGAAATTCTCTTTTCTAATGATGGGTTACCCATAACATCTGATTTAGCTCTCAGTGAACATAGACCTTGTAGACTCAAATTTACATTCACAGGAGTGCAGATGGTGCATTACATTTATGGGATTGTTTCTCCCTCTGCTTAGCATTTAAAATAAAAAATTTTGGAGAAATTTCCTGTTAAAAAATGCCTTGAGGTGCTAACAAGCCATTGCTTACAAATTTCATTTTTTCAATTGCAGTAGTATCCCTGTATCCACTGGATCGGTATCTGTGGTTTCATTTATCCACGGTTTGCCGAAGCCCTATATTCAACGTACAAGAGCATCTCCTTGTGAATTTTGTCCCATCCTCTTGTGGCCTTTGTCCCACCCTGTTGTATACAGGGTTCCCTTTGTGGTTTCAGGCATCCACAGCAGATCATGGAACCAATCCCCTGCAGATACAAGTGTCTTACTGTACTGTACTTTATTGACTATTGTATGTAGAACACAAACTGGTCCCTCTGCTGTACCTGTAGGGGATGAGCAATTTGTAGCAATCCAGCTTCAATACCACCATCAGTGAAGCATTTAGCAAACAAATTCAAGGAACAGCCTGCTGATACCTCTTGATTCCATTGCTTCTTAGTACCCTTATGAAATATAATTTGCATTTGACAAATAAAAAACAAAGGAATGGACTAAGGCATGCTTACACCATCAAGATTCTACAGAAGGCTGTAACAGCAGCCATGATGGGTAATCAAAATCTAAAAGAGAAGCAGAAGAAAAATCCTTAATGACAGACAACAGGTTATAAAAGGCATACATAAAATAAAATAAAATGTTGGTGATTTGTGATGTTTGTGATGCTAATGGACATTTTTAATTGCTCACAATACATAGAAGAAATATGACCATTTGAGGATGCCAAATAAAGTTACTTATGTCTCCACAACAGAATGTTTTTTGTTTCCATTATTTATTTATTTATTTATTTGATTTATATCCCGCCCATCTAGACCGAAGTCTACTCTGGGCAGCTAACAACAAGTTCATAAAACAATAACAGTATAAGATAACAACAACAACATAATATGATACAAGATGGTGAAAATGAATTAAATAATGACAGGAGGGAAGGCCTGCCTAAAGAGCCAGGTCTTGAGCTTGCTCTTAAAAACACCCAGCAAGGGAGCCAGGCAAATTTCTGGGTGGAGATTGTTCCAGAGACGAGGGGCCACTGCCGAGAAGGCCCGGTTTCTTGTTCTTTCTCTCTGGGCCTCCCTCAGTGTTAGGCCCCTCAGCTGCCCCTCCTGGCTAGAGCGAGTGATACAGGTAGATCTATGTGGGAGAAGGCATTCCGCCAGATATTGAGGTCCTAAACTGTTTAGGGCTTTATATGTCATCGTTAATACTTTGAAATCAATGTATTATATCAATCAATTTCTTTTTCTGTTATGTTTCATTCACTTGTCAGCTAAAAAACTCCCATAATTAATTCAAAATCAAGGATAGGTGCCATCCCCACAGACTACCCGCCCCCGAACTACATATAGTGATGTGAAATGAGTTGGAGGGTATGCATGAATATGTACACATGGACATATGCACAAAGAAATATATAGATGCCTTCAAACAAGCATTTGCTTGCTTGCACACTCTTTCTTCCCATTTGGGCATGTGGGAACAGAGAGGTTTTAACCTACCTGCAGTTTTTTTAGCCCCAATAAGCTTGGGACAGTAGCTACATGAATCAAACGAGGAAAGAAACATATAAGGATGAGTCTCTCTATGCACCTCCCCTTTGAAATTGTGCTCCATACACGGAGGGGGAAATTGGGCAGCTGTAGGAGTCTGCTTGGAAGGTGTCCATGAGCTGCATGTCATCCACAACCCTCTGGTTGTCCATGTAAACACTGGAAACAGAAAGGTAATAATAGTAACCTTATAACTGCAGAACTGGAAGGGAATCAAACTTCCAACCTCTGGATCCACAGCCAGATACATAAATCACTGAGCTATCCAGCAGTTCTAATGGTTGGCCAGCATTCTCTTGTGGAGCTCTGCTTCTTGACATGACCAGCAGTAGCAGATTGCTGTTAATTAAAGAAATTCTTCAGTTTCGTGATGTGCACAACTTTGTCTCATTAGATATGAATTGCACACACCTCAAAATATTTTTTAAAATTAACTGTTAAATTGTACCATTTGTATATATCAGGAATAGGTTTATGGACTGTAATTTGGCCGGGGGCAGGGAGTCGCTAAAACCCAAAATCCATCAGCCAAGAAGAAATAGTGGCTAGGAAAAGAGCCTTATGGAAAACAGTGTGCCGTGTTTCAAAGCCAATTACCATGAGCTGCATTGTTGTTATTATGTGTCATCAAGTCAAATTATGGCAACCCTAATCTGGCATCCAAGGTAAATTAGATATTTAAGGAGTGGCTTTACCAGTTCCAGATCCTCAGTGAGTTTCCATGGCCAAGTGGGGATTCAAACCCAAGTCTCCTGAGGCCTGGTCCATCACTCTATTCACAATACCTCACTGGGTATCTAATATAAGGTGCATAAACACATATACAATCTACACAGAATCTGTATTTTTACTGGTGATGTTTGTGATGCCAGTGATATATCTGTATTATAACTAATTCAAGATTTTAACACAAGACATTAAAACCTGCAAGTTGAGCTGAACAAAAATGTCTGCTCAGGAACATTCAGTTAATATGCAGAACTCACAGGAGAGGTGCATCAAGATTGTGAGAGAAGAGGCTACCTTGAAGGCTACCCCTGGCACATCATTTCTGCTATTTTACCTGTTGGGATTACGAAACCTCACCTTCTACCTGGCATATCAGATATAGTTATTATTGCTTATATAAGAGATTGTGTCTGTAGCAATCCTGGGCACATTTACTTGGAATAAGCCCCAAAAAACTCAGTAGGACTTACTGCAATTTCTCTGGCAGGTCCGCATGATCCGTGGTCTTTGGGTTTAAAATGCAGCCTGAAGCTAAATGAAGATGTACGTGGAACAACTGAGAGAATTTTGGAAACACAAGAGAAACCCGAGGTCTTAGTGCTGCCAAAACGGATATCATGCCAGGTAAGATTTACTGATCTTTGAAAATATTTTCAGTTTAGGACAGTATAAGTTAAAAAATCATTCTTATATGTTTCCTCTCCACTAATGCTCTTTCTGTATTCCATTTTCTGAAGAAAAGCAAAATACATATGTGTCTTTTTGATGGTGGCTCTGTATTTTTCTTACATACAGAAATCAAAGGAATTTAACCCATAGTTGTCATGATGGGCAATTTCTATTGAATTGTCTATCAGAGTAAATAGAACTTGGAAAGTTCTTTGTTGAATACAACTCACAGAATACTCCAGGTTGGTGGACACTGAGAGTTATAGCCCAAAAATAATAGTTAAAATTATTGTTTCATGCTGCAGTTTTCTAGAGTTGTAGTGGTCATGTTAGCTTCATACTGTGGGAGTTGCAGTCTAAAAAAAACAAACCCCAACTTTTTCAAGTTCTGGATAAAGCATGTCACTTGAGTAATAGTTACGTAACAGCTATGGCAATGTGTACTGTACATTGTAGTGTTCTTATTTTGTTGACAATTGGATACCATTGTTGCTTGATAGAACCCTGGAGAAATATTCATCCTCCTGCCAGATGATGTCCCCAGTGATTCGGTAGTAGTTGAGTTTGTAACGGCAAACAAACGGGTCAGGACTGAACCTGATGTTTGGAATCAGAAGGTCAGATGGATGAAAGCTTTAGGTAAGAGAGATGGCAAATCAGAATGTGTTGAGTCTTGTCTACTCTCATTCACAGAAGGACATGGAGTCCTCCTTCTTATCAGAAGCCAAAGCTACTTTTTACATGTTTCTTAGGTACGGGTTTGGATTGCCTCATTCTGCTTTGTTAAAATACAGGCACAAAATCTTGCCACTGATGAGATATTGGATTTATTGGCTTGTTTTGGATTGACAAAATGGCAAGTGGCAGTCTTTAAAATGTCATGGATAAGTCACAGATTGCTGTTTTCAATCAATTCTTTCTATAAAATGTGCAAGCTCATAGTTCTCTTATTACTGCTTGAAGTTTAGCAGAATGTTCTCCAGCCTCATATAGCTGAAGCCTTTTCTGGTCATTTATCTGACAATTATTTATTTTCACATCTTCAACAATTTTTCTGCTTTTGATGTTTAATAGCCACTAAATTATTTTCCACTATTCCCTTCTTGAACAATGAGCCTGCACCCATCCACCCACCAAAGCACCTGTTTTATTTAAAAGTCAGTTTCACAGTCTTATGCTAGTTTGATCCTTTTCTGCTGGAAGTGGGGGGGGGGGGGGGGAAGCAATATTTTCCTGTTTAGCCAAAAGGCCAATTCCAACTCCTCCCATTGTGGACTTCAGTTAGGAAAATAGCATCAAGGTTCAGAACGTTCTTGCCCTCAAATTACATGCAATGTTGCTTACGAAAGCAATGGTTACAAAATTGCTTGAAATCATTGTTCTGAATGAGGAACTTTTAGGCATAACAGCTTTTCTGTGTAACTTCCTTGGCTCACTTGCACTGTTTTTGTTGTGTGCCATCAAGTAACTTCCATCTTGTGGCAACCCTAATAGGGTTTTCAAGATATGTGAGATATTGGAGGAGTGGTTTACCATTGCCACACCCCAGAAAATTTTTCTTCATGAACTCTTCTGTGTGCAGGGTTTTTAAAAAACATGTGAATGACAAAGACAGAGAGCTTCCTGTCCCAACACTCTGCCCTGTTGTGAACATCTAGTGCATGTGCAGAATGAAAAGAACATTTATCACTGCTGAAACCAGAGAAAGGAAAAGTTACAGTTTTGGATTAGACCCTTCAGAATATCCCAATAGGCATGGTTAGTACCCATGCTGGCTAGGGTATTCAACGACTTCTAGTCTGGAGACAGAAAGTCATTCTAGCACACAACAGACGTCTGATTCCCTTGTTGGCTAGAAACCACAAGAAGCATATGATCTAATCAACTCATTGGTATTTAGAAGTGCCTGGTGGGGCAAAACTGTAAAGGAAAAAGTAATGAAACATATTTGACATACATATTTATTGCACAAGCTGGCTGGCTGGCTCAGGGAGTTAGAGGTTTGGGAGTTCGGTTTCCCACTGTGCCTCCTGAGAGAAGAGCCAGCCTATGTGGCCTTGGGAAAGCTGCACAGTCCCAGGGTGCTCCCAGAAGAAGGGAACTTCTGTGTATTTTTTACCTAGGAAACCCTGGAAGGAATCCCCATGAATCAAAATTCACTTGACAGCACATTATTATTATTTTATTTGTTGCACAGATACAGCTTTTCTTACGGCAATACATGATAGATTTTGCTAGTTGCATATTAAATGTAACATCTGATTTCTTCAAAGAGTCTTGTGGCACCTTTAAGGCAAATGATGATGTCAGTTTTCTTGAGATGGACTTTTGTGGATATAGCCTGTTTCTTCAGAGGCATGGAGTACATCCAGACACATGGAGTATTCAAGCTACAGGTTTATATGTACACTGATTAGGATTATGGGGGTAAGCCTGAATGAAATGCGGGACAGCAGATGATATTAACACTGGTCTTAAACTTCCAAAGGGCTAGTTAACATAGCATACTGACAAGAGTGGAAACAAATAGAAATACTGTGAAAGCAACAATTTCTACTTCCAAGGGAGTGTCTGCTTTATCTGAAGCCAGAAGCACATTGTTTTGTATCACAGTTTTGTTTGAAAAAAATCATTTAAATCGAATAGATAAACCTGATGAGATGAGCAAATTAATATATGTCATAAGATATATTTTAAAAAGCCCTTGTCTTTGTTCAAGCCAACAGAGGTAACAGCTGGCTTTCTTGAAACATCATTGTTCAGCTGTTCAGAATCTGTCTCTGAGGTTTTTTGTTTTTTGTTTTTGTTCAAGCATAGTTAACCTGAAGATAAAGGCAGAATGTCCAGGGAGAGTGAAATATTCTCCGGCTGGTTTCTCAATATTACTGTTTCTAATGTCAGTTTTGAGTTCATTTATTCTTTTTCAAAGAAATTGGCCTTGTTTGTCCTGTGCAAAACACTGTGCGGCAGTGAAGGCAACCACACTGGAAGACGAGCAGGGATATGAACCTTTGATGTTGTTGTGAATTACATTCTTAGGTTCTTTACAAGTGTTTCCAATGTAAACACCAGAACAAACTTGACATCTGGATCTAAAATAGGATCTGGTTTCTACATGAGCATCTCTCTTACAATGTTTGTTGTTGCTGGTGAATAATCTTTTCAGGTTGGGTAGTTGTCTGTATGCTGGTAGAAGTCTCCTACCCAGAGGGGCAAGGTAAGTGTTATTGTCTAAGTGCTCACACCAAAGAAAATTCATTAGTCTTAAAGGTGCCAAAATACTCTGCTGTTTTTGCTACAACTGACCAACATGACTACCTCCTTGGAAATATGATATGCATTAGATGGCTAAGGATTAAAAGAAAAGTCTGTTTATTTGAATCAGATATCTTCAGAAAGCTCACAAGTTGATCATGAATACAATAACCCTTTTGTCTTGTTTGGTCCTACCATCTGGTATTCTGGTAATCAAGCATAATAGTAAATAATCCAAATAAATGAGTCATTGTCAAGGAAACTAGTGGCATCTCCCCAAATTAATTAAATTTGAGAAAATACCTTTTGCCCTCTTAAGTGTAGTTAATGTTTATGTGTGTACCAAATTACACATTCTACTTTGGATCACCTTCAGCTAAATAGCAAAATATCAACTTGCCTTTAAACTGTTTTACTTCCAGCATAAATCAAAATGTTGTGAGGGTTGACTTTTAAGTAAAACAGGTGTTCTTCTACCAGACTGATAAGACCAGTTAAAAGTTAAGGAATTGGATGCATATTTAGCACACAAATCATTAAAAAGCAGGTTACTGTCTTATTTTTTGTTTTGTGTATTATGAAGTTCCCTACCTACATGCTATTGGTGTATAATAGTCAAGTGGGTGAAGCCCAAGGCCATATTAATTTGGATAATTCAACTGTCTCCTGCATATAAAATTGTGTATATTGTATGTGATGTGTAGGAGGATGTTGGAGGTGATGTTTCCCTCATTCCTGCTCCTTTTCTCTCTTCTCTGCCTTTTTGTTTGGTTTCATCAGATTTTCCTTCTGGCTTTGTAAATGTAAATGTCTACTGTGAAGGAGTAATTAAAGCTACAACGCAGATTGAATACTACACAATGGTTGAAGAGATGGAAAGCTTGCTTCAGAAAGTGGCTGATCCCATAGCCTTTACTTGTCAGGTAAGCTGATGTTCATCTTCATTCAATAAGATGGGAGAGGAAAAGATATGTGGACAGGAAATAAGAGAATATGCATTTTTTCAAATCCTGTATTTGATCTATTCAAAGATCTTTCTATAGAGCTTTTCATTTTTTAAAAAATCC
Source organism: Intellagama lesueurii (assembly GCA_037013535.1). NCBI lineage: Eukaryota > Metazoa > Chordata > Lepidosauria > Squamata > Agamidae > Intellagama > Intellagama lesueurii. The sequence continues at coordinate 177,415,232 of JBAJHW010000005.1, read as the reverse complement.
CAAAGTGGTTCATAATTTTCTTTACAAAATCACAATACAGTAAAACAAATAAATGATAACAAAAATGACAACTCAATAAAATATTTTGTTGAATGCAAGATTGATAATCAAGAAAATCCCTTTGAAAACATAAATCTTCAGTTCCTGTCAGAAACAATTCATAGATGGAGCCCATCTGGTCTCATTTCATGTATTGGGCACTGTGACGTGCCCCGGCGTGTCCCCAGATTATTTCGCTAGCCTGAGGCCCACGACACGTTCCCTCCTTTACACTGCCACCAGTTGATCTCTGTCAACAATGTTCAATTAGAAAGATTGAGGTCCATGCTGAGTGTAAAGTTTAACAAAAACAGGTTTATTGGATACAGTTCACTTAAACAGGTTCTTCACAGACTTTAAAGTATTCAGTAGTTTAGTAATAACTTGTTTTACTCTTAACCCTCTATAAGTTCCACACTCTTAACTCCCACAGACTAACTGACTTTTCACTTCAGACTCTCATCTCTGACTCAGACTGACTGACTGACTAAACTCTTCTTCCCTGCCTCACCTCTCCCTTCTAGTTTCTCTGGCTCCACCTCCCAACAGCTCTCATTGGTGTACGCAAATAACCTTATACATGAGCCAAAGCAGGGTGATCGCTACAGGCACCACAACAGAGAAGGCCGTGCTCTACACTGCAACCAAAATAAAGCCTCTAAGGCTGAAGTATAATAAAAAGAGTCTCTCCTTCAGGCTGAACATATGAAGGAGGTCAACACAAATGAAATTGTATATATATATTACATATTATAATATTCATATATATTAGCCGCTGAGAGTAGATTCGTTTGAATCTAGATGGGCGGAGTAAAAGCTGAATAAATAAATAATAAAATAAATATTGGTTAAATAACAAGTAGGAATAGATTAAATAACCTCCATGGAAATGCAGAATGATGGAATACAGGAAGCAGTATTATATGAAATCAGACCAAAATATGATGTATGGTGGTTTCAAGAGTTAAAAATCCATAGTTCTCCTAATTCAACTGTGAAGGAAGATTACAATAAGCCATCATCTGATGAATGGATATCAAATGCAGCCTTGATGGAAAATGCAGCAATAAAAAAAAATATCTGTATGCGACAAGTTGTGAAAGAGGACTCTGATTGTTTATTTATTCGTATTATCTTGTTTTGTTTTTCCTTTAAATGCAAGGTGGCATTCATTTCTCTCTCTTTTTTTCCTCCTTCTCAGCCCTGTTTGATAGGTTAGTTTGGGAAAGAGCCGCTGGCAGAAGGCCATCCAGTAACTTTTGTGGCTGAGGGCCTTTCTGTTTGTGATGCTGAATGCATCACTGCTGATTGTGTGTGGGTGTGGGTGTTTAGCACAGGGGTCAGTAGATGAAATGAAGTATCGATTCATATGGGTATGACTCACACTCATGGGAGAATGAAATATTTTACCATTTGCATCCAAACTTCCATCCTTCAGGAACCTTTTTAGTTCAACTTGATAGAGTCCCAAATAGGTACAGAAAAAAAATTCATTAGGTCCAAATTTTTCAACACTAGTTTCCATTTCAAATTTCCTGAGACGTGTTGTGAGAGGAAGTATGCTTTCTCCAAAATCAGGACATTTGGGAGACTTGTGGTGCACTTCAGAGAAGCAAAATATACCCATAATTATGTGTGCATAGTGAGCAAAAATATATGCAGCTGAAAAATACATGATTTTCAGTGGGAAGAAATGATTTATTCCATGGGAAAATGTGTACAGAAATACTTCTAAAAATATGAAAAAATAGGCACAAATTACCATGAGAAACTAAAAACAAAGCCTTGCAGTGTAATGTAAACCAAGGATAGAACAGGAATGCAGGCAGGATTTGGAGGAATTGAAGAAAATATAGATGGAGAAATTTCCACACCTCTCACCCTTAAAATGAAATACAGGTGAAGTACAGGCTATTATACACCCTAGGAAACCAATTATTTCAGCCTAGAAAGAAAAAAAATATCCACAGTCTCAGGATACTGTGATATTCCAGCAGCCACAGGAAAATTACTTTCTTTCCACCAATGTTTAGTGATGTTTTAAGTGGAATTATGCAAATGTTATGCAAAACCTGTAGTCTCCACTTTGTAGAAAGTCAAGTGAGGTGTCATCGTTGCTGAGTAATTCCACAGTATTTTTCCATGGTTGCTTGAAAGGACTTTCTGTGGAAGAGTAGAATATCCCTTCTTTAATGATAATTGGGGGCATCCAAATGAAAAACTCTCAGAGTAATGGGTGACTTCAGTTACCCTTGAACAGGCTGGATAAATGCATGTTCTTGTCAAAACAAAGTCAATGTTCTGGATTAACTAAATGAGCTAGAACAACTGGTCACTGAACTCACTTAGAAAGGAAGCAGACCTGCACTTGATTTGGAGTGGTGCAGAAGCTTAAATATGGTTGCTTTAGCTGTAACGATCACAGCATTATCAAGTTAAATGATCAATCGCCTACAAAATTCAAATCAGTTTCACTTTGCTGCAATTTTTTTTTAAAAAAGGGGATTGGTAAAGAGGAAATTGAAAGGAAAAGTTAAGAGGTTTAATGCTTTCTTAAGTCTTGGCTGTTTGTTTTAACCCTCTACCATGGCTGATGTACAGAACAATACCTAGCTAAACACACTTTAGCTTTGATCCCAACCACATTTTGCTGTGGTCCAACCTATTTTATTAAGATCTGAAAACCTCTAGCATCCAACCAAGGAATATGTTCTAACAGGGATCAGCATAGGCAAAGTTTGGTGTCCATGAAATTTCCTCATGGGATGTCAAGTATCTTTTGTTCTCTTCAGTTTTTAGCAATAAATAGTTATGTTGATTAGTTTCATAATTTTGTTCTTGATCAATAGGTTTCAGATCTGACCACTTTCAGAATATACTTCTTTGCTATGAATCACATTTGTGTAGCATCTGAATCACATTCATGTAGCATCATTTCACAGTAAATATCCTAGAATAAACACACTGATATCTTATGAGAAATTCAACATCCAGTAGCAAAGCAAAGCAAAAAAGCAAAGCTTGCTGCTTATATACTGCCCCATAATGCTTAAAGCACTCTCTGGGAAGTTTACAAGTTAATTATGCAGGCTACACATTGCCCCATCTTCCAGCGAGCTGGGTACTCATTTTACCGACCTTGGAAGGATAAAAGGCTGAGTCAACCTTGAGCTGGCTACCTGGAATTGAACCCCAGGTGGTGAGCACAGTTTTGGCTGCCGTACGTTTAACTACTGCACCACGTGGTCTTATATTTCCTGGTAAGCATCACATACAAATATTTATCATCTGAGATAACAGTCCAAACACATGTACTTCTGGAAGATTCTTATATACAAAGAGAAAATAGTGGGCCATGAAAACTGGCTGGCCCATTTTGTTTTATGAATTCCCTCTTCTGCAACTCATGAATTGGGAACTAAGGAGATCCTGGATTCATAAATCTCATGTTCTAATCAGACTTTAGGGCTGAGTGACAATTTTGTATTAAATTGGTAATTCTTTCTATGCTAAATGTAAAGATGGTTATTTAATCTATAACTTTATTGTTGTTGTTGTTGTTGTTGTCACATGCCATCAAGTCACCTCCAATTTATCGGTGACTCTATGAATGTCCTCAACAGCCCTGCTCAGCTCTTGTAAACTCAACTCAGTGGTTCCTTTATGAATCATAGAATTCATAGAATTGTGGAGTTGGAAGGGGCCTATAAGGCCATCATCCAACCCCCTGCTCAATGCAGGAATATATCAAAGTATATCTGAGAGATGGTTGTTCAGTTTTCTCTTGAATACCTCCAGTGTTGGAGTGCTCATCACCTCCTGAGGAAATTGGTTCTATTGTCATACTGCTCTAACAGTTAGGAAGCTTTTTCCAATATTCAACTAAATATCACGGAGGCAACCCATCTCATATTTGGTCTTCTTCTTTTCCTGCTGCCTTCAACCTTTCCTAGCATTATTGTTTTTTGCAGTGAGTCTTGTCTTCTCATGGTGTGCCCAAAGTATAACAGCTTCAGTTTCAGCATTTTTGTTTCCAAAGAAAGTTCAGACTTACTTTGATCTGGGACCCATTTGTTCTTCTCTCTGGCAGTCCGGGGTATCAACAAAGCTCTCCTCCACTGCCATATTTCAAATGAATCAAATTTACTCCTGTCAGCTTTCTTCAATGTCCAGATTTCACACTTACAAGTCTGCAGTCAAGCTATTTTGACTCAGCAACTGGCTGTCCCTATTCCCACAGCTTGGATGTTTTGGCTGGTATAAATGGGAAATAATTTTGTTTCAATTCGTTTTTAAATTTATTCCCAGAATTCACCTTTTTGCCTATTTAGCTCAAAAAGGACTTTAAGTTTTAGAAAAAGTGAATTAGGAAAAAAAGCAAAACTGTCAGTTTTTTGGCATCCCTATCAATTTCCTAAAAATCATTGCTGCATTTTCAGTAACTGAATGATGAGGAGAGCTTAGAAATAGTTCTTATTCTTTGGATTATAACTCCCAGTATATCCAGCCAGCCCCAGGAATTTCAGCCCTACTTCTCTGAGTCACTTGCCACTGAAAGTAACATTCCAGTAAGGAGATGCTTCCAGATTGTTTATAGTAATGTTGCCACAATAGAAAATCCATTATCATCAGGCAGTTCCGATATTCACGTGTCCCCAGATAGCATCAGTAATGAATGGCACAATTAATCAAGTAAATCTATTAAGGTTTTTGGTGAGATGCATTTACTTACATTGCATTTTATATGTGTATCATGTGCAGTTGTTTGAACTTTTACGAGGGTTATATATGTCCATACAGATAGATGTTTTATTCTGTATATTTCAGGACTGTAACTATGGTAAACAAGAGATGACATGGCTTCTGCCGTGCAAACACCGACGTCATTTAATGGGGAAAGAAAAGCTACTGTAGGACCTGAAATATAATTTGTCCTACAGTGGCCAGTCTGAGTCCACTTGACACGTCTATATCATAATAGCAAAGCAAGAACAAAAATAATAGCTGTGTTTGTTATTCAGACAGTCTCATTTTCCTGTGACAAATCCACCATGTCTGCTGCCTAAGGCATTTCTACCATAACAAAAGGACTAATAAAAGATGATGCATTACATCATTAGCGCTTCATTAAGGGCAGTGGTAAATTCCTTCCAAATACATATTTTTAAGGGTGTTATTGTTCTGCTGAAGGTGCTTCGATACAAAGCAAGACCAAGATGGAACCCTCAGAAATATGCTCACCTCTTCATATCCTTATTGAATTAATTATTTAAAAATCCCTGAGCCAGGTGACAAAAGGTGAGCTTTCTGTGAATTTGAGAAGAATATCTCAAGTTTTTAAAAATGAAGTAGTCATGCCTCCAATTGTAATTATCTAGCCCACCAGAATACAAATTTCTGAGGGCATGGCAGCCCCACAAAATACATCATTTCACATTTCAAGGTCTGGATTAGAGATGGGCACGCGCCTCGGTTTGGAGGTTTGTGCCGCTTCATTGGCACGGCACCACAGGTGCCATGCGTTTCCTTTCCCCACCCCCAGCCAGCTTCCTCACTCACCAGCCAAAGTGCACTGGTGAGAGGGAGAGTCAGGTGGGGGTGGGGGAAGGGAACATGGTGGCAACCTATGGTGCCATGCCAACACAAACCTCTGAACCGAGTTCATGCCCATCTCTTGTCTGGATTCAATCTACTGCATCAACAGTTAATAGGATTGGGTATGACATGATGTGAAAGACTTCCCCCGCAGACACTGGAGAGCTAACAGAACTTGGAAGAGCTACTTTTTGGACTACCACTGTCCATGGTGGCTGAAGAATGCTAGGACATGTAGATTATTATTTTTTTGGCTAAGCTCTGTTGAGGAGTAGCACAGAAGTCATTACAACTATAAAAATCCATTAAATTCTCTGAAAAATATTTCAGTCAGACTTCTAAATGCTATCATGATGGTTTATCATTTTAAAATACTAAAGCTAACAAATGTCCATCACCACCAAACAGAAAAGAGTTATCCAGGCCAACTGAGAGTTTCTTTAGGAAATGGTGGAATCAGCATGGATTTTCTTCACCTTCTCACTTCAGTATTACTTATACAATGCTTGAAAGCTTTTGAGTGGTCAAAGCACTTTGCATGCATTATGTGTACAGCATACATTTCTGAGGTTCTGGAGAACCTCGCAGGTATTGGCTGAAATGGCCAACTGACAGTCCATGAAAAGTTAAATAATAATAATTGCATTAATCTTGGAAGTGACACAGGACTGTTTGTTGTTTCTGGTGCTTTAGGTTAAAAATAATTGTCCTTTTGGAAAATGCTATAGTATGAAAGTGAAAGGTTTACCCTTTTTATTCTCTCCTTACTATGCAGGCTTCCAAGTTTTCATCAACAGACAAAATAGACAGCATTCTCACATTTTTATTGAACATTCCAGTCATTTCTCATGACTTCAGCCATATTCCGAATAAAGTCCTGGATCATCACTGCCAAAGAGGTGGGTATCCTATAATGTCCTTTCTACCAGTTGGTTGCCAAAAAAAAAAATTCAGCATACATATTACAAGTGAATTCATTTTCTTGAAGGCCAACATGAGTGTAGCCGAAATGGCATCATTCACACAAAGTCCAAAAACTGCACAAGTACCAAAAGGGTGAAGGGAAAACTGTGGGGAAGGGCCTCACAAAAGAGAGAGAACTGAGTACTGTCACTTGCCATGGAGTGCTCAATATATTGGTGTGGCTAAAAATTGTGAACTGGATATGGTGGATTATGGAATGGAACAGTGTATCCTTTAAAGCAGTGTTCCCAACCTTGGCCAGCATAGCTAATGGTGAAGGTTTCTGAAAGCTTTAGTCCAAGAACATCTGAGGGGACAAGGTTGGGAAACACTGTTTTAAATGGGCATGGCTAACTGAGGCAGCAACATAAACCATCCCAAAGAAAAGGAAATGCAAGAAAGCAAAGTGGCTGTCCAACGAGGCCTTACAAATAGCAGAGAAGAGAAGGGAAACAAAATGCAAGGGAGATAGGGAAAGTTACAGAAAATGGAATGCAGACTTCCAAAGAATAGCAAGGAGAGACAAGAGGGCCTTCTTAAATGAACAGTGCAAAGGTATAGAGGAAAATAATAGAAAGGGGAAAACCAGTGATCTGTTAAAGAAAATTGGAGATATTAAAGGAACATTTTGTGCAAAGATGGACATGATAAAGGACAAAAATTGTAGGGGCCTAACAGAAGCAGAAGACATCAAGAAGAGGTGGCAAGAATACACAGAGGAATTATACCAGAAAGATCTGGATATCCCGGACAGCCCAGATAGTGTGGTTGCTGACCTTGAGCCAGACATCCTGGAGAGTGAAGTCAAGTGGGCCTTAGAAAGCATGGCTAACAACAAGGCCAGTGGAGGTGATGGCATTCCAGTTGAACTACTTAAAATCTTAAAAGATGATGCTGTTAAGGTGCTACACTCAATATGCCAGCAAGTTTGGAAAACTCAGCAGTGGCCAGAAGATTGGAAAAGATCAGTCTACATCCCAATCCCAAAGATGGGCAGTGCCAAAGAATGCTCCAACTACCGTACAATTGCACTCATTTCACACGCTAGCAAGGTTATGCTCAAAATCCTCCAAGGTAGGCTTCAGCAATATCTGGACTGAAAACTCCCAGAAGTACAAGCTGGATTTCGAAGGGGCAGAGGAACTAGAGACCAAATTGCTAACATGTGCTGGATTATGGAGAAAGCCAGAGAGTTCCAGAAAAACATCTACTTCTGCTTCATTGACTACGCAAAAGCCTTTGACTGTGTGGACCACAGCAAACTATGGCAAGTTCTTAAAGAAATGGGAGTGCCTGACCACCTTATCTATCTCCTGAGAAACCTATACGTGGGACAGGAAGCAACAGTTAGAACTGGATATGGAACAACTGATTGGTTCAAAATTGGGAAAGGAGTACGACAAGGCTGTATATTGTCCCCCTGCTTATTTAACTTATATGCAGAATACATCATGTGAAAGGCTGGACTGGAGGAATCCCAAGCCGGAATTAAGATTGCCGGAAGAAATATCAACAACCTCAGATATGCAGATGATACCACTCTGATGGCAGAAAGTGAGGAGGAATTAAAGAACCTCTTAATGAGGGTGAAAGAGGAGAGCGCAAAAAATGGTCTGAAGCTCAACATCAAAAAAAAACTAAGATCATGGCCACTGGTCCCATCACCTCCTGGCAAATAGAAGGGGAAGATATGGAGGCAGTGACAGATTTTACTCTCTTGGGCTCCATGATCACTGCAGATGGTGACAGCAGCCACGAAATTAAAAGACACCTGCTTCTTGGGAGGAAAGCGATGACAAACCTAGGCAGCATCTTAAAAAGCAGAGACATCACCTTGCCGACAAAGGTCCGCATAATCAAAGCTATGGTTTTTCCAGTAGCACTGTATGGATGTGAGAGCTGGACCATAAAGAAAGCTGACCGCCGAAGAATTGATGCTTTTGAATTGTGGTGCTGGAGGAGACTCTTGAGAGTCCCCTGGACTGCAAGGAGAACAAAGGGGACAACAGAGGACGAGATGGTTGGACAGTGTCATTGAAGCTACCAACATGAATTTGACCCAACTCCAGGAGGCAGTGGAAGACATGGTGTGCTCTGGTCCATGGGGTCACGAAGAGTCAGACACGACTTAACGACTTAACAACAACAACACAACTCATTGTTTAGAAGCTAGCATGTGACATTGTGTTGCAGTTGTTAAGTACAAAAATATTTAGTTTCTGAAAAATTAAGGAAATAATGGTACTCAAACATACCCTATAAGAGCTTAAGAAAGTCTGCCCGTTTTTGGCAATCTGTCCATATGAGTGCTCTTTATACTCATGGCCTTTGGGAAGGAGCAGGATGGCTAGATGTCTCTGTAGGAACAATGCATGTGTCTTCTAATAAAAATAATGGCCAGGTTCTTTGCCATGATTTGGATATATGTGCCCCTTCATAATGTTATTCGTAAATGTGATGAGGAGGCTGAGATTTTAAAAATTCCAATATGGGGGAAAATTCATCCATCTCTAACTCCTAGTATACTTAAATAAATGCTGCTCAATGTTAGCACATGTCCAGTATAAACTCTGAATGTTGAATGCTGAAAATTTAAATGCAGAATCAACAACAGAGAGGTTTTGAGAAAGATTTATAGCTGCACATTCATTTCAGCTGCACAGAAATTTGCTGTAGATTTAGAGGGTAGGTTCCTTTCTGGTTCCAGTAACTATCTCCTGTGGAATGCAAAGGAACTGAATTAGTAAAGGTAAGGAAAAGCACTAGATATTTGGGGCGGGGGGGGGGAGGAACGACTTCAGATGCCAAACCTTGCAAACGTTTCTCTCTCTTTTTGGACTGTTAGATCCTCCCAACCAGCTTGGGGGGCGAAGAGAGTGTGATATGTGACACAAAAGAAGGTGTTTTTCTAAGCTTCAGTTTCTCAGCTCGTTTCTTATTTAGATCGTTTGGATTCTAAAGGATTGCAGCATGCAAACACTATGTGCTGTTGTGAGCCATGTTTTTACTGAGCTAATTGCTGCACACGCATTCACATTCTCTCTGCTGATGCTGAAGATGTAGGTTTACAAGGTCAAGAGTAGTAATTATCTGTAATTATGGTGGGCTTTGAAAAAAGGGGGTGGAGCAATAAAAGCTGTCCATTCAACAAAATTATAATAGCGGGAAAATGTGCATTCTCCTTAATAAGTAAAATACATGTGTTGGTTCTGAACCGATAAAAAAAGGGAGAGAGCTTTATTTGTTTTTGTTTCTTTGAAAGCGATGAGCTCTTGTAGAATATTTAGAAAAATCTTTGTAGAACTGGCTACTGAGGTGTGATATAGTGAAGTCTGCTATTTATATATCACAATATCTAGCCAGCTTTAAACACATTTGATTTCAAGGAAAACAATAAAAACATCTCTTCAAGGGTGAGCAGCCTGATGCCTTTAGATGTGGTGGACATACGATTCGGCCAACATGGCCAATGATCAGGAATTGTAGGGAGTTGTAGTCGATTTGGAGGGCACAGATTGCCTCCTCCAACCTCTTCCTCTGAAAGCAATAAAAACCATGCTGCTTATATACCTCTCCATAGCGCTTAAAGCACTTTCTGGGCGGTTTACAATTTAATTATGCAGGCTACACTCCCACCCACCCACCCCAGCCAGCAAGCTGGGTACTCAGTTTACCAACCTCAGAAGGATGGAAGGCTGAGTGAACCTCAAGCTGGCTGCCTGGGATTGAACCCAAGTTGTGAGCAGAGTTTTGACTGCAGGACAGCAGTTTAACCACTGTGCCGTGAAGCAATGGAAACTTGAAAGGCTCACCATTCCCTGCTTTGCCCTTGCCTCATTTTGTCACATACTGCTTGTCTGCAGGGTTGCACCAGTGTCCTGACAATTTGTCTCAGGCAACTGGACTTCCCTTCTGCGAGTATTTTCTTTCCTCACTCATTTTGATGGAGGGAGGAAATCTCTGTATGCATTGTCTGTATGCTTGGGGATTCTGGCTGTAGCTTTTGAAGCACAGCAGACTTCCATAGAGGACATGGAGCATAGTCACATCAATTTCAGCTCATGACAGGTTTGCAAACTGCCGTGCAGTGACCTGTCCTTGTCTTATAATGAAAAGGGACTGATGTTTGCTGTTAAATCCTTCTTTTGCAAGCCTTACTCTGATGGACCCTTGATTTTTTGCTGCCTTGGGCAACAGAAGAACTGGTAGCTGTGCATTCTTTGCTACACTTCTAGCAGATGATGAGCAATAGGTGGTCTTGAATCTAGCCCCCACTTTTTTCACCCATTCCAATAAAGATCACTGTGGATCAAGTAGGCAGATCAGGTGCCAATTGGCACATGCACATTACTCTTGCCAAGTCACAGGGACATGCACAGTAAGTGAGATTGGTGGATATTAAGTACTTCTGGCTGGGAGATGAGTAACCAAGTTAAGTCTCACTACATACAATTACGCATGGCTGTACTTTTGTCCTTTCTGGCATACCATGCATGCTGCTGGTGTACTATTTTCTCGGTTCTATGGGGCTATATTTTAAAATGACCACTGCAGATTTTGCTCAGATTTGAGGTGATAAATCGGGTGACAAAAGCAAGAATAACAATAACACAAACACAGGCTCAAATGGATATTACACAAATATATGTCCTCCTGAGTTCCACACACAGATAAGGTGCCAGAGCAGCTTCCAGAAAAGTCATACAAAGTCTCTTCAATGAAAAAAAAAAAAAAAGGAAAACTCAGAGCCTTCTTCTGTAAAATGATCCAAGGCATAAAGATGGTTGGCTCAAAAGGAAAAACTCTAATGCCTTAAAATAAAATACAGAGATCAGCAGAGATAACACAATGCCACTTCATTCTGTCCACTGCCCCTCCTGTACAAATGCATTGGCATTCTGCCACTTAATGCAAGGGGATGAGAACCCAATTCCTGCTCCCAGGGGAACAAAGATCCCTTTGTCTTTCTCTCTCCATCTCTGAACTGCACCTTAACAAGCAGAGCCTCTTCCTAGGGACCCATCACCCACCCACTCAACTAAACCAAATAGTCTATACGGATAACACGGGCACTGGATGGATGGATGGATGGATGAACTAATGCAGTTTGACCCTTTTTTTGCTTTGCATCCAGCAGATCAGTGCTGCATTGGAGGGTGGGGGGGGGTTTGTTTCTTTCTTTCTTTCTTTCTTTCTTTCTTTCTTTCTTTCTTTCTTTCTTTCTTTCTTTCTTTCTTTCTTTCTTTCTTTATCTCACTTCTCTACCACCCCATTAGTCTGGGCAGTTCACAACATACAATAAAATCATATCATAAAAACACCATGTAATAAATAAATAGAAATACCCAGATTAAAACCCATTGAGGGGGCCAGGCAGATTTCAGGTGGGAGACTGTTCCATAGTTGCGGGGCGACCACTGAGAAGGCCCAGTTTCTGGTAGTCACTTTTCAGGCCTCTCTCAGGTTCAGAACTCTCAACCACCCTGCCTGCGACAATCTTACTGAATGGGCAGATCTAATCTGAAGGAGATTCTCTGCCAGATATCGAGGTCCTAAACTGTTTAGGGCCTTATAGGTTAGCACCATCACCTTGAAGCTGGTACGGAAGCAAACAGGTAACCAGTGTAAGGTGGCCAAGGTGGGGGAGATGTGTTGGCATTTCCTGACCCCACTCAGCAACCTGGCTGCTGAGTTCTGGACCTGTTGAAGTCTCCGTAACAGCCCCAAGGGCAGTCCCATGTAGAGAACATTGCAGTACTCTAATCTCGAGACTACCAATGCATGAACTAGCGTGGTGAGACACCCACTGTCGAGGTAGGGCCACAGGTGGGCAATCCTCAACATGTGTAGATTACTCAACAGAATATACATAGGAGAGTTTACAAATAATAATAAAAAACAACCAATGAAATCACAAATTTTACTTACTTCTCACTTAAAATATAAGATGCTCTATGCTTTCTCTCTCTCTTTAGTTTGTTGTCAACTATAATTACTTAAATATTCAGTTTTAAAAAGAAGAAAAAGTTAAATCAACCTGTTAAGAAAATATTAAAATGTTGAGAGACAGCAATAAAAGTTTAAACAGAAAAGCCAAAACTCACAGTAAAATTCAGTAAGTGAACACCTGCTAGAAAAGAATTATCATTATGCAGTATTGAAATGCTACTAGTGAGTACAGTAGGACCCCCTTATCAGCGGGATTGGTATCTGCAGTTTCACTGTCCGTGGTCTGAAAATATGACAAATATTAAAAGAAAAAATCCCACAAAAACATATTTTCATGATATATTTATCAGAACTGGCCACTAGAGGGAGCCAGAGATCATGCTATGCATAGGATTTGCTATAGAAATATGTAGTTCTATGGTGTGTTTACCAAAACTGGCCACTAGAGGGAAACAGAAACCATGCTATAGGGTTCGCTGCTATCCATGGTTTTCAGCATACTGTTGAACCTTGACTGACTGACTGTAAGAGCCAGGGACCTTATTGAACTGAATTGCTCAAGCAACAGACCACTGCACAAGTAGTTTGACATTTTTGCCACTTGCATAGGGAGGCATCCAGAGCCTTGTTGTGTGCAAACTTAAGTCAGGTAAGTTTAAAGGCAATGATTGCTTGCATAATGACACTGCTTGTAAAAGGACACTGCTTGTGCAAGTGAGGCAATCCTGTGTTAACTGTGCAGGCTAGGCTTTACAATCTGCTAGTGTTCAGTAGGGACACGGCCATGTGGTTCACTTTGTCCCATGCTTTTATTTTAAATTGTGCTTTTGGACGTAGTTTGATTTCACCGAGGGTCCCTTTAGAGGGTCCCTTTAGGCACTCATGTTTGATTTCGGAAGGCCATTTAGAAGTTTTAAAAACAAAAGATAGCACACCTCATCTTACAAATCTGTCCTTCCTATTGGGGTTGCATTGTGTAATTGTCCTTTGCCTTAAAGAAAGAAAAAAAAGATGCTAAGCTCCATTATCATTGCTCTAGCTGCTAACGATAAGTGCTGTGTGTCAAACAATTGATTTCAAGTCACCTATTTTACAACCATCCCAAATAGCAAATTAAAGTAAGCTCTTGACCTGCTATTTTGCAAAGTGCTTAACAACCACATCCCCAAATGTACAGTAATGATTAAAGTAAACGTGAATGGTCCAGCTGCTGAACAATCCAATATTCTTCATACATTTTAGCTGCAGTTGTAATTCTGTGCTGCAAATTATTATGGCCAATTACTGCAAGGTATCTCTTTTAGAAATGTTGTATTGAGAAGGCAACAAAGGACGGATGTGCATTTAAAACACATGGATTACAAAGAGCTATGGAGCTTTGCCCACAATGTACAGTATGTGATTTATTATGACTATTTCAGTGGTAGAATCTCTTATTATGCATCAGCTGTATTAGTTTTCATGAAATTCTATTATTCCCCTGTACACAGTTGGTACCTGTAAAGAATGGTTGCTAATTAAAAAAGCTGGCACATTAAAGGAATAGCAATGTAGCATGACATGGGCCTCCCCCCGGTCATGAGATCTAGTATTGTGTTTCCTTGCTCTCCAGTTTGGTTCTCTAATTGATTTTAATAGACCGTGTCATCCCCTTGCCACCATGAGGCAGCAGTGCCTGGAAAAACTTTTATTAAGAATGTTCAACCCCCCAAATGTAGTGTGTGTGGGGGGGAGGGGTTAACTCACATGACACCAATAGCGAGAATGTCCATCACCAAAAAGAGTGTGGACAGAAGAAGATGTTGATTTATATTGCATATGCTAGTTTATAAGTTTTATAAAACAGTTTTTTTTTTATTTAAGCATAATTACAGTGCATCTCACTTGAGTGGGGAAGAGAATAACCAGTGACCTCTTTGCTGACTGAAGCTGCTGTCCAGGAGCTAATAATATATGGGCAATTTCTAGGTAGCTGGTCCTCCTCCTTCTGGTTCCTAATCTGAATTGGAAACTCCATCAAATGGAGGAAACTTTCAAAAGAATGATCATCCTTTGTGGTCCTTCAGATGGAGTACTGTCCTTCATAATACAGGAGGTAGGGCCACTCTAACCCACAAACCCTCAATAGCTACTAAGAGGGCTGTCTCCAGAGTGGTCCACACCCCACAGGTATTACAGGCCACCTCTCCAAATAGTCTGTGATTCTTTTGTGATGAGTAAGTCCCCTCGTTGTGGAAGTACAAGGGACAGCAGATGTCAGCTAACTATATTTATGTATTGGTTGTTCTGCAGTAATCCCTATCCATTTAGGTCCCATCACCAAAAAAAATATCTAGGTACAGGTCTAGATGTCAGGATGAGGGCTAGGGTGAAACACAGGTCCTTACACCATTTTTTTTTCAGCCTGGTGCCCTCCAGATATATCAGAATCTAACTTGTATGGTTTATAGGTAAAAACAACAAAAATCGTACTAAAAATAAAAGAACAATACTTATACATGGCATCAAAATACAGAGATTGTGGTTGGTTAATTGGTATGGGAGAAGTGGCATCCCATAAAGCAGTTGTGGGCAGCCATGAACCATTGGCCACACATATTCCCCATATCTCCCCCCAGAACTACCCTGCCATTTTGGCTAAAAGCCATTAAAACAAAACACAAAGAACCCAGGATTAAAATGGGCCCCAGCCCTATTGAAGTTGCTCACCTCCGCTGTAAAGGAATGACAACTGGAATGTTACTGAGACTGAGCAAAAGAGAAAGACTGGCTGTTCTGAAACCTTTTAAAACTGTATGATATCTTTTGGTTTTTATGTATCTGTTACGTCTGTATCCTTGCCCTTCAGCAAGATGCATAGTAGACTTTCCTGTGTAGTACTAACAATAACCCTATGAGGCATGGTAAAAATGATGAGTCCAGTGCGCTTTATGGTGAAGTGGATATTTGAACCTTAGTTTCACAAGTGTGTGGTCCATCATTCCACATGGATCTTTCACCTCTGCACTACCTTTGCCCAGCTGTTAACATAATAACATGGAGCACTGACTTTAAAATATGGTATGTCTCTCTCTCTGTGTGTGTGTCTTTTCCCCCACAATATAGATTTGCAAGTGAAAGAGCTTCCCACTCTTCTCCACTGTGCAGCAAAATTTGGATTAAAGAAGCTTGCTTCCCTTCTACTCCAGTGCCCTGAGGCAGCTTGGGCTTGCAATATAATCAACAAATATGGAGAAAACCCAGGACATCTTGCAGAAAAGTATGGCCATAAGGAGATTCAGAAGATCATTAAAGAATTTTCAGTAAGTGTCTACTTTTCCAGATGACATGTATAATTATAATATGTGTAATTAGCTGTTTAGAACCCTGACATTATCAATTTTCTTTGAAGGGAGTGGGGATACACCCTGTCCTAGTTAGAGATGCCAGAATTATCCTTGATTTTCTTAAGAGCAGGAAGGGGCATTCATTGCAGTAGAACCTGCAGATAAATCTCTGAACAGGCAGCAGGTTTGCAAATATTATAAACTGACATATGAAAAAAGGAACAACACTTGCCTGTACAGCAATGAGTATATCATGTTCAATGCAATGTAGATCTCATGTGTGAGAATGCTTCAGTTCTGCAGTAATTTACACAACTGTCTCCTGTGTTGGAAGATGGAAGGTGAATGGTTGTAGATAACAATAGCATCCGTGTGACAGCTGTAATCTGGATCCACTTTGCAACACCTGTGTATTTGCTTTTATAGATGTATAATGCAACTGAATACATGTCCACTCAAAAGTAAGTCCCATTGGCTAGAATAACTGGCAAGTAAAACTGCATAGGTTTGCAGCCTAATAATACCAGCACATGGTTATGATGTGCCGTAAATCACTTCTGACTTGTGACCGTCCTAAAAGGGTTTTCCAGGTATGTAAGATGTTCAAGAAATTGTTTAATATTGCCACCCCCCACCCCCACTGAGCCTCCATGATGCAGCAAGGATTTGAACCTTGGTCTAACACTCTTTCCACTACATCACACCAGCTCTCACCAGCACATGGTATGGCTAAAATATCTTTGAAAATAAAGAAACCTGTTTTGTATACTAACAATAGTAACCACGTGCTGTCAAGTCAATTCTGACTTACAGCAACCCTTTTCAAGGGTTTCCAGACAGAGAATACACAGAAGTGGTTTGCCATTCTCTTCTTCTGGGGATGCCCTGGGGCTGTGCAGCTTGCCCAAGGCCACATAGGCTGACTCTACTCGCAGGAGGCACAGTGGGGAATCGAGTTCCCAACCTCTAGCTCTGCAGCCAGAAATGTAAACCATTGAGCCAGCTGTTTTGTTTATAGCTCTGCTATTTGGCATATTATACGACAAAGTAGGATATTGCCTTTTTTTAACAAACAAGCCTAATCCATCCAAAGCTAAGCACTTAACAGTCCCATTGATTTCACTGGGAAAATTAAGCAGTTAAGGGTTTCTACTTTGAGTAGCACGTGAAGAAAAGAAAGTTAAGCATAAACTGCCATTTTTGTTTTCACTAGAGTGGACAGGACTTAAACATTGAATAGACCAGGTCTGTAACATAGGGAGCAATGCCCCATAAGTGGAGCAGTATCCAAAAAACAAAAAACAAAAAAAAAATCCATTTTCTTCTCAGTTTCTCATTATCTGCAGCCAGAATGTGAATATTCATTTCTTAGTCACAGAAGGAGGAAGGGGAAGAACAGATTGCCCAGCATGTGTTCTTATTGTGGGAGTTCATCCAGGGTGGCCTCAGGCAAAGGAAGGCTGGGACTGTTTCTCTGCTGAAGTGGTGCTGATGAAATCTGAGGTCTAATAAGAACACTCCAAAGCTACAGCAGAAGATGCAAAAAACAACAAGGAAGCAAATGCCACCAGATTGTCCTATGTGTTAAACAGTGTCATGCAGATGGTCCAGGGTATAATATAGGTAAGCTTTCTGTTACTTTGATGTGACCCTATCCATGTAGGAATGAGAAAACATTGCACGTCTAGAAGCTGGGTATGAAAATAACTCTGTTAAAAGGCATTTCATCCTCTTATTCTTTGGCTGCCCAATTAGCACAGATGAAACTTAGGCTTCCTAAGAATAAATGAGACTCAGGTTGCCTGCTGGAACAGGAACTAATTACTGTACTTTTGGACACTCTCCCGTGGTTGGGGGGGGGGGGGAGAGAATTAGCAGTAAATGTAATTGGTGCAAAAGTAATCCTGGGGCAGATGTTGAGAACTTGGTATACTGACAAAGGAAATTAAGCCCTGAATATTTTGCTTTTGCTTTCAGTAATTAGACACAAGAGTTTTAATACATTTGGGGTTAATTTTTACCAATGGGAAAAAAATAATTGTAGCACATTACAGTTAATCAATTTGACATTTCTGGGAACAAACTGCAAAATAAGTTTTGCCTTGGCATCAATGTTTTCAAAATAAATGTTTTGTTTTGAGGGATAAATGAACTTACAGTGGATTTTTTTGGGCATTTCTACCCAGCAGTAAGTACAATTAAGTTCAGCGGGACATACTTGCAATAACACTTGTATATAACAGAGTGAGGACAAGCTCCAGGAGTCGAGTGACCAGTCTCCTCAGACATGCAGACCATGCTGATCACTCCAGATGAACACAAAACACAAAGAGTAAAGCTGGTTTATTTCTGGTTTTGTAAAAAAACAACACTTTTTAAAGGTGTGGTCACCCTCACCTTTCCAAAATTATTTTCTTTTTTTCCACCAATGAATTTTTTTGGCACAAGAGGGCTGGGAGGAGCCTGGAGCCCACAGTAATGCTCTTGGGGCAATGCATGTGAACCACAGACCTCACTATTGCCTCCGCTGATGTGCAGAAATGCAATCTTTCAGCAGTTAATATGGGCTTTCTTTGCAACCCTTAAATTCAGAGCTGGACCAGGTTACTCTTATAAGCCCTCCATTCTGATCAGTTTCTGCATATGAAATAGGAGGGGCTTCCATCTTGCCCTCTGCTTCAGGTAGAAAAATGTCTTAGTCTTGCCCTATGATTTTTTATTGGCAAAAATCCTGTTGCTTAATGTAGTAAATTGCAGTAGAATCAGACCATGGAATAAGTGAGGATTTGGTAAGTCAGTTCATCCATTAATTCAACTGATTCAATTCATTATTTTAAATCAGATGGGCAGTGAAATCCTACAGTTAACTTGGAACATTGATTTAACTATAGGAGAGAGAGAGAGAGAGAGAGAGAGAGAGAGATCATTTCACTTCCATTATGCACAAGCAGTAGAAGGGAAATAATTTAGACCAGCTGTAGAGCAGTCTAAGGATCAAACTACATCTTAATGGGAATGCATATTCTTTGTAATCAGTGCAATTTTTTAACCTTCTCATAATGGGATTTCCCCAGAGAGATGCACATCAGCAATATGTCTTGCCAATTAAGCCCATGCTTATCTTTGAATAACTAGTCACAAAATAAAGCATGTGAAATGTAAGATATGTAGGTGAGGAAAATCATGTGCCGTGGCAAACAAACTTCTTTCACAACTTGAGGGGTCACTTCTGCCAAAAATATGTTACATGTATCATCTACTTAGTTTAGCCTTCAGTGTCCTTCCATGTTGGGAATGTGGTTAAGGATTAGAAGGATTGGAATCCAGAGTCTTCTCTGCTTTACTGACATTGTGAACCAACCTGTCTCTTTTTTACACTCTGCAAGGTCAGGCCTTCAGCTCTGATGTCAGAGGACTGTGGGCATGGACCTTACTGCAAGGGTTGGAAGAACGCAGTATTTCTTTTCCTCCTTTGAGACAGGAGTGACTGCAATAGGATGAAGTGGCCTGTAGAGATAGGAGATTATGATCGGCTGTTAATTTGGGAGAATGTATTTAAAAAATCATCACTGTCTCCATATGGCTAGTGGTTGGAGCAGAGACCAAAGATTACTTTAGGAGATACAGATCAAACCTTGCAGTTTGTAACTCACTAAATTCCTCCCTCATTATCTATTATTCCAAAGTCTAATTATGTTCCAGTGCTACTCTCTGAGTGAAGGTCCATTAAGTGTTAGAGAGTTGCTCCAGTATCATTTTAGGTTCTATTGGTAATCCTTTTTGAGGATTTCATTGAATCTGTATTTCCCAGATGGTGGAGGGAGATATACCATTTGCACTCCAGAATCTGCCAGTTGATGAACATCTGCAGATGCATCCAAAAGAAATGTGCACATTAGAAATTTATGCCCAAAAAATGCCCACTTTAAAAAGTTTGGAAACCACGGCTTAAACATGCTTTAGTCAATCATGATGGAATGAATTCAAGCAATGTATAAAATTTAAAACATACATGCATTTTAAAAAATAAGCAAAACAAAAAACAAGCACACATTGAAAAAGGAGAGGAGAGGAGACGAACGGAAAGAGCATTAAAGTGCTGGATGGATCCAGTCCCCTCCAAAGCAAAAGCAAAAGCAAAGCATGCTGCTTATATACCGCCCCACAGCGCTTCAAGCACTCTCTGGGCGGTTTACAATTAGGCAGGCTACACATTGCCCCCCCCCCCCAGCAAGCTGGGTACTCATTTTACTGACCTCAGAAGGATAGAAGGCTGAGTCAACCTTGAGCCGGCTACCTGGGATTGAACCCCAGGTCGTGAGCACAGTTTTAGCTGCAGTACAGCTAAAACTCCATTATGAATGGAGACATTCATAAGCATACTGGGGGCAAGGCAGGGTCAGAATGTGCAATGTAAGAGAAATTTAAACATTCAGGATGGCATGGGCAACAGTGTTCTGTGAGGTGCATACAGCCCACCGAGCCACTTGGGAATCTGTCACTTTTTTAAAAAAGGTATTTTCATTCCTTAGAACAGAGGTCATCAACCCCCGGTCCGCGGCCCATTGCCGGTCCATGGCTTGAGCCCGACCGGGCCGCGAAGACAGACCTCCGCCCCCCGCACGCACTCCCCTCCCCACAGCTGCTTTGCGCACGCACATGCCAGCGCCGGCGTGAGCGCTCCCTCACCCCTTCACGCATGCCCCCCATGCACAAAGCAGCTGTGGGGAGAGGAGTGCATGCGGGGGGGGAGGTCTGTCTTTGCGGCCCGGCAGCGACGGGGGTGGCCCAGAGCCAGGAGGCTGAGCATGGCCGGGTGCTCCGGCTGCTGGCCTCCCGGCGGCGGCGGTAGCAACGGGGACGACCAAGAGCCGGGAGGCTGAGCATGGCCGGGTGCTCCGGCGGCAGGCCTCCCGGCGGCGGCGGCGGCGATGGGGACGACGGGGGCGACCAAGAGCTGGGAGGCTGAGCATGGCCGGGTGCTCCGGCTGCTGGCCTCCCAGCGAGCTCCAACGAGGCCGGGGTTGGCGCGCCTCGCCACCCTCAGCAGGCCGCTGCCGCTGCTGGTGCCTCCAGCTCCGGAACCGGCACCAGCGGCTGCATTTGAATTTCCCACGGAGGGTGGCAAGGAGCACCGACCCGGCCTCGTTGGAGCCCGTTGGGAGGCGAGCGGCCAGAGGGAGCCCCCCAGCCATGCTCAGACTCCCAGGCTTCCGCCGCCGCCGCCGTTGGCACGCACTCCCTCACCCCTTCAAGCATGCGCCTGCGCGCAGGGGTGGGGTGGGCACGTGGGTGGGCAGGCGCTCCTGCGCATGCGCGAAGCGGTGGGGGAACGCGTGTGCTCCCCAACCACTTTGCGCGTGTGTCGGAGAGCGTGAGCGCAAGGGGCCACCCCACCTCCCTCAGCGGCTCCGCTGGTCCGCCTTACAAAAAAGGTTGAGGACCTCTGCCTTAGAAGCTTGCGGAGCAATGTGGGAGGGGGTGCCCTGAGAATCTTGCCCCCCAACACACACCCAAAGCCCAAAGTGAAACAGGAAGTACCTCTCTGGGTAATTCCTGTTGTCATTTTTTCAGGAAGAATGGTAGAAAACTGGTATTTCCAGATATGGCATAGACCATGGCAAAGCTGGATAGCAGACATTTGGCCCCTAAATCCACTCAGGTTGCCTAGTCCTGGTCGAAGCAGCAGCTAAGTGGTTATTTAACATTCTCTGGCAAGTGACAAATGTGGATCTTAATGCCGGGCATCCAATTGTTCCACAGTCCCTGGAGGTAAAAAATGTTCCTGGGCATAGATTAACAAACTAACACACATATATGTAACAAACAAAAAAAGAAACTCTTTGTCTAAGCCAGGCTTAACATAGGGCATGATTTTAACTAGCCAAGATGGCGGCAGGATGGCTGAGTTGAAATTAAGCCACTTGAGACTATGCTGAGTCTTTCCTTTCCAAGCCTAGAGATGTTGGAGATTACTGAGGACCACTCTGACTCTGACATAAATTTTGTGTTTGCTGAGTGGTTGTTGAGTCTAGGCTGGCTGAGGTTGGATATGGTACAACTCAGCTTCTCCCCTGTTCTTTCCTTCTCTGTCCCTTTTTGACTGTTGTGTTGGATGATCCCAACCAGCCTAAGAGTTGGGTCAGCAGATCTAACTGTGCTTGCAGAGCTGATATCAGCCATCCCAGTGGGGCTGTATGAGCACAGGAGGCTCCTGCCAGTTCTACCACAGGCAATGCATTTTTGAGCTTAGAGTGCATTGAAAGAATTTGGCCTACAGATACATTTGATGGTGCAACATTGTGGTCAGAAGGGTAGAGGAGGTAGCAATGCAGACGTTTCAAGTAGAGAAGACAGTCCAACCATACATCTGAAGACTGAGGCTGCAGTCCACAAAAGCTTATGCCAAATAAAAGTAGTTAATCTTTAAGGATTCTTTTTTGAGCGAACTATAACAGATTATGGACAAACTCTGCCAGTTTTTGGAAATCCCATTTATAAGTGTGTATTAGATGGTGTGGTGTAATGAACAGAGTGATGGAATCGGACTCAGGAGGCCTGTGTTCAAACCCTCACTCAGCCACGGAAGCTCACTGGGGGAGTGGAACTGGTAAAACTACGCCTTAAATATATGACTTACCTTGAAAGCCCTATTAGAGTTGCTATAAATCTGTTCTGGCTTGACAACCCATAACAGCAACAACATTGGAGAGCAAGGAAGTTCGGTGATTATTGTGCATCCATCCAAATTTTGTGAAGGGTCTTTTTTGCAAGACCATAGAGCATATTTTTCCCCAGGCCTCATTATAAAAACACTAAAAGCCTGCATTATGAGCAAAATACATAATGAAAATGCTCTCCTTGGCAGTTTTCATGCCTCCTATCCTTACACCCAGAATACCATGAGTCATTTAAACAGTTTCCTACAAATAATCCTCCTCGGTCATAAGGGCCTTTTTTCCTGTCTCTCACCATAAAATAAAATTCTAGCTAAAATTTCACCATGAACAACTTTACCCTGAAGAACCCTGAAGAGGTTGTCACTATTTTTTAATGTGTGCCTTCCCTTCGTTCTTGCGCTCCAGGCAGCTGAAGTTCTTTGTCCTTACAGTACCTTCCTGCAGTGTTGACACTAGGTTGCCAACCGATCCAGAGTTGGCAGGGAAGAAAAGGAATAGCCAGATCTCCATTTTTGACCTCTGGGCTGGTTGCCAGAATTTTGTGACTGAAAGGCAGAAATTTATGCTGTTGCCAGAGTGGTGCTCACTGAACATGGGTTTTTATTTTTAAAAATATTATTTTAAGTAAAAATCCAATAGCAGCATTTTAGCACACAAGCTTGAACAGAAGAGCCTGTGCGTGCATACTGAGGTCCCTTTTCTCCAAGTCAAGCATTGATGCTAAAAATAATACAACATTCTCAGATGGAGGGAGGGCAGAAAAGAGAGCACCATTCTCCCTCTGCACTGTTTTCGCTGCCACTGTTAGTTTTATAGCATCTGCAGTGGTAAAAAGCTCTTCCTTTTGGAAAGTAGCTGAACTACTCTTACGGTGAGGAAAGAAGCCATCTGCAATTATAAACTGATCATGATACGATGTTACTACAGGCTTTCTGTTTGTGTGAATGTGCATGCATGCATGTACACATGCCTTTCTGATAGCTTGATTTCCCTTCCCATTGAGAATCTGAGGGCTTCACTCCACCCATCACTGTCAACCTGAAAAGTAAAACACAGGTCCTGGTCCTGTTCCAGCTGCAGTACAGCTTGGCACCATCCTTTCATTCACTGTGGTCTCCTTCCTTCAGCTCTCTCCTTGACCCACCAAGGAATTTTGCAGTGTTTGCCACCTGTGCCTTGGTGGACAATTGGTAGATTCAAGAACACCCTCAAACAAGGAAGCTGCAAAGTAAAGAAAAGCAAAGCATGTTGCTTATTTACCGGCCCATAATGCACTCTTTGGGTGGTTTAAAATTTAATTATACAGGCTACACATTGCCCCCCCCCCCCGGCAAACTGGGTACTCACTTCACCGACCTCAGAAGGATGGAAGGCTGAGTCAACCTCAAGCCAGCTACCAGAATCCACTGGGAGCAATCGTGAGCAGAGTTTTTGACTGCAATACTACAGCTTAGGCACTGACTCATGAGGCTCCTCCTGCTCCTTTAAGGAAAGAATAACCCGTCCAAAACAGGCTGAATGCCATATATATATTTAAGCAAGCCATGATATGGACAAAGCCTCATATCTTCGTTGGGTTTACTCTTTTGCTCCAGTGGTTAGATACATACAGGTTAAAGCTTGTATTTCTTGCCATGTGCCAAGTCAGGCAACCGATGTAGGACAAAAAATAGAAGCATCAATTTTTTTTTTTATCTAGAAGCAAACCCACACTGAGATTTGTGCTGTTTGACTTGCACCAGCAGGCATTGCTGGTGGGATTCTGGCCAGCACCTGGCATGCCTTCTCCAGGCCCAGAAATCTTGTCCTCAGGTGAAAAATCTGAAACAGAACTTCCTTGGAACACCCTGGCTCCAGCACTCCCATAAATAAATAAAAAACATTGCAAGTCTGAAAGCAAATGTGTAAAGTTAGAGTAGAGTTGAATGTTCTCTGTCAATGGTGAGCCACTATGATGTCCTGCCTCAAACATCATCTCCTGATGTCTGAGGCCGGAAGACAAGCACTATCACGTCTTGTACTTTGCAGCTGCTTACCTATCTGATGATTGCCACTCACTTTCCTTCTCCATTGCCTCCTCCACTATTCTTCTGAAACAACAAGTCTTTATTGTTTCCTTTTTCTTTTAAAACACACTAGCTGTGTCCTGTGTGGCTGCTTTTAATAGTTGGTGGCCAGAACGCTGTAGGGGTTTTATTTCCAAGTAAGCAAAACTGTATGAATCATTGCACTGAATGGTAGCTAATCATCTAAGGTCCCAGTTGCATGCTATTCATGTGACTAAACACATGACCAGTACCTTTGCTGTTGTGCTTTTGGGATTTAACTTATTTGGGGGTAAAATCCCAGCAGGATACTGGCTGATTTTTTACTTTGAGAAGTGGTAGGTGGAGGAGGAGGAGCAGTAGCTGCATAGTTGCATCTTGCAGGAGCAAGATGGAGAGAGAAAGAGATGGAGAAGCACAAGTGTGGCATTTGGGTGGGGTGGGTGGGAAAAGAGGTGAGGACGTGATGCTATCTAACTAAATTCTTCATATGCATCTAGACAGACTGTTGAGAGTTCAGTAACCTCCATGAGATTTTATGCCTCCAGCATGAGAATAAGACAAGGAACACTTTTCCCCCATCAAAGTTCCTGCAATTTGTCCAAGATGTCTCTTCACAAAATTAGGATTTTCACCATTGTAAAGTAAAGCACATACACACAGCAAACAGAGGAGAGCTGGCTGACTGATCAAAATAATGCAAGATGCAAACAACCAATTTGGTTGTTTAAAGAAGTCCATGCAACACGTTAGCAGGTTCATAGTTTTGTGCAATTGTGCAGTGGCACAAATTGGGCAAACCTATCCTTGCTAATGCAACACTTGTAGATCTGGCCAGAAGAGGTCTTGTGTTACACAAAAGAGAAAAAAAAAAACACATACCTTTATCATTTTCTTGCGAATGAACAGGACAAACAAACGTTTACTTTTAGAAAGACGTAGTCATAGTTGAAGCTGCATTGCTGAGGCCCTCCCAATGAGAAGTGACACAGTTTGCTACTTGTGACATCCAGGTGCCTAATTTGGTTACACCCTGTGTGTGTGTGTGTGTGTGTGTGTGTGTGTGTGTGTGTGTGTGTGTGTGTGTGTGTGTGTGTGTGTGTGTGTGTGCGTGTCATGGTTATTTATCCATTTAAGATAACAAAATGCTTTTCCTTCACTCTGTTAGTATAACAGATAGGGATATGAAAAAGCAGTCCCTCTTTCTATGTGGCTTTTAGCCAAACTGAACAATTCAGCTTAACCTGATTCCAGGAATTCCCCATTTGAGTTTTAAAACTGGCCCTCACACATAATGCAAATGATTTAGAAGCAGAGGGTTATTTTAATATCCATGTCAATGCAGTTCAGAATACTTGGAGGTAGTGAAAACTGACATTCTCTGAAGCCACAGTCAGAATCAAATTTTGGAGGCCGAGAAATACAACCTCATAAAAAGCAAAGAATTTTCAAGTTTCAAACCTCCATTTCCACTTCCAGCCTAAGACTAAGGACCTACAGGCTACATAATACATTTAGGATTTCATAAGAAGCAGGTCTCCTTGAAGTGAATAAAGATGTCTCATTATCCCACCACACGCTTATCTTACTCTACATTTTGCAAATTAATTTGTTTTTCACAGAATCGTAGCATAATTGAATTGGAAGGGGCCTATAAGGCCATCAAGTTCAACCCCTGCTCAATGCAAGAATACAAATCAAAGCAGGTCTGACAGATGGTTGTCCAATTTTCTCTTGAATGCTAGCACTCACTACTTCCCAAAGTAATTTGTTCCATTGTCGTACTGCTCTAACAGTTAAGAAGTTTTTCCTTTGTGTTTAGTCATCTTGTGGTAAACACAGGTTTCATTTGCTAGTTTGATTGTGCCTTGAAGGAACTGCAGATTTGCTGAGAAAATATTGTTATAGTATTTCATTTCACCTAATGTATGATTTGACTTTAAATAGATGAGGAAATCCTGGCACATCCAAGCCAGATGCCTTGGACTCTTCCACTGCTGAAAAGCCCCTCCTTCCAAATGTTTTCTTCTTTCCCCTTTCTTTGTCTTGCTGTAGAAGCAGCAACGGAAGCTGTATGAGAGCTTCCCTCCCTTCCTCCTAGCTGCCTCTCCTTCACAACTGAAAGACCGAGTGGTTATGGTGCTCATTACAGGTGTGGTTCAAGAGTCCTGCAGTTGCAGTCAACGCTTCTTGCAATTCATTGTGGAGTACTGTCATTCCAACAGATCACCACATCCAGTCCCACTGTTGGGGTGTGAAAGCCACTTAATGGCCTAAACCGTCTTGCTTAGCATAGTAAATCACACTAGAGAAGGCTCACTGAATCAATGGGGATTTGGGGAGTCAACTTCTCCATGAGTTCTAATGATTGAAATGGGCCCACTCTATCTTTAGCCTAATAAGTTGCAGTTAGAGTAGGCCCATTGGAATCAATGGAACTTACAGAGAAGTTGACTTACTACATCTCCACTGATTTAGTGGGCCTACTGTAGTGTGATTTACTATGTGTGAGTCGCGTTGTTTCAACCTATATTCTGCCCATAGTGCTGAAGCATTCTCTGGGAGGTTTACAACATAATTTTGCAAGGAACACTTTGGCCCCCAGAGAGCTGGGTACTCGTTTTACCAACCTCAGAAGGATGGAAGTCTAAGTCAACCGTGAGCCAGCTACCTGATCCATTGGGATCAAACTCAGGTCATGAGCAAAGATTTGACTTCAGTACTGCAGTTTAACCACTGCACCATGGGGCTCTATGATAAGCAACAGGATTTTGACCAATAAGCAATAACTGATCTAGGGTTTTTGTTTGTTCCAGTGCTGAAGCCCTGGATAAAAATTCATCCCTGTAGAGTGATTTTCTCTAGGACTAACAAATTGTTTTAATTTAACCAATTGGTGGTACTGCACAGTTTATTATGCCTTTTTTTCACTGACAAACGGATGCAGGGATTTTCTTTTTTAGCTATCTAAAAACCTTACAGTATATTGTCAACAGCATAGTTTCAGTAAACTGATGGTAACATGACTTTTGACATCTTATTTAGCATAAACAAGAAGACTACAATTCAAATATAACATACGTCCTTTTAAAACTTTTAATAATTGTGATTATTTTCAACCAGAACTCTTTAATCTTTCTGTAGTTCCATCAAGATACAGAGTGGGGAATCACCTCTATAAAAGTATTGGCTACATTTCTGATGCACTATTGCTTCCATGATTACATGGTGGTAGAGTCAATTTTGGAGGTTCTTTCTATCTTCTTCTAAGTTATTTGTGAAAGAGCCACAAATTTGAATTTGGGGCATAGCACTGCAGGAAATCCTGTCCAGATCTGTGATTTGTCCAACAGAGAAAAACATATGGCACTGTCTGTAGCTGTTATGCTGGATCCCATGGCATCTTGTATCAATGGAAATACTTATGCAAGGATATTGTTCCTCAAATTGTGCTAATATTCTTTAATTTTGCAGCCCTCTGCAACCACCCCATGGCATTTTAGGAAGTACCCTGACTTTTAGCAGGTGATGGGGGGCAAGGGGGGGTGGAGGATGACCCATGCAATTCTGCACCCATTTCTCTGGATCCAGCCCTACATATTTTAATTTGGATGGAAAGTTTCAAGAAGAAAAAAGTGGTATGAGGAAAGTTCTATTCACAACAGCAGTCTCATCCTAAATGCCTCCTGAGGAGCTGAACATACCTTTTAAAAACCCCATTCTAATCCACATCCAAAGGCAAGAAATAATCAAGGATTACTTTGTGTCTCCCCCCTTTCCTGTAACCTGAATATGCAAAGTCTGTGTTTGGAGTTGGGCATTTTCACCTCTGTCCAAATCTCAAATAGATTTACACCATGATCTCATAAATGGGAACTGATTTTCATCCACTGCTAAGAGTGATCCCAATAAGGATATGTTGTAAAGAGTTACAGTCAATGTGGCATGAGAGTTGGGGAAAAACATTCTAATCTCAGGGTTGCCCTAGCAACCAACCCCAAAGAACAGAAAGATTCATTGCTTTTGCAGTTAGCTGTTGTTCACAAGAATTTATAGTGTGCTGGAAATACTTGAGAAAGGTGGAGACACATTTGGGGTGCTTTTTTACTTTCTTAGTTGAGACCATATTTCTAACAGCCTGGAAATATGTTGCAGCTCAGCGCTTGTATTTCTGTTGAGGTAGTTCTGTGTGGGTTCTTTTTCCCTCCCCCATAATTGTGAATGCTCATAAAAACACTGTGCTATCTGTTATTTTAATGTCAGTGACAAGACAATGTGGCTCCATTAGTTGTTCCAGGATTGGTCTGTCTTGTCCCTGATTTTCTCTAAAGCTTAATCAATAACTTCAGTCTGGTGTAAATTTAGGGCAATTATAACAAGGTGGATGGCAGTAGTCTTGTGTTTACTGTTCTTAATGAAAGAGTCTCAAGTATTAGGCGTTTATTGCTTTTATTTTGGGGAAAAAAGACTTTCTTGCAAGCTCAGGGTGTGAGCATAATATCATCTTTATTTCATATTTCTTAATTCCCACTTGCCATTACCTGGCAGATTAATTACGCCAAGAATCATTATGGCCCATGGTTACCCAATAAGCTTTGGCAGCCAAACATGGGTTGGATCCCTAATCCTTCTGCACATCCTGTTCCCTAGCCCTATAGCATATTGGCACTGAGTTATATTTTTCTTTATGGGGGCAAAGTGTAGCTTTGTCATGAGGTGAGACAAGGGGGCTAAAAACACAAGAGTCAGACACACCCTCCTTCACTGCTTTTCCAATTAAACTGGCTTTTGTACTTCAGTAAAACTACAAAATGCTGGGAAGTGCATAAAATTAGATACATACCATGCACAGAAGCACCATGTAGTTTGGCCCTTTAATTCCTGTCATATCCTAGGACAGTTTGACATCAAGAGGAACACAAAGAGAAACACAGACACACCCCAGACACAGACATTCAGAGACATACACAGAGAGATTGACACAGGCTGAAATCCTATTGCACTTGGTGTAAAGTTATGCCTGTGGAAATTCATGGGAAATCACCCTGACATAGTCTATGCATCTGATTCAACAACTAGTTCAGCAACTGATTGTGCAACTTGTCCAACTGGAGTCATGGAACTGCTTCCTGAATATGCCTTCCATCTTGGTGCAAATTTTGCAAGGGCTTGAGTAACTTCAAGTTACACAGGCATAGTGACACAACAGGATTTTGGCCAGAATGATAGAAAGAGAAACATGCTTACATTCTGCTTGCAGGATTCAAGCTCGGAGGTCTCCCAAGTTAGCCTGAGATGTGCTGGGTTTTATTTATGTTTTTGGTTGAAACAGTACTAAAGTAGGGGGTATCTCGGTTGTCACACAACAAGTTCCCACAACCATGCTGAGGTGATACCCTTATCAGGCCAAGCAAAAAAGTCATACAAAAGTCATACAAGATTTCAAGAATGCTATTTCTACATCAGTATTCTGTAATCTTTGTGCCCTTTTGGTTGCCTTAATAATGATATCATGGCAGGTATGGATTTTGGAATTTCTTTACATTTACATGGCTGACCCTGCTTTTGTCTGTAACTTTGTGGATACATTATTGAGCCGTTTAGCTGTGGAACCTTCACTGGAGTTATTTATACCTCACAAGATTGGATCAGCATCAAGTAAACAAATAAAGTTAAATAGGTGGGGTACATCCTTTGCCAAACACATATCTCAAAATTAACTCAAGCACTGACAACATGAAGCCTCTCTTCTCACTCTTCGTTTTTCCCTGAGCAAGAGCCTGTGATGGATACAGCCTTGAGTTCTCCAAGGACCTGATAAAACCAATTTCTTTCTCGCAGCATCCTTCCTCCATTACATTCTGACACAACATGTACACAACAAAGATTTAATATCCAACTTCCCCTTCTTCTCTGCTTAGGTTTAACGTTTTGTCCCATGAAGAGATCTAAAGATCTTGAAAGCTTGCACACTTTTTTTGGTTGCTCTTTTGATTGACTTAATAAAGGCATCATCTCAGTCTGGATTCTAGGATTGTTACATATTGGCTGTCATCCTGTCTGCTTTCAGAGTTGTGTGCAGTAATACCGTGTTTCCCCAAAAATAAGACAGTGTCTTATATTAATTTTTGCTCCAAAAAACACATTAGGGCTTATTTTCAGGGGATGTTTTAATTTTTTTATGTACATCAATCTACATCGTTGTAGATTGTTGTCATCTTCTTCTGGTTGCTGCACAATGCTGCACAATGGTGGAAGGAGGGGTTTCACTTAACTGGGGCTTATTTTGGGGGTAGGGCTTATATTACGAGCATCCTGAAAAATCATACTAGGGCTTATTTTCAAGTTAGGTCTTATTTTCGGGGAAACGGTAATACTGTGGCCGGAATCTGGTTGTGCAAGTCTGCATGCACAATGTGAAGCTGCTGCAGCAGTAGTGAAAAGCATGGCAGGCTGAATGTGGTATTCATGAAGCACATTCACATGCGTGTCATGCAATGGTCAGATTGAGACCCATTCTGCAATCAAATTGTGCAATGCTTATTGTCTAAGCATAACACCTGGCGTGCTTCCGCTGGCATAACTGTACACAATGGCAGAATGAACAGGATTTCAGCTAGTAAAGCAGATAGTACAATCCTCTCTATCTACAGTATGAACAGCCATATACAAAGCTATGCAAAAGCAGTCAAATGACAAGAAGGGTGAAAAGCAGAATGGTCCTTTCTCTCTATATAGATAGATGTTGCATTTCCCACAAATTTCCTAAAAACTTTTTTATTTTATTTTATTTTCAATAGTTCACACAGATCCCTATACAGTAAATGTTGAGAAACAATTTGCTATGCACTGGTACTTAGATTTCAGCTGAAAAACAATTGTGAAAATACTTCTTGGTGACTTAAATACAAATCAGTCCATCGACAATTCTTTCTTATAGACCTTCGTGATCATTAGCAAATGAACCATTTAAGTGCAATCACTCTTTTTCTCATTAGAGTGCAGACAGTTGCAGTGTCTCTATTGAGTGGTATTAAATCCATAATGTGTTTTTTCCTACTTCTTACACCCCTGTAGAAAATTAAAGGCCCAGGGAACTTTTTGGATCTATTGAGGTAGCATTCAGAATAATGGAATGGAGACTAGAAATATTTTCAATGTCATGTCCACTTGCTTGTTTGCTTAATCTGATGAGACAGAACTGCTGAGACAGGCACACTTATTGGCAATCTGCAATTATATTTTTATTAGTTACTAGTGCAGTCAGCTTCCCACAGCCTGGAGCAGCCCTTAATCTGATACACCAGTTCCTTCAAGCAACATGACAAAGCTGTCAGATTTGGACACATCGTGCTCACTGTCTCTGAATGAAGCCATAGCCACTAGGACACGCATGTAACCTACTGCTATAATGCATCCCTTCAGCCTCTAAGGGAGGGATCTGTCTACTCTGTATCATTGAGGAGGACTGTCTTGTGGTACAGGAAAGGAAATGTTTTGTAAATCTGTACATTTGACTACTACCTCTATTTCAAATGGTAGAAACTGCAAACTATGTGATGGTTATAGAAATCTGCCATCTAGTGATTGAAAATGGTGATGCAGATTTAAAACGTTGTTGTTTAGTCATTTAGTTGTGTCCGACTCTTCGTGACCCCATGGACCAGAGCACGCCAGGCCCTCCTGTCTTCCACTGCCTCCCGGAGTTGGGTCAAATTCATGTTGGTAGCTGCGATGACAATGTCCATCCATCTCGCCCTCTGTTGTCCCCTTCTCCTCTTGCCCTCACACTTTCCCAACATCAGGGTCTTTTCTAGGGAGTCTTCTCTTCTCATGAGATGGCCAAAGTATTGGAGTCTCAGCTTCAGGATCTGTCCTTCCAGTGAGCACTCAGGGTTGATTTCCTTTAAAATGGATAGGTTTGTTCTCCTTGCAGTCCAGGGGACTCTCAAGAGTCTCCTCCAGCACCACAATTCAAAAGCATCAATTCTTCAGTGGTCAGCTTTCTTTATGGTCCAGCTCTCACTTCCATACATCACTACAGGAAAAACCATAGCTTTGACTATGCGGACTTTTGTCGGCAAGGTGATGTCTCTGCTTTTTAAGATGCTGTCTAGGTTTGTCATCACTTTCCTCCCAAGAAGCAGGCGTCTTTTAATTTCGTGGCTGCTGTCACCATCCACAGTGATCATGGAGCCCAAGAAAGTAAAATCTGTCACTGCCTCCATATCTTCCCCTTCTATTTGCCAGGAGGTGATGGGACCAGTGGCCATGATCTTAGTTTTTTTGATGTTGAGCTTCAGACCATTTTTGGCGCTCTCCTCTTTCACCCTCATTAAGAGGTTCTTTAATTCCTCCTCACTTTCTGCCATCAGAGTGGTATCATCTGCATATCTGAAATTGTTGATAATTCTTCCGGCAATCTTAATTCCTGCTTGGGATTCCTCCAGTCCGGCGTTTCGCATGATGTATTCTGCATATAAGTTAAATAAGCAGGGAGACAATATACAGCCTTGTCGTACTCCTTTCCCAATTTTGAATCAATCAGTTGTTCCATATCCAGTTCTAACTGTTGCTTCCTGTCCCACGTATAGATTTCTCAGGAGATAGATAAGGTGGTCAGGCACTCCCATTTCTTTAAGGACTTGCCATTGTTTGCTGTGGTCCACACAGTCAAAGGCTTTTGCATAGTCAATGAAGCAGAAGTAGATGTTTTTCTGGAACTCTCTGGCTTTCTCCATAATCCAGCGCATGTTAGCTATTTGGTCTCTAGTTCCTCTGCCCCTTGGAAATCCAGCTTGTACTTCTGGGAGTTCTCGGTCCAGATACTGCTGAAGCCTACCTTGGAGGATTTTGAGCATAACCTTGCTAGCGTGTGAAATGAGGGCAATTGTACGGTAGTTGGAGCATTCTTTGGCACTGCCCTTCTTTGGGATTGGGATGTTGACTGATCTTTTCCAATCCTCTGGCCACTGCTGAGTTTTCCAAACTTGTTGGCATATTGAGTGTAGCACCTTAACAGCGTCATCTTTTAAGATTTTAAATAGTTCAACTGGAATGCCATCACCTCCACTGGCCTTCTTGTTAGCCATGCTTTCTAAGGCCCACTTGACTTCACTCTCCAGGATGTCTGGCTCAAGGTCAGCAACCACACTATCTGGGTTGTCCGGGATATCCAAATCTTTCTGGTATAATTCCTCTGTGTATTCTTGCCACCTCTTCTTGATGTCTTCTGCTTCTGTTAGGTCCCTCCCATTTTTGTCCTTTATCATGTCCATCTTTGCACAAAATGTTCCTTTAATATCTCCAATTTTCTTGAACAGATCTCTGGTTTTTCCCTTTCTATTATTTTCCTCTATTTCTTTGCACTGTTCATTTAAGAAGGCCCTCTTGTCTCTCCTTGCTATTCTTTGGAAGTCTGTGTTCATTTTTCTGTAACTTTCCCTATCTCCCTTGCATTTTGTTTCCCTTCTCTTCTCTGCTATTTGTAAGGCCTCGTTGGACAGCCACTTTGCTTTCTTGCATTTCCTTTTCTTTGGGATGGTTTTTGTTGCTGCCTCCTGTACAATGTTACGAGCCTCCATCCATAGTTCTTCAGGCACTCTGTCCACCAAATCTAGTTCCTTAAATCTGTTCTTCACTTCCACTGTGTATTCAGAAGGGATTTGGTTTAGATTATACCTGACTAGCCCCGTGGTTTTTCCTACTTTCTTCAGTTTAAGCTTGAATTTTGCTATAAGAAGCTGATGATCAGAGCCACAATCAGCTCCAGGTCTTGCTTTTGCTGACTGTATAGAGCTTCTCCATCTTTGGCTGCAGAGAATATAATCAATCTGATTTCGGTATTGCCCATCTGGTGATGTCCATGTGTAGAGTCGCCTCTTGTGTTGTTGGAAAAGAGTGTTTGTGATGACCAGCTTGTTCTCTTGACAAAACTCTATTAGCCTTTGCCCTGCTTCGTTTTGAACTCCATACATACATTTAAATTACTTGAAATTAATTGAAATTAATTGGTTCATTTTAAAACTCAAAAAACTCAAAAAACTTCCAGGTGAGCATCCTATGGCTTTTTTAATATTCATGCCAAGATTCAGGTGTTTAAGTTTTATGGTCTTGGATCTGTAGCTGTGCAAGACAGAGAGATATAAATTTTCTTTTATGACTATCAAAGAATATCACACAGTACTGGTGAAGAATATAAAGGTTTACAAAACAGAAAAGGAAATCATTTGGCAAAAACACGCCCATACTCTAAAAAGAGCATAATGTTTGTTTAATGAAACTATTATTCCCTGACATGGAGTAACTCCTACAAGTATGTTATGTTGATAAGCAGTGACATATATTTTGTTATCTGACAGAACCACATTTTTAATTGACTTACAAAATTCTCAGAATGAGCTTCCTAAAACAATCTCAAAAGAGTGTAAAAAACAAAGAAAGCACTAAAATGCATCTTAAATGGACAACTAATGAAATTACTATATATGTTTGAACTCGATCCTCCTAAATAACTTATTCCTATCCCACTGGCCTGTTTATTTTTTAGTAAAGACAAAGTTGAGTGGGGCTAAGCAAAAAAGTGAATCATAGGGCACAGCCCAAGGTGGCGGCCATTGGTGTCTTCAATACCAGTAAAGGCAATCCTTGCCAAAGCCAAGTTCTATCCTCAACAGAAAGTGTTTATAGCTATTCCTAAAAGGTAAGCCATAACTAGCCTAGGTGAAGGGATTACTTTTGTACCTGGAAATCCTTTGCTGCTTAGGGAGATTCTTCACTCTGCACTGTTAGTGGCTTTATGTGGAGTAAGTATGGGCAATGCTGGCCTTGAGGTTCTTCCCCATTCATGTAGATGGCGAACCTGTTTGAGCCCAAGTGCCCAAACTGCAAAAAAAAAAAAAAAAAAAAAAACTATGGCCATAGGTTCACTATAGCTGATGTAGTATATGGTGGTGATATGAAACCCCTGTGCAAGAAACCTATGCACCTCTTGCCACTGTAGCTTCTTCTGCGAACTTCCAACCTTCCTTTCTGCTGCCTACGCAGCAGTTCTTGTGGAAATGTTGGGATCAATCTCTACATGTAACCAAAAGGCCAGTAAAATATTATAGGCCAAGGCTCCCATAGGCTTGATATGGTCATCCTTTTCCTAGACTACGAACAAAATAAAGTCTTCATCTCCAGTTCCAAATGCCTATTTATTAACAGATAAGAGTCATCACCATGGCTAACTGCTTCCGACCTACAAATCAAACTAAGGAACCTATTTTCTGCGCACAGCAGTTCCGCTCTATATTTTGGCCTATAGATACAAACAAGCCTGTAGCATAAAACATTTTGTTTAAAGACAGGTTGATTTTTCAATTTAATGTTTCAATCTTCATTTTGTAAAGTTTACCAGGACCACTTTATTTGTTTTTGCTTTGAAGTCCAGTGCATGTTGTTATACAATCAAATGCCAGTAGACCAGTCTTTCTCAACTAGTGTCCTCCAGATGTGCTGGCCTATAGCTCCTATGACCTCTAGCCAACAAACCCGTTGCTGACTGGGGATCACAAGAGCTATGATCCGGCACAACTGGAGTGTAACAGGATGGAGACGGCTGTAATAGATTCTTGTGCATAAAAGCTCTCTCCAAATAAAGTGCTCACCATCATGCTGTGCCATCATCCTGAATCCTAACTTTAAACTATAGGTTATATCATCACATTTTTTTTGCAGAGGTGCTCCCTGCAGAGGTTAACTGTATGTGTTTGTCACAGCACTTGTTGTCCTCACCTACGCACCTTCAATTTACTATGCTTTGCTCTGTGATTGGCCATTGCATGGTAAACATGGATTTTATTTGCAAGTCTTATCATTGAGGCAGATATCTTTGAAAAATCCCACTGTGGGACAGAGGTTTGGCATGGTTTAAGCCACAAAAGCAGGGACTAATGTTTCTTGTTCCTTCTTTAGCATACAAATGATCTTAAGGTTGTCCTTTGGTGCCAGCTGAAATGAACATAAGTGTGTGTATGTGCTGCATTTTGCTTTGGTGTCTTCCTGTAGTGTGAGCCAGTTGACTGTCTTTGCATGTAGCGATGCCAACAACTCCATCACTTTTATTGACAAATGGCCCATCTGCATCCCCCCTCCTTTTTCAAGCTTTATCCTGTTCAACTGTACTTTTTCTTATTAACCCTCCTGCACCTCTGCTTAAAGTTAATCCCAGAAGCTCTTATCCTTGATTCATTGAGATTGTGGTGGCCTCCATGCTAATTACTAAGAATGTACTTTGGGGCTTTTCCAGATGTGCTCTGATTAGTTTGTGGGCACTGAACATCCATCTGTGCTTTCCAAAGCTGCCAGTGCAAATTGCTTATTGGAGAGGAATGAGGACATTAAGAAGCAACAAAAAAAGGAGGGCAATTTATTGATTTTTTTTTTTAAAAAAAGGGAAAAAAGAAAAGAAAAAAGAGGGGAGCTACAAAAGCTTCTTAAAGGCTTAGCACTGATTTTAATAGCCAGGTAGCTTAGAACTTTTATTGTAGCACCCACAATTCATATGAACAATGCAAGATAAGAAACTTTTTGAAGCCAGAAACCCAGTAGAATTCATTTCTGTCTTTTCATTGAGTCACCTTCACATTTATAGTTATGCTGCCAACCAGCCTGAACTAGGGATGAACTGGGGATTGAAATACAATTATTTCTTTTAAATGCGTGGCTGAATAAAAGCCACTAGGCTGTGTTAAAATCTTCTGCCAAGTTCCTGTTGGACGTAGCCCCACCATTGGTGCTTAAATAAATGGCAACAGGGACAGAGCCTTTTCTGTGGTGGCCCCCAAGATAGCAAACACTCCTCCTCAGGTACAGTCCTCAACAGCTCACATGGACTGGTATATTTTTTGATACGTTAGGCCTGCAAGTTTGTTTCAGCAAAGATAAAACAAAAACAAAAGGTTTGTGGCACCTTTAAAACAAACAATTTTATTTCATTGCGTGCTTTTGTAGACTGCAATCCATTTGTGTCTCAAGAAATGGATTGTGATCCATAAGAACTTACAATGAAATCAGTTTGTTAGTCTGAAAGGAGCTGTGATACATTTGTGTATGTATGCATGTGTAGTGTGCGCATTTAGTACTTGGTATAATGAGACTTGTTAAAAACGTTTTGAACACACACAAACAGCAATTCATTCTTTTCATGTTTTATTTCTCCATTTTTTTATCAGCTACAAAATCTGTGGTTTTGTTTGGTTTATTTTTGAAATTCTATTATTTTTTTAATTTGCTTTTTGAGTCTGTTTTCTTGCAGTAGAGTGTTTTAACTGCCTCTCTTGAGCGTTGTTCCTTCAGTCTAAACCAATTATATTGGAGAAACCCCTACCGCATTTTTTCACCTGCAGAAGGCCAATGGCATAACTTGCTGTGGCTTCTTGACACCAGTGGATTGGTGTGCGCCTGAAAATCCAAAAAAGGACTTATTATTTAACAGCGAGAAGCTGCTGTGGGTTATACTATTTGCCTTCCACGGGGTTATGTATACAGTAGGACTTTTTTGGCCATTCAATGCCAATCACTTTTGGCTGCCCTGCTCAAAATTGCCAAGATTCCTCTGGCAAGGAATTGTACATTTATTCTCTTTTGAATGAGAGAATGATAATTCTTTTAATTCTTTCATAGTTCTTTAAAAAAATTCCTCATATAGTAAAAATCACATCTTAGTGTCAGCCACTACTGCTGTTTCTCTGTCACCTGCCGTTGACAATTGTGTGCATTATTTTCTGTAGAATACATCCCTGTGAGTTTCACTTTTATTGACAGCTCTCTCTTTTGACTTACTGATGGAAGACAACAGACAATTGCCAGAGGCTAACATGCAGGCTAGGTGGGCAGACACAGGTCAGGTATTTCCACTACCCAGCATTCTCAGTAAGCCAACCCCCTCAGTGTGCAAGATTCCCACAATTGTAATGATCCCCAATGGCATGAATATAGTTTTGCTGCAAGGCATCATAGAACACTAATCTGCTGCTCTCCCTGGCTGCTTCCTGCCATTTCAGTTACCCAGAATGCCCTGGTGAAGTCAGAGCATCATGTGTCAGAGCACTCTGGATAATTGGTCGGCAAGTTACAAATCACCACTTCCAAAACTACATAAATCTGTTGCTGGAACTCTGCTTTTGGCCTCCTCAGACCTGAAACTGGTGTGGAAAATTGTCTTTTTCTGGTCTGAAAGATAGGGAAAAGGGACTCCAGACCAGAATTTGGGGAGGGGCTCCTGGTGATAGGCTCTGCACCTCCACAATACCCGCTTAACT
Source organism: Intellagama lesueurii (assembly GCA_037013535.1). Lineage (NCBI taxonomy): Eukaryota > Metazoa > Chordata > Lepidosauria > Squamata > Agamidae > Intellagama > Intellagama lesueurii. The sequence goes on along the minus strand of JBAJHW010000005.1, from coordinate 177,376,329 downwards.
TTTACTTTCTAAAGCAGATTATTACAAACACATTTGCTAGTAGAGGTGTGCAGATGTGTGCTTTTTCACAACAATGATATGCCACATAAGGAATTTCAGGAGTTATAGTGCAAAAACACACTTTTGCACACCTCTGCTTATTAATTTTCAATATTTTCTTATCCAAAAGTAATTAAATTTACAAAGGCTTCTAATGGTCTGGTAATATGCCAAATACAGTTCTTTCATTGTATGCAACCTAAGCAGCAGTGGCAGACCCTGGGACTGTGCTGAGATCCCCTCTGACTTCCACAAAATGTTGTGTTACTCGTATATAAGATGTATAGAAGATTATGTAGCATAAGGGGAAGGGGAAGGTGGTTTCCATGTTTCAGCTTCTCATTTCCAGACTCGAAACAAAACAAAACAAAAATCATGAGCTCTAGGCTCACATTTCAGATCTACTTTCAGGAGTCTGTGTGTTTTCTCATTTTCCTTTTTAAAGTAGGGTTCTGTATTTACCTGTCTGCCAATGGGCCACTCTGAGTAAGCCAGAAGAAAACAAACTCTGATCCGTTTAGGGGAGAAATTTCAGCCATTAAAACAGGGACCCATAAACACTAGCATTCTGTCAATAAATTACAGTGCTTGCTGACCACCTGCAAGAAATAAACTATTTATAGCTGTCAGGACAGCAGCATGCCAAATAGCAGCACGATGGAATGTGCTTTGGAGTTGGCGCAGATCGATAACTGGCTTCATTTGCTTCTGTAGCAAACGGCATTATTTCTTCATCTTACTCCATTGCTGTTTAGGAATGTGTGTTCTCTGAGAGCTTCCAGACCGTGAATAAGCAAACTGGATTCCAAACCAATCACTTCTTTTATCAGAGTACTGTGAGTGACTGCTATTACTTCCCATTTAGTGGTTCATCTGAAAATAGTTTAGGAGAATTCACTTGAGCTGTTGCATCATGGCTGTCCCCACCATGATGCACAAGGAGGCAACTGCCTCATCAGTTGAGACATAAAGATAGATATGGAGCAGCCCATTTCCCCTGAGTCTGCCCTCTGTCTCATATACTAAGGTGCTGCCTTCGATGCTGTCTCATCACCAGAACTGAGGATTTAACTGCCAATCTAGTCATAGACGGTCAAAGATACATTTTTGAGACTACGGCTCCCCATAGACCTCAATCAGCCGGGCACTAACCATGTAGCCTGATATATTCCGGAATTGCAGTCTATGTATACCCAGTGTGGTGTAGTGGATAGAGTGATGGACTAGGAGTGAGGAGATCTGGGTTCAAATCAATGCTTGGCCATGGGAACTCATGGGTGTGTGTGGGGGGGAGAGAGGTGGTAAAACCACTCCTTAAATATCTCAGTTTTCTTGAAAGCTCTGCTAGGGTCACTCTAGGTCAGTTCAAGGACTACAACTCTGAGATCAGAGAAAGAATGTCCAGGAAGGATGAAGTGTTCACCCACTGCTTTCCGGCTATTTCTATTCTTGATGTCTGTTTTGTGCCTATGTACAGTTTGGCCTGTTTCTCCAATATAAAATACTGTGGAGCTTCGCTGACACAAGATGCACAAATCACATTAGAGGACCAGCAGGTATATGAGCCCCTGGTAGTGTACATTATGTTATCTGATATTCTGATAGTGTTTCCTGAGTAAATGTATGACCAGAGCTGGCATCTGGGTTTGTCTCTTTCAGCCAGTTCTGAACAGATGTGATGGCATTGTAGTGTTTGGCTGTAAATGATGGATTGTTTTTAATGAGTCCAAGGTGAGAGCTGGAGGAATGTAAATATGATGGTCTGTTGGAGACTTTCCAGTATAAAGTGGTGTTTATCTGTCCATTAGGTAGCTTAACTATGGTTTCCAGGAAGTTAACCTTTTTTTTGTTGTTGTTGTTGAGGTTTATGTTGGGGTGGAACTTAATATAGTCCTGATGGAAGCTCATTAGTGCCTCTTCACCATGAAGTTTGCCATGAAGATTTTGGCATATTAGGGGGGACATATGGGTGTCTGTGGCTGTCCCATTACTTTGTATGTTCCCAAACTGAAATAGCTGTGAGAACAAAGTTGCAAAGCTCCATGGCCAGATGTGTTGTGGTCCCCTCTAGCATGATATTCTTAATTGCTTGTAGCCCATCTTTGTGAGTGATGTTCATATACAGTACTTCAATGTCCATGGCAGCCAGGATGGTATTTTCTGCAAGACTGTGTATACACTGTTTCCTCAGAAAATCTGTGGTTTTTCTAATATAGTTGGGGGTACTTTTTTTTTTACTACACAAAAGCCTTTGACTGTGTGGACCACAGCAAACAATGGCAAGTCCTTAAAGAAATGGGAGTGCCTGATCACCTTATCTATCTCCTGAGAAATCTATATGTGGGACAGGAAGCAACAGTTAGAACTGGATATGGAACAACTGATTGGTTCAAAATTGGGAAAGGAGTACGACAAGGCTGTATATTGTCCCCCTGCATATTTAACTTATATGCAGAATACATCATGTGAAAGGCTGGACTGGATGAATCCCAAACCGGAATTAAGATTGCTGGAAGAAATATCAACAACCTCAGATATGCAGATGATACCACTCTGATAGCAGAAAGCGAGGGGGAATTAAAGAACCTCTTAATGAGGGTGAAAGAGGAGAGCGCCAAAAATGGTCTGAAGCTCAACATCAAAAAAACTAAGATCATGGCCACTGGTCCCATCACCTCCTGGCAAATAGAAGGGGAAGATATGGAGGCAGTGACAGATCTTACTTTCTTGGGCTCCATGATCACTGCAGATGGGGACAGCAGCCCCGAAATTAAAAGACGCCTGCTTCTTGGGAGGAAAGCGATGACAAACCTAGACAGCATCTTAAAAAGCAGAGACATCACCTTGCCGACAAAGGTCCGCATAGTCAAAGCTATGGTTTTTCCAGTAGCGCTGTATGGAAGTGAGAGCTGGACCATAAAGAAGGCTGACCGCCGAAGAATTGATGCTTTTGAATTGTGGTGCTGGAGGAGACTCTTGAGAGTCCCTTGGACTGCAAGGAGAACAAACCTATCCATTCTGAAGGAAATCAACCCTGAGTGCTCACTGGAAGGACAGATCCTGAAACTGAGGCTTCAATACTTTGGCCATCTCATGAGAAGAGAAGACTCCCTGGAAAAGACCCTGATGTTGGGCAAGTGTGAAGGCAAGAGGAGAAGGGGACGACAGAGGACGAGATGGTTGGACAGTGTCATCGAAGCTACCAACATGAATTTGACCCAACTCCGGGAGGCAGTGGAAGACAGGAGGGCCTGGCGTGCTCTGGTCCATGGGGTCACGAAGAGTCGGACACAACTTAACGAATAAACAACAACAAAAACTTGTGGCTTATGGACTGAATATTAAGTCATATACCCAGAAACCCCTACTGTGATGGTACCAGTTCCTGAGATGATAGGGAAGCCCAGATGGTCCAGTTTGTAGGTTTTAGGTAAGAGTTGGAAGGTTACACAGGTTACCAGGTTACACAGTTTCTCTGCAGGTAAATGGTTGGTAGAATGCTGTCATGATATCCCATCAGATATTGTTGCAGTAAGCAGGGCCTTCCTTTCATCATAATGAGGGTCATAACAGTAGTAAGAAGTTAAAATTTTATTTGTCTGTTTGAAACCTAACTACTCCAGTGCAGAGTTAGAATTGATTTTTCAGAAAAGCTTTACATAATAGGCTCAGTAGCTTTGAAGAATGTCTTTTCTTAATGGTTGATCTATTGTTGCCGAGCCTAAGGACAATTTTCCTAATTAAGCAATAAATCACCCTTGCAGAAAAATGTGGTACATCACTATTACTGCTATACAGAGTTCTCTTAGTTTAATTTGCAAGGGTTGTAGTGAATAAGCCTGAGATGAAAAGAAAAATGGCCTTTTCCTTCTTTTCAGGTCTCTGCTTCTACTGAAAATTGTCATAGGGTTTTTGTTTTTGTTTTGTTTTGTGGTTAATGTATCACATTGCATCTATCATTATGGCTCAGACCTCCGTGTTGTTTTGGCTGCCCTAAATGTTTTTTTTTTAATTTAAATTAAGATATTAGTGGTGGTTAAACATTTTGGCAGTGAGAGGTTTGGAATACAAGCTTCCCCCAGCGTTTGGAAACTCGTGATCCATTATGAGCAACATTTAAAGCTAGCTAAAAAGGTTGCAGGGAGCTGTTCTGGGATACTGGACTGCTGTTCACCCTCTCTTGAGCATGTCCCAAGTGATTCTACCAAGAATTGTAGGGCAACATAGGAAGCTACTAAGCCAAAGTACGTATCTGGAAATTCAAGAGAAAGTTTGCAGGCATAAAAATGGTGTGCTTCAGGGCGAGGGGGCAAGATGTAAAGGACAAAAAACAAACAAGATCACATTACAAATGGCCCAGTGAAGACTGAAAATGCTCAGAGGCTACAGAATGCAGAAAACGGAAAAGCCCATGGCTGGCTGTTGTGCTCTATGTATTGTCATAGGTGTGTTCCACCAGTGATGTTGGCAAGTCTTTGGGTCCGAATCCCAGGTCCGAGTCCGGGTCTTTGGTACCAAGTCCCAAGTCTCAAGCCCCAAGTCTGACTCCTTATTAAAAACAAACTTTTTCCCCCAGAAAAAAGGGAGGGGTAGGTGGGTTCCGAGTCACGAGTCAAGTCCGAATCATTGGGGGGGGGGGGGGACACCAAGTTGAGTCACCAGTGCAACTTAAGTCTGACTTGACAGCAACTCTCGTAATTCAAGTCCTGTTCCATGTGTTCCAAGGTGCATTTCTTTGAAAAAAAATTAATGAGTTTTGATACCATATGCTGCAAATTGTCATTACTTTCTCAGACACCCTATCTATTGCTAGTCCTTTAATTCTTCATTGAGAGCAGAGAATGAAAGCAATCTGCATAATGTGTGTTCAGAGGCTGCAGCTTTATTGATTAGATTGAGTTTATATTGCATTTTCTATAGGTTAGCACTCTGAAATTTGCTGACTAGGACTTACTGTGCTGTAATCGACAATTGGATGTGTTCCCATGGAGTTTTTATGACATCTTTTCCATAAGATGTGTTACCATGGGCTCCACAATGTGTAGGGTTTTTTTTCCAGCTCTTCGGAAGAGTTTTCTGTCTGACTGAGCCTTAAATTGTGGAGTTGTCTATGACAGTAACATTTCTGTAATGACCCAGAGGAATAGTTTAGTAACTGATCGATGCTCACTCACAGATAGGCTGGTAGATCATTAAGTAAAGAGTTTATATAATTTTTTTAAAAAATTATACAAAATTTAAAAAATTAAAAGATGCTTAGTATTTTTCTTTAATTCTTTGTGTTCATGTTCTGTCCTCCTTCCATGCATGGTGAGGGTTACCGTAGCTGTGCTAGCCAGGATTTATGGAAGTTGTAGTTCAAGAACGTCTGGGGACCCAAAGTTGGATCCACTGGACTAGTTTATCCTCACAACAACACTCTGAGGTAGGTTAGGTTAAACTGTGATTAGCTCAAGGTCATTCCACAAGGTTCATCCCCAAATAAAGATTCAGATCTCCATCTCTCTGCAATCAGATTAACAAAATTCTAACCCAGCCTTCCACAATCTCCTAACTCTGTAGATATGTTGTATTACAACTTCCATCATCTCCATCTAACCATAAGGTACAAAGTTGGAAAATACTCCTGTAGCCCTTATATCACATTAGCTCTCCCCAGCTAGGCCCTAATCTTGATAATTGGATGGCAATTATTTGTTGACCGGATAAACATTGAAGGGACAATGAAAGACTGGGTTGTAGAGAATATCACATAGTGTACAATTTTACAGGCTGGACATTACCAGACCCAGTCCCCTCGCTGTATCAGCCCCACAGGTTGCCTAATTAACTGCTGATCTGCTGCCTGCTTTTAAAGCTACCATCAATGTACTTTACCACATATGCAGCTTTATTACTTGGTTTTAATACCTACAAATATTTTCCATTCTTGGAAATTATTTAACTGTTTTTCTATGGAGCATACTTACCATTTCTTACATCACCAAGGTGCTGAGTCACTGATATGCTATCCTTGGTGAACCAAACAGGAGATTTTGCAGATTTTGGGGACCCTTCCAATTCCTCTTGAATGTTGTAATCCTATAATCCATTACCTGAATGTTAGCCCCACTGAACTCAATGTGACTTATTCACTGAACATTTTTTAAAGGGAATAAGTATTGTCTTGTTTTTTTTGTGTGTATTTAATGTTACCCACTCCCCATTGAAAACTCACAGTCATTTATTAAAACAAGATGATGATGATGTGACACCATCTCATCAATTCTGACTTACAGTGACCCTTTCCAGGATTTTCTAGGTAGAAAATAAACACAAATGATTTATCATTCTCTTCTTCTAGGGGTGCCCTTGGACTGTGTAGATTGCTCAAGGCCACACAAGCCGGCTCTACTCACAGGAGGCACAGTGGGGAATTGAACTTCCAGTCTCTGACAGACTATCCAGACTGCTATAGAACAATATAATAAACAGAGTTTAAAACATTGAAACAGACAACATTAAAAAAAACCCAATTAAACAAATAATATTAAAAGCTACTATTTAGAAACACTTTAAAGCACACTCCCCTGAAATCAGTAAATATTGCATACCATAATGCCCTACTTGCCCACATCAAGTTAAAAGTCAGCCTAAAAGTGAAGGCCTTTGTTTGCCAATTGGACGACAACAGGGAGGACAAGAACGTCTTTGAACTGTTGCCGTCTGGCAGAAGATACAGAACAATTAAGACTCGGACCACACGTTTTCTGAATAGTTTTTATCCCAGAGCTATAATTGCACTTAATAATGAACTTAAAGACCACCAGTAGTGAATAGTCGGACAGTGTTACTTAGCCTGCGGTGTAGATGTTTGTATTTTTAGGGGGGGATTTTTAGTGGTTGGGGAGTGTTTGGGGATTTTTTATGTGTGTGCATGTGGGTCTGGTCTCTGGGTGTCTGTGTGAATTTCATTGTATGTGTATACTATGTATAGACTTACAATGACAATAAATTTATTTGATTTGATTTGATTTAACCTGGCTTCCAAGAAGAGTGCATCCCATAACCTGGAAGCAGCCACTGAAAAGGTCCCCTCCTGCATCCTCACCAAAAATGTTTGTGAGGTTAATGATACCGAGAAAGGGGCCTTTCTAGAAGACCTTTAAAGCCAGGGCAGCTCTTATGGGTCTGATAATGGCCCTTCAAAGAGCCTCAACCAAGTTTTATAAGGCTTTATAAGTCATGATCAGCACCTTGAACTGAGTTCTGAAATGGACTGGCAGCCATGGAAGCTGCTGTAATAAAGGAGAAAAGCTCCCGGAAATTAGTGCCAGTCAGCAATCTGGCTACAGCTAAAGTTTCTGAAAACTCTTATTTATTTGTTTGTTTGTTTGTTTTTAGCCCACCTTTCTCCTTAAAAGGACTCCTCATAAGCATATTGCAATAATCCAAGTGGGAGGTAACTAAGACATGTAACACATTAGACTTTTTCTTTTTCAAAATTCAGTGGGAATGATTAAGCATGTCCCTACCCCTTCTCTTGCTGTCGGTGGGTTTTATAGGTCCTCCGTGTAAGTTAGGTCGTGGTCAATGTGCTTAAGAGAAAGAGTGTGGTATTGGATTTGATTACGTCCATATAATTTCCTTGTTTAACCAAAGTGGCTGTTGTTCTGGAAGGCTTACTTCTCAGCAAGCCTTATCCAGAGCTGTATTTTCTCTAAGTTGGAGGCGTAGTCACTTGCAATTCCCTCTGCTGTCACTGTTCCTAACTATAGTTATTGTGACAAATGAATTTCTAACTGCCATATTAATGTTCCGTGTATGAGGAGCAGAGGCTCTTTGGAGGTGGTGGTGGAATTCAGCAGTTAATTTCTTTTTCTTGTCCTGAATGCAGCCAATCCTAATATTATAACTTGCTTTGTAGTTGTTAGCATACAACTGTATTGTGCTGTTGCCACTCTTTCTCCTGTATATACTGCTTGTTGCTGTTTGTAATGTAAAGGACCTTTCCCCACCCTCAGATTTTGGAAAAGTTACTTTTTTGCCATACAACTGCCACACTGCAGTGGCATATGCTGCTTCAAAGATTCTGAAACTGGGACGATGATCCCCAAAAGTAACTTTTGAAAGCTCTTGTATTTTTCCCCCTAAAAAGTATTATATTTGTACTTTCCATTTCTCCCTTCAATATGGGAATTAGGGTTGCTACCAATAAAATGGATCAACCAAGGACAGGCTAAAAACATAAAACTGATTTATTATATCACAAAACAACTCTAACAGCAATTAAAAACAATTTTTGAGGCTACACCTGCCTTTTACAGCAATCCAGTTTAACTGCCAGAGATCCACCTGAATGAAAAGATCTTTATAAGTAGAAAGGTCATAGGGAGGAAGTTAGCTTAGCTTCTCTTAACAGGAAGGTCCACAGGCCATCAACAGCCACCAAGCATGAGGAGACATTTAGACTCTAAGTTTTGTTTAAAGAGATACAATTCACTAACAGATATAAAACAGGGCCAGCCCACGTCTTAGGCAGAGTGAGTCAAGGGTTCCAATCCAGCATATGTTGAAGGGTATGGAGTGGTAATGAGCTATCTGAGGGCTGTGTATTCTATAATCATACCTACTATGCTTTGAAGAAGCCACTGTCCTATTGTCAGAACTGGAGTAAGATTCAACTGTCAACCGTATCTGAAAATGAGGGGCAAAAACAGTAAATTCAATGTTTTGTCCAATCTGGAGTACTCTGGTTGAGTGAATGAGACTTGTTCAGTCAACTCTTATGTATGTCCCATTAATTCAATGGGTCCACTCTAGAGACTAAGTATTGGACTTAGTTTTTTATATTACAACTGGGTAAACGTGTTTACCCCACCTGACTATAAAAACTCACTGGCGGATGGCAATGGTAAACCATTCCTTGAACATCTCTGATACCTCAGAAACCCTATTAGAGTTGCCATAAGTCAAATATGTATATACAAACATGTTTAAAGTGGCAATGAGTATTTGTTGCTCCTGGATTCTAGTTATCTAAAATGTTAAGTATTCATACTATACTATGCAGCCCTTATTATTCCATGGTAGCATAATTGTATAAAGAATTTGAAAGATAACTTTCCAAAGCAGCTGATCTTCCCAGTCTTTGCTCATCATGATCCCTCCCCCCCCCCCCCATGCTAACTATATTTGCATTACTGTTATGCAACTGATCTTTGGTTGAGAAAGGAAAAACTCAACTGTTTTCAAATGCATTTAGCAGTATCCTTTAGAAATATTTCATACTGACATATGTATGTGAGACAAGTTTTTCTCTGAATGTCAAAAGCATGATTGTTTTAAAGTGGGTTGTGGCAACAGGTCATGTATTTTTAGGCATTCAAATATATTTTACAGCCTAAATCTAACAAAAGTTGTCACTTAGCAGAAGTCATCTGTCATCTGTTGTTCTTATCACTCTCTTGTCCCTTTCTATACCAATTAAAACTTGTACAAAATAGGAAAAGGGTAAGCCATTTCATCGTACTTAAGGGAGAACACCGCTTAGCAGGGAATTTGATTAGTAGGAATAACTATACTGAGTTTTCTTTGCCTGGGTTAGAAATATAAGTCACAGCCCCACCCAAATGCCCTATCTCTTCTGCCCCCTATCAATAATTCTTCTTAATATCATGCTGGTATCTCTTTTCCTCCGTTTTCATGCTCTTTCGCCTTCACCCTTTCAAGGCATTTCTTTCCCCTTTCTTTTTATTGGATTACACATTCTAGTTTCCTACAAATCAGATGCTCACATTTTCATATTATGAAAATCATTTGTTGTGCAAAACACATGGTGAATCAATAAAGGGTTGACTGGCACATACCCACTGCCCTAATTTCCAGGTTCTTCTTCTTCTTTTTTTTAATCTACTCCCAGAATCTACTCACCAACATGTAAAGGTGAGTATTGCATAAAAGATAAGAGACATCCCATATTCAGAGGGATGCACGCTTGGGGTTAAACTGTGAAACTTGAACACCAGTGTCCTGTAGTTCAGTCAGTGGGGGTGCCTCATTCTTCCACTAACCTGTATTATGGATCACCGGGTGATGTTGAATGTGTACAGTGAAGTTTAATACATTTTTTTCTTGCAAGCAAGCATGCACATCCTTGATCTGTATCAGAACCACCACATATGGACTAGGGAGGTCTAAATCTTCTGTCTTCCAGTCACCTTCCTCCTCTCCAACCCCCACCCCAATTCACTTTCTTGTGCAGAAGATTGAAAAGTGAAGAAGGATGTAATTTCAGAAGACAAGTTAGACAATGTCCCAACATTCTATATTGAATTAGCTTTACTATACTCTTCTTTCTATTAAACATAAAGCAATTCTCCTTATGTACTCCTCATTCTGTGTGTGTGTGTGTGCTGTCTGATAAAAATATGGTGAAAATTGATCCTCAACCCCACTGCAGGTCTCAGTAAGTTTACATTCACCTGAGCTATGCTGACTGTTTGATGCTGCAGCCTCTATAAAGATAAGAGGAATATGTAGCATGATAGTTTCTGAAAATAAGGTTCCCCATATGTCCCCAGTAGGTAAAAGGGCACAATAAGGGCCAAGCCAAGCTTATTCATAAATGTAATACATGTGCCTCGTTCTAAACAGGGAATTAGGTCTTCTAGCTATAAGGGCAATATGCTGAAACCAGAGAAAAGTACATATGTTTCAGAGAAAATATAATGATTTATGAAAATATGATCTGAGACAATTCAGATAAAGCATAAACTGAAGTTGGCTCTTAGATCAAAGACTTGCAACATGGAAGTTTACCTATAGTTGTTGGAGTTTTTGCAAAAACAGTGCCCCAATAGTTGCTGGGAAGCTTACTTGTCAAACAGAAGGTTAGGTCTATCCAAGACATGAAGCTTGGCAACTGGGCCATCTCTGCAAGTGAGCACAATTTAGATGTTTGTAAGCTATGGGTCTCACAGGTGGGACACTGAGAAAGGAGAATTAAGGGATTTGTAGTCCCAAACGACCCAACGTGCACATCCCTTTTTATGACCCATCTAAGCTCATATAGGGAGATACGATCTTTTAGATGGCCTGTACCCAGACTGCACAGGATTCTATTGGTGATCACCAACACTTTCACCTTTGGGGCCCAAAATGGACCGATGCTGGCTATCACAGCAAAAAAAAAAATCTATTTCCATTATAACTAGCTCTGCTCAATAGTTTGGCCACAGCTTGGGGACCCACCAAAGACTCCAAACACGTCACAAAGGCAGCCCTTCCTCCCCCATAGAACTTTGTTCTGAGCAATTTCAGCAATCTGGTCTGCTCAAGGCAAGGAAGACACCTGCGTGTCATGAAAGAAAAATACCTGCAGTAGACTTCATCTTGAATCTATGTTCCCAGTGCCCAATATCACCATCACAGCAAGACTGCAGGGCAGATGTCAGGATGTGGCTCAGTAAAATCTGGACTCCCGATTGCCACAGGGCTGGCTTATTGCATTTTGAAGTAAGCGAAGGAACACACATTACCATCAAAAGAGCCTCCCACGTAAGACCATTAAGACCAGAAAGTAAAATTACCTAACTGCACTCCTGCCAGTTTCCTTTCAACAGAAAAAGCAGGCATAGCTGAATGCCCAAATCTGTTACCGGTTGGGAGCAAAAGAAACAGCAAATTACTCACCAGTTCCTTTGAGTCGTATGAATCTTTTGTACTGATTAGGCTAATATGCTTAAGCATATTGCAACTAATGTTAATAAAACGAGGGGAAAATGCTTCAAAAATGATGCATGACTCAGATTTAATATGCTCCATTTTCCTTAGATACCATCGGGATTCAAAACTGCCAGGTTTGCCTTTAATTTTTTTTCCCACGTCCTCAAAAGCTTTTGTCTCTCTTTTTAAAAATTCTCAGTGAACTTGGCAGAGAGCACTTTTCTTCAGGCACTGAACAAAGCACAGGGAGTGAGCAATAGAGCATGTCTCATTGTTCTTGATCACTAACTAACAAAAACTCAATATGCCCAAATTCTACATGTGGAGATAGATTTGACTGAAGTAGATTTAAACAGAAAACAGGGATGGGTGGGGGGAGTCTTCTCACAAAATTACATTTGTGATAGTTACCTTGTATTATTTGCTTTAGTTCAGGTGGCAAATGGTGGCTAATCAATATTTATATGGAGATATGCAAGGTAGAATATCTTTATGTTAAAGTAGTCTCTCCGATCTGCTGAGTTCCTGATGGTACAGAAAGAGTCCTCCACATGCAAGCTATAGATACTCTAATGAGTGCACAAAGGTCAGGAAACTGCCCAATGCTGTAATGTGACATGTGCCATCAAGTTGGAACCAATGTACAATGATCCTAATAGGGCTTTCAAGGCAATTGAAATATTTAAGGAGTGGTTTTACTAATTCCACACACACATCACATAAGTTTCCATGATTGAGCAGGGATTTGAAGCCAGGTCTCTTGAGTCGTAGTCCGTCCTTCTATCCACTACACTGAGCTGCCTGTCCCAATGCTATAATGCAACTCTATAGTCTTCCAGCTGTAATTAATTTTAATCCTATTCAATCTCAGTTAGGGAATCTTTCACTGTTCATCACCAATATATTTCTCATATATATACTGTATTATATCTCACAGTCACAGAGCTTACTTTATGGGAAGGAGGGGGAGTGGAATCCCCAAACTGAGTAGCACATAATTAAAAGTGGGGTTCCCTAAGAAGGAAAATATATATTTTTATCCTAATTAGAGATTGCCTCATTCCAGATGTTGCACATTCAATTGGTTTAGTTTTGTGATTAGTGACTGGAAAATAAACATAAGCTTCCTTTACAAGTCTGACAGAAAGGCACAGAAATTGGAAGAAACTACATGCCTAGTGAGGAACCCTTGTAATTGCAGGAAATAATCATTGACTTTAACAGGTGGATTATTCTGCTGTGCTTTTACATCTCTGATGGCACAAGTGTTTTGATAATCATTATTTGCATTCTAACATGTTTTCTGCTTTGTCTTTAGCAGAGGCCACAAACATTAACTCTGACCAGTAAATCAATCAATCAATGTAAAAGACTTGAATTCCAAGTGATGTCAAGTCGATTTTGTTACAGCATCACCTGAGTTTGGATTTTCTGGAAAGAACTGGCACTGTGGCACAGCATTGCTTTGGGGTTTCAGCCAATGGATATTAAATCCTGTTGATCACTGTGGGTGAATTGTGTGGCAATTGAGGTTGGTGACTCCAATTTCATGGGGGCAGTGAATCTATTTGGAGTTTTAATCAGAACTATAAAGGAGTTGTCCATGATGCTATTGTTTGGAGTGCTTGTAGAAACTACAGGCCCAAACCTGACGCAGAATCACTACTTTGCAAAACTGGAGTCACCAGCCTCTACCATACTTCAGTAACACAGAAAGGAAGTATTCCAGAGGCTCATTAGTTCTAAATGGAGACAGTTCAACGGGTGGGTTGCAATACTGAGTAAAAGAGGGAGCCAGCACTCACCAAGACCATGTGCATTAAGAATAGACACAAAGCTTTGAAATAGATGAATGGGTGGGACAGCAAGCTATTATTTCTTCCCTTCTGCTTGTTGAGTACTTTGGTAGGCAATGTCCTCTGTCTCATGTGAGAGAAAACCACGGCACTGCTGAACCTTAATCATAAGCAGAAATTAAAAGGAAAGATTTGTACTTTATTGCTACAGTAATGAAGCTATAAATTAATGACACAATGCTGACCTGGTGTAATGTAATAATATTTAATTGCATGCTTTTTAATATACTAGGTTCTCCTGCAGCCATCAAATTCCCTGCAACCACCTGAGGTGGAGCAGAGTGTAGGTAGCAAACTAATTTCTGCAGGTGTCACCTGAAAGTGGGTTTGCCCCCGTCCCACTAATCCATTCATGCTTAATAATCCCCTGCTTAATTTGGAGGGTCTGTCAGAAATCTGAAACCCATTTCCTTTGAAACTATTTTGAATATGAAAAGGCTGAAGGCTGCCTAATATTGCCATATATTAGTGCTACTTCCTAAGCATCTGTCAATTGATTTTCACTCAGGAGCAAGAAGAACAAAGGATGTAAATCCTTGACTTCTTTAAGAAAAAGAGGGAGCAAAGTTTACTCCTCATCTGAAAGACGATGAGATATTTTTTGCCAAAGTTATCTAGAGTTCTACATTTGCAAGAAAGATATTTGCGCACACTGCAAAATTATCATAGCTGCTGCTTAGTTGCATGGCTTTTAAAAAGCAGAGGCATTCAATGGGTTGTTTGTGTATCTTTGATCAGTCAGCTGGATTTTTTAACTGATGACACCTAGCATTTTAAACAGAGAAAACAAATGAAAGAGACTGAACTGCCAAGGGAGAAAACACCTCAATCTCGCATAAAGCCCAAACAATAGGGAAGACTCAAATTGAAGTCACTGTAGCCCTTTGCAACCACTTTGCAAACCATTTTAAGTATGTGTAGGAGAAGGGAAAGATCCTAGGTAGCATAATAAATTATACTTAGGATTAATATTCTAGAATTTTATTATTTTGCTTCATTCTGATGTTTGTGAGTTTATTGCTATTACAGAGTATTACACATAGTCATACATAGTTTGCTGCGAGGATGTCTCTCTCTCTCTCTCTCTCTGTGTGTGTGTGTGTGTATGTGTGTGTGTGTGTGTGTGTGTGTGTGTGTGAATATCTGATTTCATCTTGTATGGGTTTTTGATGGCTAGGCCAGAATTAGTACATTAGGGGTCTTTCTTTCCTCTGCCCCATTTCTGCCTTTGTCTTCTCTACGGTGGCACAAATCCTACTGCCTTTTGGGTTTTGTCCTACTGCTAGAAGAGCGCTTGTGGGCAAAATTAAAAATCATTGTGCAAGATGACATAGCCATCTTTCCCCATCCGCAGGAAAGGGCTTTTCCACAGAGATCTGGAAACATACAAACACCAACACAGACCCAGACAAAGATTGAGTTGAAACATCTCTAAAAGGGCAGACACCAATCTGTGTGTCCTTAAGCAGGCACGGACTGCATCAGAAGCCAGTGTGCATCACTAAAACATGTGCGATGTTACAAATATAGTTAGGCAGGGATGGTGGAAGATTTTCAGGTCTTCTTATTCATGAAGACCCTTTAATATATTGAAGAATAACCTTTAGATAATTAGAAGTTTGAGTCTGTTGCCTATGGCTAGAACTAAGATTGGGATTGTGGCAGATCATGGCCTGAATAAGGGGCTGCCTCTGCACCTCATTTTGGCATGAGGTTCCCCCAGTTCTCATTACAAGCCAGCTAAGGATTACCTGTATTTTACTGAAGTAATACAGTAATTAATTTATCAATGCTATGAGGTTTTACCAACAATACTTTGCAAACTTTATTTTCACTTCTCTCTTGCCAGAAGGTAGACCTCCTTTGTCCATTCTAATTTGGGATGTGGCAGCCCTGAACAATGAAGATTTGCTCCATCCAAATCAGTCTCTTGGGTTAAGCCACTAAATTCTCCTTCCTCCACTTCTTTTCTTCTGTACTTTGTAAATGGGAATTGCAATTAAACCTTAGCATAATCCGTCTTTATCTTAAGCATTTCATTCCCATCCAACCATCAAGACTTCCTGCCTACCTTTGGTGGCCCTGTGTGTATGTGTGTGTCATTGTGTACATGCATGCATGCACACACGCACACACACATAGGAATAATGTTCCATACAACTGATTAAGTGGCCGATATTCCCTAAAAGCTTGTGCCGTAAAAATGGTTCCAGAGTATTGTAGTGATTAGAATGTGGTACAATTGGGCACAAGATCAGGTACACAACTGAGATGCACTTTGTTAATTAGGAGCGGTTAACTGTGACAAGGTATCCAAACCTTACACAAGCATCAGTAGTGTTCTGTCCAATCTATTTTAAGAGTCTTGTGGTTGTCTCTCTTTTTAAAAATCTGCCTCATGACTCCAGCATCAGATAGTACAAGTGCTCTATCTTTTATATGTTAAATGTGCTGAGAATTTGTACACAGCATTTCAGGCATAGTATAAAAAAACACAGAGATGCTCCCTTGCATGTTTGACAGATCCACAACTGTTTCATAATATATTCTCATATAGTAAGTAACATAGTAAAAGACAAGCAGAGTCCTAACAGACAACAACCAACAGACTACTTCTGACATTCTAACAGACTACAGACAGAATAATAACCGTCACATATTTTTTTTCTATCTATCTAGCAGTTAGCCCATTTAACATGTATTGGCTAACGCCAGACATAATTTGATTGGTTACACAAGTCGCTATATGTAATATAATATGCTAAAAGATCCCCTTGATGTTGGGAGAATAGCCACCCTTGGGCAAGTGTGTGGAGTGGAATCTGTGAACCAGGCTAAAATAAAAACAGTCCTCTACATGTTGACCTGGAAAGATGTTCCATTTGTGTTCACTATGCCATGCGCAGGTTAGCAGATTTAATATTTATAAAACTGAGTCATTTGCATATCTGAAGCAAAGATGTTTGGGGGGAAAGGAGCAAAATTGGATACATGTTTGAGGAGCTAATTAACAAAGAGGCAGAAACTACACATTTGATTAATCAAGTAAGATTCTGGCGAATTAGCTAAGAAAACAGAAGACATAAATATTGGATCTCCCTCCTCCTTTTATTGCAGTTATATCAAACAGATTTCCCATCCGGCAGAAATAGGCTCTTAGTTAAACAATTTGAAGATTCCTAAAGTGTCATCCAGAATTAATTGAAAGCTAAATGTACCAGTTACTCTCTGTGAATAAATCAGATCAAGTAACTGGAAAAAATAAGATGGTTAGTCTTGACAGTTTTATTGTCAAGATATATTAAACATGTGCCCTCATACACATTTCTTAGTGGATTTTTTTTTTTTTTTTTGGTTCAGAAAGCTATCTCAGAATTCTGGAATGAAATAAAGATTGTCTTGATTCTGAAAGAAATCATGAATTCTACAAAAATTGTCTGTTACCAATTTTTAAAAAACTGATTGTAAAATCTTACAATCAGTTGTAATCCTGGCCACCAAACTCAAAATGTCATAAATATATTTAATGTAGAAGCAGACCAAGATAGCTTTACGGAAGGCAAAAATTTGACAAGAATACAAACAGAATGATTAATGTCATAAAATATGCCATACTCATTGAGAAGTTGATATTACTTGAATTCTTTGGCACAGCCAAAACCTCTAACTATAAGGAATGGGTCTTCTTTGGAACATGGTAGCTATTCTCATTTAACGTGCCAAAACTACACGCTAAATCTTACTTCAACACTGGCAGTAGGATTATGTCTTCCACCATTGCTCGTGTGGCAGGCTAGTTTTTGAGGCTAAGAGCCAACCTTGTCATGGGTGAAAGTAACAGATGTGCCTCAGGTGACAGTACACTGGGGGCGGTGCAGGCAATACATCCTTTACTACCACCTAGTGCCTGGACTACAGGTGACCTATAATGACTTGGCCCTAAGGACCCTGTTAAAACCAGCCACTATAAACTAAGCCTTCTGCCTCTCTGCTCTTCGAGGGAGGAGATTGAGTTAAGATGGCAGCTCTATTTTAATCTCCAGTTTATGATTCCTTCCATCAATGCAATTTGTATATGAAAAAAATCTTTCCTTCAAATAACCACAGGGATCAAGGAAGCACTCTCCTCCTCCCTCTTCTTCCCCAGCTTGTAAAAAGCTCCACCATCTTACCACTGACTGCCCATGAGTGTTGACATGAGGGATGGTACGTATTTTTCTGTGCCCCCCCCCCCCGCCCTGTGTGGTGCGAGATTGTACATTTTTTCCCACCTCAGAGATCTTGCATCACTCCTGAAGCCCAGACCTAACTGTGTAACAGATGCAGCCCAGAGGAGGATAGCCATGGAAGCCAGGTCGAAAATCCAGGAAGGCCATACCCAATGCTGTCCAGTATTCGCAACCTGAGATGAAAACTTCAGTTTGCCTAATGGTCCGACCAGCTGCAATGTACACTATACACAGCTTGCTTTATTGGACTGTGTAAAGCTTACACTGAATTCGTATGGAGGAAGCAACATTGAAGTTGCTAGCCCCACACTCCTTACGTTCAAACAACATGATTTCTGAAAGAGTCTGTCCGGGAAGAAACTAAGTGGATAGTTACTGCCAGGGATACTGCTTCTTATTATGAGGAGGAGATGCATCTAATCAAGATTCCCATCCTAAGACTAATTTTGCTCCTAAGATTGCCTATAGGCTGTTCCCTCTCACTGCCAAGAATCAGCAGTAAGTCATGACTCTGAAACCCTGTTGTTTAAAATGGTATTTTACAAAATTGCTGCTGAAATTTTTCAGTCTTCGGGGCATCTGGTAGATTACAAAAAGAGACAGAGGTTGCTTGCAAGCCTGTCTTGGATGCACATTTCCTGACCTTGTCCTAGAGGGTGCAAGAAATCATGATCTCCATATGCTTTTGTGTATCCCCACCGTATGTGGTCAGACAATATGGAACGTACCGTCTGCACCATGCTGAAATTAACTTTGAATTGTGCTAAAATTGCTCCACTCAAAATGCAACTGCTTTACAAGATTGGCTAAATGGGGGGAAATGTCATTAAGATAAAAACCACTTATGGATGCAATGCAGAGAAGGCTTCAATCTCATTTTGTTAATGACTAATCCTGCTTCCATTTAAGATAGCAGTCTGCTGGAAAGGTTGAAATAAAGGAACAAAAAGAAAAGAAAAGAAAAAGGAACCAAGATTCTACCTTTGTAATGGAATCCTGAACAGTGTACCATTTTTAGGTTGGTCGTATGTCAGTTTCAGTCAAGATATGATGTTTGACTTGTCAGGAAGTTTGACACTCCTGTGAAAGATCATGCATATTTGACACAAAGTAGAATCCTAGTGCTTGCATTTTGTCGACCTGATTTGGATGGAGTCAGCAAACCTCTGTGAGTTACTGCAATAGAAGGAGAATAAGGCTGGATACACAAAGTTTTGGCTCTAGATACCCTTCTCTCTCTCTCTCTCTCTCCCCCCCCCCTCTCTCTGTGTAGATGATTATGTTGATGAAAGGTAGAAAGAGAACACAAACCTTTGTTGTTGACTATTCCCCTGCTTTATGTACTATTATTAGTCTGTGTGTTATGTACAACTTTATAAGCAAAAGCTCATAAGATTGCATTATACCAGTCCTTCCCACCTGTCATCATCCCTGACCACCTAGTCATGATGAATAGGGTAACTGAGAGCAGTGATCCAAAATACCTGGAGAGCACTAAGGCTGCCATATTGAATCCTCAATTGAATACTGGATGACTGTTAAGCACACTGTTAGTCCATTCTTACAAACAGTGGCTCTGAAAGGTCTCCTTTCTACTATACAAATTTTACCCTTTGGGGTGGAATCTGCAAACCATGTGCTTCATTGCTCAGCTATGACACATACCTTTGCTTCATTAACAAACAAAACAAAGTAATGTTTATGAACCTGAGTGTGTAGTATTCATACCACTGCAATATGGAACACCCACAAAGTGGCTACTCTTCATACAATTCTTCCTCCTAGAAAACATACATTAAAGAACTCTTAAGAGGGAGCCAGTATGATGTGCTGGGTAGCGTGTCAGGCTAGGCCTCAGGAGATCTGGGTTCAAATCCCTGCTCGGTCATGGAAACTTGTTGTGGAGAGGTATTGACAATGATAAATTACTTTATTTATTTATTTATTTATTTAGTGAAAGCACTACTCTGGCAGTTTACAATAAATTAAAACAATAGATATGAATAAAAACAACAAAATAACAGTAAAAATATCCAGTGGCAGAAATATAAAATGAAAAATGGCACAGGCATGTAAACATATAGATTAGCCAGAACAGGTCATACAGAGTTGCTAAAAAAGTCCTCTGTGTACAGCAATGATCTTTTAAAAGAGGGGAGGGAGGGGGCCAGGCATAGTTCCACCAGCAGTTGGTTCCATAAAGTTGGAGCCACCACAAAGAAGCCTTGTGGTGTAGTGGTTAAACTGCTGTACTGCAGCCAAAACTGTGTTCACAACCCAGGTTCATTCCCAGGTAGCCGGCTCAAGGTTGACTCAGCCTTCCATCCTTCTGAGGTCAATAAAATGAGTACCCAGCTTGCGGGGGGGGGGGGCAATGTGTACCCTGCATAATTAACTTGTAAACCACCCAGGGAGTGCTTTAAGTGCTATGGGATGGTATATAAGCAGTACATTTTGCTTTTGTTTTTGCTTTTTTTAAAAGAAGGCCCTACGTCTAGTAGAGGATTTCTTGACCTTCCTTGGAGTTGCTATCCGGAGGATCATGGCCTAGGAGGACCTACTGGGTCAGGTGGATGACCTTAGGAAAAAGTGCTCCGACAGTAACATGGTCCCAAACCGTGAAGGGTTTTGTAGGTGATCATCAAAACTTTGAATCTGATCCATTCTCAGCCTGAAACATAATGTATTATAACTTGTACTCCCACACCCAAAAAAAGAAAAGAAAAGAAAAGAAAAAGAAAGGAAAAAAAAAGAATAGAAGATGAATGTATGGTAGAGCAAAATAAATTTTCATTCATCATCCTAGCAGCTTTCGTTCAATGTACTTGGAAGCTTCCCAATTTAATTTTTTTAAAATTTCCCTTTATTATTTTATTCTCAAAAATAACATTACTGCTGAAACAAGGAAACATTCTACATTCAGTGGTCCCTTCTACTTCCTAGTCCAGGCCCTTATCTGTGTCCTATTTAATAATAATTGGGCGACATGATTATTTTTTTGTTTTTTGATGGATTTCAACCAGCTTCTGAACACTTGCAAATTATATTTATGACACTTGGAATCCTTATGTTGGGTTCTTCCAATTTCTGGCTTCAAAGAATCTCTCGACATGAAATCCATTTGCTAATTGCCTGGATCTTTAGCCAGACTGTAGCAAACCTCTATAGGCATGGCAGCCAATCTGAAGTATAGTTCAAGAATATAGTCTTAATGTCTACCATGTTTAATTAGTAAGGTGCAACACTAAATGGGAAATACAATTTAAAAGAAAATATTAACTAAAATAGATATTAGAAAAGTAACTGTTTACATGACTAGTAAGGAATTATGCAGGAAGCCCAGAAAGTAAATCATCAGCTCTGGCCCCTGCCATGTCTTTGGCTGTTCAGTGTAAAGGCCAGCAACCTGTGATAAAACCTCAGTAGCAAGCAAATGGTAATGCTTAGGTTCAGGTTAGCCAAGATTACACCAAATGAATCCTTAAAGAGAAGCATGCTACTGCACCAAAGAGTTTAGCTCATTGGACTGACCATGTTGATATCAAAGCAAATATACTAAGTAGTTGTCAAGATTTATCCTTTAGCTGAGAGTTCAACAGTATGGCGTGCTAATTTGATACTCTGACTTAATTAGAGTGATTTTAATTGTCGTTGCCATCAGGTCAGTTCCTCTATCTGCTCTACTGAGAGCATATGGGATAGTAAGGATAGATGGTGGGATAAAAGTTTGGCTCTCTTTTCTTATGAGAAACATGGGAAAGTTCTTTATCTTGAATCAGACCATTGGTTTGTTTAGTTCACTGTTGCCAACAGAGGCTCTACAAGGCCCCAGATGAGGATGTTTTTACAGTTCCACCTAGAAAAATTAATGGGGCCCTTGAATGGAAAACATTTGCTTTACAACTGAGCTATTGCCAATCCTCAAATACATAGGAATACAGAAAGAGTCGGACTACTGATGCTCAGTCTTCTGTACATCAGTTGGCGGATGCTCACCAGGATTTCAGAGGGCGGGGATGGGGTCTTTTCCAGTTGTATATGGAGATACCAGAAACTGAACCCGGGACTTTCTTCATTCAAAATATGTGTTCTGCTACTGAATTAGAAACCTTCCTTTAAAGAGAAGAGCCCACATCCCTATTTCCAGGAAGCGAATTCTATCGGTTTTGGTGAAATTAATCTTCAAAGGAGTAAGCTTACTTAGGGATAGCAGTTTTATTTTAATTTCTCGTTAGTCATTTAATTATTATAATGTATACATGGAAGACATTTTTCATTCATGTAACCATGAGGAACCAAAGAAGGGGACACTGGAGGGCAAGCTATTTGATTCGAGGAGGGAAAGGTTTGTCCCTCTCTGCTATCTGTAGAATATCTGGACACAATTTTGCCTCAGAATCAATCTCTGAAGCACCCGGAACCTTTGGCAAGATATCTCAAAATCTTTAGCCCAGAGGTTCTGATTCCAAAGTGTACCTAAATATTCAGTCAGTGCTTACAGCTTTATCTTTGCTGTAAGTACAATCATCCCTTCAGAATAATAAGAGAAAATGTGTTTGTCTGTCTGTCAGAGCCATAGTTCCAAAACCATGAAATATAGACACATGAAACTAGGCAAGTGAGGGGACCCTGTGAGTCTGCATGTGCAGATTATTTAATTTTAAATGCACATGAAAAGAATTGTTTCTTTGATCAGCACCAACAAAGGGGAAAGCTCCACCAGTATTGTAACATGGGATACCTCTGTTTGCCTTTGTGTAAGTGAAGACCACCCATCTGAATGTGCAGGATTTTTGCCTATGCAAGGAAGTACTGGAGGCATTCAACTCCTTGTGCTACAATCCATGGCATGCAAAGCTTGACTGAAAAGGATCTAGGTCTATATGTTTCATGCCTGCAGTACCAACATCAGTAACTAGATGGAAGATCTCCCTAATCAGTGCATAGGTTTGCTACCAATACTTTACAGCTGGTGAGAAGGGGAGAGAATTATCTGAGATACAAAGTTAACAGAATGCCCTCTGTTCTCTGCTATGAGAACTTTTTTACAGACATGGAATAGATACATCCCTCCCTCAGACAGTTATGGGATAGATCATGAAAGTAGGTGTTGTGTGCCTCAGAGTCCTAGAGACCACAATTTCACTCAGAGGAACAGAATATATCTAACCCTGATAGCTTGCTTAAAGGCTTTCACATAGCAAACCAAGAACTATTCTAACCGATGCAAAGCTGGGTACTTTTGCTAGTGTTTAATAAAGCTCTATCATATAAAAGAAAATGTATTCAGTTATTCTCTTTCTTATAAATGAAGCCTGCTGTTCTTTTTGTTACAACACAGCCCAGTCTATTAACAGTGCAAAAAGAACTGGTATTTACTTCGGCTCTATCAAACTGTTCTCTCAAACCTCAGTCCTGGTGCTTCTTCCTTTCAGTGTAATAACTTTTTTTATCACATTGATTAATTTGTCATGTATCTGACAGGTTATTTCAGAATGCCACATTCTTGCTTTGTGGATCCTACCAAATGTAGTTTTGGAATCAATAAACTTAATTAAGATGGGATTTGCCAAGCCAAGGGCTTTTCAATAAACTGCTGGAGACAGAATATAATCTTGCCCTGTATGATATGTCTGGGCAAAACTGAATCTCACTGCCTTTCTGATTCTATGCATTGTAGCTCTAGCAATTTTATTTTATTTTACTTGGGCTTTCTGCAGCAGAAAGGAGTAATATGTAATAATACTGTATTAAAAAAAAGAAATCAAATCATCTCTTGAACCTGGTGGCAGGAGTTCATCCTATCATATTTTATTCGAAAATGCTCAATAGTTCTAGCAAAACCCCATAAAAATCCTCCAGTTAAATATTGGGAGGCTGATATCTTCTAAATGTCTGTTTGAGTCATATCAGCGCTAAGGATATGGTTTATTTGGTGTCTTTTGATGGTTTCTTTTCCTCTTAGAATTTTGGAAGTGTCTCTGTATCATAGATTGTTCAAACTTGTGAATGACTTGATAAACCTATTAAATAGTAGATTAAGTAGAGGATTAGTCATTTCAAAATTCTTTAATTCAGGTTTTTGGACTGATGTTTACCTCACAACCATCAGCCTAAAAGGAACCCTTCAGAGGCAGAGGCAGCAATTTTGAGGGGGAAATTAAGGTTTCCCCCCACCCTATCATATCCCTTCACCAAGGTAAATGCTTAGGAGAGGCAACCACTAAGCTGTCATTATGCACAGTAGTACTGCAACCTGATACGGTGGCCAATATTCTGCTTCACACAAGACACTTCTACATTTGAAAGGGTGTACAGTCTAAGTCTCTTTTAAAGATAAACAAAAAGAATGGCTTTGTCACTGCAGGCTAACAATACCTAGGCTGTAGATTAAGCAGGCAGTGGAAGAATTTATTATAGTTCTCTCCATTATGGTCCAAAATATTTATTCTTTTTCTGTTTAAGTTTCTGGAATTATTGTTGTTGTTTCAACTTATATACCAACCCATAGTGCTAGAGCACTCTCTGGGCAATTTAAAACATAATTATGCAAGGAACACTTTGCCTTCCAGTGAGCTGGGTACTCATTTTACCAATCTTGGAAGGATGGAAGGTTGGGTCAACCTTGAGCTGGCTACCTGAACCTGCCAGGATCAAGCT
The DNA here is from genome assembly GCA_037013535.1 of Intellagama lesueurii. Lineage (NCBI taxonomy): Eukaryota > Metazoa > Chordata > Lepidosauria > Squamata > Agamidae > Intellagama > Intellagama lesueurii. Next base: position 177,351,839 of record JBAJHW010000005.1, on the reverse strand, counting down.
CAGTTCATGAGCAGAGGCTAGATCGCAATACTGCACTTTCCAAATTTGTATCTGTACACATAACAAGCATAAACCAGTTTGATGCAAATCTATGTCCGATTTTGCCTTCCTTTGTGGGGGGGCATTTCTTCTGGTTTTGTAAGTGATTAAAATGCCCTGTCTTGATGTACTGTCATGTAACTCAGCCCAAAATAGTTCCAAAGACTTCAGCCTTGCCAGAGCTGTAGTTTAATAGTCTTATTTAAGATATAATGGACAGGGAGGACTCTTATGCATGGCTTTTAGAAACACTATTGTTCTAAAGATTGTAGCCTCGGGGACATTCTAAATGCATTAAAATGTCTTTGACTCCACAGTTTTTTCAAGTGTTTGCTCTATTAAGTGTCCTGATTTAAGTCCCCCAAGGAGCTCTTTTATATATTTTTTCCTGTTAGAAATTTCAGCAGATTAGCTTTTAACTGCCAACAGCCTGGTACACCACCAGGTAACATGTGTTTCACTGCTAGGCAGGAGAAACTCCACTTGTTACAAAACAATGAATGCCCACAGTCACTGCTCAAAACACTTCACATCAGTGGCTGCTTTCCTCAACCTTTGGACTACAACTGCTATCATCCCCACTAGCATGGGTAATGCTTAGAGTACAGAAAGATTACTTTCCTCAGACTCAGGAAAGGCTACTGCTTGCAGCCTTTTCCACCTTACTTTTCCACAAAGATCATTAGATCATCAGTAGTACCATTGTATATTACATTAAAATTCATTAATTGTTCCCTTTGGGTAAACTAGGTGCCTGGGTTAGAAGAATGTGAGTAGATTGGGAGAGAAAGGAAGATCTGGATAAACTACCGCCAAAGCAATGTATGAAGTCCTCAAATATGCCAGCCATCATGAGTACTAGCCATGCTAACTGGGATATTCTGGTGGGTCTACATTGAGACCTCCTCTGAAAGAATTAGTTGTGCTGTCAAGTTCCATCAGACATGGGGCAGTCTTAATAGTGTCCTCAAGGTACAGTATATGAGGCATTTAACACATGGCTTTATTGTTACCATCACCCCAGTATGTTCCCACATCCAGACAGGAATGTGAACTCACTCCGGATTCCTAGTCTCTCTTTCTGTCCAATATACCACATTGGTTCTCATGAAAAGAATTTAGTCCCATTGAAAAATCATCCATAATGCCCTCTCAATTTGTTGGCCAACAAACCTTTTTAACAACCTTAATGAGAAAAAGAAAAGAAAAGAAACAGCTTGTCTACATCCATGTTTCCCCTACCAAGAACAAAACCAAAGCCCACCCAGCAAATACCCAAGAGAGAGAGAGAACTTTATTACGGTCAAAGATCAGTGGCAAATAACCAAGGTATTTTTCTTCTAAATCCAGAAATTCTGTCTATGATGATTCTGGGGCCAAATCAGTCTCTTAGTTTAGTATATCTGAAATTAATTGTCGAATAGATCAAATGAAAAATCATGGAGAAATTTCCAAATGTATTAGATCATTTTATAACTACTGACAGCTTTGTCAAACCTGTTGGTTATGAGACAGTGATTTAGTGCTAATCAGTTTGCATGCTTCAAAATGCTAATTGCTTGTCTGCAGTTGAGAAGAAAAATATTCCTCTGTGTTGCAGAACCTGGAAAAATTAATTTTTGGACTAAATCTCCCAGGATCCCATTGATCAGTGGCTGTGCTGGATGGAAGTACTCTGGGATTTGTAGTCCACAGATATATTTTATAATCTTGTCCTGTTGTTGTTTGTTGTTGTTGTTGTTGTTGTTATCCCATCTTTCTCAAGGCAGCTTACAAACAATGAAAGACAATATTTAAAATTGAAAACAATAAGTATACAAACAATGGTTAACATCATTAAAAGACAATATTTAAAACTGCGAACAATGAATAAGGAGGCATCTTACATTAACAGGCAATATTATTTTTAATTTTATATTATTAATATTATGTTATGCTATGTTGTTATGTAGTTTATGCTATGTTGTCCCCAAATTCCTTTAACTTCTAGAGATTGTTTTCCTATACCATACTGCTGGTAGAGATACTTCGGGAATACAGTCTTTCTAAACTGCAATATTTACTGATCTGATCTGCGTCTCTTTGATTAATGTGCTGATCGTGTTGCATGCCCTCAAGTTATTTCCCCCTTAGGGCAACCCTATAAAAAGGAATGTCCTCCTAAAGATTCCATCATGAATAGTTCTGCTTGGCTCTTGCAATTTAAAGGCTGTAACTACCTTTATTGAATCAATCCATCCCATATTTCATCTTTCTCTTTTCCTATTGCTTTCATCTTTCCCCATTTTTGTTGTATTTTTCAGTGAGTCTGGAAGATATGCCAAACTTACATCAGCCTCAGTTTAGTCATTTTAACTTCTAGAGAGAGATGGGACTTTATTTGATTTAGAACCCTCTTACTGTATTTGTCTTTGTCATGGGCCACGGTACCTGTAAAGCCCACCTTGAACACCATATTTTGAATTAATGTGGTTTTCCCCTCTGTCAGCTTTCTTTATTGTCCAGGTTTCCTATCCATATCCAGTACTTGATAATACTATAGTCTGAATTATCTTATCCCTGGTGTTTGGTGACCCATCCTTACATTTAAGAATTTTCTCTAGTTCCTTCATAGCTACAATTCCAGATTACATTTCTCTCCTGTTTTCTTGGCTTCAGTCTCCATTTTCACTATCCTTGAACAAAATTATAGACACTATTTAATTATTTCTAGTTCTTCACTGTCAGCATTCAAGATATAAAAGATAGGTAGTCATGATTTTTGTTTTCTTAATGTTCAATTCCTCATTCTCCAGTCTGGAAACTACACAAAAGGTGAGTCTTTCCTGCATGCCTGTCAAAGCAGGCTTTTTGGAGTTACCACTAGCTTTTGGACTGTTTGTTTCAGCACAATTTTTATCTTTTTTAAAAAATCCAAAAGCACTTTAAAATGTGTGTTTAAAGGGAAAATATGTTTAGAAATGCACATTTTGAGATCAGTATCTACTGAAAAATATGTATGCATATTTATTTAGGTTTCTAAAATATAGCTTCATGTGACACAAGGCAGAATAAAATTCTGGATTAAGATCATGGGAATTATATAGATCAGAAATGGGCGAATTTGCATTTCCAATTGATAGCAACAATTCTCAGCATCTAAAAACTAAGGCTGCTTTCATTTACACACCTATGAAGAATATATGGCTGGCTGGCATGGAAAATCTGATTCCGAAGTTGACTATCAAGAGTTAATCCCTGGGCAACAAACAGAGCAAACACATAGGTCACCTGAACAGAGTCTTCCACATTACAGAGAGTTAGATTTCCTTTGAAATTATAGAAATTGTTTCTGAGTTTGCACCTAGAAAAAAAAATCACCGTATGCAAATTTCATACAAAACACTGTCCTTGTTTGTTTTCTTTGTGGGAAATGCATTTCCCATTTTTTTAAATTACTGTAGATAAGTGGCCACCTTAAACAAGGCCCTGATTTGTGAAGAAATATGTACAATATTAGCTAGTCACTGTTTTATATTTCCTACAAAGAAACAAAAGATAGTTAAGGGTGGACTTGCATAAAAAGCAGCACTTTTACAATTATGTACTTGTTCTATTGCATTAAGATCATCATTTATGAAAGTCATATTAGTAGCACATTAAAAAAAAATACACTAGCACCACCTTATGGATTTATCCCGGATTATGTAAAATGTCTGGTCCATGGTCCTGAGTGTACCTCAGTATGATTAATGAAACTGTTTAAAAAAACAAAAAAGAGCAAAGTATTTATCCTGGCCGACATACTCGGGCAGGAGGATGTTTGTTCTATATCTATAAATCTTTTCAATTTATAATTTTTTCCTTCAGTAGGGTGTGTTGTTCCTCATAACACTCTATTATAATAATTATAATAATTAGCAAAAAAACAAAACATGCTTTGATTTTGAATCTAGCCAAGAATGTTCTGAAACTGAGTTCAGAAGCTCCAGGTGATGCTTGGAATTTGCAAATTCTTTCACCATGGTTATGATTCAGGCACTTTCTTGTTTGTGCTTTCTTAGAAAGCCAGGCTAAAATTCCATTCGCTGTGGGATTAAATATCCATTCATTATGAATAAAGAATGAGTGTACCAATAAACAAAAATCAGGAAAAGTTATTATCTTGGTGTAACACAGTGATTCTCCTTCAGAATATCTATGGAAAGATTAATTTACAAGCAGAGAGAGTAAGAACTCACAATTGATTGGCGTAAGTGTTCCACAAGGCAAATAAATACCATGTATGAAACTATCAGACAGATCAAACTTGCATTCTCAGCCATTGCTGTCTGAGATCATACAACCTTCTCTATGTAAATAGTAATAAAAATAAACTCTGTGTCAGTGTATAAATGTACTGCTGGCCATCATGAGAGCATCAGAGTGGACTTCATTATAATGCAAGAACTGTGCATTGGAGGGGGTGCTTCTCATCAAGCCAGAGGCAAGTAGCACATTTCAAGCAGACACTGAGTTGAGTTCCAGAGGCAGTAATCAAAGGCTCAGAGGTAGATAGCATTGCCCAGGATTGTGGGAAATGTCCCCATGGAAAAATAGGGAAAATGATGTATGAGAGGTTGCAGCAGAGGTTAGAAATGTGAGATTTGCATTAGCAGAAGGTCCATCTGCTCATGGAAAAGAATCACTGGATTCCACCAGGGATATGGTTGGTTTGTCCTTTGAGCAACTTCAGGTATCTTTCAAAGAAACCACTGGAGTTGACGTGTATTATTTTATGCACAAAAAGATCTGCTTCTCTGTGTACAGGATGGCACCTAAAGGTTTCTCAGCAAGAAATAAAACCCTAAAGGAAAGTGTAGCATATTACAAGGCAAGTTCATTTGACCCAGTTGCAGTTCTATCCCATTTCTGAATGCATAGGTTTGTGAATTCACATATGCAGGGGGACAAGTTTCTACGTATTTTGTCCTGAGAAGCTGGAGAACCTGGCTGGTGACATAGTAGTTCCTGGGAGATAAAATCACATCCCAATGAAATTCAAATACATCTTTAGCAAAGTATATCATAGCAGATAAAACAAGGTTTTATTGCATAAATAAACCAATTTCTCAAGGATGGATAGAGGAAGGAGCAGACTTGAAGGAATTGTCAGGACCCTCGACAGAGTTCTACAGGAATTGCTTGGTTGGGGTTAGAGATGGGGACAAATCAAAAAAATGGCAATTCGTTTTGATCCGTTATTCATCAAGGTTAACAGATCAACGAATACGAATATACGAATATTCTTTGATGAATCAATCTGTCGATTTGTCTGCAATTTAAATGGCTATAACACTGGCCCCCAACGACCAAGAGACACTGAATTTGCAGGGAAGCTTCCTCAGATGCATTTCTACAACTTCTGAAAATTTGGTGAACATTGGATTACAGACCCCCGAGTTATATAGTCACAAAGAGGACCCCCCAGGAAAGCTCCCCCCAGGAAGGCTCCCCCCAGGTACTTAGAGACTCCAGAATCACAACGGAGCTTCCTATGTCTTTTCCCAACACGCCTGCCAACTTTGGTGAAGATTGGATATCGGACATCCGAGTTATTCATCCACAAATTGGGTCCTCCCAGGAGAGTTTACCACACGGCACAGAAGCCCATTCTGCCTACCGGCTGCCGATCAGCTGATCAGAAGCTGATAGGCAGCCACCCCACACACACACACACAGCCAGCCACCCCAACAGCCTACCCCCACACCCCCTTCCTTTCCCTACCTTAGCCCCCACCCCACTCCCACCAACTCTTCAGTTCAGTTCAGATTCCACAGAAGTTCTTCTTCATAAGTAGGGAGACTATTTGTGAAGGCCAAGGTGGAGGGAGAGGCCTCAGGTGACACAGAAAGAGCTGTCAATAGTTCTTTGGCAACCAGGTGGGCCAGAACCACACCTGCCTGAGTCCAGAGCCCAAAATCCAGTCCACTGTCCCCAGCCCTATGCATGTTTGGTAATATATTTGAAAATTCTTATATCCATTTATTTATCATCATGCTTTTCTCCCAATAACAGAACCCATTGCTGCTTGTAAAATTATTACAAAAGATCAGCTAAAATCACAGTAACTTGTAGTATTAAAATAAAATTAAACATGTTGAAACAACCACTGAGTTAAAGCAATTTTTTAAAAATTAAAAACGTCAGAAAAAAAGTATTTCCCAGTAAACATCCCCTATTAAAGGAACATGATAAAGGAACCTTCAATAAGCCAGGATCTCCAGTTGTATTGACCAATTTGTACATGCATAGGCTCTTTGAGACCAGCCCATTATGGCTGAGCAGACTATAGCCATCTGTAGAAAAGACATGGGGCTGTCCATACTGGCCCTGCCCTCCAGCATCTTCAGTGCCTCACTTCACACACTGAAAAGTCTGAAGATGTTTCTATTTGCATTAACATGACCATGAGTAGTTGTTACGGACTGTGAAGTTGCTTCTGACTCACAATATGCCTGATAGGATTTTCAAGGTATATGAGGTATTCAAGGATTGGTTTGCCATTCCCAATTCCATTGCCAAGCACAGATTTTAACACAGGTCTCCTGAATCCTTGTCTGAAACTCTGTTCATTAAACCTCGCTCTGACTCTCATAAATAGAAAGCTATCTGCTTCATTAGAGATCCTTTTACTCTACCAATGCAGATGAGAGTAGATACCTTCTTTAGACATTATCTACCATTCCCTTGTTCAACATTTGGATGAATATTTGAATTCAATATAATATCTTTGGGTTCTCAGAGTCTCATGAGGTTACCCCCCCCCCAAATGTGAGTTGCTACCATAACATCTCAGCCCTCTATCACATAGACATGATACCAGATTTCCAAGCTAAGACTATGCACAGCTGACATACAAACCATACAAAAAATATAAAGAAAAATGAGAGAGGAAGGGAGGGAAAACAGGAGGTTAATTTTTTCTTAAAATATACAATGTTGATGGATTGTGACTAGGTTCAAGTGTGGTATTCCATGCAGAGACATGGTGTTCTTCTCCACAATGGCATTCTGTGAACATAAGGCAAGGTATAATTCACCTTGCTACAAATGTGGCTTAAATTCATGACATCCACCGTGTGTTTTTTGTACTTTGATTTTTAACTGCAGTTTTTCATATGGACTTCTCGTATTATAGACTATAGCTGCTATTGCTTCCATAGAAGGAGGTTCTCGAACACAAATGGAACTGTTAATTTAAATGCAATTACATATAGGCCACAATTGGGCACATTCTGTTGGTTTTAGTAGCTGTCAACCTTAGATTGTCCAGATGTTTTACACTTCAACTCCCAGAATCCCTGGCCACTGGCGATGCTAGTTGATGTTTATGGGTGTTGAAGTACAAAATATCTAGAGAATCAGACACTGAGAACTACTAGTCTCTTGTAACCTTCCACAACCTGTTCCCTCTGTGTTGGACTATAATTCCTACCATCCCCAGGTAGCAGAATCATTGGGCCAGCTGGCTGGGGACAATGATGATTGTAGTCCAACAGTTCTAGAGGTCACTAGGCTGATCAAAGCTATTCTCTTGTAAATCATGATTGAGGATTTTATGCTCTCTAAATTATACTTGACAGCCAGTGTGGTATAGTGGATAGAGTGACTAGGATTCAGGAGGCCTGGGTTTCGAATCCCTGCACTCATGGAGCAGTGTGGAACTCCTTAAATACGTCACTTACCTTGAAAACCCTATTAGGGTTACTGTAAGTCAGTTCCAACTTGAAGGCACATAACAAATTATACTTGATAAAATAGTTTATGATTTAGAACCAGGATGTTAAATGCAAGAATTTGTGGTCTTTTGAGACCCAGACTAACAGAGACCACAATATCCCTATCCTGACTGAACGTCACACAGTTTGTCCTAGGGTTATTGAGGTGTGCTACATATTCAAGGAATGGTTTGCCATTGCCAATTCTGTGTCTGATGTTCCATGGCTGAGCAGGGATTTGAACCCAGATCTCCTCAGTTCTAGCACAACTGTCTATCAGCTACATCACACTAGCTCTCAGCATTTGAATCTAGGTCATAAGTAAGTAAGTAAAGTTAAACTGCCTCCTTTCTTCAGGCAAGCTTGTTATAGCAAGGCAATGTTCCTCCCTCTGGGATGGTGAACCAAGGCCATGTCAGGAAATAGATTTCGATGGTGGATCTTCTTTGAAAAGCCTCTACTTTTATTGCCTTTGCAGTATCTCACTGCCAGGAAAATATTCCATGAAGCATAATGTACACAGTAAGTGCTGGCCAACAGGGAGAAGCATTTGAGGTATTTATATGCCTCAGACTGAAAGGAAATCTATCTTTTGTGGGAAAATATTATGGGAGCAGTTCCTGGGCATCTCCTGGATTGTCCAATTCAGTTTAGCTTATATTTAATATTTATATTCACTGGCTTAAATATATATATATTTAAGCCAGTGAATATAAATATTAAATATAAGAGAGACTACATTAGGTAAAGGTAAAGGTTCCCCTTGACATTTAGTCCAGTCGTGTCCAACTCTAGGGCGTGGTGCTCATCCCCATTTCCAAGCCATAGAGCCGGCGTTTGTCCAAAGACAGTTTCCGTGGTCATGTGGCCAGCGCGACTAGACACGGAACGCCGTTACCTTCCCACCATGGTGGTACCTATTTATCTACTCGCATTTTTACATGCTTTCAAACTGGTAGGTTGGCAGGAACTTGGACAAGTGACGGGAGCTCACTCCGTCGCGTGGATTCAATCTTACGACTGCTGGTCTTCTGACCTTGCAGCACAGAGGCTTCTGCGGTTTAACCCGCAGCGCCACCACGTCCTAGGGTATATATATACCCATTAGGGTATATATAAAAATATTAAATATAAGAGAGACTACATTAGGGTAGATAGATAGATAGATAGATAGATAGATAGATAGATAGATAGATAGATAGATAGATAGATAGATAGATAGATAGATAGATAGATAGATAGATAGATAGATAGATAGATAGATAGATAGATTATCCTAATGTAGTCTCTCTCTTAATATCCCATGAGCCCTTTCTCATGATTTAGAGAAAACAAATATTTTAGATTTAATGATCAAAGAAATTTATATTTTAAATGCATGGTCAATTAATTTTTATGATAACAGTCTGAAAAAGCCTTACTATTTTGTGAGAGTAATTGTAAGCCACCTAGTAACTGTAATTGTATTTCTGATTGTACAGTAAATGAAAGCCACCTTGGAAAAAAATATTTGTTTTGAAAGGTGGTCTAGAGATGCTTAAATAGATAACACAAGTCTCCCAACCCTTTTCCCCTTAAAAAAGAACAAAAGTAAACAAAACTTGTAATGGTTTAGAGGAACAAGAAATAATATATTTGAAAACAGCACATGTCCAGTATTTAAAAGAGCTCAGAGATTTCTGTAACTGGTAGAGAACATAGTATTTCCATTGAAAGGCCAACAATTTTGTCAGAGAAATTAATTTCAGTGTATTAGAGAATCTAATCTAAGATGATGGGTAATTGGCTTTACTTTACTATGTAAAGTTGCAAAAGACTTTGGGAGATGAAAGGTGTGTATATATAATATATAATATATTTTGTGTTGAATCCAATCCAAGAAACTTCTATCTCCAGTTTCAAAGACAATAGACAAAGTACAAAAAGTGTTTATTCAGCTGTTTTCTCCATTTAAAAAGGACAATGCTTTCCTTAGTTACAGTCTCCTGAATTATGTACTGTCTTTTCCTCCTATTATTTATTGAAGGCCACATGCTTTTGTGGTGCAGATCTTCTGAGGCTTAGAGATAATGGAATACTTACAACACAGACAGACCTGGGAGGAAGCACTAAAGCAGTACTGTGCCTCCACCACAGATTTCTGTTCTGTCACCTTCAAGAACAAGAGGAGAGCCATGGGGAAGAAAAGTGTTAATATGAGGATATGTGCTGGGATAAAGGATGTATAGAGTTACAGACTTGTAGAAGGGTAGAATAACATGCAAGAATTAAAAGTTTTTGCTTTGGTTTTCTATACAATACATAGTCAACTCTTGATCCAGGGCCTAGATATAGCCGTCAAAATTAAACTGTAACTCTCCAAGTTTAGAAGAGGTAGCCATGTTAGTCTGTGCTAGCATATCTGGCAAAAGAAAAAGAAAAAGAAAGAAGACAAAATGTTGTGGTACCTTAAATCTAACTGCTATATCTCCAACTAACTTGTTTTTCTTCAGAAGAGAGGCCCTAGTCTTATGTTCAGTCCCTAACATCTTCAGGAAAGGCTGGAAAAGATTCCCTTCAGAAGCCCTGCAGACCCACTGCCAGTCAGTGTAAACTGAGCTGGACAGATCAAAAGTATGACTTGATTCAAGGCAGCTTCCTATGTTTCTGTTTTGTGTGTAGTAACATAACTGGTTGCTTAATGATTGTGCCCTTTTCTCATTTGAGTATGGCCAGCCAAGAGCTTGATAATGACAATGCATTCTCCTGAGGCACCCACATGGAACTGGGGTGTTTTGATGGGTAGTTTTTTCTCTCTCTCTCATAATACTAGACCTCAGGAGAACAATGGTAATGGTGACTAGTCAGAAAAAATGTTTTTCAAAGGAGGAACAAAAAATCCAGAGCTGGAAGGATGAAATTTATTATGTGAATCTTCCTTTTTGTGGGTAAGCCAGAGGAGGCAAAAAGCCAAGTGAATTCTTAGAGTGAATGTGAGGAAAAAATACCTTCTTCTCAGTCTGGATTTTCTTCCACTGCGAATTGAGCCCAATCCTAATGCACCAAAAGATGACAAGTGACCCAAATTAATTTCTCCAAATACTATGGGAAGGGCCATGAAGGACCCATCCCACATATCCATTTGCCTTACACAGAAGCTAGAACAGAATCTCAGCAACAAATATACAATAAGCATGGGAGAAAGAGGTCCATATAGGTGGTTGGAAGCTAGTCTATATGTAGTCCTTCAAAAAAGACATATTTGCTGCTGCCTGTGTTGGATCTTCCTGTAATAGTAAAAGATAAAGCTATAAATAGTCAGATTATATGAGAACAAGTCATCACATGCCATATAAATAAGAGGAATGGGTCGATGTAAACCAAACATGTACCTGGTCTAAGACAGTGGTTCCTAACCTTGGGTAACCCGGGTGTTCTTGGATCTCCGCTCCCAGAAACCTCAGCCAGCACAGTTAGTGGTGAAGGCTTCAGGGAATTGTAGTGTAAGAACACCTGGGTTATTAAGGAGATTTAAATCTATGATGCATGCAAGGTAATGAATAACATGTTAAGGGCATTAGCAAGAACAACCAGCAGTAACAATCATGTTGTATGTGCTAGTGATGGATTGCCTCTGTATATACTTGGAACGGGACTAAGTTCCTTAATTTGTTATCTCCAGCAGCCTGGTGAAAAGCCATATGGTTTAGACAATTATACTGGAGATAGCAGAAGGAACATGATGTTACAGAAGCTCACAACTGCTTGGTTACTGGGAAGCTCAGCTACAAATAAGGCTTTTTTCAGGGTCTGATGTTAAAATACTTTAAATGGTCATTGGTGCTAAAACACTATTATTCATATGAAAAGTTAGTTTCCTTCCTTCATAACAGTTTTGGCATAACTTTAAACACATTGCTTCCAGTATCCTAATTGCGTTATTCTTATGTCTTGGCATACTTTATTTGAAATGGAAGAGTAAGAAATAGAAATGCATTTTTAACAAGATAACAAAAAAAGGTGGGTGGATTATATGCTGACAGACATTAGGGGGTGAATGGATTTATGCAAAAGTAGAACCATTCCACCATAACCTAACTTCATAACAGCATCACTTTCCTCAATGTTTCAATCTGTTTCCTTATATCACATAGCAGCATACACTTTTCTCTTCAAGCTGGGAGTTCAATTCCCCACTGTGCCTCCTGCGAATAGAGCCAATCTGTGTGGCCTTTGGCAAACTGCCCACTCCCAGGATGTCCCCAGAAGAAGGGAATGGTAAACCACTTCTGAGTACTCTCCACCTAGACGATCCTGAAAAGGGCTGCTATAAGTTAGAATTGAATTGATGGCACACAATTATTATTTTTAAATGTTCACAAACCAGAGCAAAGCTCAGAACATTATCTACTGAAAGAAACTCATTGTGTTACTCATTACTTTTCAGGAGCCAAGTTGCAATTATTGCTTTTATTGCTCTCATTGCTCAAAGTCTGCATGTAATTTGTTATGTTGTGTGTTATCAGTGCATTGGGTTATTGCCAACAGGCCAGAAAAATAGAGGAAAACACTTTTGAGTTTCGTCTACTGCCAGTTCTTATATAGCACCTCGGTAATAATGTATAAAAATTCAAAATACGTAAAATTCAAAATACGTAAAATCAAAGAGTATTTCCCTGGCTAAGTAGCATTAATAAGAGAATGGCATCAAAGTTATTTCTGTCAAAACTTTACCTCTAGCTGTACCCTATTATGCCCTTTAACAGTAACTTTTGCAAGCAACTAGGTGTTCCTTATTACTCATCATACTTCAAAGTAACTTTGTACCTACTTTCATTACTTGGTGCCTTAAAAGTAACTAGTTGCAGATAGTTGTGATATTTGTATCCATTTAGTCCTTTTCATCAGATGCATTAAATGTAATCCTGAGTTATAGGATGTATATATACTTCGGAGGCAGGGGGATAGTGCAGTTGTTGTGTGTTTTCAAAATATGTCCTTAGGATTGCAAAACTGTGTCCACAATCTCCATATATTTACACATATATGGAGCTCCAGCTGCAGATACTGCCAGTGATCAGGTAAGTTGCTGGCCACATGTGACCAAACATACAGTAGGCAGGTTGCCATAGCAGCTTTCACAGCTGGAGCACAACATGTGTATGTCTAGAACTGGATACTTGCCTGTTTTCTTCTTTTTCTAACATGCTAGGTGAAATTCTGTTGCATAACTGACATTGACAAAAGGAACTTTTTAATTAGTGACCAGCCCCCTGGATTGCTTCTGTCATGAACAAAGAAGAAGCAGATTGCCATTAAGTACCAAGTTCCTATCCACAGGACTCACATGCAATGATACTGATTGTTTGTGATTTGTGTGAAACCCAGGATCATAGCAGGAACTCTTTAATTACTGGCAGTCTGCTGTTGTTGATGATGTCATCTCCCTTATGCTGGCCAATGAGTGGGACAGTTGTAAAGCATGGAATGAGTGTGAAAGAGAGAAATTATTACTGTGTGCTTCACAATACGACCTTATATTGAAGACAGGGGCTGAAATATTATTATCTCCAATTACCAGACTTGAATTCAAAGACTTTAATTCCTTTCCTCCACCACTTTTCTGAGTACTCTTGGTGCTCTTGAAAAGTAAGCTTGGGTGATAAAAAGAAACGATAAATAATTAAAATATTTCTAGTTCTCTGATTAATATTTTACCTTGTAGAGGACGTGCTATATGAGCAACGTTAATGCAGAATTGAGAACCAGGCACAATGCTTAGATCTACAATGCCTGGTTGCTAGGTGACAGCATAGAGAAACACAATATTTAGTGAATAAAAGCATAGATTTGTTACTTTAGTTGGGTGGGGGTTTTGTATAGGTATGGGCACAGGCAGCTTGTTACTGGAGTGGGTGGACACTTCTCCTGCACCTGCCCTCAGTTTACAAGCTGCCCCAGGTATGGATGATAACTCAAGTGATAAGTGTCTACAAGACAAACCCAGCCATAACAATCGTCCAGCAGTGGGACTAGCTGCTATAAATCAAAGTGATTGTATTTAATGATGAAAGATACTCTGTAATGGTGAAGGTGAAAAGAGGCTAAAGAGAGGTAGACAAAAGCCAGAATCAAAGAAGTTATTGTTTCCTGCGGACAGACAAGTCAACTCTGGACCAGGTTTTTGCCTATAAGTTCTTTTTCATGGTTATACTCATAACTGCATTCCCTTATTGAGGTGCAAATATTTCTAATTCTTCTCAAAATAAGCATTTTGAGATTTGCATGTGCACCTTCTCTCTCTCAAAAAAAAATCTCTTTTAGAAAAGCATGAAATCTGGAGGATAAGTCCCAGCTACACTTCACTCTAAGAGATAAGGGTCAGGTTACTTTGTATAAGAAGCTGCAAAGGTTAAATTGCTCAAGCCTCCCTACTTGTGCCCAGCCCACTTCAGAAGCAAATGCAAAGAAACACGCACACCTGCATGCACATGTCCCTGTACATACGCGCTGGTCTGGAGAGTCTGTGGATCAGCAGATCTAATTGAGCACCTTTGTCCAATGATGGCTGACAACTGAACTGCAGCTTTTTATACTGGTGGTCCAGAACTACTCCCTCCAGACTCCACATCTTCACACTGACTAAGAAGCCTTTCTGGGAAAGGCCATATATGGTGAATGAGCTGCATTCTATGGGGCCCAGCCTCCCCACACACATCCTAAAAGTTTTGAAAGATGAAACAATTATCTCAAAAACTGGGAGGGGGCAATTTTGCCATGTTCTGAAAGTGGTTCGCAGCACACTCACCCACACAAAATGTTTTCAATTTTTTAAAATTGTACACTAAAGAGTGTGAGGAGTTCCACAGAGAGAGGCACTTTCAATTTTCTGTGAACTGTCCCTTTGCTTGGTCCAGGAATCACCACTGATCCAAGTTTAATTTGGGGTGATTCCGCCCTTCCCCAGAAGATTCCTACTTCCATCTCTGAGAGAAACATTGTTAGGGGGCCAAACATGGATTTAAAAACATGTGTCTTGTGAATGTCCACAAACTGAGTTATAATGCAAGCTTTTTGTGTTTCCTTCTGAATTACCTTCAGGAAGATCAAGCATCCATCCTCCTCTTTAAGGCTGGTATCCAGTTTTTGTAGAGCCAGTGTGGTGTATTGGATAGAGTGCTGAACTCAGGAGACCTGGGTCTGAATCCCTGCTTAATTATGGAAACTCATTGGGGGGTGGGGGTGGATGGAAAGGTGCCACTTGTAAAACTACTCTGTAAAACTACTGACAGATTCAGCTGAAAGGTGGAATAGGGTGATATTTTCCCTGCTACATAAACCCCTGCCACACTTAGATATCATGATGAAAGTGTCCGTGCATTGCTTTAAAAAAGAAAAGTTCCCTTTACCCTAAATTAAGAAATACCAACATTATGTTCTCTTCCTGAATGGAAAATTGCCAAACTCATTTCAATCAATATAAAGCAGTCTGCTCCGAAGAGGTTGAGGCACCACTTGTCATTATTATATTTTGTAATAAAAATAATTGTTCATTTTGTCTTTGGGGGCAATGTGGGGAGTACATTTCTTCTCTCATCTCATGACTCGCCTTGCCACTGCTGTCATGCTTGAGAGAAACAATGGGGAAATGCTTGAAATTGTTTTAATGTGTTTGTCGTACAAGAAGTAGAATGGGAAGAGGTGCTATGTAGATGTTCTTCCTTTCCCCCACTCTGGAAAACAGCCACAGAGCTTTATTTTGACATCATTTTCACATGGCTGTCAAAAAGAAATCAGATACAAGTGTACATGACATTCTGACGCACTCTGTTACACACTGCATTTTTGTGGAATGCAATATGAGCCCTCTTCAGGCATTTTAAAGGCTCAATTGGAAGCGTGAGTAGGGAGACAGTTCTAGCCCTGCCCCCTGCCTCTCCCTGTCTCCACAGGGGAAGAAGAAATGTTTGAAGAGGAAAGTTTCTCCTATATATGGAATCCCTCCACACAGCTAGAGAGCTTGAAAATAAGCATTCCCTATTAGAAATGGGCACAAACCGGAAAATCAGTGGTTCATGATGATTCCTGGTTTGTGGCTAACAAACCACCAGAAAAACAAACTGACTCAGGGAAGGGAAGCTGGACCTGCTGTCTCTGGTGGCGGTGGTGGAAGAGGAGAACGTGGCAGCACCACATAGGGAGGTAACGGGGCAGTGGAAAGAGGGTGGGTGGGCATTCCCTTTTGCTGAACAAAATGAACCGCTGGGGGGGGGGGAGTTCAGTGCTTCGTTTTGCTTTGGCAAAATGGGATCCTCAACCCAGTTCGCAAAACGGACCACAAACCAGCTGGATTCATTGGTTTTTCTGGTTTGTAGTTTGGTTTGTGCTCATCTCTAATCCCTGGCACATGGAAAGGCATCCCATGGAGCATCCTGCCTCTTTTTCAGACTGTTCTTCTTTATATGGAGACAGACAGTGGCCCTAGAACCCTCTCCCTGCTCACGCTTTCAAATTAACCCTTTTTTAAACATCGGAATAGGACTGCAATCTTCAAAGATGAAAAGAATATAGACACTGATATTTCTCTATCTTCCACCATCATTAGCCCATGACATGAAGTGAGGATGTGGACATTCAAAGTGTCATGAATAGGAAGAGGATTTCTGTGACATTTCACATTTTCTCTGCAACCTACATTTGAACCCCTAAGCAAGTTCAAACAAGTTTATGAGTAATCTGACTTTCTCACCAGATTACTCATAAACATGTCCAAACACACTCATAAGATCAAACATAGGTTGCAGAAAAAAATATGGCATGTCATATAAATCCTTCCCCTAGTCATGAGTGTGTATTGATATTGCACATAACATAGTACATGTACTGTAACCTCCAGTTTGGCCATGAAACAAAAATGTGAGGCATGCTTTTGTGATATTCAGCTTAACTGTGCATGGCCAACCAATGTGTGAAGAGAGGTCTTCTTTCAAGAGCCATCCTGTTGGAGGGCCATACATCCAACCCAAAAGATTACTGAAGGGAAAACAACCTTGTATATTGTCCCAACAAAGTGCAAATGGTGCTTGTGCTGTTTAAAAACTTACTGATACCAGCAGCAATAATGGGCCCCATTTTTACTTTTATTCTGAGCTTAGATTGTATCAAAATATACAGAAAGTGTACAAGCCAGTAGACTACTTAAGGTCTGGTCCACAAACTGGTCCAAGAGGCCTGAATTGAGTTTGTTCATGTGAGAATGCGTATGTTTCACAGGTAACCCTAAACCCAGCTTTCCTTCAGCTTATATTTTAAAGCTGCCACCTGCTTTGCCATGGCAACACTCATCTTGGCAGCATCTCAATTGCCCAGACACCCCTACTGAAGGACAACCTTGAGGTGATGTAACATATTAAAGGACATCAGATGGTCAGCACAGCAGAAAGTTCAGCTGCATTGCCCGCTCTGGTCTGAAACTCATTAGGTGGCCTCCCCACTGCAGATTCATGCATGAATGTATGCTTGTGCATCCACGTGTATGCACACAAACACTTTGCCATATGTAAATGCTGCAGTGAAATGGAAGAGTTGCTGTGCACGCAACAACTTGTTGCCACACTTATTGATCTCTGGATTGAGGCCACAGAACCTCAGCTGTTTCTAAAACTAGCAAAGGATTCTGTGACGTTTTCTTTGTGCCCCAATGTTTGGTCCTTTGCTTCCCCCCTCTCAATCTTTTAATTCCCCCCCCTTTAATTTTATCAATGTCTGAAGAATTATAGTGGCCATGACTCCACCGAGGAAAGAGAGAACTGAACTTCGAAAAGTTACTTGTTGGTCTAATGCTCCCAGGCTCAAGCCAGGTCATGATGGCTTCAGAATTCTGGAGTTTCAGTCGGAAAAAAGAGGGCATCGTATTTCTGAGAGAGAGAGATCTAGGTTTATCGACATTACGGATTAACCCTGCGATATGCGTAGGAGGTTTTTTGCTGTGATTTGATAGTAATGCGACAGTCGCATGATATATGAATTGCTGTCTGCATCTCCTGGAGATAGTGGTTAAAACATTGACTTTTTATACTGCTGAGTGTGCGTCCTTTTGGGAAAACTTTTAGTATATTTTAAAGCTGTGTTGTATCTTGGTTGACGGGGCTCCCCTGGCTTTTGAAATCATTTCATTTGCAGCTTGCCTGCTCTGCCCTCACACTGGCCACTCATACCAGCTGCTGTAGGAGGTGAGGGAGGGAAAGAGAGGGCAAAGCTGCTTGTCTTTTTAGAACGCCTGGCTGCTTCTGTCTCTTTAAGAATGACCCAGCTGTTCCCATTTGTGCCCATCGAATACATCACAGAAATGAAGGGTGCCTGGCTTTACAGTGGTGCAAAAACAATCTTCCAAGCTACTATCACTAGCTTAAGTCTGTGATATGTAGTTGCCCAGAATGGTAATAAAAACAATTCTTTCATTCTTCTATAAACCATGTAATGTTTCAACTTCTGAACCCCAAAGTCCTTTTTCTTTTTAGACTGCAGTCACAGAAGACTAGAAGTTACAGTGCAAAAGAAATAACTTTTCTAAGCTCTGGTTGATACTTGTCAAAATGATAAACCCCCAAAGAATTTTCTAGCCTACTTATTGCTTATTGTGGGCAGCTGTTTCTTCACAGTAAATTTCCCCATGCAGTTTGCTTCGGGGAATCAGGGCCTATTTACATTGCTGAATATCTGTACCTGGTTTTAATTAGCAGTCAGAAGCACCATCTTAGGAGACTTCTTTGCTTTCAGCCCAGTTGCTAAAAGGAATGGGTTGTCAGAGAAGCATACTCAAAGATGCTAAATGATAAGATGATTAGTGAACTCTACTGAAAAGTTTATTATTAAGTCCAGTTTTTAGAAGCATAACAATTGCTTTTACTCCATCTGATTCTAACTCTTCCACTGTTCAGAAATGTGTGTTGAAAGTACACCTTTGAATAAGAAGTGTCACTCTCTGCATGAGGAGAATGACATCAGAGCAGTCCAGGAATATATTACACCCCCCTCTTCATATGTTTACTTCTAACTAGCACACCTCAATAGGGTACTGAATACTTTGGCCCTTACCTTGGGCATAGTGGTGACCATTTGGTCTACATTTCATTCTGCCTACTTCTGTTAGGCAGCCCTAAGCTGTGCATTTCTCCATTGGGTTTCATATATGCTTGGGACCAGGAAAAGTTGCTTTCTTTAGGATGAGTGCTCCCAGAATTTCTGGCCAGCATTATCACTGGCCACATTAGCTGGGGAATTCAGTGATCTGCAAAACAAAAATGTAGCTTTTCCAAACTCTATAGATGCTAAATCTCCAAATGAACACTAAGGCTCAATGCTTAGATCAGAAACTGCAGCTGCTGAGCTGAGTTCAGAAACTGTTAGGATATTTCTAATACTTCTTTAGCTTAAAGAATAGCCCTCTTGGATTTTAAATTAACGGAAGACTGATAATTGCGTAGGACATGAATAGAGGACATTGAAGGAACACATGAGCCTTCAGCAATGGAGTGAATCAAGGATGGCATCCCCAGACGAGATAACTAATGTGAAGCTGAAAGCTGCTATACTTTGCAGTAAGGAGGGAGCAGAATTCCTTGGTTGATATGAAAATCTGGTAGCTTATTTGTTTGCTTGCTTCATTTTTGGGCTGCCTACCTCCCAGTGATGGGACCCTAGGCAACTCACAATGTTAAAACATCGCATTAAAAACACAATAAATTACAAGGTTAAAAACAAACAAATAATAATAATTGATGATCAGTTAATTAATTATACAATAATAATTTAAAAGCAGTTTAAAATCTTTAAAAGACACTTCGAAGAATAAAAATCTAGCATCCAGCATCTTGGTTACACAAGCATTTGTAAAATTCCAGAGAGTGTGGGTCTGCAACCAAGGCTACGATGGAGTTGTTTCTAATCACGTGGGTGAAAAAATATGTGTCATTTTAAGTTACACAAAGTGTATTCCAGCATCCATGCGAAAGGATTTCCAAGGGCCTGACCGAGCCCTGTTTCAGTTCTGGCCGTTGCAAGGCAGGTGCCCATGAACTTCAGTGCACCAGACCTTTATGCAGAAGCCCATGTGTGCCCCCAAAGATCAGCAGCTATTACAGCTCACAAGCCAGTAGGAATCCACTGCTGGGCCTTGGAACCCTAGGCAGTGCTTCTCTTTCTCTCTGCTGTCCCTACATTTCACTACTTGAGCCAGTCCCTCCCTTTCCATATAGAAAACCATTGGATTGGCAATTGAATCTTACTTCAGTACTGTCAATGGAGCATCTTTGGCTACCATAAATAAGAACATTTGGCTTGTTTAGGGGATGCTGAGAGAAGAGTAGAGGGATCGTGCTCCTACCCACCACCACCACCGTATACCTCTTGAGGTATCTGCCTCCCACTCCCTAATGGAAGGGCTGGCTTAGTGTCATAACCAGTTTCCTTCCCCTCTCTGATTAGGCAAACAGGGTAAAGAATCAGGAAAAGACAACATGCATATAATTTAGTTTCCCCCTCCCTTTGGGTGTCGTGCAAATGGCCAAGAAATAGGGTGCAGACAAAAGGACAATAGTGCCAAATGGGCATGGAAGAGATAGACTCACTCCAAGAGTGATATGGACTGTAGAGAGCAACTTCCCCAAGGGCCTCTCAAAACCTGAAATGAGCACTGGTTATCCCCCTCATTCTCCTTCAGTTTTCCCCTTTCTTGCTGATCTGGGAGGATTGCCTGAACACTGAAAAGTTTCATTTTTGAACTACAAATCTCGGAATCCCCCAGCCAGTTCCATGATGACTGGGGGATTTGGGCAATGTAGTCCCCAAAAGCATTTTTTTTTTAATCTCAAAAGTTTTAACATGAGCTGAGCTGCTTGGGGAACTCAGAGCCCCTTCCTTCCCAGATTCTTCATGCCCCCTAATGACTTGGTAAGGCATTGAAGAGAAAAACAGGGCACTGTTATCCGTTTCCTTTGCAGTATTTTTGTTCCCATGGGGAAAGACGGTGCTCCTACCCACACTCCTGTGGAACTGCTCAGGAACAGAAGAGATATAAAAGTCTAACAGCCAAGGCCAGGCTGAATAGATTTACCGCAGATTTTAAAGATGTTTCGGCTTCGGCAAATTTCCATGACGGAGGGAGCTTCAATGGATGCTACTTAAATTTTGGCCTTGAAACTGTCTTCTGTTTTTGAAAACCAAATGCCAGGCAGTACATGATGCAGTTCCTTGTTAACAAGCAATACACACATATGATCTCTCTCTCTCTCAATCTCTCTTTCTCTCTCTCTCTCTCTCTCACACACACACACACACTGGATGGGGGGACCCTTTAACAGTAAAGAGTTTTAACAGTACATGTTTATTTTTTAGTCAAAGTTAAAAATGATGCCATTTGTGTTTGGACTGACAGCTACTCTGACTTGGATAAACAAGCAAAAAATAAACAAACAAAGACAATGTGAATAGGACTTACTTCCTACCTATTGTTATGCCTCACTGCATAACTCCATGTGAATAAAGGAGAAAAGGCAAAATTAATTGTTGGGCTCAGTATTTCCAAAGAGTCTTCTTTTCTTTTCTTTTCTTTCCTTTCCTTTTTTTCCCTCTTCTCTTCTCTTCTTTCTGGAAGTGAATCACTTTCTGGACTTTATGACTATAAAATAAATAAATAAATAAACTTGATGGTAGGTGAGCAGGGAACTAGTGAAATGTTACAAAGCCAGAGAGGGCTCATTACAATTGCCAGTATTCCAGAAGATAAAATTTTGGTGACTGCATAGCTCTTTCCTTCCCTATAACTAGCAGAGACAGAATAAATAATTCAAAATGGACAAATGGAGACAAGTTTAGTACATGGATCAAATGGTGCAGCCTCTCTTAGCACAGACTTAGGGGTGCTTGGTACAGTGCTTTTATTCAGAGCACACAGGGATCTGAGAATAAAATGTCCTCCCCATTTCCTCCTTCCAGCACAAGTTGGAGAACAATTACAATCAATTGCAGAGAGGTAGCTGGGTGAATCTGTTCAGCCAAAAAGATAAGCTGTGTATA
Source organism: Intellagama lesueurii (assembly GCA_037013535.1). Lineage (NCBI taxonomy): Eukaryota > Metazoa > Chordata > Lepidosauria > Squamata > Agamidae > Intellagama > Intellagama lesueurii. The sequence continues at coordinate 177,330,005 of JBAJHW010000005.1, read as the reverse complement.
ATGTATGCAAAAAAGTCAAGAAAAGTTGAGGCCAGCAAGAAAAGAGGACAACTGAAAATGAGGTAGAATGACTAGATTTGCAAGATCTAAGCAGAGCTGTTAATTATAGGACCCTGAGGTTGTCACTAATTCATAGGGTCACAGAAAATTGGAATCAGCTTAATGGCACATAACAACAACATATGTGATGCACCAGCTTCACAATTGGTAGACTTTACCAGGCCAGTAAATATTGCAAGAAATGAAGCTTTCAAATGTTGCAAGATATTTCATCAAACTAGTCACCACAGAGTTTATGGTAGGGAATATACACAAGGAAGTCCAAACATCTTCCTGGCTAGGTGTTGAAGCTTCAGGATCTGAAATTAAATTTCTAAAATGGAAATTGAAAACTTCTAGAATCAACATCAATTGTGGTGGTACCAAAGGATGTAGAATCAATTGTTTCTTTGTAGTCCTATGCATGGAGGTCCTGGGTTGGTGCTTACTGGATGTAACTCATTGGTTGAGGACCAACAAAAGTTAGACTGAATTGTAACTAGATAATGTGTCTTGTGGCAGGTACTCAGATCTGGGAACTTGGCAGACAGACTATTTTGGATGGGGCTTCACTCTTCCTGAAAAAACAGATTCAGAATCAGGGCTCAGAAGGTACTCCTTGATACAGCTGGAAGCCCAGGTAGCCGCAGTGACTTTGCCCAAATTTGGTTGCTGTGCCACTTATCAAAGCTGTAACTGGGGCAGGGTAACCAGTGCTTTGAACTAGGGTGCTAAAATTTGGGGGGTGAACAAATTTGCTATTGAAAAAACAAACAAATGCACATGCTGAGATTTTTAGCTGTGAGGATGCAAATACATCCATCCTGAGTGGGCGCATTGCCTCTAGCAATTCTTCCCTGGGCAGAAGCAGACACAAAACAGACAAGAGAGGTAAAGCCAGTTTTGTTCAAGCAGGTTGAAATCATAAATTCTTGTCTAAGAATTCAGCATGAAACTCCCAGTTCTTTCTCCACTTTTGCTGGTGTTCAGCCAGGGGTTGGCTGCCAATTTGCCTAGGTAGCAAGGGAGAGAAGGTGCTTAACCCAGTCTGTTTTCAAGATACAACTTCTTCTGCCAAACTGGAGGGTGCTACTTCCATCCTCCAGACACAGCATGGCTGTGTTTGAGAAAAGAAAAACAAAATGTACAGAGATCAGTCATGGATCACCTGCTTCAGATCTCCTCCAGTGTATGTTATTTTGCTGTAAAAATAAGGAACAGATTGCTACAGACTGGCCCAATGCCAACACTGATTCTAATTGTAGAGAGATGTTGGTGCAAGGCAGAAGCAATTAGAGTCACATGCATTGTCTGGGAGCCAAATTCCCTCCCCCCAAAAAAACAGTACAACATGCCGAAAGTAACTTAGGGCTTAACATTTTGCAAACAGCATTTCTCCAGCAACCCACTTTTGAAACTTAGGAAAATTTCCCCAGCCGATTCTGATATCATACATAAGGTCTCCTTTTCAGTGGGCCAAAAAAGTCAAACACCTTCCCCCATGAGCAGGGCATTCCTAAATACTTGGATGCACCTAAAATAGTTCTTTCAGTCACAACCATGCTAAGTACATTTTGTGTAATCCTTGCAAGTCAACAAAGCCTCAGAAAAAAGATCTGTTTAACTCCTGTGCAAACATGCCAGTAATTTGTTGGCTTTAAAAAATTGTTATCTGAAGTCCACTGAAAAGAGCCTTCTGCTCTTTCTTCCAGTTTCTTTGGTGTTTTAAACCAGTGGTTCTTAACCTTGGGTTACTCAGGTGTTTTTGGGCTGCAACTCCCAGAAGCCTTCACCACCAGCTGTGCTGGCTGGGGTTTCTGGGAGTTGCAGTTCAAAAGCACCTGGGTAACCCAAGGTTAAGAACCACTGTTTTAAACAACTTTTTTTTCTTCCTGGAATGGGGATGAGTGGGCAGATATCTCTAGATTTTAAAAACCATTCAGAATTCTCAAAATTGTTTATGCAGAAGTGGAAAACAGATGAGACATTTGCATGGCTGATTCCAGATCTGTGATTTCATACTGCACTGAAAACCTTATTGATACAAATGCTTTGATTGTTGCTCCACTATTCTCCCCTCCAGACAAATGAGGACAGTAATGAAATTGATGGTGAGGAAGAAGGACAAGTGAATACTGAAGATGATAACTATGTTATGATGATGAGCTCAGAATCTCATTGTAAGTTTACAGCACTCAGATTTCTAGTATTGCTTTGGTGCAACCTCTCTTAGTAAAAATATAAACTTATAGCCAAAATCATATTAGTTGTGGCTGCCAACATAACACAGCGGGTATACAGCTTGTTGGCAAATTGTTGCAAACTGTTGTGCCTAGAATCCCACAACTTGGTATGCAATAGCAAATGCCTACACTAGGTTCTTAATTTGCTGCAGTTAATCAACAAGTTAATCACCAGCATAAAAACTCAATAGGATTTTGGCTAATGTCCCATTACAAAGTCCACGTCCATTGGAAAGACCCAAGATTTTGTGGTCATCTTTTACCTAAGGAATTGGAAGGGGATTTTTATGTGAACTTGACACATTCTCGTCTGTCCACAAACCAATCCCATGTCCTAGTATTCCTCCTACTACACACCCTGCTGTTGGTGGAACACATATCCCAGGAATTTACAATATATAAAGGAACTCCAGAGTCTGCCTTGAAGACCCATGATCTTTATCTGAGGACCTTTGTACTTTATGTGTCTACACCAATATTAGCTATAGCAGAAAACAGAAGAAAGATTCAAAGTACATCATGTCCAGAGCTCTGAGCAAACCTATCCATCAATTGGTGGTAATTGGAACAACATAGAGCAGCACAGAACGATGGATTAGAATAAGATCTGTGGGCTACAGGTGTTGCTGGGCTGCAGCATTCAATATCCTTGCCCGTCAGCCATCCTAGCTTGAACTGATAGCAGCTAGAATCCATCAAAATCTGGTGAGTCACAGGTTTCCCACTACTAGTCTTGAAAATACATTGCTCGGTAACCAGAGAAGGTTATCTACAGCACAGACACACACCCACCCATACACCCACTTTTTAACATTAGAAAAAGGTCCCCTATGGGGAGAAAGGTGACATAATAATCTTAGAACAGAGCTGGAAGAAACCCTATGGATCATAAAATCCAGCTCCTGTCAAGAGACACAGTAGGGAATTGAGCTCCCAACCTCTGGCTCTGCAACCAGGACCCTAAACCACTAAGCTATCCAGCATATTACATAATTAATTAAATTAAAAAGTAATCATCCTGATGCCACCTCTGGCAAGCAGCCAGGACTTCCATGTCCTAAACATGTGCCCGGCAAATTTTCGTAACATAGATAAGTTATCAGCCTTCATCTCCTTAACGACTACCCTACAGCTTTATAACGGCCCTTGGCTTTGCTGCAGTTGGTATTTTATCCCAGTCTGTTTAGACAGAATCCGTGCCCAGATTGGGGTCCAGAATTCCAGAATACTTGGCAGCTGCCTCAGTTGCAGCCTGATCAATTATCAATAGACTAGAACATTGTTAACTGCAGCTGCAAAAAGACTAAAGGCATGAGGTGGATCAGCGGCAAACAGGGAAAACCCTACAATAATTATATGGAAGCAGTTTGCATATAAGAATTTTCCCTATATATTTATACTTGGTAAGACAACAGGATCTCATGCAACCCATAAAGTGCAGTCTTTGCAGTAACTCAACCTTCTCCTCCCAGTGGCAATATTTATTCCATGTTAAAAGAATGTTAAATGACAAGCTGGCAGGCGACAATCTATTAAAAATAAAGCCATGCAGCTGCATAAGTTATGGCTTGCTCTGCTCCCTCATTGGTGCTGTGCTGCATTTAGATTTGGATGCTCTAAACTGGGAGAGGATTGCTGTGGGATAGGGAGGAGGCACAACACTACGTTGTCCCTATGACTTAGACAAAGCCCAACATTATCACATGCATAAGTACGGCATGTTGCGAAGTTACAGAACCTAACAAAAGCCTCTACCATTTGTTTAATAAATATTTTAGATTTTCTTCCACTGGAGTTATAGATGTGACAGCTTTCCACTGTATTAGTTCATGAAAGTTTTATTAGCAATGCCGCTGCTGCTTCTGTGAATATCTGCAAAATATGAAATGCTTCCAGAGGGTGTGTTTAAAATGAATTTTCACACATTTTCTTTCCATCATTAACAGGTAGGCCAAGCCTAAGAGAAAAGCCTGAAGTCTGTAAGAAAACCCCGAAGAAAGGAGACATGGTTGGTGAGGCAGAGCTGAAAGACAACAAGTGGGAAAGAGTGGTAGTGAAAGACACAGATGCAGCAGAAGGAGATAATACATTACTGGCAAATCCACATTGCTTGGATGGTAGCAGTGAGCATTTGTATGATGACATTATAGAGGAGACTTTTGAAGCAAGTGACAGAAATGTCAGCTATGCTGAGAGCCCACCTTTACCACCACGAACTAAACCTGCCATCCCAAATCAGCAACAGCTTCTCTACATGTCTCCAGGTATGGACTTATGCTGGAAAACAAGCTCTCCCAAAATGTTTAGTGTAGGACTCAATTTGTTTCCATGCCCAATGGGATAGCTTTTAAATTAAGGTTGCCATACTATAGGCTGAAATCCTGTGGTGTAGTGTAGTAAGTTGTGCTAGATGAGACCCGTTGAATCAGTGGGGATTTGGTAACTCAACTCCTCAATAAGTATCATTGATTCATGTTGACCTATTCTAGTTGCTACTTACTGTGCTAAACTACATCACAACTAGAGGAGACCCACTGAATGCTCCTACACTAGTGCAATTTACTATGCTCAAATTTACTTCTCAGTATTATATATATATAATATATGGCCCAGGAATGCTCAACATTAGAGATGGGCACGAACCACCTGTTCAGCTGTTCATGCTGGTTTGTTTAGCAGCTGAACAGGTGTTTGGAGCTGCAAAGCCCCACCTTCTCCAGCAGACACCCATTCAGAGGCAATGCCCGGAGGAGGTGGGGCAGGGAAGCTGGGTGCTGCCTCTGATTGGGTATCTGCTGGAGGAGGAGTGGCTTTCAAGCACCAAACACCTGTCTGACTGCTAAATGAACCAGCATGAACTACCAAATTGGCGGTTCATGCCTATCTCTACTCAACATCTTTATGAAATTACAGCTTTCAAGATATTGGCAGAGGATATTGTGGTCCTTAACCCAACATAACTTTGTCATATAAAAATCCTCAGAGTTTTTCAACAAAAATAGCACCCATATTATCTGCCAAAAAATTTAAGAGGGTTTCAGTTCCCATAACAAGCATTTATATTATCATCCTGCCATCTGTAGCACTTCTGAATGCAAATGTTCAACCACTCTTTTTGTGGCTTGGACCCTTGCATGACAGTTGGTTTCTGCAGGAACCATTACACGAGCAGAGGGAAGGGATCAAGAGATTTGTTAGAAAGCATTTGGAATAGCTTGCTGGATTGCCACACGGGCACATGGCTATGCCATGCATGAATAATTCTACTACATCATGAACTTCTCTGCAAGCAGAGAGATGTGCCTACCACCCAACTCCAGGCAGTGCTAGTTAATATCCTGGGGATGAAGCAGAATCTCTCTGAAACACTTTCTGTATGAATGTTTCAGTATAATTGTACTGTGTTTCCATGAAGTATTAGGTTGGTTTCATCGTTGGGAGGGAATGGTAGTCTCTTTTCAAAGAGAAACTGTAATGAGTCATTCCCTCCACAGTCTTTAGAGAGCAGCTTACTGCAGGTACTGCAGAAGAAGAGCTAAAAAGCCATCTGGCTCTAACCTCCCTCCCCTTCAGGAGAAGATTCCTTTACAGTGGCACGAATGCCTCCTGTGAAAGTTCAGAGATCAGTTGCTTTTATCTAACATGGGAGATTATTTTTAAAAGTGGGTTGTTTCAAAAGCTGTGTTAATTCCAAAGGCTGCACCTTACTTACTTTTGCCATTCCAGCAGACCTACCACTGTGGTAGTAGCAGCAACCCCCTCTAAAATTTCATTTTAAGCTGAGTCACACTTCCCGGAGGCTTCTGAGAAATTATCAGGAGTGCAGTCTGGCTGGAAAATAAAGCACGCACACACTACACTTACCATCAGAGGAAATTCAGCCACAAAGGCAGTAGGGCAACCACCTTACACATCAACAATAGACACAGATTTGCAGAAAATTGCATAAGTTTATTTATGACTATGAGTAAAAAAAATGAGAAAGTGTTTAGAATTTAAATAGAATCACCTGAATGTGGAAGACAGGGACCAAGTTACATCTCAGGGGTGGGATGGGGAAGTCAGTGTCCCTGCAGATAGGCAAATTCAGGGTCCCTGGGGTCTGAATATACATGGGAGAAACCTGATTTACTTCAAAGTTTTTCAAACAAGGTCCATGCTGGTTCACTTTAGCCCTCCACACTAATTACCATTTTACAGAAATCCAAGGGCAGAGGCAGAAAGCTACAATTGGGGGGGGGGGGGGGGGGAGAGCCATGTGGGAAACTTCTGCTTAAAGGTTGTAGCTGCATTCTGTTCCAGTGACGTGCATACACTCCTGGCAGGAAGTGGCAGCTGCCAGCAGGCAGGGTAACCCCTTATTCTACCCTTTCACTTAGAGGTAGAGCATAAGATCAAAGAGTTATTTCAGCCAATCCTAGTTACAATTAGGTAACTAGTATCCTATCTGAATTCTAACAACATACTATGTAATCATGCTAAGTAAATAAAAGAGCTCTCAGGGCGTTGCCGGTAGGCTCCGCTGGTTCGGACATCCGTGCTGTCGACTCCTTTGTTTTAAGGCAATTAGCCTTCCTTTGTTCCGTGATCACCCACAGAGCCATGATTGCTGAGACTGGCAATTTTTACCAAGACCACCCCTTCCCTTCATCCTCTTTTAATTTTTTTTTCCTGAAATGACATGGCGCTTATCTGGTACAGCACTACTTTTGGCAAGCATAATTTAAAAAGAAAAAGAAAAATTGTTTGGAGGAGGGGAGACAACAGGCACTCAGTTGAAGGGAACTGCTATAATAGTGCATCCACTGATATCTCCACAACGACCCCTTTGTGCTGGATCAGGACATCAGAAAGTGGAGAAAAGTAATGCTGGACAAATTGGAACAAAATAAACTAACTTCCCCCCAAAACAAAAACAGATGATTCCTCAATGAAACACACCCGACTTCCCCATACTTAGCTTGACATCATGTAGTAACTAGTTTTTACTTTGGTTTTATTCATGCCAAATTTGATGCAAACTGTAGGGTCACCTATGTAGTCACCCCCTTGGATAGCCTTCAAACTGGAGAACACCTTCAAGAGGAGGACTGTTTTCTGGCAATCCTTCAAATGGAGTAACCTCCACCTAAAGAGGTTATGTGGCCACCCTAATAGGCAAGAGACATGGGGCTTGTGAGGGGGGCATAAAACAGAAGGAGGGCACTTGGAAACGTCAGGCTGTTTGTTGCCCACCCTGCTTTAAGCACTTCCATAATAACTGTTCTAAAGAAGGAGCCACAGAATTAATAGCTAAGGTTTCTTAGAGGTCTGAGATTAAGGAAACAGTAGCTATGGGATATATGGTCAATTCCCCCAGGACGCTCTAGAACAAAGCCAAGAGAAGCTGACTGATAACCTGAGATTGCTTAACCAAAGACACAGGTAACTTGGTGCTGCTCCTCTTATGTGGCACAATGAGGTGCTTAAACTGGTTTAAATAGTAAGGTTGAATGGGTGAGAAATTAGTATGGCAAGCTTTGGTAGCCAGGTACCTGGTGAAAATAGAGATACTTGCCATCTTCATGGTGAAAACAGCTGTAATTATTGATTGGGGCCAATGCAGATGAGTAATATTTTCATTCCATTCCTTGTTTACAAGACAAAAAAAATCCTCAAAACAGGCTAACACAAAGTTTAAAATGTTAAAAGTGTGCCTGTCAGATTCGTGCATTCCTATTTATGAGACATCAGCAATCCAGAGAGAAACATTTGGACTGTCATTCTGTAAAGGGATAATCCAGTGAGATATATTTGGACTGTCATTCTTTGAGTGGACTTTTGTTGTCAGCTCTGGCCAAAATGCAATTCTCAGATAGATCTTGGGGGAGGGGTACATAATTAATTTGTTTGTTAATCCATTCATGTTAATTAATCCCAGCAGGTTGCATTAAAATTTATTTAAAATCACAAGGAATAGCCAGTAATGTATTAAAGTAATGAGAAATGGCAATAGTTACTCAAAAATAGCACAGCTGGCATTTAAGTATGAAAACACATCTGAATTTTTGAGCTCTGTTCCCAGAATTCTTTGGGGAAAGCAATGACAGTGAGCCTGGTATAAGTAAAAATATGATCTAAGCAGAAATTTAGGACTCAATAGAAATACAAGAGCATTCAGGAAAACAGGATTTCATTTCTCAGCCTAATGTTTCTAGTCCTATTCCTGTCAGAGTTTTCAAATGCTAAAAAGCTGATAGTATGGTGAATGCTAATGTTATACAGCGCTGTAGTTAGCTATTTTGGCACCCAGGGCAAACAGCACCATATCCTGCTCACTTTGCTCTGAGGCATAGATACAAACCCTCAGTAAAAAAAGGAGGAGGAGAATGTGGAGTGCCCCCCGAAAGAGAGAGAAATGTTAAATTTAGGTGTGGGGGAAGGGAAGGGAATAGGGCTGGGAGATGTTGCTGTTTATTTTTTGTAACACTCACCAGTGGATTCACCTCTAGATTTTGGTGCCCTCTAAATTTTTGTGCCCTGGAGCAAAGCCCCAGTTGCTCTACCCTAGTTACAGCCCTATAGGTATAGGTGTTTTTGCAAAACTGTTCCAGAAAACGATTTTTGTATCAGATGGAGATTTAGTAATTTGGAGTGAGAAATGTTTCTGCCAGTATTTGCATAGTCAATTATAAGAAATAACAACCAGTGTCAGCATACCCCACCATCCTGAAAAGATTGCTGGGCATTCTCACATGCAGTCTTGAGTTCTTTTGCATAAAGTATACATTGGTGGTCTTTTCCCAGTGTTTTCACATCCACCATGGAGTTCAGATAATGCATACACCATTGTATGTATTTTTCAGCATGGGAGACAGTGACAGATGAAGAGGTAACCAAAGTAATATGTGGAGACCAAAAAGAAGACAACTCTGAGGAAGTAGAAGAGGAAGATCCGTACCTTTCTGCTGAGTTTAGTGATGGGGTGTACGATATAATTCTCACTAATGCAATTAAAGAGAAAAGAAGAGGAGGCAAATCCTTTATTATGAACCGGCCACCAGCACCTGCACCTCGTTCTTTCGGTACCCCCCGTGAAAGAGGAGAGCACGCCTTACATAGCACAAGGTAATGTGAGTTAGCACTTCATCTCTAGAAGGTCATCTGCATATCTGGTCAAAATACTATATATATCATGCCCTCAAACCTACAGACTTTCTTGATTCTTATTTTGCAATATCTTTCTTGGACATGAACAATCCAAGCCATGAGGAAAGATGGTGACTTTGACAGTATGCAAGAAATTATAGGGACAATGAATCAATTGAGTTAGTGTGTGTGTATATGCTTGTGTTTATACCTACTCACATTTGCATGCACACATGCCTGAGCTCCTGCACATGGAAACACAGAGGTATGTATATATTAGGGTTATGCAAGGGTCCTCCAATTCAACTGGGAGACCAATTCAGTTCTTTGAAATGCCTGCAGATTTAGTCTGGGGTGAGCTTCCCATTGATGTGCATAAGAAAACCATGATGTGCATAAGAAAACCATGAAATAACTAGGTTGATATACTGTGCACCATACACTATCTCAGCCTAGAGGAATCCAGTGTGGTGTAGTGGACAGAGTGGTGGACTAGGGCACCTGGGTTTGAATCCCTGCTCAGCCATGGAAACATAGTGGGAAGTGGAACTGGTAAACCACTCCTTAAAATATCTTATTTACCTCGAAAGCCCTACTATGATCACTATAAGTCAGGTCCAACTTGACAGCCTGTAACAACAAAAAATCTCAGTTTAAGCCCTCCCAGCTTGCAGTGGTTGGAATGTCGGGAGATATCCTGGATTTTCTCAGACGTTCAGCCATCACTCACCTTCTCCTTTGGTACCTGCAGCTCAGACTACTAATAACAGGTCTACATTTGATTTTGCTTTCTTCATTCAAATAACTCCATTTCTTTGAAAATTTTTGTAATCTCACAAATGCCGAATGGAACCTAAAGGATCTGGAGGTTTATTGCTCTGCTCCAGAGTGACTAGAAGCTCTTTGCTCCACCTCCTTGTCACTTCCAAATCAAATATATGCCCCTGATCTGGTTTGGTTTTGCACAGTTCTGTGAAGACAGGACACATGAATGGGGAGACCCATGCGTAGCCTATGAAAGATTAAATGACTCCTGTATTGTGAAGTAAGCTGATGAAATAAAGAAATTAAATGATGTGTGGACATCTGTGACACATCTCAGGGAGATGAGTCTGTTTCTCAAAAGCCTGTTGGTGTAGAGCAGAACATGTCAGGTTCAGCTAGAGCTTGGAAACTTCCTTTTAAAAAGTGACTCATTCTTGTTACTTAATGAAGCGTTCCAATATTCATTATCATTACTTGTTAGAAAGGTTTTTTTTAAAAAAGCTGCTTGTGTTGCCTGTTGTGTATTCATGACTTTTGTTGCTGTTTCATTGCCATGTTTAGGAAAGGGAAAAAAGCCATCTCAAGATTCATAAGAGAATGGCATAAACTGGAATTAAAATGTCTCCTAAATACCTTGTAAACATGAGCTAAAAAGCAGCTAGGAAACATTACTAATTACACCAAGAAGTAAAGTTGTTCTCACTTCAACAAAATGTAACGTTGTCATGCGCTCATTGCCAAAACAAAGGTAACTTGTTGAAGGTTATGGGGTTACTTGTAATTCATTACTTTCATGCTTCAGGTTCAAGTCCTGGGCAGAATCTTGCTTACCTTTCATCAGGCTCTGAGGCTCACTATAAATGTAGAGTCTGGATGTGGGATAGGGAGATATGAATGAGAAGGCCAGAATAGATTGTGTAGTCAAAGACAGTCCACTGGAGTTGAGTGGGGAAGAGGTAGGGGAAGGGATCCACATAGCTTCGTGCTGAGACCAGTTATTCAGAGTGTGGAATGAAGCCGAGGGGAATGGTTATTTTTAGAATAATACATGCTTTCTTTGGCTATTGTCTGTACAACATTACCTTGTAAAGTGTAGATCTCAATCTCTCTCTCTCACACACACACACACACACACACACACACACACACAGAGAGAGCGCACCTTTTAGAGGGAGGTTTCCATTTAGAGGGAGAACACATTGCAAAATAATTCTGCCTCTCCAATAAACAGCTGTGATTCTCCTGCCTGCCCATCCCAAGCAGTTCTTGCACAATTTATGCCCAAGTAAATATTCTACAAGATAGGGATGCTCCCCCCAGGTGGAGATGCCCAATAGTGCCAAGTGGATCTGCATCCAGATGGCATGTACTCTCTGTGTGCACCTTTCCCATTTCCTTGCGTTTTTAATATTCTTCACCTGGTTATATCCATCCACTTCCATCTACACCGTGCCAGAATAACTGTTAAATAAATGCATGAGAGCACTTTGTTGCCTCACACATAGCAACAGAGGTTTGCATGCTCATTGCTGGCACAGGATCATCCACCCTAGAAGGTGAAGTTAGCACAGTTTAACCACTGACAGGTGCAGTTTTGCTCATAGTGATCTGCCATGTAGCTCAGCTCTGACCTTTGAGAATTGCCTTGGGCCTGAGGGGGATATTTCAGTCTCAGTGCTTCATGACTCACTGGCATCCCTGGCTAAGACTGCCAATGAGGAGGCCTGCCAACTGTGGTTAGTGCTTTTGTATTTTTGTTTGATTCACCCACTCTCCACCAGAGAGTCTCCAGGAGACAATGTGACTTGAGACTCAGTCCTCTTGCTTGGGACTGAACAGGCTTGTAAATTCAGAATTGACCAAACACAGAAAGCACTCTGGGGCAACAACACAAGCAGTGATTGGTTGTGGGGCACCAGCTGGAGTCTCAGCCATGTTTCACCAGGCAGAGAAGCAAATCTCAAAGAAGTGCAGTAGAAATCGAAAGTTTGATTTTCTATGTTTTTGTGGGGGTTTTGTTTTGTTTTGTTTGTCTCTCCACCATATTCCCAGTAATTACCAAGGTTCAGAGGCTCAATATGAAGAGTTTGCATGTATGGTATACATCTACTTTAGGAAGTAGTGCAGGAAATCCACATTGTCTCACGTGTATATCTTTGTGTTTGCTACACAATGCACCATACTGTGACATCCCAAAGGCCTGTCCCATGAGCTCATGTTTTGGCCCTGAACTCTCAGGGAGAAGGAAGCTGCTGATCTAACAACCTTACAAACAAAAACAGAAAATAGGAAATAAAATTCAGATACAGAGAAAAAGAGCATCCATTTCAAGTAGTAGGACTGCTGGCTCACCATGCATCAGCCAAAGTCCAAGGGAATTGCTATGCTTCCCTGGCTCTCCAGGTGCAAAGACAAAGCTCAGGATGAGCATGCTAGACAGAACTTGAATTAGGAATTTTGGCATCCGGATCAATCTGCACTGTGTCTCACCCCTTCTTCCCTGGTGCATGGGCACAGGCCCAATCCCCAGGGAAAGGTGGAAGAGACTGTGGTGCCCCCAAAAGAAAGTCTGTGCTACTGACCCCCCCCCCAAAAAGGAAAGTGAGGCCAGGAGGTATTGTAGATTATTTTCCTAACATCTTCAGTAGCTTAACCTCTAAGTTTCAGTCCCCACCCCACCAACAAATTGTGGCATCCTAGGGCAAAGCCCAGTTGCTCTGCCTTAGTTACAAGTCTGGTGCCTTTTTTGACTATACCTCCTAGAATGGCCATGCTGGGTGGTGTTTTCTGGGAGCAGCAGAGCAATGTTTCCAAGCTCTGAATGCAACAAAAATAAAGGAAGATGCTTCATAGGAAAACTTGAGGAAATTACTCCTGGATAATTTAGCATAGCATTGCAGCCTTACCATCAAACTGGGCACCAGAGCTGCATATATGCATTTCCTAACATCTACTGGTAGTTTTTTTCACAGTCACAGCCGAAGGAAGGGGGCTAATCCTTTCTCTGTTCCTCTTCATTGTTCCAGTTTCCCAGTGCAAATCATTCCACAGTATCACCCCAGAGCTCCTTTTCATCCAATGAGAAAAGCTTGGCATGTGTGTGCCCACCCTACATGTTTTGCCTTCTGCGGCTTATGGTAGCCCTGTAACGTGACTTTCATTGCAGAATCAATACACAAGGAAGCTACCAACATATTCCCACAGCTGCTTTTCTAAAAAATAAAAGGGGAAAGGAGATCACATGCTCAGAGCATCACACTGAATTTGGAATGCACTCTAGAGATTTTCTGACTGTTATTTTTAATAAGGACAAGCAAAGTAATAAGTAAGACATTTATACAGGACCAGGCAAAAGCTGGAACAGAATGGAATGGGGTGGAATGGGAAAGTCTTAATAACAATTGATACCAAAAAGAGTGGGATGCAATAGATAAACACCAGAACAATATTTTAGACCTCAAACTCCCAAAATGTTACTCATTCATTAACCCTTTATTGCCCCTAAATCCTGCCATAATGGAACACCGCAACCCAGAATGGCAACTTCCAAGTAGGATAATCAAACCAAATTCATGATACATGTGTGACTAGATGGAACAGATGCAGCAGGCCACAAATCATCAGTCCGGTACTTATTACTGGCAGAAAATTGACATTGTGAAAACATGCTCAGAATGGTGACTTCCAAGTAGAGCAGCCCAATAAAATTCCCCTGCCCCATCGGACAAATGCAAACAGCCAAAACACCCCACAGGAACAACATTCTACTGCCTGTGCTGGACAGAAAATCAGTATTGCCAAAAACATAGCAGAACGGTGAATTCCATAGTGCAGCCCAACAAAATTCAGTCATCCTATCCAGCTGGAGGAGATCAATGCAACCAGACCCAAAATGCCCTGGTAACAACATTTCAGTACTCATTCTAGGCAAACAATTGATATTGTGGGGGGAAAGCCTGGAATGGTAACTTCTGAATAGGGCAGCACAACAAAATTCACCCATCCCATCCAACTGAAGGAGATTGATGCCACCAGACACAAAACACCCCTGGAAATAACATTCTAGTATCTGATCCAGGCAGAAAATTGAGATTGCAAAAACTAACGCAGAATGGTGACTTCTGAGTAGAACAGCCCAACGGTATTAACTCATTCCAATCTGACTAGAGAGGATTGATGCAACCAGTTCCAAAATGGCTCTGAGAATAACATTCAAGTAGCCGTTCCAGGCAAAATATTTGGTTTGATTATCCTACTCAGAAGCTGCCGTTCTGGAATGCTGCGTTGCATTCTGGAAGGTTTGGGGGGCAATCAAAGGTTAATGAATGATCAATTTGGGGGGGGCAGGATTAAGGTTGAAAATATTGTTCTAATGTTTGTCCATCTCACTCTTTTTGGCATCATTTTTTAAAAACAAGTCCCCATTCTGCCCCGTTCCTGCTTTTACTTTTTTCCCATTTATGCAAAAGTAAGAGGACAAAAGGTTGAGTGAGGTGGTGCATTAAAGGATGAGAGGAGACATGGGAGTGAGTTACCTTATGCCAGAGTGGCTTCCTGTCAGAGGAGACTGGGCTGTTGATATTGGCATTGACAGTGTTATAATAAGGAGCCAGAGTTGGGCTGAAACATTTTGTTGCCTGTGGTAAAACACCACTCACCGCAGTCAAGGTGTGTGCTGCTCAAAGCCAGCCAAGTTACAGGAAAATCTCAGAAAAATTTCACAAGCACCCTCATTCAATAATAAGCCAAACAAAACAAAAATGTTAATCATTAGCTGGCTTTTCACATTACCCTAAATATTACTTTCTCACTGCCTAATGGTGGAGCTGCATTCCCATGCAGCAAAAATTAACTACCTTTTCCTGAACAAGATACTCAAGCCCCCAAATCATTTGCACAGGCCAATTAATTTGGAATTTAGCTTTCTACATTGGGATTTATTTATTTTTTGCAGCCAGATCTCGTAACCTTCCACCCACTACCCTAGGTTCTTGCTAGAACTGCAGTTTTATTTTGATGGCCTGATAACAGGCATATTTCTCATTCAAAGAACAATTTCCTCTGGTGTTATTTCATTTGTACTGAGTGTTTTCTTCACTTCAAGGCAACACGTCTCATTTGTCATCAATGAGATTTGAGGGCTTTTGTCATAACAGGTGGTGCTTCCAATGCAGCAAATCAGTCTTTTGCTGCTTCAACATCCTACATTAAGAGAAGAGAAGAAAGAATTAACTAAATTCACCCAAAGTTAATGCTTTTCAATGCGAGTTCAATTAACTTTACAGCTTTGATTTACTGTATTATTCAGAATCATCTCATAAATGTTCATTTTCAGGATGGCATTAGTAAGGCACTTATTAATGATTTCTGCACACAATCACTAGATGATCATCAGTGTCTCATTGAGATAGAAAAACTAAACTATGCTTTGGAATCACAGGATTTGTAGTGTGGTGCTATATTTAGAATTTGTGGCTACAGAATTCTAGCATATGTTGCAGAGTTTTGAATTTCTGGTAAAATTCTCTTTTTGCTAGACAGTAGAAGTAGAGAGATCCACAGAAGAGAATAGATACAAGTCCCCCCCAAAGTCTGCCCCTTTCTCCAGTTCCCCAAAATCCACTTGAAATTTCAAAAAACTCACTCTGAGATGTTTGTAGGACAAAGAATTGAAAATGCTTCTTTACTTGCAGTTGCTTGAAATTACAGACTTCTGTATACTGCTTTCTTTACTACACACTTACTAGCAACCAACCAACTAGATCAACAGCAACAAACAACTGCCACCAACTAACAAGAGAGAGGGACAGAACACTCAGAGGCAGGGGTTCTCTTTGAATTCAAAAGTTGAAAAGAAGGATTGGTTAGTGCTGGATAGATTGACAATCATGCCAGCCCAGAAAAGTCCCTCTGAGTCATCCAAACTACAGACAACATGCGAGGTTGTAAATAAAACTCCACTGGCTGAATAGAGTCTTTCTTCACCAATATAAATCCTACCAAAGTCCATGCTACCCCACCCTCCCACCAAAAATTTCATTCCAACACACACGGTGCTCTACAGTTTTCTGTGCAGAAAAAAGCTCACTGTCCTATGCTGTCCTACACTTCTATCTTGCACAGGTTAGAAAACTGTGTCTTGAAAAACTCCACTCAAATGGTTTCTGGTGGAGCAAAGCCCTTCCTATTTCTCCCAAATCTTGCCAAAGCTTCCCTGAAGTATCACTCAATGGCATTCAATAGTAGGTGGACCAGACATGTCGTTGTTCTACTATTTCCTTCATGGAAAAAGGATACTCTTCTGCCTTGTACAAGCTCAAAAATAGGGTCTTTAAAAGCTCCATTGTAATTGCTTTTCTTGCAGGAAATCCCTCCCTAATTCTGTGCACTGTCCCCACTATTGCACAACAATTATGCCGTGAGGAGCTGTTTCTGTGCAATCTGTCTTCAACAGAAAAATAGTGGGAGAGGGAGAGAACGAGACCAGATATCTCACTTTCACAGTGGTGTCAAGAAATCTTGCTTACTTGCAATTGCAAGTAAATACACTGAGAATGAAAAAAAATCAAGTATTTTTATATCCCTAGGATATTGTTCCAAGTATATTGCTAAACTACTAAACTACCTTTGTTGTAAAAAAAAAAGGCTACCAAATACTGTAAGAAGGCATAGCCCCACAACCAGAAAGGTGACTTTGAGAAACTTGCGTTAGTATAGTAAGTTGCACTAGAGTAAGCCCACTGAATCAGTAAGGACTGGGTGAGTCAACTACTCCATAAGTCCCATTGAATCAAATGGGCCTAACCTAGTTATTACTGACTATGCTAAAATAAGATTCAAATAGAGTAGACCCATTTGAATCAACAGAACTTACAGAGGAGTTGACTCACCACAACCTCACTGATTCACTAGGCCTACTCTAGTTACTGCTTACTATGCTGAGCAACAGGATTTCAGTGTATGAATATGTAAGCTTTGTCTTATACACAATACAAGTGTTCTGGGTAGAGGTTTATAATTCTAAGATCCTGTCCTATGAACAGACATGCCAGTGCAACAGGTAACTTGTTGGATATATTCCTTGGATAGGAAAATGTATATAAATCAAGGCAGAGGAGGCTGCACTTCAACATTTTCAGATCTGAAAACTCATTGCTGTGTCTGATTTGTTAACTCTGCTAAGAGGGGGCAGAACCTTGCTAATAAACCGTATGGATGATATGTTATGTTTCCTCTCTTTTTACTTCAATATATATTTTTTGCAGGTTCCCATACTTGTAGACCCATAGTTGATATTCCTTGCTGTATGTTACAGTAAAGTACTGAACATATGAATTAGATTTCTCTTGCGGTTACGTGGAACTGAATGACAATCACACAAGTGTCCTCTCCCCAGCTCCTTCTCTTCACATGCTGGGTCCCACACTAGTTGTGAGGTCAGTATCATGACCAGTCACGCAGGCCGTTGCATGAGAGACCTGCTGGAGAGAGAGGGAGAAAATGTTGCACTATTACATATGCCCAATTTTTCTCTGTAGGATTCTGACCATGGTCTTTAAAGGGTCCCTACGTAAAATAAATTTCCATTCTGTATTTTATCCATCCAAGGCCAAGTCATAAGTGGAGTTAGCTACTGGAAGATTGAGCTAAAGCCCAGTCACTGCCCAGTTTAGGACTAGCAAAAGCGAAGGCTTTTTCCTTGAGAGGACCAATAGGTACAGGAAGGTGATTTGCCGTATAGTTTAATCGGGCAAATATTTGCAGAAGGAAAAGAGAAGAAAGAGCAAGCAAGAAGAAAGCAGAAAAGATAGGTATAGCACTTCTTCTTATACAGGAGCAGAAGGGAAACCAGACAACAGAAATCTGCTTAAGGTATAATGCCATAAACAATTTTTAGACAAATAGCAATAGTTCTCTGTATGGAAAGAGTTGTTTCAGGAGAGGTATCAAAGTCATTGAAAGAACAGCTAGAAAGGAAAAAATATGTCCCACTTTACCATGTCTGACCTACTTAGAAAACAGTGATTCTGTGGTTTAGATATCCTATCTTAGAAGGGAGCTTCTTAAATGTTTAGTAACTAAAATCAAGCAAAATATAGCATCAGTGTGGTGTAAGAAATTTACGGGGCAAACTCGACATATTTGAAAGATTGAGGCCAATATACATGAACTTATTATGGGCAATTAAACTTAATTTTTTTCAGTCAGGCATGTACATGCATTGCACAGTGCTTTCTCAGGATAGAATTAATGCCACTAGTTGGGCTCACATACTGTGGTGAGCATTGTTGCACTTTGGCCTTGTGATTTTCCTAGCTTGTTAACTGCTGTATAAACCACAAAATATTTCTTCATTATTTTTTCCTAAAATACAGAGGTGTCCATGAACCTGCTGTATCGCTATTTAGTATGTGCCTCCCTGATTCAGTCAAAAAAAGTGAATAATTTATTTTCTCTTACCTCATCCAGAGTGTGTTGCCAGCTGAATTCATTTTCAG
The DNA here is from genome assembly GCA_037013535.1 of Intellagama lesueurii. Classification (NCBI taxonomy): domain Eukaryota; kingdom Metazoa; phylum Chordata; class Lepidosauria; order Squamata; family Agamidae; genus Intellagama; species Intellagama lesueurii. The sequence goes on along the minus strand of JBAJHW010000005.1, from coordinate 177,311,332 downwards.
CAACACACTGAATGTAAAGTGGCCCTAGCGATTTGACTTTGAACAGCTGGAGAAGTAATTCCATTTTTGTGATTGCTTCAGCATTGCAAAAAGTCAGCAGAAATCCCCCGGCTTGTCAATTAAAGTAGTTCCTAATCAGGGATATTGTCCTGGACTCAATCAATTTCATTTTCTGGGGCTTTAGTAGAGGCCACAATCTGAACTCTCCCATCTTTTGTGACTAACACTGTGACCTTGCCATAACCTAACATCCATTGGGCAGTATAGAATTGCCTTGCACAGGCAGAATTTTATACACAGAGAAAAGGTTTCACCATTGGGTCAAACGAGACATTAAGGAGAATGTGTATTCCTTACAATTAACCTGTTTCCCACCCACAGTGGGATTTCTTTGGCGATAATGCTTCCACAATCAGATTTGCAAATTAAGCCCATGTTTACCTTCCAATAAACAATCACAAAACAAGGCACACTAAAGAGAAGGAAATCATGAGCTATGCCGATGCCTTTCACCACTTGGGGGAGCAGCTCTTCTAAAAATGTGCTAAGCATATCATGCTAGGATTGATCCACTGTAGCAAAAGTCTTACACTAGCAGTGGACAAGGGGACTATGGACCATGAGAGTGCACTGTCTATAAGCAGTTAGTAATGTCTCACTTGCTGCACTATCAGCACACAGTTTTTCAAGAAAGACAGTCATGTGTCAAGGAACGCCATTCCAGATCAAAGAGGTTCAGCAGATCCACCCATCCCAGCTTCTCAGTTATACTACTCATTGAGTCTGAACGCCAATCAGCACTTGAGAAAGTGAAGGAAAAGAGTGTCTCTGACCATGATTTTAGACTTCAGACAGAACGGACAGTTTTGGCATTCCAAAGCACTAGCAGCCCCCCGAATGAGAGGTCTGCCTTTTTCAAGGGGTTCAGAAATGTTTACAATGGAGTTTGGAAGGATAATTGCATTTCTGGTCAGTCTGTTGTTGTGACAGATTTCCTAATTTGCTTTTCACTGTAGTTTTTCAGCAACAAGTGAACAGAATTCATGCTGGTAACAAGAACCCATCATGCGCTGTCAGAAAAACAGGTAAGGGACTTGATAAACCTTCATCCTCATTACTTTAAGGGAGAGAAAAAAGGACTACAAAGACTGTTTAATGGCAATATGGTGAGTCATTTATGGACTTCATTGTTTTTCTGTTTAAATCACAATGCAATCCAATGGCACAACTCTGTAAACCTGTCCTCTTTAGCTTGATATTCCCTAGAAAGCTCAATCAGAATGTGTCTCCACCAGAATGCAGATATACACTCCCTTGTTGTGTTGGACTGCCTCCACAACCTGTTGTCCTGCAGAGGTGTTTGACTACAGCATCCATAATCCCCTGCCATTATGGCCATTGGGAGTTGTAGTTCAACGCATGTGGAGGGCACACATTGAAGAACAGTCACTTAAGGGACAAATGTAGATGTTTCATTTGCTGCCGTCTTGTATTTGTTATTATCTTCTACCCGTTTGCATTAAAAGAAAGAGTAAAAGTGGCAGGTATATGCTGCACTGGGGCAGAAGCAGAGCCATTTCAGATCATGTCATTTCTGTTCAAGCACAGAAAACTTCCTCTATTCCTACTTCTAATCCTGAATTTGAGGAAGCAAGCTATAAAATCAGTGGTATGGTAGATGATGAAGATGAAGACAGCAGCAAAGCTTGTAGGGAAGGCTGAGGGGTGTGGCTGATGTCATGGTCCCTGCTACTCAGAAAGCACTGAGGCTTTTGACCCTGTGAGCCCCAACTCTATTACAACACTGTACATGATCAGTAAGGTTTGCCAGCTTTGGGGCTGCCAGCTGGCGTTTCAGGGAATTACTGCACTTCTCTAGATCTCCATGTAGGGAGACAAATCTCAGGGCAAGTGGCACTGGAGAAACAGAACGTTTGATTTTCATGTGTGAGGTAGATTTCAAACTTGGATTCGACCAGGAGCCAGTTGTCTCCTCGGTGATCCCCTAGGGGTTGTGCAGACCTCCAAAAGTGGGGAAGAAGAAGGAAAATGAATGTGAAAATGGTTGTACCTGGTCAGGGCTAAATATTGGCAAGGGGCCCCTGCTACCTATCTGAAAGGTAAATGGCTGTTCACAGAGATTGGCTTTCTTTCTTTTTTTCTTTTCTTTTACCTTGGGAAAATCATTTTTGCTTTGCTTGGGAAAATCATTTTGCTTTGCTCGTGCACTGTCAGCACCTGAAAAGGCAGGAGCAAAGGGAAAAAATTGGTGAGAGAGTCAGTAGGTGTGTGAGCACTTCAGCCTATTCACAGCATGGCCTGCAACACATCTCGCAAACTATGTTGTCACTGAAGCCACACAAAAAGGAGGGAAAACCTTGCCTTTTGGCTTATGAGGAGCTTTCCACATGCCATAGTAGGATGATAAGGCCTGGGAAACTGCTATGCAGCTCAAGTGTATTGTAGGCAAAGCCGTGCAGGAAGAGATGTTCTCTATATTAATGGAAATTATTCTCAATTGTGGCACTAAAAAGGGCCGTTGGGTCATCAGCATGTTTACAGTGCAACACTTCTGGAAGTGAAGGGTTAGCCAACAGTTTTTAATTTTTACTATATTTCAAGTACATCCACAACGTTAAATTGTGCAAAGTTCTGATACAAATAAAAGAAGGAAGGAAGCAATGCAGGATGAGTGCAACCTTGCTAGCCACTGGATTTTTTCTTCTTCCTGGTTCTAGGTTGCCCTATTACCTGGTTAGCTGGGGTTTGCCTTGATACACCCCATACCCCTTTTCACAATCAGCTGACCCAGAAGTGGTTCTGCCCCCCCTTTAAATCCTCACTGACCCACTTCGATGATATCACAAGGACCTTCCCCCTGGTCTCAGGTTTTGGTGCTAATATATTAGACAAGGAGATGCTGCTAATAGAGTAACCCTGACCAGGTACAATCAAATGATGCTGTACAGGTGGAAGGGCTCCTGTTTGTGTATTCTCTGCTGACAACCCTGGTACAATCCAATAAAATCCACTTAAGCATATGTAGAAACTTCATATACAGCAGAGAAAACTAGTCTAGAACCTTTGTTCCAAATCAGCTTTCTATCTTCAGGGTGTGGACTTGCATACAGTGGTGCCTCGCTAGACGATGTTAAACCGTTCCGCGAAAATCGCTGTCTTGCGAAAACATCGTCTAGCGAAGCACGTTTCCCCCATTGGAATGCATTGAAATCTCTTCAATGCGTTCCAACGGAAAAGTCGTCGTCTTGCGAAGATCGTCCATAGGGAAACATCGTCTAGCGAGCGCGGGGTCCCCGTTGGAATGCACTGACAGCTATTGACCGCTAGTCAATGCATTCCAATGGGGAAAACTCATCGTCTAGCGAAAATCGCCCATAGGGAAACATTGTTTTGCGAAGCGCATTAGCGATCGCAAAAAGCCATCGTCTAGCGAATTCCTCGTCCTGCGAGGCAATCGTCTAGCGAGGCACCACTGTATGTGGAAACACTCATATATATACTTCAGTTTACTACTTCTACTTTAGCATGATACAGTGGCCATGTGATGTTCCTGATCACCAGTTTTTAATCCTTAAATTAGTAATTTAGAAGCTTCAAGTTAATGCAGCCTAATTTTAATAACCTGACCTTCTTTTACATTCTTTAATAAGACTAGCAGAACTGGTGACACTGATTTTGCAAGCACATTGAATCCATTCTAGGTTTTAGTCCAAAGTTACAGTAGATATTCAAGGTGGTGTGCCCTACCCCAGAATAGGCTCAGTGCTTTGGGTACTGTCTTTAAAGATTTGGCTAAAACCAGGAATGGATTCACACAAACACTCCACCCCCTGAATTCTGAGTCACTAATCTCAATTTACAAGGCATTTTAGAATGAATGCTCCTGTTTTTTGCACCATCAACAAGACTTTATCCCTATTTAAGACGACAGGATTTCCAGTTCTGTAAAATTATATAAGATTGGCTATTCTCCTATTATTTGGTCCCTTTTAAGAAATGGATGTGTTGTTGTTTAGTCGTTAAGTCGTGTCCAACTCTTCGTGACCCCATGGACCAGAGCACTCCAGGTCCTCCTGTCTTCCACTGCCTCCCAGAGTTGGGTCAAATTCACGTTGGTAGCTTTGATGATATTGTCCAACCATCTCGTCCTCTGTCGTCCCCTTCTCCTCTTGCCTTCACACTTTCCCAACATCGGGGTCTTTTCCAAGGAGTCTTCTCTTCTCATGAGATGGCCAAAGTATTGGGGCCTCAGCTTCAGGATCTGTCCTTCCAGTGAGCACTCAGGGTTGATTTCCTTTAGAATGGATAGGTTTGTTCTCCTTGCAGTCCAGGGGACTCTCAAGAGTCTCCTCCAGCACCACAATTCAAAAGCATCAATTCTTCTGCGGTCAGCCTTCTTTATGGTCCAGCTCTCACTTCCATACATCGCCACTGAAAAAACCATAGCTTTGACTATGCGGACCTTTCACTTTCCTCCCAAGAAGCAGGCGTAGTTTAATTTCGTGGCTGCTGGTACCATCTGCAGTGATCATGGAGCCCAAGAAAGTAAAATCTGTCACTGCCTCCATATCTTCCCCTTCTATTTGCCAGGAGGTGATGGGATCAGTAGCCATAATCTTAGTTTTTTTGACGTTGACCTTCAGACCATTTTTTGCGCTCTCCTCTTTCACCCTCATTAAGAGGTTCTTTAATTCCTCCTCACTTTCTGCCATCAGAGTGGTATCATCTGCATATCTGAGGTTGTTGATATTTCTTCCGGCAATCTTAATTCCGGTTTGGGATTCCTCCAGTCCAGCCTTTCACATGATGTATTCTGTATATAAGTTAAATAAGCAGGGAGATAATATACAGCCTTGTCGTACTCCTTTCCCAATTTTGAACCAATCAGTTGTTCCATATCCAGTTCTAACTGTTGCTTCCTGTCCCACATATAGATTTCTCAGGAGATAGATAAGGTGGTCAGGCACTCCCATTTCTTTAAGGACTTGCCATAGTTTGCTATGGTCCACACAGTCAAAGGCTTTTGCGTAATCAATGAAGCAGAAGTAGATGTTTTTCTGGAACTCTCTGGCTTTCTCCATAATCCAGCGCATGTTAGCAATTTGGTTTCTAGTTCCTCTGCCCCTTTGAAATCCAGCTTGTACTTCTGGGAGTTCTCGGTCCACATACTGCTGAAGCCTACCTTGGAGGATTTTGAGCATAACCTTGCTAGCGTGTGAAATGAGTGCAATTGTACAGTAGTTGGAGCATTCTTTGGCACTTCCCTTCTTTGGGATTGGGATGTAGACTGATCTTTTCCAATCCTCTGGCCACTGCTGAGTTTTCCAAACTTGCTGGCATATTGAGTGTAGCACCTTAACAGCGTCATCTTTTAAGATTTTAAATAGTTCAACTGGAATGCCATCACCTCCACTGGCCTTGTTGTTAGCCATGCTTTCTAAGGCCCATTTGACTTCACTCTCCAGGATGTCTGGCTCAAGGTCAGCAACCACACTATCTGGGGACATCCAAATCTTTCTGGTATAATTCCTCTGTGTATTCTTGCCACCTCTCCTTGATGTCTTCTGCTTCTGTGAGGTCCCTACCATTTTTGTCCTTTATCATGTCCATCTTTGCACAAAATGTTCCTTTAATATCTCCAATTTTCTTGAACAGATCTCTGGTTTTTCCCTTTCTATTCTTTTCCTCTATATCTTTGCACTGTTCATTTAAGAAGGCCCTCTTGTCTCTCCTTGCTATTCTTTGGAAGTCTGCATTCCATTTTCTGTAACTTTCCCTATCTCCCTTGCATTTGGTTTCCCTTCTCTTCTCTGCTATTTGTAAGGCCTCGTTGGACAGTCACTTTGCTTTCTTGCATTTCCTTTTCTTTGGGATGGTTTTTGTTGCTGCCTCCTGTACAATGTTACAAGCCTCCATCCATAGTTCTTCAGGCACTCTGTCCACCAAATCTAGTTCCTTAAATCTGTTCTTCACTTCCACTGTGTATTCATAAGGGATTTGGTTTAGATTATACCTGACTAGCCCAGTGGTTTTTCCTACTTTCTTCAGTTTAAGCTTGAGTTTTGCTATAAGAAGCTGATGATCAGAGCCACAATCAGCTCCAGGTCTTGTTTTTGCTGACTGTATAGAGCTTCTCCATCTTTGGCTGCAGAGAATATAATCAATCTGATTTCGGTATTGCCCATCTGGTGATGTCCATGTGTAGAGTCGCCTCTTGTGTTGTTGGAAAAGAGTGTTTGTGATGACCAGCTTGTTCTCTTGACAAAACTCTATTAGCCTTTGCCCTACTTCGTTTTGAACTCCAAGGCCAAACTTCCCTGTTGTTCCTTTTATCTCTTGACTCCCTACTTTAGCATTCCAATCCCCTATAATGACAAGAACATCTTTCTTTGGTGTCAGTTCTAGAAGGTGTTGTAAGTCTTCATAGAACTGGTCAATTTCAGCCTCTTCAGCATCGGTGGTTGGTGCATAAACTTTACTGTGATGTTGAAAGGTCTGCCTTGGATTCGTATTGAAATCATTCTATCATTTTCGAGATTGTATCCCAGTACAGCTTTTCCCACTCTTTTGTTGACTATGAGGGCTACTCCATTTCTTCTACGAGATTCTTGCCCACAACAGTAGATATGATAATCATCTGAATTGAATTCGCCCATTCCCGTCCATTTTAGTTCACTGACGCCCAGGATGTCAATGTTTATTCTTGCCATCTCCTGTTTGACCACATCCAGCTTACCAAGGTTCATAGATCTTACATTCCAGGTTCCTATGCAGTATTTTTCTTTGCATCATTGGACTTTCCTTTCACTTCCAGGCGCCTCCGCAGCTGAGCAACCTTTCGGCTTTGGCCCAACCACTTCATTAGCTTTGGAGCTACTTGTACTTGTCCTCCGCTCTTCCTCAGTAGCATGTTGGACACCTTCCAACCTGAGGGGCTCATCTTCCAGCGTCATATCTTTTAGCCTTTTGTTTCTGTCCATGGAGTTTTCTTGGCAAAGATACTGGAGTGGCTTGCCAGTTTCTGCTCCAGGTGGATCGCGTTTAGTCAGAACTCTCCACTATGACCTTGTCCATCTTGGGTGTCCCTGCACGGCATAGCCCATAGCTTCTCTGAATTACTCAAGCCCCTTTGCCACAACAAGGCAGCAATCCGTGAAGGTGAAGAAATGGATGTACTCATATGTATTTCATCATCATCATCATCACCTTAGAACTGCAGAGCTGGAAGGGAACCTATGGATCATTGAGTCTAGGCCCTCTTAAGGAGGCACAGTGGGGAATTAAACTCCCAACCTTGGGCTCCACAGCCAGATGCTTAAAGCACAGTGCTGTCCAGCAGTTCTTAATTGATGGGGGAGGAAATCTAGTGGACTATTTGTTCCATTTCTATGAGCACTGAGTTTACTGTAACCTTCAAGCAATATTACAACATTTCCCTAGGAAATGATTAAATACCTGGTTTAACACTGCTGTGCAACAATGTCCAAAGTGATTGCTGTACAAATTCAAATAATTTCTAAACATCCATCACCAGCTGAAATCAATGTATGTTTAATATGCTAGCCAGATTCTCCATTCTACTGTGCTATCTGTAGCCAGTGGGTGCTATAAAATATGAAAACGTAACCATTAGTTAAATCTGCTTTGCACTAATACAAGATTTTTTAAACAGCAGGAGCAAATCAGGATACATTGTTGGTTGAGGGTCCAGAGAAGACCGAGCAGTAATACAAGAGTGCAGGGTGACTAGGATGGAGGAAACATAATTTCCTTCTACAAAAAAATTAGGTGGTATTTAGAGATTCCTATTTACTTGTTAATTGGTCACCTTAATGTTAATTACACTGGCACATAAAAATTTTTTTCAGAAAAAGGTCATTTTCTCAAATCAGTCTTCAAGTGCCATGAAATCTTTCTTACGCAATTGTGCAGCATTTTTTGGTTTACTCCCATAAAAGTTACATAAGCTTGCCACCTTAATGTCTGATCTTACTGTTAATGAAAGTGAAGACTAGGCATGTGTAATGCAAATGAGTGTTTTTGGCTGACACAGATTTCATCCTGTTGCTTTGTATTGCATGTGAAGGCAAAAGGTGTAACATTCAGTTGTTCCTGGCCAACAATTAAGAAGTCACGTCTGGGAATCTTGGGAGCCTACGCATCCGCTGGTTTGGTGTGCATTAGAGAATTCCAGTGGGGACTCTTTAATTGCCAGCTAGGAATGGCTGAACATTACACCTTTTGCATAACAAAGCAACAGGATTTTAGCCATAGCCTCTATATCAAGGGTAGCCAACTTCCAGAGGTTTGAGCGCTGCACTCTTCCACCACTGGATGTTGGTGCCAAAAAAAAAAAAAATTAAAACAACCCTCACCTGTAATGACTACAGGAACTGTTTTGCCAGGAAGGAGCTGCTCCTGAGCTCTTCTGATCTTGAAAAAGCAATCCCCCTGCCTAAAACAAGTAAGGGCATAAGGGAGTTTTAAATAAAAAGAAGAAGAGGAAGCATTGGGGTGTGTAAGGCTCATTTGTGCCACAGGAGCTGGGATACTGGGGGAAGTTACATTTGGGCCCCTGGAAGTATCCCTGAAGCACCAGTTATTTCATGTAGTTTCTGTAGTCCTGTAGAGATCTATGTTCAGCTCCCCATTAAAGAATAAAATCTAAAGGGTGATCAACTGTTGCCCAGTCATACATTGTCGACGAATAAAAAGGATCCTTAAGAGATTCCTGGTTTTTCCAGAAGAACAGCTGCTGATCACATCTCCAAAGATAATCTTGCTATCTACTTTCCCAATAAAAATAAACATAATTCTTGTTCACATTCTTCCCTGGGCATTTACATTCTTGTCCATTACAAAGTAGCAGAAGTACTATGTTCACATGGGTTAGAAACTGTTTTCTCCAATTGTCTAGTGCTCTTTCCCTTTTCTCACTCATATTTATCTACCTTCGTTTCTTGTTTTTTCAGCCTTTCTCTCTATCCATTCCACCTCAACTTACATGGCACTTGGGGTATCTTTCCTCACCCGCAAACTAATGTCTGTCTCAGAAGTATATGAAGTGTTTGAGGCCTTGCAGAGAAAAATCAATATATGGAACTGCCTAGAGGCCCTGTGCTCATGTACAGAAGTGAATCTCTCATGCTTCTCTCCAGCTTTGCTTCACGTGGTTACAGAAGGTCTGAGACCTAGTGGCTGAAGATGGTACTGCAGGCTGTAGAGAGGTTTCAAATAACTAAAATCGATGAATCAATTCTTTTAAAAACAGAAATACATGTTCCTCATGTCACCTTCCTGTTCACATTAAGTTTCAGGTGTTGAGGTTTCTTGGAAATATGGTGCAGACACACATAGATGCTATTTTATTATTTTAGATGTTTATTGGAATGGAAACAAACAATCAGAGAGTGTTCTAGACTTCTGAAAATGTATTTCTAGACCACTATCATAAACTAAAATAAACATTAATCATATGATAAAAATTGCCCCCCTCCACAAAACCAACCAGTTTTAAACTGAACATGGTAGCAAGCTAGCATTGACTTCGCTGTACCATTCCTCCAGTTTAAAATGTGGCTTGGAAACAGATGTATCCTTACTGCACCACGGGTGAACAGCCTGGCTTGGAAAGAAGTGGTACTTTATATGTTTTGCACCTCATACATTTAAAACTATTATAGTGCATCGGTTCATACTCTTGAACTGCTTGTTTGACTTTATACCCAACCGTACCACAGGTAGGGCCAGGCAATGCTTTCCCCCTATGGTGGTTTCACCACTTGTGAATTATGCTTACATACACTGAATACAAAGAGTGAATCAAGTGTAACAGCCCTTATCATTGGAAAAGTGTGATAGGCACATTATTTTTTGTTGCATGGAGACACTAACTTGATAATTCTGTGTTTCCTGTCCCCCCTTTTTTGTGTGAACCAAAATGTTGCTGGCTTTAATGTAATGCGTCAGGGCTTCCACTCTTAAGTTTCATAATTAGGTAATGGTACAGTGCTATCTCACGATAGAAATGCCAATGCCAACTAAATTTAATGGGGGATGAATTAATCAGGCAAATGGCCATGAATCTGAATGTTTCGCCTACCAGGATATTCCTGTCCCCTCTTCACCCCACCCCACCCCCGCCACGCTGAAGCTAGATATTGGTTTCTTACTCAGCTGTGTGGGCAGCATTCAGCTCATTACATCAACAACAAAACAGCAAAAATCATTTTAGTAAGTTAAAGCTTCCTGTTATTCCAGATGAGAGCCATATTGACCCAGCTAGACAGAGAAAGAGAAGGAAAGACTTGTGGAAAGATGTGCCACATCACTGACTAACCTATCGGGTGGGATACAGAATTCTGATAGTACATATAAGGCCTGTTTGTAACCAGGGTTGGCTCAAGGCATGGTGCAGCCTGAGGCAGAGCAGCAAATGTTGCCCACTATCAGTCAAGCTACATATAACATATGCATAGATGGCCAAGTTAATTTGTTCCTTTCCTGGACTCTGGTACTTTAAAAAAAGAAAGAGTTAAGAAGTTCCATATGCTGTCCTTTCATCCATGGAGGTTGATGGCTCCAGTTTCATGGGGGCAGTGAAAAGCTCTGGGCTTTAGTTCAGAATTTACAGGAACTGTCCAAGGTACTGAAACACATTCCCAAAATAGCCCCAGCACCTGAAAAGGCAGGACAAAGCAACAGTTTCCCCCATCTTTGCCATGCTCTGCAGAGTAGACTACCTTACTTTGCTAGGTTGGTGCTCTTCAGATTTGTAGGTTAGCTGCCTTCAATCTGGTGGTTTCCAAATATGTTGGACTATGAATATCTCCATGACAGTTGGGGATGTTGGGAGCTATCAACAGATCTGGAAGGTAACGGGTTAGAGGGAGCTGACATGGACATATTGGAACAGGTTTAGGATAAGATAACAAGGGCAACTGGTGATATGGCGAAGACACCATATGAGACAAGGCTGAAAGAAGGACTATGTTCCACCAACAGTCTGTGGAGGGTATGATTGGATGAATACCTGAAGGGTTATCACATACAACAAGATTTGTTCTCTCCTGACCTAGAGGGCAGGACTAGGTTAATGCTTTCAAGTCACAGAAGGGTAGATATCAACGTATTGCTAGCAGAAGCATCTCTTTGACTCACTGGTCATCCTCAAGCAGAGACTGGGCAGAAGTCTGCTGTGGATTCTCCAGTTTTGGTTTTCTACTGAACAAGGCATGAACTAGGTGGCCTACAAGATCCCTCTCAACTCTCTTCTTTACTTATTTCATTTGTATCCTCTCCTTTTTGTCTAAGTAACATCCAGTTTTATCTTCACAACAATCCGTGAAGCAGGTGAGGTTGAGAAATAGCAATTGGGTAAGACTCTTCTAGTTGAATCCAGGACAAATAAGCAGCAGGGCCTTTTGAATTGTGGGGACAATGACACCATCTTCCAACCCTGGAGGCATCTCATAGCAATCGAGCAAGAAGCTGATTCCTCAGCAGCTACATATGGTTGACTGCTGTTCTAGTTATAATGCAATATATTTTGGAGTCTCTTTGTTTTTAATAGCCAGTTTAAGACTCATTAGCTTTACAGAATACAGGCTCATTGTGGAGATGAAAGCCACCTGAACTGGTTTGTTTCTAGAACTGCACTTTTCAGAGTCTCTCTGGAGATGTTGCTATGAGTGACTGCTCCTCATGGCTGATCATCACACCTTTTCCAGTGAGCTTTGTGTCTGAATAGAGATTTGTGCCCACCTGTGCCATGCCAGCCTCAGCCTGATGTGCTATCAGCTGATGTGCGTTATACTTCACTGTTTCTCATGATCAACTATATCTGAATGATTTACAGAATAAAGGAGATAGGAGAAGATTGGATGAATTCCGGAAGGAAAGGTTTGTCACATAATCCTTTGTGGAATCTTCCCATCTTCTCTGCCCATTTTTGATATTTCTGGGATTGTTTTCTCAGTACAGCTCAGAGCATGATCTTGCCATGGTCCTGATCTTTGAATTTTCTACTTGCAGACAGAGTTTATGGTGACAGGACAACATATACTACTATCAAGCTGGACATCCCACCAGGGCAAGAGGAACTAATCTTACTTCAGGAGCAAGTGAAAAAGGGCATCATTTCTATGGATGAAGCTGTGGAGAAATTCAAACAATGGCAGAGTCTTAGAAGTGGATTAGAAGCCACCAAGCAGGTAGAAATCTTACCAATTTTGTTTGCATGTATGCACCAGACTTTATTTTCAAATGGGCATGTCTAAGGGTTGGATGGGTTTTTAAGCCTGAGTTGTAGATCTTCCATTAAACTTCAGTTGTATATGCATGTGTTAGTAACAAAGATAATTGCAGTTATGTCAGATAGTTGGTCTGGTTCAGACATCATAATCCCTATAGTTTATTGGAGCAGGAACAGATCATATGCTTTAGCTTTCCTTGCTCCTACTTTTATATGCCTGATTTCGGTAAGGATATATATTTTGTGATGTCCAAACTGTAATTGAAGAGAGTGATTCACACCTTTTAGTAATTTATGTCCCTCTAATCTTTCTGTCAAAGAATCTGAGTGCCACTATTTTTTTCCAAGAAAAATGGGTATCTTCTTATATTTATCATTCATGGAAAATTGGTGCCCACTAGGAACAGGATTTTAAGAAAAACATTAAGTATCCCATATTACTACTAGGGGTCAAAAGCTCACAGATGGATAAGTCCATGGAATTTAGGTCAGTAGGAGGGCATGGAGATTAAAGGACATTTTTTTCAGTAATTTTATAAAAACCCTGTGTCCCACCTAGACATGCTTCAGTAGTAGTGCGTGTACCATTGATGCAGAATCACTGACTGAAATGTTTTTCTCCAGACCTGGGTGTGAAACTACAACTAGATCCTGAATTCAGATCCTGGTTTGACCCTTGAATGAGAGTGTCCCCATTTTGATGTCATGAGGAAGTTGACTATAAGAAAACATTGTATTTTCTTCTAAGCTGGCTGCCTGAGGAGGAAAGCAAAGTCTTGGGCACCATATGGTACACATGCAGGAGTCTCAATAGGGTAGACTTCAGGTTGAAGTGATCTATTAATCAGATCATGAGACATCAACCCTTATTTGAAAATTTCTGAACTGAACCTGTATCTGGGGTTTCATATTATCCATTCTGAACCAGAATCCTATTCGTCCATGTGATCGTGTAAAGATGACCATGTAAGCATTTCTTCCCTTCTAGCAGCTGTCCTTTGGGCAAGCAGTGGTACAATGGTTGCACAACTTGGGCGGGTGAAGAGCAGACTGCCAGAAGGGTTGTGCTTAAGTGCATGGGTTTTCAGGATTGGATTTTGGCCTTAGCTTTCTGCCCTGATTCTTGTGCCATCTGCACTGATTATGGTATCCATTTCAAGATAGTCCCTGTGTCTAAATGCAGGGATCAAGCATGAAAGCCCCCATCTGGAATTATTACTTATGATCATTGTAATTCTTATTATTACTAATGTTTATAATACAGGAGATAATAACACTGATGGCAAATGAAGCAATTTGAATACCTGAAAGCACTTTGAGAATTCTCCAGCCACATTTCATATACAGACATATATAGTCACAGACGGTGATTTGTTCACAAAAACCATTTGCTTTGGGAAGATTCTAAATTTTGATACTTTTGTTTACCAAAAGCTTCTTTCTCTTTCATGTAAGTAGAGCCCAAGGAAGCTGCTTTCTTGGGCTACAAGTCCCAGAACCCACCAGTCAGCGTGGCTTATGGCAGGCAGGGGGATTTTGAGAATTTGACTTCATGAAAGCAACTTTTCCAGGCTGTGCCTGTCAGGCAACTGTATAAATGTGATTAGGGAGCACAACTCAAGTAGTCAGAATAGATTCTTCCTGCTAGCCCATTATGGTTATAAAAGACTTTCCTCTGATGGAGGCAGGGAGGATCAAAACAGTTCTGTGTATGGATGATGATAATTTCCTTTCTGGCCTTGAGGAGTGGGTGGCTGTGACAGTGATATTGAATTTGGTCTTGTAGAAAATTTTCCACAGATTCTTTGGTATCAATTGCTGATATACTGTACAAGGATTTTCCTACAAAATGAGAGAGAGTTTTTCCCCATGTGTTTTAAAAATCATTTCCTCTACCAAAAGCTTAAGTATGCAGAATATTAAAAAGCTCCTTTCCTCCAGCAACTCATTCATTATTTTTAACAATCAACTGCAGCCATTGATTTTTGTTGTTGTTTGTGTGTTTCTTACTTAAGGAAAAAATATGCCAGCTCAGAGACTCTATTATCAGAGAAAGGCCAGAGGAGGAAAGCACGCTTGGTAAATTACATTTTTCTTGTATTTCGGTTGGTTAGGAAAGGAACTGTAGAATAAGAAATTATCTGAGCCAGAGTTTTGTGAAATCCATAGAAAACCTTCTGTAGTTTGCCCATCATCTTATGGGTACTTGCCCAGGCTGAAGGCATCCTTTTGTTTGACAGAGCAACACAAAATGCACCATATTTTGAATTTTAAAAATGAACACAAAATACTAATGTTTTAGGCAAACCTGGTATAGCTCAGTGAGTTGGACTGCCAGCTAGAGTTGGGAGTTCAAATCCCCACTGTGCCTCCCAGGGAGAAGACAGTTGAGATCACCTGGAACATTTTTGGCTACTGGGGTTAAGTGCCCTGCCACCTGTGCCACCTTGGGCAGGATGCATGGTCCCAGAGCACCACCAGAAGGAGAGACTTCTGAGTGATTTATACCTGGAAGATCAATCACCTTGTGTCAGAATTGACTTGGGTGCACATATGACCAATCACAGCATTTAGGCATTGGAATCAGGAAATATCTTTCAAGTTGTGATTGTGTATTTTGGGAGTCAAATCTGTAATATTTGAAGCATTGTGTTTAGAGCAAGGAACATCAATGTGTGCACTAGGCCTCCCAAAGATGTTATAGCAGAGATGAGTGACTTCCACAGGTCATGGGTGTGCACTGTCTTAGTTAACCATCTGGGGCTACACATACCTTGGCACCACATATAGCAAAACAGCATTAAATTAGGCTGTTTGCCTTTAAAACAAAAGACATAAGGAGCATGCACCTTATTTTGAACTCAGTTCATACCTCCAGAAGACATCTGGTATTGCTAATTTGCTTCAGCACAAGGTACATACTGTTTACACTTCTTGTTTTAAAGCAGAACTGTCTCATTTAATATTTTTGTTACCAGTTCCCCAAATTTCAACAGTGTAATGCAGTGGGGAAATTGTAGGGCAGAGAACAAGGAGTGGCTGAGTGGCCTGTATGTAGTTCCTGGGCTATCCATGGTCAACCATGAAGTATAGAATGGTTCTTAGGGGGAGTGAAGCCCCTGCCCTAAACTCTTCCACATTGTGACTTGATTGACCCTAACTCATCACTGGCCAGAAAGCTGCAGTTTTCAAAGACTGCAGCCC
Source organism: Intellagama lesueurii (assembly GCA_037013535.1). Lineage (NCBI taxonomy): Eukaryota > Metazoa > Chordata > Lepidosauria > Squamata > Agamidae > Intellagama > Intellagama lesueurii. The sequence continues at coordinate 177,295,854 of JBAJHW010000005.1, read as the reverse complement.
ACAGATTGAACCCTCAAAATGCTGTCGGAGCTCCCCCACCATCATCACTGAAATTGCAATTTTCACCACAAAAGCTGAACTCCAAAAAATTTGGCGTGTCATTATCATGAATAAAGTCAGAGGAAAAAGTCTACTTTTGGGACGTAGCTGTAGTGAGAACACAGTCCAAGTGGCAAATGAGAGGAGAGTAAGCCAAAAAAAATTGTTACCACAATTTTGGTTCTTTGGATTCTTCTTATTTTTCTTATTATTTTTTCTGCTAACAGACAACATCACCATTGTTCATCATCCAGGAGGTAAGTCACACCAACATAAATTCATAAATTATAGCTGCAATTATGTTAAAAAAACTGTCTCCCAATTAATTTTCTGGGAATTAACAATCTGTTACTAAGTGAAAATACAATTTCATTCATTCATTCATTCATTCATTCATTTATTCTAGCACCGATGCAAAGATTTTTCTGCTCAGTCTCATTTTCCTGAAGTGCAGTTGACAGGGTGGGTTGCCTAAAATTGTAAATCCATGTGAGGAGTTATGCAAATTCTCAGTAAATTTTGTGGGTTAGGGCTTGCAAAGACAGGTGATGAGAATGGTTAATTAAAAATTGTTTCACTGTCTTTGCAAAGATTGAGAGCAAAGCTCCTATGCTGCCCCACCCCCCATAAAGAATGCCCTTTACAAAATAATACTACTTCCCTATTAGAGCATGGAAATAATTTGCTAAAATGAATCTGTTGCCCTAAATTGTTAGATTTTTAGCAAATAATTTAAACACTCATTATTAGGATTGTTAAATTGTCAGACAATGCTGTTACAGTGGTGCCTCGACTTACGAACATCCCTACTTACGACCATTTCGAGTTATGACCAGCTCGGGTCGCAAAATTTTGCTTCTACTAGCGACCGGAGCTTCCACTTACGAACAGAAAAAGGCGGGAAATTCAAATTTCTAACTGTAGGTGGCGACGAGGCTGCTTCTTTGTAGCTCTTTCGTCCCAGCAGTTAGAGAGTGTGCGTTGTCGTCGTCGGCTTCGGAACTGCCTCCTTCTGCTTCGGAGTGAGCGTGTGTGTGTTTGCAGGGAGGTAAGGTGCTATTTTCTGCTTTTTAAAAACTGTTCTGGGTGTTTTTGCAGCGTGGCTTTGAGCTGGGGGGTTATGTTTCTGTGCTGTGATGGGTCTTGGGGGGTTTGTGGGGTTTGTGGGGTTTTTCCCCCCATTTCTGATGGGTCTTGGGGGGTTTGGTTGATTTTTGGATTTTTGACTTTCTTTTTTAAAACAGAGAGACTGGGCTAGGTGGGGGGTTATGTTTCTGTGCTCTGATGGGTCTTGCGGTGTGGATTTAAAATGTGAAAAGTAGACTGTAATATTAAATTAAAATTAAATGTGAAAATTAGACTGTAATTTTAAAATGTAAAATTTATTTATTTATTTTTGCATTCTGTGGCTCCTAGGGTTTGTGTACTGTGACCTCTCTTCTGTTTTAAAATGTGTGGGTTTAAAATGTGACTCCAAAGTCTTTTTGTTTTAAAATCAGAAAATTTTCTGCGAGGGTCTGTGGTGGCTGGCATGCTGTAAAATGGAGTTTAGACTCCAAAGTCTTTTTGTTTTAAAATCATGGTGTAAAATGGGGTTTAGACTCAAGCCTCCCCCCCCCCATTGTCTTCTCTCTCTCTCTGTGCTCTCTTTTTGTGCTGAGGGGGTCTGTTTGCTGGAACAAGGTGTTGGTGGGTGGGTTTAAAATGTGTTTGGTTTTAAATGGTGTTTGGTTTTAAAATGTGTTTTGTTTAAAAGGTGCTTGGTTTGGTTTAAAATGTGTTTTGTTTAAAAGGTGCTTGGTTTGGTTTAAAATGTGCTTGGTTTAAAAGGTGCTTGGTTTGGTTTAAAATGTGCTTGGTTTAAAAAGTGTTTGGTTTAAAAGGTGTTTTGTTTAAAAGGTGTTTTAGACTCCAAACTCTCTTTCCCCCCCCCCCATTGTCTTCTCTCTCTCTATCTTCTCTCTTTTTGTGCTTAACAGCACAAACCTTTGTCTGAGGGGTCTGTGTGCCCCAGTGATGACCTTCTTTCTTTCCTCTTTTCCTCTTTTCCCCATTGTTCCTTCCCTCCCTCCTTTCCTGCCTTTTTTTAAACCTAAGTCATCTTAGGTTAAAAGAAGAAAAAAATCTCCCCCTAGTGGTAGAGGACGGATTAACCGCTTTTGCATTAGTTCATATGGGAATGAATGCTTCGACTTGCAACCGGCGCCTCTACATACAACCAAAAAAGAGCCGGAACGGATTAAACAGGTTTCAATGCATTTCAATGGGAAATGCTGATTCGACTTACAACCATTTTGACTTATGACCATCTTCTGGAACGGATTATGGTCGTAAGTCGAGGCACCACTATATCATTCCTTGTTTGGTTAAACTCTTATTATTAGTTTCAGAAATTTTAACTGATATTTTAAAGTTCAACTATTTAATATGTTAATTGAAACATTACCACTCTTAATGGTTTAATATCAGTGATTTAGCTTGAATTAACAATTCGATCCTAATATTTTAATACTACTTTTACGGTTTCCAAGCTCTGACCATTACTTAGTACTGTTCCAGATGCATCATTGCAGGGAGGGGGAAAACATGGCAACCCCTACAGGAAATGTACATGCATCTCTCTGGCAAAATAAATACTTTCTGTTAAACAAAAGACCTTTATGTGCCTTCTGAAGATGGACAGGGACTTGGTACAGGTGAACTCTCCATGGCAAAGAATCAACAGGCAGTATGTACCCCCAAGAGAGCCACATACCTGTCTTTTAATCAGTACAACTTATCACAAAATAGCCCCTTTAGAAAATCTGCATCCACTGGTAAGGTTGCATTCGGCAAAAAGCTGCCCAGACACTGTATGGAGCCCAAGGGATGATTTTTACAGCCCACACAGCCCTCCCCCCCAAAAAAAACCCAGAGCAAAAATATTTGTTTCCATAAAAGTGCCTATTGCAATTCCTGGAGGTCTTAAAGAGCAGTGGTTTCAGGAATGTTGGCAAGTCTCTGTGTTTGGTACCAAGCCCCAAGTCTGAGTCCCAAGCATTTTTCCCCAGAAAAAAGGGAGGGGTGGGTGAGTTCCAAGTTGCAACTTGAGTCTGAGTCATTGAAACCAAAACCTGAGTCGAGTCTGAGTCAATTCACCAGTGCAACTTAAGTCCAACTTGAGAGTGAATCTCATGACTTGATCCCCATCCCTGGTGATTTTTATGTTACAGAGATTGGGAGAGGGTCCCCAAGATATACGCACACCCACAATAATAACAACAAAAATCAAAAGATGGAATGCCCAATCAGTACCTTTCTGTTTATTCTCCCACCCCACCCCTCCTCCACTGTCCATGGCCATTTTTGTTTCTGAGTCCGGCATAACCTGTGCTTTGGTCTAGGCATGAAAAGTTAACCCCAAGGCCCACCACATATGCTTGCCCTTGATATATGAGAATTGTGTAAAGCAGGAAGTATGTGGTCTTCGAGATATTGAGGTACTGCAATACCCAACTGCTCTACCTAGCAAGCCAATGGTGAGGGATGATGAGGATTGTAATACAATAACATTTGGAAATTTCACATGCTCAATCCCTGGCTTAAGGTTTTAAAGTCGGCATAATCTGTACCTCTGTGCTGATTGATTTTCCCATCTGTAAAATTGTAACCTCAGTACCTATAGCTAAGCACTAGTCTGACCAAAAAAAAATAAAATTAAAAACAAAACCCTTGTATTTATGCACTTCAATAGTTTCGGTGAACAGAGGAAAAGACAGTCCGAACGCTGAAGGTGTCGTATACTCCCGTCCATTTGGAAAGCAGGTACATATAAATGTTTTTGTTTTTCGTTTCACTGTGGAAATACTGGTTTTGGAACACAGCCCTTCTAGAATAGTATTATTTAATTAACTGCTATGAAATAAGCAGAGCTTGGGAAATTGCTTTGTTGGACTGCAACTCCCAGATTCCCTAATGCACTGGAAATAAGTATTGATTCCACCAATTAAGAACCCATTGAAAATCTCATCCTGGTGCCAGATCTCAAGAGTATATATTTGTAAAGTTCATCGCCACTGCACACACACACTTTATCTTTTCAGAACCCTCTTCAAATTCATGGCATCCTTCCTATACAGTCATAGGCTACTGCCAAATTAGGGAAATAGTTGGTTTATGAAGATAGATGGTATCTGCCCGTACCCCCAGATATTTAATTTTTTTAAAAATCTGTAGTCACAGCACTAGACTGCAGAATATTTATTGTGATCTATTTCAAGAGGATGTATTTCGGAAGTATTTAATGTTTCAGAAGAATTTTTTATAAGTTTAGCAAATTGATTGTCTTCAAGCCACTTATTTTGGCACAAAGCCTTGAGAAAGAACAAGAAGAGATTCCCGTGGATATAAGGATACCTACGGTGAGAGTATTTTTCTTGTGCATTCAGGAAGCCTGCTTTTCTGTAGTTCCAGAATAGGTGCCCAGAGCACTTTGTACATAGCTATAATTATTTTTCAAGTTGCCATTAATGTCAGCAGGTCTGTAACTAGGGTGGAACAACTGGGGCTTCAACCTAGGACACCCAAATTTATAGGACACCAAAATCAAGAACGTTAGAAAATAAATGGTAACATCTTCTGGCCCAATTCACTTTTCTTTTTCTTTTTGAAAACATAAACTTTCTCTTTCTTTTCTGGGGGAACACCATATTCTCCTCCTCCTTTCTCATAGAGGACTCATGACCATTGAATGTCTGTCATTCTTGTTATTGTTATTATTATTTCCAGCCCCCAGATGTATACCTACAGACATCTGTATTTCACTCACCTATAGGCAGGCCTAGACCTCCAAGGTTGGATAGCATTCTAGGCCTCATTTCCTGTTGTGGTGCTTCATAGGCATGATAGTCTCGCTGTCCTTTAGATTGTATAAAAGGTGCCTTCCAAAGGACTACCATGCCCAGGAAGCATTGCAGCAGGAAACAAAAGTAGTGCCTTCCGTAGGTTTTCAGAAATTTATATAGACTAGGATCTATGTTGATACAGACTGGGATCAACTGAAATCTGAAATTCATGTAGACTAGTTTAGGATCAATGTGAGGAGAATACAACAGTAATAATGATATATGTTGCTCCTGTCCATTATGTTTTATTAATGCACAGTACAAAGTCAAAGTGCTGACTACATAAAAACAATTCTGGATTGTATAAACAGAACTTTGCAAATGATGCTATTTGAACATGATGGGGGCTTATGACAATCAATGTATCTGGTCTTTAATAAATATGTCCCTAAATATCTCCCTGCCTTCAAACTGCCTTCTCAGCATTATCCAAAAGCCATTCAGGATAGCACCAAGTCCCTTTGAAAAATTGCTAATTTAACGATTACAAGCACTATCCTAATTGCTTGGCTGCAGATCCTTAGATTTTCACTTCCTTGCTAGCATCTTGTTTTCATTCCATTTTGGCAGCTTGCTCATTAGTCACCTGTGGAGTCCACCATGATAAGAAGGGACATTTCTCTATAAACGTGTAAGAAAGATAGTTGACACTGTGTCCTGGCAGGTCTTCTGTATGTTTTGAACAGCTTCATGACAGGCAGAAGATCAGTGGGAGGAAGTTTCAACATCACTGCCTCTCCATTCTGCGAAAACATGGATTATTGAATTTCTGTTCTCTGCAGCAGCAAAAGGCCTGAAAGCCATGGCACAAAAGGGGCATAGCTAGAGAGAAACACAATTTCTGCTTCTCAAATCCAGCTGAGGAAGAAAGTTCCGAAGGGAGGGTGCACCACTGAGTGAGTCAATGGTTTGCCCAAAACCATGCAACGAAGTAGTGAACATGGGTGAAATATTGTCCTAGAACTCAATAATGTTTGGGCTTTGTCCTGTTTATGGACGAGTCATATGTTAATCTCAGAGTTTGTGTAAGAAAAGTCCCAAATTCAGTTCCCAGGATTCAGAAAATTTCAGATAGAATTGGTCCCATTCAGAGAAAATGAGAATGGCTGAATTGATCAGTACAAAACAACTTCATGTATTTTTCACGTCTTCCATGTTGCTCATTTTTAGTGTCTCAGCAAATGTGCACATAGTTAAAGCAACAGGAGGGAAACCTGTAACCTGATCTCACAACACACGTGGGAATCTGAGCGTGCTGCCAAATCTTATTTGCCAAGAGCCCTTACTGCCTTAGGAATGCAGACATAAAGGCTGAAATCCTAATCCGTATTTTTCCATGTATAAGATTCCCCCATGTATAAGATGCCCCCCACTTTTCCAACCCAAAATTAAGAAATCAATGTTTTAAACAAAACAGAACACATTTTTATTTAGTAATTAGGTAACATTTACATACCAGTACTGTCATATTATGCATCACACTTAGCTTTGAGCATATCGCTTTATTCAGCCTCTTGTCTCAGAACGCTCCAACATTACCAGTCCCTGTTGCATCTGAGCACTGCCTACACACTCCACCTCCAACGAGGTGTGTTCCAATTGGTTTGTTTAGCATCAGCTGATGTCAGTTACATAAGGCTCATGACTGGAGGAAGCTAAGTCTTGTGACTGTAGGAAGCTAAGCCTCGTGATTGGAGGCAGCTAAGCCTAGTGATTGAAGGAAGCCTGTTTGCAGAGGCAAGGTAGGGGCAGTTTTGCAATCATGCGGTTCTCTCCTTGGCCTACTTCTGTGTATAAGACAACCCTCAATTTTTAGTCTAAAGATTTTAGACAAAAGTATCATCTTAAACACGGAAAAATATGGTACTTAGCATAGTAAGTCACAAGTAGAGTAGGCCCATTGAATCAATGGAACATAGAGGACCTGACTTACCAAATCCTCAATTATTTTCAAACAAGTCTACTCTAGTTGTGACTTGCTACACCTAGCAACAGGATTTTAACCAAACTCTGCTAGACCAACAAGTTACATTGTTACTGCCAACTAGTTACTATTGCAGGTAACAAAGGTAAAAATGTTATATTGCCAAAAAGGAATAAAGTTACTTTATAGTTAATAAGTAATGCTTTCTAGTTATTTTAGAAAGTTACCTTTTAAGACTTGCCTTAAAGACGTTTTTAGACGCATTTTGACAGGAAATGTTGGTTTATGCTATTCTCCTAATCACTCGTAAGGATTTTCCCACATTAGCAAAAAAGTAACAAAAGATATTAATGTGCAGCACAAATGTAACAAGAATTACAACAAGTAGCAATAAGAAGTTACTTGTCAAGCACTGTGGCTGAAATCCTGTTGCTAAGTGTAGAATCATTAAACTATTATCAAGATATCCTTCATCTTGGCATCTTGGCCAATACTCTTACCAGTGTGAGTATCATTTCTACATTTTTCTATATTTTCAGATACTGTGTTTACTTGCTCTGTTTGGGCAGTTGCTATTGTCATGTGGGCTGCAATTCCCTTTTTTTTTCTTTTTTTGGCAAACTCTTCTCTTTGGTAGTTTCCATTATAGCATTCTGAATGTCAGTCATCATACGTGTCGTAAAATCCATAGCCAATGTGGTGTAGTGGGTAGAATGTTAGACCAGGATTTAGGAGCCCTGGGTTCAAATCCCTGGTCAGCCATAAAAACTCACCAGAGCTGACAATACTAAACTGCTCCTTGAACATCTCGCATATCCCAAAAATCCTGTTAGGGTCATCATGTGTCAGAAGTGGCTTGACAGGGTATAACAATAATCACATAATAGGTTGTGAAATCTACAGCTGAGTATATAAGCCAGTGCATAATGATGTTGTTCCATTTTAAGAAAACAAGCATATATTAGCCAAAAGAAATTGCTTGTTCCTTCTAGACAACAGGGTCCCATGTATTTGTTTGTCCTTTTGTATGGCTTTGCTTTCTGGCCAACAGCTGGTTAACTGGGATCATTGTTCAGAATTTCAGAGTATGAATGTGCTTAGGAGAACACTAGAAACATTAATTAGCTGTCAGATCAGTACAAAATTAATTAAGCTGCATTTATAAACTGAGCCTACGCATCTTTACTATCAATATCTTCACCTAGAACAGAACTTGCCAGTGGTTTTATTAAAGAATATGACCTTCTTACTTGGGTCATCTCATTATTCCTTTCTACATGAATTTTACCTACTTTCTAAATTACCTTGTTGATGCCTCCATCACCCACCACCATAGATTGTGCCAAAAGGTTGTAGTTTTTCATCATTAAACTACTACTTTTTCTAATTATTTCTTTTTGACATTCGTTACAAAATGTAAGCATCCCAAAAGATGCAAGTGATTACACTTCGTGGCTGGGGAGGGGAGCACTGCTTCTGGATGTGGAAGCAGTGTCTTATTTAGTCAGCCTCTATTATCTATTGCATTATTAAGCATGCACTTTTCTAATCTTACAGGTCTTCTATAGTGGTCATTACATGAATTTGCTAATGCCTTAAGAGAACACATGCACTCCCAGTTCCAGCATTCCTTCTGGATGCATCACCATTTGGCAGGTGTAAGAATGCCTGCATTACCCACTTGAGAATCCTGGCCAAGCAGGGCTTCTGATTAGGTGGAGGGATTAGTGCACTCTTTTGCACTAATGCCAAATGGGTATCCACTGAGAGTGTGCCCAGCAGGCATATCATCATTGAGAAGGCATGGCCAGTAGGCATGATCCTGCTCTGCCTTCATACTTTCACGGACGTTTTGAGGACACTCATCGGAATGACCTTATGGCATTTGGTCACATGTGAATGGCTTGAATTGGAAAAACACAACACAAGAGACAAGGGGCAACCATCATTTATATGCCCCGACATTCAATAGACCTTTTATTTTATATCTATGTACCAGTGTAGTAAGAGTTGGTCAGGTAATACACCTCTGTCATTCTTACTTGCAGAGGATCTTTCAGTACAGGATGCAAATCTCTTCTGCATCCTGGATAATATACTTACCAATCTGCATTACCATGGGAAAATTACAGCTTCAGACAATGCAACTGGGCCAAGTAGAGCCACAAATGTTATATAAGGAAAATTCCCATCTAACAGGCATTTCTTCTCTTCTTTCTTTCAGCATATGACAAGTTGAAGGGAAAAGCAACATCCTCACAGCATGCATGTGTGCATCCACACACACACATCCACACACAATGTGCTGGTTTTCTTTAAGTTTTGCTTTGAAGATTGGCAGCAAGCTGTTGAAAAATTGTATAATTTTACTCTATTCTCTACCAACTCAGGGTCCATTCATTTAGATTAGATTAGATTAGATTATTATTGACTATTTTATTGATTATTTTATTGCCTCTGTCACACCCTACCAACTTTTAGAGTTTCTTTGAACATTCAAGTCACATTATTGAAATTCAGATCTATGACATTTGCAACCTGGTGTTTTGTTCTAGAGGAGAGGTAGGCAACATGTAGCTTTCCAAGTCTTTCTGAATCACAGCTCTCATCTCCTTTCACCATAACCTGTGCATGTTAGGGCTGATGAGAGCTGCAGTTCAGCAATATCTGAAGCAGGGTTCTCCAAACTTTTGACCGTCAGGGCCACACTGGATATTTTCTACATTTTTGAGGGCTGAAGGAACAGGAACGTGCACGTGCGCGTGTGCGTGTGCACAGCCGCACACACATGCACGCACACACACCGCACGCATGGATGCCCTCCCGCACGGACGTGCCACCCATCCACCCCATGCACGCACACCCCTCCCTGCCTGCCCACCCACCCATCCCCCACACACGCATGCACACGGGCTAAAGGGAACGGGCCAGATAAAATGGCAAGGCGGACCGGATGTAGCCCTCGGGCCGTAGTTTGAAGACCCTTGTTTTAGAGCAAGAGAAAGAAAATACGTATTAATAAAATTAACAGCCCTTAGCATGACTGTTTCCTGTTGTTCTTATTGTTCATCTATGTATTTCAATTATTTTAAATAAATAAATAAATTTTACATATTAATTGTTGGAAGCTGCCCTGTTTTTGCAAAGAAGCAGTGGGAAGGGTTAAAAGTATTTCTGTATTTCTGATGAAGGAAAGAAGGAAGGAAAAGAAAGAGAGAGAGAAAGAGAATAAATCCCTTGGTTGAAACGCCATTATAATAAATTCTTCTATTTCTAATCTTCACGGCAAAGCTGAACAACTTTCAGAGATCCAAGGACTGTACACGCCCTCCCTTTGGGACTTCTACCCTCCCTGCACTTGTACAACACATCCAATTGGAAAAAAAGATACAAAAGCCCTTCCCACTCTTGGGGTTGTGGGTACAATTCATCATATTTCCAGTCCACCATACCTGGTTTACACCTATCGAGCATTTTTCAAAGCCAAATATCACTGTTCTTTGTTTCTTTTTTTAAAAAAAACTGTCTAGAGACCCTTAGTGTGTGAGGGTACTTTTTCATCAGAACTTGATTTTCAGGAATTGTGGTCCATGGCCCTCACTTCTGTGAAAAAGGAGTATGTACAGCAATTTTGACATCACCAGTTGGTTACTTGAGAAAGATAAGAGGGACAAGATGCTGGATAGCTCAGGGATTTAGGTATCTGGCTGCAGAGCCAGAGGTTGGGAGCTTGCTTTCCCAGTGGACTTCCAGCTCTACAGTTCAAAGATTATTATTTATTATTATGCTGAAGCCCACCTGCCTATCTATCAGCTCCTCTGGATTTAAGTCAGGTGTTACATATATTGATGTTTTATAGTTCCAACAGGCTGATTTGTGCCTACAAAGCTCACCTTTCTCAACCAGCTGTCAACTGGAAAGGAATGGCTTCAAAACAGTGATTATATCTGTATGAAAGGAAGGTAAACTCTTCCTTGATTTACCTTCACACAGGGAACAACAAAATTATTCTTCTCATCTTCAGTCACAGACTGGGTCAGCTGTCGGACTGAATAAACTGCTGCCTGAATCCGGCCTAAGAGGCCTACAAAACTTTATAGACCTCCAGGGGGAAAATCAGAAGCCTGTATTAATCACAACTGCCATTATCACAACAACAACAAAAAAGGTTAATTCCAGAATGAAGTCAAACAGTCATTGCTAATCATACATCTGAGAATCAAGGCATAAGTCTTTTCATTGTTGCAATAATTCCAAGCAACATCAACTTGTCTAATGCTGTTAGCTTTATTTGTCTACATTTCTTCTATGTCCCATCAAAGCAAAGTATTTCAGAGTTGTAAAAAAATACAAAAGTTTTACAGCTATGGAGAAACTGTAGGCAAAAATATATAGAAATCCATCCAAAATGCAGAAGCATATATTTTAAGATTTAAAAATAACAATGAGAATGTTTCAATTACATTCTAAAAATGCAAGAGTTTATAGCCTTAAAAAGGCACATTAAACAGCATGGGTAAATATCAAAGTTGTTAAAAGTAAAAATATATAAAATGAAAAGCATTTCTTAGCCTTTAAGCATATTAAGTTAATTGCTCATCCAGCCAAGCCAGCCTTGTGGCAGTTTACATCTATGGAGGAAAATCTATGATGATTGTTGATATCCAGTGTGTGTGGCATAGCATGAAGCTGTCTCGCAATGATGTGTTTGATGCCTGTGTGTGTGTGTGAGAGAGAGAGATCTCCCTTTATTTATACTTCATCCAGCTGTCCACACCTCTCCAAATTTGTAAACAACCTCTTTCTCCAGAGACCTGAAGATCCAGGGGTCTTGAACTCTAAGAAAACTATTCAGTGGGAAATTGTATTGTTCCTGCAGCCTTTGTGACTCCAGACATCTGTAACCTGAAATCTGGCAGAATGCTACATTGTGGCCCAGTGGTTAAACTGCAGTAAGGTAAAGGTAAAGGTTCCCCTTGACATTTAGTTCAGTCATGTCCGACTCTAGGGCGCGGTGCTCATCCCCGTCTCCAAGCCGTAGAGCCACCGTTTGTCCATAGACAGTTTCCGTGGTCACGTGGCCAGTGCGACTAGACATGGAATGCCGTTACCTTCCCACCGTGGTGGTACCTATTTATCTACTCGCATTTGCATGCTTTCGAACTGCTAGGTTGGCAGGAGCTGGGACAAGCGACGGGAGCTCACTCCATCGCGTGGATTCGATCTTACGACTGCTGGTCTTCTGACCCTGCAGCACAGAGGCTTCTGTGGTTTAACCCGCAGCGCCACCACGTCCCAATTTAAACTGCAGTACTGCAGCCAAAACTCTGCTCATGACCCAGGTTCAATACCAGGTGGGGCGGGGTGGGGGGAACTTGTGTAACCTGCATAATTAAATTGTAAACCACCCAGAGAGAGCTTTAAACACTATGGGGCAGTATATAAGAAGCACACTAAGCACAGTTCACTTTTTCATTTTGACTAACATTTTGCAAAGCTTGGACCATCAGTGTTCTGTAACTGTAAACCTTTGTGACAGCAAGACCTTCTAAATATCAAGATTCTAGATCACAAGAATATTGTCATTCTAAAATTCTGAAACACTAGACTATTGTGAACTCAAAAAATTACAATCACCAAAAGAGTGCACTATAAAACTTCGAAATGCATCTTCATGATCACACAGTGTAACATAAACCATTTCCTGACAACACAAACAAGCTTATTATAGCAAACAGTTCAGCTTTCAGGAGATGTTTTTCTTCAGAGACCTTGTGTGGTTGTACTAGCCACTTGTTTTGAAATGAATATAGTAAACTATTATTCAAGTCTCAATTTTTAAAAGCACTTTTATTTTCAGATCTGTTTCTTCCTTACACCCCTTAAATTTTTAACACTCTTTACACAAAAAATTTAAACCTTGACACAGCCGTCTGCCAATCCAATCTGCAGTTTCAAAGGTCTCCCTTCTCAGGTAGTAGGATGCTTGTTCAATCATCTGGCATCCTCCCTCCTGAAGAGTGGTAGCTCCTGAAGGGACATGGTGAGAATCAAGACCCCTGCAGCTGGCCACATGTATACTTTCCAAGCCTCCTCTTCTCATGTGCCCAACCATTCCAATTCTGGGCATCTCCCTGTCTTTAAAAAAGGGACCTGTGAAGAAATAGTTGTTTGTTCAAAAATATAATTAGTGGCATGTTGCAGGAATATCTCTTGTTTACCAAGAGGAATGATTATGTTCTAATCTTAGCTACTTCCCCCCCCCAAGAACCATCCAACTGTATCACTGTACACTGTATTTGCATGTAAATCAGCACTAATTATCAGCATCTATTACCATGATTACCAAATACAGTGTTTATACACAGTATTTGTATTTCTCTGTTTGTTTAATAGGATTCCCAGGATAAATGATAAACACAGTGATAAATTCTACATAAACTTGCAGCCCTGATACTATTAATATTTACTCAGAACGAAGCCTGTCTTGTATTAAGCGGGTCTTGTTCCCAGGCAAGGATGCTTGAGAGTTCAGCCTGAAATCCTGTTGCTTAGTACAGTAAGTCACACTCAAGTAAGCCCATTGAATCAGTGGGGATGTGGTAAGTCAATTCCTCCAAACGTTCCATTGATTCAAATGGATCTACTCCAGTTGCCACTTACTTTGGCATAGTAAGTCACAATAAGAGTAGGCCCATTTGAAAAATTGGAACTTGGATTGATTTACTAAATTCCCAGTGATCCAATGGCCCTACTCTAGTGTGACTGACCATGCTAAACAACAGAATTTCAGCCACTGTCATTGGGGGGGGGGGGCCGCACAAATTCATATAACCTAAGCAGGACATGGAAGAAAATACTTGAAATTATTAAGAACAGGTGAGAAGTAAAAGTAGAAGATAACAGAAGTAGGATCAGAATCCCGAATGCAAATTTTTAGTGATTATTCCATAGAGACAAAGAGAAATATTACAATGGCCAGTGCAGAAAAATAGAGGATAACAACAAAGGAGTTAAAAACAAGAGATCTCTTCTAGAAGATCCAAGAATGGGAAAGAAATTTAAAATTAGATTAGGAATGTTGAAAGACCAGCAGGGAGACACATAATCGGGCCAGGATAAAATAAAGAGAAGGTGGAAACTGTTGCAGAGTTCTGAATTTCTGGTTAAAATTTTACTATACCATAAAAGTACAGAGACCCACAGGAGGAGAATAGTTTCAGGTTCCCCAGGCAGTCTATATCTTTCTCATTAACTAGCACTTACAGTCTCAATAACTCACTCTGGGATCTTTGTAAATAATAACAATGTTTCATTACTTACAGTTGGGAACAGATCAACAGGAAACAAAGAAACAACTGATTTCCAACAGACTAAAGAGAGGGAAAAAGAGCATGCAGCAGAGAGGTGGGGCTTTCTTTGCATTCAGAGGTGGGAAGGAAAAATTGGCTAGTACTATATAGATTGACAGTCAATGCAGAAAGGTCCCTCCCAGTTGCTGGCAGCCTGCAAAGTTGTAAAAACAGTTGCAGGCAGCCTGCAAGGTTGTAAAAACTCCAACAGAAATATACTGAAGAACTATAAAGAAGACTGAGACTTGGAAGGACAACAATGAAGGAACCAGGAGAAATCATCAAGTGTAAAAATGTGTCACTAGAGACAAGGGCCAAGATAATCCACATGATTGTATTCCTTATTACTATGTATAGATGTGAAAGTTGGACAGTGAAGAAAGCTGACAGGGGAAAAATGATTAATTTGAAATATGATATTGGAGGAGAGTCTTGTGGATACCCTGGACTGCCAGAAAAACAAATAAGTGGGCCCTAGATCAAACCAAGCCTGACCTTTCTCTAGAAGCAAAAATGATGAAATTTAGACTGTCATACTTTGGATATATCATGAGAAGGCAAGTTTCACTGGAAAAGAGAATAATGTTAGGAAAGCTGATTGTGGCAAGAAAGGAGGAATATCAAAAATGAGGTGAATTGACTCCCTAAGGAAGCCACAGCCTCGAGTATACAATTGCTGGGGAAGGCTGTTGAGGACAAGACATTATGGAAGTCACACCTTCATTGGGTCACCATAAGTCGAAGGTGACTTCACAGCACATAACAACAACAATATGCAAAGCTCAACTCAGCAAAAGTGTCTAAATTGCATCTATTACTCAGAGAACGTATGACTTTAAGTTGCTCAAATGCTTATGTCACAAACAGAATTAAGGCAGAATTAGTGGTTAGCCCACAGTGCAGCTGGTAAAGTAAATAATTTCTACTCCCAGTATCCCGCATATTACGAAGATTGTTCTTTTTCCATACCACACAGCTGAGATATTTTTCAGTGTTTTCCAAACAATGGATTAGGCAGCTTGTTCACTATAAAACACACCACAAAATGTGACATGGGATATTAATTACTGGGCAGGATATAAATATTAAAATCAATGAAAGGCCCAATCTTCAACTTCTTAATGTTGAACTTCTGAATTCTGAATATTTTAGATAAAGTTGGTGAGGCTTTGAACCTGGCAAACAAGGTTCAGGATTCTGACCTTGAATAATTTACAGTGGATAAACTATATATATATAGGTCAGGTAAGGAGTGACCTATGCTGTTTAGAGACAGTACACAAATTAATGTTTTAATTAACATATTGGTACTTTAATTTAATGATTTAAACATTCTGAATTTCAAATGTTCAAAGGTTACATTCTCAGATTAATTAAGAGTAGACTTCGGTCTAGATGGGTGGGATATAAAATGTAATAATAATAAATAAATAAATAATTCCCAATGTTTAATTAATTCATTTTTAATTCTAATGTTCTAGCGCTAGTCTTCTCTGCCTCCATTCTGTAGCAAAATGGTTCCCAACCTTGGGTAACCCAAGTGTTCTTGGACTGCAACTCCCAGAATGCTAGTGATGAAGGCTTCTGCGAGTTGCAGTCCAAGAACACCTGGGTCACCCCAAGGTTAGGAGCCACTCCTATAGCAGCATCAACCTCTCCCACTCATGAACCACTAATCTCTGGTTTGGATGGAGACTTTTCTGTGCTTTGCCCAGTTACATGGACTCACCGTTCTCACCTCATGCTCTGTCCAGATCAACTTGAAAGGAGGTTTCTACTGCCAATGCTGCAAGGCCACCCATATCAGCACTATGCCATAGCAGAACAGTGTCAGGATAACAATATGACATTAAGCATCATTCTGGCAGCAACAGAACTAAACCCTTCTTAAAACTG
This sequence comes from Intellagama lesueurii, assembly GCA_037013535.1. Classification (NCBI taxonomy): domain Eukaryota; kingdom Metazoa; phylum Chordata; class Lepidosauria; order Squamata; family Agamidae; genus Intellagama; species Intellagama lesueurii. The sequence continues at coordinate 177,279,760 of JBAJHW010000005.1, read as the reverse complement.
ATGCTGAGGACTTCTAATTCACCCCTCTAACTTCATCCCAGTGATATCTTTAAGGAACAGGAAGGGAGAGACTCAGGTGGTTCTGGTTGGGTGGTGGCCAGTCAATTGGACAGTCATGATCTGTTGGTGTGTTGATTTAAAAGCCTTAGAAAAAGGAAGAAACACAGCTGAGATAACAGGTACTTGGCTGAGGGGAACTGACATCCCTAGAAGCACCCCTTTGCCTTCAGATCAGGTGATCACACACAACAGAAAATAGAGAGAAATGATGCCAGTCAATCTGAGCAAACTTAAACCACCCCACTGGCTGAACAAAAACAAAGACAATTCCCAACTGAAAAAAGATTACGTATTCCCCACTGGGCTTCCCTACACTGAGCTTTACATCAAGTAGTTGATACTTCCTAATTCAATGTCATCCATTTCTAATCAGATGCAAATTGTGGGGTAAATGACCAATGTAACCACCCTTATATTTGTATATCCTACTCTAGCTTTGCTTGCCACTCAGATTATTGCACAGAATACATCACAAATTTTGTGTGTGTGTGTGTGTGTGTGTGTCTACGTTTAGGAGAATCTTTCTTGAAGTATCATCAGCCGGGTCTCTTCCTATGTTGGTGTGTTTACCTGATGGTAGCAGTGGGCAACATCAGTATTCCCCAGGCAATTAGCAGCTAACATTTCAATTTCCCACAATTCCTTTGCCATAATGTTGCTTCCCACAGCATTGTTGGAAAATTAAATGGCTCCCATTTAAGCTGCCTGGTAGTGATGGCAGTGTCAGGCAGGAGTGGCATTTAAAAGGCTGCTTAAAGCAGACATTTATTATAGAGCAGCCAGGCCAGCTGGTCACAGTTTTTCCCTTGGTTTCCAATGGTAATCCATGCTGTTGTAAGTCTTAAAAGCAAAACTCAAACCATACTACACCATTATCAGAACTTAGAGTGGTAACTTTGATTCAAGTCCTGTTGTTAGTTAACTAAATACCGTGGTATGTTTTCTATTCCTTGATTAGACAAGAAATACAAGCACTTTCCAGGTGACACACCTGGATCAATAGGTATCTTGTTTCATGAATAAAAATTGACCAGACCTCCCTCACCCAGCTGAGAGTGACCTTCTAACATTACTGAGTTTTCTAGTTACCCATTTTCTTCTGATTTTTTTAAAAAAAGAAATGTTCTGTAGCTCAGTGATTGCTGTAAGCTGCCCAGAGACCTTTGGGTAGTGTGGGTGGCATATAAGTTAAATAAATAAATAAATAAATAAATAAATAAATAAATAAATAAATAAATAAACCCCTGGAACTTTGCAGCTAGCATGGCCATTTTCTACCCACAATGTTGGCTGGAGAATTCCATATACTGCAGTCTGAAAAATATAATTCCAACATTTCCAACTGCAATGTCTTTGGCTAATGCCCTAATGCCAGGGGATAATCCTTCATTATATCAACACAGATTGTCTCTACACTCTGTGAGAGTACCTTTCAAATAGAGGGTTCCCGCCACCCTAGGAAGTTAAACTGAGATTGTAATCTAGACACACGTATTAATTTAAAAGCAATTTCACAACGGCATAGCTGATTGAACTGTTCCCCACAAGCGGCGGTGTTTTGTTTGGTTTTTGCAAAATTGTCCTGCTTCCCTTTCAGAAAAAAAAGTTTCAAAAGAAACCAAGAGATTTTTTTTTTTTGCTGACTTTCCCACCAACTGATGTTGTTTTTCAAATTAAAAAAACAGCTTTTCATTAGGCTGGAAGAGGCCTCTAGGTTGTTTACATGCTGTTCTTAGAGAGAGTTCAATCAACAGTTCAATATTCTGAATCTTGAGATTCAAGTCCTGTTGTTAGTTAACTAAATACCGTGGTATGTTTTCTATTCCTTGATTAGACAACGAATACAAGCACTTTTCAGGTGACACACCTGGATCAATAGGTATCTTGTTTCATGAATAAAAATTGACCAGACCTCCCTCACCCAGCTGAGAGTGACCTTCTAACATTACTGAGTTTTCTAGTTACCCATTTTCTTCTGATTTTTTAAAAAAAGAAATGTTCTGTAGCTCAGCGATATGTCAGACCAAGGGAAGATCATTGTTTTTCTCTGCTTTTGAAGCTGAAAATATGCATTTTACTTAGGGCTATTATATTTAACTGATTAATCAGTCAGATCAAACACAGGGCTGGATTTAGATGGCTTCCAGATTCCTTTCCAAGTCTACATTCTGAAGACCAGTCACTCATTCTGATTACCAGTCACCAGTTAAGGTGTTCAGAAAGAGCCTAGAAGAGTTACTCTTTTAGGCTGCAACTCCTAGGCCAGCATGGCCAATTGCCACGCCAATTGGGCAATTCTGGGAGCTGCACTTCAAAAAAGTAACTTTTCCAAGTCTGGAATACACAGGAAGGGCATACTAGCCCCAGCCCTTTTGTGAAATACAACACTACAAAGAGGAAAGCCTCTGCTATCCAGACTCCTAAATCTGAGATTTCCAATTGTTTGTAGAACTTCCAAAGATTAAAAGGGGCTAGACTTTTTCACAGTCTAGCCCTCTACACATGGAGAACAACAACAGAGGATTCCAGGTCTAGCACATGCCTGCCAGTGTCTTAACACTTAAATAGAGCTTATGTATTTTCAAAGTCTGACATTATATACTTGATCGTCTTACTGTGATGGATGACTCGTCTTCAGTTCCTTTTTAACAGAATATATCCTTGGTGCCTGAATCACATGTAAGCCTGAACCAGATAAAATCTGCAATAAAAAAGAAAGTAAACTTTTAAAAACAAGATTCCCCATAGTATTGTCATTTCAAAGGAGACCTACACATGGTATGAACAATAAAAATCATTATGCTTAGCCTGAGGAGGTGAATGTAAATAGGTTCCTCAGAAACCTTGTTGATATCCCGGAACATCCTTCAATATGCCGCAGGTCTGCTCTGACATGCTCACAAGTCAATAATTACCACTTTAATCTAAAACTTGCACAGTCTTTGGGGCCATGTGGCAAGTAGCTATAAAGGCAAAAGCCTCCTGACAAGGGAGCATTTCCTCTGCTTAGAACAAGGGGGAAATTATCCTTTTCCTTGTCCTAGAATAAATTCCTTGTGAATAAGGGTGACATATAATTGACATATAAGGCAAGAAATGCTCTGGGATTGGGACAATCTGATTTACATTTTTTCCATTGGCCACATGATGTAAAAGCCAATTTGAATCAGCCTGGATTCCTCCTCCACAATCTACAGTTTTTTTCCTGCTGGGGCTTCACTTTTTTTTCTCTCCTTACAGCGGAACCATTTGCATCAGCTCAGAATGATAGCTTGAACTATCATGCAGAGAAGTGTGTGCTGGGCTGCTGGTGGTTGGTACCATGGTGTGGCAGCTGAGGGAGGCAGTGTTAAAACACTGGGAGGGCTGGATCATTGCAAATAATGCCATTTCTTCCTCTCTTTTTAAAGACCTGGTGCCAGTGTTAATGCACCAGGACACCTAGATACCAAAAGAGAGAGAGAGCGAAAGAGAAGGAATGAGGGAAGGAAATTGCAACTTGGCCCTTATTTACAGCTTATTAAGGGAGTTCTGTAGCTATGCCTCCAGCAAATCAAGAGAGCTACTTTAACAAGCTGCAAGCAAGGCTATTTACCAATTTCCTCCTCTCTCATAGTGTGACCAGTTAATGCTAATTTATCCAGGGAAATCTGACTTCTCAGGTGTGACTTCACAGCTGGTTGATTTTTCAGTTGTGTAGTCACACCCTAAATCTCCCTTGTATGTCATGGATCAATAGACAGGTTTTGGTTTCTCCTAAGTCACTGGCTTCCCTTCACAATGGAAGAGAATTGTCTTCAGAGCACTTCCTGGTGAATACAGTGACCTATAGCAGTGGTCCCCAATCTTTTCCCAACCGTGAAACGGTGGAGGGGGCGTGGAATGCTTGCAGGGGGGTGTCGCGCTCACGGGGGGCATGTCGTGCTCACGTGCATGCATGCAGGGGCGTGTTGCACTCACATGCATGCGTGGGGGTGTCGTGCTCACAGGGGGTGTGTCGCGCTCGCACACGTGCTCAGCGCACTCGCAGGGGGCAGAGCGCGCTCACGCACATGCACGAGGAGTGCTCGCGGGGGACCACTCGCGGGGGGCAGGAGATCTGTGTCCGCAGCCCGGTCCTGCCTAGGCCGCAGACCGCTGGGGGACCCCTGACCTAGAGGATCTCTTTCTTATCATGTAGACCACAATTACTTAGAAGTGAGGAAAACATTTTTTAAAAACATGAGAAAAGGCCTTCTAATTCATTTCAAAGGAGGGTAGCATGTCCTGTCCTTGTTTTCCATCTGCCTGTTTACTGGAGTTAGGTTTTGGTGAGTCATGTGGTTCCTTTATTGTTTATTGTTGTTGATGCTTATAATTGGTGTTGTTCTATTTTGTAGATTATTTATGTTGGTTGTTAACCACCCAGGGAGTGCAAGTAGCACTATTGGTGGTATATAAGTTGAATGCATCACTAAATAAGTAAATTCCATTGCTGCAGGGAACGAAAGTCCGAACCAGAAAGGCCCCAAGTGTAGTGGAAGCTTCCCTGCCCCTCAGGAAACCACTCTTCATCAGAAGAGAGCAATAAAAGAGAAGGTGGGGCTACCATTCTCCTCCTACTCACGCTTTCATATTAACCCATTTCTGAATGGCTGGATAGAGCTTAACATAATTGTTCTGGTCAACACAGATGTGCATAAGAAAAATACATATGTTAGAAAAATACCTGCAAATATTTCATACACTTTGAAATAATATTTACAATCCATACACAAGTACACACATTTCAGTGTGATGTTGACAACATCAAAGGTCTTGCAATCATAGGTGGAAAGGGGACAGAATGAGCATGTCAGTAGAAAGTTGAGAAACTTATCAAAATCAAGACTGACAGATTTTCACACTCCTTGGAATGGAATCTTCATTAAGACATTTTGGCCACTTATATGTATCTGTAGGGTCTTTCCAACCTGTAGTTCAGCTATTGTAAGGATATGGAATATTCACAAATATTCTTAAGGAATGGGTATGACTCAGCTCAATGGCTTATGGGCAGCATGCTTCTCTCTCTCTCTGGCTCACATCTCAGTTGCTGAGGTTGGCTACTACCATGGCATATTTCCACCTGTCTCTCACTGTGTCGATTACTTGTTCTTTATTAAGGTCCAGCCAGTCTCTAAAGTAACTTATACAAGAACCCTTCCTTCTACATCTTACACATTTATCCTCAGTCTTCCCTTCAATGATGTATAATGTATAATGTATTTATCATGATGAATTGTGTTCAAGATGTGAGAACTTTTGTTTCTTAATTTGTTTGTTGTTGTTTAGTCGTTTAGTCGTGTCCGACTCTTCGTGACCCCATGGACCAGAGCACGCCAGGCCCTCCTGTCTTCCACTGCCTCCCGAAGTTGGGTCAAATTCATGTTGGTTGCTTCGATGACACTGTCCAACCATCTCATCCTCTGTCGTCCCCTTCTCCTCTTGCCTTCACACTTTCCCAAAATTGAATTAGAAAAAATTGAATTGTTTCTTAATAATCAACTCTATTTCCTTCTGTCTTCCTAGCCAATGAAGTATCTCTTCATTCTTTATTCTGTCAGTCCGTGGGATGGGAAGGATTCTTCTGTATGTCCACATTTCAATTCTATTGAGCATTTATTCTATTGAGCATCCTCTTAATAGTCCAAACCTCATACCTATATAGGGGAATTGACCATACATAAAGTTTAACATCATTTAGGAAAGGAAGAATAAATACTATATTATGGGTGTATGGGTCAGGACTAGGAGTTAGAGATGAATGAGGAGAAAAGCTAATTCAACTTTGCCAAGAATCAAATATGGTCATATTAAACATATGGTTCACTTCACCTCCACCACAACTATAGAGACCATATAGATGGACATCCCCTCAGCATACTGATGAACACATCATATGTAACCAAATTGATTGCATACTCATCAATCACAAATTCCAAAATACCACAATAAGCTCAAAATCATATTCTGGGACATCATGCTTCTTGGTCCAAAGAGAAAAGGATGGAAGGGGTAAAGAGGTAGGGTAAATTATATGTATATCTTCAAGTTAATGACTCCAAACTTAGTTTTGCAATGCTGATAGACCCTCTCTATCATGACCTGAAACAAAACAAAAACCTCTTAGGATTTCTTTGACAGAAATCTAGATAGATAGATTTCAGGCCACCAAAATGGACAACCCCCTCCCATTAGTGTGTGTCACGATTCCACATCTACAGGTCCTGACCTTTCCACAAGAGTTCCAGCACTTTCCTCAATGTTGTTAACTCTTAAACAAACATTCTCCTTTATCCACTCTCAACCACCACTCCCCCACCCAAACTCCTAAACTCTCTCTCAATCTTTTCAATTCCCTAACTAACACTCTAACTCTCCATCTCAAAACCTTATCTAAACTCCTCCTCCTTCTGCTGAGTCTTCTATACCTTGTGACTCCACCCCTCCAGCACTCCCATTGATCTATGCAAATAGCATATGAATATTCATGACCTGGGCGGATGCCACAGTGTGGAACTGCACTTTGCTAAGAAACCTGCAGGCACTGATGAAGACAACGCCATGGGAAAACCAAACAAAATACTAATTCTAAAAATACTAAACCATTCATATATGTTCCTATAGTAGAGGGGACACACAGCAACAATATGTAATTGCTTTTCTACTGTAAGGCAAACTTCAATGCCCATAAGGGTGAGACAGCTTCAACTTAGGCTTCAGAGATGTTGCCCACCAAAAATAGTCATTAGATAGTGTCTGAAATCCTGTTTGTGCAAGCTCCACTGTATAATGCTGATGATGCTATCACATGGGGCATTTTATTGGCAATTAAATACTTCCTTCTCTTGTCCTGAGGTCCACATGGATCTCAAGAAATTCCTTTTATTGTCTGGAACTTGTGGGGACCACAGGAGTGGAAGTCTTCAATTCCTGTAAATCCCTATCACTGGTAAAGTCATCCTGGTGTCAGTAATTGTTGGTAATTAAAGACTTCCACCTCCTGTGAGGTAGCTTTACTGGTTCCTGATTATGAAAGCAGTTACTCAGGACCTGTGTGGGCCTCAGGACCAGAGGAGGAAACATTTAATTTTAAAAAAGAGAGAGATAGCTATATTGCTCTGTAGGTTCCTACCAGAACCATTTTTATCTGGTGCAAAATAAGATGAAGTTTATTATTATTATTTTTAATTAAGGTCACACTCAACTTTTCCTCACACCAAATTCTGCTAACATACCAAACCCCGACAAAAATTGCCCCGCCTGATGACATACATTGGTACTGAATGGCCATTCTCCACCTGTGTGTTTTCATAGAATCATAGAAAAGTGAAGTTGGAAGGGGCCTACAAGGCCATCAAGTCCAACCCCCTGCTCGATGAAGGAATACAATCAAAGCATATCTGCCAGGTGATTATTGTCAGGACTGGGGCCATGCCGGAACCCTACAACCTTAGTGCAGGCAGGATCGGCCCCATCTCTCTGGGAAGAACTGCTCTAAGGATTGCAGGACTGGACCCTTTCCCTGAAGCTGTTGCCCTGCTCCTCAGGAGTGCCACCTGTGGAAGCTGAGGACTGGGCTATATAAGAACAGGCCTTCCCCACAGACCGTTACCTCCTTGGTCCTGCCTTGTTTTGCATCCCTGGACCCTGCTGCCTTGCTACGATTCCTCCTGGCTTTGGCCCCTGGACTGTCTGACCATTATTTGCATCATTCTTCTACTCAGCTGCTGCTTGGACTCAAAACCCTAGCTGGTTGGTCTCTGCTTGGGCTGTGGGGTGGGTTCTACCTTGTTCCTGTGGTCTTGCTCTGGACTGGGTCCTGGAGTCTCTTCTACCAAACCCTGACAATTATCTAAGTTTTTTTTTAATGACTCCAGTGTTGGAGCACTCACCAACTCCCGAGGTAGCTGGTTCCACTGTCGTACTGCTCTAACAGTTAGGATTTTTTTTCCTGATATTCAAATGAAATCTGGCTTCATTTTAATTTACCCTACCAGGGCTTGGCACATCTTATTAGCTAATTAGATTTCTCTTGGGTAGCAAGCATTTTTACTTTACTGGAGGCAATGATAAATGGAGGGAAAGTGGTATAGTGGTTAGAGTACTAGACTGGGGAGACTGGTTTCAAACCCCCATTCAGGCTCATTGACTGGGTGATCTTGGACCAGTCCCTTCGTATACTTCAGCTGACCTACCACATGGGGTTGTTGTGGAGATAAAATGAAAGAGGTAGAATGGAACATGTTGTAAAAATAAAATGGAGTGAGTAAATCTTGAGCATCTTAAAGGAAATATGAAATATTCTACCAGTTTTATAAATACATCACCATTAGATATGTGCAAGAATCAAAAAATGAACCAGGAAGTTCATCAAAAATCATTGGTTTGTTGGTTCGGGTTGGTTTGGATTTGTCAAAAGTGATTAAGTTCAAAAATGAACTGAACCCATGAACTTTTTAAGCAATTTTTAGTTCATTTGGTTCATGATGTTGATGTATCTAGGGGGACGGGCTTCCAAACCAAAATGAACCTATTTGTAGTTCATTTTTTCCAAAAGTTCAAGAAGTTCATGGTTCGTGGACTTCAATGAACCACAAACTGCCATTTTGATGGTTTGTGCCCATCTCTGGTCACAATTCATTACCAAAGCATGAGGTCCTCAATTGAACGAGTCAAGGATTCCCAGCTGTTTTTTATAGCAAGGATTCTAAGATTGACTGCCATAGCTCCTCACTTAGGACTATAATCAATGCCCTGTGTACAGCACTCTGACAGTGACTGGTTTGTATGAAGACCTGCAGTAACTCTTTGTATTTTTGATTGCTGTTATTGCTGGCAGAGGGAACCGCAGGACATTTCTTTTAAAGAAAGAGGGACTCTATGCCTGATTTTGGCAAAGGACTGTTTGTGAGCTCAAGCACAGAACTTTTCCTTGACACTGACTTTAACTATAAATTGTGTAAAAATCCCTACTTTCAAGTATCTCCATGCACTGTAAGATCTTCTTTTAATGTTTCTGGTGAGTGTGCCTGAACATAACAGTACCAAAGCTGAGGGGATCTTCCTAAATTACAGACCTTTTCTGGCTTTTAAAGTTGTTTTATAATGTCTGTTGGCTCATTTCGTGCATTACAATTCTGTAACTGTAATGAATTTAATAATTTACTTAACCTGTTGTTCTTACCTATACAAGACCTAAAGGGATCATAAACATACTTTTTTTAAAAAAGCAAAACCAACCAAACTTCTTCCATCAAACATACTTTTTTTCCCCCAGAGGAAAGGAAGCAACTCCAGACTAGAATGTGAAATATGGCATCTTAATATTTAACGATGATATATATGTGCTGCATATTTGCAAAAGTGAGGCGGATCTGTTTTATTTTACTTCATTTTACTTTACTTTATTATTTTACAAAGCCTGATTCCTGTGGTTGAGTCAGCACAGAAGTAAATTTACAGCAAGAAAAAGTGGAAAATAGATGGCAGTATGTGGGTCTCTTTCAAGCACTCTTTACAAAATCATGGGGAGGTTCAAAATACAGCTCTGCTCTATGAAGCAGCCTTGTGACAATTGTGAGCATTTTGAGACTACTCAAGAAATAGCAGGTGATTTTATATAACCTAGTGAGGGGCCTTTATTTCCCTAATGTCATCTCTGGAGTGCAAAATTGGAGGCTATAAACTGCCTCTTTTCAAAAGCTTTCTTTAGAGGAGGCACAGCAGCATTGTGCCTAGTTACAGACTGCATCAACTTCATTGACAAATTTCTTTTCCTTTGAAGCAGTAATCAGCCACTAGATGGGCTAGATAAGATCATGCAGCTAATCCAAAACCTAAGAAAAATCCAAACAAGGCAGAACAGCCAGCTACAGAGTTCCCACTGGCTGCAAAATGTACATTTATACAGCCTCTTGTGTGCCTGGTGCACTGACTGTTTTATGATTTGAAATGATTTCTATATTGTGTTTATATAGGCATAAAAATTGGATTTTGTCCCAGAAGCAATTTAAATCAATTTATTACCTCTTCTTTGCTATTTCCAGAGGGACTCTTTTCTGCTGCTTTGCAGAGTACACTAGGATTTCTGTAATTTCTTTAACATTCTCTGTTAATATTAAATTGTGTGTGTAATGTGCTACCAAGTTGGAACTGGTGCATAACAATCCTAATAAGGATTTCAAGGTAAGTGAGATATTTAAGGTTTTACCAGTTCCACCTTCCCAGGGAGCTCCTGTAGCTGATTGGTGATTTGAACCCAGATCTCCTGAGCCCTAGCCCATCACTGTATGCACTACAACACAGTGGGAATAAATATTAGCATCTTTTATTTCTCCCTTGTCCCTTTTATAGATACACAGATAGACAGATGGAATAGATATATACAGATGAGAAGATCCAGAAAACAAACAATTTCCATCTTGGGTCTGGGGCCAACCTAGAACTGCTACACCAGTTTGTGTGGCGTATAAGAAGAGCACTTGTGAGTCAAGGTCATTCTGACTGACGTCTAAGTGCTAACAAGACTCCACTTTTCTCTAGGAAATATGCAACTTTGCCAGCATTGCAGAAGGTTCTAGGTTTGGCTTGGCTTGTGGGTAACGTTTCTGTTACTAAGGTTACAGTGGATAACTGGGCAAATAGAGAACCTAGGTCTTGTGTCTGATGATTGTTCAACCTGTCTCTGAAGCCGCACTCTCTATGAGCTCAGGAACCCTGAGTAACTCTGAGGCCCCATTTTGTATAAGTGTTAAACGAGTTAGACTTTATCATTTTCTCCTGTGGTTGTTCCTGAACTGTCTCTGTAATTTGGCTTGGATCATCTACTTTAAAAACTCTTTCATCTTTTGAATCTGGCTATTTTCTGCTTTGAACTTGGCTTTTTCCCCTACCCTTTAAACAAATGTAAAAAATCTTCAACACAACATGCTTGTTCATTTTGTCTGTGTGTTTTTCCTCATCCATTTACTGAGTTACCTAGTCTGGTAGTGATACTATGGTACTTTGCAAGGCTGATTTTAGCTTTGTGGTTCAGTTTCTTAGGACTGCTGACTCTTATGTGCTGCCAGGCTGTTTCAGGTGGTGAGCACAGTCAGAGGACAATTATAGGAAGGTTTGGGAGCTATCTTGGACTTTCCCAGTTTCAGCAGCTCACACTAGTCATCACCAGAAGAAACTACTGTGGATACTTCTCTCCCTCTCTCTTGACACTCCCATCAGTCTCAAAGACAGGAATTTGTCTGTTTAATTCTCTATCATATCTGAATTTTTATCTCAATATTGCCATTCTTAAAATGAAGGCAAAGGGACGTGGTGGCACTGTGGGTTAAACTGCAGAAGCCTCTGTGCTGCAGGGTCAGAAGACCAGCAGTCGTAAGATCGAATCCACGCGACGGAGTGAGCTCCCGTCGCTTGTCCCAGCTCCTGCCAACCTAGCAGTTCGAAAGCATGCAAATGCAAGTAGATAAATAGGTACCACTTCGGTGGGAAGGTAACGGTGTTCCATGTCTAGTCGCGCTGGCCACGTGACCATGGAAACTGTCTTCGGACAAACGCTGGCTCTATGGCTTGGAAACGGGGATGAGCACCGCGCCCTAGAGTCGGACACGACTGGACTAAATGTCAAGGGGAACCTTTACCTTTACCTTTAAAATGAAGGCAAATTGTCAAATTTGATGTTCTTTGGAGGATGGGGGTAGCAGTTGAACCAAAATTCTTCTATTTTTGTAACGGTTCTTCAAACTCAGAATAGGTATGTGGTGCTGGAGGAGAGCTTTTCGGATACCCTGAACTGCCAGGAAGACAAACAAGTGGGTCCTAGATCAAATCAAATCAAGCCTGAATTATCTCTGGAAGCAAAAATGTTGAAACAGACACTGTCCTACTTTGGGTGCATCCCAAGAAGGCAGGATTCTCTGGAAAAGACAATAATGGTGGGAAAGGTGGAAGGCAGCAGGCAAAGGGGAAGACCAAATGTGTAATGGACTGACTCCCTAAAGGGACCCACAGGCTTGAGTCTACAAGAGCACAGCAGGGCTGTTGAAGACAGGACATTTTGGAGGTCACTCATTCAGAGGGTGGCCGTAAGTTGGAAGTGACTTGATGGCATGTAACAACAAATTCCCAGTACAAAGAGAACCATGTCCTGCTTCCCTGAAATACAGCTGTTAAAGACAAGGAGAGAGAGGGAGATGGGGGTGGGGCAATTCAGCTCTGCAAACATGACCAGAAATACAGGGGTTCAAACCCAGAATTCTGAGAAAGAGGCACTCAGTGCCCTGGGCCTGGATTTGTTCGTTCATTCGTTCGTTCGGCTTCTATACCATCCATCTGGTTACTAGGCCACTCTGGGCAGTTTACATGTTAAACAAATAAAACTATACCAACAATGAACATAATAATATGAAATAAAAATAAAACAAACAACAATTTAAATAAAATAGTTAAAATAATATAAAATAATATAATATAGAGCAAGACAGTAGGATTGATAGTATAAATGTTGAGACCACTCACTCTAATTAGGTGTTGTAATTAAGATGTTATAAGGTCTGGGAAGGCCTGCCGGAAAAGCCACGTTTTTAACAGTCACTTAAAAAGATAAACAAATTCATCCATTTTGATTTTCTCACATTTGATCTATTAAAAACAGCAAACATCCCAAATACAGAGAGATTTCTGGATTTTGGTAAATTCTTAAAAAGAAGCTGAAATGAGATTCCCAGCCATCTCTATTCAGCTATCAAGTGATGGCAGATTTACCCCTTACTGCAGGAAGGATCAATCCGTGGCCCTCGAGATCATCATCATAGAACTGCAGTGCTAGACTGTGAATCATTGAGTCCAGCCTCTGTCAGGGAGACACAGCAGGGAATCGAACACCCAACTTCTGCCTCCGCAGCCAGATACCTAAACCCCTCTGCTATCTGGAGGTGTTTCTGCTACTCCTGTATTTCCACACCAGTGGTAAAGACTACTCAGAGTTGCAGTCCTGTAATACCCAGAGGGCCACAAGTTGCTCCCCTTTGCTTTCAAACTAATTTCTGCTTATCCTTTAAAAAAAACAAAACACCTTGCAATAAATGTATTGCAAATTGTAAAACTGGAACAATAAGAAAGAGGAGTTTGTTGTCAAACATGACAGCACCCTGTCCATTTCCTTCATCTGTTTCTTTGATTTATATCCTGCCATTCTTCCAAGCCTGAGACTCACAGCTCCTTAATATATGGCATCACTCATCTTGTGTGCTGAGTCATTGCACTTTGCATTTCAAAACTGGCTGCCAAGGACATGGACGGGAAAACCCTGACCACAGGACATCAGGACATTCAGGAAGTTGGGATACATATTACAGAGTGGAAGAACTAGATGCCGTCAATGGCAGGCTCACATTCTTTACAATATGTTGTTTTTTCCTGAGATTGCCATGTATTCAGAAAGGAGAAGAGGGCCTATGGAAAGTGGCTTCCTCCGCTGACTGAGCAAGTTCAGATGATCATATATTGAGCTGCCATTTTATGAACAACAGTTTGAGTTGTATACAAAACCCTTGCACATCTCTCTTTGCAGCAGTAGCAGTCCAAGCAGTCTTCTGGCTTATTCCAAAATTATTACTCAAAGTTGGACAAAACATGAAAATAAGGAGTGAGTGGTTGTGTCCGCGGCACATTATCATGGACTAGGCACCCAATGTCTACTGGTCTTGCTCCCTGCAAGTTATCATATTGCCCTATAAACTGAGTGACAAGATACAAGTGATGAGCACAGAGGTATACACTAAGCAAGGTTTCCATCCCAGGAACATAGGATAATGCCTTATACTAACTTGGACTAATGGTCCATCCAGCTCAGTATCATAAGTGCCAGGGCAATAAAACCTGCAGTCCTTCACGTGTAGTTGGACACAATATTCAGCCCTAGCTAGCCTTGCCAATAATGAGGAATGATGGAAGGAATACTTCACCAATATCTGGAGAGTCAGAGATTCCACACCACAGGTGTACAGTAACTGGCTCTCCAAGGTTTTACACAGCAGTCGGGGACAGCTGAGCTTAAGCTTGATCTGAGGTCAAGCTTGGAAAAGTTAATTTTCAGGAACTCGCTAACCAGTAATGCTGGAAGCTGTAGTCCAAAAAGGGTTGTTTCCATGCTCTGGCTTGTGCTACTGTCCAGACTAGTACACCAGCATGCCCAGCTCTTTGAACTGTTCCTGCACTGGACTTGCCTCCAGACTTACCTCCATAGTGAAGCATGCAGAGCCAGCATTGCCATTAGGCAAAGTGAGGCAGCTGTTAGAGATAGCAGCCTACTTGGGATAGCAAAAGTGCCACTCCATCCCATTAAGCCCCCATCCCTTTGGGGAAGCTGCTGGTGGTGCTTTTCCACAACTCTTACAAACTGCCTCTTCTCTACCTGCCACATTCTGGGGATCTCTTAGAGCTCGGTGTTATGGATGGGCTGTCGAGTGGAGTTTCCTTCACCACCTGATTTCCCTGGAAAAATGATGCCCAGCTCTGAAAGATCCTCAGAGCTGGCATCAATGAAACGGTTGATTCTGTGTTGAACAGTACATCTGGTTCTGTCTTTTTGGCATAGGAGATGAGGTCAAAAACAGAGGGTAGGGAGGAAGGAAGAAGTAGTTGGAGGCAAACGCAGTGGTGCAAAGAGGCCCTGTCTCTCTTCCTGCCTCCAATGAGGTGGGAGTTAGGGTTAGGGTCACATGTTTGCATGGTGTTTATTTCACCTGCCTCTGCCTCCATCTCAGGCATGCTCCATTAAATATTCCACCTTCATCTTAGGCCATTCTGAAGTGATGGTGGCTGCTTCCTCCATGCCCACCCCCTACAAACTACTGGTGAGATTCTGAGGGAAGAAATCAGATAAGCTCCTTTTGGCTGAAGCATATCTTATACAATACTTACAGAGTATTTTTTTATATTTTTTTGTATGTTCATTTTTGTTGAAAATTAAGGGATAAAAATTGAGTAATGAAGTGTCTGTGGATAGTCACAGCCCATTAACAAAGGTTTTCCCCCCACTCTTTCTGCATTGCTATGAAGTTTGAATAATTGTCTTGGTGGACACTGAATGCTTAGTATGTGTTTAATTATGAAGAAGCCATCAATCATTTCTCCTGAGTGCTATTTCACAGCAAAGTGGTTTTATTACTGCTATGAGCCTGTTGGCAAGTTTGTAAGTTTCATTTCAGTTATATATGTTTCTGTACTCTTGGTGGAAGAACCAATTACAGCTTGTGCTAATAATTGCTGTTCCAATAATTATGTTTTTTTCAGGTTGCAGTTGTGACCATAGTGGCACCTGAAAGAGATCCCTCCCATCCTTCCAACATTAACTTTTTTAATCAACGAAGTACATAATTTACCATTTTCCCATCATGTTTACTAACTGCTGGGCCATATTGAATCCTGCAAACAGTGTATTAGTAGTTGACATGCTTCGAAATTACTTCTCACCTCTTTGTGAAGCTAGCCCTACCAGTAGACAAATAGGGCCATTCATTGCCTAAGCCAACAGATGTTGGGGGCAGCTGCCACAGCCTTTTAGCTGTCGTCCTGAGACCCCTGGCTTTTCTTGTCTCTTGAAAAACAGTACTCATTGTACCATACAATAGATCCTAAAGCCTAAAAACTGGCCTGCTCTTACATATAATGTGGAAGCATAACTGGATAGCATTGAACCAGTGTAGTTTTTTTTTTAAAAAAAACTAGGTAAGAATCACGTCCCTCTCTGGGACCACTGAATACTACATAGCACCTGTTGTGAGAGACTTCACAACAATCTCTGCCACCTTCATAAGAACATAAGAAGAGCCCTGCTGGATCAGGCCAAGGGCCCATCTAGTCCAGCTTCCTGGATCTCACAGTGGCCCCACCAGATGCCTCTGGGAGCACACAAGACAACTAGATACCTGTCTCCTGATACCACTCCCCTGCATCTAGCATTTTGAAGTAACTTCCTTTTAAGCCTGGAGAGTATACATCCCCATCATGGCTTGTAGCCTGCAATGGACTTTTCCTCCAGGAATCTGTCCAATCCCCTGTTAAAGGCATCTAGGCCAGATGCCATCACCACATCCTGTGGCAATGAGTTCCACAGACTAACAACACGCTGGGTAAAGAAATATTTTCTTTTGTCTGTTCTCACTCTCCCAACACTCAATCTGAGTGGATGTCCCCTGGTGAGTGGATATCCCCTGGACATTCTGAATTCACTGTATTCCACAGTGTGTGTCTTTGGGTTTCAGATATTAAAACCATAACCCTAATTGACTTCAAAAGCATAAATATACGTGATGAAATTAACTACAGGCAATGTGATTTTTTTGCAACAAGGACGCTTAAATGAATTGGGGCTGTGAAGTATCTGCTAATTATCCAAATTCTTTAATTATTTGCTTATATTATAATTGTTTAAGGTTTCAGCAAATTTGAGTTTAGATAAGTGACAGATCAAGTCAAAATGATGAAGCAAATTTACTCTTAGATGTTTTTCACTGTCAAGTAGTTTTTATTCAAGACATAAAAGCACTTGTGCAATTAGTAAATAGATATACTTCTCTACGTAATTTTTTAGAATATTAAATTCATTCCTTCTAATTTTCTTTTCTTGTTATTGCCAGCACAATGTGTATCTTTTCTTCATCTCCTTCCTATCCAGAAGCACTCACTGGTCAGATTGGATGGCTGAATTAGTCAAAGGCCTGCAGAATCTTCAATAGAAAGCTGCCCCTTGAAATCTCATGGCTCACCAGGCAAGGGAATCAAACATGGGCTGAGCAGCCTCTGACATATGGACAGCACCCAAATGATCAACACTGAAATCATAATTCAAAGATGCATTGAGTGTAGGGAATTTGGATAATGTAGAAACGTCTTCTGCTAGACCAGTGGTTCCCAACCTCAGGTCTGTAGATGTTCTTGGACAAAAACAGGTTCAGTTGGCCTATTATCCACTTTGCTCCTGTTGGGACTTCTTGGCTGCAATCTAGACTTGATGTACCATTTATTCCAGTAGGGTTTGTACATGATAATGTCTTTCTAGATTGTGTCTAAAGTCACTGAACTGCACATTACGCATACGGTAGACATGTTACAAAAATGACAGTCCAGCACATAGTTCTCTCTCTTCCATATAATACGTGTCTTACATGATGTCCTCTCCTTGTAAATTTCTAAGTCTCTGGTCAGAATTGTCAGGCAAGAGTGAAGAGATCCATTGCATAATGACATCACATCCCGGGACAGGTACTGATATATAATATGGATGCGAGGAGGAGAACTCAATACTAAAATGCCATCTTTGGTGGCATCTCCACCAGAACCACCAAGTGCAATCACCAAACAATGGTGGTGTAAATATTCAACAGGATTCTAGCCACTGTGTTTTTTTTACCTGGATCTGTTTTTTAAACTTTTATTGTAAACCACTTCAGGTCCCAAGAGGGAGAAAAGATAAATAAAATAAAATAAAAATAGTGCAGAGTATAATCTAATAGGAAAATACAGTCAATTGCATTTTGAAAAGCTGCATTCCCTCCACCACCACCACAGCTTTTCATTATGTGATGAGTCATCTCCTTGGATCCACCTAGAAGACATTGCATTCATATCTTAAGATTAGTATATTACATTGGGAACAATGTGCCAAATTACATTTTACTTTACCTTGCTAGAACACTGTGAATACCTTCATCCATATTTAAAAATCTTAACACAAATTCCTCAGTAATCATAATAGCTTTTAAGGCAATAGGAGTTAAACAGGAGGTGCCATCTCAAGCTGTCCCTTACATTTCTTGAAGAACTCGTGTTTATCAGTCACTTATTTAACCTCGGCTAACCCCTAACCAGAGCTATGCAGGGCTGTTGAGGATATGACATTTTGGAGAGTGCTCATTCATGGGGTCGCCATAGGCTGGGAGAGACTTGATGGCACATAACAACAACAACAACCCTTATCAGCAATTAATAAAAGTTAAGAACTAGGAAGGGGGATCCCTCTTCTAATGGTAAAATACTATCCTGCCATTATATCAGCTGATGGCCTTTAGGATTTTATTATGCCATTATAAAAAAGCACCATAGTGCTTAAAGCACTCTTTGGGTGGTTTACAATTTAATTATGCAGGCTACACATTGCCACCACCACCCCAGCAAGCTGGGTACTCAATTTGCCAGCCTCTGAAGGATGGAAGGTTGAGTGAACCTTGAGCCATCTACCCGGGATTGAACGCAGGTTATGAATAGAGTTTTGGCTGCAGTACAGCAATTTAACCACTTTGTCATGAGGCTTCTCAAGTGGCATGATATGTGATGAGAAGGGAATTCATATTCATGTAAATAGTGGTGCAACTAGGTAACTTTGGAACCTGGAGTAAATGATGCTACGGCTAGGAATGTAAATCATGAGTTCGTTTTTGTGAGAAAAGGAAGATTCCTCTGGTTTACGAGGCTAATTTTTGTTTTATTTTGCTTTTTTTGGTTACTCTCGGAAAGATGTGGCAAATTGTTTTGAGATTTTTGAGGGGGAGAAGGGGGTCTATGTCTATAAAAATTGTATTGCAAGAAAATTCAATGGCCAGAATTTCCGTAATTTGCCATGGCTAATTTCAGTCTAAATTCATGATGAGGTGCCAAGGCATGTACTGGTTGTCTGCATGGTCATGCATCTGATTGTGTAACTAAGACATACCTCAGCTCCTTGTCAGTTAAGCTGCAGTAAGTGGTGCGAAACCTATGTGAACCCTAATAGGATTCTGGCCAGTAATTGTTGCCTTCTTGCATAAAATATCCAATGTAATAGTACTGAAGAAGTCATGTGTATTGTGGAGTCAAGTGGCCTATGCTTTTGTATTTGCTGTGTGCCTGTAGCCCACCCCTGATTTAAGCAGTGCCTTTTCACATATTTCTTCTATGCCTACTTTTTGAATGTGTGTATTTTTCCCTCTATGGGGAAAAAAGTACAATATAAATGTAATAAATAAATAAAATCCTTTTTTTCCCCCAGAGATGTCTTTAGCTGACTGTCAATATTTGGATTCTAGAGTGCAAACTGCATCCACCCTTTGCTCAGTCTGGGAAGCGAAATCCAGACAAAATCTAACATGAGCTTGCCTCAGTCTACAAATTAACAGACTTTTGTGATAGATCATCAGGAGATAAATGACTAGTTGATCAAAGGGATTTTTTAAATGGATTGTTTTATTCTGTTGTTTTACTTGAGTTTTTAATGTTGCACTTATGAGTTTTATTATATTTGTTTAATGCTTTTTAAATATTGTAATGCTTTGAAATGTAGCTTTTAACTTTGTGTTGTTTTTTTAATACTGTAAGCCACCTTGAATCTTTTAGGAAAAAGGTGGCATATAAATGCTTTAAATAAATCAATCATAAAATGCACCACAGAAGACCACTGAAGTAGATTCCTGATACATCCCTACCTTTGACCCCAAGGCCTAACTTCATGGGTGCATGTAAATAGGTGCACGTAAACTGGAAGCTCATGCTAAAGAAATCTTTCCAAATCCAGACTATTTCAAATCTTCCCCATTGTGCCTTTTTAGGGAACTTTTATTTCATCAGCTGAAAGGATTTGGCCAAGAGCATCTTTGAGTCTCAAGCTAAATAATGCATTAAGCATGAAAGAAAGTCTGTAGCTTTAGGAAAAACCAGTCCATGAATCATCTCTCATTTCACATGCCCCAGACCAAAAAGGTGGCCCTTGCTTTAATTGCAGTGCTGAGCACAGAATTTGAGTGTACATAAATAAAAGGAATTACGATAATTACCATGATATTAGGGGAAATATGTTACGTTATAATTATGCTTTCTCAGAAGGAACTGTCACAGTCATTTGTTCTTGAAACCTTGGTGTACATTGCCACCACTGTAGGTTAGGATTTTTTAAAAAAAGGAAGGAAGGAAGGAAACCTTGTCAGCTATCTAATAGGTTCAAATGTAATTAAAGTTCAGTCTTCATGATACAGTTTATGAGGAGTGGGGTACATTAAGTCCTTCCTTAATGTAGGTGAATTGGATCGTGCCTGAGGATTTTGAACGGTGACTCTTCTAGAAGGATGCATTCAGGAATTTTCCTGGGTTGCAGGTGTAAAGCTTCATAGTGTTATATTGGCAAAATTGACTCACTTAGTGTCTCACATAGTATTTGCAACACACTGCATCTACCTGAGTACATATAAAAAATAAATTTATTATTTTGGGCAGGATGTATCCCTCTTGCTCCTCCATGCACCGCCATGCATATCCATCAATCCCAATGCTTTCAATCATGTGAAAACTAGAGATGAAACTAAAGCCTAAACTAGAGATTAAACTAGACAATACAGTTAACACATCTTTAGAAGCAGAACTTCTAAATGCCCTTGATCCATTCCAGTCTGGGTTCAGGCCGCATCATGGCATGGAGACAGCATTGGTTGCCCTGCAAGATGACCTCATGAGGGAGGCCGACAGGGGCAAAATGTCCTTGCTGGTGGTCCTCGACCTCTCAGCGGCCTTTGATACCGTCGACCACGGTATCCTCCTGGGGAGGCTTTTGGGTTTGGGGATCGGTGGTCAGGCTTTGGCCTGGCTCCGATCCTTCCTGGAGGACCGTCCTCAGAGAGTTCAGCTTGGGGAGATGTTGTCCGCTCCGTGGACTCTCAATTGTGGAGTCCCGCAGGGGTCAATCATCTCCCCAATGCTATTTAATATCTATATGAGGCCGCTGGGGGAGGTCATGAGAAGTTTTGGAGCTTCATGTCACCAATATGCGGATGACACACAGCTCTATCTCTCCTTCCACCCTTCTGCAGTGGATACTGTCCCGTCCCTTGAGCGCTGCCTGGATGCGGTGCTGGGATGGATGAAGGACAACAGACTGAGGCTGAACCTGGATAAGACGGAAATCCTGCAGGTGGGGGCCCCTAGTGTCTGTGGTCTAGGTGCCTCCCTGTCTTTTTTTTGGGAGGGCACTCTTTCCATGAAGGATGAGGTTCGTAGCTTGGGCGTGCTTTTGGACCCACCGCTATCAATGACATCTCAGATAGCGTCTGTGGTCTGATCCGCTTATTTCCACCTAAAGCGGATCGCCCAGCTAAGTCCCTACCTTGACACCAGGTCCCTCACCACGCTGGTCCATGCGCTGGTAGTCTCAAGATTAGACTACTGTAATGCCTTCTACGTGGGGCTGCCCTTGGGACTGCTACAGAGACTGCAACGGGTCCAGAATGCGGCGGCCAGACTTCTGAGTGGGCTTAGAAAATACCAACATATCTCTCCCACCCTGGCCGCCTTACACTGGCTACCTGTTCGCTTCCGTACCAGTTTCAAGGTGATGGTACTAACCTATAAGGCCCTAAACAGTTTGGGACCTCAATATCTGGCCGAGTGCCTCCTTCCAGTTAGGTCTGCCCGTCCTATAAGATCGTTGCAGGCAGGGCAGCTGAGAGTTCTGACCCCAAGAGAGGCCTGGAAAACAACCACTGGAAATCGGGCCTTCTTGGTGGTAGCGCCACAATTATTGAACTCTCTTCTGCCCGAAGTCCGCCTGGCCCCTTCACTGGGCATTCAAAAAGCTACTAAAAACCTGTCTATTTAGATAGGCCTTCCCTGAATAAACTACACTTTGATAAAATAGTGTCCAATAATATAACTTCAATCATACTTCCATGCTCCATGTTTTTATTTTCTTCTATGCTTTTGACTGTATTTATTGTATTATAATTTTATCCTCACTTCACTTTATGATTTTTGATTTTCACCCCTATGTATTAATGTCACTATTTGCTATTTTGTTACTCTGTTGTTTTTTGTTATTTGTTGTAAACCGCCTAGAGTGGCCTTGGTTGCCAGATGGGCAATAAATAAATAAATAAATAAATAAATAGAACTCACTTAAGAAGTAAAAGACTGTTTATTCTAACATGAGCTTGTCTCAGTCTACGAATTATTTTACTTTTGTCTTGTGATTAATCAAGAGGAGATGAGCACAATCTCATTTGCATGTCTAATTTGATAGGCACCAACTTTCAATGATTTTTGTGCCTGGGGGAAAAACGTGAGTGGAGGAATTACATTTATTTATTTATTATTTATTTATTTATTATTAGATTTCTATCCCGCCCTTTTAGACAGAGTCTACTCAGGGCGGGTTCCATTAACTATTATAAACTAAAACAGTTAAAACAATTCAAAACAATAATGTTAGTAGTGCTCAAGATGGAAAAACAAAAATTATAATAAAAATAAAGTCAAGTATTGACAGGAGGGAAGGCCTGCCTGAAGAGCCAAGTTTTTAATTGGCTCTTAAAAACACCAGCGAGGGAGCCAGGCGGATCACTGATGGAAGGCTATTCCAGAGCCGAGGGGCCACTGCCGAGAAGGCCCGGTTTCTTGTTCTTTCTTTCCGGGCCTCTCTCGGCGTTAGGCCCCTCAACCGTCCCTCCTGGCTATGGCGAGTGATTCGGGTAGATCTAGGTGGGAGAAGGCGATCTGCCAAGTATTGAGGTCCTAAACCGTTTAGGGCTTTATACGTCATCATCAACATAGTTTACATAGTTTAATGACTTATATGATCCTTAGAAACTTGTGGTTTTGTCTTCTGGAATGACAGTTTGCTTAATCCCCCAAAAAACCCAAGTGATTGCTTATGTTTGCAGTCACTGGGGATGACATGTATCTTGTGTACCTCGAAAAAAGAGGAAGTGCCGATTTGTATAAAATTTGCATATTTTAAGTGAGAATTTAGGATTAGTAAATTGAAATAGATATACATCTCACTGTCGTGAGAAAAACTGTAACCAGGGAACTTTCTGTGCCTACTTATTGTTGATGGGAAGTTTTGAGCTTCCTGCTCTTCCTTCATGTAGCTATTTATTTTTCTGAACTGGCTGGATTGGACAGTTCAAATAAAGATCTGACCTATGCAAAGTAGGCCATATGGACATCCTAGGGATGGGAGCTCTATAACTCGTTATTTGCAGTTATTTTATTACTCCCCCAAGTTGCTTTGTCTCTGTGGAAAGAAAAGATGGGTGCTTTGAATTAACATTAACAAAGTTAAGAAGCAACTGCACATTGCATCTAGCTTAAATCAAAGGCCACAGATGATTGAAACAGGTGTCGGGAAAACATAATGACTGGACTGCGTCCAAAAAAATAAAGTTGAACTTGGATTTTGACCCAGGTGTTGTTGTCAGGGGACACAGCTGTTTGTGTGAGGATTTGATTCAGTGTTCTGGATGATGTTGCATTTTCCACAATATCAAATGCTGCTTGAATCCAAGGCTCAGGTAGACTCATCCTTATGAACAGAAACTAATCAATCCCTCTATTTCATTACCAACTTAGTCAATACCAGCTGGCATGTCAACCATGGCTGGTTTGGGAAAGAAGAGCTGTCTCTGCTCCAATAATGTGAAAATTCAACTATTGCAATGCACTTCACAGATGCCCCCCCCCCCCCGGGAATATGCATTATCCTTCAGCTTCTTTTCTAAGAATTTTATTATCCTCAAAAGTAGTCGTGGGTGCTTAAATTCATCAAATCTCTAACTTTTAGCCAATATTGCAGAAATAGGGGACACTATACAAGGTGGATTCCATTATTACCTCTTAAGACACTCTCACTAAGCTTAGAAAGGATCACCCGGTCACTCTCTTCATTGTTGTTTTCTGTACATCAAAAGCGACACAGCAGCTGCAGCATGGTAAGTGTGGGGGTAACAACTGAGTATACCTACAGTGATCATCTTAGCCCTATTCAGGCATCTATTTAAGGGTTAACAAAACATACTAGGAGGGGGTGCAATAATCCTGCCCACTCTGCTGTTACTTTGCTTGCATTAAAAATGATGGATTTGAAAGGGAGGGATTCCCATATGCATGGAGGACCTCCACACCAGTCAGAATCCTGGGAAATGGGGGTTCAGAATATTGGCTCACATAAAATTCTTTTCTTTACTGGCCAGAACCCTGATGGCACATCTCTGTATGTGTAAGGTTAATGATGTCATCAGCCTCAGCCTCTTATCTTTAATGAAAAGTGTTCGATTCCCTCTCACCAGGTTCCAGAGAAGCCTAGAACAGGGAGGAGCTTTTAATGTCAGAAAATCACCACTGGTAGTCCCATTCTTCAGAACCTAGGAGAGAGGATACAAACTTTTAATTAAAGACAGAAGACCATAACTAATGAATCCTCAAACTTTATGTGCATGGAGCTGTGCCAACAGAATTTCAGCTACCGAATCTGCAGTCTTTATCAGCACGCAGCTGAATAT
The DNA here is from genome assembly GCA_037013535.1 of Intellagama lesueurii. Lineage (NCBI taxonomy): Eukaryota > Metazoa > Chordata > Lepidosauria > Squamata > Agamidae > Intellagama > Intellagama lesueurii. The sequence continues at coordinate 177,255,377 of JBAJHW010000005.1, read as the reverse complement.
GTATGTATGTGTGCTTGGAAAAAAAACAAGTCTTCTGTTATTGTATCAGTATTTATGAACATGACGTTGATGTTTCTGTGCTCTTCTGATTGCTTGAGCTATCTGTTTTGGTATTGTTTTTCCTTTACATGGTGGTCACAGAAAGAGAGAAGTTGTGTAGAAGAAGACATGTCAGTTGGTTGAGTTCATTGCTTCGCAGCTGGTGGCTATGGTGACTGTAGAATTTTGGAAACTGTAGACCAAAAAAATCACTTTTCCAAGCTTTCTTCTTGACAGGACAAGCCAAGAACCCACATTTCCTCCACTGCTGAGTCCCGTTTTTCCAACCACCACTTCTGGGACAACAGGACTAAGCGGCTGAAATATCGTTGTGCAGCTCTGTGCGTGTAATTTGAAATGACGCAAGTGGAAGGGGAAATTGTGCCAATGTGGCAGTGATATTCATGAAGGCCATTCACAGATATGCCAGACAATAGTCATGCCATGAATCCCATGATCAACAAGGACTGCCTGCACTGTTTTCGAGAGGCATGACTTTACATTGTGCACCTACAACAGAATTTCAGCCACTATCTGTTCCTAAGGCCTGAGCTCATCATGGCTGATTTCCCCACGCTGACTAGTCTTCCAAAGACTTCTGATATTTGCAATAGTTTGGAATTTGATGCTACTTTTCTCTCCAGTCTGACAACAAACGGTTGCACTGTGGCCAAACTGTACCAGAAGTCTCTATTTGCAATAAACAGTTGATAGTGGTGCCAAGCCACCAGTATTCCCCCCAGTATTAGATCCAAACTTAGCCCTATTTAAAGAGACCCACTGAAAACAATGAAATTTGAGTGAGTTAAGCTAGTCAGTCTCTCTTGTCTGAGTATGACTACAGATATTTCCATAGGAAGTTTTTTCTTTACAGTTCCCTTGCCCGGCTCATGGAATATTCAGAGGTTTCCATGTTATCACCTTCATATGTAACCCTCACTTTTTTCCTGTCACTTTTCACCACCTTTTTTTTCTAGCTACAAAATTAGTTAGAAAGGAAAGAGAGAATAGCTGAACAATGCTGATTATTATGTTTATTATGATTCTTAATTGGTAGCACTGGGAGTTCTCTCTCCAGTTCTGGAAGCACACCAGGCCTGGACCCAGCCGGTATGCTTACAGCTAAGCCTTCTACTAAAAATTACAAGATATATAAAATCTCATCTCTACTGGAAAGTCTTGCTACATCTTTAATTTCATTCTAGCAGATCTGGGATAGCAAAATTCAAATCAGAGTTCACATATAATCTTGTGAGACATCTTGTGAGAGCAAAATTCAATATCCCTGCACATACTCTCTTACCATTGGTTCAAATTTGGGAATCCTAAATATTGGTGATCTCCTAATATCTGCAGCATAAACAAACTGTATGCTTAAGCAGGCTCATTATCCAACTATGTATGGATACAAAGTATGAGACTCCTTCTGTATTCAGAAGAGAAGCCACATTTATCATATTCCAACATCACTGCTCCCCTTCCTACTATAACTCATATTATCAGGGAAGGGCTGTGACTTCAGGAGAACCAATTAGAGACTAATTGCTGTAAACATGGTCATACTTCATTGCACCGCTGAAATGGAGAATCAATACAAAATAGTTGTGAACCACCACTGTCAGTATTCTGTAGGGATTAAAGTTGAGGACCCACTGAAGGACTTTGCAATGACTCTGATGAAATAACATTTTTGAAACCCCAAACTTGAATTTTTCTACATACAGGAACTTCTGAAACTTTATAAAGTACAGAAGACCACACACAAGCATTTAGCTTCAGTTCTGAAAATATAATCAAGCCAACAGCAATTAGAATTTCACTACCCACTAGAGTTTTACAGAACTCATTAACACTCATTAATCTATCCTACAAAATCCACTGGGGCTTCTCCCTTTTTTTGAAAAGTTCTGAGGTTATTTCAGATTCTTGAAGCAGACAGCCAGAAATACAAGAGTAATACAATCAAAAGTTTCAGTTTCCTCCAAGGAACAAAAGTATAATTCTTGAGGGAGCAGATCAGAAATATTGGACTAATATTGGAGTATTACAATATGCTGGGGTGGACAACTGTTTAGGTTCTAAGGGCTGTTTTTGCCCTCCTCTGGACCTTTGGAAACTAGATAACCCCTGCAAAACTTTTTGATCTCAGAATGACAAATAGTATCCCCAAAGCTGGCGGAGGGTAGCTGTTTATATGTAATTTCTCTCCCACAGGACTGTTTTAGGCCAGAAAAAGTCTTTCTCCAAAACAGGAAATGACTGTTTGGGGCATTGAGGGAGCACAGGGACTACATGCAGCCTGTGCACCACACTTTGCCCATTGTTGCAATACACAAAGGATGCTCTGGGTGAGTAAATGGAGAGGAGAAAGATTCTGCTGTCCCAGTAGAGAGGCAGGGCAGTGAAATCTGGGAAGGAAGGGAAGTTTTTCTTCTACTGGTTCAGCAAGAACTTCTGGTTCCAATGAAACTCAGCCTTTTTCTTTATCCAAGAGAGAAACCAAAGAGGTACCTTCCACACACACACCCTACTTAGACCACAGGCCATTGGTGCTATATCCTAGGCCACTATTTTGGAATCCACTGGTTTACTAACTAAGATCAAACCATGGTTTAAAATCCTGAATAAATTAAAGTTCCACACTGTAAAACTAATTGGCCAAGACTGACATGCTGAAACTCATGTACAAAATGAGAAGGCAAACAGGAAGGCAAACATATTGGTCTGAACTATAGTTTAGGAACCTTGGATTTCTATGCCCACACTAGCTCACAATCATGGGCATTTCGGTCGGAATGCTATACGTAGTTACCCAGACATAAATCGCACTTGATTCAGTTGTACATACTTCTCAACAGATATAGGAGTCTACTGTACAGTACTTGTTTGATGCAGAATTTTGCAGCATCAGCACAAATTAAAGCCCGTTTAGGGGACATGAAAAAGAGGACACAACTCCTGTATATTAATTGTGTGGTGCAAGAAATTCCAGCAGGTGTGGTTTGGATGATGACAAGCTACAACAGCTGGAATCCTCTCTTGTGCACAGCTGTTAGAAGTACAAAAACCTTCACTTTTTCATCTGGCTACCCTTGTGCACATACTTGCAGGTTTTTTGTTTTTGCATGAGAAATATTTTATTTACTTTTTTGTTGAGGGATTCTTTTTCCACCAAAAGAAGACAATGTGAATGTACAGGAAACTCATTTTATTGCTTTACAGGAAACATTTTGACAATAAATGAAGACAGGTCTAGCCTCTGCTCAAAAAGCAGGAAGACAAGTGTGAGCACCAATATGTTCAAAGCTGTGAAGTCATTAGTTTTGTAGTAGAATAGAAAACACATTTTTTTCTTTCCTATTCCTGCCTGCAGTATCAAGTCAGCTGTATGTCTGTTATTTGAAGGTGGGGAAAGTATATGCATAGGTTTTTGAGTAAGAGGAATATAGAATTGACGTAAACTAAATTATGGCATGAAGAATTCATGTCCATCAAAATGTAGAACCAGATGTATAAAAATGAATACAAAAGTGCAATGTATTCTTCTGGCTAGAATTTATCTCCATATAAAAATTCTGCATATATGATAGGCAGGGACAAATAAAGGATCTCATTTTCAGACATAGCATGAGCATTGTACTCATTTATAGTCCAGATTCAATGTAGTTGTTAAGGTAAAGGTAAAGGTTCCCCTTGACATTTAGTCCAGTCGTGTCCGACTCTAGGGCGCAGTGCTCATCCCCGTTTCCAAGCCATAGAGGCAGCGTTTGTCCGAAGACAGTTTCCGTGATCACGTGGCCAGCGCGACTAGACACGGAACGCCATTACCTTCCCACCGTGGTGGTACCTATTTATCTACTCGCATTTGCATGCTTTCGAACTGCTAGGTTGGCAGGAGCTTGGGCAAGCGACGGGAGCTCACTCCGTCGCGTGGATTTGATCTTACGACTGCTGGTCTTCTGACCTTGCAGCACAGAGGCTTCTGCGATTTAACCCACAGCGCCACCACGTCCCTGCAATGTAGTTGTTACATGCCATCAATTCACCTCTGATATATGTGGCTTTATGAATGAGCGACCTCCAGGTTTCATTATCCAAGGATTAAAACAGGAATGCCCGTGGGCCTCCAGATGTTGATGAACTACTACTACTACTATCATCCTCCACCCTTGGCCAGACTGGCTGGGGTTGATGGGAATCTGAGTCTAACAACATTGGTAGGATCACCCTTTCTAAGCCCTGGCTTAAGAGATTTCAGGTAGCCTGGCTAGTAAAGACAGAACATTGGCCAACATGGTGCAATTTGTATTTCTGTACAGGGGAAAAAAGCAGCATATTGTATTAGTAATCTTGATTAAGATCTCAGACCTAGGCTATATGTCCACTTGAATATGTACATGAAACTCTTTCCTATGCACTACCCAGTTCAGTCTGTAGATGTGGAGCTCTACTCTCCATTCATGTTAATGCACAATTCCTATGGAGCTATGTACACACACATGAGGATGGGACCAGCCCTGCAAACAAGAAGAATGAAGTGGCCACCTCAAGATGGCAAATACTGGGAAGTAGCAGGAAGATGCTAGAGAGAACTGTGTGCCATGTAGCACACCTACCCCATTATTTACCTTGCTGCCTTCAAATACAGTAAAGGATGCTCTTCTATCATCAGTGCTGAAGAAAGGTTGAGGTACCAGTTCATTGTTACTTGTAAATGGAATGAGAAAGGAAACTATTCTGTGCTTGATCTCAGACATCAAATATATTGGGCTTTGTTTGTATGAAAGCTTCATATCCAGCAACTGTCAATAGATTTGGTTACGTCTAAGTATGCAGTTCACTCAAACACGGCTTCTACTCCAGTTCCATTCATATCTATAGTTCGTATCTCAAGTAAGCTTTAAAAAGTTTAGTTGCAACAAAGGGAGAATGTGCTTCATCCCTGTTTCATCAATTATAAAAATAATTGTACACCGTGATATTAGCATGCTTAAAATGTTGTCCTCCTTTTTAAAAGGCCAAGGACTTGTAAGCATTACACATCTAAGAAACTGTTGAAACGTTAGCATCAGGTCCTTCGCTTATTAAAACTTGCTACTCCCACAGTCCCCTTGAAAGAGAAAGATCAAAAGCAGTAAGTGGTATAATTAATCCTGTGTTAATCAGTAACTGGAATTTTAGCATCATTTATGTAAATGTGCTGAAGCTAGTTTGATTTTTATTATATATTACTGCCCCTAAAGTATATTTTGAAACTGTTTCCCAGTATCACAGAGTGGATTTGGGGGCTTTAAGGGGGCTACAGTTAGGAGATATTTCCACCCCCCTCCAGATTTTGCTTAATTCTCCAACTTTGACAGTGGAAATCCTGTTTACAATAAGCTGCTGATATTCTGTTTAAAATACTCATATTGAAATCCTATGGTCCTTAAAAGGGTGTCCAAGAATGTTTGGGTTTCTCTCTCTGAGGGTGGAGGGGAAAATCCACCCTCTCAGAGGGAAAACCAGCCCTTCCATGCTCTCTCATGGAACTGCAAAAGAGTCTCCAGCTAATATTGTTCTCTTGTAGTTGACCAAGGGGTTGGGGGAGGCACTATAGGATGACCCATTAAGGCAAACAGGGCATTGCTTCACCTCTTTTGGATTAGTTTACATTTGGTCAGCCCACTCCTGCCTGCTTCCTTTCCAGAAGTCAAGAATCCGGGTCTCATTTGTGTGCCTTTCCTGAATTCCCAGCCTCCCATACTTTGTGTCCGTGTGAATGAGAGGAGGAGGACAGAGAAGTGGTAAGCAGAAGGTAAATGCAACACTTCTGACTTGAGGGACAAGATTATTTTTCTGCTCATCAACTGCATAAGGGAGGGAATAAATAAGGTGACACAGAGTTGGAATGAATGCCTGCCTGCCTTCGATTGTGTGCATGTGCCCACTTATGCCCTGAGATCTGTTTGTGACCCTGGCTCAGTCCATCAGTGGCTGCTGTGCCTTCCACCCCACCAATCACAACGGGCACCAGCCTCTACTGGGAAAAGGAGGTATTCTGGAGTATACTGGGAGAGACTGTAGACCTGAAGGTTCCAAAGCCTCGTTTTTCTCCCCTGACACATCTCAGTTGACTTTCACACCGTAGTTGATTTCTGATCCATTGTAATCAACGAGAGCAAGTGAGATTCTTTTATCTGCATCCATAAAAGTAAGAGGGAGAAAAAATTCTTCCCACACACTTTCTGCATCATTGGCACACATGTGACAGTGCATATCATTTGCTTCAGAGTCTCCTCCTGAACATAAACCTGTTCAGTGAGGCATGAGTTCTGTGCATACTTGTATCGGCGCAAGAACCACTGATCTAGTGGAACTTATTTCTGAACAAACATACATAGTTTTATAAGTTGAATTTATTTTAGCCTGCCTCTTAATTGCATTTCTGCCTAGCACTTAACACCACTTAGGATGAAGGCAATGCCCTCTTTTTAGGCATTGCGGTGATTCCTCAGTTGAGGAAAATAAATGTCCCAGTGTGATGTGCATAAATGGATATGCTGCTTCTATTGAAATTAACAGGGCAGATTTTGCAGGCAAAATCTCAGAGGCTCCCGCATTGTCTGTCACTGGAGTGTTGTAAAAGTGATGGTTCCTAACACTCTAGGAAACTGTGTCCTAGAACTGGCTGGGTGATCTTTAAAAACATCGTTTCAAATGGCCAAAGAAAATAGAGTGCCGTATCAAATCCTTTATGTCTTCCGAAGTCCCTTTGTGGAGTTCAAGAGTTCTTCCATTTTTAATTTACCAGATGTCTTCATTATCATATCTTCATTATTACATTATTCCAGTACAATGTCTCCAGCATAAAGGGTGATCAGCAGGATGGCAGTAAACCCTGTCAGCAAGCCAGCATTTTGGATCAGAAAAAAGGCTAGGTCGTCTTTCCTTCCAGTTACTTTCTCTCTCGTCATGTCATTCATTTCTGGGAACTGGGGGAGGAAAGAGGTAGGTGAAAAGGAGAGGGAGGGGGAGAGAGAGAAAGAGAGAGAGAGAGAGAGAGAGTTATGAGATGAGATGAGATTTTTAGGTAGGTGTTGCCATCTGGTGGAAGAACTCATGAAATTAGCATGGTAATTTTAAAAAGTGCATCCATAGATTTTGTCCCTAAGCTACTTGAAAGCAATGATTAGAGTCTATGACCAGCCTGGATGTTGCATACAAGTAATCACTTGACCAAGACATGAATATAAAACACTGTGTTTTCTGCTGCTTCCTCAATTCTGAACTACTCTGCTTAATTTTGGTGATCTACTCCATCCTCTTCTGCAGGTGATCACCCTAGTGATTTTCACTACAACAGATATGCTGTGTCAATAAATACCTTTTAAAATTAGCTGATATATCATAAGAGAAGGATCAGGGTGAGACTTTGTCAGGGTTAGTCTTTTGGATTACAACTCTCAGAATTGGCGAGAGTAGTATGACCACTTTGACCAGGAGTTTTCAACCTTCACTCTCCAGGTGTTGTGGACTTCAAGTCCTTAAAGTCCTCGCTAGCATAGATAATGCAAAAATATTCTGGAAACTGGCAAGCAAAATATCTGGAAGACCAACACTGAAAACCATTGACTCAGAAAAATGTATCAGCAACAGCTAAATAAATAATAAATACCTGGGGCTTTTTACACTAGTCTTGATTGTACATCACGATAACTCAAGGTACAGAGGAAGCCCTGGCTTTTCAGTCATGTTAACCACACTGGATGATCCCTACTGCTTCCAGCAGGAGCAGCTAAAGACAATCATGGGCCTTCAGTTTACTAAGAAGAACCCAGTTTGTTCTCTGATTTTTTTTCCCCTTTCTGGCTTGTTCAAGGATAAATAAGCCTAAATTCCATCACCTGTCAAGTTTGGATATCATACTAAGCAACCCAGGAAGCAAAGGTTCAGAGTTTGTTTAGCATATCCCACTATAAATGGGAGCAATCAGCCAGTTTCCACCAACACAGAGACTTGTCCAAAATATAGGGACATTCTTTAGAACCCTGAATTATCATGATATCGAAATGCACCTGCTCTCTCGTTTCTTCTACAAAATCTTGGGAACTAGAGACATCATCTTTCAAACAACAATTGTCATATCCAGGAATTTAATGAAAACTACTGTGAGATAATTTCTACAATAAATCTTGTTTCTGTGACCATCATAAATGCAGCTTTCTAGATACACACACACTCATACACACGTCAGCAGAGATGCAAAAGAGAATAAAAAGAAACAGAAAAACAACAACTCATAGACATTGCTTCTAGTTTGGCAGGTAAACATATCCCTGTTATTTACTTGCAGTTGATCATTGCAACACACTCTCCTTGGAAATTAATTCAAAGATACTGAAGAAACGTCAGCTCCCGCAAAGTGCTGACAAATACAGATCAACAAAATTGCTGTGCTGGCTTCTTATCAAAGATGAGTTAGGATCAAGTTCAAAGTTTTCCAAGCCCTCTGAAACTTAAGTAGTACAAAAATGGGCTCTCTAGAAATATATTTGAAAGAGAATTGAATTTTCATGTTGAGGGGGAGACGTTTTCAATAACTGGAGTAATAACACTCACAGAGGCAGAAAGCAGCTGTTGCTTTCCTCATCTTCTCTTAAGGCTAAAGTCTCTTCAACAAAACTATATGATGACACAAGCCATCTTACCAGTACAGTTCCACCCCCATCCCACCCACCATCCACTGTTAGGCTTCCTAGGGAGCCACCTCAGGCAGCAAATTTAGAGTGCAAGGAAAAGCTAATACATTGGTATTTGTTTATAATAATTATTATGGCATTTCTAACACCTAGGGATAAGGAAAGGCTATGCCAGTCTTATATTCAACCAGTGTGAAGCAGATACGTCAGTCAACAGATTTGTGATATCAGTAAAAGACAGAAAATTGTTGAATTGTTCAATTTAGTTTTACTGTGTTGCAACTGCCCAGTTGAGAAGGGGAATACTTGTGAGAATTTCTGGCTCAACTGCCAAATAACTTGGTTGGACTTGGTCATATGTACCATGAGGTTGTGGGACAAGCACCATTTGCAGCTCTTCTTCAAACAAAAAATGTCTTAGGCTAGCCCTCCTTAAACATGTCTTGACTCACTGAGCTGTATCGAGCACCCCCTTCAGCCTGCTAATCTTCCCTTTGAGATCCAAGGCCTTTTCTTTTTTCCCTTTGAGACTGAAGGCCTTCACTCCTGTGACAGCTGTATTCATCCTTAATCAGTCGGTACAAATCATAGCTCCAGACAGAGAGGTAACACTAAGCAAAACCTTGCTCTCAGTAAGTTATGGTAAATAATTATTTGAAGACTTCATTTTGCTCACTTAACAGCACAATCCTGTGCATGTTTACTCAGAGGTCCCACTGAGTGAATGAGGTCTATTCGTAAGTGAGCATGTGCAGGATATGCCTTAGTTGAAAAAAAAATTCCTGGAGAATTTGAGGAAGTATGCAGGGTAGCCAGTGGGTAATTTCTTTATATCCACTATACAGAATTATTTGGGGGGGGGGGGTGATCAGATGAGCATTCATCCTGCTCTTTAGTCCACTACAGGAACAGGCTGGTTCGCTCCCTTTTCTGACAATCAGATTACATGATGGTTAAAGCAAACCAGCCTGTCCCCCGAGTGCTCCTACCTGCACCTTTCTGGGTCCCTGTCAGGAGCTACTACCTTTTAGGTGCAAGTAGGTTTGCGCAAAAAATGGTCTGAAGCTCAACATCAAAAAAACTAAGATCATGGCCACTGGTCCCATCACCTCCTGGCAAATAGAAGGGGAAGATATGGAGGCAGTGACAGATTTTACTTTCTTGGGCTCCATGATCACTGCAGATGGTGACAGCAGCCACGAAATTCAAAGACGCCTGCTTCTTGGGAGGAAAGCCATGACAAACCTAGAGAGCATCTTAAAAAGCAGAGACATCACCTTGCCGACAAAGGTCCGCATAGTCAAAGCTATGGTTTTTCCAGTAGTGATGTATGGAAGTGAGAGCTGGACCATAAAGAAGGCTGACCGCCGAAGAATTGATGCTTTTGAATTGTGGTGCTGGAGGAGACTCTTGAGAGTCCCCCGGACTGCAAGGAGAACAAACCTATCCATTTTGAAGGAAATCAACCCTGAGTGCTCACTGGAAGGACAGATCCTGAAGCTGAGGCTCCAATACTTTGGCCATCTCATGAGAAGAGAAGACTCCCTGGAAAAGACCCTGATGTTGGGAAAGTGTGACGGCAAGAGGAGAAGGGGACGACAGGGGACGAGATGGTTGGACAGTGTCATCGAAACTACCAACATGAATTTGACCCAACTCCAGGAGGCAGTGGAAGACAGGGGGGCCTGGCGTGCTCTGGTCCATGGGGTCACGAAGAGTCGGACACGACTAAACGACTAAACAACAACAACAACAACAAGGTTTGCTCCATTTTGATTCATTTCCAGGATGTGCAGTCGATGGAGATGAACCAAAGTGGAGCTTACAACTTTCAATTTCCCAGAATCGTTAAATGGCTTAAGAAGATAGCTAGCTACTTCATAATATTGAGCAAAAGAAATATATTTCTCTTGTTTTTGCCCGTTGTGCTACCGCAGACTGACGTGGCTACCACTTCTAAAATCACAATATTAGGGAAATTAAACACTTCCTCTGTTCCTCCATGGAGGGGCAACAGAAGAAAGCAAACTTTTTAAAAAGTCTAATATGACAGTGCTGGTGTGCTATACCACTTAGGGGGAAAATTAAAAAATTAAAATCTCCTCTCAGAAGTGGGAGGAGGGGAGGCAAGGAGAGAGATTTCTATTTATTTGTTTTTGTTGTTTTCAACAGAGGGTCACCTGAGGTGTGTACGCCACATGGATGCAAAGATCATAGCAAATGGCAAACCGGACTTCTACTTGGCCATAAGGGAGCCTATTCCAGCCTGCTCCAATTGAGCCTTACAGACAGCCCCTGGGGTGGATTCAGCCCTTAGTCAGATTAAAAGTAGACCCACTTAAATCAGCGAAACAAGTTAGTGACTCATATTCTCTGAAATACCCCTCCCTTCTCTGGTTATTTGGGAGGCACCAATATTAGAGGGCCTTCTCAGTAGCTGCTCCCAGGCTTTGGAATGTGCTGCCTCAAGAATACCCCTCCCTCCTATTCTTCCTACATCAAGCAAAGATCTTCCATTTCAGGTAGGCTTTTAAGCAATAAGTATATCGGGAATGCTTTCTTTATTAAACTTAGAGATTTCTACATTTTAAAAAATGTTTTAAAATTGTTTTTAATCTTGAGATATTCTTAATTTTCTAATATAATATTTTTATAGTATTTAAAAATCATTAATTGTTGTACAACTTTAGCTGTAGTGGGTCCACTATGGGGAGAAAGGTGGCATATAAATAATATAAGTGAGCGAGTGAGCAACGGAAGGAAGGGAGGGAGGGAGGGAGGAAGGAAGGGAGGGAGGAAATAAAGTTTTGCTTATCTTCACACAAGACCAAGAACTACAAGACTGTTGTCCTTACTCTGCAAAAAATATATTGCACGATTCTCAATAAGATGATGAAAATGAGAATGCCTTTTTGTGCAAATGAAGCAAAACTGTGCAAATAGCATAAATCGTACAGCATGATGGTTGCTGCTTTATTACATGGGTTTTAAGGATCAGGAGCATTTGAATGGTTGTGTCTTTCTTAACAATCATTCTGTGCTTGCTCTGGTGGGAGTACTTTGCTTTTCAAAGGGAAGGAGCTAGTTTTGTGAAGAGACCGTTTATACAAATTATAGAAACCTTAACAAAAACACTATTTTTTGTCTAAGGGGTTTCATTTTTTTAAAAGGAAGGGTCACTGGTTTTGCACAAATGAAACCTGCACAAATTACAGACCCCTGGATCAGATAAAAATACTTCTTTGTTTCATTCTTGCCTGGAGGTGAGGAATTTCTGAGGACTCAAAAATCCCCTATCACAATTACTTGTCAAGGAGGAACAGCCCTAATTGACAAGAATAACTCTGCAAGGATTCTTTACACCCTTAGCCAATACTAGTGTTTGTCCAACAGTACTAAAATGCACTTCAGTAGGCATTTGCTTATTAGCACAAATTCTGTGGACCTATATTTTGATATATAGTAATGCATTTTATTGTATATGTTATCGTATTTTTTTCATATATCTTAATGTATATTTTAATGTGAATTGTTTTGCCATATTATTTTTAAAACTGTAAGTGGTAGATAACTGTTGTAAAATAAATACATTCATATATAAAAATACAGGATAATATTAACAATTGGCGAAAAAAGCAACTGTGCTTGGACCACTGCTTGGTAAATAAGCAGAAAATTACAATTAATCCAAATTAATAATCAATGCAGTAAGGTGCAGTGACATGGAAGTTGACTCCATGCAGAACAATTTAAAATGGCTTCTGCCTGATGCCTTAACAAATTGCTTATGAGGCCTGGTCTACCTATGCATTATGTGAGAAATAATAAGGTTGTAAACTGAGGTGGTTGAACACTGTATTTCCAGTGGTGGCATTAGATTTAAGGGGTCTTGAGCAACCTCTCCTCACTGATTCTTCTTTCTTTGTCTTTGAGTAAGCTTCTTTGCCACTGGTTTTCCTTGCTACTGTTCCCCACTGTTCTCTGGTGTGCCCTCTTCCTAGTGATATGTTATTCACTATTTTAAATTCCAAATTCTCTTGGATTCCCGAGGCATAATTCTGGGACTTCCTGCCCACAATCCAGAAAATGAATCCCTTCTACTTGCATTCTGAATCTAGAATTCTACCACCTCAATCTACCACCAATACATCCTGCACAACGTATACACTGGCTTGCAGAGAACACGTCAAAGGAAGGAACAGAAGAGAGGGAAACAAGAGTTCTAACACATCCTACCTGTTTATAGATAGAGAGGAACAAGGTGGAACTCAGCAAAAAAGCAGGATTCTGTACTGACCATTCATACACATAATTTACATTCTGTTCAGACACTGCATGAAAGCTTCCAGTCTAGAGACCTAAAGACAGAAAGATTTGGAAGATAGACAGAGAATCCTATCATCTATTGTGCCACAGAGCGGTTCAAAAGAGAGGTGTAAGCAAGAGAAGCAAACACTCACTTTTCTCATTCTTGTGTGCAAGAACAAGAAACTGCAAGAATCTATCCTGACTTGCAAGACAGAGAGATTTTCTGTCAGCCTTGAGAAATACTTTTACCCTTGCAAGAATAATTTCTAGACAAATCACATAACTAACCGACAGTAGCTGCTGCCTTGTTGCACTAACTTTTAAATATTAGAAACAGCAAATGAGCTGTCTGCATCTTTTGGCTCCATCAGCCAATTCTTCTGTACTTGCTCTGTGTGTATGTTTACATTCAAGGGCAGGTGTACATTTGCCTTTGCTTTTCTTCACAATGGGGAAAGATGGTAATTTCACACAAAACTGCAGAAACCTTGACAACCCTCCCCCCCCCAAAAAAAAAAACCCACACAACCCAGTATGGTTGTTCTAGATGTGAACAATTTTATTAGGGGTCAACAAATCCTCAATAGGCTGCCTCTATGTATTGCCACAGCCATCAAGAACAACTAATTTAGCAAGATTTTTTTCCCATGTAAGCATCACCTAAGAGAGAAGGGACACTGCTAACTTCCTAGTGTGCCCTTTTTTCTAGGTGGAGACAACTCACAATACAGTAGGACCCCTGTAATTTCCAGGGATCAGTTCCAAGCCCTCCTGTGGATGCTGAAAAATGCAGATTATAGTGAACACTATTGTAATAGCGAATGCTATATATAGCATGGTCTCTGGTTCCCTCTAATGGCAGTTCTGGTAACTTCATTGTTAAAAATATACCGTATTTTTCCGTGTATAAAACGACACTTTTTCCTAAAATAATTAGGGGAAAAATTGAGGGTCATTTTATACACGGAAGGAAGCAGAGGCAAAGGAGCACTCGTGCGTGCTTGGGCACCTCTTGCTGCTGCCACTGCCGCCGCCCATTGCCTCCTCCAGTGCGACTGCCGGGGCTCACCTCCAGCTCACGTCGCTGCCTTGTCCCCTCTGGTGGCGGAGGCAGCAGCAGCAGGAGGCGGAGGCAAAGGAGCACGCGCGCGCTCTCAGGTGCCTCTTGCTGCCGCCGCATCGCTTCCTCCAGCGCTCCCTTCGGGCAGGGGACAAGGCGGTGACGAGGTGAGCTGGAGGTGAGCCCTAGCAGTCATACTGGAGGAGGTGATCGGGTGGCGGAGGCAGCAGGAGATGGAGGTGGAGTTGCCCATTAACTGCTCCTCCGCCTCCAGCAAGGGTCAAAATTAGGGGGTCATCTTATACTTTGGGGGGTCGTATACACGGAAAAATACGGTATATATTGGGGATTTTTCTTTCAGTATTTTTAACATTTTTCAGACCATGGATAAGTGAATCAACGGATACTGATCCTGCAGATAAGGGGGTCCTACTGTACATATCAATAGAGCTGTGGGCTAAATCCAATATTAATTCCAATATAGTAGACCTACTAAATCAATAGGACCATTGCAGGTGATGACTTGACAAGTCCTGTTCACCCAATGAGTGAGAATTTAAATTTCCAATGTAGCCTGAAACATAGCTCGCCCATACAAAAGAACAACAAAATTCAGCCAACTATGCCAATTATAGAGAAAAGTGGCATTAAGTGCCATTCCGGGTATTATTACTATGAGACACTAATTCCCTGCAGGTATTATTTTTATGTTTTGTACTATTGTCTTGTGATGCCTGGTCCATGACTTTACTAGCTTTATCTTACAATATATTCCCTCACAATGCAAACTGTGTAAACTCTCATATTCCTATTTGAGATATAAGTAAGATGTGGTAGGAATCTCACCATATCTGCCAGGGAAATGTACAGGAACATGCCTCCAGCTATTGCAAAGATAACATTTGGTGCAAAGTTGTTGCCAACTACTATACCGAAAGCGAGTCCAACATAGCAGGAGCATGCAGAGAGGAAATTGAAGAACAAGGCTTGCCGTGTGCTCATTCCTGCATTAAGAAGGATGACAAAATCTCCTGAAAAAGAAAAAAAGGTGGGAAGTCATCAGGAAATATCAGCATAAATTTACAAAGACATTTGTAATTTTTACGAAGAGGGAATGTTTCTCCAAAAAGCTATAAAAATAAGACTTGAAAGAGGAGATTACTCACTTATAAAATATATTTTTAATTTGTGTCTGTAGCTGTGACAGTGTTGCTGATTCCCTATAGGGGAGGGGAGATGCTGGCATGAGGTTTGGTACTGTAATTATGTCTTGTATTATTTCCACATCATGAATGACAATGTTGATATGGGTGTGTATTGTGTGTTGCTTGCCCTGGTGCCGAAAGTACTAGTTATGGCTCTGCTCAGCCTAACCTACCTCAAAGTCCTGTTGCAAAAATAAAGGGTAGGTAGAAGCAATGAGCACCTCCTTGGACTTATCAGTGGAAGGGCGGATATAGAAGTAGCAAACAGGCAAATAAAATACCAATTAACCTCCATTTTTTCCCAATTAAGCATGCCACTGATAGTAATGAAGCTGACTTCTGTGCTGTCCAGCCCAGACACTTGATTTACTAAGACCCAAATCGACCTGCTCTCTACTTGGATGCCACCTCCTCTTCCAAGTCTGGGTCTAAGACCTGGTCTAACGAGCCCTGCATAGGCATACCCTCTGCTGCCTCAAGAAGGCTTGGTATACTGACCGTCTACTGACCATCCTCTGCTCTCTCCTCTAGGGGCCTGATGTACAGGCCTACCACCATCTTTTCATATAGTGGTAAGCCAGACTGTTGTGCCAATCTGAAAAAAAAGTCTGGGAAGAGGGAATGCCTTCTAAATTTGGCACCCTGGGGTAAAGCCCCAGTTGCCCCATCCTAGTTACAGCCCTGAGGCTAAGAAAGAGTGTGTCTGGCTCAGGATCATCCAGTAGAATTCATGCCTCAGTAAACACGAGAACCTGTAGCTCCCAACTCCCAATCCAACCAAACAGGTTCAAATTGCACAGGACACTTGTTTGCCATTTGAAGACAATACTATGTTTTCCCTCTAGTGACGTAAGTCTCACAGAGTGTTGCACCTGCCCAATCAGACTTGCAAACGGAACCTATTGTAAGTCCCAACAGCCATTTGTAAAACAAAGTACGCTAATTTATAAGAAGTTAAGATGAGAAAAATTCCTATACGGCAAAGAGACATCTTCTGTCCCTTAAGACTGAGCTGCTTCTAAATGCAGACCTGAATATTATGTGTAGTTTGAACCTAAGATTAATACATCAGCAGCTTTAGTTCTTGGGATACCTCTTACCCAGTTCATGAGGAAACTCTTCACACAAAATCGCTATAGATGTGCTAATTCCCTGAAGCAGTGACAGTGTGAAGGATGCCCCAATAGCTAGCCCATCAATGAAGTTATGTAGTGCATCGCTCAGCGTGATCATCCAGGCGATTGTTCCAATCTCTGACAGAGCAGGTCCTTTGAAACATGTGCATGAGCTGCTTTGGGTTTCTTCTTTCTGCAGGAATCAAAATATGCCAGTTATGTGAATCCTTAAATGGCTAAAAAAGGGGCAAATTCTTTCCTTCCATACATATTAGAAAGTGCTGAATTACAGACAGACAAATGGCCAATACTGTTTCTCCACCCCCTCCACACATACAACAGAAAACCAAATTCATTCTGCAAGTGGCTTCAGATTAATTGTTATGGGCAATTTTTCAGTAGCCAAGTGATTTGGGATGTCCAAGGAAATTCAGTACAGAATGAGCTCTGATGTCACATTTGTTTTAAAGCCCAAAAAAAGCATTATAGGATTTCATAGTATTTCATAGTACAGTAGTTATGAGTCCAAAATTTTTTGGATCATTTCAGACCCTCTGGTTTCTAATGGATGTCACGGTACGCTGTCCATACAACCCATGTCAGATAAAGTGTTAGACTTACATGAAGTTCAGATCCATGCCTGGCCACAAGGCTTACCTATCTCACATTGTAGGTTACATATGTAATCATGTTTAGTACAGACCGAAGAGGGAAGAAGTTACTTTTTGGACAACAACTAACAAAAACCCACAAACACCTAGAGAGCAAAAAGGCAATCCGTTGGGAAGGACAGCTAAGTATCGAGGGGCGCAAGAAAAACCTACAGGCTCCTAGAACCATGTTTGTTTGTTCTTCTGATAGTAAAGAAGGAAAATAACCTAACTTCATTTTGGATGACCACATGTAAAGAAGGCTGGGGCAGTTGTGCCTTTAATAACAAAGAATTTCGGAAAGTATAAGCCAAGGTGGTGTTGTGGTTTGAATTTTAGATGGGAGTTTGCGAGAGCCAGGTTTTAGTCCCCACTGAGCTATGAAGTGCAGTGGGTGACCTGAGTCTCTCTCTCTCTCTCTCTCTCTCTCTCTCTCTCTCTCTCTCTCTCTCTCTGCCTATCTACCTCACAGGGCTGCTGTGAGGAAGATAGCTACTTACATGACTTTGAGCTCACTGGAGGAAAAACAGAATGCAAATGTAACAAATAAATTAGTGTTCCTTTTTCACAGTACCCGAACAAAGGCACCGCTGAAGTTCCTGCTTCTATATGACTCCTAAGCTGTAAATGTAATAAATATTGGAACTGCAGAGCTGGAAAGGACCCTGTGAATCATTGAGTCCAGCTCCTGTCAAGGAGACACAATGGGGAATCGAACTCCCAACCTCTAGCTCCACAGCCAGCTGCCTAAGCCACTGAGCTATTCAGCAGTTATAGGAATCCCATTGTCCTTTTCACCTGTTTCCCTGTTGTTATTGTTATGTGCTGGCAGGTCATTTACAACTTATAGTGATCCTAGTAGCTTTCAAGATATGCGAGACGATCCAGGAGTAGTTTATCTGTACTACTCCTGTGACTGAGTAGGCATGTGAACACGGGTCTCCTTAATCCTTGGCTGACACTCTATCTCCTGCACCATATTGGCTCTCCTGGTCACCTTGATGTCATGGAATTTACACTGCATTCTCCAACCCACATTAAAGCCCTGTCAGTAAGGCCTCCCCTCCCTGCCCCCACATCCATAGCTATAACTCCTATGCCTGTAAGGGCTTTTCAACAGCAACAATATCTCTAATTCTCCCAAACATATTAAGGTTCCTGACACAGTTCCTTATTATTGCTTGAGAGGATTAGGAATTACATAATTCTCCAAAGAAAAACAATAGCATCCATGTTCCTTTTAAACTGAATCATTAAACCACCCATTTTTACTAAAGCAAGTCATGCGGATGATGCTATCTGTGGTAGTGATATTTCCAGAGAAGCAGGTTTGCTGGAACCAGACAGAATGACAGCACACACAATTCAAACAGAGCAGCCACTTTCCCATTCAAAATGACATTACAAGAATTTCATACATTTGATTTCTATGTTCAGCTTGCAGCTGGGCCCCTTTTGGCCTCTCCAAGGGTTGTGTAACCTCTGCAAAGGCTCCTTGTAAGAATATGACAGGACACAATGCTTCTTTCTCTGATTGGTGATGCAAAAACTTCTCAACATGTTTTGTTAAGAGCCAGGGGTTGAATATCCTTGTCTCTTTCCTTATTATTGAACTTTGCAGTCTTCTCAGGTATGAATTTCTTGAATACATGGCAGGAGATGTTAAAGGTTGCTGTTCCAACTACGAGTGGAATTTAAGCCTACGTGACTAATTCAAAAAGAGTGACAGGGATCTGAACAAACAGTTTAGCCACCTAAAAGAGGGAAGGAGAGAGAAAGAGAGAGAAAAAGAAGAAACATATGGTTCTAAAGATAAGAACAATTGTGCTGCTATCAGGAATAGCCAGGCCACAAACCAAGAGCGTTGCAGTCAGTACACTGGTCCCCTTTGGGTAAGCTACTCAAGATACAGCTCTCTGAGGTCCCAGGAGAGCACCAGCTACCAGGAATTCCATTGGTTACACATCAGATGTGGTCTAGCTGCAGAGGCCCCTAGGTCAGGCCCAGTACTAGATTCCAAGGGAAATATAATTGGGTGTTTGCCAGGGGTTCACACATCCTTGCAATCCATTCGTATTCCAGAGACGTGAGGTAGACCTTCATGACTGAACAATAGCTAGACAACTCAAATGGAGCTGGCTGGAGTGGGCTAAATAGAGTCACTTAAAATCACATAGAGATGTGATATGTCATTTGGTGCGATCCTTGCATCCAACATGGCATTTGCACCTCAAGCAACCCCGTTTGGCCTGCCTCCTTTTTGTTGGGAAAGAAAGAAGGAAAACACCAAAGAAATTCCTCTCCTTGCCCCATCCTATCTCCTCCTCCTTCCAGGAGCAAGTTTTCAATTTTTTTCCCCTTAAAAGATACAATGCATCACCACTGCCCTAATAGGGCTAGTTTGCATTGGCACCTAGATTGTGTGGATGCCAGAAAAAGGAGTAAACTAGCTTGTCCCAAGACTGGACCAAACTGCAGGACAAATGCCCTTGTAGTCACACACATAGCTGCAAACAAGAATGTGTTTAAGTCCAGAAGACCAATCATAAATCAAAAGAAGGCATTTCACACAATATAGGAAGTAGGAGAAGCTCGCACTCTGGCATATCACATGTCATTCATTCTTCTTCTAATGACGAGCTGTCTGTAATGCTCAGCCCTGAGAAGATCAGATGCATCCGAAGAGAATTCTTAGTTTATATGTCCTGCCTCTTCCAGACTAGTTTCCCTTCCACATTTCTAAAATGTTGTGGTTTCCAATGTTCTGCCTGTCTATTACCTGTCCATCAAACTCTTTATCCACCGTAACTCTTGCCTGCTATTTCCCTGTCCTCTATGGATGCAACAGAATGAGATAAGCTGGGCATTTCGTAAAACAAAAATTTCACATTAAAACCATCTAGGCAAGTTTTTAAAAAATACCTCAATGAGAAAGGTCATAAGCTAGCTAATTTTTACTACTTTTTTTTTTAGCCTTCTGCTAGCAGGAAGTTTTCTTTCTTATGAGAAGAACATAAAAAAATATGGTCACTCATTTGCCACCCATGAGAGGAATCTGACTACTCCTTCTGCTACATGTATTGGACTAGGCTTTTGTTTCTGTTCCTTCAATGTGTCACTCAGATGCTCCACCTATAAAACCCAAGTCATTGCAAAACCTCATACCTTTCAAGTGATTCAGCTCTGAAGGAAACCTAATGATACAAATTAAATTTTAAGCAGTGTCTCTGTTTCTTACTGCCCTTGCATTTTCTGCTGGCTATGTGTGTCACTGTGAATTGCTTCACATGTGATATTTTGCCTAAACAGAGACTCAAGTCACAACTAACTTAAGTCCCCTTTATTTCAAGAGTTCTCCCCTAAGTATGACTGTAACTGGCTGGATATCTCAGTGGTTTAGATATCTGGCTGTGGAACCAGAGATTGGGAGTTTGATTCCCCACTGTACCTTTTATGAGTAGAGCCAGTCTCTGTGGCCTTGGTTGAGTTTCACAGTCTCAGGGCACCCCCAGAAGAAAGGAAGGGTAAACCACTTCTGAGTACCCTCTACCTGGAAAACTCTGAAAATGGCCACCATAAGTTAAACTGACTTGATGGCACATGATTATTATTGTATGATTATATTTGAATAAAGGGACATATTGGTCATTTTTTTCTTTATGGATATAAGTACTGCATGAGGGAAAACTATTGGCTAGAATGAACACAGAACAGTGGCCAAATTTCTGTTGCTTAGCATCATAAATTACATTATAGGAGGCCCATGGAATCAATGAGGATTTGGTGAGTGGATCCCTCCACAAGTACCATGGATTTAAATGGGCCTACTCTAACTGTGACTTACCATAGTACATTTGAATCAGTAGAATTTATGGACAAGTCAATTCACCAAATTCCCATTAATTCAGTGGGCCTACTCTAGTGCAATTTGCTATGCTAAGCAACAGGAGTTTGGCCATTATGGCTTGTTTTGTCACAATTATATGTGTAGCAAGGGTGCTACTACTATGAGCAACAATGGTTAGGATTCTATTACATAAATACGCTAGTGTGACTTAATCAGCACAATTTTCATCAGAAAACTGCTGGTAATTAAGAAATTGGCACTGTGTGTGTGTTTTTTCTGAATGTGCACCAAGTCACGTTACTCTTGTGGAATGGGAAAACCCAGCACTGACTACTTAAATGGCAGGAATTCACCACCGAAGTTGGCAGCAATTGAGTTCCACTGGCAGCATAACTAATAAGATTCTGGCTCGTGATAAATAGGCACCATGTCTGAAGCTGTCCTGCTTTCAATGGCTGGTAGAAGCCATCGCTGTGCCTGCAAAACAGCCAAGCATTCTCTGTACAAACAAGATCAACCTATATCAATGAGTGGAGCTGTACGGGGAAAGACAGAAGCAGCTGATTCTGTGTAGGATAAAAAAGAGGGCACAAACACTGGTGCACACAGAGGGTTTCTCCCTTGGCAGAAACAATTCTTTCAAAATTGGATCAAACACTCTGTGGTCACTCAGAGCAAATACTGTGGAGCTAAACAAGATGATCAGCTCCCTGAACTGATGAAAGACCATAAACAAAACTGTGAAGGAAATCGCATTGCCACCGGAAAGGCATTCTCTCCTCTGCTAAACATGAGCTTAACATCTCCTGTGGTTTGGTCTTGACACAGCCTTCTCCACTCCAACAGCCTCCAGATGGATTGAGCTACCACTCATAGGGCTCCCCAGAGAGAGTGGATGAAGTCCCTCACACCCAGAATCCTCTCAGTTGGAGAAGACTCAACAGACTCCTATATTAAATTTTAAGCAAATCCCAAACCCTTAGATATACAGCTAAAACTGTTTACCAGTATATCTAAGGGCTTGGGGTTTGCTTAAAATTTTGCCAGACATATGTTGGGGTGCATCCAGATAGTCACACCTGGAATAGACTAAAATCAAAAGGGATTAAGTTAGTCATGACTTCAGTTAACTACTGTAAGTAAGAATACATCTAAATTGAACTCAAAGTGTCTTCAGAAAATGAGAACTGGTTGCACATCCCTATCAAGGATATGTTTGCTTTATACAAGCAAACAAACACATCTCTTTTTTAACAAATTTGTGTGGATAGGACACACACACACACATATGTAGCAAGTCAAAACTTAGGCACTCTCTACCTACTGTTTTATAGGAAAACGCATAAGAACAGAACTTTGGAAACTATTAGAGCCAAATAAGACAGCTAGTACCAGAATCTAGCAAGAGGTACTTTTAAATCCACATATCATCTGTGAACATTTCAAACACAGTAAGATGTTCTCAGCTGTTTCAATAAGTTCAACATTCCCAAAGTACTGGAATAAACTAGGTGCTGAATTTGCTTTTAAATTTGATATCTTCTTTTAAAAAGCATAGATGGGAACTGACAAAATGTAAATTCCCTGGCATGTGGTATACTTCTGGTTCATGTATTAACACCATCTTAGATCCATATAACCATCCAGCAAAATAGATTTTGGAAAGACATCCTTCCACAAAACTGGAAGGGGAAGGGGAAGGCAAAAAAAAAAAAAAAAAGTAACATATGAGGATCGCTTCCACGATTGTTAGTTCATACCTGTCCCAAGACGGCACTGGCATTATCAAAACTGAGATTCCCATTAGCCTCAGCTACAGCTGGGTTTGCATAGCACATGGTTCCATTAACAGGCTTGAATGTTTCAACAGGAAGAGGAAGATTTCGGGGTGGTTTCAGTTCTTCAGGTTCAAAGTGGCTGTGGCCCATCTAAAGAGAACCAAAGGAAACAGTCTGGGGACAGATTTCAGAAGAAAAGAAGTTGTCCGGGCATTATGGAGCAAGGGGAGACATATTTGTTAGCTACTATAACATACCCAACAAGACAGGAAGCCATACTATATCCACATCTGGTCTGTTCAGACTGGAAGAGCCTCTCTGGGGTGTCAAGCAACAGGCATCTGCATCACCTGCTACTGAACTACTATCATCTCTCAAACTCAATTTCAATGCATTTCTTTGACTTTTCCCTTTCTTTGTTTCATACTGGGTTGCATTGTTCTTCAAACTGTATGCAACATGGGAGCACGGGGACACTAAGCCCCACCTCCTCCATCATTGTTTTCCCCATATGGAAAGTCACAAGTCAAAGGCAGGAAGGTTCCTGTCCATGTGGAAGTTCTCCAAATGAAGAGAGTGCTGGAAAACAAGGGTTCTTGCTCACACAGATAGCTCCATGAAAAGGGAGCTTCAGACCCATCAATTTCCATGTTAAAAAAAAAAGAATAATGGAGGGGTCAGGGCTAGCACTTCACTCCTCATATGTTGGATCATTTGTCTAAAACAATTTTGTTTCCTGTATCACACCTTGAAACCATTTGCTACAGTGTGAGAAATAAATATTTTAATTTAGAAATTAATTAATTAATGACTCATTACTACTTTAATCTGCTACACTAATGTACTTCTTCAAACTTTTTTTCCATCTAAAATCATGCCCATGAGACTGTATATGGGGGTGACTGTGAGGAAGACATTGCTCATGTTCACTCTTTTCTTCTGCACACTCTTCGTGCTTGGAGAAGTTCTATCACTTGCTGTTTGCTGTTGGTTTGAACCAAGGATAAAGTAACTTTGGCCTTCCAGATGACTTGGTCTTCAGCTACCCAAAGCCCCAGCCATCATGATCTATGCTAAAAAGGATTGTATACGCTGTAGTCCCAAACATCTGGAAGCCAAAGGTTCACCAACGGCAATGGTTCCTAACCTCAGGTAACCTACAGGAGGTGTTCTTGGACTGGAACTCCCAGTTACAGCCTTCACCACTAGCTCTGCTGGCTGGGGTTTCTGTGAGTTGCAGTCCAAGAATACCAAGGTTGGGAATTGCTGCCCTATGGTTAAACTCAACACAGGTTTTAAGCCTGAAGTTATATCTAGTTAAATCAACATTACAGATGGGTGCAAACCAGTTCATTCCAGTTCATGCTGGTTTGTAAAGATGGCAGCACAGGTGCTGCTGCTCCCTTCCCCCACCTCCTCAGCTGATCAACCACTCACCAGGCCCAACTTTCTTTCTTTTCCCACCTCCTTGGCTAATCTCCCAGTCATGAGCAAGAACACAGACTTCTTTGCCCCACCCTTTTGTCTGGCACTGGGAGATCAGCCAAGAGGGCCGGGCAGAGAAGCCTACCTGTTGCCAGGGCTGGAAGATCCGTTGAGAAAGCTAGCATGCTGGGCCTGGTGAGTGGCCGATTGAGCCAGAGGAGGTGAGGGAGGGGAGCAGCAGCAACTGTGCTGCTGCCTTTACAAACTGGGATGAATCGGTTAATCCCATCTCTAATCAACATATACAAACAAACAGTGAAAAACAGCCAAAATCTGAACCATTTTATCATTCATGCTTTGCTTCCTACCCACCTGACTATAGGTCTTCAGTATCATTTTAAGAACTCTTTCCACAAAGAAGAGGATGTAGAACCCACCAAACACAGCAACGGCTTTTTCAACATAGTTATCTATTTTGGGATCGAATCCAAATGCCTACAAGAAAATTTAATAGTGAATGCAAGTTATCCAAAACTGATGCGCATTATAAAGAAACAATACAAGAGACTTGCAATTATCCACCCTTTGATTAAACTTGTCTAATAAACTGGTCTAAATTCACACCACCTGTACTCACATTTAAGTGCAACCATATGTACAAATCGCCACAGGGCAATGGTTAGCCTTTCAGATGAGCAATGGAGATGCTCAGGTTCAACCCTCCATTTAGCCATTAAGTTCCCAGGGTAACCTTGAGCCAGTCATTACCTCTCAAACTGATCTACTTTACAGGGTTGTTGTGGGAATAGAAATGGGAGGGGGCACCATGTATTCCACCATGAGCTCTTTGAAGGAGAAACAGGATATAAAGAAAATAACAAACTGACAATTTGTTAGACAGTTTTAATCAAAGGGTAAATTAATGGTTACATGGCTGAGCTACAGTGCCCATTCATGGAAGATGAAATCATTGTTCTGGACTTCCTACATTTGAATCTATCTGCTGGAGGAAGAAAATTCATCCAGAAATAGGGTACCTTGGAGCAGAATGCACACTCAAAATGGTGGCTCATGAAGAAATATGTTGTCAGCAGATAATTCTTAACCTCTCCCACACAAAATAATAACAATCTGATTTAGAAGCAAAATTAAAGTGTGTCTCCAATTTTAATCCAGAAGAACAAAAAATGTGTTTTGACTATTTTAGATGCTGGGAGCACAGAAAAGAGCTTTACGCAGCAACCAGAAGGGTATTTGTTCCCCAGATTCTGCAATGGTTCTCACTGTTCCTTTCAATATTTATTCTGTGGACTACACAATGTTAGCACTAATTGTGAGTAGATCTGATCTTTTGGCATGAGTACGTGGTGTATTTTGTTCTATGGACAGGAGTTGTGTTTTTTGTAGCATTTCCACTTGCATGACTTTGTCTTGCTTTTGGCTTCTGTCATCGCCTATCTCAGTCCTTTATGGCCATTGTTTGGCATGTCCAGATTATATCAATGATGATGTACAGAGAGTAACATGGTGTGGGAGTGAACCCTACTCCTTCTGCTGGTCTTCTGCTCACACTGCTAAGGACTATAACTGCAATGCAATTTGTAAATTCAGTTTTTTAAAAACTGGTACTTTATCACTAGAGCACTAAACAGACATGGCACTAATCTAAATTAGCACTAGAAGCTGAGATAGAATTACAGACAAAATCATTTTAGGATTACCAGCTTGTTTGTCCTTGAGTGACAGTTCAGGTCAATCATTAATCTTTCTCAGATTGAGAAATGCTGAAATAAGGCTGCCTTATTTTATTGAATAAGGGACGTGGGACGTGGTGGCGCTGCGGGTTAAACCGCAGAAGCCTCTGTGCTGTAAGATCTATAGATCTGCAGCTGTAAGATCGAATCCACGCGACGGAGTGAGCACCCGTCGCTTGTCCCAGCTCCCGCCAACCTAGCGGTTCGAAAGCATGCAAATGCAAGTAGATAAATAGGGACCACCTTGGTGGGAAGGTAACAGCGTTCCGTGTCTAAGTCGCACTGGCCATGTGACCACGGAAGATTGTCTTCGGACAAACGCTGGCTCTATGGCTTGGAAATGGGGATGAGCACCGCCCCCTAGAGTCGAACACGACTGGACAAATTGTCAAGGGGAACCTTTACCTTTACCTATTTTATTGAATGAGCATCTGACTGGAAGAATGGTGGGCAATTGGGAATTACTTCAGGATTATAATAGCTCATGAACATTACCCCAATGATGTATGTGTTGACTGTGGTTGGAAGAAAAAGCACAATGAAATCATGATGCTGGTTCTACAACCCATTGTTATTAGATTTTGGAGAAGTTACCTTTTTTTGGAATATACCTGTCAGAATCTGCTAGCCAGCATGTGTCATTCTGGCTAGGAGGTCTGAGTATCATAATCCCCAAAACTGGCCTTCCCTCTTTACCCATTTCTTTCTTACCTCTGGAATAAGCTGAAAAATTGCATTGGAAAACAGGGTCCCAATGGCCAAACCCACAAAGTAGGTTAAAATTTTTGGGAAATAATCTTTCTTTAAAAGAGGGGTTAAAGCCAATCCAAGAAGTGAAGCCAAGTTGATTATAGTCACAGCAAGGAAACCGAAGCCCCACACTGTAGGGAAAGAAAAGCACAAGAAAAATATCAGATGAGTTCATATAGAAAAACACTTCCCCCCCCCCCCCCTTGGCTCTTTTGCAAGCAAACAGCTCTTACAAGAGATGGGGAAAAACTTTACTTATCTAGTTACCAAATATCTGAAATCAAAATGTAATATTCAGAAATATTGAGGTTAGAAATGAGATTAAGTAAAGAATGTTTGTGCCTCTTATTTTTAAAAAAAAAAATGTGCTGACCAGGAAAAGTAAACCAAAAATAGCTCTGAGGCTGCAGTATAACAGGATTTATTTATTGAGGCTATTTCAGATGGAAAAATATAATTTACCGCCTCAGGGAAAGAATCAATATAAAGTGTTTAGGAGCTAGATTATACTGTATAGTACTGACAGGATTACATTTTTACATTTGTGACTGAAGACATGTTCGTATTTTCCACTCTAAAATTGCAGAGCTCCATGTTACACCCCAAATTTAAAAAAATTGAACATATTTCCACCTGTTATCTTGCATTGTCCAACATTTCACAAAAGGTAACTTTGTTTAAGGAGAATCAGAAGCCGTATAACTTCAGAAGAACCATGATCAAACTAATACACGGATAAATGGTGGCCATTTTGGTAACGTGCAGACATGTAAACATATGGCCAAATGTGGATATGGGGCATGATATAAGCAGCTTCTGCTGGGCACTATGTCCGATGCTGCAGTAGCAATTCTAGCATCTCTTCTGCAAACTGATGGCCTTCTATGAAGGACCAGTGATAAAACAGGCCTTGCAGAGCCGAAGCCCCAGGTCTTTCTCATTAGCAGAGATGATGGTATCATCCAACACCCCTCTCAGGCTTCCCTCTTCTCTGAGTATAGCTGCAAACCTCACAGTACCTGAGAGAGAAATGGATTTTGCCTTGAACCATATATCGTTGCAAGCTATTCCACTGTAATGCCAAGTATCTAAAGGTGCTTTGGCCTTGAAATGGTAACTAAGAGACTAGTTTTACAAAAGGCCTCCTCATTTTTTGACAGACATTGATTTAGCTGCTTGCATCTTTGCACTCGGGGGAGCACTATGGAGACTGTAATGATTAGCACCTGCACTTCCAAATTTATTACTACTGTTTTGGTATGGGCAGAGGGTTTCCTCCTCCTTGAAGGAGTACTCAGAAAGCAGATGCTTCATTGTTGCTTAATTGGCAGCCACCATGTCTGTCTTATATCCAGAGTTTGAAAAAGTCATCACCACCTTTGGGCAGGGGGTAGCACAACCCCACTGGATTCTAGGGATTATAGTCCAAAAATAACATAACATTCATAACATTCTCCTGTAACTGCATCTGATGGCACCTCCAATTTGAGAAGGCAGAGTACCTGCTTCATATGCCAAATATCCAAGGTTCAAATGCAACTTGTTGTTGTTTAGTCGTTAAGTCGTGTCCAACTCTTCGTGACCCCATGGACCAGAGCACGCCAGGCAAATGGATCAAGTAGCAAACGATGTGGAAGATCTCTGCCTGAAGAGTCACTGCCAGTCAGAGCAGACAATATTGGACCAGGGGGACAATTTGTCTGAGCAGGTATTTACTGACATCCTATCTTAACTCTCTCAGGAGTGAGAGGTCGTAGCCTCCTCACAAACCACTACATATTTAGACCCCATTACATGTTAACAAAATGGCTTTATAGATTTATGAAAATAAAACACAAAAATGACAGGCCAAAATTAATCCCATAGATAAACCAATATGAATGAGAAGTACCTTCTGTGGGAGATGGCTTTGAATTGCCTTTGGATTTTTCACATGGGTGGAAAATCAGCTGTTGTAAGACAGCAGGACATATTGTGGAGAAGCTGGAGTCTGTTATCCTGCTGCTGTTTGACATGCCATGCACAGAAAATATGTCTTCAGCGGACATGCACTGCAACGGAATGTGAAATGTGTGTCAGTTTTCTTAGAATTATTTCATATCATCTGGCACAGGGCAGTGGTCCACTGCAACACTTGCGGCTACTAAAGAAGAAGAATCACTGTGGAGATTAATAATGAGGCACAAAAAACAGTCCCTATCTGTTAACTCAGGAAAGTCATTTGGAGAGAGTGCAGGAGGAAAACAGTCCCTAAATGTCTTTGGTTTACAGAAACCTCTTTCATGCCTATAGGTCTGCCTTTCTAACTAAATGGAGGAGCAAAAAGAACAGAGAATGACCTCAGAGCAAGAAATAGTAAAGCAGAAAGCCTAAGAGTACCAACCTACATGTCAAGCTAGAAAAGGCAATGGGGAATACATTCAGGTGTCTATCTGATTATTATCCTTCATTGGAGTTCAAATCACTTCTGTGAAAGTGTTACACAAACACTGTTACACTTGGTGCATTAATCTCCACAAGTTGGAAAAACAAAATAAAAATGTCAGCAGCAGAGTGATATGCTGCAGAAGACTATGATGTTTTTTATTTCAAAGAACTAGGCCTTCATTGTTTGGATTGAGCCCAAAGATCTTTGGGAAGATATCATTGTAAAGTTATCTGGGTTACCAGTCTATGTTTATCTTCTTCGTTCTTTTGTTAGGAGGAAAAGAAATCATAGGCAGATTAATCTACAAGGAGAGACTCTTGGTGCTAACCTGACTGTAGCTCTTAAGAAGAACCTTAAGAGAAATTCCTTGGACATGCAATCCTTCATCTCAACTTATATTGTGCTGCTAGGCACACTGCCCTTGATCGTAGCCCATGTGACTCCCTGGGCACTAGAGATGTGGAAAATAAAGGTGTCAGTATACAAGGGATGGGCATAATGTTGGCACAGATTTTCCTGCCATTTTTTGTTCCTGCTTTTACATGACACTTATTTATTTTATTTTATTTATTTATTTATTGGATTTCTATCCCGCCCATCTAGACCAAAGGTCGACTCTGGGCGGTTATCTACTTATCTATTAAGTATGTTGCATTCACCCAATAAACTATGGTTATATCGGAAGGCCACATATATATGATTTCCAGTGAAGTCATGCAATTTGTCATTCATAATTGCATTGCTGGATGCAGTCTTTTCTTGTTCTGGGCACTTTTAGTCCATATGGCATAAGTGACCTCTAATCTTATATAATCTTAGAACTACAGAGATGGAAGGTACCCTATGGATGATCAAGTCCTACCCTTGTCAAGGAGGCACAGTGGGGAATCCAACTCCCAACCTCTGGCTCAGCAGCCAGATGCCTAGACTACTGAGCTATCCAGCAGTCCTAAGTGAACCACAGTATTTCTGCATATAAATTACATGTGTCTTCCAGATGCTACTGACTACTTCTCCCACAATCACTGACACAGAATCTCAATTCCAAAACATAGAGAAAATTCCAGATTGTCTAACTGGCAAATGGAAACATTATGAATATGGAAGACATGAAGTCAAGCATTGTTTGAAATGCTTGCTCTCATAAAAAATTCAAGTGCCCTAGAACTGGGGGGGGGGTGGGGTTTGGAATCCTCAGCTCTTTCTATCAATAGGCCTTTTACGCATTTCATCTTCCTACAGACAGTATTTTACTAACACAGTGATGAAAGAACATATTTCTTCATCAGAACTATTAGTAGGAAGTCAAACTGATATCATTAATGCTTCTGGGTGGCTTTTATTCTAAAGATGCATGTGAGCAGATCAGGATTCTTTTTGCACTACTGGAATCTCAATATATTTATTGCTCCAATAGAAATAAATTATAACAATTTTAAAGCATTCAGACAGAAATTGTTTCTTCAAAATAAGTTATGTCACTTGGAGAAGTCTACACTGTTCACTTTACATTCTCTAAGTTTCCATGTTTGAAATGTTAAAGGCAATAACCTGCAATCTGAAGAGTCATGATATATATATAAAATTCTAAGCCATGTACACATACATGTTATACATGGACATGACCATTATATTTGATAAGAGAGCCAAGTGAAAAGGAGCATCTTTACATTCACCACCGTGTACATGCAGACTGATGTGGGAGCAGGTGATCCTTCTAGAATCTGAATCCCAAGCCACATAGGCTTTTATTGGTAAGGATCAACATGTTGGACTCTATAAATAATATAATCAGCAAATATGGGGAGAGGAGAGGGCTTAATCTCTCATACTTCCCAAGACACCTCCAGTTTCCTTCTTTCTTTCCTCTCTGCCTTCTTCCTTTCTCCTTTTCTTTTCCTTCCTTCCTTCTCGGCTAAAATTCAAGACAATGCATTTGATTGTCTTAGATGTTTTGAACTGATTAGAGAAAAATTGTGTTATAGTTTCTTTTTCTTTTCTTTCATCAAAATGCAACCACTCTTTCTTTCTTTTCTCTTGTATCTTTTCTTTCTTCTTCTTTTTTTTGAACAATGATAAAGAGGCTTTTCATATTTTCTTCTTGAAAATCCACTCATTCCAAGGTGCTGCTTATTCCATGGCAGAGGTCCTCCCTAAATAGCAATAACATGCACCTTTCCTACCATGAGACAGACAGCAGCTGGAGGGAGTAGCAAAGAGACGGTGTGATTGGAAAATGCTGAGGAGTGAACATGCAGAGCACATACAGATCTTCCCCTTGTATCCCTTTATGTTTTCTCTCTACTTTTTCTCTTTGTTTCTTATTACCAGAGAAAAATTGTTAAAGAGAGAAAGACAGAATAGCAACACAAAGTCTTTTGCCTGGTAATGCCAGGAGCTGTCCATCTGGAATGTTCCTTGTACATAATGTGTAACTAGGCACTGAGGCTGTACAAGTGTGAGCAACTATGGCCTGAAGATGTTCTTGAACTGCACTTCTCATCAGCACTAGCCAACATAGGCCATGCTGGGGACACTGGGAGTTATAGTCCAACTAGAGTTTGGAAAAGTTACCTTTGGGACTACAATCCCCAGAATCCCCCAGCAAGGATCATCATTGGCCCTCTTGGCTGGGGGATTCTGGGAGCTATAGTCTAAAAAGTAACTTCCCCACACTCTGATCTGAACCAGAGGGCCAGAGTTGTCTGCTCACACTGTACAGAATCAATATTTGCAACCACAGCTTCATCCATCCAAGTGTCTTTCATACGCAGAGAGCTGTAACTAGCAACTCTGTGCTTTGACACTCTATTGGATAATCACGACTCATGTGAGACTGATATATGAGGGGAGAAGACAGGAAAAGAAAGGAATGCCTGGGCCTAAGAGTGCAAAGCCATGCTGTTTTCATGTGGAACTCACCTATTGCTCTTTCTTTCTGCCAAGGGAGGAGTGGCTGGATGTAGTAAATATGTTCAGATCAGGTGGGATTGTGTCCTTCAAGCAACAAACACAAATGAGCAGGTTTGTGCCCTTCTGACAGCATGTTTTGGTGGTGATGCAGGAATCCAAATCAAAACAGGTCTGAAAAATAGTTGTCCAATTCTCTCTTGAATGCCTCCGGCATTGGAGGGCTCACCACCTCCTGAGGTGATTTAGTTCCATTGTCATACTGCTCTAACAGTTAAGAAGTTCTTCCTGATATTCAGCCAAAATCTAGCTTCCTGTAGCTTGAGCTTCTTATTACATGTCCTACACTCTGGGGTGACTGAGTACAGATCCTGCCCTTTTTCTCTATGACTACCATTCAAGTATTTGAAAAGTGCTATCATATCTCCCCTCAGTCTTCTTTTCTCAAGGCTAAACATGCCCAGTTCTTTCAGTCTTTCTTCATAGGGCTTGGTTTCCAGTCCCTGATCATCCTTGTTGCCCTATTCTGCACTTGCTCAGTTTGTTGGCATCCTTCTTAAAGTGCAGCATTCAGAACTGGACACATTACTCTAGATGGGCCCTAACCAGTGCTGAACAGAGGGGGATGCAAAATCTCACTATAACTATAACTAGGGTAGGGCAACCAGGCTTTGATTCAGAATGCCCTCATTTGCCTGGTTGCCCTACCCTAGTTATAGCTTTGTGCAGCCTTGTCCAAGTTAAATGATGGCCAGAAATAACAGGACACAGGTTTCAGAGCAAATGTATCGTACATGATCCAACGTCTAAGGTATCTGAACAGAATACATTGAATATTTTGCAGTATGGCTGCTTTCAGCACACATTCCTTCCCATTAGAAGCCTTAGACAGTGGGATTGTGCATCCTTCAGGATTTAAACAAGGCTTTCTTTGGATGGTTTGGCCATCCTTTGGCACTACTGAATTTTGCAGGGTCACATGTCTCAGAAAGAACAAAGATGAGCCTTTTAAAACATAGTCCAAAGGTATTCCCTCACTGGGATC
The DNA here is from genome assembly GCA_037013535.1 of Intellagama lesueurii. Classification (NCBI taxonomy): domain Eukaryota; kingdom Metazoa; phylum Chordata; class Lepidosauria; order Squamata; family Agamidae; genus Intellagama; species Intellagama lesueurii. The sequence continues at coordinate 177,222,382 of JBAJHW010000005.1, read as the reverse complement.
TTTTCACTAGCACGTGGATTCTGGAATGTAAGCATCTGACACAAAATGAGTATTCTTCCCTGGACAAACTGAATGGTGCTTGTCTAGTTTGCTTCCCCACAGGCAGTTTGAATTTACATTTCTAGATGTGTAATGCTCTGATCCACTAACCACTCAGCTGGGAGTTAGTTTCACCAAACTAAACAAACTGTACTTTTGAATAGACAGCTATGGGTTTGTATTTCATGTACCATATCTGCAGAGGAGAAAAAAGAAGGCTGCATTTTGTTATTATTCTTGAGTCACTCCTTTTGTTGTGGAGTGACTCAAGAATAATTTACAATATAATTTTTTGTTATATTTTATATGTTGTTATATATGTTGGAAGCCGCCTAGAGTGGTCGTTCGACTAGATAGGCGGGGTATAAATGCAATAAATAAATAAATAAATAAATTTTAATCTGTGTTGCTGCAAAAGCAACTAGGCATCTTGTGGAACCCTAAAGACTGACAATTTTATCATCTCGCAAGTACACTCCATTTCATCCGTTGCATCAAATGGTATCCTTGACATTGTACATATAAAATACAACTATTGCCTTATCAGCTATTCATTGCTTTTACAAAAAGTCACGGTATTTACTTTGCATATATTCAAATACTAATTGCACTGCTGCTGTTTTCCTCTCTTGTGCTTCATTTTCCTCCAACCTGCTGCTTACAATCTCCATCCTGAACAGTCTGATGTTTCTAGAAACGGCCTTGCCATGACAATATTTTTAATCTGGACTTTTTGTGATTTTCATTACCACCCTACACACCAACATTCCTGAATTGTCACTGATCCAGTTCAGACAGAAACGTGGTACATAGACAAAGCATAAGATCAAATCTCAGGGTGATACTGCATGCTAAGTTAAATGCATGAGATACCCATTGTGGTGTAGTGGATAGAATGATGGACTAGGCCTTAAGAGACCTAGGTTTGAACCCTCATTCAGTCATGGAAATTCATAGAGGATTGAACTGGTAAGAACACTTCTTAAATACCTCTGTTCCCTTGAAAGCCCTATTGGGATCGCTATAAATTGATCCTGACTTGACACCACAAGAACACACAAATAAGTTAAATGCATAACAGCTAGAACTTATTTTCATCTTCACTCATGAACAAGCATGTAGAGGCCTGATGTATTTAAAAAACAGAACAGAACCCTAAATTCAGTCTCTCCATTCCTGCCCCCCAAATCTTCACTAAAATTCTACCTATGTGCATGTGAACATAATTTTGAAAAGTGCTTGGTAGGAGGATTTAAACTTTTCCTACCCATGCTTGGTGGGTCTGATCCGGATCCTGTGCCCTTACTTGCACATTTTAAAAAGTAACTTTTGGCCTCGCACTATACATCTAATGTATCATGTATTTCACTTCTAGAATAAACTACCTATCATAATCTATACGTAACCCATGTCTACACAGAGGATCTACAAAGAAACTCAAGTTAATGATCCCTCTTTATTCTATTTCCATTAACTTTACCAAGCATTTGATTATTTGTCATGTCTGGGCCCTAATGAAGAGCTTGGAATCAGTGGGATGATGGCTAGAGGATTCTAGGAGTTGTACTCTAACAGGTAACTTTCCCCAAATTCCCAACATGTTATTGATGCTGTACAAAATTAGTGAGAGCCAGTGTGCAGCAATGGATCATGTCAGATAAGGACTCTGGAAACCCAGGTTCAAATCCTAACTGATATGTGGAAATTCACTGGAGGTGTGTGGCAATAATAGACCACTCTTTGAACATCCTGTGCATGTTGAAAACCCTATTAGGGTCACTAGAAGCCATTTGAGGCACATAACAAACAAATAGCAGAATTAGGAGCAGTAGTTAATAGCATTAATGATAATATTGCTAATTCCTCTATCTGATTCAGCACTTAAGTAATACAGAGCATTTCATTCATAAATATACATTCAAATAGTTGTCGTTTGGTGAAATTCTACCCTTTTTAGGCACCTGAATATGAGAGGCACACAATGCATCATGGCTGCTACTGAGATGCTACTCCATAAGAACAAACAGCTGTATAGTCTAAGAATCAGTTTCTCACAGTGCCTTATCAAATATCTCTGGACTCCAAAGCTGCAAAGCAGGATATGAGAGTGATAAATTAACCTTTAGTGTGTGCCCTAAGCACAGGAATAAGGAGGGAAGGACTTCTTCTGCCCTTGACACTCAAAATGCTTTTTGATTTCTATAGTCCTGTAATTTAAATTAAAAAATTGACACTGGCTATCAAATTAATAGATGCTAGTGAACACAAACAAGCTGGCTAAATAGCTCAGTGGTTTAGGTATCTGGCTGCAGAGCCAGAGGTTGGGAGTTGAATTCCCCACTGTGCCTTCTGGAAGAAGAGCCAGCTTGTGTGGCCTTGGGCAAGCTGCACTGTCCCAAGATGCCCCCAGAAGAAGGGAATGGCAAATCACTGCTTAGTATTCTCTACCTGGAAAACTCTGAAAAGGGTTGCTATAATGCAAGTCAGAACTGACTTGATGAAAGGGGATCAAAAGCATTTTCAGCACCATGTGTGAAAATTCAGCCTACAACATTTAAACAATTAACTGGTTAAATCAACCAGTTAAAAACATGTGCTGTGTGACACTATGTATGTCTACTAAGGAATACATTCCCTTCAGTGCAGTGGGGCTCACTCCCAAGTAGGTTTGTATAGGACTACATCTTTAACCAACCAATGCAATGCACTACTTTATTCAGGCAGAAAATACAGTTTCTCGGAAAACATGTTTGTAGAAGCTGAATAGGGCAAGTAGCATCTGAGAGCCACTGTGGTGCAGTAGCTAGAGTGTTTGATGAGCATCCAGGGCAGGTTCCCATCGATGCATGAAATTCACCGAATAACCTTGTCTCTCTGTCAGCCTGTCCAGCCTCCTTCACACCGTTGTTAGGAGAGCCACGTGCACTGCCCTAAACTTACTGAAGGGAAAGTGAAATATAAATCTAACTAATAAATTGAATAAATTCCCTGATCTTTCCCTGAGGCAAATGGTAGTGCCTCATTTAAGAGATATGGGTATTTTCTAAAAACAAAAGCAGGGAGTGATCTTGTTTTCCCTGAGATAAACCGTTAAATACATACAATCAGAGATGGCTTGTGACTGGAACCGGGGGCATCCATGGCTAGATTTTGTAAGAAGGCAACCCTCCACTCAGTCCACAAGCCGCCTTTGCATGCAGTTACAGGACTGGTCTGCCAGCAAAAAAAGGAGTTGCCAAGATGGTACTCCGACCTCAGGTGGTCTTTCCTCAACATAGGTTCCCCACTGGAAGTGCCCCACCAGAGTTGGAGGTACAAATGTGGCATTCTGGGATGCAGAGGCAGAAACTTTTGAAAAGTTAGGAGGGGGGGGGGTTTGGTGGGTTTTTTTTTTTTCTTAAAACCCAAGTGACAGTCACAGTCCCCAATGGCAGTTCAAAGGAGCTGAGGTCCAAAAAAAGAGAGTAACTTTTATAAGTTCTAGTAGAAGGGGGTTATCGATGCACAGAATCCCACAACCCTTCATGCCCCAAAACAATCCCTAACTCAGACTACACCAGCCTTAGAGTTGGGGTAATTCCCGTCCGTTGTAATCAATAGAGGATATAATAGAGAATGAGACCAAGGACATCATATCTTTGAGACAGAGAATGTTAAAGTGCTACATATGGTCAACCTTCCGATAGGCATGTGAAGTGTGAACTGTAAGGAGATGCTCAACAGGATACATGCTTTTGAAATGTGGACATACAGAATAATCCTCCATATCCCATGGACTCCAAATAAAAAAATTAAGAGGTAATTCATTGGATTATTAGGTAACACAAACTTTCATAACTTGAACATATAATTCATAATGACAAATACAATGTACTACAATACACTGTTGAAGGAAAGATCAGGGGGAAATGTGGGATAAGTTGAAGGATTTGTTCTTGGGTGAGTAACATCAGAGACTGGCTGGACCTTAACAGAGAACAACTTAATCTACACAATGAGAGACATGTGGGAAAAGGCATGCTATGACAATATGCATGCTCTGACAATAGCCAACCTCAGCAACTGAGATGGCAGCCAGAAAGTGAGAGGAGAGCAGTAATACAAACAGGGAAAATATTAAAAAGTGGATGTGGGGGCAACATCTCTTGCTCTGGTATCAGCAAGCTGGGAATCCAGTGTTTGCTCCATCACAGAACCACTCTAAGACCATCAACAAAGGACCCCACTATAAGTAGGCCTCCTGCTTCAGAAGTACTGTTGCAAGCCATATAGGAATTTAACCAACAGTTTACTTTATGGAGCTGCTTCAGACAAAGGGCTCCTGGTTCTGCCAGTGAAGAAAGCATTCTGTCTTTTCATTCTCAATCGGATCCCGCCCCCATAAAATAAAACACACAAGAAGCAATGGGGAAACACAAGACAGTTACATGCAGAGGACAATACACTAGTAAAAAGTGTGTTTGAGGCAAAGCAGATCACCCAGTTTAAAAATCCTCACCTGGAAGCATCCTAAAAGTCATATTGCGGATTCCCCTACAGTGTTTTATGATCAGATTTTCTCATGAGCGGATGTCGTCTCTCACAGCAAAACAACAAACTGTTTGCTGGCAAAGACGAACAAGGGTTGTTTGGAAAGAGCTTTCGTGAGCGGTAGCTGGCTCCAGTCCATAAAACGCGCTGCAGTTCACAAAAGTTGGTTCCAAATAACACTTGTTCTCTTCCTCAAGCCCCCTCGTGGTTTCCCCTGCCGTAGATGCTCAGCACTAGGAATCTGAGGATGAAGATGGGACCAGCGTCCATTTAATGGGAAGGCACCCCAGGATTTCTGTTGCCCCCCCACCCAAAAAAAAAAATTTAAGCAGCGAGGGTCCCAAAGAAAAAAAATCTCTGGCCAAGGTTCGCTGGGAAAACTTGATCGCCAGGCAGCCTCCGAGCCTCGCTCGCTCGCTGAGACACCACGAAGGCGACGTGAAGGGTAAAAGGTTGGGGGCGGGGGGGGGGGCGGGGAGGGAGAGGATGATTACCTGGTTGTAGCGCAGCGAGTCTGGCGGTCCGGCGAGCAGCCGATGTGCTGCTCCCAGCTTCTGCAACATCTGGTTGACCTGGTCGGACGAGAGGCTCCGGTTGCCTCCGAAGACGGCGAAGACATCCCGAGAGAAGTGGGGAGCCGGCGAAGGGTCCCATCCTCCGCTGGGACCGAGGGTCAGCGCGAACGCCGCACCCGCAGCGGCGGCGGCGGCGGCCACGAGCATCCGAGTCACGAGGCGAGACATCATCGGCTCGGCTGCCGCGGCTCGAGCCCAGCGAAGGGAGGCGCAGGAGGGCGAGCTCGGCCGAGACGAGAGCAGACCAGGCGGGGCGCTAAAGCGTTAACGCCGAGCCAGAGGTGCGCACGCGCCCTTGCCTTCCCGGGACAACGGCGGGAGTCTCCCAGGAGCTCACTAGGCGCGCTGGCAGCCTCCACGCTGTCCTATTTATTCCCTCGTTCCTTTCTTGTTTCCCGTCTTCCTGCCTTCCCTCCCTCCCTCCCTCCCTCCCTCTTGGCAGACGCAGATTTTCCCTCTTGGCAGACGCAGATTTTGGGTTTTCCCCCTGGACCGTTTCCAAATCTCTGGTATGAGCCCAGGTTTATTCAGGTCTGGTCTACCTGGCTTAACTCCCAGGCTATAGGCACTCTTCATTAACAGCTTGATCGTCCGGTTCCTGTGTTAAGGAACCACGGCCACTTTGTTATCTGTCGCCTCGCTTGGAGATCCGTCTCACCACCATGGAATAAATAAAGGGGACACGCATTTGCCCTGTCAGTGTCTGAAGGAGTAGATTTTGATGCACCGAAGCGGATACTGAAATCTGTTCGTCTTCAAAGGGTGACAGCACTTTGTCTCCTCTGTTCCTCTCTACTTTGGCCAACACGCTAGGCAGACCTAACAGGGAGGGAGAAAGAGAGAATGGCGAAAAGAGAAAAAGAGGGTGGGAGAGGTTCTTCTCCAAAGGAAATAGGACGCCAGCTGCCCTCACCAACTCCTCCTGTGGTAACAAAGGAAAGGAAAGGCTCTGAAGAAGAGACGAGCAACATGAAGAAGCCAGATGCTCCTTTCGGGTTGAGAGTTTCCGTGTTCTACTGGAAGGCCTAAATAAATAACTAGTATCTGTGTTGGACTGTTTTGTAAAATTTTAATAAACATATTTCAAAGCAAAGGTAGCATGAGAAGCATTGCAGATAGATGGCATGTGTTACCAAGCAGGGGGGAGGCTCGCCCTGAAGTTTTGAGAAAGCAAAAGCCCTGCTCAACAAGTTCACCTTCAACAAGAAAGAGAAATCAACCGTGTTAGCCAAAAAAAAAAAAAAGGTGGGTGTCAAAATCCATATTGGGGTACTATGTTTTACACCAATCCGAAGTTCATGGAAGTTCAGGGTTGTACTTATGACTGTTTTAGGGATTACTGGGAAGAACAAACATAAACAAAGTTTGATGTCTTGTTTTGAAAATATTAAATACAGCATTTTCAGAAATGTGGAATCAACTGTTACTCATTTTTTCTTATCTCCAATAAACATTGTGAGTGTAGGTGTACTCATCCGAGTAGGTGATCTGGTCTAATGGATGTCTAACTTCACCTCCCTTTCTACATTAAAATTGTAATTAGGGCCAAATGCAAACTCCATGGCTTCAAGCATCATCAAATCACCCAGGTCCTTTTCTTTGTTGAACATCTTTGATGAAGAGTTCTGCAGAACTTGAAAGTGTGCATAATGTTTAAAGACATTTGTGCTGGTCAAATGGAGGGTATTAATAACAACTGCATGCCTTCAAGTTGATTCCTAGCATGGCAACCTTTTCCAGGGTTCTCTAGGTGTAGAATATTCTGACATGTTTTGCATTACCTTCTTTTGGGGGCATTCTAGTTCTGTGCTGCTTGGGTCGATGCAGCTTGCCCAAGGCTACGTAGGTCAGCTAGTCTCTTGGGAGGCACAGGGAGGAATTGAACTCCCAGTCTCGGGCTCTGCAGACAGGTACCCAACTCATGGAGCTATCCAAGCTGCTTGGTGAGGTGGACTTCAGACCCCACCTCCAGAAGATGGGAGCAGTAAACCATTTCTGAATACTCTGTACCTAGAAAACCCAGGAAAGGAATCGGCTTGATGGCATAAAATTGTTATTAATAGAAAGCACTACACTCTTTCCATCACAGGCTCATTAGTGACTTCTAAGAACTACGTAAGCATAGAGTGGCAGCCTCCCTCTGTTGTCAGCCCTCAGCATCTGGTACTCAGAGATATACGTAACACATTGGTCCCATTTTGCTATCTTGCTTTAAAGCTGCTGATTGGACTATCTTCTTTTGCTTGTTTATCACTAACCCATTTGTAAAGTCATCAAAGCTAGAAACTGGGCTTTCCAATCCATGGGCAATGAATCTATTGAAAGTATTCTCCAGAACACGGCCAAACAGCCCGAAAAACCTACAAAAACCATCAATATATTGAAAGCCTATGCCTGAGCTATACATTTTCATTTAAATGTTCCATATGGACAAGATGGATAGATCAGACTGAACACTATTTAAAACACAGACACAGACACACAAACACACACGCACACACACTTTGTTCTCTTTTGCAATTTTCCCAGCTCTGTGGCAGCTGGGATTTCCCCCACAAGAACTGCACACAAACGCAGGTGACCTGCAAGCTTATGCAAAGGCATTACGATACCAGTCTTATTGTCTGTTCTCTTTTCCAGCCCTCCTTGTGCTCTAACACCATTAGATTCTTCTCATTCTCCTGTCCCCTACCTTGTGCAAACAAATGGGTTAGGTGTACATACCCCACCCTAGGAACTCCTGTAAGTTGTTCTTTCTCAGGAAAAAGAAGCCTGGCATGTTTTAATCATTACCACTGCTTGTTAAAGCACAAAATGAATGGCTGATTAAAACATTTTATTTTTTTAAAAAAAATCCTTGCAAAACACACTGAACGGTTAATGCAGGAGATGGCACAGCTTGGGCTTTGCTATGTTGGATGGTAAACAAAATTTTGCTGGGGCTCGGCTCTCACTTAGAAAGGTCAACATCTGAGCATGCAAATATGAAAGAATCTGCCAGGAAAACAGCAGGGTCATGGAGCTTCGTGGAGCTTGGGTGAATAACCTTCTCTCTAAATAATATTATTATAACATTGCTACATAATATACATGGTTCTTCTTTTAAGGTATGGCAATCAGTGTACCTGCCTCTGCACAGCGGTCATATACACAGTCACCACCGCACACTGATATCTACTTGACAAGTGGCATAAACCCTTTTAGTCTTCACAGATGAACTTCCAAACTCCACCCAGGATTTTAAATGTGCATCTACATTTTAGTTACTTGGAATCGGGATGAATGCTTATTATTATTTACATTTTTGCTCCACCAGTGAGCCAAGGTGGAATGCATGGCTTTCCCTTGCTTTATGTGACCATAAAAGGAACTCTGCAAAGAAAGTCAGACAAGGGGAGTGGGGACTGGATCAAGGTCACCCACTGAGTTTCATGGCCTTGCAGGGACTTGAACCTGGATCTCCTGGAATATTTAAACTCAACCACTTTGGCACAACCTGTAAAGCCTCCTCCTGTGAATATACACCCTGCAGCAACCCGTTTTAAGAAAGAACAGCACTATAATGTTACTACTAGCTTAATTCTGAAGAGAGAAAAAAGAAATACAAACCAAACTAAATCACTTTCATTAAAAAACAAATTGAAGTTGTCTCTTTCAGTTAGCAAATTAGCCAATTTTGAACTTAATTAGTAATGTAATTAATTCTAATGCATTAGTTTCTATTACTGAGTAGACCCATTGAATGAATGGAACGCTAATGTAAGGGTTTGGCTAAATGGCTCAATTGAGCAGGCTGGTAGGTTAAACAGGGTTGCTTTAGGTTGGGGAGAAATCCGATATGCCATTTGGTGTGATCCTTGGGTCCATAGCATATGCACCTCAAGTGAACTTATTTGGCCTGCCTCCCTTAAGAAAATAAGGAAAACAAAACAAAACAAAACAACCCCATTCTTGCCCCCTCCTGTCTCCTCCTCATTCTGGGAGGAAGCTTTCAAATTTTTATTATTATTTTTAAGTTACAGTGTCTTAGTGTGGCCCTAGTAGGCTTTTAACAAAAATAAAACAACAAAACTTTGATTCCTTCCCCTGCCCCTCTACGGAGGAGCAGAGGAAGTGTTTAATTTCCCAATATCGTGAAGTGACTACGCTGACTTCTTAAACCACTTAACCATGTTGGGAAATTGAATATGGAAGGGAAATTTGAAGCAGCAAGCCCCGCTTTGGTTCAATCTCAATGATCACATGTGCTAGAAATGAATTAAAACATAGCAATCCTACCCACACCTAAAAAAAGAGTAGCCCCTGACAGAAGCTAGAAAGATACAAGTAGGAATGCTCTCAGGACGGGCTGGTTTGTACTGGCACTTACATCATCTGGTCACTGGCAAAAGGAGCAATCCAACCAATCCCACAACAGACCAAGCAACAGGACAAAGGTCCGTGCGGTCATCCCCTAAGCCCCATGAATTCAATGGGTATACTCTACTAGGGTATACTCTACTAGAGTCCCCCAGCAGCTGTACTCAAGACAGAATCAAGTCCACCATATCTCCTCAGACATTCTTCCTTTTTTCCAGTGAGGTTTCTGACAGCCTTTTTTCTTTTCTTTTAAGAGCTCCATACAACAAGCAGAGATTTAATGGAGAAAAGAAGGTGTAGTCCAGTGTTTAACATTTATTTATAAACATCTAGCTTCTCCTCCTGCCCTCAACAGTTTCAGAAAATCTTGCATGCTCCTACATCTCAAGTTGCTCAACATTTCATGTGTGGAGAGAGCAAACAAGAGCTGGCTAAATTCAGGATATTCTTCACAGGAGGGTGATCTTTGGAACACTCTCTCTGTTTTTTCTCTGCTCTTTTTCCCAAATGCTTTCATAATGTGTTTTATCATTATCTCTCTTCATAGGTGGGAGGGAAACATATACACTGCCTTACTCACCTTACTGATTACTTCTCCAGTCCTTCAGAATAGCCAGTGTTCCTGTCATAGATAAAGTCATGTAGAAGAAGGGAGGCAGGTTGTCCATTCAGGCACTGTGCACAGCCAGATAGTCCAAACCATGTGCAACTTCTAGGGTCAAAGATCGGCCACAGTTTCCCCCTCCCTGTTGTGGTTTTAGCCTCTCTTTTTTTCATAAAGATGGAGCCAGAATGAATTTAGCAAGGGGAAAATTCCTGCTGCTAACTCAGCTACTATCGTTCCCTGCACTGCATAATAAGCAGAATGTCTTGTGTTGAGAAATAATAACTTATTTGCCTACTTTCCAAGCAGTGATTCCGAAACATCTTTCCACAAAAGACTCAGAGCATAATCTTCTACATTCCTTAGGAGTTTGCTTTCTTGGGACCTCTCCTCTATTCATAGGCAGACTGCTGTTTCAGTTTTTGAGCTAGCATCAGAGTATGACAGTTGAGGTTAGGAGATGGAATGGCATGGTGAAAAGATCTCAGACAAATTGTATGGCAGAAGCCCTTGTTCCCTTCTTTAAATGCTCTTTCCTTAGATCAGGGGTGTCCAACCCATGGCCCACATGGATGGCTATGAATGCAGCCCAACACAAAATTGCAAACTTACTTTAAACATTATGATATATATATATATTTTTATTGTGCGGTTCTCAAGCATGAACTTTGTAGACGATAACGTCGTGTCGCAATGTCACATAAAATAAACGTACATATGCTCTCACTATTTGTACGCATGAGTGGCTTCAGTTTTACGGTAGTTTGTGACTTCCAGTGTGTTTTTCCCCAAGCGCAGACAGTCGAATTGACACCATCAGACATTACATGTGCTCGTAGGACCTACCATTGCAAACGACAGGCATTTAATGTTATTTAGAAGACAGGTAAGCATTCTTATTTGATTACTAAGGGTACTTCCACACCTTGGCGGCGCCTCCCACTGTGCTTTACAATCAGCCCTCTGCTTCGTGCTGCATCAGCAACTGAGATGTGGAAGGGTCCAAACCTTGCTTTCTATTTTCCTGTCAATAATAAAAGTAAATATAGTCCCTTATCTATTTTTTTTTTCTAATTTCAGCATGGCTTCTACAATGTCTCAATAGAAAACAGAACTAAAAAAAATATGCATGAATGAAGATTGTTCAACAAAAAGTGGACAGATGACTACTTTTTTGTCGAGGCAAATAGTAAGGCACGCTGCTTAATTTGTAGGGAATTTGTGCAAGTTTTCAAAGACTATAATTTGAAAAGGCATTATGTGCAAACACATGCTGCCAAATTTGGCTCATATCAAGGATTATGTCATAAGAACAAAGTAGTGGAACTGGAAAAAAAGTCTGTCTTCTCAACAAACATTTTTTAAAAAAAAGTTACAACTCAGACAGATTCTATTGTAAAAGCTAGTTATGTTGTAGCATATTTAATAGCAAAAAAAAAAAAAATCAAAACCAGTTACTGATGGTGAGTTTATTAAGCACTGTATGGAAAGTGTGGCAGATATAATTTGCCCTGAATAAAAGGGGATATTTCTAAAATCAGTTTGTCTCACCAGACTATAGCCAGGCGAATTGAAGAAATTGGAAAATCTGTCAAAAGAAGTTTGGAGAGTAAAGCTGCTAATTTTAAATTTTATGCTTTGGCAATGGATGACAGTGCTGATGCTACAAATACGGCTCAACTTGCCATTTTTATTAGAGGTATTGATGATGAATATAACATCACTGAAGAAATGGCTTCTACAGTGCCATTAAAAGACACAACTAAAGCAAGAGATTTATATGAAGCAGTAAAAAATTTGTTAAAGCGATTTTCTTTGTGCATTGTCAACATATCTGGTATAGTTACTGATGGTGCGCCGACGATGGTAGGTAAAAGAGAGGGACTTGTAAAATTAATAGAAGATGATGCAATTGCCGCCCAAAACTCACGTTTGATGAAGTATCATTGCATAGTACATCAAGAAAATTTATGCGCCAAAGTTTTAAAAATGGATAACGTCATGCAAATCGTTATCAAGATTGTGAATTTCGTAAGGGCCAACGGATTAAATCTTTGCCAATTCCAGGAATTCCTGAAAAGTGTTGATGCTGACTATGGCGACATCATTTACTTTTCGGAAGTAAGATGGCTAAGTCGAGGCCCAATGTTGAAAAGATTTTATGATTTGCGACACGTTATCAAGTCATTTATGGTATCAAAAACAAAAGTTGTGCCAGAACTTCACAATGAAAACTGGCTTGCAGATTTAGCATTTTAGTGGACTTAACCACTCATTTAAATGAGTTAAACATCATGCAAATGATGTTTCAAGGTGAAAACCAACTTATCAATACAATGTTTCAAACCATAATAGTGTTCCAAATGACACTGAAATTATGGCAAGCTCAAATTAAGGCAAAGAGTTTTATGCATTTTGACATGCCGGCTAAACAAAGTCCTGTGAACAGAGAAAAATATGCAGCCTTGCTTTTTGATTTGATACAAGAATTTGAAAACAGATTTCAAGATTTCTGGGAAAATAATCAATATTTTGGTATATTTATGACTCCATTTTCAGTCAACATAAATATGTTACCTGTAAATATGTATAAATATGTTCCATTTTCAAATGGAATGCATACAGCTGCAAGCTGACATTCAACTTAAAGAAAAAATTGATCATGTCTCTTTACTTGACTTTTATAGGTCCTATTTTCCCAGAGACAAATACCCCTCTCTTCACAATCACACCTCATACATGTCATTGCTTTTTGGCAGCACCTACATTTGTGACTGACTATTTTCAAGAATGAAGCACACTAAGAATAAAATTAGAACCAAAATATCCGATGAGCACCTTGAGAACTCACTGAGCATTGCAACTACTTTCATCAAACCAGATATTGATGCATTCATTTCTCAAATGAAATGTCAAATATCCCACTAGTTTTATATTGCTCTGTTTTCTTTTCTTTTTATAATTAAAAATATCAGAAAACAACAATGAAGTTTTATTACTTAGATATGTTCATTTTCTATATTAGTGATCGCAAACTTAGGACCTGCTCGACAATTTTAAAAGACTCTCTGAATGGGAATTATTATGTGAGGACTTTTTTGTTTCTCTGTAGTGGTGGATATCATGAAAATTATGCACAGACTTTTTTTTTTGCTCATCAGCTTTCGTTAGTGTTGTGTATTTAATGTGTGGCCCAAGACAATTCTTGTTCTTCCAATGTGGCCCAGAGAAGCCAAAAGGTTGGACACCCCTGCCTTAGATTGTTAGCCACTTTTAGTGAGTCATTGCTTCAAATGAGATTCCAGGAATCTTAAGCCAACTATGGCCCCTTGAAGCTTGTTCACAGATTCTTGTGAAAAGCACCTATGTTAAATTAATTAGCAAATATTATAACATTACAACTCAATACTAATTGTAATGCAAAAATACTCAATACCGAAAATGCAAAACTTCACAGCCCACAAATACAGGGATCCTACTGTATGGGTCTTCATTACACCTGAAAATGACTGATTGTACCATGAGAGCATAGTTTACAAACAAGTGGCACATTTCAGTCTCCTCCTAGTCAAGGAAAGAACATTGTGTAACAAAAACCAGCTGCACGCCTGACTCTGTATTCTGGTCTGATTGACTCTAGCTATCGAACCTACAAACTCCGTGGGGTTGGGTTAAAAGCTAAGAAAGTTGCACGACAACTTCTGGAATGCTTCACCATGTGCCAAATGCTGTACACACCTATTCAGCTGGATTTACACCACCCTCTGACGCACTTCTTTTTTTACCCAAATTCCCCTCGAAGCTTGTTAGAACCAACATCAACATAGGGCCATTTTCATGGGGATCATTTCTAGGCAACTGAAATAACACAAATAGCAACCATAGGGATATTTTTATTTTTTGGAGTGGGTGGGAGGGAAGACCCGGATCTCCATACATTATATGGGAGCAATCCTCTTGTTTTAGAGTTGCTGCCTCTGATTCTGCTGATCTCCCTGCTTTAACAGCAGCCAGCCATGCAAAAATAACTTTGATGAATCTTTTCCTTGCAAGGAAATAAACTGACAGGCAATATTTTTACCTCCCACCTACTGCTCATGATGGCTGATTTTAGGTTTTATTGTCATATTGCATTTGTGTCATGCTGTTTTAATGATTTGCTGCTGCATCTGTTGTTTTTTAAGCAATCCAAGCTCTTTTTAAATTGACTGGCTAAATTAAACTGAGCTGGAACACTGCTGCAGCCTGTGATGCTGTTAAAGCCACAGTAAGGGACTGGTCCAGTCATAAGCCTATCAATCCCATCCTGCATTTCCATTGTTAATGGGTTGGGGAGGGGGGTTGTACTTCACTGCAATAAGTGAACATGTGAATCCTCTTTCATTCTTGACAAATGAAATGGATCCTTGTAAACCTCAAATGACTTCCCATCACAGAAATACTTCCCTTATCACTCATCTGATAAGCAACCAGCCCTGTAACCTGTTTAAATCTTCATTAAATAAACAAGCTGTTTGCAGCTGAAGAGGTGCTGTTTGTAACTGCATAAAGCCTCGAAGTTCAATTCCCAGGCAATTCCAACAGGAATTATTTTCTCATTCCAATCCTCTGCAGAATGAAAATCCGTTTCTGGCTGGGAGTTAGCCAAAGCTTTTCTTCAATGCTTGATGCTCTCTCTTTCTCTCCTTTTCTCTCACTCTGTCCTTCCTGTCAATGGCCGAGAGATTTTTGAATATTTCCATGCTATTGGAAGAGAAGAGAATGGGAAATACTGTAAGGCCCTGGGGGCCAAGTATGTTCAGCAGTGTGTGATGCACAATCAGGATATAAGCTCATTCTACTCACACAAAAAATAATATAATGATGTTGCCCGCAGTACATGCCCAAAATAAATGGAGAAGGAAGTTGGCTCCCTCTTACTTGAGTCTACAGTGACTGTAAACAGTGTTTCTTGGGACCAATGAAAAAACAACATTCCACTGGACTGATTCACCGCTTTCTTGGGGTATAGGCTTAACCGTGAGCCATATGAGTTTGAGGTGGCTGTGCCAGTATCTGGATGCTACACAACAAGCTGTGTTTGAGTTTCACAAATGCAAGATGCAAAAGATCTTCACCAGGGGTTTCTGCAGGGGAATCCGGTTTTGTCATTTGGCATGTGAATCTGCTCTCTCACTTGAGGTTACCTGAACATGAATCACAGCATGGGTGTCAAAGGTTTTCAGACTGGCATTGCTGCAAACATCTCTGCGGGCTTATCCAGGCACAGCAAAATTTCCACCACCACCAGATGGTGGTAGTTTGGTGGTAGTTTGTGGCTAAAAGAAGTAGGGGGCTTACTGGTATTCCTGTCCAACCTGAACTTGCGCATAGCCTAGTCTTCAGCATAGCTTCTCCTTAGGAAACCCTTGAAATACATTCAAACAGATCTATAGAAATGTGGCTTCCCTCTTGCAGTTAAGATAATGTCCAGGACAAAAATGTTAAGCCATCAGAAAGTACAAAAAAAGGCAGGAAAAGCTACAAGAAAAGCACTGATCATCCCTAGGATTAGCCTTATGCCCTCTGCATAATGGGAAAAAATATTAAAATCATGAGTGCTGTAAAAACAAGCATGTCCCATCAGGCTGATTCTGACTTATGGCAATCCACCCTGGGTTTTCCAGGTATAACATTCTCAGAAGTGGTTTACCAGTCTCTCCTTCTGGTCGTGCAATGGGACAATGCAGCTTGCCCAAGCCCACACATCTAGCAGGGCATAGAACCCCATCAGCCACACATACATCAGGTGATCTTGGCTAGCTCTGCTTCCCTGTAGCCAGGCACTCCATCCTGCTATATCAGCTTATACTAATGTTGTACTTAACTGGTATAAGTAATGTTAGACTCCTTACTTTTGCTGGAGCAAATGCTCCATTAGGACAAGACGTGACTCTACAAAGATTTAAAACTATATTATTCTGTGAATGTATATAGAGACTGGGCCTGAATGCAGTTAGTACTTCCCAGATAGAGTTAGACCTATTTAATCAGTAGGCTTCACCTAATCGTTGATGCATGATTCATCAATTGATTCAGAAGGCTTACTCTAATTGAAGCTAGCAATGGGATTAAGGCCATAATGTCACAATCAATGTGTAGTTTCCAGGAACTACTGGATCATTGGAATGGGCTGCAGCTCCATGTAGTCAGCTATCAGAATAGTACCCTCTGAATAGCTTCCTAGTACTCTTATAGGCTGACTAAATAGGTGCCTAACCCTTGTTGCCTGGTTCTGTTGTTTCTCTTGGTTTTAATTCCTGATCCTCACTTTGCTCACCTTTTTGAAGCTACTTCAGGCTCAGGCCTAAAAAGCTTCAATACTGACTTCAGGGTGAATAGATTTTAGTTCACATCTCTGCCCAGTAACTTTAAAAAGTGAGTCATTGCACTTGGCAGAAGTCCTGACCCAAGCTAGCTTGCAGTTGATTGCCCAGTTTCACCCCTACATGAAAAAGAAATGTCTAGCAACAGTGGTTTACACATTGGTAATCTCAAAAATAGACTACTGTAAAGCTCTGTACGTGGGGCTGCCCTTGAAAACGGTATAGAAGCTTCATTAGGTCCAAAATGCAGTGGCCAGACTAATCACCAGGACTAATTAATTTGATCATATATCTACTGTCTTGGTGTGCCTTCATTGACTCCCTGTGCTCAATTAAAAGTGCTGGTTATGACCTATAAATCCCTTAATCGTTTAGGACCTCAATATTTGTTGGAATGACTCTCTCAGAAATCAGCTATCCACCCCACCCACTCCTCTCAATCCATATTGTTAAAAATTGCAAGACCAAGGGAGGCTAAAAAAGGTGAATGCAGGTAATTGTGCCTTTTTGATTGTGGCCCCTAGTCTCTGGAATAAAAATGCTAACAGAGATACGCCAGGCTCCTTCCCTCCTTATGTTTAGAAAGATGGTAAAGATGAAATTATTTAAAGCTGCCTTTAATAAGGGAATCTCCAAGATGCTGTCAAGAACTTTTTTAATTCTAGGTTTTCTAGGGTTATTAATTTTATGGTTATAATTATTGTCTGCTGTATCACTGTATTGTTTTAGAATTTATTTTTTGTTATTGTGGGGTATTGTGAGTTTTAATCTTATGTAAACTGCTCAGTAATGGGACAGTATATAAATCAAATAAATAACATTTATGTAAAATAATAATAAAGGGAACAGCCCTATGCATTGCACTCCTGATCTCATTGCAGGAAAAATGCAATATATTAAATAAAATGTCAAATAGTGGGATTCAATGCATGTTTAATTGGATATAAATCCCACTGCATTCTCTGAGATAAATGTCCATAGGAATAAATATACCGTGTTTCCCCGAAAATAAGACAGAGTCTTATATTAATTTTTGCTCCAAAAAATGCATTAGAGCTTATTTTCAAGGGATGTTTTATTTTACAGTCATGTCATCTTCTGGTTGCTGCACAATGCTGCACAATGGTGGAGGGCGGGGTTTCACTTAACTAGGGCTTATTTTTGGGGTAGGGCTTATATTTCGAGCATCCTGAAAAATCACACTAGGGCTTATTTTCAGGTTAGGTCTTATTTTTGGGGAAACAGGGTAGAAGGCTGTCTTATAATGGCTGAAGTCTTGTTACTTACCTTAGTAATTCACAACCGTAGGGGGCCCAATGAATCGATGGAACCTATGGAGTAACTGACTCACCAAACCCCACTGATGGGCCTACTTTAGTTAAAATTTATAACACTAAGCCATTCTGGCCATTGAGTTACAGCTTGGGCAAGTTACTTTTTTTTTTCTTTTTTTTTTGGACTTCAACTCCCAAGATCCCCCATCACATGTTCATGTTGGTTAGAAGATCTTGGGATTCAGAGTCTGATTCTATATTTATAATGGGCTAAACAGAGAAATGTTGGGCCAGATAGAGTCAGATCTTCTCTGTTTAGCGCAGTATTGTCAGTTATGACTGACTGTGGTTCTCTCAGGTTTCACGCAGGTGTTCTTCTTACTCTGGCTGGAGATGTCAGAGAATTCACCTGGGACCCTCTTCATGAAAGCATCTGCTGGAGCACAGACCTTGCTACCTTGATTTAAGTACTTCGAGTTAACTGCCCTGTGCAAAAAACATAATTAGTAGCATTTATGCAGCATTTTGGATTGTTAAAAAGTACTTGTTCAGACATTGTCTCAACAAGTCCTCCAAACAAGCCTTTTTCTGAAGCCTTTGTGATAAAATAGCTTCAAATTGGTAGCTGGGTTTTTTATACTCAGGCCAAAGTTGAAACAAAATGATACAGCTCTCCATTAAGAGATAAAAATGTTTGTTATTCTAGCACACTACATGTCACAAATTAGCTTGCCTTCTTTTTCATTATTTATTTATTTATTTATTGGTCTTTTCTAAAACTTCACCCATTATTGCAAGCCACAATTCTGGGTAGTTAAAATAAAATCAAAAAGAAATAACAGGAAATCAAACAGAAACAAAGATAAAAATAACGAACAACTCAAGACATCGCAAACAAGGAGCCTGCAAACAATAACCCATTTTTAAAAATCTTTTTATCTTTCTTTTTTCTTTCCCTCTTTTGTTTTGGTTGTTAGTCATATTAGCCATTAGGAAGTAAATGTGGTCTTCATTAGAATTCTGATTGCTCAAGCACAGAGCTTTGGAGAAATTATGTCCCTAGAAGGAAAAGGTTGTAACAGCAGCAGGAAATATACATTTTCTTTAATGTTTGATTTGACTCTGAGATAGTGTTTTGCTTAGAAAATCTCTTGGCTGAGAAAGGATTTGAACCAAGACTCACTAGGTGCCCAGCTCACAACCTTGCTGTCTACATTTCTGAATGCTTGCTCAAAAATGTTCCAATGTTCAGCAGAGCTTACTCCTAGAAGTTTTCATGGAATTGTTGTGTTAATCAAACAAATCCTATAAAAGAGGCATATAAGAAAACTTTACTTATGAGAGATTGATACACCGTGTCTAATAGCAGCGCTGCATTAGTCAGCTAACCATACAGTACAGTACAGTTAAATTATAGAGTGGGATTTTAAAAAGATTAACAGCTTGACTATGTTTGCCACTTAGCTTCTGAAGCAGTGTGCAAACAGAGGTTTACGCCATAACACTGAAGGAGTTTGGGCCTGTTGTAAGCAAATTCCTCCCCAAACCTTTCTTGGGTGTCATAAGAGGGGATGATAACTGTGTGGTAACAGGCAGAGTGCCATTCACCTAGTAGTGATGCAGCATAAGGAACAGTGTTTGGGTTGGCCCAGCATCTTTTCTTGCATGAGGTGAAGAACAAGCTGGTTCTCTTCCCAGTCCATGCACAAAAGGAAGTTGAACCTTCCTTCAGTCTTGGTGATGGAAGACAGCACATTAGCATGGGAGCAGGTGTCTTCTCTTGCACCATGCTGTCATCTCCAAATATCTGCCACCTGGGTCAAGTTCCTCATTCTACCTAAGGGTGGGACTGACTCGGGCAGTGCTTTCTCCAAGCACCAGCACCAGGAAATTCAGACTGGACTCCTACATACAACCAAGTGGGAGTTCAGTCCTATGAAAAAAGCATTGGCTTGCATCTGTTTCTAGTTACTGGAACAAAATGTGGAAAAGTTACTTTTTTTGGACTCCATCTCCCCAAATCCTATGTCTGAGAGTTCTAGTCCAAAAAAAAAGGTCAGTCTGTAGTAGTACAAGCTGTGTACTTGAAGACTGGCATATTTTCCTTCTCAACTGGAAAAGGCATGTTTTCCTTCTCAACTCACCAGAACCACCTTTTCAAAACAAGGCTCAAAAGTAAAGTCTGTCATTCCCTACATTTCCACAAGTTGTTCCTCTGTTGTTTCCTTTAATGGTTGTTGCTGTTTATAGAACCAGGCCTCAAAAGAACTGAATACCAAAGAGGGGCCATAGATCATTATTAAGTGTGAAATGCAATCATACACCACTGTCCCTTTCTCTTAGAGCCAAGCATGAATGTTTTACCAGGTAGTCTCTGTATTCTGACGCTTATATCTGATGAAGTGGATATGTTCCACAAAAGGTTACATTAAAATATAGCAGTTAGTCTTTAAGAGTCCACAGTGGGTTTTTTTTGCTTTTGTTTTGATTCGCTGTTTTGTTGAAATGTTTGCACAGACTAACACAGCTACAACCTTCGAAAACTATGGCATAACCTTGTTCCTGAGTGATAGTGTATAAACAACAGCAAATTATGTTGCGTGTCTCATAGAAGCAACAATGCTTCCTGGGAGGGGAACTGAATATTAACAGGGATCTTAAAGGTCTTTGTCAGGTGTGAAATGCTGCACTGTCAACAACTTGGTTTTGGTGCCATTTGGTTTAATGCTATTTGCTTTTTGTGTTTTAATTTATTGTTGACTGTATGTTTCAATTGGTTTTAGCTGCTTGTGAACCTCCCAGAATAGTGCTCTTGCACTAATGAGGCAGTACATAAATTAAATTAAATTAAAGTTAAACAAGCAAACAAACAAACAGTATCTTTGTTATAAATGCAGTCTCTTCCGGCAATGATCCCATGTATAATGGTATAAATATTTCCCATGTAGTCCCACTCGTATGTCTGAAGAAATGGACTTATCCATGAAAGCTCACATTAAAATACAGCAGTCAGTTTTTAAGGTGCCACAATGTTTTTGTCATGGAAGCAAATGGAACTAATAAATTGACTGACATACTGTACTTGTGTTCCATGTACGTATATGTAAACAGTAGCAGACCTCTGGAAATTCTTGCTTACAACATAATGGCATTAACTCAACAAGTTTCAGCCAACCACTGCTAGTGGTTCAGCCAGTTACTCCACTTTCTGGGTGAGTATTAAGAGAAAGGCAATTTCACCTCTTCTTATGTTGCAATGTCAAAACTGATTTTTAAAACCACAAGAAATGTTTACTGGAAGGAAATTAAATCTAGTATTAAGTAGCAAGCTGGGAAATCCAGAAATGCATTCCTCTTACATTGTAGGAGAAAGGAACCACTAATGTATCTCTCCCACAGTAGGATTTGCTTGTTCCCAAAGAGAACAAAAGACTGGATTGAACACGTATGCTTCTCTCCATATTTACACATCTGGACATTTGCAGGAGTTGTTTATTTTGTATTATTTGTTCAAAATGGGAATGTCAGAATGGGATTGGCACTGACAATCCTGCCCCAATCATTCTGATGCACTTGTGTTATAAGAAGAGACATTCCTCCTATATATGAAAAAAGAGAAAGCACCTCTTTTAATGGGGTGCTTTCTCAGCAAAACTTTTATTAGCAGCTGATTTAAAATAATACTTTTATTTAAAAGGCTGACCTGTTAAAGTGGGAGAATGTTTTAGCTAACCGAATGTTTTTCTTAAAATTAGTCAAGACCTTTCATACTGATATAACCAGGGGTGAAGATTCTGTGGCTTGCCGGTTCTCCTTCATCTTCAACTTCCATCAGCCCCAACCAGTATAGCTGATGGTCAGGATGATGGAAATTGTAGTCCAGCAACGACTGGAGGCCCACAGGTTTCCCAACCCTGGATTAGAAATCCAGCCCTTCATTAAACATTATAACTCATTTATGTATTTTTTTTAAGGTGGAGGACTTTGCTTCAAATGCCTAAGTTAAAATATTACTTTAGCTTTTCCACCACAGTAATTAAACCTGCAGTCCCTGGAAAGAAGACAGACATAACTGACTTTGGACTTTCCTCTTTTGCAGTCATTTAAAAAGAGTCTAGGCAAATTACTTTTTCAAGGTTAAATGCTTTAAAGGTTGAGCAAGTTAATCGGTACTTGGAACAACAGTATATTTCCCCCCCCCCAAAAAAAAAAAAAACCCTACCTGAAAGACATACACAATACATCTTCTTGGCCTTGGAACACATCACCCTTAAAATGACAGGGAACAGAAAAACAAGGTGGGTGGGATTCAAGCTTTAAATTCACAGGGCTCCTATCTGCTCACTTCATATAGGAAAGCTTATTCTTTCATCAGATTTAAATGTAACTCTTCGTGATAACCATATCCAAATACATTTTCACAACAGTTATTTCTTTTTTAAAACAGCTTTTATATCCTTCAATGCTGCTGGCTAACTTAGAACTTCTTTTTAACTTTAATGTCATAAAAGAGCCAGAGGGTGCATTGATGGTGTCATGTCATGTCTTGACCAATGTCTCTGATATTATGTGATTTTATCTAAATAATGTATTCTTCCTGGTCACTGACCGTAATAAATTATTACATTGTAACGGTTATTTCTACAATCAATGATTAATCTCACTGAAATCACACAGCTCCATAATGAAGGGCCCAATGCGATTTTAATGGAAACAGTTTAAAACGTATGAATGAAATAGTGGCCTGGTTCAAACTCCTTAACATGTTTTAGGTATTCAAGTGTATCGTTAAACCTTCATTACAGGTATACGGCTTCAGGATGTCAGACTCTATTGGTTTCATTTAATCACATTCCTCTGAATTCCACCAGCATTTTCATCCCATTGCAGATCCTATCAGACTGTTAGACTGTTTTTTTTATTTTCTGCACAGAAATCTGTGCATATTTTGATAATATTTTCCCTAAAATACCATTTCATATGGATTTTTGCACATCTTCACCACTGACCAAAATATGTTTCTGCACATTTTTCAAATATACACATATACACAAACAAAAATTGGAAAAATAGGCCAGAGATCACGTCCTACACATGCACACCTAATATTTGCTGTCTTCTGCCAACCATGTCTATAGCTCTTTCTGTTTCCATGGAGTGGAAAGATTTGCCTTTTGAGGTAGGGGGGAAAAGTACTTATTAACTGGACACAGTGCTTAGAGAAACCTCAATTAGCATGAAGAGTGATTTGCAAGGTATTACAAAAAGGAAAACTTTGAACAGGTTAAAAATACCTTAGAGAGAGTGTTGATATCAAAACACTTCAAGCTGGTTTAGGCAGAAGTATGAATGAAACATATAATCCAACACTTTACTTCCAGTTTGAAAATCTGATTATAGAGCCACAAGACTCAAACGGTGATGTGCACTTCTAGCTGAGTCCAGTGAGATTTACTCACAGTTAAGTGTTAGCACACTCCAACTGGAAGTAACTAGTTACAAATATTGGGTGGAATGCTGTGTATTTTGATTGTACGTGTGCAATGGTCTGTTGAGCGTGCAATTGCATTTATTCAAGGGGATTTTCACTATCCCCCTGAGCAAACTGGAGCTTTGTTGCTTTGAACTGGGTGATTGCCAGGTCATACAATTGGAAGCTGGAGATTGCATGGAGCACTACATCCATCGAGCATTATGCTCCAAATTTCCTGTACAGTGGTTTGGGGCAGATCCTACATAAAAATCAGGTGGGTCCATGAGGATCCATGCCTTGGATCAGTGTTTTGGCACCTCCGTAAAGCCATGCATCCATGATTTCTGTGGTGTAGTGTGTGGGTGCAAATGGGACTTATTATTTAACATCATTCTCCACAATGAGTTACTTGTAATTAGTTCCTTTTCTCAATAACAAAGATAAAACTAGCTTACATTATGACTGCAAGCATGTAACTGTTATAGTTACTTGGGTGTGGACTCACAAAATAGGAGCAGGAATTTCACAGGGCTATCATGCTGGCTTGTGCTTTGTGCCACCCCATTCAATTTTTTTAAAATTATAACCAAATAAACTGAGTTAATAATGTGTGAGAATTGCAAATGCAGTTTTTAAAAAACCTACAGCTATAACAACAACTATTTTGTGGACCTTGAAAGTGACTCTTTAACAGCAACTGTCACTTAGAATCTAGTCTATGCCCTAAGTCCTGTGCTTTGAAGACCATATATTTGAGGATTGTTGTCAACCCAGAATGTGAATCCATGACTTGCAGTGGGTTTCTAAATCACAGTTACCATGAACCGCAACATTTTCCTAGAGCAAATTATGGTGATGGGTGTGTCTCCACCTGTCCAGCTTCTTTGCCTGCAAGGACGTCATACATGAAAACATGAGTAAATTGCACACTGAGTTCAACCCCAGGGATTAACCTATCTCTCCCTAGCTACAGAAAAGCAGTCAGAGAGAAACCAAGAACAAACAAAATTCTTTACACTGGAGATGACCGAGCACAGTATCATTTACTTAAAAGATTTAGAAAGGCAAAGATAGCAAGTCAAACTGCAAACTCCATGTGTAATCAACTGCTGGGGAATCCACAAGGCTCAAGCAAAGCTGTACAGTTCCAGTAGGGAAAAAGAGGTCCAAGAAGGATTTGAAATCATTTCTCATCTTCCTCAGTCTAACTCATGTGTACTGTGATTCAGGAAATAGAACAGTCCAGACAAACTGTCAGTTTAACTTGCCAAGGGAAAAGATAAGAGCAGACACCAGTCTTATCAATAGGGCCAGCTCTATCATTGTACAGAGTGATTCACTTGCCCCAGATGATTGTGGCAGGGAGATGCAGGAGTTAGTAATGGCAACCTAGGTTATGACTGGGTAAATGTGGCCCCTCCAGAGTATATTCACCCCACTGCAATTCCAAATAACTCTAATTAGCCAGCACAGCTGGGGGTGAAGAAGTTGCAAGAGTTCATGCCCAAAAATAACTGGCGTGCTTCAGTTGTCCACTTTTGCTCAAGTCTGTTCCCCTTTGCTGGAGCCAGAACCATGTATGCCACACAGCCTATCCTGATCATATAAAGTTTAAAGTGGTTCCCGATCTTGGGTTCCCAGATGTTCTGAGACTGCAGCTCCCAGAAACCTTCACCACTAGCTGTGCTGGCCAGGATTTCTGGGAGTTGCAGTCCAAGAACATCTGGGAACCTAAGGTTGGGAACCACTGTGAATGGTTTTGCTGCCCTCTAGTGTGCCAATGGATACTATCCCATTGCAAGTATGGATGACATAAAGTTCTGCTTGCATTCTCATTGTGTAATAACACATGTAGATGTCAAAAGGAACAGTGTATCCAACACCCTTCCTTTGGCTTGTGGCGGCCCTGCTTTATTAATGTTGTTCTCAATAAATGAGAGGGAGAACTTGCTGTTGTTGTGTTACTTTGCCCAGGAAGCGGGGTGAAGAGTGGCTTCTTGCTCATCCCCAGAGTTGTACAGATACTCCCATTCAGTCTGGTTTTATACATGTATCTAAAGACAGTGCCTATGCCTACTAAGAACATAGGAATCGACCTGTTTCACAGCTCCTTGTGATATAAATGGTTGCACAAATACATCAAATACAGGAAAGGAAATAGTTTCTGGATAATGAAATATGCACACAAAAATTAATTTTGCTGCACTTCCTTGAAGCAGATTAATTAAAAGAAAGCAAAAGAAGGACTTGATATGTGTTCAATATAATATAGAAGAGTTTGTACTGACCTTACTGTATGCATAGAAACACACAATCGCTTTATCTGATGAATTAACTTAGATGACGAGAAGGAATTGTACCTTAGCTATTACATTTTGGGAACTCTAAGCTTGGAAGTACGAGTCACTGATTTCTGTGGGTCATTTATTTATTTATTTTATCCAATTTATACCCCGCCCATCTAGACCGAAATCATTGACAAACTTCCACAACCAAATGGACAGACGCAGCAGAAAATAAATGGAGATCTGTGACTAGATGTGTAGGTGATCAGTAAGTGTGTCTCAGTTTTGACGATTTAGAAGGGCCAGCCCTTTCATTGGGCAGAGTGAGGCAATTTCATCCCACATCAGAAGCTGGGGCAGTGGTTTTTTCTTCCTAGACTCCCCAGCTCTCCCCTCTCTGTGTCATGTACCTTGTCATTTACCATGCCATGGACTCATAGGTGGCTGGTGACTAGGCAGGGGGTGGTCCTATCTACTCACTTTGGGGGTGATGTACCACTCCCAGCCCAGTCCATAAATTGTCATTACATGGACTTCTTTAAATCAGCCCGATGCTTAGGGGTATCAGAGGACATTCTCCCATCGCTGCTGTTGAAGTCAGATTGAAGTCAGTGGAAGAGAAAGGGGTGCCATCTCATCCTTCTCCTTCAGTAGAACAGAGTCTACTGACTTTGACCCAGACAACAGCAATGAAGAATCCTTCTGTCACCTCCAAAAGTAGGCCAGTGAAAGATTCAGCAAATAAACTTAGAAGTAGACTTGTTTGTGAAATGATTCATGAAATTCCATATCAGCACGACTTACTGAAAACAAACGCCTATCGGAGTACAGGCCACTTTCTACATAATCCCAGGTTTGCATTTCCAAGCAAGAAGACTCCAGTCTCCTCTTTTGCCCAACAGGCAGAAGAAAGAAAAGCATGATAGCTAAAGAACCAGTCATATAACATGAACTGGAACCTCTTGTCAATGCGGATGACAAGAGTGAGAAAACCAGAACTACAGTGCAAGTGGTAATGTCCTTGTCAATTGTTAGGGTGATAATGCAAATAATCTGGGGAACTCTTTAATTGCCTGTTAAAGAGTAAACTCTGTTTACTCTTTAACAGGCAATTAAGAGGTATTGACATTACAAAATTCCTGCTCCTCCTTTGTCGGTATAAAGGACACAGCTACTTGTATTTCTGGATTCTCCTTAAGGGGAAGGCTGGCTATGCAGATTGCACTTTCAAATTTGCCATCGCTACAGTACATCACGGCTTGGAACTACTCTGCTCCTGCAGATCTGAAGGTGGGGAGGCAAACCTCAGTGTGAGAGATGCTGG
This sequence comes from Intellagama lesueurii, assembly GCA_037013535.1. Classification (NCBI taxonomy): domain Eukaryota; kingdom Metazoa; phylum Chordata; class Lepidosauria; order Squamata; family Agamidae; genus Intellagama; species Intellagama lesueurii. The sequence continues at coordinate 177,195,554 of JBAJHW010000005.1, read as the reverse complement.
GAGAGGAGAAAGGTTGATTTTATTGTGTGGGATGCCTTCAATGCCTGGGTGCCTTTCCTCTCCCCAAACCCAACTGGCTCAGCCTGAATGTGTTTGCATGTGTCTAGCACATATAATATTTGTTTAGTATGTTACACAGGAAGACCACATTGTGTGCATCTCTCTCATGCACATAGGCACACCCATTCTTAATTGTTACACAGGATCATTTTTTAATTGTTACACAGGACCTGGTCCTATGTTTTGGCCATGAAATCCCAAGGAATGAAAAGCTACTGATCTGGACTTCTCCAAGTAGATATTATTTGAGATTGTCTTGTCTCTGTGAGAGAGAGAAAGTACACTTGGAAAATTTACTTTTTTCATACTGTATCTCCAATCTTCTAAGACTCATAGCCCCCAAATAGGTGAAAGTGTTCCGAGCTTTGGTGTGGAGTGTGTGTGGATGTCTATTCATGTATTTTAAACAAAAGTACTCTAACCAATCAAAGCAACAGACTTTAAAGGTAGTGCTTTGAAGTTATAAATATTTGTCCACTGTAAAACCTCTATCCAAATTGAATTCACATATGCTGTTGGAGTTTTATTTGCAACATCACTTGCTGTCTGTAGTTTGAATGACTGAGAGGGACTTTTCTGGGCTGGAGTTGTCTATAAATGCAGCACCAAACAATAGTTCTTCCAGCCTTTGAATTCAGAGAGAGCCCCATGTCTCCGCTGAGTGCTCTTTTCCCCTCTCTTTTGTCTTTGCCTGCTGGGGGGGCAATGTATAGCCTGCATAATTAACTTGTAAACTGCCCAGAGAGTGCTTGAAGTGCTATGGGGTGGTATATAAGCAGCACGCTTTTTGTGTGTTTTGCTTTTCTCTATTGGTAGAAGTTGTTTGTTTGCTGTTGATCTGTTCGATTGGTTGCTAAGTATGAGTGCCGTAAAGAAAGTAGTATACACAAGTCTGTAACTTCAAGTCACTGTAAATAAAGAAACGTGTTTTATTCTTTCTCTTACAAATGTCTCACCGTGAGTTACTGAGATGTTAATTGTGAATTAATGAAAAAGGAATGGATTCTGGGGAGCTTGTAGCTATTCTGTGGATCTCTGTACTTCTACTGTGTAGCAAAAAGGAAATTTTACCAGAAGTTCAAAACTCTGCATCATATGCTGACGTCTATACCTCCATTGAAGCAGTTTCATGCATTTTGGTAATTTAAAAACCTGAACAGAGTTGGGGAACGTGCTCTCCCTTTAAACTAGCCTGCTGCTTCAAGCACTCTGCGTGGTAGGAAGATGCTATCCTCCACCCCGTGTTGAAGGTTAAGTTATCAATCTTTGTTTACTGAATGTGGATAATGGTGGGGAGCACCATTTTATCTTTTGTCTCAGGCAGCTAATAGGGTGGTTTTGCCAAGTGTGAAAAATAGCAGTGGATTTAAGGCTGCCTCTGGTATCACCCAGAGATTATAGCAGTTGCAGTTTACAGTAGTAGCAACTACATGACAGTGCCTCCATGTTGAGCCCTTGAGCCCCACTCATGGTGTTTCAAATAAATACTCATGCCCTTGATTATATGTGTACATGGATATACGAATGGACCATTTAAAGGATTGAGATAAGTTTCTCATTGTGTCATAATAACCTGCTGGCAAACAATTTTCTTTTTTGCATCTGAAACACTGTTTTGAGTCTGACAGTGACCTGCAGCTGACTTAGCTTAACCTTTGTTAACGTGTAATTAGGTCTACCAGAAAGCATGAATGTTCTAGTCAGACTACATGTAATTCATTTTCCTTTCAGTGAAACAGTTTTATATTTTGGGAAACAAATCCCTCAGTTCATCATTCTGTGTGGAAGAATGTTTTCACTTTTGAGAATCAGAGCATTGAAAACATGTAGTCCACTAGATGTTACTGGATTACAACTCCTATCAACCCTTGAAAGCATAGCCAGTGGAAAGGGATCATGAGAACTGTCATCAAGGAATATCTAGAGATCTATACTAGAGATGGGAATATTCGTATTTGTAAATGAATACGAATATCTCTATCCCAGGTGCACCTAATGTGAGTCCGGCCCTCAGAACTGGCCCATCCACTCACACACTGCCGCCAGCCTCCTGCTCTTCCCTTCCATCGTGGAAGTAGCTCCAGCATCTCCTGGCTCTGATGGCCACTCCAGGCAGGGGGCTGTAGGACAAGTCTCCCCGTATGGCTGCTGGGTGGCCAGAAGAGCAAGAAGCAGCGGAGCTACTTCAGCGATTGGCAAGAAGAATTGGAGGCTGGTGGCACAGCAGCGCGTGAGTGGATGGGCCGGTTCTGAGGCCTAGACCCACATTAGGTGCACCAGAGATGAAACAAATACAAATATCCCCATCTCTAATCTGTACCTTCTTCCTTCCACATCTGTAGTATTTTTTAAATTATTATTTTCCGTATTGAAGAGACTATTTTTAAAAAATGTCTTTACCAATGTCAGTACTAAATGATGCGAAATTTCCTCACCAAGCGTGGAACAGCATTCAGCTATAAATTCAGGAAATACCTTTGTTATTCTGAGCTCCATCCAGGGCCAGAGGCATCTGTGTTTAAATCTGGGCTCAGCCATTTGGGTCCCTGGGCAACCTTGGTTCAGTCATTATCTCTCAGATTTAGCTACCATGCAAATAGAATGAAAAAGTGGGGAGACCCATGTATGTTACTCTGAGCTTATTTGGGAAAGAGAATACAAAAAGTGCACTAGATCGTTATAGCAGAGAGGTCTAATTATCTCATCAGATTACAAATTCTGGGATTCTATACAATTGTGCCGTGACAGTTACAGCATTATCAAACTGCCATAACTGTGTAATGTAGATACGCTATGTCCCTTCCAGACTGTTCATTTAATTTTAAAATAAGAAATTGGAAATTTCCAATACAGATTGCATGGCTGGAATCACTCATTTAAAAGTATTCAGAATCAGAAAGCTTCCAGAAAACAGAAATATCAAGCAGAAGATTTAGGTACTACTTCTTCATTTTTTAAAACCCATATCTTGCCATGCAATCTTATATACAGTGTGTCTACTCAGAAGTAGGTCCTGTTAGACACAATGGGACTTAATCTCAACCAAATAATTGTGTACTTGCAGCCTTAAAATAATCTCTTGGAATTTAAGGGAAGATATTTAAGTCATTCTATTCCGAGGTGGGTTTTTTTTTTCCATGTCACACTCTTTAGCAGCCTGCATCCATCACAAGAAAAACCTGTAGACCCAGACTTTCCTCTTCTGGTATGTAAATACATATTTCTCTTCCTTTTCCCTCCTACTGTTAGTCAAAGATTTTTAAACACTTTTAAAAAATTCTGTTAAGTGCTAATTTACAAATGGCATGCTTAGCTCCATTGGAGAGAGATTATTTATTCAGAATCATGGGCCAGTGGTGGAATTGAAGCTTTGCATGCAGAAATCCTCACATTTGCTCCCTGTGATCTTTGGAGAGCGTTGAGGGTTGAAAAACCTCATGCCTGAGAGCAGCTGTCAACTGCTGAAGACAATCTTGAGCTTGATGGTCAGGTGGTCTGACTCCATATAAGGTGAACTTCCTTTCTTTTTTTCCTAATAATTAAATAATTATGTGCCATCAAGTTAATCCTGACTTATGGCGACCCTTTCCAGGGTTTTCTAGATAGAGAACACACAGAAGTGGTTTACCATTCCCTGGGGCACCCTGAACCTTTCCCAAGACCATACAGGCTGGCTTTTTCTTGCAGGAGGCACAGTGGGGAATTGAACTCCCAGCCTCTGGCTCTGCAGCAAGAGACCTAAACCACTGCTCCAACCTTGTTTTTACCAGCTCCAGTTTCAGACCACATGCTGCCTATGTTCCACTCAGCCTGCCCGCTCAAAACTGCATCCTTCTTATCCATTGGTAATCAGAAACTAAACACAATGGCCAAGATAGGTGTGTGAGTGTTTGTAATCTTTAAACCTTTGCTAATAATAGTCATGGGAGAGGATTGCAATCTGGATAGAGGGAGGCTGCAGTGTGGGGAAAATGCTGCCTCCACCATTTCTACTTACTGCCTAAGACGTTGTGAGGATGAGAGTAACCCCGGGGATACTCTCCAAGGTGTACCGTCCGACTCCCATACCAACAGAACAGAAGGAGAGACAGATCATTGAAAGAGGGTTAAAGCAACTGAAAATAAGTACAGAAGCACTAGGGGGTGCTAATTTGGCGGGGAAAAGGGAGGATAGAAAAGAGGGGGAGAAGGAGGGGGAGAGCAGTCTGAAAGAGGAAAAGAGAGAGGCATGTTGGGCTGAGGAGGAGATTACAGAGAAAAGAGAAGACTTAGTAGATTTGATACAAGACGATCCCTGGACAGGGGAATGAGTAGAGTTTCGAGTGCCCAGAGAATATGCTGAGAAAGAATGGAAAAGACAAACCTATAGAAAACCACCCTATTGGGGCGAGACAGAGGAAAGGAAAAGGAAGAAAGAATATAAAGCTTGGGTAAGGAGGGAAGAACAAACAAAAGAACAGAGGAGATATATGGCGCCAACTGGGAGATCCCGTGGACTCAGCCCTTTCAGACCCCCGCTGAGACAGAACAAGGGGAAGAAAGTCTGGGAGCCGCAGGTGGGCTGGGTGTACCATCCACAACCATAGCCCTGGCGGACAATATGCCAGACACCTCGGGCACTGGGCAGAAATGGACACCTAAAGTTAAGAGTTCATCTCCTCTTTTGTTGCAAGGAGAGTTACCTGGTTTGATGGAAGTTAAGAAGTATGACTTGGTGTTAAAAGCGGAACCGAATAATGTAAACATGTTTGAGACTGATAACTTGTTAGATAATAAACCTGTTTTGTTGGAAGATTTTGGGCTACCGTCGCCTCCTTTACAGACAAATGTATCGAAAGGAGTAAAGGACTTTAACCCTGATCACAGACGTTCACAGTGACTCCATGCTGTAAATTGAGGCCCCTGGTCACACAAGGGAAATGTTTTTCTAGTTCTTCTGGTACTTTCCATACCTCTGTTGTACTGAATCATGGTCATGTGCTTTATATCTCAGGACGAACATCCTAAGAACTTTCAGCAGTACCAATTTATTTCCTCCTATTTGAATCATTATGGCCGGCTATACCATGGTACTGGTTTATTTTCTCTCTTGCTTCATGGGGCAATTTAGCCCCTTGATTATATATTATATATATGGCCTAGCCGGTAAATTGGCACTATATATATATATAAGTCTCTCTCTAAGGTGCATGACTGCACAAGCATGCTTGACTCCGCCCCCCTCCCCACAGCTTTCCTCCTCCCCCGTGCACCCACAGCTATCATTTCCAGCCCCTTTTCATTCCTGTCACAATGGAAACCCATGCAGGGAGGCAGACTCACACATGGTGGGGTGGAAATTAGAGGAAACATTGATCAGAAAGGGGTTTCTGTTTAGGAAAGTGTCCTTCTGTTGCACTGGCGTCTCCTTCAGAAATGCATTGCACACAACGGACTTGGGATATCCTCACAGCAGTATTGGTGATCACACACACACACCCTGGTGACATTGGCATACCAATGTTTCAATATATCTTCCCACAGGAAAGAAAAAGTTATTACTCACCACCAGTAATGTAATGACGGTTCCCCTCCCCCAGGTGACATACTTTAACCAACATATTGATGTATCGGGCATGGAAATTTTTTTAAAATAATAATGTGTGCACTGCAGTAATGGCAGCCACCTTCCTGGCTTCGACACCTAGTGATTCAAGATAGGGGTAGGTTTATTAGAAGTGGGCAAACTGAAGACATGCTAGGCACAGTGAACTGAAGGTGTTACTAAGCTAAACTTAGTGACTTTGCTGAGTATGCTATGTACGTTCCTTTCTTTCCTAGCAGAGACTGGATCTCATCATAGCTATTTTGACTTTGGATGTAGCAGCTCTAAACAGTGATTTTGTGTCCCATCCAGACATTCTTCAACCAGTAAACTGTTTTCCTTCCTGCTTTTCTTTCCCCATTTATTGTTCCTTAAACACTCAGCTGAAACAATCTGTAGTTTGCATTTCTCTTTGAACAACCAACTAGTATCTCAATTTTATGCATTTTATGTTTGCCATGATTTCTTGGTTTTTATTCATTCATTTTACTACTTCTACTTCAATAACCTGCTTGATTTAGAAAATTCTTTCCTTGGTTACTAACTATAAAAATGGACCTCTAAGAACTAGCACCATTTGTGGGGAGAAAGATAGGCATCAGGATGGTGACCCCAGGTCCCCTTTCGAACCACGAGCTGCTGGTGAAGGCAAGCTTTAAATTAATTACTTAACAATAAATAAATACAGGCTTGTTTTCCATTTCTAGCTTGACATTATCATTCATTCTCTGTAAATGTCAGCTGAATATGACTTTGTTCTGAGCAGGTTAAGTACCATAAAGTGAAAGGACTCTAAATAATTATGTTTAAAAGAAAGCTGTAAACCAGCTGTGTGGAACCTTTCCCACCCTAAGGAGTTTTGAAATTCAATGCTCATCATTCCCTAGCATTGGTCACCGTGGATGGGGATGATTGGAGTTGAAGTCGCATATATCTGAATAGAGAAACTATTCCCCAACTCTTGCTTTTCAGACTCAAAAGAGTTTCCCAAATGAAGAAATAAGTGCTGCAGTGCAAATATTACTTGCTCAACAAAAGGAGTCTTGCCAAGATCCTTGACTGTGTCATGTTATTAACTAACAGAGAAAAATCTAGGAATTTCCCAGCAACAGTATGAAAAACATCTTCCTGGAGCTAAAACTGGCACAATCTGGACATGAAGAGTTTTCACTTCTAATTATTATCCAGAGAAGAATGATATTAATATTTGTCATTTAGTGAGTCAATTTCTGTTGTTTTTTTTTTTCTTTCTTTTTTTAACTGTGATTCAAGGAAGGAGATGGCAAGGCTGGTAAACACAACTTTTAGTTCTTGAAATCAATCTGCAGTTTTAAATAGTGTTGCATGAGAAACCTGAAAAATGCAGGGTTGCTCTGAGACAACATGGGGAGGCTTCCTTTAGCTGCCAGCCTTTACAGAAACATTGTGCCCATATGGGAATGTGGTGGATTTTCCACAGTTTATGGATTCATATATTTACTGAAGCAAAGAAATTTTTACAAGCTTTATGAGAGAGTGAGGAAAAATGTACAACTGTGGTTAAAGACAAATATTTGACAATAGTAGTCATTATCTAAGTCTCCATCAATGATGAGACAACTCTCTATTCCTTGTTTTAAAAATACTTAATGGAAACAATATTTAAGGATGTCGAGAACCGTGTTTCAAATGTCCTGAGATACCTACCACTTCACTTTCAAGTAACAATGTGTGGAAATAGCAGCTAGGAAGTTTTTGATGCAGAAAAATAAATGTTTTAAGGCAGCTATTATCTTCAGGTCATACTAAAGCAAGAAAAGGCTTGGCCAACAGGTGGTTTGTTGTTAAACCCTCTAATTTTCTTGCCCGGTGCCATCCTGCTGTAGATGTTTGTAACATTTTCTTACCAGTTCTATTTGTTTCAAATGATTGGATTTCTTGGTCAATAGCTTTGTGAACCAAACATTCTCCACTTGGGAAATGAGGGCAGCTAACTATTTCATAATAGCTTTTCCAACTGGCTAATAGGACTAGCCAACGCTTACATAATGGTGAGAAGTTAACTTTCTTTGTATGAGGTTTCTGTCCAGGAGTTGCTACACTGCTGCTGGGAAATTCAAAGGACATGTATTGTTTATGCAGACTTTCCATTCCTTCTGATGCTGTGGTGCGGCATGCATGAGGCACTCATTTTTTACAGCCCAACATTCCTTAAAGATGGGTCGGGGGAGGCAGCAGGACCAGGTCCCTGGACGCCAACGTCTCATACTGCTCTGTTAATGCAGACACCACTAGCTTTTATAAGCCCCTTCTCCCAACATCAACATAGGATGATACAAACACATGCTAGCACTGCATGTGCCAATCTCAGCATGCAAGGTGTAATCCAACAGCTATCTAGAACTCCTGACTGCTGCCAAGAACAACAGGTAGATATCTGATGAAAAATGGCAGCTGTTTTCAGAAAAGCCAAGCGTGATCCAAAATACTAGAGGGTGTTTTTAAATATGTGTTCTTATTTCTGGCATCTTCTAACTCGGGATTCATGCTAGTGGGCTCTAGATGGCAGTCATTCCCCAGAAAAGCAGATTTTCACTGTATTCATTGCCAAATGTGACCTAGATAGAAACCTTTCAACAAAGAACAGGAAAGGAGGAGGTGGGTACTGTGCATTCTAATAGTGAAAGAGCAATGGGATAGGAAATAGAAGCACCGTAATGTTTGATCTTGCAATTATTGGAACAGCCTAAACTGTTTTTACTATGGGGAGTGGATTACTGTAGACAAAATCAAGCAGATGCAAAAAAATATATATGATGTAGCCACAAATTGGGACATCCAAAAGGTGTGGGGGTATTACAGGCAGACTGATTGTTCTTTAAGTACATTGCAGCCGCAAGATGGCAATGTTGGCCATGGTCAAATTTCAAGGTGGTGCTTCCCCCCCTCCCCCGTTGAAAATGTTTCAAATATAAAAATGGTGTTGTGTGTAATAGTTTTTCCAACACAGGCTGTTTTAAGACTGCAGTGGGGGGATGTGAACTTCAAAGAAAACAAAGCCCTGTCCAATTTTTGTTCTTAAATAGTTTTGCCATTTTGATCGTAAACTAGTCATTTTGGTGGGGCATAAATGTGTTTCCATTCTCCTTTAAGGGAAAAAAAACACTTTGTACAAATAATCACTGTTCTGAATCCTTTTTAGTGTGACTCTTTCCTCCAGATCTTGCTGCTGCTCCCTTCTTGAATGATTCAGGTCAAGACTGGGCAATACGCGCTTCCCTCAGATTTTCAGCGACTACAACTCCCATCAAACTCGACTTCCACACCCAGTGGTGAAAAATGTTAGGAATTGCAACTCAGCATCCACCCCAGTTGTAGGCAATCCCACCAATAGATGATAGAAAAGTTCATATGCTCCTTGCACCTTGTTTTACCCCAAAGCCTTTTTGAACAGACAGACAAATCTGGAGCATTTTGGGTTTTGTTTGTTTGTTTGTTTGTTTTTTAAGTTGGGCATAACTTTCTAACCTGCTCCAGCTTTGGTGGGAGTGGTTGATTGCAACAGCCCAGTGTGTGTAAGGGGGTGGAAAATGAACCCTCAAACCTCCCAAAATTGCCCACCCCTCCTGTGGCTGCACAATTTTGCATTCAGCAGCAGGATGGACTAAGTGACCTCTGGGATTCCTCCCAACTCCATATTTGATTATCTGAGCAAACCATTTGCATGAGAAGGAAAAAAGAAAATGTAAAAAGTTGTAATTTGGAAATCCATACAAAGCTTCGATACTGTAGCATATTCATTCATTCATTCATTCATAAATCTATGCCACCCATCATCCAGTTTGTTCAATGCAACTGACATAAATATCGAGGAAAATTTGAAATATCCCATTAAAACAATGATGAATTGGCCCATTAAAACAACCCAGAAAAGCAGAAACAAAAACATCCAATGCATCTGTAGTAACCATAAATTTAAACCATGGCAGGTCAAGTAAGAAGTAAATGCTTGTTGGAACAAGCCAGCTTTTTCCTGCATGGTATTATGGAGTGACAAGTGCATACATGGGAAGGGAACTGATCCCAAAGCATCCAAGCAATACCAGAAAAAGCCCTCCTGCTTATACTAACAGCTCAGAAGGTAGCTTTAAAGGTGAATCAACATGATGATATGCTAAAAATGTGTACTGGTTTCTGGGCAGTGGTAGGATGATGCTCCAGGCCCCCTCTGTTTTCTCTTTACTTCTATGAATTAGTTGCTGGAGAAGGGACAGATCTGCAGAGACCTGTTAAGGTCTCATAGTTTTTCACTCCTGGTTTAGGGGCATACATTTAACAACCAATCTGCACATTACACAAAATATGCAGATATAGTGGTATTTTAATATTTCAGTAAGTAAACAGGGAATACTTGAATGAATGAATGAGTGAATGAATGAATGAATATTTTGAACTTCAGGTGAACTTCAGTCTGGAAAAAAATATCTGTGTGAATATGCTTCCAGATATTGTTGGGCTCCAGTTCCCATCAGCCCATCAATATGGGTAATGGGTTTGGATGATGGGACTTGGAATCCAACAACATCTGGTATTCTTGGGGTTTTGCTGTTTCATAACGTGCACACTAGCTGCTTAATAACCCAGGCTAAAAATGTGGACTGGTTTCCCAAGGGTTGCCAAGAAGTCAGTTTAGAGATGTAAAAAACAAATATGCCAAGAGCTGCACCAAAGTTGAAAGAAGCTTAATGTCTATCACAGTGCCCTCTTAGGAGACTGCCTCATGAAAGCACAATAGTACTTCAGATGGAAGATGAGCTTAAGATTTGCAGTAGATGTCAATTTTTAACTACCTTGTAAATCCACCTCTCCTAGAGTTGGCAGAGAAAAGTTTCCCTGGGGCTTGAAACAGAGAAAGGGAAGGAGGAAAATTCAACTTTAAGATTTACAGCAAATGTCATCTATAGCAGGATACATTTGCTCATGAAATAAATAAATAAGATTTACCAAACAAGAGTCAAGAGGATAGACAAGTACAGCTGCTATTAAAACCATTGCCATCCATAGGTCTCTGTTACGATGAGTGCATGAACATGGGCTTGAGCATCCTACAACTGATGAACCTTCCTGCATCTAAGCTCTGCCATATACAGATAACCTGTTATTTCTATAGAAACCAGCCCCATTAAGAAGGGAGCATATTTGAATCCATTCTTCTGGACATAACACTCAAGATGGCAACATACAGCTGACAAGACGATGGGTACTATGGAATGCAGATTAGCATGATATGCCCCAATCTATCACAGTGTTGCCTGTAGCTTAAAGTTGACAAGCAACAAATGAATGGTGCTTAGGTAATAACTCCAATCTACTCTAGCTTTCCTTGTAATTTACAGCTGATGAGCAATGAATGGATTGCACTCAGAATAATTTCCCCAGTCTATTGCAGCTTTGATTGTAGTTTGGAAAGAACAAACAATGAGAGCTGATGAACAATGAAGGAATAGTGCTGAGAGCCATATTTCCCACCAGTTGAACATTCTTTGGGGGCAATGTTTTCAATTAGTTGCAGATCTAGTTAATAATAATTATTACATGCTGTCAAGTCAATCCTGACTTATGGTGACCCTTTTCTATGGTTTTTGAGGTATGTATACAGTACTAAAAATTGTTTACTGTTATCTTCCTCTGGGGGCATCCTGGGACTATGCAGCTTGCCCAAGGCCGTATAGGCTAGCTCTAGTCCCAGGAAGCATAGTGGGGAGTTTTGCTCCCAACCTCTACCTAACTTAGAAGCTGACTACATGGGCTGTTTAGCCTGCTCCTTGGAGTGCTGCAGAGATGGGCTGGTGAGCTCTTAAAGACAGCAACAAGACTTTGTCCTCAGCATGGCTTCAGAGCATTCCTACCAACACCTTCCTGACCCCTGTCAAGGGGATTCTCCTTGTGTGTGTGTGTGTGTGTGTGTGTGTGTGTGTGTGTGTGTGTGTGTGTGTGTGTGTGTGTGTGTGTGTGTGTGTGTGTGTGTGTGTGTGTGTAGGATCCCTCTGGTTTGGATCAGTTCCAGAACATTTGATCAGTGGAACTGGTTCAAGGCAGGCCTTCCCATTTCAATTTGCCAAGGTTGTGAAGCGGCTTAATAAGCAAGCTACTTCAGGATATTGGCAACTTAATCACTTCCCCTGCTCAGCAAATGAAAAAACATTTGTTGACTGCATGTAGCCTATCACTGTCAGTTATTATTTTAAAAATAAAACTATTTTCTTTGCCTTGCCTTAAAGGATTGGTCAAGAAACCACCCACAGTTGAATCCCTGGTGGTGGTGTTGGCTGCAGGCAGTTTTTTAACCAGCTCTTTCAGAGAAGGCAAAGAAAAAATATATATATTTTTAAAGTTTACAATTGATGCAATGCATCAGCAATAGTCTATATACAGTCAAAAAAAGTTATTCTCATTTCCCCTGCCCTCTGTTTTTAACATAAATCCTTGTTACAAACTAGCAATCCTATTCACAACATTACAAAAAAAAAAAAGCAGGAGTGCCATCTATGGTCGTCAATGGATTGAAATCCATCTTGTTTGTAGTTCATCAAATGTGCATTGGACCAAAATCCTGTGCCCATTAAACCTACTGAATTCTAGTTCAATAAATGGCATTTAGGGACATATAACTGCCTCGTGATTATTGGCTCAACCTTGAATACAGTGCCCCAAATACATAATTCAACAATTCTATATTTATGGCAACATTCAGGTGGAGAAAGGCACAGATAACATTAGAGAGGTTTTTTCACAATGTCATCATGAGGCTTAAAATACATCAGTCTTGGTACTAAGCACAGCAATGACAGATCACTTCTAAAATGGTGAGAACCTGACAGTGAGAGATCAAGCAGGCACAGGGTAGGTGGTGGCAGAGAAATTTCTCAGAGTTCAAGTGATGAAAGGCATCTATGTCTTACATGCCTCTTTCTTCCCTCCCTGCTTCACTTCCAGGGTTCTTCTTTACTCCTTGACGTTTCAGTTTCAACTTGCATTGATTTAAAAGGCACACATTTCCTTTAAAACATGGAACAGCCAGTTCTTTGCTCATGCTGGCTGCAGAGTCTCTTCTTTCTTCTTCATCCTAGGAGGCCCTTCTCATTTTGTTCAAAGAAGAGTTTGAGCAAAATTTAAGGAGGAGTCATGAGTCCTTCCACCTGTGACTCACCTGGCTGTACCTCTTAGCAGAAAGGGTTGGAATCCAGCCCTGCTGCCTCAACATGAGTGCCTTTCACCAGTGGCAGAGTGGTAAATTTGAAATTCATGTGCTTGTTGTGACCATGCTGAAGGTCATACCCATAAGGAACAACAAAAAATTAAAAAAAAATAAAGTTAGCAGCCATGTTGATCTGCAGCAACTAATCAATAGTCACAGTTTTCATCTCCATTAGGAGCAGGTCCAGTATAGATAGAGCTGCTCAGGAACAAAATAGATGTCAGTGTTAGGATTGTGCTCCTTTTCAATCCCAAGATGGCAGGGAAGCCCTTTAGAAAACAGGAGGAGCATAAACTGAAAGTCCAGGCTTTCTTGGGATTACAGATAACTGTTATGGGATCTTGCTGAGATAAGGTTTTCCCTTGTGAGGGGGCTGATGGTAGGTTGAAGATACCAGTTCTCCCCTGGGCAAAATCATCATTGGGAATGAGTGAGCTCAGAGTAAAATGTCTGCTTTGCATTCAGAATGTCTACCCAAAGGACCATATCTCCCCCAGATAAGCCTTCGTGCTGCTTAAGATCATCAGAGGAGGCCCTCCTCCCAGTCCCATTGCCAGCACAGGCATGGCTGATGGGGAGCCAAGAGAGGGCCTTCTCTATGGCAGCTCCCAGGTTATGGGATGTTCTCCCTCGGGAGATCAGGCTGACCCCCTACCCTTTTATCCTTCCACCAACAGCTGAAGACCTGTCTTTTCAGGCAGGCTTTTACAATCATGATTAAAGTCCCTGAATACCTTCTTAAAATGAAGGTAGTTTGTAATGCTTACTTGCTTTTAATTATTTAATCATACTTTAATTGTTGCACAGTTTAATTTTTTTAATGCTTAACTTATTATATTTTTAATTCTATGATTTTAATATTGTGAGCTGCCTTGGGTTGTAAATCTTTAGGTAGTGCCAGCCTGGGGACAGCCGGTCTAAGCAAGTTGCCTTATCCCTCACATGCGGTCAGAATCATCTACTGTGTGATATATTGCTTGGATTGCCCTAAATCCACAACTACCTACCACCAACCAATGGCAACTGGGTGATTGGGGGGTGGGGGTGGAGGAGGAGGAGGAGGAGGAAGAGAAACGGGAGAGACATTTCCCTGCCACAACACCAGTTTTGGTAGGGAACTATCCAGCAGTCTGTCATTACAGAGAGAGAGAGAGACACACACACACAGAGAGAGAGAGATCCAAACCACCAGCACTCAGAGAAGCCTGCCACCAGCACTGTACCTTGGGTGGAGCAACTGAGAGCTTTGCTCTGGGGCAATAATATTTAGAGAGCACCAACATCTAAAGATGAATCTATTGGTGAGTGTTAGTAAAACAAATGACACAACACCTCCTGGCCTCTTCCTCCTCCTTTTGAAAGAATCAACTTTCTCTTTCTTTTGGGGTGGAGGGAACCACATTCCCTTCCTCTTCCTTTCCCATGAGTGGCTTTAGTTCAGAGTGGGTGGGAAAAAGTGCTGCTTGCCCCAGATGCCAAAATGACTAGTTAAGAGCTCTACAAACTGTGTATTTCTCCACGAACTTCCTTACAAGGAAGGAGGCAAAGACAGAATACTTGACATGTAGAGAAGCAGTGGGTTTATTTACAGACGTTAGGGAAACAAGGATATCCTTTGATGAGAGGTAGACCAGGTCATCTTGGAATGTAATTTGCCCCAGCCTTGGCTCTTGAATCGATTTCTCAGAGCCAGTAGGACCCCTGTATCTGCAGGATCAGTATCTGTGGTTTAATTAATGCATGTTCTGAAAACACTAAAAATATTAAAAGAAAAAAAACCTAGAAATATGTATTTTCATTATGTATTTACCAGAACTGGCCACTAGAGGAAGCCAGAGAACATGCTATGTATTCTTATTATTGGTGAATAAATAACATGATCTCTGGCTCCCTCTAGTGACCAGTTTTGGTACTACATGGTAAAGAATACTTTTTTTCTGGATTTTTCCCCCCCACTGGTGCCCAAGGAAAACGCTCCTAAAATGAAACCAATAGTCAAGTCCTAAACCTTCTGCATCAAGGAGATGGATTTATTTACCGACATTAGGAAAAACACGGAATAAAATAAGCAGAGAATTAGAAAATCACTTTGGATAATGTACAACAGGCAGAAAATAAGAAAGCCATTCAGCCTATCCATATTTACTTATATATATATACCCTCACCGTGACTAGGTTTGAGGAGCTAAGAACATAACAAGAAAAAGGCATAAGTAAAAGACATGACCCACATTGGCTGAAATCCAGCAATAAGTAACAACTAGAGTAGGCTCATTAAATCAGTAGGGATTTCGTGAGTTAGCTCCTCTGTAAATTGCCAATGTGAGGCAAATACTCCAAAAGTAAAGGTGAGGAATATAGTTTAAAAGGAAAGGTGAGGCTGAAAGTCAGCAAGGTCTGTTTTAGTAAAGCCAGTCAGAACCCAGAAACATAGAGGCCAGAACCTTCTACCGTGTTCTTCCCCGAAAATAAGACAGGGGTCTTATATTAATATTTTGCTTTCAAAAAACGCATTAGAGCTTATTTTCAGGGGATGTTTTATTTTACAGTCATGTAATCTTCTTCTGGTTTGCTGCACAATGGTGGAGGAGCGGGGTTTCACTTAACTAGGGCTTAGTTTTTGGGGTAGGGGCTTATATTATGAGCATCCTGAAAAATCATACACTAGGGCTTATTTTCAGGTTAGGTCTTATTTTCAGGGAAACAGGGTAGTAGTTTGATATTTTTCACACAACCCAGTTGAAGCACCATTACAGATTTTGCCGCTAACTCTGGCAATCTAAAATATAAGAGATATCCCAGCCTATTACAAGTGAAACAGGCATCCATGCTTACTGCATGAGTTCAGGCCTATTAGGCAAATGATTGTCCTAAGGAGACACGGAGCAAGGATTTGAGTATTACAGAGGCATGCTTTCCCTCTTCTCCCTCTCAACCTCTGTTTCTTGGTCTGAAAGAGATGATTGAGAACTGCATCTTTGGAGTTGCCTGGCAATGATGAAAGGTGTTGTTTTGCTTTTTCTCTCTCTCTGGAGCAGGGCAAGGCTTTTTCAACAGCAATAATAAGTGCAGAGAGGTGATAGTTGCTTCATCTTTCCAGGTATGAAAAAGAAAATCACTCTCTCTCAGCTGCTGTGAAATTGCAACAGGTGAAGAGACGATGTGTCCTAATAGTATTACTTGAGGAAGAAATATGGAGGGCAGAGGAAGAGTGGCAATGCAGTGCAAAATCAAGCAGACCAAGATGGTGCAAGCAGAGACACCACTTTCCATCTTTTTCAAGCATCTATGTATTTTCTATATTTATTTTTTATTTTTTATTTATTTATTAGATTTTTATTCCCGCCCTTCTAGACAATGTCTACTCAGGGCGGCTTACAATAAAATTATTCATAAAACAGTTAAAACAACAATTTAAATCGACAATAATAGTATTAATCAAGATGGGAAAATATAAACAAAAGACTAAGTAAAAAATAAAAGTCAAGTATTGACAGGAGGGGAAGGCCTGCCTAAGAGAGCCAAGTCCTATCATCAATCTATATATTTTCATGTTACATTTGAACACAGTGGCTGAAATATCCTATCAGTATTCACATAGAGTTTGCATAACTTACCACAACTAATTGCAGCTAATTAATGAGGGTATTCTTTGTTTATTTGCCTGGTCACATGTCAACCGTGCAACTGAGATGTGCCCCAGCAATTAGCCACAATTAGCATCAGTAGGATTCTGGTAAGTGTCCTCATGGCCAAAGCCTTTAGAAATTCAATTATCTCTTTTTATACACTGGGAAGAAAAGTAAAAAGTCTGCTGGAAATTCATTCTTTGTCCTCCATGTCTTGCCTATCCCAGTCGATCATTTCCTCAGTTGTTTTTGGAAAACTTTTCTCCCTTGCAATGAGAAAACAGGTTCATTATCTATTTTCAAGATTATATCAAAGAAGCAGGACATTCTTGATATTGTGTTGTGCTTGTGGTGTACAGTACATGAATCCAGAACCACAGGAGTTAAGGGGAGTGCTCTGGAATATAACCCTTGGTACCCTCACCAAACTACAGTACAAATCTCAGCATTTCATTGGATACCACCCTTGTCAGGTAAAGTGGATTCAAACTATAATTGCTGTAATTGTGTGGAGTACAAAACACTCAGAGATGGTGTGGTGGGAGAAATTCTCACAACTCATTGATTTGGGGTATAATTTATAACCTGCACACCTCTATTTGTTATGTTTCCAGTCATCAGCAGGTGGAGCTGTAAGCACTTTAGAAAAAAAACATGGAATGGGCCATTGAAACGTTAGCATTGTCGTCATCAACATCCCTGTGAGAAAAAACAGGTTCTATGCTTAAGACAGCCATTATGGTTTAATCAAAGGGACAATTAACTTACATTACCATTGTAACATAATGAGGGATATGGTCACTTCTTTTATTGTGTATTTGTAACAATGTTTTAGATATTTTTATAGTTATACCAGCATGTGTGCCCTTATTACTTATGTTTTTCACCTATGGCTTGTAGCAATCCAATATTTTTAAAACCAGTAACTAAAAGTAATTATTGTAATTACTTTTGAATACTGCAAAAAACACAGAGCTATATTTTAAAATTATAAAACTGTGCTTCTTATATACTGCCCCATAGCTCTTAAAGCACTCTCTGTGCAGTTTGTTAGTTAATTATGTAGGCTATACATTGCCTCCCCCCCCCCCCCCCCCGCGCTCCAGTAAGCTGGGTACTCATTTTATTCAGCCTGGGAAGGATGGAAGACTGAGTCAACCTTGAGCCGGCTACCTGGGATCGAAGCCTGGGTCAAGAGCACAGTTTTGGCTGCAGTACAGCAGTTTAGCCACTGCGCCACAAAGCTCCTACAATGGTAATGAAGTACTTTAAATTTTCAGAACAAGAGCCATGTAAATCTATTCAAGCATATCCCAGACCAAAAAATTTTTTAAAATGAAAACATTATAGCACGTTAAAACTGATTATTGTTATATTTCAATGTGAACTTTTGTGGATATACCTTTCAGACATATTAAGAAGTGGAGGTATCCACTAAAGTGCACATTTAAATATAATGGTTTTTAAAGTGCTACAGTTTTAGGGGCTTTTTGTTTTAGTTTTTAGTTGTTATTTTTGTTGGGGTAAATACTTTTAACTGGCTTTGGAACTATAACCATAACTAAAAGATTTGGGAGTTCATCATACTCTGTGTGAATGTAAATATAAAATAGTATGAATTTTTTTTACTTTAGGTAAGATGAGGAAAACAGGTGATGTTGAGAGGGAGACTAATTTAGAAAATCACCAGCTATGAATTAATTCCTGAAAAGTATAGAGAGAGGAGACAGCAAGCCTATAGATGTATAGTAAAGATTCTTGTGCCCCAACATGATGCTACATTCTGGCTGTTTCTGCAGGGTTGAGGTAGGCTTATCAACATGTGGGGGGGGGGGGGGGAATTAACAAACTAATCTACCCCAGCTGGAAATATTATCATAACCAACCTATTTTTTGTTCAACCGTGTATTTCACTGTTGACTTTATTTGCAGAAGAAATTACATTTATCTGTACCTGCCACACCATAAGGGCAAAGTATTCTGTTGCTAGTCCCATTGAATCAAATGGCTGAATTGGAAAGTCAACACATGTAAATCCCATCGGGTCTTATGGGTCTACTCTAGTGGTTCCCAACCTTGGGGGCCCAGGTGTTCCTGGATTAAATCTCCCCAAAGCCTTCACCACTAGCTGTGCTGGCCAGGATTTCTGGGAGTTGTGTTTCAAGAACATCTGGTACTATTTCTAACTGGGTCCTTTTTCAGGAGAAATGGGGGTCGTAGAAACTTTAGACCAATGGTTCGCAACCTTGAGTCCCCAGATGTTCTTGGACTAAAACTGCCAGAAGCCTTCACCACTAGCTGTGCTGGCCAGGATTTCTGGGAGTTGTGTTTCAAGAACATCTGGGGACCCAGGGTTGGGAAGCACTGTTGTTGCAGCTATTGATAATAGCAAACCCATCTGCAAAATTCTGGTGTGTGTTTGGGCCCAATTTTAGAGCCAATGCCAAGGTGTAGCATGGTGGGTGAACCCATTAGCTGATCCCTGAATAGAATAATGTTTATATGAATTAATTTTTTCATGATGTTTTCCCCAATAAGTTATAATGTTGTAATTTTAATTCTTTTTATTTTATATAGCCCTTGAAGAAGGCTGATACACCGAAATGCATTGGGCATTTTACACTGAAATAAAGAACATTATAATTTCTTCATCTTTGGACCACAGTTCCCTCTTTCTGCCTAAGATTTCAATGGAAGTGTGAGGGCAAGAGGAGAAGGGGACGACAGAGGACGAGATGGTTGGACAGTGTCATCAAAGCTAGCAGTATGAATTTGACCCAACTCCAGGAGGCAGTGGAAGACAGGAGGGCCTGGTGTGCTCTGGTCCATGGGGTCACGAAGAGTCGGACATGACTAAACAACCACCACCATTTTTTTTGTCAATGAGCAATGATGACAGTTCCTTCCTCTCCCCCTTCCTCACCCACCCTGCAACCCAGTGAGAAAAGGGAGGTGAAATGCTGGAATCCATGAAAGACATTTTGCTGATGCCTTCCCCCAAAGTCAGAAGCAAGTACTTGTTGGATATATTGCACCCCCATATAATGCTTTTTAGAGGTTTTGCCTGGGAGGGAGCTGCAATAAATGTCAATCAACTCAGTAATAGCCAATACTTCCCACTCTACCTCAGATTCTTTTTCCCACCTCTTTTCCAGTCAGGTTTCATTTAGTGTTCTATTAGAGTATTAGAGTTATGGAGTTAGAAGTGAATAGGGTGAAGTGTTCTGTCAGGAATATCACCAGTCGGTCAGTAACGAAAGAAATCAAGCAGTTAAGCTCAATCAAGTAACGAGTTAACATTCTCACAAAATATGATGCTTGTTTTTATATAAGAACAGTAAATAAACAGAAACATTTCATTCCTTCTAATTTACCAGAGTCTCTGAGTGAATGTATTGAAATAAATAAGTGCCAGTTAAGAAAAACTAACAAATAAGGAGTGGTCTAAGGAGATTGTAATTCAATCTGCTCTGTAGGTTCCTGACCAAAATATTTTTAGCCACTGTATAACTAGAGGAAATTTTATTTTTAAGCTACCCTCAATTTTCCTCACACCAAACTCTTCCAAAACATCCCCAAATGTACTGATGCTTCTGTAGATGATAGAGATGCTGATAGTGGCAGTCTTTATTTTATTCTCAATTTAATTAATGCAACTAGAGTTTTTGATGTGGTCATGCAATCATTGCCTGGAAGATTTCATATTCTTTGCTTGTTCTTCCCATTTTCTCTGGTAAAATGACTTTGCTCTGTGTGGGTGTATGAACCAGCTTCCTTCTATAGAAGTTTTGTTCAGAATAAGACTGAAATCACATGTGCATTTTTTAAAAACTTAGTACAATTAGTAGCAATTACTACTACAAATTTCTTTCTCACACACATTCTAGTTTCCAGGGAAACTGACACATTTTGTGGAAAGCTTTTTTCCATTTTGTGACTTCTCAATTTATTCTCTACTTACATGATTACTAATGTGCATGGAGAAAGTTAATGAAGCATTTGTTCAAGTTAAAAGCTGGTAATCTTTTAAATAAATCTAGGTTAAGTTAAACCTTGTTTGTTTGTTTGTTTGTTTGTTTTTTATAGTGCCTCATTAGTGCGAGCACTACTCTGGGCAGTATACAAGTAAAAACGTAAAAATCCCACAGACCCCACATAACAATACATACAACAATATGGCAATTAAAAATGAATGAAAGAAAGAAAAGTGTGAACAAGAAAATTAAAAAATAAAATATTAATTTTAACAGCATAACAGCATATGGAAGACTTGGTTGTTGAAGTCAGCTTTGAATAGTTCTGGTTTTCAACAATTTCCTGAACATAAGGAGGGAAGAAGCTTGTCATACCTCAATTAGTAACCTATTTGAACTGGTTCAAAGATAAAAACCAACAAGTGAGAAATAAATGAAAATGTATAAACTGTTAACATTTATTTTTTTATTTTCAAATGCAATGAGTGAGATTATTTTCCACTTAACATATGCTTCACTAAGCCCGTAGAAGCAGACTAATTTCCTCTTTACTCACACTGATTTACTTGAGTACTCAGAGGTCAGGAAAGTTACTTTTCTGGATTTTAAGTCCCAGAATGCCCAGCATCGAAACAATGCCATGGCCTAGTACCTGGGGATTCATACTTTTAACATTTCAGGTTAACATTATATGTACCATGCAGCTTTCGACTTCCCCTTCACATATGTGCAGATCAGCAGCTGAACATTCTTTTAACTTTTGTCCAGCTGCTATATATGAAGAGCCGTGTTACCTGTATTCATCTTTAGTTGTTCCCCACTAGATGGTTACATGCTTCCAACCTGGGAGTCTCATCTTCTAGTATGATCTCTTCTCTTTCTTTCTTTCTTAGCTACCGTAACAGGGCTCTGAAGGCAAGTGAGATATTTAAGGAGTGGTTTTATTAGTCCCACCTTATTTAGTCTGATCCTGCCCACTCCGATTTGGCTATCTAGCCAGGCTCCAAGTTTAGATTGGAACCCCTTGGAGCCTGGCATCCAAGGCAACCAACCCACTTGCCTGCTCCTAAGGCCTGCCATGAGTGGAGTAGAGGTTTCACTTTACAAGCATATATACACTATAACATTTGGGTAACGTTGCTTTCTAGTTGATTATTTTTAAATATATACAAATCACAGAAGTTTGTGTACCATCAATAATACTGTTGACAATATACAGTAGGACCCCTGTATCCATGGAATATTGGTTCTAAGGCCCCCCATGGATGCTGAAAACAGCAGATAATAGCGAATGCTATTATACTAGCGATGCTATATACATAGCATGGTCTCTGGCTCCCTCTACTGGCCAGTTCTAATAGTGACATCATGGAAATACCTATTCCTGGGATTTAAAAATATATATTTTCAATATTTTCAGACTGCAGATAAGTGAAACTGTGGATACTTGTTCTGTGGGTATGGGGATCCTGCTGTATGTAACATTGCTTTGCTTGACCAGTGTTTGACAAATGTTTAAAGATGATACAGAGAGAAAGTACCAGACCTTAGAAAAGTTATTGTCCAGGCAGAAAGAATGTCACAGAGTTTGGAAGTTAGGTTTTTCATCTACGGCAGTGGTTCCTAATCTTGGGTCCCCAGATGTTCTTGGACTACAACTCCCAGAAGCCTTCACCACTAGCTGTACTGGCCGGGATTTCTGGGAGTTGTAGTCCAAGAACATAGATTCTATAACAATGCTGTGTGGGTTCTCAGTGTTGTAGGGAACTTTTCCACACTCTGGAAAGTGCTTGTCATGTGCCAACACATGCTAAATCTTTTTTTTTAAACAAGCTTTTGTGACTTGATTTTACCTAGTACTGTTTCATATCTGATGTTTGGTATGTTTTCCTCTCGATTTTTGGTGTGACAGTTTTATTCTTTGATAATCTTTTGCATGCAAAGGCAGAGAGCTAATGTGAATGAAGAAACTTGACGTAACCTGCTTGAGCTGTGTATTAACAGTGACTGCAAGGAAGCAGGTCCCCTCCCTGCCTACCTTTAAAGAGAGTGCTATTTAGAGATGCATTTGATGGCAACATCGTATTATTTTTCTACCATTGTCCTGTCACATTATCATTTTATTATGAAGCGTCACACTATCTTGGAATTCGTACTTGAAATGTTTGTTTTACTTTGTTTTATTGTTTGATTTGTTATTTGTTTGTGATTGTTCAGTTTTAGCTTGTCAACTGCCCAGAATAGTGCATTGCGCTAGTAGGGGGGGTATATAAATGAAATTAAATAAACAAGCAAATAAATAAATACCCTATTCCAATTATAAATCTATATTCTGCCAACATATAGCGAATTTTACAATACCAGAACACCTTAGATGTCACAGACCATCTCTTTGGTCTGGGAGATTCTGGCTATTGCAGTCAAAAAGTGTTTTTCTCAAGCTGTGCTCTTGATATGGTTACGCTGCAACGGCAATCAGCCCTCTCACTGTTAGCTACGCTGGATTGGATTGATAGAGCTGAAGTCCAACAACATCTGGGGAACCATACCTTCTCCGTCCCTTTAATTCATCTAATCTGAGGGTATGATCCACTGAATTTAATGTGTGTGTGTTTTGTGCTGTCAAGTCGGAAGCAACTTATAGGGAAAGCCTTAATAGGGCTTTCAAGGTACATGAGATATTTAAGGAGGGGTTTCCCAGTTCCACTCCCCCAGTCCTGTCCCATGGCTAAATAGGGATTCGAACCCTGATATCCAGAGTCCTAGTCCATCATTCTATCCACTACACCACACTGGAAATTCAGTAAGACCCAGAATTATCATTGTAAATATATACTGTTACTCCAGCCTCTTTAAATCAGAACTGGCTGGATAGCTCAGTGAGTTAGCATTTGGCTGCAGAGCCCGAGGTTGGGGGTTCAACTCCACATTGTGCCTCCTGCAAGTAGAGTCAGCCCAGTGTGGCCTTGGGCAAACTGCCCAGTCCCAGGGCGGCCCCAGAAGGAAATGGCAAACCACCTCGGAGCACTTCTACCAAGAAAGCCCTGAAAGGGGCCACCACAGGTCAGAACTGACTTGATGAAACAGGATTGTTTTTTAAACCAGAATTAACGTCACATGAGAGAGAAGGGGGTTAGCTAAAGGAAGAAGGACTGGGGTTACGGGACCGCGATCCGGATCAGTGCAAAAAGTTCGCCCCTCCCCCTCCCCCTCTTGCTTCTACTAGCCAAGGAGGTATAGCAAACGTACACAAAGCAAGCTAGGGTAACGAAGGCCAGTTAAATATTTATTTCTTTTCCTGGAACTCGGCTTCTTTTTCTTTTTCTTTTCGGCCGCCACTCTGGGGCACTCGTTCCGCACACGAGGCAGAGAAGTCGGCCCGCCTGTCCGCCCGCTCGAGCAACCCGAACACAGCCGTCGTGACAAATTACTTCCGAGTAATAAGAAAGGCAGGCGGAGGGTTCTAGATTGCAGCTGCACCGTCTGGGCGCGTCCCGGCCCGTTTTCTCCCCGGCCTCGCAGGCACCCCCACCCACCCACCCACCTTCCCGCGGCCGTTTCCTCCCTCCTCGCGAGCTCAAGCTCTTCCTCCCTTCCCTCCCCGGGTGGGTGTTTCTTTTTTCTTCCCCGCCGCCCCTCTCATAACGTCAGTGGGAATTTCCAGCTAGGAAGTGAGAGAGAGAGAAAGAGGAGAAGGTGCGGGAGCGAGGGAGGGCGGGGTGTGCGTGCGTTTGTTTGCGGCGAGGAAAGGCGGGGCGGGAGTCCCTCGGAGGCGCGCGAGGGGGACGGGACGGGGCGCGCGGGCAGGCGCGCGGGAGGGCCGCGCAGTCCGCGCAGACCCTTGACAAGTGACAGGGCGCGCGCGCGAGCGAGCGAGCGAGAGGCTTCCCTCGTTTTCGCTTTCAGCCGAGGAGGCGCGAAGAGCGGAGCCAAAGCAGCGAGCCTCGCGGGCACTTAGTTCCTTCTTCTCTTCTTCCTCCTCCTCCTCCTCCTCCTCCTCCTGTTGATCTTGACGACGGCAAGCAGCCTCTTCCGACCCTCCGCGTTGACATGGCGCTCCTCTGACGAGGACGCTTTCTCTCTCTCTTGTTTGCTTTCTTTGGAGGGTTCCTTTTTACTTTTGCTTTTAAAAAAAAAAGTATATCCGCGTTTGCCACACGGACGGAGCCCCTCGTATCGGTCCTCTCCTCCTCCTCCTCCTCCTCCTCTTTTCCTCGGCCGAGACTTGCTTCCACGACGAAGGATACCGGTCCGGACCTTGAGGTGAGCCCGCGGGACAAAAAGCGCCGCTTTCACCCGTGGCGCTATCCTTGGAGACTAGCCCGAGCAAGGCGTGCGCGCGCGCGCGTGTGCTCCGTCTGGCCGCCACGCGGGAATGTTATGAAGTCGGGAGAGAATCGGGACGCGCTTTTCCTTTTTTTTTTTTTTTTTTAAGCTCCTTTGGGAAAGGTAGTTGTGTGGTTGTGTGGTCCTTTTCCAGCACACGCCGGTGGCAAACTTCGAGACGCGCAGATTTATCGTGTCAGAGGCTGTTGCGGACTATAGTCCCAATAAGTGATGAAGTGTGCAGTAATATTTATGTCATGATAAGTCTGTGAGTCTTTTGGGTGCTGCCCCCCAACTCCCGCCATCCTTTTTAAAGTCTTTTTGGGAACGCTGATTTTTTTGCACAAGTTGCCTTGCAGGCTGATTTAATCACAGGTGAAAAGCTTTCCAGATGAAAATTTTAGATGCAGGTTTTCATTGGGCTGGATTGCTGGGGATTTTCGTGTAGGGTGCTGAGTTCTGCATTTTCTGTTTCTGCCTTGTGCATGTATATGTGTGTGTGTGTTCAACAGCTACTTCCTCATTCCTGGGTAGCCTAACGATACACTTTTTGTGCTAGAACTGGGGGATTGGTCCACATGGCAAAGCTTTCTCTGAAATGGGCATCTGAGGAGTAGCAGTGTTGCCCATTTTCTTTCTAATAAGGCTCCTGTGCATTTTGCAAGTGTATCAAAGCTGTTGGTGAAGCCATCCTCCATTACTTCCTTCCTGCTCCAGGAAAAGCCTCACCCACTCACTATATGGCAGTCTGTAACAGCTCCACTGGTTTGAAAAGTGGCAACTGTCACCTTAATGAGGATACACTTTACAGTTGGTAGTGACCATGGGAACAAGAGCAGGTCTTCATCTTTGGCGTAGAAAATGCTACTCCAACCTGGAAAGGGAGGGGGAGAAAGCATAAGTATTTTCATCACCTTCTGCTCAGAACAGTTATACAATATTTGTGTACTTCTTTTAAATGCTGCTGAGACGGATAGCATTTGAACCAGATTATCTTCTATGGCGACATTTATGTTCTCCATTCCATACTGTGATTCAGTGTTAGGGGAAAGTAAAGTAATCCTAGAATTAAGAGATCGAAAAGCATGTGTCAAGTGCATTTCCATTCCCACACTACTAGAGTTGCTTTATTAAAGGGGGAGGCCTGAAAGCCATTCATTTGAGTGTCCTTTCTTGTCATCATGTCATACCCCCTACTTGAATGCATTGCTAGTCAATGTTGATGAATTCTGTTCCATGTGTGAGACCTGAGGGAACTGTATTATTCCACCAAGGCAGATACCAGGCAGATTTGTGCCCCTGGAGCTCTCTTAGAAATTAACCACTGGGTGAGGCGGTGGTGGCTAATGCCCACTGAAGCTGCTTGAGCAAATGGTAATGTCATAGAAGGTGCAGCCAACTACACCTAGTTTGCCGCCCAGATTTCTCTTTTGCCCAATTTAATTATGCCTTATACCCTAAACTCCTGCTGATTGAAAGAAGTGTTGGGAGTTAAGAGGATTGTGCTTCAGCTGCCCAAACATTGGGGACACTGGTAGGGTGGGGAATCGGTAGAAATGTGCACTGGTTGCTAGGCCTAACATTACTTTCAGTGCTAGAATTTAGACCTAAAATGTCTTAAGTAGTTAACCAAAGAAGTTACTTGAACATATGCAAAGTGTGTTTGGTTGTCTAGGGCAGTGGTTCCCAACCTTGGGTAATCCATGTGTTTTTGGACTGCAACTCCCAGAAACCCTGGACAACACAGCTAGTGGTGAACACTTCTGGGAATTGCAGTCCAAGAACCCCTGTGTTGCCCAAGTTTGGGAACTACTGGTCTAGTGTGAAGAGATAGGAATTATCTTCCAGTGTCTGACTTTCAGTTAGATTTGAGTATGAATGACAAGTGAGAGGTTGAACAGTAGTGACAAGAAGGGATGGTGTAATTAGCATGTCTGATTTTGTGGGACCAGTGGCTGGTAAAACATCAAAGATCACCTATCTGACATAGGCGAAAAAATGCTCTGCTTTTTGAAAAGCCAGCACTAGCACAGCATACCAGAAAGTTTTTGTGAGTTCTTTAAATCTTTCTTGTTATCTCTTCGTACCTATATTGTATGAATTCCCCACCCCCTTGCTGTTTTGATCTAACAATTTTAGTTTAATATCTTAATATTTACTTTCCATGTGCCGTATAAATTGAGCAAAGATAATAAGCTATGCCTGTGAAATCCAAGGTATAGTATGACAGACGTAGTTACATGTGTTTTTTAATTACTAGATCCCCCAAATTTGTCAACATTCATCATAGGAATGTGACAGTGTTGCTGGGACACTGTGCAATACAGTAAGAGGTTATGCTGTCACATAAATATAATTAAACACTATTGTAATAATGTGTTGTAGAGGCCAATCACTAGGTTCCAATATGTATGTTCTGAAAGGGAGTTATATGTCTTCAAAAATAAAGAGCTGTGGTTAGGGAATAATATTTTGGGGGGGACCAAGTAACAGGTGTGTTGGAGAGAGTAAGGGGAGAGGTTTTTGTGTTGCATTGTTCCTATCCTGAGTAAACTGTATCAACTGAACTTAATTCTTCACTTTCATCTCTCTCTAACTGTTCTGTGCAGAGTTATAAGATTAGGATGTGAAAGTTCTGTAGTTGCCTTTTAAGGTTCCTAAAAATACTTTGTTCTTTCTTGGATATACACTGTAACATGGTGAAGGGGTTTGAGTGTGTTGGGGATGTTGACCACAATACTGTGAGGAGGTTAGATTTTGTTAAGCAGGTCATTGATCCTTTTCAGGGATTAGCAGTTGTCAAAGAATTTATAGTTCTAGTGGTGATGGGAATTGAGAAATTCTTGAATGTCAGTTACTGGGCAGAAGTAGTAGTGGAAATAAAATCTAGAATAGGATCTTACATAAACTACAGGAGGGACACTCAAGCTAACTCTTGTTAGTACTGAGCAAAAGGAGGGAAGAGAAAACCACTTCTAAAGGCTTTCTGCCTTGAAAAGCCAACAGTGAGACAATACAGAACGAAAGAAAAAATAATACTGAAAGCTAAGACTCCCAGTTTGGAAGGTGCTCACTCAGCTATTGGGGAACAGCTAGAGATGAGTATAGGTAATACTGTTCTTAATATAGCAGCTGGATAAAGGGAAAAGGACATTCAGCTGCTGCTCTCCACATATGTGAAAGAGAAATCGAAAGCGCCATGATGCGTATAATTGGAACCTGAAATGTTAAAAGTATGAATCAAGATAAGCCCGAAATTATAAAACAAGAAATGGAATTTATAGTCATCACAATAATTGACATGAGTGAACTAAAATAGGCTATAGAAGGGCATTTTCAGTTAGGTACGTACAAAATGTTTTGCTACATCAACTCAGAAATAACAGGATGGCTCAATAGTGAGGTGAGATGTACCAAAAGCAGTTATAGGCTCTATAATGCAAGGTCTGGCGAATTAACATCAATCAGATTTCGTGGAGAGGCAGTCAACATAACCATCATGAAGGCGTGTACTTCAACTGCAGAAGCTGAAGAAGACAAAATCAAAAGCTTTTATGCAAGTGCCCGGGAGGAAATAGATTACACACCAAAACAGGATGTGCTGATAATCACAGATGATGGGAACACAACAGTGGGAAATCAGATAGAACCAAACTTCACTTGAGCATTTGGCCCAGGTGCTAGAAATGAAGCACAAGAACAACTTGTATAATTCTGTAAAGCTAGAAATCTGTTTACTGCAAATGCATGCTTCAAGGAACCAGACAGATGATTATACATGTGGATATCGCTAGGTGGACAATCAAATAGATTATATGAGTAATACAGTAAATAGAAGGAGAAAATTGAGAAGCTCTGTTCTTTCTGAAAAACAGACCAGGAGTAGTCTATGATACAGACCATGAACTATTAATATGAAAAATTGGAGGAAAGCTGTAAAAGAATAGCAAAACAGTCATGGCACCAAAATAAAATTAAAACAACAACTCTAAAGAATTTGAAGACCATGTAAAGAACAGATTTGAATTACTGAGCTCAGGCTGCCATGAATCACAAGACTTGTGGACTAAAACCAGAAATATAACCAGGGAAGAATGCAAAAAAGACTGTTCTTGTAGCCAAGAGGGGAAAAAAATCCTTCATGGATGACTAATGAAACTATTAAAATTGTTGATGATGTGCAGAGTAAAAAGTGACAGAAATCAAGGAGTCCTGAATGCAGCTTTTCTGCAACTTATGTTTAGGGACAAAGAGAGCTAGTGTAATAATTATCTCAAAGAAACAGAAGAGGACAGTAAAAATGGAAAATTGAGAGAGTGCCTCCAGAAGGTCGAAGAAATCAAGGGTAAGTTGAAACCAAGGCTAGTGATGTTGAAAGATTTGGTAAAAGACAAGATGGAAACAGTATGCTGAAGAATTGTAGAGAACAGATGCAAGAATTACAGATTGCGTCAAAGAAGATTAAAAACTTGTTGTTTTAGAAAGTGAAGTGAAAGTTTCTCTCAAAATTCTTGAAATAAATAAATTGCAAAGAATATATGGGAAATAGAGCTATTTCACTTTGCGATATGAATATGTCAAAATATTAAGAATAATATGGCAATAAACATAGAAAACAAAACAATAGCTCACAGTAGAGAAGCATCTGTTCACATTCTATCCCCGAAATGGAGGCATCAAAGATTACAGTAATGATAAGACCATTGCATTAATTTCCCATGCAAGCAAAGTAGTGCTCAAGATTTTATTATAAAGAATTTTAGTGTATGTTTATATATATATATAAAATATAAGCAAATATAAATAAGCACTAAAGTCTTTATAATAAAATCTTGAGCACTACTTTCCTTATATTTGCATCGTGATCTCTAGTGCCTCTTCCTCTCCTAAATCCAGTTTGAGTATTTGGCATTTCTTGCTCTCTCTCTATATATATATATATATATATATATATATAGAGAGAGAGAGAGAGCAAGAAATGCCAAATGCTCAAACTGGATTTAGGAGAGGAAGAGGCACTAGAGATCATGATGCAAGTATATCTTGGCTACTGGAATGTATGAAAGAATTCCAGAGAAACTATGTTTGTGCTTTATAGATTACAGCAAAGCCTTTACTTGTGCAGATCATGAAAAGCTAAGGATTGTTCTGAAAGAAATGGATGTGCCACAACATTTGATTTTCTTAACAGGTAACCTGCACTCTGGACAAGAACCTAGTGTTAGGTACGAATATAGAGAAGTAGAATGGTTTTTAAGAGGCAAAGGTGTCAGACACAAGTACATTTTATCTTTCTATCTGTTCAGTATGTGTTCAGAATATAAGGGAATCTGGGTTAGATTAAGATGGAGGAAGAGTGAAAATTAGTAAAAGAAACATCAATAATTTAAGATACTCAGATGACATCATATAGTAACATGACAACTTATTGATGGAAGTTGAAGAAATTACAAAGAGAATAGCTGAACACTAAGAAGGCAAAAATTGTGAAGGTAGAAGAATGTTATACATTTAAAGCTGACAGTGACAAAACTGAAATTGTGAAAGACTTTCTATCCTTTGGTTCAGTCATCAGTCCATGTGGACACTGCAGCTAAGAAATCAGAAGATGGCATTTTGGAAGAGTAGCTTTGAAGGAACTAGGAAAGATTCTTAAGTTTCATAAATAAATAAATAAAGCCAACATAATCCATACCATGATATTCCCAGTTACTGTGGATGCTGGGAAATGAAGAAAATAAACAGGGGAGTGGGCGAAGATTCATTTGAATTTTGGTATTGGAGGAGAGCTTTACTGATACTGTGGATGGCCAGAAAGGCAAATAAATGTGTTCTAGGTCAAATCAACTCTGAAGCCTCACTACAACCTGAAATAACTAAACTGAGGCTATAATAGTTTGGATGTATCATGAGAAGACACGAGTCACTGGAACAGACAGTGGCCAGAGTCCTATTGTTCTTTTCGTAAATGTTGTGTAACTTCCCATGACTAATTGTGACTAAATACCAGAGTAGTGCTTTTGCACTAATGGAGCAATATACAAATTTGATAAATAAACAAATAAATATAAATATATAAATAAGTGATGAGGTGTAGGACCGCATCTTGGTTGTGCAGTCAGGTGATAAAATGCAGCACAACAGCTTGCTGACTAGTCTCAATTAGTCACATCAAGTTATGGAACTCTTACACAAACACAAATAGGGTAAAGCTAGCAAAAGTAGGAGGCAGTAGGAAAAGAGGATGACCTACCATAAGATGGTCTAACTCAATAAGGGAAATCATGGCCCTCAGCTTCCAAGACCCAAGCAACACAGTTAACAACAGGACCTTTTGGAGGTAATTAATTCATAGGGTCACCAAAGGAATAGGACTTGATGGCACATAACAGCAACAAGGGTATTCAACAATGCATTTTTAGACTAAAGAAATATGCTGTCAGCTGACATATCCAATGTTATGCAATTTTAGAATTTTACAGTTTCTTTAGTTTACTGTTAATGTGCAATATCACTAAAAGCCCTACTGATATAAACATTTAGTGACTTCTCTTTTTTTACCGTTTGTAAGTTTTAGCTTTCTTCAACAAACCAAAAGCAAACAAGAAGTCTGCCCTGTGTTTACAATGAGTCAGTTAAAAATGTTGATGAAACCTTGAAAAAAAATAGATAATTTTAATCCAGTAATATAATTTTTAGCAGAGTAATATTATGCACTTGTTAAAATAAAAACCATGGGCTAGTGTTAAAATGAGTTTTGAAACCTGATAAATAAAATGAGCAAAATAAATGGTTAAGAGCTACAGCTAAAATATCAATAGAAGATGGACTTCCCTTTTTCATTCGGTTTGGTGTGCAGTATAATTTAGTTTGTAAGACAAACCATGAGAAAGAACTGCATCTTCCAGAACCGTGAGAAAGAACTGCATCGGAAAGTCACTTTACACATAGTTTTCTACTAAGTGGTGCATTGTATTTTAGAGTATGCAATGTTATAATATACTTTCCTGCCAAAAAAACAAGAACACACAAATGCACCACCTGAAATTTTCAGCTATTTATAGTTGCATATGCATGGTAGAACATAACAAGGGTGTATTTCCATGCATGGACATTATTACAGACCGAGGTCCACATTCTGTTGCTAAAATATAAACCAACAGGACCACATTCTGTTGCTAAAATAAAAAACAACTTTGTCATTCTAGCATACTTTCATAAACTGTATGAGAAATTTGTGAAAGTATAGCCTTCTTCTGGAGATTGTTAGTTGTTCAGTGTTCTGCCTCCATATATTTTAACAGCCATGGCTTGTGACATGGTTTATGTCTCACTTCTATAAATCTGTCTCACGCCTTTTTTTAATGAACAAGAGTATCATGTCTGTGTACAGTATATGCATGCTTTCAGTGAACACTGGGCAAGGTAGATGCCTACAAGCCCTGTTTGCAGAGTTCTCAAAAGCAGCTGGCCAGCATTGCTGGAACTGATTATCTATGTAGGAAATCTGTCAAATGAAAAATGGCCTTCAATGATTTGCCTGCCTTCGGGTTTTTGAGGGATCATGTGTATGTCTAGTCTGTACTGCTTCTTGCAGTCAACATTTCCTCAGGGCTTCATTCTCTTCGTTACCCACCAATTTCTTTAACCATCAGAGGAATCTTCCATATAATGTTGTACACATGATCTTTTCCATATATGTTTTTCTAGTTTAATACTACAGTGCATTTTAGAGATGGTTTATTATTGAACTTCAATGACACTGTCTTCTGGTTTATTTTGGAGTTCAGTTCAAAGTATTGTTTTAAAGGACCTAAACAGTTTGAGCCATGATGTCTGGAGGACTACCTCTTCCAACATGTGCATGCCAGTATTTAGAGATTTTCAAATGGAGGTCCAGGCAAATATCCTACCACCTGAGAAGATAGTGAGCTCACAATACATGGTTTTCTTGTAGCTGTATCTTTTTGCTCCTTCCCAAGGCCATCTCCATTCTTGATGAGTTTATGTACTATTTTGTATAGCTTTTGATTCTTACAAATGTTTTTTTAAAAATACCTCTTAAAGTGATTTTTATCTGTTTTTAACAAATGTGAATGTAAACTCTGTTTTACTACACATCATTTCGGGAACCCTGATGGGCATAAAATAATTTTATGAATGTTTCTAATAAATAAATAAATAATCAAGAGTCTGGAAAGCTGTCACGTGGGCGAATATTGTAGTCCTATTGATGGATCAGTGCCCAAATGATCTGTGACTGCTAGTCTGAAGTCATTGTAATAGCCTTGATTATTTAATATATTTAACATATAATAACACATGTTTGAAGTGTGCTTGATTGACACATTTTATAGTCCCCCATTTTACATTTAATTATGTGGCATTAAATGCCCAGAGAAGTTCTGCTGCAATACTACACTTTATGACAACAAAGGGGGCCCATTACATTCCCTCAGCCATTAAACTGTTCCACACAAAAGCAGTAGCCCAACTACTGTATGGCTCCCAATTGGGCCCCTTCCCAAATATTGCAACCCTAGAACGTGTACAATCAAAATTCCTGAGGGCAATATTAGGAGTCCCCAGGGATGTCGCCAACGTAAAACTAAGATTGGAAACTGGTCAAATTAAAATCGAAGCCAGGAAATGGATTGCAATTCTCATGTACTGGCTCAGACTGTCTTATCTCCCTATTGGTCTTACACCACTGATCCTGCAAGGTATAGAAGGGCATTTACTCTGGCCCGGCTGAACGCACTACCTTCAGCAGTGCAGGAGGGACGGTATAAAAAGACCCCCTGGGCAGAGCGCCTTTGTCCATGTGGAATGGAGCAGATAGAAACAACTGAACATGTCTTGTTGTGGTGTACATATTATAAGGATGTACGTGAAGAACTTGTTTCCCCTTTGACTGGCCGATTTCCTGGCTGTACAGAGCAACAATGTATGCATGTGCTGTTGTCTGATTCCAATCCTATGTTCACACGTAGTGTTGCCAAATTCTTTACTACTGCTATGGGCATTAGAAAAAGGATCCTAAAAGTGGATGGGCCTCTGTAGTCAGAGCATAGTTTGCTAGACATTTTGGCATTGCTTCAGGGGAGATGTGTTGACACTGTTGGTGTTTACTTCAGAACTAACTATTGCTTTGCATTCGATCCCAATATTTTTGTATATTTCTGTATATTTATATATTTTAGATGTATTATTGTTGGCTGGTCTTTTGACCGTAATAAAGTTTTATCTTTATCTTATCTTTATCATTTAATTAATTAAGAAGTTATAAATGGTCTGTATAAATACTGTACAGTCCAATATTTTATGCAGCTAATAATTATTGATGGCTAGGAGTGTGTCCTTTGTCATTCCACCATGGAGACTTTACAATACACTGAAGTGTTCTTTATTCCTTTTTTCTCACAAGGGTTGCAAACTTTGTGTTTAATTTTGGCTTATTCAGATGGTTTTCTGGCATGCCTAGTGACTATTTGTGTCATCCCTTGGTACATGGCTGATGGTCAGAGATGATGGGAGTAATAACCCAAATCTAATTAGGAAAGGCTAGTTGATTTGGGTTTAATCCATGCAATGTTGCTGCAGTTAATAGAGGAGGGCAGAAATTCCACTGAAATTAAATGGAGTTATGACCAACAACAATACTTGTTTAATATGGACAGAACCTTTTAGGCAAAAATGAAACAAGGATAGAATCCTAAAATGGTCTACTTGTTATTGTTTTGTTTCTCTGAGCTCCCCTTTAAGGTGGTCAGGGAAGCATACCTATCCCCCCACCCCGGCTTACATCAGTGCTGTCTTCTCACTAGGGCAGAGGGACACTGTAAAATTTTGAGTCGAGCTGCCCCTTTGTCCCAGTCTATTAGCTACCCATACTTTACATTTATAGTTACTTCGGCTGAGAGATTATGACTGACTCAAGGCTAACTAATGAATTTAGAGCTAAATGAAATTTGAATGTAGTTTTCCCAAAGCTAATATTTGATATAACTAAATAACTAATTGTCTCTGTGGCATTTCTTAGGGCTGTATCTGCCTTTTTGTTTCTGTATGACTGACAAGTTTGTCTGCTGGACTCTGAGGCTTAAATCCAATTGCTAGTCCCAATTAGAATTAACATTGTAACTGAATTAATCAGTAACTGGTTAATTATTGAATCAAGAACTGAAGAGTAAGTCAACACATGTGTAAATCCCATTGATTAAATGGGTCTACTGTAGTTGAGATCAGCAGGACTAAGACAAGACTGGACAATTCTAGCAGTCCATTGCATCTAGCCAGGATGACCAGTGGTGACTAATGATGGGGAGTTGAAGCCCAATAACATATGGAATGATACTCATGCCCTAGTGATTCAGATGCAGTGAATAACATGAAGCAACTCCAAGGAATGCATAGTGAGTGTGGTAATGTCCATTCCCTGACATTTTAGTGTTGTTTGCAACTAGAAGGAATAAATTAACCAGAATGCATCTATCTGGGGGGCTAGTGTTGTTGTACTGGCTGTGGGTTCTTTTTAATTTAAATTTTATTTTATTTTATTTTGCATAAAGAGACAAAGTTGAGCTAGTATGCTGCTTATGTTAGATTTCTGTCTCACATTATCTGTGTTCCATGTTATCGGTGCTGCAAAAGAAACATGATTGCTGAATGCTATCAGGTAGAAATAAATTGGCAAGGGAGGGAATAATATAAACTTTTAATTTAAATGAGGATTTGTTTAATAAGACCTGGAATGTTTCTGCAATGCTCTAGCTTTAAGAGTTTTGTGAATATGTATGGCATCGTGCGTGTGATACCACCATGCTAGATATATCTAAGATTACTGGAAATTGTGTTTAGAAAGGGTCAATTTATGATTATGCACTTAACCACTCAGCTTCGAAACACTACGTTTAGTAGCTCAACTCCTATTGCTCCCACCCCAAACCAAGGCCAAGAGATTCTGTAATAATAATCTTAGAACTGCAGAGCTGGAAGGGACCCTATGGGTTATCGAATCCAGCCTCTGTCAAGGAGGCATAGTGGGAAATTGAACAGCCAACCTCTGGTTCCGCAGCCAGATACCTAAACTACTGAGCTGTAATGCATATAGTAACATTTCTAAACTCTGTTTATATGTATAATCTCAAACTCAGTTGCCAAAAAACTTATGGCCTATGAATAAAGAATATCTTGAGTTTACTTTCTTTCTCATGTAGGTCTCTTCAAGATTCATTGTAGCTGTTTCTCTTTCCCTTGAAGACTCTTTCAATTGTATTAAAATAATAATTTGTTTTCCGTATGTCTGTAATGTTCTTGTAGTGAGGAGCTCAGATAATCTGTGGTTGGTACTTTTACTGAAAGCTTCTTAAATAAGGTAGAATATTATAGAGAGCAGCTGGCTGGATAGCACAGTGAAATAAGTGCCAGGCTGTGGAGCCAGAGGCAGAATTTTGTTCCCCATTGTGCCTCCTAAGAAAAAGAAACAGCCTGTGTAGACTTAGGCAAACTGCATGGCCCCAAAGTTGCCCCCCCCCCCCCCACTGGCAAGTGAATGGCAATCCACATCTGAGCACTCTGTACCTAGAAAATGCTGGACTTGATGGCATGTTACTTTCATTATGAAATTGCACTTCTTATTTCTCAGCATTGCTGGTACATGGGGGCAGACCAAAGCGTCAAGTTTAAAAATTAGGAGGCAAGTCCTAAAATTTTGTGGGTGAGATGACATGTTTGCAAAATCACTGACTTCAGGAATTTCAGGAAGCAAATTAGCAGTTTTTGGCAACGGTCTTAAATTGGTAACTAAATTTTTTGGAATGACCCTTGTTGCTGAAATTAGTATGGGGAAGCGGATGACCTGATCTTGCTTCCATATTCTTTTCACTTACTTGGCTTAATGTTGGTACTTTTCTGTCCTTTTGAGATTGCTTGTTAATGGAACTCCAACTTCTATAAAGTATGCTTTTCTTTCTTGCTTATCTAAAAGTATAACATCTGGCTTATTAAAATCATCTGTTTCATCTGTGATAACTTGTTTGTCCCAGTATTGTACTCAGGTTTCATTTTTTTTAAATTGGAGGTGGCTGGGATTTATAATTCAGAGGAAAATATGTGAGTTATTTCTAAAACTTAGCTAATGTTAAACACATATAATCTGTTGATGCTAGCATAGGGTGTGGCTATGCCAAGATTGTTTCTTTAGATTCATGACAGACCCTAAATATTGTACATCACTTACGCCTTGCTTTATAATTATTTTCTAATAGTGTCTAGTGAAAATAATTTGGCCTTGGATTGAACATGGCCTGTTGTTGTTGTTGTTGTTATAATAGTAGTTGCTATATGTAGTTGTTATTCCTGCTGTTATTGTTCTAGAGAATGTAGGTGTAATATTTAGCAGAAAAACTGGCCTTTGCAAAATTATAGTTTAGTAATGCATCTGTTAGCTCACGAGAAGGTTACAAACAATGCAAGCATTTGCATTCTTTGGAATTCTTTGAGATGAGAGGCTGAAAAAAATGGGGAGCAAATAAGCCTGAAGAAGGGTCTCAAAAACATGCAAGCTCACCTTGTTTGTAATGCCAGCATTCTCTAAGCATCAGCCTCTCAAAATAAATATTTAGGCGTGCACACAAAATAAATAACTAATATAATAGCGAAATAAAAAGTCTATTGGTGTACTTTCAAAATACAGTGGTGCCTCGACTTACGAACGTCCCGACATACGACCATTTCGAGTTGCGACCAGCTCCGGCCGCAAAATTTTGCTTCGAGTTGCGGCCAGAGCTTCGAGTTGCAAACAAAAGAGGCAGGGGAAAAAGGCGGGGAATTCAAATCACAGGATTAACTGTTGGTCGGCGAAGAGCTTCTTTGTAGCCCTTTCGCCCCAACGGTTAGTGTGCGCGCGTTTGCAGAGAGGCTTCGGACTGCCTGGTGCTGTTTTCTGCTTCTGGGTGAGTACATTTACAGGGTTTTGCAGGGTGAGTTTGGGTTTGGGGGGGGGTTATGTTTCTGTGCTGTGATGTTTTGTTTTGTTTTTTGGTGTGTGTGTTTTTTCAGCCCCATCGCGTTCCGATGGGGCTGGCTGTGTGTGTTGGGGTGTGTTTTTTATTTTTTTCCCCAGTCCCATCGTGTTCTGGTGGAGCTGGCTGTGGGGTGTGTGTTTTTTTTTTATTCCCCCCCCCCCAGCCCCATCGCGTTCCGATGGGGCTGGCTGTGTGTGTGTGGGTTGTTTTTGTGTGTTTTTCCCCAGACCCATCGCGTTCCGATGGGGCTGGCTGTGTGGGGGTGTGGGGTTTTTTGGATTATTTTTCAGCCCCATCGCATTCCGATGGGGCTTGCATTGGTTTTTTTTGGGGGGGGTGATTATTTTTTTTGTCTGGAACGGATTAATCGCGTTCCAATGCATTCCTATGGGAAATTGTGCTTTGACTTACGACCATTTCGAGTTATGCCCATCTTCTGGAACGGATTATGGTCGTAAGTCGAGGCACCACTGTAGTTCAATAATAATGGTCAGAACTATATGGTGTATATGCAGTAGCATAAATTGCAGTGGCACATTGCTATTAGTTAACAAATCACTACTTGTATCTCTTGTTTGCGCAGTCACATGAATTGGTGCATGACAAAAATATAAACGGCAACTTAATAATAAATTAATTCACTACTGCAATTTACACTATTGAACACATGCCAGTGTAACTAATTGATAGGATTCTGGCCAAATTTTGGAAGAGTGTTTTACCCTTTCAAGGAAAAGCAGAACCCCTGAAAGAAGTCCATTTTGTTCTAATTCTGAATTTTTAAAAAACTTACAATCTGAGATTTGTTTATGAAATTTAGAATGGTTTGTTCTAGTTTTGCTACATTTTAAATGTTTGGTCAACTCTTAGTTTAGTGAAAATTTCATGGTCAACAAAAATTCTGGCACTCCCTGTCTTTTGAACCACGTAGCCTGATGAAGAGTTCTAAAGAACTGAATGCTCATTTGTAACATTTTAATATAGGAATTGCCCAACTGTGCATACTACAACCTTACAAATCTTTCTGCATGTTTTGTAAAACAGACTGGAATTGATACAGTGTCCTACAAATACAGGATTGAAGAGTGAATGGCTTGGCTGAAAAATATATTCCTAAAGTCCATTTTATTTCCAAAATGATTTCAAGCAATGTTACTTTAATATTCTTTCTTTCTTTCTTTCTTTCTTTCTTTCTTTCTTTCTTTCTTTCTTTCTTTCTTTCTTTCTTTCTTTCTTTCTTTCTTTCTTTCTTTCTTTCTTTCAGCTGCCTTGCTACTTCTACAGTTGATAAATAAAAGCTCTCAGAAGAACTTCCTCTTTGTGTTTACATTTCTGTGTTAGTGTATTTGTGCTTAATTTGCAAATCAAGAAATTTCTTAAGTCCCATCTACAATTATTCTCTTTTTCAGGTTTTTCAGAGAAGTTAATGCTCATTAATATCTATGATAACTCAATCCTCCTTAAATTTGAGACTTCCTTGATTTGTGTTTTTATGTTTAAATGTGCACAAAAACATAAGCTGAACCTCTTGTTTACTTGCTGTTTATAAGCAATAAAAAGGAATCCTCCTCTTTTTTTCCTCCACTGCTCCAGGTGTTTAGAATAGGCACAGGAGCATACAACATGTACTGCAGGCACATGTACAATATTGGAATGATTGCTGTCTTGCTTGCTCAGTAATACTGCAGTGATGTAAGTCTAGAAATTGTTTAATTACGCAAGGTCTGTTTTTCTAGGGCTCTCTCCAGTTGCATCTTGTTCCTCTTGTTTCATTTCCAAGTTATGCATTTACCAGCTTTAGCTGACAAATACTGCTTTGCTGAAAGCATTCTGACTAGTGAAATATGAAGCATTTGTATTGGTTTTTTTTTTTACAGTACATCATATACAATTTCTGAATTTTGTGGATATAATCTGTGAACACAGTATTGACTGAAACAGTCGGCATCTTGATAATATGTATTTTTTTAAAATGTCCTTACCTTTTAAGACTGCAAGGAAAGCATGAGCAATTATGCCTTGCATGATCCTCACCTGGTGTCAGCTCAGTTGCAGGCCAAAGCGATAATTCATTCATGTTGTAGAATGTGTTTTTCCTGGAATAGAATCTGAATTAATGCTGTGTAGCAATATTACTATTATTTCTGCTGCTCTGTTTTTTGAAGGACACAGACATACAAAAATAACAGTTTTGCTCATATTTCTTGTTTTAAGTATTAAAATACACTGTATGGTCTAGAATGGCAAAGGAGAACCCCACATCCTTGGGCAAAATTTACAGTGCAGTGTTACATTCGTCTACTTAGAAGAACATCCTGTTGATTTCAGTGGGGCCTGGTGCTACATAAGTATATGTATAAACAGCAATACTTGTCTTCTCTCCGTCATGATAATTACATAGTGACCTTTATGATGTACGTGTTGGCTAATTCTCACAGTATAAAAGCCAATAAAGCTTTATCTCTTAGTAAGCTAGATGCATTTAATGGCAACAGGTGCCATCTTAGGAATGATAAATGTGTTGGTAGAGGTGTGTGTGTTTGGCAGGTTCTCTGCATTCCCAAGTTTTGTCTTAATACTTTCATTTGCTGGATTTGTGCAAGAAAAGTTGGTTCTTGTTATGTGCCATGAAGTCACATCTGAGTTATGGTGACCCTATCAATGAGTGACCTTCAAAATGTCCTCTCATTGACAGCTCTTTTCAGGTCTTGCAAACTAGAGGTAGTAGTTTCCTTGACTGAGTCAGTCTATCTTGCCGGCTAATTCTAATTGTGATTATCTTTGCCAGCCCAAAATATTTTGTTGCTTGACTTACCGTATTTTTCCGTCTATAAGATGCTACTTTTTCCTAAAATCATTACCCTAAAAATTGAGGGGTGTCTTTTACACGGAAGTAAGCTGAGATAGCTGAGGAGAGAACAAAACGGCACATACCTTGCCTCTGTAAACAGGCTTCCTTCAGCCACGAGGCGTAGTTTCCTACAGTCAGGAGACTTCGCTTCCTCCAATCACGAGCCTTATGGAACTGATGTCAGCTGACCCTGAACAAACCAACTGGAACACACCTCCTTGGAGGTGGAGCCTGTAGGCTCAAGATTCAACAGAGACAAAATGTCCGACGTTCTGAGCCCAGAGGCTGAATCCTCAAAGCTCAGTTTTCTTAATTTTGGGGTTAGAAAATTTGGGGTGGGGGTTATAAACATAAAAATACAGTATCTAGCCTGAAACCATTGGGTGATGCTTGCCTTAGTTTTAGAGTAGGTAAAGCTGGCCAAAATAATTTTATTTTGGCATCTGAAACAAAAAGTCCCAGAAGCATTTTTTCCTTAAAATAAAAATACAGTAATAATACACTGAAAGAGTAGTACTGTATCACTCCTTTGTGACACCCAAAATCAGCTGCCAGAAATCAGTTATTCACTTTGCCTAATGATAGGGCCAATCCCTAAGAAAAGGTCAGGAGTGTTATGTATATTATTTGTGAGGAGAATTTTTGTATGAGAGATACAATGTGCTCTTGCTAAAGTATTAGAATGACATTTCGAGATTGGATGACTGAGCTCAAAAGAGCGAAGAAACTGCCACATGAAGAGGACACACACACATACATTTACATGCTTGTATAAATTAAATTCATGGATTGCTGCCTTGTCGTGGCGAAGGGGCTTGAGTAATTCAGAGAAGCTATGGGCTATGCAGTGCAGGGACACCCAAGACGGACAGGTCATAGTGGAGCCTTCTGACTAAACGCGATCCACCTGGAGCAGGAACTGGTAAGCCACTCCAGTATCTTTGCCAAGAAAACTCCATGGACAGAAACAAAAGGCTAAAAGATATGACGCTGGAAGATGAGCCCCTCAGGTCGGAAGGCGTCCAACATGCTACTGAGGAAGAGCGGAGGACAAGGACAAGTAGCTCCAGAGCTAATGAAGTGGTTGGGCCAAAGCCGAAAGGACGCTCAGCTGCGGACGCGCCTGGAAGTGAAAGGAAAGTCCGATGCTGCAAAGAAAAATACTGCATAGGAACCTGGAATGTAAGATCTATGAACCTTGGTAAGCTGGATGTGGTCAAACAGGAGATGGCAAGAATAAACATTGACATCCTGGGCATCAGTGAACTAAAATGGACGGGAATGGGCGAATTCAATTCAGACGATTATCATATCTACTATTGTGGGCAAGAATCCCGTAGAAGAAATGGAGTAGCCCTCATAGTCAACAAAAGAGTGGGAAAAGCTGTACTGGGATACAATCTCAAAAATGATAGAACGATTTCAATACGAATCCAAGGCAGACCTTTCAACATCACAGTAATCCAAGTTTATGCACCAACCACCGATGCTGAAGAGGCTGAAATTGACCAATTTTATGAAGACTTACAACACCTTCTAGAACTGACACCAAAGAAAGATGTTCTTGTCATTATAGGGGACTGGAATGCTAAAGTAGGGAGTCAAGAGATAAAAGGAACAACAGGGAAGTTTGGCCTTGGAGTTCAAAACGAAGCAGGGCAAAGGCTAATAGGGTTTTGTCAAGAGAACAAGCTGGTCATCACAAACACTCTTTTCCAACAGCACAAGAGGCGACTCTACACATGGACATCACCAGATGGGCAATACCGAAACCAGATTGATTATGTTCTCTGCAGCCAAAGATGGAGAAGTTCTATACAGTCAGCAAAAACAAGACCTGGAGCTGATTGTGGCTCTGATCATCAGCTTCTTATCGCTAAATTCAAGCTTAAACTGAAGAAAGTAGGAAAAACCACTGGGCTACTCAGGTATAATCTAAACCAAATCCCTTATGAATACACAGTGGAAGTGAAGAACAGATTTAAGGAACTAGACTTGGTGGACAGAGTGCCTGAAGAACTATGGATGGAGGCTCGTAACATTGTACAGGAGGCAGCAACAAAAACCATCTCAAAGAAAAGGAAATGCAAGAAAGCAAAGTGGCTGTCCAATGAGGCCTTACAAATAGCAGAGAAGAGAAGGGAAACCAAATGCAAGGGAGATAGGGAAAGTTACAGAAAATGGAATGCAGACTTCCAAAGAATAGCAAGGAGAGACAAGAGGGCCTTCTTAAATGAACAGTGCAAAGAAATAGAGGAAAATAATAGAAAGGGAAAAACCAGAGATCTGTTCAAGAAAATTGGAGATATAAAAGGAACATTTTGTGCAAAGATGGACATGATAAAGGACAAAAATGGTAGGGACCTCACAGAAGCAGAAGATATCAAGAAGAGGTGGCAAGAATACACAGAGGAATTATACCAGAAAGATCTTGATGTCCTGGACAACCCAGATAGTGTGGTTGCTGACCTTGAGCCAGACATCCTGGAGTGTGAAGTCAAGTGGGCCTTAGAAAGCATGGCTAACAACAAGGCCAGTGGAAGTGATGGCATTCCAGTGGAACTATTTAAAATCTTAAAAGATGACGCTGTTAAGGTGCTACACTC
This sequence comes from Intellagama lesueurii, assembly GCA_037013535.1. NCBI lineage: Eukaryota > Metazoa > Chordata > Lepidosauria > Squamata > Agamidae > Intellagama > Intellagama lesueurii. Next base: position 177,152,259 of record JBAJHW010000005.1, on the reverse strand, counting down.
AATATGCCAGCAAGTTTGGAAAACTCAGCAGTGGCCAGAGGACTGGAAAAGATCAGTCTACATCCCAATCCCAAAGAAGCGCAGTGCCCAAGAATGCTCCAACTACCGTACAATTGCACTCATTTCACACGCTAGCAAGGTTATGCTCAAAATCCTCCAAGGTAGGCTTCAGCAGTATGTGGACCGAGAACTCCCAGGAGTACAAGCTGGATTTCGAAGGGGCGGAGGAACTAGAGACCAAATTGCTAAAATGCGCTGGATTATGGAGAAAGCCAGAGAGTTCCAGAAAAACATCTACTTTTCCTTCATTGACTATGCAAAAGCCTTTGACTGTGTGTACCACAACAAACTATGGCAAGTTCTTAAAGAAATGGGAGTGCCTGACCACCTTATCTATCTCCTGAGAAATCTATATGTGGGACAGGAAGCAACAGTTAGAACTGATATGGAACAACTGATTGGTTCAAAATTGGGAAAGGAGTACGACAAGGCTGTATATTGTCTCCCTGCTTATTTAACTTATATGCATAATACATCATGCGAAAGGCAGGACTGGAGGAATCACAAGACGGAATTAAGATTGCCGGAAGAAATATCAACAACCTCAGATATGCAGATGATACCACTCTGATGGCAGAAAGTGAGGAAAAATTAAAGAACCTCTTAATGAGGGTGAAAGAGGAGAGTGCAAAAAATGGTCTGAAGCTCAACATCAAAAAAACGAAGATCATGGCTACTGGTCCCATCACCTCCTGGCAAATAGAAGGGGAAGATATGGAGGCAGTGACAGATTTTACCTTCTTGGGCTCCATGATCACTGCAGATGGTGACAGCAGCCACAAAATTAAAAGACGCCTGCTTCTTGGGAGGAAAGCGATGAAAAACCTAGACAGCATCTTAAAAAGCAGAGACATCACCTTGCCGACAAAGGTCCGCATAGTCAAAGCTATGGTTTTTCCAGTAGTGATGTATGGAAGTGAGAGCTGGACCATAAAGAGGGCTGATCAAAAGTATTGATGCTTTTGAATTGTGGTGATGGAGGAGACTCTTGAGAGTCTCCTGGACTGCAAAGAGAACAAACCTATCCATTTTGAAGGAAATCAACCCTGAGTGCTCACTGGAAGGACAGATCCTGAAACTGAGGCTCCAATACTTTGGCCATCTCATGAGAAGAGAAGACTCCCTGGAAAAGACCCTGATGTTGGGAAAGTGTGAGGGCAAGAGGAGAAGCGGACAACAGAGGACGAGATGGTTGGACATTGTCATCGAAGCTACCAACATGAATTTGACCCAACTCTGGGAGGCAGTGGAAGACAGGAGGGCCTGGCGTGTTCTGGTCCATGGGTTCACGAAGAGTCGGACACGACTTAATGACTAAACAACAACAAACAACATAAATTAAAACATAATAATACATCTTAATGGGAAAGACTGGTAACCAGGCGACCTTTCTTTGCTTAGTTTGCTGTCCAGGTGCTCACTGTAGATGGGCAACTTTAAGATTCCACTCTCTTATTCTTGATTTTAAACCAAACTTGGACTTGATAGATGTCCACTGTAATACACAACCCAATCCACAGTGATGGTACAGAGAGCAGCATAATTGAATAAAGATTGCTGTAATCCACACACAGAGAGAGCTTTATATTACATACAGCTATAATACATGCTTCCCTCCCCCACACACTTGCCTTCATTTGCTTTTTACAGGTCTGAAATAATCAAATTTTAATCTAAAATGCTGGAGAAAAAACTTATATATAAAACTAACAAGATATTGCTGGATAAGATTCATTTGTTTGCACTTTAAAATATCTTTTTTTAAACCTTAGAACAGTTTAGTATTTTGATCTTCTGATGTGAATCATCAGTAAATGAAGGAAGAAGCCACATGAACACATAAGTTTTGAGCTGCTCTACATAGAATATGCTGTGATGCAATCCTGTTGATGGGGAGATGTCACATAATCCTTGTGGAAATTCCATTCCACTCCAACATCTAACCACCAATGTAAAACTGTGGTGTAAACCTCTTGTAAAGTATCCTCAAGTTTAGAAAACAATTTGTTATGTAGCTGTGTGTGTCTGTTTGAGAGAGAGTGAGAGAACAAGAGTGCACTGGATTAATAAACCTGGGCTCTACTATTCAGACTCTGTTATATATAACAGGACCTTGTAAGAATACCAATGTCAGGAATTCCCTGGTTGCTTCCAGAGAAGACTTTTAGCCATCACTGTCATACCAAAAGCGCAGAATTTTACAGTGTCTTTCATTTATAAATGACCCATGTTTTCCCACTGCTGCTTCAGTTTTTTTCCCTATAAAAAGAAATCTCATGAGAAGGAACAGACTGACGATGTGCATGTGATAGGTTTCTTTTGATTAGAAGCATTCCATGTCAATTGAAGGGAGAGCAGGGAGCCCGCATGGCAAATCGTTATTAAAAGAATTCTGTGCAGTTAATACCCTGTATCCACAAATGTCATCCAAGGTGAGGAAAAAGCCAGAAACGTTTACCTTTCTTTAGATTATGGCCTGAGTGCATTTGAAAGTTAGGTAAGTAGGAAGAAAGACAGGCAGGTTTTGATTAGTACTGCATGGTGATTTAATCGGTTTAATCAGCTGTAGTTGGTTAATCACTGACATTTAATATGAACCTTGTGGGTTTAAGCACATATTTAGTCCAAATGTATTGAAATAAGGAATGAAGAATAAAATGTTAAACACAACCCCTTTTTTCCTACAAGGAATGGTAATTTATGGAAAGTCTAACTTTGATTTACATTTCTTCCAGTATCCTAATTTCCAAGTGTTTTTTCCGATGCTGTTTCATCAGCTTATGTGTTCTATACTTGATCGGTCTCGATTCCTTAGCCAGGTAAAAGCGCTAGTTGCAACTCTGGAAAAGCTGCTTTTGAACTGCAACTCCCAAAGTCCACTGGAGAGATAACCACTGACGCATACTGGTTGTTGTATGTTCCAAGTTCTGCAATCCAAAGCTGCCTACTTAAAATGAAGTTGAATTGAAATCAATGACTGTTACTTCAAAATATGCACAGAAGTTACAGTATGTCACAGAAGTGAGTACACCCCCTCACATTTCATAAATATTTTAGTATATCTTTTCATGTGACAACACTGAAGAAATGACAGCTACAATGTAAAGCAGTGAGTATACAGTTTGTATAACAGTGTAAATGTGCTGTCCCCTCAAAATAACGCAACACACAGCCATTAATGTCTAAACCGCTGGCAACAAAAGTGGGTACACCCCTAAGTGACAATGTCCAAATTGGGCCCAAGTAGCCGTTTTCCCTCCCTGGTGTCATGAGACCCGTTAGTGTCACAAGTCTCAGGTGTGAAGGGGGAGCAGGTGTTATCGCTCTCACTCTCTCAGACTGGTCACTGGAAGTTCCACATGGCACCTCATGGTAATGAACTATCTGAGGATCTGAAAAAAGAATTGTTGCTCTACATAAAGATGGCCTAGGCTATAAGAAGATTGCCAAAACCCTGAAACTGAGCTGCAGCACGGTGGCCAAGACCATACAGCGGTTTAACAGGACAGGTTCCACTCAGAACAGGCATTGCCATGGTTGACCAAAGAAGTTGAGTGCCCGTGCTCAGCATCATATCCAGAGGTTGGCTTTGGGAAATAGACGTATGAGTGCTGCCAGCATTGCTGCAGAGGCTGAAGGGGTGGGGGTCAGCCTGTCAGTGCTCAGACCATATGCCGCACACTGCATCAAATTGGTCTCCAGGGCTGTCGTCCCAGAAGGAAGCCTCTTCTAAAGATGATGCACAAGAAAGCCCACATACGGTTTGCTGCAGACAAGCAGACTAAGGACATGGATTTCTGGAACCGTGTCCTGTGGTCCAATGAGACCAAGATAAACCTATTTGGTTCAGATGGTGTCAAGCATGTGTGGTGGCAACCAGGTGAGGAGTACAAAGAGAAGTGTGTTGTGCCTACAGTCAAGCATGGTGGTGGGAGTGTCATGGTCTGGGGCTGCATGAGTGCTGCCGGCACTGGGGAGCTACAGTTCATTGAGGGAACCATGTATGCTAACATGTACTGTGACATAGTGAAGCACAGCATGATCCCCTCCCTTCGGAGACTGGGCTGCAGGGCAGGATTCCAACATGATAACGACCCCAAACAGACCTCCAAAACGACCACTGCCTTTCTAAAGAAGCTGAGGGTAAAGGTGATGGACTGGCCAAACATGTCTCCAGACCTAAACCCTATTGAGCATCTGTGGGGCATCCTGAAATGGAAGGTGGAGGTGCGCAAGGTCTCTAACATCCACCAGCTCTGTGATGTTGTCATGGAGGAGTGGAAGAGGACTCCAGTGGCAACCTGTGAAGCTCTGGTGAACTCTATGCCCAAGAGGGTTAAGGCAGTGCTGGAAAATAATGGTGGCCGCACAAAATATTGACACTTTGTGCCCAATTTGGACATTGTCACTTAGGGATGTATTCACTTTTGTTGCCAGCGGTTTAGACATTAATGGCTGTGTGTTGCGTTATTTTGAGGGGACAGCACATTTACGCTGCTATACAAGCTGTATACTCACTGCTTTACATTGTAGCCAAGTGTCATTTCTTCAGTGTTGTCACATGAAAAGATATACTAAAATATTTATGAAATGTGAGTGGGTGTACTCACTTCTGTGATATACTGTATATAGTAGTTATATACATTATATACTGTGCTACTGTATATAATGCCTGTTTATACTAAACAAGTCCATAATGGTGACCTCCTACCCCCACCCCACCATGATAGCTTGTTCTGGGGAGAAATGTTGGTTATTCTGGTGTCCTGCTGATAGACTTTTTAGGCATTAGTTTAAAGCTCTGTCTTGCACTAACCAATATAAATAAAACCATGCCTGTTTCAGGCATGGAGTTTTAGAGCACATGTGGTTGAAACAGGAAAATCCAACTATAGCCGAAGCTTCCTGTTTTATTCATTTATTATTTATTAGTCACTTGGAAGTTCAAAGCAGAGCTTCTTTTTAATGTTTCTTAATAAAAAGGGCTGTGAAAACAGTGCCCACAGTTTCTTAAGAAAAATGAAATGATATGTAGTTGAACAGCAACTATGTTGCAAAGAAGCTGTAAGCCTGACGCAACTGGTTTCCCTTGAAGATTAGCTATTCATGGCCAAAGGAAGAAAATTCGTCTACTTCATAAAGCTCAGTTGAAAGACTGAAATATTGTAATGGTGATATGCAGTCAGACCCCACTTATAAAAACGTTCAGTGTGTGTTTCTGATAGTGTAGAAACTTATACTTGGGGGAGGAAAACCCACCAGAAATCAAAAGGAAGGGAACTAATACCTAAAACAAAGGTTAGATCCAGTTGTTGATGCCACTTAGAGTAAGGCCACTGGATCAATGCCTGTACTAAGGGAATTTGCTAGATATGTATAGAATCTCTTCCTTTCAACACTGCTTCTATGTCACCCAGTTATTGTGCTCTGTTGTTTAAGTGCTAACAAGTAGCTTCTGATTTATGGTAATCCTAATAGGATTTTTGAGATTGTGAAATGCCCAAGAAGTGGTCTACTATTGTCACTTCCTACTGAGTTTCCTACAGCTCCATCCTGTGGAATCCTGACATTTTCACTTTGGTGATACACTTAAAATCTTTTGCCATGGAGCTAATTTTAAAAGTTTACTAAAACTCCAGCAGAGAGTTCCATGTACCTCACCAGAATGCAACCCCTAGATTCCATAGCATGCAGCCATGGCAATTAAACTGCTCTCAAACTGCTGTAAGTTTGTAATGTAGATGGATTACTGACAATATGCAAGAGAGGGAAACAAAATTTCAAAACATAATGATTGGCATGATTGTGCAGAGAACAGAGATTTACCTGCCTTCATGGTATATTTGATATTTCCTTCAGAGGTTCATTTATTTATTTTGGTATTAACTGATTATCTGCTTGTAATGTTGTACATATTTAGTTTATGCGTCCTCCTGATTATTGCCTTGTTATTCAAACAAGTGCCATACAAATGTTAGCTTGACAGGAAGCAATAACTAGTCTTATGGATTAATTTTCATTATTCTTCTGAGCATGGTGCAACATATTTATCAATGAAGTAAAAGTGTGGACCTTTACTTTCTAAGTTTATTGTTACTACAAGCAGTGAAATGTGAAAATGTCCCTATATTGACATAGTGTACTTTAGTCATCTTGTGCTTTATTTTTTAAACCTAGCCTATTAGGGATAATCTTTGTTTTCTTGCACCTCTTCCTAATGAAACATTATCTTTACTTCCTTGTTTTGTGTGTGTGGGGGGGAGGGTTTTCTCTCTCTCCTTATTTTGCCTTTTGGGGAAAATATTAAGGATGTCCTTTTCAACTCCATTATATTGATCTTCACCTTTCATATAAAATAAATTACACTATTAGAAACTGTTAAACATATTTATCATTAGAAGGTGCTTAAATAATTAAATAATTAAGTGTCACGTCTGTTAATTTCTTCTTAAAATCCCTTCCTGAGCAGCAGCTTACATATTAAAATCCTGAATAAAAAAGAAAGGCCTTTGCCTGCTGGCAGGAGAGCAGCAAGGAGGAAGCCAGCCTGAGAAGGAGTTCTGCAGCCTGGGAACAGCCGCCAAAAATGCTCTGTCCCATGTTACCAGTGAGGGTGGTGGGACCAAGAGAAAAGCCTTCTCTGAAGATCTGAAAACCCAAGCAGCTGACTTGGGGAGATATTGCCCCTCAAGTACCCTGGACTGAAGTCCTTTAGGTGTTGCTCATTACTGACTCAAAAGATTCTGCCATGTCGTCCCCCTCCTCCTAGTTCATCCCCAGACCAGGCCCTCTCCGGTGGGTGCTCACTCAGAGGCAGCACCCAGAGGAGGCAGGGCAGGGAAGCCAGGGCGCTACTTTTGAGTAGGGACCTTCTGGAGGTGCCCCCCCCCCAAACTGCGGAATACCTTTTTAACTGTCAGCTGAACTGGCACAAATTGCCGAACCAGTGGTTCATACCCACTAATCGCAAGACAAAAGCATTGTCTGGAAGCACCCGAATTTCCTGCTGCACTACCACTCGCTCTGACATAGCAGGTTGTGTTACAGTGTCTAGTAGGAAATGAATAGTTCCGCTGATGGAATGAGTGGAAGAGGGAGAAGAAACCAAGCAGAGCAGAGGTTGAGATGGGTGAGACTGTACAAGTGCCATGTATAATAGATTTGAGTGACAGCTAGATTAATGGTCTTTTAAATGAAGGTGCCTGTGGTGCAACCTGAAAGCTCTTGTCCTCTAGCACAGTTTAATTAATTAATGTGGCACAATTCCACCAGTGTTCCATCTCAAGACTGTCAACAAACCACAGGGTTCCTGGTTTTAACATCTTTTCTAGTCCTCAGGTCCATCACTCAGCTTTAACATCCTGCTTGATAAAGAGTCCTGTAGGACAAGCAAGTTACTTACTATTCTGTGGCATCTTGATGGTCCTATTTAAACATATTGCCTTGTTGTAGGATTTTGCATCCTATGAGTAAGGCTAGATTGACATATATGATAAATATATATATGGATCAGACCCAAGGCCTACCTGATCAGTCTCTTCTCGCAATTGTTAATCAGATGTAAGCAGCATCTCAGAAACAGGCGCTCGCTTAGCCTTGTTCCCTAGCAACTGATATTCAAATACATTCTTTCTCTGATTCACAATGTAGTATATAGCCATCAAGACTAATAAGCAGCAATTGCCTTTTGCTTCATGAATTTGACTAATCTGAGATCAAAACAGACCAGATGAGCAATAAGGAGGAATTGGGCTGGGTTGGAGAGGTAGTCCGTAATTAAAATATTGTTAAATGGGGTCCCGTGGGTATGGGGTGCACATTAGAATTTAGTTTATAATAAGCACTATTATTTGTATTTTTTGTATTTTTGTTGTTGTATATGTTTTTTTTTATTAAAAAATTTAATTAATTATTTTAAAAAAAGGAATTGGGCTGGGTAAAATATTGTTGCTGTTAAAATATTTGTCATAACTGCCATGTTGCACAATAAACACGTAAACTGAGGTTGTTGTTTCCTCTAGTCACCAAATGAAAGCAACCTGCTTCTGATTTGCAACTTGTAAAGCTGTAAAAGACCTTAAAGGATAACCACACATCCTTTAAATCAAGTCAGCTTTAAGTTTATGAATTCCCTGTTTTTCCGAGTTTTGGCTCTAAATGGATGGCTACCACCCAATTCTGTGCTTTAACTGTGTGCTGTCTTGAGATATGCTTTGTTTTTTCTGTGTAGATTCACCCACAGTTCAGTTTTGTAGGATGACCCCAGGTTCTGATATTATGTGAGAACTAGAAAATGCCTCCTCAATCACTTCCTTTACAACATGCATTTTAGAAGCCTTTATCACTCATCTGTATCCATGGCATTATTATGAAGTCAAACTACTGGTGCAGAAGATAGTGTTTTGAAAATTGAATTGTTAAAGGCATAGGATAAAGAAAGCAGTGCCCGACTGAAAATATCCCATTCCAATTCACTTTAGTTCACTGAGGCAAAACACTACAATGTTTATATGTTCAATTTCTTGCTCTAGGTTTCCAGTTAACCTTGATTCATACTTCTCACATTCCATGTTCCAGTTGTATGTGTTCTGCAGCATCAGTTAAAAGTCAAATCTTTGATGAAATCAGTATATATTGTGTCTACAGCATTCCCACCATCTACCAGGGAGATTACCTGATCAAAAATGAGATAAGATTAGTCTGGCAGGATTTGTTCTTAACAAATCCATGTTGGCTTCTAGTTATTACTGCATTGTTTTCAAGGTGCTTGCAGAATGACTGTTTTATAACCTGATCCAGAATTTTCCCTGGAATTGACATCAGACTGACTGGTTTGCAGTTCCCAGGTTCCTCCTTTTTGCCCTTTTTGAAGACGGACAATGTTAGCTCTTCTCTAATCATCTAGCATGTCATTTATCCTCTATGATTTCAAGAAAATAATAAACAGTGGTTCTGAGAGTTCTTTAGCTGGTTTTTTCAATACTCTTGGATACAGCTCATCTGGCCCTGGAGATTTGAACTCATTTAGAATAATCAGGTATTCTTTCAGTATTCTTTCAGTATTTGTTTAACAATCTCAACCTGTCCTTCCACTTGTACTTCACATTTGCCTGGAGGGGTTATAGAGTGTTCTTTGCTACTTGTCTGTATTCTTCCTTTGTAGCCTGGCCTTCCTTCCACCTCCTATATGTGTCGTTTGTTTATACAATACGATACGGTAAACCTTTATTGGCATTAAAACGTTTGTTTATATTCAAGACCTCTCTGAGCTTTTTGTGAAGCCACATTGTTTGTTTGTTTGTTTTACTGTCTTCCACTTTTTTCCCCTGTCTTCCCCTTAAATCAGCCCTCCTTTAAAGATCCAAATGGCTTTTTATTTCAGATCTCCATGCCTGTAGAATAATGTCAGTCTTCCCCAGAAGATCCATTTCAGTCTTGAAAAGGAAAATACATCTAAAGCAAAAGTGCTGCTTATATACCTCCCTGTAGTATTTAAAGCACTCCCTGGGTGGTTTACAAATTAATTATGTAGGCTACACATTGCCCTCCCACCAGTGAGCTGGATACTCAATTTACCAACCTTGAAAGAATGGAAGTCTGAGTCAACCTCAGACCGGCTACTTGAGCCCATTAGAATCAAACTCAGGTCATGAGCAGTCTTGACTGCAGTATTGCAGTTTAACTGCTTTGCCACAAGGCTCTATGCAAATAGAGATTCTTTTGTTACTTCCCTGCAACTACAGTTCAGCTAATTGTTTTTTAGTGTCATTCATTATTATTGATGCTTATTCATTTTCTGTTTTCCATATTTTCAAAAATATCTTAACATTCTTAGAGTTTTCAATATGCAAAGAAAGTGATGTGCCAGGAAATTATCATGACAAGTAACTGGAAGGAAGCCTCTCTTAATTTCTTGCTTCCAAGTAATATGATTAAGGAAAATCATTTTGGATGTAGTATTTCATAATTGTTTTGCAGTGACTTTGTTCTTATATATATTGCAGACTGTTGCTGAGGGACCCAGTTCAACTCATTCTCCTGCAGAGTCTCTGGGGTTTTTGTCTTGTCTCTGTGATATTTGAATATGCATAAAACCAATGCAAGAGGTCCTCTAGGGGGAGTTTAGAGTTGGCTGTCATCAATATGATAATACTGATTGATTATTTATATTCCACATTTCTCCTGAAGAGGACCTTAAGTGATTTACTTTATTAAAACAAACAATATTTTAAAACAACAACAATAAATAATTACAATATTTAAAAAGAATTAAAGAGATAGCACATTAGAAACTAGTGGATAAGAACAGTTTAAAACTGTTTAAAATGTATTTTAAAGAATCATTTTAAGGACCCTCTCTCAGGTGGCCAGTTACTTTGCCTGCTTGGAGGAAGACTGTGGGAGGGAGTTCCAGAGCTTGGGAGCAGCGATAGAGAAGGCCCCCTTGCATATCCTTACAAAATGTACCTGTGGCAGTGGTGAGCCCATGAGAAAGGCCTCCCTTGATAATTTCGAAGCCTGGGCATATATCTAGTTCATTTTCTTTGTTCTTCCAGTGTCGAAAAGACCAATGACTGCTGCATTGTATGAGCATTTTCCACATGTTCTTATGTTTTTGCTTTATACATGTGTGCTACTTATTGTTACACAACAGACTTTTGATTTGGAAAGAGCAAGACATCTTTCCATACATGTGAATAAAGACGTATCCAGTGAACTGTGCATGTGAAGCTGCCTGTTGTGTCATTTTTAAGGCTGCAGTGCAGTACCGGATTACACTAATATTCTCTGATCCCATCCATCACTCTTTATTCCATGCCAGCCCTACTAACTGCTCTGACTGTACTTTGTTTCTAAAATCAAGTTTAGAGGGAAGAAACCTGAAAAACAGGTGCTTTTTAGCTAGGTTTTCTCCTGCTTATGTTGTCTTGTGACTTCGAGAAACTTGAACTCATGGTCATTCTTCAAAAAACATTCTTCAAAATCAGTTTGCCTGTAATCTAATTTTTATAATTTCATATTCACCTTCCCAACTCATCTAAATGCTTAGTTTAGGGCATGGGCCAACTGACAATAAGAACCCCCATTAAGTCAATTTTAGCATTATTTAAAATGATTTATAAATTCCGGGGCACACAGGTGAAATCAATTTATTTGGGCTGGAAAGTGAGGTTTTTTTCCCAACTGGCTGGTGGGGGCTTTTTAAAATACCTAAATCAGTTTAAATCAATTAAGTTTGGTGGTTGTGAACACTTCTGTTGATTTACTTGCCTATGTTGAATTGGAGCAGCATTGGCATAATGGTTTTTTCACTACAGTTTTTAAAAATTTCTTATAAAGATGTTTAGCGATGCATCACTTAGTACACTGTGGCCATGAATGAGTTTTTTTGTATTGTCAAGAATACATTGCTTTATATTTCATCAATACATTCAATATTAGAAACACCTTCCCTGTTCGCTCCATTCTGTCTCTGAAACCATACTTTTCCATCAGTCAACAACTCAGGTCACCTCTGATGTTTCCTCTGTGCTTGCAAGTATATGATATCAGGTGGTGCCATTGTTTTAGCGATGTATCACTTACTTTAAAAAAAAATTAAAGCCAAAATTTTAGTCAGATGGGGCAATCAACTCAACTTATGCCCTCCTCAAACAGAACGGAAATTGAGTCAATTCCAGTGTAGCTTCCCAAACCAGTTTTAATTATCAGAAATACATTGAAGTAATTTAAACCAAATTGAACGTGCATAACAGTTGATATACCATGTGACTTTACATCAATATAAAAAAGGTTGAGAGTGGAATCGATGTAAATTGGCAGTGTGACCAAGCCCTTACTCAGCAAACTAAATCTAGTTGCAACCCTGTGTACAGTCACCAGGAAATAAATCTTGCTGAGTATCACTCTAGTTTTCTTTCATTGATATTGGCTTCCAGTTTGTTTCTGAGTGCTATTTAAAGTCTATATCCTGGTAAAGGTACCAAGGAATGGACTGCTACAAGTCATACAAAGTGGTGGTCAAAACTACATCAATTTCTCATATGGACAGGTAAAGTCTGCAATATGCTAAGCTCTGTGATGCTGTTGTAAACTCCAGTCATTTATTATATATCAATTTTAGATCATGACAAGAAGTTTTGCAGAGATGCATCTACTGTTTGGATTGGCTCTGTTATGGGATGGGTTTTTCCCCCTTGTCTCAATACAGACAATATTTTGCATTCATCAATTGCTCATGTATGAATCATTCAAAATTACACCTGACTCATCCGTTGATATAAGTTAGTTATAGGGTTGGGACACAGTCCATTAAAATTTTCGCCTGTTCAAAACCTATGATTGAAATTTTGGTGGTGACATGTTAGCTCTGCTTAAAAGACATGGGAGTTGTGCAGGAACCTTATTGTGCTGCTGGGTTGATTTCACTCACTAAAGCTCGTTCAGGAGAACTTTCCTTGGGGATTGCACTTTAGATTACTTTCAACAGGATTATTGCTACTTTTGCAGTGGGTTGGGAGAGGGTGTCTTCAGACATATTCTTCCCAACTGTAGCATTTTCCCTCTGCCCACATCTGAATCAGTTTTTTTGAAGACAAGCAAATGTACTGGAGCTCATCATTAAAAATGAATAATGATTTTATAAGAAGAAATACAAGTAATGGGGTTTAGCCCATTTTATTTTATAAACAAAATTTTAAGGACTGGCAGAGGTTCTTCAGCATAAATTCCGTCATTGTGAGACTGGCATCCCAGTTTCTCATTGGCTGACAGATGTAATTATGGTTTGATTTGCTAAAATTTCTAAAATCAAATCTCTGATATCACAGAATTAACAGCAGTGAAATAATTTTGCTGCCCCTCCTCTTCAAATTTTCAGATGCTGCATTTTTAAATTTTAAAAAGTACTAAGAAACTGGATAATTTTTCCATAGTATATAAGAGCTGCTTTTCTGGAATGTAATTCCCAGGTGGCACAAGTTTTTGTCCTGTGAAGTAACTTTTTGAAGCTCTGGGTTTTTCTTTTATCCTCCACCCACAATGATTTTAATGATGCAGTTTATTTTATTTTATTTTATTTAGTGTCATTTGAAGGCTGACTTTCTCCCACGAGCAGACTCGAGGCAGCTCACAATGTTAACACAAGTAAAATTGAAAATACAATAAATTATGCAATTAAAAAGCAATTAAACTCTAATAATAATTGAACTACATTAAGAGATTTAAAACATTAAAAACTTTAAAAACAAATGTACTCAGCTAAAAATCAGCATGCAGGCCTCAGTTATTAAAAGCCTATCTGAAAAAAATGTGTCTTTAGTGATCAGCGGGGGGGGGGGGCAACCTAATATCCTGAGGGAGAGCATTCCACAATTTGGGAGCTGCCGCAGAGATGGCCCTCTCTTGTATCCCCATCAAGCATATCTGTGATGGTGATGTGACCATGAGGAGAGCCTGCTCTGAGGGTTTTAAGGGTGGAGAAGGCTCATATGGGAAGATACAGTCCTTCAAGTATCCTGGACCCAAGCCATATAAGGCTTTATAGATAATGACCAGCACTTTGAATTGGATCTGGATACTGTGCAGTAACCATTACCTTGTTAATCATTTCAGCTGTCAAGATGGCAGATGAGAGTGCATACCTCGTGGAAATGGGAGACCCTCAGGTGAGTATTTGCTCACAATGACAGCAATGTGTGTAAAGCAAACAGTGTATGCAGAACATCATGCAAAATTGTACATTGTGCTTTAAAAAGTTAAGAATGATAGGACAGTGTTTAGTTTGCAAAGGAAATAGCTCAAAATATATCATTATTTAGCTAGACAATATGAAGAATGAAACCATGGTGGGATTGCTTCCTGCAGTGATGTATGGCTGGGACCTCTTATTTAATGGGAGAGTAAAATCTCCTATTGCTATTTAGTTTTGATTTGTTTTTCTGTTGCTGTCAAGACGTCATTGAATGAAGTTTTTTTGTTAAACAAAACCCAGCAACTATTGCTCAAATAATTTTATGTATTTCTTTCAATTAAAAATGCTCTACCTCAGTGTCTGTTTCATAAATATCTGCAGTTCTGAGTGAGAAAGTGCTAGAAGCAGATGGGGGAGATCAGATTTTGAACACAAATAATTATAGCATATATAGTTCAATCCATATTTTTGAGAAATTGCGAAGTAAGCTTTTAGCAACACAGAGCTGTAAAAACATTCAATGGGTATTGCTTTTTTTAAGTTACTGTATCCTGTGTGAGTCATACCAGTGGTTGAGATGTTGCTTCGTTTGTTCATTAATGAGTAGGAGTTGCAAATTTTTGGCACTCTCTGATCTTCTTGTATTACATTGTGGTCAAATAAGTGAAAGGTAAATTTTCCAAATGCGTAGTATCCACCCACAATAATCTGTGAAGCATAACCATCTTTGTGTTGATTTCTTTTTCTTTTTTACATCCTGGCCTGGGTTGACCTCCATTTCTCTAAACATTACCTTCCTTCATCTTTAGGGACTTATTGAAAATTACTTGATAATCTGTGCAAATCATCATATGGTTAAATGTGTTCACATACATGTGTATGCACATCCACTCACACCCATCAGCAGACAAACACACACACCCATCAATATGTGTGAAATTTTACAGATTACAACATGACAGATCCTTGCCCAAAGGAGCATGACATCTAAAATTTGACACAAAAAAATAACAAAGGAAGAAGGCAGAGAATGTGTGATTATTTCAGTAACATACACTTAGTATTAGTTATGATAGCTGGTGAGATACAGTGGATTGAATGTCAGACTAGGAATCAGATGGCCTAGGTTCAATGGAGCCTGCTCAGCAATGGAAACTCTCTTGGGGGTAGCTCTAGTAAACCATTCCCTGTATGTCTCACATACCTCAAAACCCCCATTGGGGTTGTCATAAGTCAGAAGCAACTTAATGGCACATAGCAGACACAAGTTTAGTTACAGTGGGGCCTGGGAACTAGGGAGTTGTGACAAAAGTGTATGTAAAACACAGGGATCTGGGATCAGTTTGAAGAAAGACATCTTAACAAGTGATCTGGAAGAACTTTTCCAAGTACTAGCTATTACAGTTAGATACACAAGCGCAGACCAGATATCTTGGACTTCATCTCCCATGATCCCTCACCATTGACTATGTTAGCTTGGACTCATGGGAAATGCTAGAGGGCACAGTATCAGATAAGGATTATGTAAAATGACTCAGTATGTGTTAGTTCAATAGATTGGAACTGTAGGAGTTCCGTAGTATTAATGCTTCTTCCATTCCCTTATAGACTGCAATTTGGGGGAAGCAAATTGAATTTCATGAACACACACATACCAAAGTATAGGGCTTCTGCCTCTGAATGTAGTCCCATATGTTATGTAATCTGTGGTTCCTATTGTTAGCTATAGCAGAGCTCTCTTTCCCTACTGTGGTTGACAGTGGGAAATCCGTGTTGCTGATGTTAGGCTGCCTTGTAGGTTACAGCCACTGGACACGATAAAGAGAATGTTAGGTACACATTTACTAGTAATCCGTTAGATGATGTATATTGATCATCTTGGTGAGCCAACTCTGGTACTGTGAATAACTGAATGAGAAATGCTAAAAAGCATGAAATGTGATCAAAAAGCACTACTTATAATATTATTAGTGGGTTAAGTCCAATGTTACACTTGCATACCAATTTATTTATTTAAATAACTTCTACCCCGCCTTTCTCCTTAAGAAGAACTCAAGGCAGCTTACATCATTCAAAGACAATATTTAAAGCTAAAAACAATAAGTATACAACTATAAAAATGATCAAACAGTAAAAGATGGTAAACAGAAGCAACACCAAAACACAAAGCAGAAAGGCCCAAGAATCCACAACTTCCACTAGTGCAATCGGACATTCTTCTTCTCTTCACCCGCTTTTGCAGAATATATTGTGCCCCAAATCTGCATGCTCCACCGTTAAATTTTGAAAGAGTGTGGAGAGATGCCGAAGGGCAGAGCAAAGTTGCCCTTAATTATGCTGAATTGAACCATTTTAATCAGTGGAAAAATGCCATTGGATCCTGGTCAACTGTTTTAAAGACAGCAATAGTGTATTTAAATCATGTTAGGGTTTCATCTAACCTGGTTAACAAGTGCAAACATTTTCAATTCAGGTGTATGCAGTGGACCACTACTCTATGGGGATTAATCAGATGTTCAGTAGCTCAACCATGATTACTCCTGATTTACCATTCCGCACAGGTAAGAACCATTGCTGCTTAACTGAAGTGACTTATTTGTAGTGCTTTGAATAGTCTCTCACAGAGAGGCATGTGTTTGTCTAAAACACGAAGGAACAGATTGCGGGTTCACAAGACTGAGATTTTCATTATACTTCATATTTGTTCTGCTAATCTTGTGAGATGTTCATCATACTTCATATTACATTTGATTTGTTTTGCTATTTCTTAAGTAATAAAATTACATTTTAACTTTTTTTACAAGAAAAGCTGTACTTATTTTTTTAAAATAATTTTACTAAGCTTTTGTATTTAATTTTAAATTATGAATTTAAATTTTTGTTAAAAGGGGATTGAATGATGGTAAACGAGACATAGAGAGGCATTCTCAAAAATCAAAATTAGTATGATGCTGTCTAAAAACAATTATTGATTACCATTAATCAATAAATAACAGTATTTTAAGAAGAAAAAGGAAAACCAATTTGAAAAGGCTATTTTTCTGTTTTACAAATCTTGCAGGTTAAAATATCTGAAACAGTTATTCTTTGATCTGATTAACTATACATCAGATTGAGGAATATTCGTTATTTTATGAAGTAGTATCTGAGTTTCCCTTTTTTCTAATCAATTTTCCCACTTGTGCCCTGTCTTTTAGATAGTAAGCATGCAAGCATAGACAGTCTTGTTCTGTTATTGATCTTATTTAAACTGCATTTGGATCCTGTTTGCCTAAGGATTGGGATCAAAATATGATAGATAAAGAAAGAGAAAGAGTTTTCATGATTATTATTAGAGGTAGTTGGAATTATAAAAGTGTATAATAGGGTTTGTAGTTTAAATACATACCACTCTATGGATTCATATTAGGGTTTTCTATAAAGCTGTGTATGCCAAAATCATAGCACAAGGCTTTTGTTCCATTTTGAATTGGAAAATGCCAACCAGCGTAGCATTTTTGACAGTCAAATGCTGTGCTGCCAAAGAACATGGTAATATAAAAGGGATTACTACTGCACAGTTAATTCTTCTTTCTATAGAGAGAGATATGTAAAGCTTGGGAAGTTTGGGGACTTTCTGACAATGAACTTTTTCTTATTTACAACTTTTCAAAGGTGAAAAGTTTTGTAGGGAGGTGTCTTTTTTTTTCTCCAGTGATATAGTTCTATTAAATGACATTTTGTTCTCCCAGGTTAAACACAAATAGCTTGAAGATGAATTAGACCTGACAAGCAGACGGAAGGCCAGTCCAGACAGGGAAAATTGGGGTGGTCTGGTTTGGGCTTAAACATTTATTATTTTCAGCACGATCTAGCTTATTTTGCACTTAAGCGATCCTTCCATTCACATTGGAGATATTTATTCTCCCATGAGAAGGGTCCAGACAGGCCTTTGGATAGCTGGTTTAGTCATCAGTAAGGTTTACCTGGTTTACTCACAAGTAAGGAAGCAGCAGCAATAGCAGCTGAAGACAGTGGTGGTAACAATGTGAGGGGAAAACATTGGGATGAAGGTTGTAGAGATGGAAGTCAGGTAACACCCCCCTTCCCCCCACTTTTCTTCTCAGCTGGAGATCTGCTGGGCTTGCACTACCTTATGGGGGTGGAACCCGAGCAGGCAACCCAAAGATAGGCACTTTATTCTTCAGGAGGGTAGGTGTGGATGTGTGGTCAAGGAAAGCCAATCTCCAGTCTGGTTGATTTTCCTAGCAGTTGCTTTTATTTACTTTCCACACAACTCCTTCCTCCTCCAAGCAACCATTAAGCCAAAAATAATGGGTGGAAGGAGAGATGCTGTCATCTGTCGAAGAATTTGAGAGGCAGGGACCAACATAGCCCCCTTCCCTGCTTTTTCCCATGGCCATTATTTAGCTGGCTTGGATTGCCTTTCACAGTGCTTAATTTTTGCTTACAGGATGGGAGGGGCATCCTTCTTTTCTCTGCTGTATGTGAATGTGGCATGCATGATGTCTAGCATTTTGCATGTTACATATTTATTTTCACTGCTTCTAATGTATGGGGCTGCTGTAACACAACAGTGACATTGTTGAAGGTTGACTGTCATGTTTTCTTCATTTATTTGGCATGACTATCATACAGATAATTTGTGGC
This sequence comes from Intellagama lesueurii, assembly GCA_037013535.1. Lineage (NCBI taxonomy): Eukaryota > Metazoa > Chordata > Lepidosauria > Squamata > Agamidae > Intellagama > Intellagama lesueurii. The sequence continues at coordinate 177,133,856 of JBAJHW010000005.1, read as the reverse complement.
TTTTGGTCCATATTTTTATACTTCTTTAACCCCAGGGAGGTATACAAGAACCTGTGTCTAAGGCTAGATAGCAAAGTTGAGTGTACCATGACAACCCACTAAGCACCCTGAAAACCTGGTCCAGAGGGTTGGGACACTCTTGAGTCAGCACAGCCACTGCTGAAGGCTTCTGGGAATTGCAGTCCAAGAACACTTGGGTTACCCAAGATTGGGAACCACTGCTCTAAAGGTAGTTCACAGGCAGTTTCTGGGGTTGCAGGGAGAAAGGGGAGAGGAGGGATATAGTTATGTGCACCAGCATCACACTGGATTTAGCCTAAGCAATAAAAAACAATACAAAAACTAAAATAATACAGTAAATAACTAAATAAATAAATAGTAAAACCTGGTTAATATTAAAGCTAAGCCACAGTATACAATCTAAGCCTACCTACCTGTGAACAGAGGAGGACCTGACAAAAAGTCTTTCCCATAGCAGTGTAGGATACATCATCCAGAGAAAGCAGCCTGGCACCTACCTTAATGTCTACTCTATTTGATGCCCAGATTTTAAAAAAAATTAAGCTTTTTCATTTAAGTTGTTAAATTTTTAATGCCTGCATTATGATGTTTTTTAAGAACATTTGTTAGTTCTCTGTGAAATGTACTCCTTTGGCTCTCCGTATGATTAATCAGTGGTGTGCTTTAATCATATCTCTCAATCTCTGCTTTGAAATAATCTGTTTTGTTTTATGGTGGTTTCTTTTCATGTTTTAAAGATTTTCAGTTTTATTGAAATTATTTATTTGCTTTTGTTTAGAGTAGTGAGATAACAGAATTACATTATTAGAAAATATATACTGAGGTAAAGTTAACTAAAATTGTGAAGACCCATTTCATTTGAAATGCAGCCGTAAGACTTCATTTATTATTATTTTTACTAGTAATTTATTATTATTATTTTTTTAGTTTTTAAATTATATATTATTTTAATTACAATAATTTTATGCAATCATGTAAAAGAAGAACAAAAATAGCTACAATTTTAAAATGCAACTACAATTGAAATACAAACTAGAATATAGAGACTTAAAATCAAAAGCAACATAGGAGATGATAGCAGAATAAAGGTGAATAGGCCGGGGTGCAGCACGATTTTAATTTATATTTTGATGCAGACATAAAGTTGGACAACTGCCTAAGGCAACTGCCATAAGGACATTCCTGGTTTTATTTTGCTTTGCTTTTTCCAGTATTCCAAAATCTGTCATCATATGCTTAAAACTTGATATGGATCAATTTTATCGTCCACCTTTGTCATTCCTAGTGCAGTGGTTTCCAACCTTGGGTAACCCAGGTGTTCCTGGACTGCAGTTCCCAGAAGCCTTCACTACCAGCTGTGCTGACTGAGGTTTCTGGGAGTTATAGTTTAAGAACACCTGGGTTATCTAAGGTGGGGAACCACTGCAATAGTGTATAAACTGTTCCACTACTGTATATGCTGTTGCTTTTGTTTGTATCCTTCAGAGAACTGTTGTTGGAATGAATAGAAGGAACGAATAAGTAATATTCCTAACTGTTATTTACCCAGGGGTGACTCTCATGCATACTTTAATACTAATGGTATCCTTGGTACATACTTCTGATGTTACTGTTAGGGAATTGTATGGCTTTCCTAATATGATTTTGGTGCCTAACACTTCTTGCAAGATTTTCTTTTGTTTGTTGTACAAGTCAAAATTTATATCTTCACAACTAACAAAGTAAAGCATAGAACTCGTTTTCTTAAGACTAATTATATCATATTAAAATTGTGACTTTATAAATGTTCTTACAAACTGTAACTAGCATTTTCTTTCTTTTTTCCTAGCTGATGGGCCATACCTTCAAATTGTTGAGCAACCTAAGCAGGTAAGAAAAGATTATTGCATTTTTCAAAAGTAATTTGAGGCTTTTAAATTAGCAAAAGAACATCTCAATTAGGTGCTGTACTGCTAAATGTAGGACATATTGCTATCCTGACCATTTCATTGCGAGTGATTTAATACTGCATTTGTCAAAGAGTAATATTTTGTTGGCATTTTGGCAGAAGATTGGTGAAGGGAAAATTGCCTTTTTTTAAAAAAAGTTCTCAGTATTTCATTGTGCTGGCTGAGACCCAAATATGTACTTCGATATTCAAGCCAGTGAAATGATGATGACTTGTCTCCCTCTTCTGTTGCAGTCCTGTATCATGACTGCTCCAGGAGATTTCTGAGAACCCCCCCCCCCCCAGCAGTTTTCTTTTTGTGCAGGGGGGGTAGATCAGAGTCTCCATGAGAGAGGGGGCCTTCTAAATCTTACAGAAGGCAGTGGGACCCAGCAGCAGCACCGTCACTGAATTCTTCTGTTTTCCTTCTGTTTTTGATGAAGCAGCTGTATGTAAATATAACAGTTAAAGAAGCAAGCCCACACTTGTATGGCACTGTTTCTTCTTCAATAAAGAATGCATGTTTCTTCAAAGGAGGTTTAAAAAATGGTGTACAGGGGGAAATGCAAAGTTTAAATTCAGAAGGAAGCATGTTAAGTAGCCAAAATTACCCTGGAATTCTTTGTTTTGTTTTCACTTTAGTTCCAGCATCGATCAACCCCCTAGATTCGTTGTTCTTTGTCATCAGCACATTGTTTTCATGTACAAATGATTATTTTTGCAGCAGCCTTTGAAAGCAGGTTGCTGCAGATTCCATTTGTACAGATGGTGAGATTTGTGGTTCAGATATAATGCAAAACCTTTACCATTATTTGAACAAGCAGCCAGGAGCCCTAGGTTTGCATTCTTTATTACCCAGCTCCCATTTTATTACGTATTTACACTCTGCACTGTAGCAAGGTTTTCAAGGACGATTCATGCACCCCAGTTCTTTATCTCTGATTGTGGTTTGAGATAGACCACAGTTTTCCACCATGATCAAAGCCAACAGATTGTGGCTTCGGCTTGCCCTGCAAGTGAGGATCAAATTGTAGGAACAAGGCAGGCACAAACCATACAGAAACCAAGATTAGTGACATGGAATCCCTGGATGAGGAAAGAGAGGGTGCATGAACCCAAGCTTCCTGACTATTATTTTGTGTAATGTCAAAACATGATCTGGGATTTTAAAATCAATATAAAAAAATGAAACAGAGAAAAAGCGGGTCAGAGTATTTGTCCATGTAGCCCAGTATTGTCTGCTCTGACTGGCAGAAATTCCCCAAAATGCAAGGCAGAGGTTGTCATCATTTTTGCCTGATTCTTTTAACTGAAGAGGTATGGGATTTATTCTGAAACCTTCTGCATGTGAAGTAGGCCCTCTGCCAACCAGTTCTAGTCCCTCTTCCTAATAATGTCTGACCAACAATGAGGTAACCAGGCGGCTGTGGAGACACTTGATTTCAACGATAAATGCACTAGAGATTTCTTCTTGTCATTGTTTCTTTAAAGTTGCTGAGAAAATAACAGCATGCGTTCTGTTCTTAAAACCAGAACTTAGATTTTTTTTTTTCCCCTTTTGGACTACAGCTTCCAGAATCCCCAAACAAATTATATTTTGCAAGCTTGACTTGCAGCTTGGGGGCAGATTCCTATAAGACAAGCTAACCGGAAGTGAATCTGGCTGACACAAACTCCAGAGGGGTTGTGTTCACAATTCTGCTTTAAGGCCACTGGTACTTGAACACATCTAGCACTGAGAGAATCGGTTACCTTGAGCCCCAGATGCATATTGCATCACACAGCCTCAGTACTGAGTTTGAGCTCAAGATTTGCCCTGTTTTTTCTATTTGTGCTTGTAAAACATGGTTTCAGGTCTTGAGAATGGTGCAATGTTTGTATCCAACTTGGAATGGAAGTCAAACATTCATTGTAATGTTAAAATGGAAGAAGATTTGGACAGAGTCGCGTGTGTGTCTGCCTTGAGGTTTATTACTCATTTTGAGAGCACTTGCTAGTAGGACAGCTAGCTATAGATCACAATTGATAAGGATCCAGGAAGGTGATAGGTTTTAGAATAGGATCACAATATAGTTTTGCCTTGTATTGTTGCAGTTATTTTGAGAGGTACATTAAGCAGAAAGGAAGTAATTCATCCAGAACCAAAGTAGGCAGGGCCTAGAAAGGTTACATTTTAAAACAACAAATCCCAGAATCCTCTGGTCAACATGGTTGTGCCTGCCTTTGCTTGTATGTGGCCAAAAAACAAACTTGTGCATCACAGTGAAGACTAATGAATTGTTAGCAGAGTTGTAAACAATGTCCTTGAGTATCAGTCATTTGTCATATATATATTGGGCTCTGTTTTCAAAGATAAAAGTTGATAAAACTTGATAAAAGTTATCCCAACAGACTTGAAGAAACAAGATGAAATCGGTTCTCCCTACATGTCCAATTTATTAAGGAACCTTGAATCCCATTGAAAGCTCATATATTTAACCTTTCAAAAATTAATGTCTTTAGAGGGGGTTTCGTTTCCGCTATGTTTGTGAAGGACCATCACACGGTGGACTTCCTGGAGCATCAAGTGAAAAAAACAAAAAGTCATATCCCCAAGTTAAAGTAAGTTCATAATTTATCTGCCATTTGCTATATTTCATGTGGGTGTGATTATTACACTGCTGTTTTCATGCACTATAAGGAGCAAATGTATGCCCAGGGAGAACAATTTGGAGTCATTCTAGTTACAATTGATTGTATGTTTTAATATAACCATATATGGAAAGAAATGGATCATCTGGGTTAAATCCTTGATTTTTGTGATGTTGAGGAGGGTTAATAAGTGGAAATCTGCCAAATAAGTAATGATCTATCATCCACTGTGAGTAGAAACTTGTGTGTATATGTGTATATATACATATAGACGTGTGTATATGTTTATATATACATATACATACATAAGATGGTGTTTCCTCCACATTCTAAAATAAGCACAAAAGTGTCAGGCTGGAACCAAAGCTAGGGTACAAACATTCTGTGTTGCACCTAGTGGTTTACGTGTAACAATCGGTGGCAGTGGGTAAAAAGAAGCTTTCAGTCATGTGTATCCTCACCTATAATCCAAATAAGACTATGGTAGAACGTAGATTTGAAGCAAGGTCTCTAAGTCCTCTGGGTCATTTCATTCATAACTTCACCTTATCATTTGTACATGATTTTGAGTTTCTGGCTATGGAATTTAAAGTTGTACTATTGAATCATAGATAAATGTTTTGAAATTTTCATTCACAGAATGCCACTGTGTATAGTTTGCCAGTTGTAGTGTGTGAGAGAAAATTAAAATGAGCAATTGTTTTTGCATGAATTTACCTCCCTGATTTCCTTCCATCTTTAAGATGACACTTAAAGAATCAGGCTCCAGCACCTTTCACCTAATATATTATTTTACAAAAAAAATTAACTCCCCCATCTTTTCATGATGGTTGTGGTCATGTAGCACAGATATATATATCTGTGCTACATGACATTAGCATGTCATTAGCATATAAATTATAATTTATATACCACCCTTCTAGCCTGAGGGCACTCTGGGTGGTTTGCAACATAATCAAACGATGAAACATCAGTACAAATATAAAAATAAATTCAACATATTAAACATACTAAAATATAACTATTAAACAATTACACGTTAACACAGTAAATATTTAAAGTGGTGGTACGATTGTCTTGGTGGCTGATAATTTCTGTCAGGGTTCCATTGATGGAAATGCCTGTCTAAACAGCCAAGTTTTTAGAAGCTTTAAAAAAGTTACCAGTGAGGGGGCCAGGCAAATATTTGGTTCCAGAGTCAGGGTATGACTGCCAAAGAGGCCCAGTTCCTAGTCTTCTCCCTCCGGGCCGCTCTCAGGATCAGCTCCCTCAGACATCCAGGCTGGGACGAATTAGTAGGGTCGGCAGTTCTTGCTGGAAGAAGGCATTCTGCCAGGAATTGAGGTCCTAAACTGTTTAGGGCTTTATATGTTAGAACCATAAACACAATTCAGCAGTCTATTTGAAAAGCCTTGGTGACTTATTCTCATGTTGTATCGGACCAGGACATATTTGTGAATAAACAAATACATCTGTCTTTTCACGTCTGGCTTGGCCTTTTGTGCTCCTAAGGTGTTTATTAATTTTAAAAATCACAGTGCACTTGCCTTCCTTTGTATTTTGAATTTGGTATTAACTTTTTTTGGTATGTTAAAAAATTTTTTTGCTTTATATGGATCTTCCCATGGCAACACCTGGGTTGGTTGTTAAGAAAATCTGGCAACAAAATATAGGGAAGTTCTTCATGGCTTGTTAGCACCTGTTCTTGATTTCAAGTTTAGCCAGTAGAAAGGAGAAAGCCAGTAGAAAGAAGAAATGTTTTGCATACTATTTCCTTTTATTTGCTCTCTCCCATAAGAGTTTTTTTTCTCATGAGTTGCAAGACCTTCAGAACATTTCATTCACAGTTCTAAATAATGGCTAGCTGACATGGTGTTCATAGTAAAATGTACTTTACCCACAGGTGATTGAAGGGGAGGAAAAGAAGTCTTGTTTTGGGTAAATTTCTTGTTATTCCACACTGCCCTCCCACCCCCAATTTAATTGTGACGTAGAGTCAAGGTGCTTGCTCTGTTTAGACATACAACAAACAAGAATATTTAGTGACATTTCTGGCTACAGAGCCAGAGGTTGGGAGTTGAGTTTCCCACTGTGCTTCCCAGTTTCTGGGGCTTACAAAATGAAAGTTATAAGAAACAAATAAAAAACAAAAACATTTAAACATTACAATATAGAAGAGCAGCATAAAAGCAGACCGCAATATTTAAAAAAAACAGGATAACTTTTTTCTACCATAATATACTATAAGAATCATTTTGAGGCTGAGGCCCCAAGTTTATTGCTGATTTTCTGGATATTTCCCAGAGAACCTGAGAACCAAACCTACACTTGAGACATATGCAGATTGGATTTTTATGCTGTACCTGTACCTTGTATAGTAGTTCCTGCATTGAGCATGTGGTCAGATTACATTATCACCAGCTCTAATTCTGCAAAGCTATTGACGAGGCATTCTTGGTGCCTACTGTAGATGCACCTTTCCCTTTTGGTTCAGGGATAGGGACAAATATTTGTCAGGATTCTTCTGTGTAATCCCTTCCTCTTCATTGGCACACGGTTTCAATGTGGTGTCTACTCATTGTTAGCCCTTTGAGAACCTTGAAACCTCAGAAGTCTGAAAAGGAATTTAGAAGTGCCTTGGAAGAATTTATCTTAAACAGTCCTGTGTCCTGTCTTTGGGAACATACCATAACTGGGTGTTCAAATGCAACACCTCTGTGTGTCAACTATGGATAAAACAAATTGTGCTTGGGGCCAAAGTATAAAATATACAAAATATGCCCAATGCATTTAATGTACTTTGAGGAACACAGGAAGCTATCTTCATACTGGGTCAGACTATGGCTTGTACTGCATGGTCTTTTGTACTGCATGAAACCATGTAGCTCAATATTATCAACAACAACTGGCAGCAGCTCCTTTACATTTCAGAGAGGAGTCTCTGTCAGTCCTGCCTGGAGATGCCAGGGATTGAATCTGGGACCTTCTTCATACAAAGTGAATAATCTGGTCTAAAGCATTACTTTAGGTTTAAATATGTAGACAGACCAAAAACTTCTATGCAGCCAGTTATGCAACTCACTGAGCCAGCCAGCCAGTTCATACTGGGTATTTTAAATGTCATCATTTTGTTTATTTGTTTGTTAAATTTTTATAAGGCCCATCTGGCCAAAGGCCACTCTGGTGTGTGCGTGCGTGCATGTGTGCGTGCCAGAGAGAGAGATGCCTGCCAATATTATGTTCCTCCTTAATCATTGAAAGGAACAATTAATATTGCACCTTATTATGTTCTTGCACTTTGAAGACTTATATTAATATGGGATATGTGGAATACACTCTATGTGGAATACACTGGTTGTGTATGTTCGTGGAGTACACTGGAAATATCAATGCAGAGTTATAACAAATGGGAAGGAAGAAATGTTCAAAGTATTTGTTTTACTTCTTACAGATCTGCAATTACACAGGGCCTGCAAAAGTAATTGTACAGTTAGTCACAAATGGAAAACATGTTCACCTGCATGCTCACAGCTTGGTGGGGAAACACTGTGAGCAGGGAGTATGCACAGTTAATGCAGGACCGAAAGACATGGTGGTAGGGTAAGTAGATCATGAAAAAATTATTTATCCGCAACTGTAAATTCAGAGTCAGTTGAGATGTAATGTCAAAATTATGCTTTATTGCACATGAAGAAGCCCTAATTTTTTTAAAAAACTTCTTTTCCTTCTCTCTAGAGATGGGCTCATAATGGTGGTTTGTTTATTGGCCTAACAGGTGTTTGCCACTTCAAAGCTGTGCCTCCTCTGGTGGGCTCCCACTCAGAGGCAGCGCCCAGAGGAGGCAGGGCAAGGAAGCCAGACCATTACCTCTAGTGGGCGCCCGCCAGAGGAGGCGGGGCTTTGAAGCACCCAAAACCTGTTCAGCCAATAAACAAACCAGCACAAACCACTGAACTGATTGTTCGTGCCCATCTCTACTTCTCTTACACACTATGACTTCTACTCTCATGTCCAGTTTAGAAGAAATCATCTTGTTATTCCATTGTTCTCCCTCTTTGGATATGACAGCAAACTATGACTTGCTTTGTCATTAGTCCCAGCCAGTATGGCTGAAGGTACAGATTATGAAAGCTGTAGTCTTAAGTGTCTGGAGGGCATCCGGTTGCCTGTTACTGGGCTAATGTATCTGTGAACCATTACTTTCAATCCCAGATCACAGTGCCATCACTTTTACTCCAGTGACATTGAAATGAGTGTGAAGGTGATGAAAACACTATTATTTAAACTGTGTGTTTCAGGTGTGAAGCAACAAAGGGAATATTAAATCCTAGTTAATCTACTTCCCTTTTGGAAGAAATTGTTTAAATAAAACACACATGACATTGTTTTCAGATTTGGATCAGGTTGCAACTAAGTGCTAGTTTGATGTCTTACACCAGGCTTTTTGGACTATCTGAGCCATTCTTGAAAAGGAAGGTGAGACAGGATCTGCTTTTAACATTTGAAAGACTCTTGCTTTTGATGTTAGGACCCAGCTTGCCAGTAGCTTCATTTGAAGACTTCAGTTTTGCTCTGTTGAGATTCTGCTTCTAATCTTGAAAGTTTTGTCATGTTCTCTCTTAAGTATTTGTTCTCCTCCCTACTCCAAACACTCTGAAACAATAAATTTGCCCTCAAGGAACCGAAAAATGGTTTTGGAATGTAGGCATTATTCTGTTTTTCATTAGTGATAATGGGCATTAAAACAAAATTTGAAAAGGTATGCAACTTTCCCTTGAATTTAGAGTGCGTTGCCTGCAGGTGTTTGGCCAACAGTACAATTTGTTTGAAGTCCTCTTGCAATTAAAGCTAAAAGCCCCCAAAACCTATCCCATAGTTTTAAACCACGCAGTAAGTGGATTTTATGAAATAAGAGGTTTGCTTGTCATTTATATCATTCCATTCATATTCCACCTTCATTCCAAGAAGCTCAAAGGAGTGTATATGGATCTCCAATCCATTTTATCACCACAGCAACCCAGTGAGGTGGATTGATTCAAGTAGTGGCAACTATGCTATGGTCAACCAGTGAGCTTTATGGCTAAATGGAGATTTGAACCTTGGTTGTATACTTTTATCTAATACCTGTACCACTATGGTACACTAACTCATAATGTTCTCAAGGCAGAAAGAGGCCAAGTAGTAATTTTTTTTCTTTTAAATTCCATTGCCTATCATTCATTCAGAATAAAGTGCATAGCAACGGGGGGGGGGGGGGGGGAATAGCAATAATTAGAACATGAGAAATTTCTGATTTTTATTTTATTTTTTTTACTTCCATGTAGGTTTCCAAACTTGGGAATATTGCATGTTACAAAGAAGAGAGTCTTAGATACACTGGAAGCACGCATGATTGATGCTTGTAAAAAAGGGTATAATCCAGGACTCTTAATACACCCTGATCTAAACTATATACAAGCAGAAGGTGGAGGGGAGAGACAATTAACAGGTAAGTTAGGGCTTTGTATTATTCTGCTCTTTCTAGCCTACAAAATAATTTCATTTTTGTTTCCGTTAGTTCTGCTAAAAGTTCTCTCTCTATATATTCCTCCTTGTAGAGTTTATTACAGGAGAAAAATGAAGCATCTTGTGAGGCTTCTAGAATAAAGGAGGCAGAATGTAAAAGAAAATAAGGTTTCTTTGTGTGTTACGATGCACATTACAGTTTAAAAAAGAAATATCTTTTTAAAGTCTGTCTTATGAAGCTCCCATAATTTTAACCATCAACCATCTAGGTTATAAAAAAATTGTTCAGCCTCTAGTTTCATATTTTTGCTACTTAAAATTAGTGAAGAACCTGACTTCCCCTGCCCTCTTGCTCCAGTGTACCAGTTTTGTTGCTCATTGGACTGCAACTCCAAAAACCCTAGTGTAGCCAATGGTGAGGGATGGTAGGAGTTGCAGTCCAGTAACATTTGGAGGGGACGTGGTGGCGCTGCGGGTTAAACCGCAGAAGCCTCTGTGCTGCAAGGTCAGAAGACCAGCAGTCGTAAGATCGAATCCACGCGACGGAGTGAGCTCCCATCGCTTGTCCCAGCTCCTGCCAACCTAGCAGTTCGAAAGCATGTAAAAATGCGAGTAGATAAATAGGTACCACCACGGTGGGAAGGTAACGGCATTCCGTGTCTAGTCGCGCTGGCCACGTGACCACGGAAACTGTCTTCGGACAAACGCTGGCTCTACGGCTTGGAGACGGGGATGAGCACCGCGCCCTAGAGTCGGACATGACTGGACTAAATGTCAAGGGGAACCTTTAACCTTTACTATAACTGATACTGCAATATGTAACTTTATTTTATACTATAATCTTACTTCAGTGTCATGTCAGTTCATCATGCTTCAGTGTCACTTATGCACATGCACACACACATACGTATATCACCACAGAACATCTGGATAGGTCAGTGGCTTAGGTATCTAATTGTGGAGCCAGAGGTTGGGAGTTTGATTCCCCACTGTGCCTCCCTGACAGAGGCAGGGCTCAATGATCTATAGGGTCCCCTCCAGCTCTACAGTTCTAAAATCTTCTTCTACTTTTTCTTCTTTTTCTTCTTCTTCCTGACCACTGTTGTACACAAACATTTGCAAAAATTATTTTGTTTTTTCATTGATTGCAGAACGAGAACGGGAAATCATTCACCAGGCAGCACTTCAGCAGACAAAGGAAATGGACCTCAGTGTTGTAAAACTAATGTTCACAGCATTCCTTCCTGACAGCACTGGCAGTTTTACAAGAAGACTTCAGCCTGTCTTGTCAGATCCTATATATGATAGCAGTGAGTGCCTTATCACCTTTTCATTCTCCTCACTGACTACATCCAAAATCCAGTAGTCATTTAGCTTTATGTTTAATTATTCAAGGCATACAAGCTGATGCCCCTGATTTAACATTATTCTTTAAAATAGGAAAAGACATGTAACGTGCTGGGATCATAATTCTTAGCACATGACAATGATATACAGTGGACAACAGAAGGCTAAAATATCATGCTGTTTTGTTACATGCATTGCATGCAGCTTATCCTCTTTTTCTTTCATTCTTCTAAATGCACAGGCCACTAATTTACAGGAGAACAGGTGAAGCTTAAGCCTTTCCCAGAACTTGCCAACTCACTGATTTAATTAATCTCTGACTGGTGGAGGCTACAAAGGAAATGAAAAGAATAAATTGACATTGGCACTGATGAAGTTCTTTTCTCTTTTGTTCAGCCCTTGTGCAGATATGTATGCTGAAGGGTGAACTTAGATTTGAGACAGCTGAGTCAAAGTTTAAAGCTCCTCTAACTGTGTCTGATGGTCTTAATCCTCATCAAGGACCTGAACACTTGCTAGGAAGGAAGGAAGGATGGAAGGAAAGTGTGCTGCTTATATACTGCCTCATAGTGCTTAAAGCAGAGTTTTGACTGTAGTACTGCAGTTTAACCACTGCGCCACAAGGCTCTGGAAAGAAGAGGGTTCTAGAAAACTGTATTTAGTGGGTTGTGTAGTGTATCTGTGTTATGCTACACAAAAGAAGAGAATTTAGGATACACTTCCATGTAGCATTTTGTGCTGAAGTAATGAATTCATTTACACACACAGTCGGGCTTAGACAAAAGACAGTATCTAAATAATTGAAATAAATAATAATTACTATACTTCTAGCCCTGGCCTGTAGATTCACAGTGTTTGTCCAACTAAATCTGTACTATGACTTTTATCTTAAAGGGACATTCATTTTTAGTGTTTTCTTACCAATCCAGCTGAAATATTTCAGGATCAAGCCACATGGTCCAAACAATTGCTGAGACACAGGAAGGGCATGCTGCAAAAGTCTGGGGAAATTTCAGAAGTATTCATTTGTTCGCTTGCCCCTCTCCTCCCTGTCATTGCTTTCTCCACATGGAAAGTGATGCAACCTCAGAAGAGACCTTTCTGTTCCTGTATAGTCTCAAGAGCTAGGCATTCTTCTTAAAGTGTGGAGACTGTATACTTGGAGGTAACAAATGAATACTGCTCTTTGTAGTAGAGGTTGACTGTGGCCAAGAGAAGCTTATTACGGCTGATTAAAGCTTCCTTAGACATTGTGGACTTACACAATCTTGGAGTCCTTCGAATATCACATTGTGACATCTTTTAGTGGTACCTGGACAATGTCCTGTCCATTGCTCCTCCAGAACTGCCAGATAGCTCAGTGGTTTAGGTCTTTGGCTGCAGAGCCAGAGGTTGGGAGTTAAATTCCCCACTATGTCTCCTTGACAGGGGCTGGATTCTATGATCCATAGGGTCCCTTCCAGCTCTGCAGTGCTAAGATTATTATTCGCATTATATTATTATTATCTCCACCCTATACTCTCCAGTACATTTGTGAGCCCTGACCCATTGAATCTGCTGTGTACTTAACATTTGCAACTTCTACTCTGACCCTGAGATGCTTTCTCTTTATATGTTGCGGTTAATATAGACCTGGCACACAGATACACTTCTGAACTTCCTAATCAGTGTGGCTAAGAACTGGATTATACCATTTATGTTTATTTATTATTTATTCATTTAAAATATTTTTTACACCACCTTTATCCCCAAAAGGACCCCTTTCAAACAAGCAGTCAGAAGTAAACAGACTTTCTATGTGCATGGTGTACTCAGAAGAGTTTTCCTTTTATAGTACTAAGAATAATTCTGAGCCATTATATTCTTGAAGGCTTTCACGGCTGGGATCCGATGGTTGTTGTGGGTTTTCCGGGCTGTTTGGCCGTGTTCTTAAGGTTGTTCTTCCTAACGTTTCGCCAGTCTCTGTGGCCGGCATCTTCAGAGGACAGGAGTCAGAACTCTGTCTGTGCTCTGTTGCAGTTTGTTGGATAGTTGAGTATTTATAGCTGTGGGATCAGCTTTTGTCCTTTTCAGGAGATTGGGTAATTATGGTGATCAGCGTGTTTTTGTTGTGGGTGTATTGTTGTGATAAGGGGGAGAGATGATCTGTCACTGTGATTGATAGGTGTTGTTAGCTGGTCTTTTGTGTGCAATGATCACTGGTCCTTGTGGCTGGGTAGAGTTCGTTGACCTTTTGCAGGCTGTATTTTTCAGTGCTGGGAGCCAGGCTTTGTTGAGTTTTAAACTTTCTTCTTCTTTTCTTTTTCTTTTTCCCCTTTTTTTGTTGAAGCTCTGCTCCACAAACACCAGCAGAGCTTCAACAAAAAAGAAGAAAGTTTAAAACTTTAAGTTCTTGAGGACACATTTGGATGCACCAAGCCAATGTGCATCTGCATCTCCAATCACGGTGGGGGCTCTTTATTTATCAGCAAGGAATGGACTGGAACTTATGACTTTGTTTATGTTGCACAACAGGAATTTGGCCGGTGTCATCCAGGGCAACTCAATTGGTGAGAGTTTTCCATCTGGTAGCATTATGTTGGATTTCAGCCTATATCATTATTTAGTGCTTGCACTTCATTTTAAACTGTTCCTCATTCCCTCTCAAATCAGTAAACTGTTACCTGCCATAACTCCTCTTGGGTTCAAGCTCTTGTTATGGCCCTATCTTGATGGTAAATGATAGGAGAAATCTTCCAATAGTTTCTTCCTATTTTTACTGTCTCTTTGTTAGCAGTGGGACTGAAATTTATTTGAATTTTGAAGATGAAGCTTTTGCCCAAGCAAGATTCTTGTTAGAATTATAATCATTTGATTTGATTGTTCTGTTTTGTTTATACTTATCAGAAGCCCCCAATGCATCAAACTTAAAAATTGTACGAATGGATCGGACAGCAGGCTGTGTGACCGGAGGAGAAGAGATTTACCTTCTTTGCGACAAGGTTCAGAAAGGTGAGAACTTGAAAGGCTTCAGCTGTTAAGCTTGAGCATGACTCACTGGGAGGCAGTATGACGGAGACCCAAATTCAAAATCTCACTAATCTGTGAAGCTAACTGAACTAGCCTATATCAAACATTACTCGTAGCTGTTGCTATGATGCACCTGCTAATTCAGTGTATGTCTTGCCATTCCCCGTAATGACTTACATGAAAATAGCATAGATTCATGAAATGAATAAAACCATAAAACATTTAAAACATAATTTAACAACACATAAGTAAAGGGAAAATATGGCACTCATCCGAATAAAAGTCCCTTTGTGGCAAGCAAGGTCAATTGCCAAAGGCCTGCCTGAATAAAAAAGGTCCTGGGGAGAGACCACAGAAGGACCTACCTAGCCTTGTGTATGACCTAGGTCTGCTAATGAGAAAGCCTTCTCCAGTGCTACAAGTATAATAGGGTGGGGGAGAGAAACCAGTCACAGAAGCCCAAGCTTCTTGGACGTAGGAGAGGAAAAAAATGCAATGTATAAATGCAAAATGCCTCTTATAAGACGACATTATATTTTGCTGGCAATTTAAATTACATGCATCAAATATGGTCCCATATGTAGGTCATTTGCAAGATGAACCAATAGTCAAGATCTGACATCTGAATGTTGTGTTGTTAACATGAATATTCAAGATTTTAACCAGTTATAGTAAAAAAAGAGAATGTAAAAATGATTGCTGCACATTTCTCCTGTAAATCTGTGGCACTGTTCACTGCCAGAGGAATACGCTTGTACTTGTGCTAAGTGAAACAACACCACTTTGTTTGGGGATTTTATTTAACATTTCTGTAAACAGATGTGCTATAAAAATGAAATGTATATAGTGTTGTGAGATTTTGTTATGCTGATATTTCAGTATTTAATTATATATATTTGTTCTAAAAATAATAATGTTAAGTGGCTTTCAGTGAAATACAGTGGAGGAGCACTCAGCAAATTATATATAAGCAAATAGTCCAAGCCTGTTCTATTTCACTTAAAGGTCCAAAGAATAGATTACTCCCTTGTTTTGACATTCTGTTAATAACTTCCTTTAATTCTCAGAAAGGGAAGTTAGACTTATTTGTTAACTGCTTAAAAAAGATGTCTGAGTAAATGGAAACCCCAAAGTGGGGTTTTCCCTTAACTTGAGTATGATTTTCCCTTGTGACATCATTTGTTGAGATCTCTTAATCTTAAGAGAATTTAGAAGTACAATGAAGAATCTGAATAGGATTTTTCTCACTAAAGTATTGTGCATAAAAGATGGGAATAAACATCCATTTCTTCTTAAGAACTTACTTCATAACTCAAAAGGGCAAGCCTCTACTTCCTGACAACACTCACAGATAAAAAAATACAAGTCTCTATTTTACAGAGCCTATAACACAAGACAATATACAATCATTAGCTGTTCAGGTATTCCATTATACACATGGAGTTTCCTGCATTCAGTATCTGCATGCAGAGTTTACAATCTTCGGACATGAATCAAGACACGGAATATTCAAGTGCTGAAGTCTGAGAATAATGGAGAAGCTTCTTTCTTTGCCCATCTTATTAAAAAAGCATTGAGGGCAATCCCAATCCCAATATAAAAACCAGAACAGAACAATGTTTATACTACAGCTCCCAGAATCCTTGAGTTAGAATGGCCAGTAAACAAGTGTGCTGGGGGATTCTGGGAGTTGTAGTCCCAACTTCATACAGAACTTTTTGGAGGTCACTGATTCATAGGGTTGCTATACCTTTGGTCTGTCCATATATTTTGACCATCAACTCTCATCAGCCCAACCAAGCACAACAAATGGTCAGGATGATGGGAGCTGTAGTTCAAAATTTCTAGATGGACTGAGGATGGAGAAAGCTGGTGGTTTCACAGGGACACTCAAAGCTTTGATCCAAACTTTACAGAAGTTCTCAAAGCTGCTAGATTATCTTAGCAAGATAGGTACAGCACCTTGAATAGCTCTTTGAAAGACCAAAATACAATCCAGAGGATCACCATGCCTGCAAATAGGTGTCAGCTGTCTCCACTGCAATTCCACTGTGTTCAGTGGGACCAGTTTCCAGGAAAATGCAGATAGAATTGCAACCTTAGGGCTGGGTTCCGTGTGATGTTAGTCATGCCACTCACATTTGCATGGATGTTTTTAAAAATATTAAATAGCAGATGTTGAGAGTTCAGCCAGGATTTGGGCCAAAACATGATCAATCAATTCATTCTTTCCACATAGGCCATCTGATAAAATGTTCCCCTTCACTGCTGTATTTGGAATGAGAGAGACTTTCTCATTGGCATTAGTGGGGAAGGGAAATTAATACAGAAAAAGGAAGCATTACCATCCCTCAGTATGTGCTATGATTCTATTCCTGATCTCTCTCTGTTAAGGATTTACTGTAACACTCGTACTCACAAATTTAATAATCCTTAATGAAACAGGGTGTCTTGTTGAAAAAAGGGTCAACTGCTATGAGACTTTTGCTCTTGTGCAAGAGTGAAAAGACCAGCACATTTTTCAGCAACAGCAGCAGCTTTTCAAACCCCCACAAAAGTCACTACTCTGAATTTTTCACAAGAAAGTACCAAAATGCAAAACAAACACACACATCACAAATCATGTGTAGTTTGGGTCTAAGGTCAATAGGCACCCACCAAAACATAAAATAAATCTTATTTTGGTGGCCTAATATTATAGGATAATATTGCCTTAATGCCTGGTATAATTACGTCACTATCATGTACTCTTATTGCCATATAGCTATAGGTATATTATTCGTTTATTTAAATATGCCATGTTTCCTTCTTTCAAGATTAGCAGTGTGAATAAACAGTTTAAAATTCACCTGATTGAAAACTTTATATAAAAAAGGTGGACTGTCCATGCCTGAGATTCCTATAATTATAAATTCACATCTTCCTAGTAGAATAATTAGTTCTTATATGTGGAATTACGTCTCATACCTATATTTAGAAACCTAACAGCTAGAGAAATACTTTTAATAAATTAGGAACCCAAAGAACTGCTTGCAAAGCTTCTCCAAAGAGCAGCTTCAACAAAATATGAGCCCAGCTTTAAAGATCTGTGGAACAGAAGTTGGAAAACTCCAACCATTGCAATCAGTCATTCAATCAGGTCAGTGTTTTTCATTCTATCAGGGCAGAAATATAGTTTTAGCTCTACAGATAATCAATAATTAAAAGAGGGAAATCCTTAAGAACTTATTGTGTTTATGTCTCACAGCAGGAGCTTCTCTCACCTTTCTCCTCCTCCTTTTCCACCTTAAGATTAAGAAAGAAAGGTACAAAAGTAAAGAATCCACAATGGAGGCATAGACAGGCAGGCTGCAAAAGCAATCCAAGAGCTTGTCTACATTTCTGCAAAAAACCCACAATTTGTAGTGTTTTAACATTAGCAACTTCTACCACCACTACCTCTGGTGGCCATTTATTTTAACTCACTTCCTAAGAAAATAATTTGACTCAGAGGAAAATAAATACATACTTTGGATTTCATTGTGTGAATGTGGGGTGAATAATTTCTTGAATATCTTACATAACCACAAAGATGCTTTTAGGGACACCTTGAATTGGACGTAACTTGATAGCACATAACAACATAGATTGACAAGTTAGGCATTACTTCTATGAGAGTTCCCTTCACATAGCTGGCTGTAAAGATATCTTGACCCCAGCCTTCCTTTAATGCAGCATCTTTCTAATGTATTGGTCTACAAATAGCATCACTTTGGAGCTAGTGGCCCCTTTCTGGCTGGAGAAGAGGGTCCAACACATCTTCAGGACACCAGGTTGGAGCAGGCTGATTGAGGATATATGAGCTGTGTCAAGAAACCAATTAAAAGTCAATGAAGTTAATGTCAACTAGAGGTAGTTTATTCCATGTACCTCACCTCACTGAATGTCCCTGTTGCTTCATTCTGGATGAGAGCTATCTATCTACTACATTAAATGCAAACATGAATCCTTTACTTCTGCCCTCCATACAGATGATATTCAGATCCGCTTTTATGAAGAAGATGAAAATGGTGGTTTCTGGGAAGGGTTCGGAGACTTCTCACCTACCGATGTACATAGGCAGGTATGTCCAATTGGTAAGATGCATTAGTAACTATGAAATAATAATTCCCAAATAAAGATATTTTCATCCACAGCAGCAAAATGGGACACTGGTACTTACCATGAAAATTCATTTTCTGCTCTGGGTGGAGGATATCCTAGCCACCCGGGTGATTAATTTTGCTGCACAATGGGGCCATGTATTGTTGGACTTTTTTCAGTGATGGGTTTCTAACTTGCTTTCTAGGTCTTTTTATGCCTGAATCTGAACAGTGTTGGTCCTCCCACATAGAATAGGTTTAATATTAATTGGCATAAGCTCTTGGGAATCACAAGAGGAGCTACAGTGTGTTGTAGTTGTTGTTGTTTCAGACCTTAAAAGGACCAAGTAGCCTATAAATGGCTATTAACACCCCAATGAAAGAAAAAGTGGGATGAACATTTTTGGTGTGCCTGTGGGAGGGTAAGGATGACCTAGGGTGGGGTGAGCAGATATGGTTTGCCAAGTTCTGGGAGAGGGTGAAAATGACCCAGCACAGTGGCCAACCCCTGATGTAGGCAATTTTAACTTTGGTTATTGTGTAAATAAGTTTGTGATCTGATATAATCAGTTCTCCTTCAGTTAATTTTGTGGGAATGGCTGCCATTCAGAAAACAAAACCAAGAATGTTTCTGAAGAAGTAGTCTGTGCTAGCATATCAGACATAAACAACAAAACAAAAACATAAAAACAAGAGACAAAAACATTGTGGCAACTTATAGACAAACTGCTATATTATAATTTGAGCTTTTGCGGAAGTGGACTTGATCCACAAACACTCACAGTAAATCGAAGTAGTTAATTTTTAAGGTACCACAACATTTTTGTCTCTTGTTTTTTGGGGACGGGGGGTTGGTCAGGAATGTTTTTGTCCATTTCTATAAGGTTCCCGTCACCACCATTATGTCTGTGAACTGTTCATCAGGCTGGATGACGGCGACTGCTATCTTAACAGAGAAGTGGAATTCCCTTCCTTTGCTCTCCAAGAAAAATCGACAAAGACGATTTTTGTAGCTCCCTGACAAAAGATGGAATATAAATGTGATAAATATATCAATAAATGTGCTGCCCCTGATTGCTCACTTATGTCATGTTCACCTACAGTTTGCCATTGTATTCAAAACACCAAAGTACCGGGATGTCAATATCATCAAACCAGCATCTGTTTTTGTACAGCTACGGCGAAAGTCAGATCTGGAGACAAGCGAGCCAAAACCTTTCTTATACTATCCTGAAATCAAAGGTAATATGTCAGTATTATGGGTTGCCACAGGAGGAGGTGTCCAGTTTATTAGAATATTCAAGTTCTTCTATATTTTGTAATACAGTATAACGAACATGCATGGTAATTTTCCTGTGTTGCTGAGAAATAATGGCCTCATTTACTTAGTACCCTCCAACTGATTTGATAATGAGCAGGTGTGACCTAAATTACTACCTCCAAAAGGAGAGATCAACCTTCCATTGTGGTGACTGGATTTTATGAACGACAACTTTTATATCTCTTGAGACTGGATCATCAACTGCAGTCTGAGATTAACTTTTCCACATAGCGTATAAGAATCATATACTTATATGTACTGCTGTGCTTTAGTAGATGAGCTTTTTATATCAGTGTTTACATTGGGGTGGGCAACATAAGGTCCATGAGCCACATGTGGCCTAGATGTGACATTTGGCATCCGTGAAGCATTCCATCATCTTCACATCCCTCCAAAATGTTTTGTAAAATCTTTTGGGGGGGAAAGTCCCCTTTTGCTGTCTAGGGCTACAATTTTCCTTGTTTCCCTGTATCCTTAAGTGCCCCCGACACATGTATTTTAAATCATTTTGAAAAAAATACATTTTAACTACTATAGCATAAGGGGCAAAAGCCGGCAAAACCATTTCCAACCTCAAAGGTCAGCTCAGGTGCTTAATTAACACCAGCATCATACCAAGTTGTCCTTAGGACAACATATATGCTTGGAATGCATCAGGCCTGCTGTAAGCATTTTAAAGTATTTGAACTTTTGGTGTGTGATGAGCGACCACATGTAGGTGAGACATACAAATGAGAGAACAATTGACTTCACTGTTGATAACTTGTTATCATAACTGGTAGGAAGTGATGTATCTCAGGGAATTTCCAGATTAAGCACAGAATTGATGTACTCTGCACACTTCTTTTCTTAGGACTCTGAAAACTCAGTGGTACATGTTTGAACTTTACAGAAACTTTCAAAAACTCCCTTAACACCTCCAGATCTGTCCTGGTCCTGGATGACTACTGTGTGTATTGTCAGGGGAAATGCCCGGATGATAGTTAATGGTATACTTTGGAAAGAGGAGATGTCTTTCATTCAACCTTTTTAAATATTGATGACATATTTTGCTAACTGTTCAATACTAAGCTAGTTGGATAATATCCAAGATTGAAAACATGTGTTTTGTAGTGGATAATTGCTTCTCAGAATGTGGTTGAATTTGGAAAGTATCCAAAGAAACATCATGCAATTTCAGTAGTTGTGACTTGAGTATATGTATAATTTGATTGATAAAACCTGTGTGTGGTGAAACTTAAGGAACCATTATTTTTAGAAAAAGTAATTAACATAGTTTTCACTTTTATTCTCATACTTCTAGTAGAGGACCATAAGCACTTGTTCTGCCAGTCACTTTATTTGTCCATCCTGCCTAATACTGTCTATAGTGCCTCAGGCAAAAGGCTTTCACATCAGTTGCTATTGCATAAAGGAGAACATGTGGCCCCGCAGATATTTTTGAAGCACATTTCTCATCAGTCTTAGCCAGCAAGGCCAATGATGAGGAACTACAGTTCATTGTTTATCCTAGACAACTTACAAATAAATACAGCAGAAAGATGAGTGAATATGTATTAACTGATACATCAAGTCATATCATAGCATTGTAAATAAAGTAATGGCAAAGAATATTTCAAGAAGTATATAACTATACAAAAATGAAACAGGTATATCAGCCAGCAAGCTATGCAGTTATTCAAAAACATACAAGGTGCATCAGCCAGCACCAAGGTTTCAGTATCTTTCTCTTCTGCAAGTTGGGGTTTTTTTTCTCCCAGTTTTCCACTTAAGAAGAATCACATGAGCGCTGGAAATTGGGGGTGGGCCATTTTTGCATTCTACCCCCAACACCCCAAAATTCATTTAAATTTTTTAAAAAAAGGAAAAGGAAAAGTTTTGCTCTGAAAATTCACTTTTGCCCATAGCAGGTCTAGGGCCAATTTTGCTGTGCTTTGAAGTGACTACAGCAATTTGGCGCTCCTCATACCACTCAAAAAGTAAAACTTTTGTGGGGAAGAAATACACTTTTTGACCACTAAAATACGATTTTTTTTCAGTTAAAAAATTGGGAAAAAAAATTAAAACCATTCTTCAGTTAACAAAAACTCACTGTAGCAACCTTTACTGCATTAATTTTTAAAATATGGAAATTAGAGTGTGCAGTTCTTGAACTGCTGGCTAAGTTAAAAATGGCTCTTGGCCTCACTAAGATTGTCCATTCCTATTACATCTGTAAGATCATTTCATAGCTCATGCTTTCTACCAGTTTGGGGGATCTGTGGATGTCAGAATTTTTAGAGATGCTGCAGATTGAGTAAAATTTGTGGATCAACATGTCTCTTAGTGTTAAATGATCTTGAAATTAGTATATCTCGTGTGGTTATTCTTTGTGGGAAAGTTTTAAAGCTAAAAAAAAAAGATTTGTGATACAAGAAAGATACCAGAATCTTTTCACTGGCTGATATACTCTCTGTATTTTGAATAACTGTGCAGCTATTTTTGTATAGTATTATAAAATATATTGTCACTTATTTATTTATTTATAGCAATAAATCATCATATGATACATCACTTAATATATACTCACTCATTTTTATGCATGTTCTCTTTATTTGTACATTGTGTAGCATCACTAATGTGCAGTTTTGTTTTGGAATTGGGTTACATGCTGTTTACCTTTTAGTGATTCCATGAAGTAGCCAAATCCTTTATGTATATTTTAAAGTTGCAGCTCAACACCTGGAGGGCCATGTATCCCATCCCTGTATTAGCAGATTTTTAAAAAAATTGGAGACAACATGGATTAAACCTGGGTTCTTGTACCACTGAGCTGTGTATCACTGAGCCCTACTATTAGATACAATGAGGCAGCAGATGTAGATCATAAAAGGGCAGCAAAGGGCTGGTTATTTGATTTGTTTGACGCACACAGAGAGTGTTTGTGGGATGTTGTGTGTCATGTGTTAAAATAACTTTCCCAAATGATTGGTCAGAAAGATACAAACAACCCGTTCAAAGTTTATAATTTTCAAAAATCCATGAAAGATTATGAATCTTTACTTGCCGGGGGAGCAGTTGCTGCTTCTCTTCAGACAGCAAACTATATTGGACTGACCCTGTCTACTCTTTTTGTATAATGAGAGCCTAACCCTTTCCCTTCATGATATTAAAGCAGCCACTTAGATTGTTCCCAACATTTTCTTGTGATTTAAGCTGAAACAGATGTTAGATATGAGTAACTGCAGGAGTGATGGTAAAATGTATCAGGTTATACTTCATCCTCTTATTGAATATTTTGTAAGTGTTCAGCTGAGAAGAACAAGAGTTGGTTGTTTTTGTTTTTTTAATCATCTTGGCAGACAAGATTACTTTTTATATTAGTGGCCTGTCCTGGCTGCCAATGTAAGTTGTTACCTGACTTTCATTGTGAATGAGCCGAATTATAGTTAAGGTTCTTCTTTCCCTGTTCATATTGGGAGATTCCCCAACTTCTTGGAAGAGGCTTGACTACGTGAGTTTTCCTTGCCTGTTCCAGAACTCCCAGTTCTTTCAGCTTTCTTGATCCTGTTATGTTTCTCTGTAAACACCATATTCTGTTCTGTTTTTCACCTTAAAACACCTTAATTGTATAAAGAAGCTTCTTTTCTTATTAAGAGTGAGATTTTTTAAAGATTGACACCCAGTGCCATATTCATTGAATGGAAATTAACACTGCAAAATTGAAGAAAGTTTACATCCACCTGAAAATGCTTTATGTTTAGGTCCTGAAGTTTAGGACTTCTAACTTGGGAGCAAACTGTCCCGAAAACTCATGTAATCATTTAGGCAGATTTGTATTTTCTCTCTGTCTTAAGTACACACAAATCTCTTAAAAGGATCGTTTGCCATCCTGGAGTTAAAGCAAAGCTACAGGTAGCAAAAGAGATTATATTTCAACTTCCCCAGATTTGCCTCCATACAGTTTACACGCCAGTGGAAAAAAGTGGTGGGGGGAGGGGGGCTGATTTGATGAAAATTGGGCTTTTATTCCTCCCCCTGCTTATCCTGCTGCTTGGTAGGTATTCCCATTAATAAATAAATGCAAGGCACCACAATCCATTTTACTGTAATTTTTTTGAGAATTCCACTCAGTAGTACTTGTGATTTTCCGAAGCATATTTTTTATTCCCCGTGTGTTTGCCTCTTTTTCTTTTGCTTTGGCAATAGAACAGACACACCTTCTTTGTTGAGCTGCATCTCTCTTACCATTCTCTTTTGCTCAAAAAATGCAGATAAAGAAGAAGTGCAAAGAAAACGACAGAAGCTTATGCCAAACTTCTCTGACAGTTATGGAGGAAGTGGTGCAGGTGCTGGAGGAGGTGGAATGTATGGTGGAGGTGGAGGAGGTGGTGCTGGTGCTGGATCAGGTAACTTTACATGACAGTTGTTATGAACAATGAGATACACATTTTAGAAACATTCCCCCTTTCACTTGGTACTGGGGAAATGCTCCATTATGACAGATGGATTTTCTATGGAGGAGACCTCCCCAGGGTAGATTTGGAGCACATGCAGAGGGGAGGAGAAAGAAAGCTCCTGTTGCACTTGTGGATTCAGCTTTAAGAGAGATTCCTGTTTTTAATTCTTTGTATCCCGGCTTTCTCCCATAGAGCTCATTGGTTGAAATCTTATTGCCTTTGGCATGGTATAAAGTTACACTTGTGAATGTTCATGGGAAGTTACACACAGGCAGTTCACCTGTCTGATTGCACAACTAGTGGTGTAGTTGACCTCACAACTAACTGCACAATTGACCATATAATTAGTACATAGATTGACCATGCTACTAACTACCCATAGATTGTTCAACCATGTTTGCAGATTGGCTTTCTAGATGGGACTTTTGCCTTGGTGCAAATTTCACAATAGCTTGCACAACTTCAAATTACGCAGGCATAGCCACACAACAGGAATTCAGCCAATGAAAGATACTAGAGGTATGTAGATTTATGGTTTTGGACTATAATGCCTAGAATTCCCCTGAGAATTATAGGAATTGTACTCTAAAACACATCTAGGGATATCAGGCTGCCTAAGCACTTACGTAACAGACACTGATCCCTGGGTTTTCAATGTTTCTTGGTTCTCTATGTCTTTGTGGGTGGCATTGGGTTGTGGTATTTTAATTCCTGTTAGCCGCCCTGATTAGTGAGTGCCCTGACACTAGATGGACAGGATATGAATAAGTAAGTAAGTAAGTGAGTACGTAATACTTTAGTAAGTAAGTTCTGGGCTTGTGAATACTCTCTTTTAGTTCTGAGAAGCTGCAATGTGTCACCCACTTTTATCTTTCTGTTGTTTTCTATTAGGGTATGGATACTCACCATATGGTTTTCCTGGTTATGGAGCAATGCACTTCCATTCAAACGCAAACAAAGCTGGGGCTGGAATGAAACACGGTAACTATTAAAATCCCTTCCTCCAGATGCGGTTCCTTTTGATGTATTTACTACAGTGCTGAAACAGGTGTTACTGTCCTGTAGGATTCGGACAATTGTTTATTTAGTTACTCAAGCACTGTTTAGCCTTATTCAGAGAAAGGTTTTGGCAAGTTCCTACTGTGATGGGCATACAATCTAAAAATAATTTCACGGGAAACAGTAAGGAAAATAGTTGTACACAGTGGAAGAGTGTGTGAAGACTCTGCGCTTTCACATATTTGGCTCAGTCATAGAAGAATAGGGGAGGGGTACCTCTCAAAAGTTTCTTTATTTCAGAGTCAATCTGTTGGCATTTCAGATACCAAGGTTGGGAGGCTGTGAGGTTGATAGTGAGAATGACTGAAGTCAAATGTGGGTGAATCCAATGTTAATACTGGGTGGGACCCATCCTATTTTCTCTTTGTCTCTCTTCTTCCATTCCCCAATGAAAATTACTCTTCCATGTAGCATTTAGGACTAGAATAATAATTTCCATTGCAACTCATGTACATATAATTATAGAGGAGGTTTTCAAGGGCCTCAGAGCACACATACTGCTCCCCCTTCCCCCCAAGGCATTAGGCTTAGGAAGAAGCTTTTATTGAGGACAATGAGAGTCTTTTTCTCCAAGCCTGATTGCTGGCTGGAGAGAGGAGTGTGGGATCCAGAGAGGGCTGAGGACGAGAGCTTTGGGGCCAGATCCAAAGGCACATCTAGTTTATAAACTGGCTTTGCAATCCGATGTTGGGACTAGGGTATAGTACAAAAAGGCTTTGCCGATCAGTGTTTGTTACATATGTTTTCAAGGAAAGGAAAATGTTTCTTAATGCAGTTTGCTTTCACTTCTAGGATAATGGAGGACAGGTTGGCATATTTACTTAAGAATTTTTATTAACATTAATAAATATATATTAATGATACTAATTTTTGCCATTTTAAGGATTCTCAAATGACTTGCCTAAAAAAGATGATGAAAACTGCTGTAACAAAAAACACAATGTGAAATTCAAGGAGAAAGAAGAATTTAAAGAAGAAAGCAATTCCACCATTGACCCAGCTCCTGAGATGGAAAAAGCCATTTTGTCACATACAGATGCAACAAACATTCATTTACAAGGTGATTCACAAACACTTGTATTAATTACTTTTGCTTATGAAGGTAATATGTGAATTAAAAGCTGAAACGTGTGTTTATAAATGTGGTCAGTTATGACTGGTCTTGGAAATAGTGGGAGAGCCATTCCTTAAATTTAGATATTATGGCAATTTATGCTGAATGTTTTTATCACACTGCCTTTTTCCAGTTTATGTTCTAAATTTTTTTATAGAAAATACAATTTAAGTCATGGAAACCACATGCTTCCCAGATACAGGGAACTGTAATTCTTTTCTATTCCCTTATGGTACTTTTACCCCACCTTTCACATATACCCCCCAAAGGCTAGGGTTCAAAAACAAAATTACTGTACAAATATCTGTAGCAACAAAATAAAAAGAAAACACAAATGCAAAGAGTAGAAAGGCAATGAAAACAGTTTAGATGTTATTACAAGTTACTGAAGGCATAAGAGAACATTGTAAATATTGTAAATAAAGAACAATTTTTGTTATGTGCCTTCAAGTCAGAACTGACTTATAGTGACCCTAACAGGACTTTCAAGGTGAGATATTGAAGGAGTGGTTTTACCAGTTCCACACTCCCAGTAAGTTTCCATGGCTGAGAGGGAATTTGAACCCAGGCCTTTTGAGTCCTAGCCTGTCACTCTATACCATGCTGGGTATCCATAGTGAACTATAAAGAAAGCATTAGATGAGTTAATATCTCCAACTAGAAAGGGAGTTCCATAATTGGGAAGCTGTCAATGCAATCTCCTCATCTACCTCTGAAGGACCTGTGAAGATGATCACAGCTAATGGGACAATTCGTGGCAGAAGGTGATTAAATCTAAAATTTCTTATGCTTTTGCAGTGTCCTTTAGAATAATTCAAACAGAAGCTGAAATCCTGTCGCTCAGTGTAGTAAGTTAAATCAATGGAATTTATAGAGAATTGACTCATAAAATCTCCACTGATTTAATGGTCCTGTTCCAGGGCAGCTTTCAGCAACAGGATTTCAGCCAGAGGGTTTTAATTGCTGCCATTTATCTGTGGTGGAAATTGCAATCCTTTGCATCCTTCTGTGGATTAAAAGTTCATTGGAGGTGAAAGTTACAAGCCTTTGCATTCTTTCATGGGGTTGGATTAAATGCTGGATTGGGGGCCTCCTGAAACAGCCTAATTAGCACTGTGAGCATTCAGCAACAACAGTATGTTATGTGATTGTTGGCTTACAGTAAAGGTACCATTCCAAAGATGCAGCCATCTCTGTCCAAAGTCTTCTGGAGCTGATTCGTGGTTCATGAGGCATCTCTTGCTGTTGTTTCTGTTCTCTAGCAGGGAAATTTTCAGTCAGCGGTACTTTCTACTGTTGAATTGCTTCCATTTGTTGTCCTGAGAAGCTGATAGGTATATTGTTTATAAAGAAGATGCCAATTCCTCCCACCCTCCACAGATGCTTTCTTTTTGGAGAAGGCCATGGAGCTTGCAAAGCGTCATGCCAATGCCCTGTTTGACTATGCAGTCACCGGAGATGTAAAGATGCTACTGGCGGTACAGCGCCACCTCACAGCTGCCCAGGATGAAAATGGCGACAAGTAAGTCTATGATGCTTAAGCCTCACTAGTCTGAACTTCTGTAAGGTGATGGGTGAGAATTTTCTAGATAGTAAATACCATTCCATAGCAACCAGTGGCCATTCTGAACAATTAGCAGGAAAAATGATTCCTCTTTCCGGGTTTCAGTCTCATGGACACATACCTAAATTCAGTGTGATTTGCCTAGTTCCAAATAAATATGCATAGGATTTCTGTGATGATGTTGTTGTTCTTAATCATTTCTCCTCCAGCGATAAATGGCGTATTCTGTTCCTGAGATGATGCAAGAAGGGAAAGTAGCAGTTCCAGAATGAGACTGCGTTCCAGTGATTCACTGTAGATGCTTCTCATTTAGAGACCAAGAGGCAAAATGATTTGACTCATCAAGTGTTTGTAGTGTTTCAAAAATAGGTTGAGTCTAATTTTATTTTCTCTTTTTCTCAGTGGTTTTTTTTTGGGGGGGGGGAAGGGGGGAGTTCAGAGAGCTTTTGCATTCTAAATTCATCCTAGGACAGCCTTATCCAGCTGCCCTGACCCAAGGTTTTGGGTCACAGCCCTAGTATTCCTGACATTTGGCCAGGCTGGTTGGGGGCAGGTGGGTTGAACTCCTAAACACCTAGAGGGAACATCAGGTTGAGGAAAGTTCCCTTAGAACCAGTATTTCAGAATGCTTTCACTTTAACTGAAGAATTGCCATTTGGAGAAGGGGGGGGGGGGGAGAAAAACTCAAACAGAATAATGAAAGTGGCTCAAGAATAATAGTGGAGAGCCAACACAAGCTTGAATATCCTAATCCTCAGAAGGTATGGGAGACTCTTCCTGCAGAAGGTGTGTAAGACTCTTATGTTGAGAACCTCCAGCCTCCCAAGTTACTTCATTCTGGTCAGGTCAGGATATTGTCCCAGCAGACAGCCAGCCTACCAAAGGATCTTTTGCCTGTACCTATAATCTGGCTCTCTTTTTCAAATGTTCACCATTTTGCTCTGGTGTACATGATGACAAATAAGGTTTCCTCCCACCCACCATCCAGTATATTTTAGGCCAAATAGGGTTTTTTCACCCTTGAAAGTGTTACAAAGATCTTTGTTGTTGTTGACACAGTTTAGAACAATGGTTCTCAACCTTGGGCCCCCAGATGTTCTTGAATAGAGGCATGAACCTTCCCCCACCCACCCCCAGGTCACTTCTTCACTCACCAGCTAATGTGCGCTGCTGTTCCCCTCCTCTTCAGGCATTTGTCCAGTCCCAGCAGAAGTATCTTCTTCCCTCCTCTGCCTCCTCCAGCAGCTGCCCACTCAGACAAGGAGGCGGGGCAGGGATTCTTGCGGCACTGTCTTGAAGTGGGCAGCTGCCAGAGGAGGTGGAGAAGGGAAGCAGGTGCTCCTCCTGGGACTGTACAAATGCCCGAAGAGGAGGGGAAGAGCAGCATGTGCCAGCTAGTGTGTGGAGAAGTGAGCTGGGGGAGGGGAACATGGAGCTCCTGTGTTGCTGTGCTGACGAATGACATGAACCTCCATACCGAGGTTCGTGCCTATGTCTATTCTTGGACTAATATTTCCAGAAGCCTTCACCACTAGCTGTGCTGCCGGGATTTCTGGAAGTTGTTGTCCAAGAACATATAGTATTATTAGTATTAGGCATCCTTCAGTCTCGAAAGACTATGGTAACGTGCTCTGTATGGAGGACTTGGAACAGCGTCTAGTGTGGCTGAGAAGGCCAATTCGAGAGTGACAATCCCTTCCACACTGAAGACAAATACAATCTGTCCCCTGTCCAGCTCCCTGATTTTGCTGCTTCCGTGACTGCCTCTTTGCCTCGGTCTGCTGGACAAGGGTCTCTTCAAATTGGGAGAGGCCGTGATGCAACGCCTGCCTCCAGGCTGAACGCTCCGATGTCAGGGTTTCCCATATGGGTACCCAAGATTGGGAAACACTGGTTTAGAAAGTTACATTTTAAAGTGAGGCTACACTTCAAAGTATTTATCCAATTAACTCATTGGTTATATGTTCAACTGTTTAAAAAGCGGTTTGTTGCATTGCTTGTGTTGGTCATTACTTTTTTCTTACTTAAAAAAATTAGGAGTGATAAGTCTGCTTGACCTCATCATACAAGCAGTGGAAAGGAAGAGGACAGCCAGTGTTTTTAGCTTGGTGTGCAATTCCAGATGAAGATTGTGGCTCACATGCTTTTTGTCCACCGGATTGTAATGCATTTGTGAAAAACAATCCTAAATATCCCTAGAGAACAGCCCCAACAGGGCAGTCATCTGCTTGTGGGGCATAATCGTCTCTTGCAATAGTTTCTGTTTTCAGAAAACACTTCCTTTATTGACTTTTTTACTAAAGGAACCTTTTGTGGGTTCCGTGGACATGTGAGTGATATTGGGCAACAGTTCTCAACCTTCAGTTCCCAGTTCTCTTTGGATTTCAGCTCTCAAAAAGCATGGCCAGTGGT
This sequence comes from Intellagama lesueurii, assembly GCA_037013535.1. NCBI lineage: Eukaryota > Metazoa > Chordata > Lepidosauria > Squamata > Agamidae > Intellagama > Intellagama lesueurii. Next base: position 177,103,386 of record JBAJHW010000005.1, on the reverse strand, counting down.
CCAGAATTCTGCGAGTTGTAGTTTGAAACACCTACACAACTAAAGGGTGAGAACTACTGAGCCAGGCTGTACGCTTACATCATGTGGGTTGTCTGCAATCCTGTTCTGCCTGGCTGTATTAACCCATTTGAACTGAGAGTGCAGTCTAGAAAACTCCCACCATTCGTCTGTGGCTGCACTGTTGCAGTGGAACATTGGTGACTTGCAAGGAAGTTGCCTTGCAAATAAACTTGTCTGCCAGGGTTTCTCGCATTGAGAAACTCTTGGTAAACTTTCAAGGAGTCCATGGGTTCCCCTTTCAGAACACTGTTTGGGGGATGAGTCTATTAAGTAAAAGAACACAGGATTACTGCTTTAGCTCATTAGTAGCATCTATGATTCATGCTTTTCCTTCAGAGGTTCCAGCTGAAACCCCTGGAGAAGGAGCCCAAATCCTAGGACTAGGGAAGACCTGCCTATGATTCATGCCGCCTGAACAACTGATACCTTGGAGGAAGAGTGAGCAGCCAAATAAGGAACGAGAGCCAGTCTGTTAGGCCACTGCTAATTAGATTAGAGCAGTGTGGGTGATCTTATCGAAGTCAAGAGCCATTTTTCCAATTTATTGGCAGCCCAAGGGCTGTACTACCTAGGAGGAATGGGCTAAAAAGAGAGATGCATGGCTGAAGAGACTAATTGGCATGTCTTGTTATTATTATTTTTAAAATTTAATGCTGTAGTTATGTACTGTTTTCTGCTGCTTGATCAGCTTCCTAAGAGTACTATAGTCCTTTATAGACCTCTAGGAAAAATCAGAAGCTTGTTTATCACATCTGGCATTTATCTCTGAAATGGTTCATTCCAGTATGAAACCAGATAACCATTTCCTATCATACCAAAACTCATCTGTCTAGCAAGGTACAATAAGTTTCACTAGAGATGGGGGTATTCGTATACAAATATCCCCACATAGGTGGCAATAACGAGGGTTCAGCCCCATGGGGGCGGACGGTCCACTCACCGATCTGCCGCTGCCACGAATGCCGCGATTCTTCCAATGGCTCCACAGAGCCACTCTTTGACCTTGCAGCGAGGTTTGCCCTCCCACCTCCTGCCAGGAGTGGCTAGCTGATCGCGATCGGCGGAGCCATTGGAAGAATCACAGCGTCTGCAGCAGCGGCCGATCAGTAAGTGGACCGTCCGGCCCCATGGGGCTGGACCCTCATTATTGCCACCTGTGCGGGGATATTCGTATACGAATACCCCCATCTCTAAGTTTCACTAATGGTGAAGTAAGTCTAGACATCCACATCTTACTTTTTTCCAGGTGGAAAAATTATTTAAGCTTGCCAAATTCAAACCTTGACACTGTACTATTGCAACAATGGTTTTTAACCTTTTTTTTTTAAATGGATCCCGGCCGTGAAAGCCTTCAAGAATGCATTAAAAAAAAAATGTTTTTACTGATTACAGTGACAGATTACAATTTTTCTTTAATGTTGGGGGTTATGTTTTAATGAACAGGGTCCCTTCAAAGCATAGCAATTATTCTCCTAGAAGGCACAAGACCATTTAGAGAAAAGAAAAAAGAAAAAGGTGTGAGTGTGTGGATGCACACCTGTGCATGTATGTGTGCTGGGGCTCTACAAGGATGCTACAGAGCACAAGAATGGCCCTAGGGCCACAGGCAGCCAACAGCCCTCATATTGTCCACCCCATGCTAGACAATATTAGGGTAGAGGAACCAAGCCAACAATCTAAAGAACCCTCTGTTTAGAATGCTGTGTTAGCCCAGTTCCTTGCTTTCTGCCAAATTTGTGGCTTTTATTAATTGGCATTCCTTAATGCTTTCCCTGCTTTCCTCTCTCACTAGACACTGTACAACTTTTAGTTGGCTTTTAATCTGTAACTTTGCTGCTGGGCTATCTTAGTCTATTCTTAGTTATCCCTGGAACAGATCTTCTGTGAATTTCACTGCTTGCAGCCACTTGCATTATGGTTTCTCTAAGGAGAGCCAGCCGGGATTGTGTGGATTAAAAAATACACTCTGATGGGAAATTCCCATCTTGAAGAGAAAACTGTTGTTGGTATTAATCAACATAATCATGCTTGGAGGTACATGTTGCAGCATAACTGTGGATTCTTACTGCAAGGTAGCCCTTGATTGAGACCCAAACTTCATAAGACATTGATTACATGGTTTGCCTTTGATTGCAGGATTTTATTTTCACAAAATAACCAGAGCAGGACCCTGATACAGATCAAGAGGTGATAGAGAGATTTTAGCACTTCCCACCCCAATTATGGCCTCAGTATCATTAGCCAAAGATGTTGGAATTTGTAATCTGCTTTTGTTTATGTATTAAACATGTATGTTTTTTGTTTTACACTTTACTTATTCCAGCCACGTCTCAGAATCCTACAGTCCTAAATCATATTCTATATTAAAATCAGGAAAGCTAGTGGTTATTACAAGAGAAAAGAGTAATTTCTCAAACATGTTTTAGGTCATTTGCTAGGTTGATGAAACGGATTAATCATATCAAAAACAAAAGACCCTTGTGGCATCGTAAAGGATAACAAACTGATGATGGCATGAAGTTTCACAGATCAGTGTATTCATGAGACACATGAGGAGCTTCAGAATATATTTAATTATTTGTTGCATCAGGTGAATGTATACTGATATATATTCCTTATACATGTTTTGATCTAATATGCTTTGTATGCACAAGTGTTTAGCACACATCCAGTGATGTAACCTATTTGAAATATATTGCATATGCCTCTTTCTTCATCTAGTTGCTTTTTAAAATCTATTAAGGGTTTTTTTTTCTTTTCCCTTTCTTTTGATCAATGCTAGTGTCCTTCATTTAGCTATCATCCATCTTCATAAGGAACTGGTGAGGAACCTCTTAGACGTGATAGCAGATTTCAACACTGCTGATGTTCTCAATTCAAGGAATGACCTTTACCAGGTATGAAAGAGGAGTTCCCCAAAATTGGTAGGAGACATCTCCATTCAGTGGCCAGTCTAATTATCTTTTGAACATGGAACTGGATGGGTGAGAGGTTCTATCTCATACTTAGCCTCAGGCAGCAAAATATCTTGGACCAATCCTGGCAGCAGGTCCCGGGGAAGGGGAGGGGGGGAGGAAGAAGGAAAGAGGCCTCAGTGTCTTGCTTTCCCTGCTACAAAAATTAACATGTCTCCTCGCATGTTACTTCCTACTACATGTGTAAGATATGGGGATCTTAAGCATCTATCATATTAATTGAATGAAATCATTGTAGTATCAACCCACTCATCTTACATTGCTTAGTATCATTTGTTTTTAACAAATTGATGTGTTGAATGACTGTGAGTTTTTTAAAATTTGGTGATCTCTCCATATTTAGTTACTCCCTGCCTCTCTTGTTGCACAGACCCCATTACACTTGGCTGCCATCACAAAACAAGCAGAAGTGGTGAAGGACTTGCTCAGAGCTGGGGCAGATATGAGCCTTCTGGATCGCCATGGCAATTCAGTCTTGCACTTGGCAGCTAAACAAGGGGATGAGAAGGTGTTAAAGGTATTACTTAACCACAAAGAGGCATCTCTGATTAAAGATCTTCCTGATGGGGAAGGTAAGCAAATGTGACAAGGAATTTGTGGAACTTCTTTCAAGATAGTGTGCTTTAGGTAGAACAAACCAGTGCTGTGACTATCATTGGTCACAGCCAATTTATTTAGTATTCTGGACTTCTGAGTCAGTCCCAGCATTGTTAATAGCTAGTTGTTGAGAGATCGCCCATGTGTCCCGTCCCCCCCAAAATTAGTCGTCATTATCTATTTTGTGTTGTTGGGTTTGTTATAATTATTAAAACCTTGGAGGATTTTGTACAGGAGCAAACAACAACAAAATGCAGGAGTTTACATTCTTGAGTCAATAATGAAGAAGTCAATGAAGGAGGAAAGGAGTAGCATCTGCGCACCAATGTCCTGTACAGACTCCCAGGCAGGAGTTACAGGAAGACAAAACCTATTTCCCATCTGTTTCTTTTAATCTCTGCTCCCACTGCTACATTTTGACATTCCCATGATTGAAAACTTATAAAACAGATGTCAAAAAGATGTATTTCTCTCTCTCTTTGCCATTTTTCTTACGTTCCCATGCTGCACACCCTTAGCTTGCTATTCCCAGGGGAGTAACATTTTAGGAGTGTCATGCCTGCAGTGTGTCAAAATATTTGTGTTGCTACATGAGGGGCAATTTAGGGTTCTTTCCAGGTGTGTTTTTGGTCTCATGGAAACCTAGTGGCTGGCAAAAAGAGCCTATTGCTAGCTCCCCCTTTCACTGGCACATACACTATTTAAGAAATTTAGAATAGCTGCCACCATAGCGAACAGTATTTTAAAAGCTATTTTGCAGGAGAGAAAAAAGGCAGAAATGCAGCCATGATTTTAAGCACACTTTCTTCACCCACAAAATTTGCCAGTTTTCTGTCCCCTTGCAAAATTGTGCCCTTTTTTCTTTGCGCCCAAAACTATTATTTCTAAGCAGGAAAAGTTCAAAACTTGGTGAATCCTGACCAACCCTGTAATCCATACAGGTCCAGTATCTCAGTAGTAGAGGATCTACTTTGCATGCAGAAGGTCCAAGGTTCTCTCTGAGATAAGGAACATTCCTGCTTGGAACCCTGGACTGCAGCTGCCCAAAGAGTGTGATCTATGGATCACAGGTCTGACTCAGTGGCTGAGATCCTGTTGTGCAGCTATGCCTACGTAACTCAAAGTAGTAGGGAAAATCATGCCCAGAAGGAAGTCAAGTTCAAGAAGCAGTTCTGCAGGCACGTTGTGCAGTCAATTGCACAATCAAATTGCATGATAAGGATCATCTAAGTGTAACACTCTGTATACTTCCATAGGCTTAACTCTACATTATGTCAACTGCAACAGGATTTCAGCCAGTATAATATGCTGTCTATGTATTTTCCATCTTTCTGGTGCTGCTGTGCATGTCCTGATCTACTGTACTGTGTGTTGTGTTTTGCAGGCCTGGCTGCCATCCACTTAGCTGTGATGGCAAACAGTGTGTCTTGTCTCAGACTTCTCATTCCTGCTGGGGCAGATATCAATGCCCAGGAACAGAAATCTGGGAGAACTGCCTTGCATCTGGCTGTTGAACAAGGAAATGTCTCCTTGACAGGCTGCCTTCTGCTTGAGGTAAGCTCCCTAAGGGCAAATTCTCCCTCTCTCCTTTCTTTTCTCCCTCCCTCCCTCCCTCCCTAATTGATTTTGTCCCTCACTAGGCCAGAAATTACAACATCAAACAGGCCACACTATGCAACATTTCCTAGCAGATGTGAGGCGTTCAAGGATTGCTGCTCTTGCTCTTGAGCGATACAAAAACAAAATACATCAGCTTCTTTTTTGCAAATACACTGTAACATAATATATGACTGTTATTTATATACAATCAGAAGAGAAAACAGAGTATCTATTATTTATATTATATATTTTTATTTACATGGCAAATTAGAGTAATCTCTCTCTGGGCTTAAAGTGTGTAGATATGGCCTGTTCTTAGTGAAAGATATTCTGGGTAAGAAGTGGACAATTTACTGTGCAATCTTTAGGTCATTTCCTTAATCAATGGTTTCCAACCTTGGTTCCCCAGATGTCCTTGGACTAAAACTTCCAGAAGCCTTCACCACTAGCTGTGCTGGCCAAGATTTATGGGAGTTGTAGTCCAAGAACAAGAACATCTGGAGGCCCAAGGTTAGGAACCACTGCCTTAGAAGGAAGTCTCACTGAGTTCAATGTTTTTTACTTCTAAGAAAGTGTGCATGGGATTAGCCACATAATGGCCATTTGGCTGATAAGATGTCAATTCTGCACATTTCAGCATGATTTTCACATAAGGAAATATAGAATGCTAAGTGTATGCTGTGGTTCTGATCCAGATTGGGCTATAACTGCTTTAGAACACCAATTAAATACATTGTCAAATGTGCCCGTTTTTGTGTACATTTTTTTGCTTTCCAGCTAAACATACGTTTGTAAAGGTGTCACAGTACAGTGCCAATGTGCATGTAAGTAGCTAAACTAGCATTTCATTTCATTTTTTTAATAGGGGGATGCATTTGTGGACAGCACTACATATGATGGAACTACTCCACTTCACATAGCAGCTGGAAGAGGCTCAACAAAACTGACAGCTTTGCTAAAAGCAGCAGGTAAGAAAACACAATTGTTACAGCATGTCACTTATTCCTTACTTAAAAAAAAAACAGGCCACAATCCTATTTTCAATTTGCACTTGCATACGGGAAATTTTGCAAGTCTTGTCAGAAAATTGCTGCTTATTTATGGAGTGCTGACAATGTTCCTGGGTGCATTCCTGATCAGTTAATGAGTGGCAATTTAGTGCAAGACTTCTACAGTTTCCATTATGCAGGCATACATGAGTCTACCAGCATTAATTCAAACTCTTCTAGGGCTGCAAAAAGGTCCTAGCTGAGAAATTCTGATGAGCTAAAGATAGAGCTAGAAACCAAATAATTGACTCAAAAGCTCAAAAGACTGTGTGACATTTATTCCTAGGTCATACTATTGGGTCTTTATTGGTGCTCCTTGCTGCCTGCCTGCTTCCTTTTTGACACTAGTGTCCAGCCCCTCATATTCCTCTGTCCTATGTTTGTTTAGACCCTTTTGTTGCTTTTGGTTTTTCTCCAATTTCATATCTGTAGAGGTCAAACTACACTTTCAATAATAATAATAATAATAATAATGCACACAAAAGTTAAAGAACTGACAGAAAGGGAATATGTCAAAAAACTGCAGAAAATCTTAAAATCAAAATTAAATGGGGAAAATACAATCAAAGCCATAAACACATGGGCAGTTCCAGTAATTAGATACCCAGCTGGAATAATAGATGGGACTCAAAACAAATTAGAAGAATTGGATCAGAAAACACAGAAACTAATGAACATGCATCACTTACTACATCCAAAAAGTGATGTGGACAGTTTATATTTACCACGAAAAATCAGAGGTCGTGGATTATTGCAAATACAGCTGGTAGTAGAGGAAAGAAGAAGCCTAAATAATTATATCACTACAAGCAGAGAAAAATTACTTAAGGCAGTGAAAATGGAGAATATTTTGAAAATAACAGAAACAAAGGCTCAATATAAAAAACAACAACTTGAAAATAAATTAAACAGCTGGAAAAACCACTACATGGACAGACACCTGAGAAATATTGATGGGAAGCATGATCAAGATGGGCATGGCTAAAACTGGGGACCCTTAAGAAAGAAACCAAAGACTTGATTTTTGCTGCACAAGAAGAAGCACTCCAAACCAACGTGATGAAAGCTAAGATCGAAGGAATGAGTGATACCAGCAAATGTGGACTCTGCCAAGAAAAAGATGAAACTGTGTCACACCTCATCTGTGAATGTCCAAAGATCGCACAAACAGGTTATAAAGTTAGACATGATAGAGTGGCAAAATTAGTGCACTGGCCATTATGCAAAAAATATAACTCGCCAGCATCCAAAAACCCATGGGAACATCAGGTAGAGAAGGTGTCAGAGAATGAGGAAGTCAAGATTGTGTGGGATTTCCGGATCCAAACTGATAAGACATCTGGAACATAACACAACAGACATAGTACTAATAGAACGAAGAAATGTCTCGATCATTGACATTGCAATTCCAGGGGATGCCAGAGTTGAAAATAAAGAATTGGAAAAACTAACGAAGTACAGAGACCTGGCAATCGAAACATCTCACCTCTGGAAGAATCACAATTCAGTGGTCCCCATAGTCATTGGGGCTTTCGGAACAATATCAAGAAATTTCACACAGTAGTACAAGCAGTTGCAGATCTCAGAAATAACACCATCAGAGCTACAAAAAATGGCAATATTAGGAACAGCATACATACTGTGCTGATATTTTTCAGATACTTATGTTTTTGGTTAAAACTTGTATCTGTTATATAATACCAGTCAATGTTTTTATAATTTTGACTGTGCCTGGTGTTTTTGAATAATAATAATTAGACCAGAAATGGCCACTGTAGTGAAGATTCTAAGATCTTTCAGATTTTTTTCAGTGTTCTTTTGTTTGACTGTAAAGGTGCAGATCCCCATATAGAGAACTTTGAACCATTGTTTGAACAAGAAGATATGAAAGACAGAGATTGTGAAGATGAAGGGATTGTACCTGGAACAACACCTTTGGACATGGCAACAAGCTGGGAGGTAAGGGACCCTGCCCTGCCTTTCAAAAGTTAATAGATGTTTTATTTTAGGACAAGTTTGAACATATGGACTCACTCCTGTAGTAAGATTACAAAAATGGGCCATTGAGCAACAGAAAAAACAGGTTGAAACAGAAGCTGCTTACTAGAAAAAGTTGGTATTTTTCTTAATGCTAACACTTAATGCTAACTCATCTCTTTCATAATAGGTATATGACATCTTGAATGGCAAATCCTCTAAGTCAGAGGCAGCTTCTGATGACCTATTGACTCAAGGTAGGACTATTTAAGCTGGGGAAAAATACTGTAATCTTTTTCCAGGATATAGCATAGCCTTTTTATTGCATAATAGCTGATGAGAAAAACTTTAATCATCCCAGGACTTCCTTGTCTCTTTTTTAAAAAGCATGCTTCATGGAACTTTCCCAGAATGGCCACATGTTACCATCTTTTCTTCTATGCAATCTTTAATTTTAAACCCGCTTTTCCATGAAGCCTTTTGTCTTCTTTTGTGCTATTCCTACTTACCTTGGAGTCAGTGTTATTAAACCTATTTGGGCTTACTTCTGAGTAGACATGTATACGATTCCACGTTTAATATCCTAGGTTACTATCTCCTCAGTGAAACAAAGATGAAGTATCCATAACTGCATACGTTCTTGTTTGCAGTTTACCTGTGACACTCAATTTCCTCTTCTGTTTCTTCCTTCCTCAGAATTTTGTTTGTTAACTCCTAAGGGAAGGGACTTGTATCTTTTCCTGGAAAATGACATGAAGGTGAAGGCTGCAACATTTAATTACATAGGCTTGAATCCATTGTTTCTCTGGTAGCTGGCTCAAGGTTGGTAAACTGAGTACCCAGCTCACTAAGGGTGGAGAACAATGTGTAGCCTGCATAATTAAATTGCAAATTGCCCAGAGAGTGCTTTAAATGCTATGAGGCAGTATATAAGCAGTACACTGTTTTGCTTTGCTAATGTAGTGTAATAATTAGTGTTGGGCTGGGGTCCAGGAAGTCCATTTTCAGGTCTGCGCCTGACACTGAAATTTGCTGGGTGACTGTGGGACACTGACTTTCTCTTTCAGCCTAGCCTACCTTGCAGAGTTGTTATGTGGAGAGAGAACCAAGTACACTATCTGGAACAATTTGAAGAAAAGACTGACTATAAATGTAACCAGTAAGTAAATCAACCAAGTGGTTAATTCTTTTCCCACCTTTCCCCAGGAAACATGAAAGAGCTGAGTGAAGATGTGAAATTGCAGCTTTACAAGTTGCTTGATGTGCCTGATCTGAACAAAAATTGGTCCATGCTGGCACAAAAGGTGGGCCTAGGAATATTAAACAATGCTTTCCGGCTGAGTCCTTCTCCATCAAAAACTCTACTGGACAATTATGAGGTAAACACACCATTGCTCTCTATTATTCGGGTTCTGTTGTTTTAACTTGAGCTGTACATGGCTGTAATAAAGTTTGACTTAACTTAGAAGTTGGTAGTATATCTCAAACACCTTTGTTGCCTCACAGAGGATTTGAAGGCTACCCCACTTACAACAGTTCTTCTGTTCTGTTTAAGGTGGGGCCAACTTCTTGTTTACATTCCATTTCACCTCAAAGCCTGACAGCGCATTGAAAAGAATACAGCTACATGTGCAGAACTTGTGCATGTATCAGTGTGCCCATGAAACTGAATTGATGCCCTCAATAGCTTTAGGCCTTCTCAATTATTTCCAACAGTTTGATGTAAATTACACTCCTTGGCAAGAGAATATGTGAATATTTTTATCTGTTTTGTTGTTATTTTTGAGCAATTGTGAGAAGATTGCATTCTAAAATACAGAAATGCCTTGAATAAAGAAAAGCTAATCACTGGGCTATATCTTTTATTTCACCAGGTAGATACAGACATTATAAGAATACATGTGGAAGAATTACATGGATTTTTTTTCTTGGATAAAACAGGTTTCTGATATATTTCCATGTTGCTTTTTAGGATATGAATTTGCCACCATTTAATAAGATTAGAAATCACTGCTTTTTTGGAGTAGTATAATTCCAAAGAACTGTGAAGTTACCTATCATCAGCTGTGCTAGAGAATATATGGTATAAATAGCTATTGATCCTCTGAAGGAAACTTACCTCTGCGACTGTGTCTTTGTTTTGTTTTTCCCTTTATGTAGGTTTCTGGTGGTACAATAAAAGAGCTTGTTGGTGCTTTGAAAGAAATGGATTATCCAGAGGCTGTTGAAATAATTCAAAAAGCATTATCTGTTTCATCAAGCCAGTCCAGCCAAGAGAAAATGAAAGATGCCCCACCTCTCTTGCAGGAACCACCTGTGTCTCCCATGCAAGAACAATCAGGTGAATTGCATTGTGCCAGTCCATGCATCGATGCCATGGAAAAACAGACTTGGAAGAGGGTTAGAATGTTCAGATCTGTGGCCGGCTGCAAAACCTGCTGGATGGCTTTGAGAAGCCAGTGTCTCTATCTTAGGCTTCTTCTTAGTCTAGAATATTGCCTGAACTCCATGGAAAAGAGGGAGGTACAACTATCCATGCATTTGTGAGTTTCCAGCCACCGGAATTGGCATGTTCTTCTCCCCAGACCTTTATGGTTGTGATAGTGGAGTATATTCAGTAATTAGTATTAAAAGGTTTAGAAGGACGAATGCCATGAACTGATACTGGAGACGTAGCTCAACCATTTCAGAGCTCAGGAGTACTTCATTACAAATAATTATGTTCTCTGCAATGTGTTATTTCATGAGTAACAAGGTTGCCAATGTCATTATGTTTAAAAGCAAACAACTACTTCTTTCCATTCAATACTCTTAAAATGTTGTGGAAGGAGTTAATTTGGGGGCACTTCTGTAATTTTTAGTGGCCAGCATCCTGTTACATGATGTGATTGCAGAAGGGTAATTGTGTAAGCATTGTCACTGCTACAGCAGGCCCCTCTTTGCATGCCCAATCTCACACTGCATGAGAAACTGATTGCACAATCAGTTGCATGACCAGTCATGCAACAGGGAGCATCTCGGCACAGAAAAACACTTACATGATTGCTCTTATGCTCTGTAGAGGATACTGGCCCATGTAATTTTAAAGAAAAAAAACCAATTTAAAAAGCAACTGGATAATAAGCAATGCAACGTGTATCATCACTAATAATGACTCACACCAACTTTTAAAAAATAATTTTCCAAGCTATCAGCCATCCTACTGAAACTGAGCAGAACTCTGTTTGGAGATTGCCTGGATGGACATAAGATACTGTGAGGGGGGGAAAGATGCAGAAGTACAACTTTGTTTAAATTACTCTAATAGTTTGCTAAATAAACTGTGTAAGTATTTAAATTATTTCTCCCCACACAGAGATGTACTTACACTGAATTCTTAAACACACTAAATGGGATGCAGGTCCATTAAAGTCAACAGGATTTACTTGTTAGTACATGGGTATCTGGCTACAGAGCCAGAAGTTGAGAGTTCAGTTCCTCAGCGGGCATCCTAGAAGAGCCAGCCGGTGTGGCCTTAGGCAAGGTGTTCAGTCCCAGGATGCTCCCAAAAGAAGGGAACGGTAAACCACTTCTGAGTACTTTCTAACTAGAAAACACTGGAAAGGGTCACCATAAGTCAGAATTGACTTGATGGCACACAGTTGTTATTGAACATACTTCGGATTGCACTGTTAAGAGTTCACATGATTTAGAAGTGTAGTCATCAACTTTTTAAATGTTTGTCCTTGCATTTCTGTATTTAAAAGAGAACAATTGAAAAGGAGTTAAGCCATATTACTACTTTCCTAATGGTGGTGGGTTCAGACTGTGGAACTTCATCCATATGATGCTGATACATCAGGAAACACAAAACCCTCCCTGTGCCCCTGAATTTGAGGGCAATTCCAAGAATTACAAATGTTATTGGAAGGAAGGAGGAAGTCTTTGATGAGAGAAACTGAAGACAAATCTTCTTGAGCATATACAGATTCTAAGCCAAGTATTTCTAGGTTCTCTATGTTCTCAGGCAGGGGTAAAACATGTTTTCTACTGAGCAATGACCTCTATGCAGAAGACTAGAAGGCATATATTTGCAAGAGCTCCAGCCCGGGATTGTCCCCTTTCCACCTTTGCAAGCATTGCAATGAAACATGATTGTCAGTGGGAGCACTGACAGAACAGAGAGAAAAAGAGTCTCTAATCAAACTGGGTATATGGTAGTGTTCTGCCGGCTGCTGTTTCACATCATCTGACTTCTTTTATGACATCAGTGTTCCTTTCCCTTTTTAGCCGGTGAGCTCTGCAATCTCCGACTCCAGGACACCGAAAGCATGTGCGACAGTGGGGTAGAGATCTCCCTCCGCAAACTTAGCTTTACGTATTCAGAGTCTTTCACCAGTAAGTCACCAATAACGTTGAAGAAACTGCCCACGGGATATGGACAAGATGACCTGCTACAAGGAAAAATCAAAGCCACCTAAGAGGTGCAAATTCTTGATGGGGAAAAAAAGCAGCTAGCAATCCAAAGGGCACTGGAAGAAGCAGCTCTTTGAAAGGTACAGTCAGAGGGACTTTCAGCAAACCCCCGTTGTATCCCTATACAATGGGATAGCTCGGGAAAGGACTGTGCGAACTTGCGAACTTTATTATTATTTTCTTAAGACCTTCATCTGCAAATGAAATTAACTCCCCTCTTGTTCAGTGAAAACTGTGTTAAGAGACATTGATAATGGGCCAAAATTGTGAAGCACAAATATCATGTCACAAACCATGACGAGGGTAGATGCTTAAGCCAAGAAAGTATAATGTATATTTCAATAATTGTATTTAAAATTTCATTTGGTGTCTATAAAACCATTCAAGCTTCAAACTGTTTTCCCTTACTGTTTCACCATATTCATACTGTAAATATTTCAGCTTCAATGAGTTATTCTTGAGAACAAAAACTGTGCTTTTTAAATGCTTGGGGGTTTTTTATTTTACTTTTCTAATAAAAAGCAAAATTTGAAATCATTTTCAGTGTTTGTTGTGTTCCAAAGTATACATGATATTCTACAAAGAGCTATGTGGTGAATGGCTTGCATAGATGCGAAGAGAAAACACATGAAATGAAAATAGTTCTAAAGACAGTAACCTGTGGTGTGATAAGGTATCCACACATACACATTTAGGCACCTGAGAAAAGACTAGGATTCAGCTAAACAATTGCTGAATTTTCTTCAGAATCAAAACCACAGAAAGACGGTGAGGTTATCTGTTCTGTGCCCAAAATTTACCAACCTCCTGAGTTAATTGAGAGTTGACAAAGTAAGGACTCCATTTTTGAGAAGGTGATGCCTTGTTATTTGTACATCCATGAACATTTACAACATGTTTTGATACATGCGAGAAATATTCTGGTGCGAAGCCCTGTTAGTCTATTACAGCAAAAACAATAAAGGAGAGTTTTGTGGCACTTTAGACTGACCAGTTTTATTTGGAAGCTTTTGTGGACTACAAGCCACAAAAGCACTGATACTTGTTTCTAGCTAGCAAGTAAACCATAGAACCATAGGCAAGCATATTTTACAGATCAAAAACTATCTTTGAGGTAAGCCAGTGTGAAAAGGAAACCTCCTCCCATTGCCCTTTCTCAAATTCTCCCTGGTCTTCATTCTGATCAGTGCTTTGTAAAAGTGCCAGAGTTCACATCTATGTGAAAGTCACATCAACCAGAAGTCCTTTTGCCAACACGTAGCTACTGCTTGTTGACTACTAAGTGGTAAAGGAAAGGCACTGGTTATAAACTGCACCACTGTCCAAATGATCATCTCTTTCTTGTCCTTGGCTGAATGTCATGTTGGTATCTAGAGCCACACATCTTTCTACCAAACGTTGGTTCTGCAGGGTAGAGAAATGCTGCCCAAAAGCATGCATCTTATATTCCACATGCTTCATTTTATTGCTCTCATAGTGTGTTCAGCTGAATTTCTGAAAGCAGACTCACTCTAAAGATGTGCAGATTAGCTCTTTGTTTCAGTCTAGTGTACAAAGGGGTCTCCCATGTGGTCACAAGAAGCTGGCATTAAGCCTTTGTTTAATGGTCCCGGTTTATGCAATTCTAGATGCTGAATCACATAACTGCAAAAGTTCCCTGTTTCTATTAGGCATTCTTCCTCCATTCCAGCAGGGCTCTCCTCAGGAAATGTCTTGGAGTGATGTTATGCTGAGTGACTTTTCCAGCTCTTTGACGCTAGTAACCTCCCAGGGATAAAACAATACAAGTTTTTGCTTCTCTGTGAGAAGAAAACCATTGTCACTGAATCTTCCCATAACGTTCCCAGCATCTAGCCAAACAAAAGGAGCGATGGCTGTGGTATGCAGCAGAAGCTGGAACTGATCCCCTTCTTGGGAAACAGAAGCCTGGAAAGGAGCAAATGAGTTTTAAATTTTTTCCCATAATCATCATCATTACTATTGCTATTGATTTATACCTACTGTGGAATACCACATACTTTTTCATTACTCATTCTCACAAGCTTACTTAGAAAAAGGGAAAGTAACAGGCACATAAAAGATACAAAAAGCTTCCCAATATTAAGATGTTTCATACCACAAACATGACCTACTTTTGTATCAGTTTCACAGTCATGGTTGTTGTTATGTGCCATCAAATTGCATCCAATTTATAGCACCTCAATAGGTTTTTCAAGGCATATGAAAAACTGAAGGAGTGATTTTACCCTTACTGCATTTCCATAGCCAAGTGAGGATATGAAACCAGGTCTCCTGAGTCTTAATCTGTCACTCTTATCCACTACCTCATTGACTGTGCTTTTCCCTCGAAAAATCCCAGAAGCACAAATGCCCACCCACCTATTTCACCAAGGAGCAAAAGGAATACAGGAATAATTTTGTTGCTTACATGAAGCTGTGGATCTTCCAGTCCTACTGCATCCTTTAAGGAGGACAAGAAGTGGTAATTGGTTGGACTGTAGAGCTTGTCTTCACCTTCAAGGTAAAAACTGATGACGCAGCTTTGCCTGGTACAGTTTCCACATCTTTTTAAAAGGTCCCTGACTGGCTCCTTATAGATGGGCAAAGCACTTCCTGCCTTTACAATCACACCGTCCTTAGCCAAGGTACACATGGGCTCCATCCTACTCCAGTCATACAGAATGATCTGCAGAGCACATTAAGTGATCAAAAGTTTATGAATACTTCATTTTCTTAAGCAAATTAAACAACTCAGTTTTGTTAAATATATGTTTACATTTAATCTGTTAAGATAAAAAGGATTTGAACATGCCAGAGTCGTATTTTTATTAGAGCAAAAATGCTGCATCTGAGTTTAAACTCTCCCATTTGAAACCTCAAACCTGGTAACATCCCCCTTTAACACACTTGGACTCAAAGTGGGGAGCTATGCCTACGTGGGGTGTGTGTGTGTGTGTGTGCTGAGGCAGTCCTGAAGAAATTACAGATAGAGATGTAAGACTCTGAGATCTTCATAAGGAAAAAAATTTTTATCCAGGCTCCATACTGCATCTTAAACCTCCCTCCCAACGTCAAGGGAGGTCTGGAAGGAAAGAACGAGGAACCGGGCCTTCTCGGCAGTGGCCCCTCGCCTTTGGAACAACTTGCCAGTGGAGATCCACCTGGCTCCCTCTCTGGGTGTTTTCAGGAACAAACTTAAAACCTGGCTATTTGGGCAGGCTTTCCCTCCTGCCATATCTTAATTTCTTATACTTTCGCCACCTTGGATCTATAATATATGTTTTTGGCTTTATTGTTTTTAAATTTGTAAACCGCCCAGAGTAGACCTTTGGTCTAGATGGGTGGGATATAAATAAATAAATAAATAAATAAATAAATAAATAAATAAATGTCAGATTTATTTCAGTTCTGCTAGTTGTTAAACTGGTAAATGCAAGCACGGTTATTGACTTTTTGTGAAAAGAAAATCTCTTTTTAATATACTTTTTTAAAAACGAAGCTGTTGTGCTTACTCTTAAACTATGAATTGCATTTCTTGTTAGAAGAGGGATTGGGTGATGATAAAGGAGAAGGGGGAAGGCATGAGGGTTTCTCAGAAAACAGAAATTGGGGAAGATGATGCTGAAATATTGGGAAGCACTGCTTTAGTACTCATTTTGCTCTCGTTTTGTTTCACATTTGATTTCAGGGTATGGGCTGAATAATGGAGATGGAGTTTTGTTCAGAAGAGGTAGCCCTGCTAGTCTGCGCTAGCACATCAGGCAAAAAGAAAAGAAAAATCAAAAACAGAGAAGACAAAAATGTTGTGGCACCTTAAAGACTGCTATATTTTAATGTGAGCTTTCGTGGACAAGTGGAAGTGGACCTGTCCATGAAAGTTCATATTAAAATTAATCAGTTAGTCTTTAAAGAAGCACAATGTTTTTGTCTTCTTTATTTTTTCTTTTGTTTTTCCTGATTTCTCCCACAGAGCGTTGAAAACAATGGAGAATTCTAGGATTTTAGGATAACTGGGCTTGATCAGCACCGTGCTCCTTCCAAAAAAGATACCAGCAGGATCAGGGCTTTGCCTTTCAAAGGGCATCTAGAAGCTCTCCCTCCAGCCACTGAGAGGAGTTACCCTAAGTCTTCTTATCTCTATGACTTCAATGTTTGGTAGTTCCTAAAAGCTCATGGGATCATTTTAGTATGGCTTTCAAAACAATTTTCTTTTAATTTAAAAACCTACAAACCTCAGTGTTATCTGGGATTCCCAAATATGTATAAACTGCTGCCTTAGGTTTAGCTGCTCTGTTTCACTCACAAATCAAAGACAGACACAGATAGGTAGATACTGTGGCTGCAAGAGTGACAGAGCTGGTAGCTAGCTAGACACACACACCTTAGAGGGAGGGAGACATGAGACGGGGGGGGGGGGGGGGCGGAGAGAGAGAGCATACATGTACATGCAAATACACACATACTACTGCCCCCACAAGCCATCTTAGGTTTCCACCCTCTGTTCAATCTATGTGGCTTTATGTTGAGATGGCAAGTACCAGACCCATAAAAACTACCTAGTCAAGTGGCCATGTAATCAACCAACACCCCCCCCCCCATTTTTAGAAGCTCTTGACCAGTTTCCTCTGTTTCCCTTCTCAATTTTTTTCCAGCTCAATATGAGGCAAAGAAGCACTTACTTTCAGTGTCAGCTGATAGTCAGAGTGAAGATCTGAGACACCATATATGTAGAAGACATCTTCCTCCTCATGGGCCACAGGCAACAGAGAGGCAAAGAAACGCTGGGCAAAATAATGGAGCATTTTCCACTTGCCACCATACTCTGAGAAGTGGGGGGAAAAGTTAACCCTTTTTCCTTGAAATAACTTCTGGCTTGCCATATACAAAGCTTAAAAAGACACTTTTTGGCTACACCTCTCAGAATGCCCCACCCAGTACAGGAAGTCAGGTAATCACCATGCTGATTGAACGATTTTTCGGAGGTGTGGCTTTCCCCCCACTCCAAAATGGGGTGGCAATGTGGGCTATTAAGAGTCCTACCTTCCTTTCTAGATTCAGCGAAAGATCAAGGACTGTTTACTTTATGAAAATGGAACTCTCTACTCAGGCCAGGCCTTGTTCTTCCTACCTACATGCAACAAAATGAAGACTTCCCTACAAAGGTGCCACAATGTATATGAAGAAACATGCTAGCTATACATATGATGAAAAATAGTACATGTGCAGGCACAAATTCATACGTACTCAAACACTCAACTGATGTGACAATTCATCTCAAAGGTGGATGGCAGGATTGCTGGCATTTGAGCAATTAAGGGGACAAAAATAATAATCTGAAAGCTTGATTTTTAAGTATTCCATGCAGCTCTGCTCACCAAGAAGCAGAGGCAAAAAAAAAAAAAACAGCTTTCTCCTCTGTGTGACAAGTGCTAAATTAATCATGCAACAGAGCAAAGGTATTACTTCCTTCTGCCCATACCATAACCTTGTGCCCAAAAGCTATTATTCTCTCTAATAGCTGCTAGTTTCAGCTCAGCAGATGATGTAAGTGCTAGGTGTGATGTGAGTAAGAAAGAATAATCTCCTCAAGCAAAAGAAGGATGCTGGAATCGGGTGTGTCAAGGTGACATTAAGTGCAGGAGGAAGGCTCAGAAAAGATGAGTTTCAATTTGCTGTTCTTCCCCTAAAACAAGATGCTATGCGGCGGGTGAGGGAGCTAATGCAATCCATAAGGGTGGCTGATTCAGAAGCTATCATCTTTAACTTCAGATATTATAGGTATTACAAAGCAGCCTGTTGGGGAGATGAGAAAGCAAGTCTCCTCTTTGTCAGACCAGCTAGGATCTCCTCTGATCGGGCTTCTCTTTCCCTAGAATTGGCTCGTACGCTGGTTCTTACATCTACTCATAATGTTATATTATGTAAGAGATGTCAACTGCATTCCCTTATTTTCGTCTTCCCTCCCCTTGTATTTACCTATTGGCTTACAATCCATTCCTTTGAACTATACACCAAAACAACTGGAATGGACTGCACTGCTTTAAGGGTAACCAACCACCCCCACCCCTGAATCCCACTGGTGTCTGTCTAACGTTTGCATAACTTGCCATGACTAATTGCAGCTACTTGACAAGGTGCCGGGATGCATGTTGGTTGCATGCCTGGTCAGACACCTCACTGTGCAAGTAGCTACAATTAGCCATGGCAAATTATTCAAATCTTAAATAAACACCAACAAGATTCTGGCTATAGTTTTGGACACAGTCAGTTTTGCAACATGCCCTCATTGCTGCAACCACCCTCTCCTTTTCCTTGAAACCAGCTGTAGGTTGCAACCTTCATTTTAAGGAAAGCTGGATGTTTGGAAGAGAAGCATTAAATAGCCCTGGGGGTGGTCCAGGTTACAGTCCGCAACTGGCAATACTGTGCTTTTGCTTCTGCACATTAAAAAGGAGGGGCAATGTCCTTACAGTTGTATCACCAGTGACTGCCCTTATGAATGCAATCATCAAGACACTGTGATACTGTAAGTAGCCCCACAAGACGGTAGCTTAATACGGGCATTCACCTGCCCAGAAGCATGCTAGACATCTATTTAATAAGCATGTTGAGTACAAGGGCCTACAGAGGGCTCTGTAACTGTGTTACGGAGGCCCCGTGATCAGAGAGCCTGATAAAGCATGGCACACATCCCTGCCCCTTCTTCAGCACTACACACAAGCAGGTCAATGCCTGTTTTCCTTTATTAATTAAATCCACTGTTACAAAAGCAGGTGAACAAAGACACTGAACACAGATCTCATGCTAACTGTATCACAAAAACCCTGCAGTGTGCAAGGGTTTCTCAGACAGTTGACTGCAGATTTAAGTGGGATCTCTTTACTTTTTTAACCACTGTTAAAACCCACCCTGGCCGAGGAAAAATTTGTTCTTACTGAGCCAACAGTGACATCCTGTATCAGCAAAGTCTAATTCTAAGGCTGGACTGAAAGCTTAGATTTCCATGCTTCCTACCTTTTTTCTTTGGCAGAGACCTTATCAAGAGGGATGAGATGCCAACTACGCTCACAATTCCTGGGATACATCCCAGAAAAATCACGTCGACAGAGACAAGTACCCCTAGCTCCTTTGAGCAAACTGTTAATTACTGGAAACAATTCTTAACATAAAGTCTAATCTCCATCTTGCCCCAGTGCATTAATGAGGCTAAAAAATGCATGGTCCCTGAAGGCCAGACAAAAAGGTTGCACCTTAACGGCTAACCTACATTAAAGAATTTACACTGTTAGGCTAAAGGAGGTCCAGGTGATCAATTCCTGTTCAGTCATAAGCTCTCCGGACCTGTCACTACTGCTATCTTTTAGGCTATCCTACCTTACAGGACAGT
Source organism: Intellagama lesueurii (assembly GCA_037013535.1). Classification (NCBI taxonomy): domain Eukaryota; kingdom Metazoa; phylum Chordata; class Lepidosauria; order Squamata; family Agamidae; genus Intellagama; species Intellagama lesueurii. The sequence continues at coordinate 177,083,287 of JBAJHW010000005.1, read as the reverse complement.
TGTGAATATAAAATTGGCACAGAGGGAAAAACTATGTTGAGCTTCTTTGGGAAAGGTATTCTATAAATACCAAAAAAAAAAAAATTAAAACAAAAAAAAATCAATTAAACATGTGTTTTAATATTAGAAATAATGTGCTATCAAATCAATTCTGACTTCTGGCAACCCTTTTCAGGGTTTTCCAGGTAGTGAATATTCAGAAGTGGTTCACCACTGCCTTCTTCTGGGGGGCCCTTGGGATTGTGCAGCTTGTCCAAGTCTACACAGGCTGGCTCTACTCAAAGGAGAAACACAGAGGAATCAAACTCCCAACCTCTGTCTCTGCAGCCAGAGACTTAAACCACTGAGCTATCTAGCCCGCACATGTGTTTTCAGGAAGCACAATTACTATATCTGTATTGACCTAACAAGACTCACCCAAAGAAGACCAAGACGGGCCTTGCCAGATATCGTTGAGTTGCCAATATAGGGCACCCATGGTCCGTCCCTCCCCGTTGACTATTTCACTTTGGCTGCGACGATAAAACTCTGTTTCAGTTTTTATGCATTGAGCTTGCATAATCTAGTTCAGTAAAGGCCAAAAAAGAAAAGAAGGTTGTGAAAGAACCTGAGAACACGAGGCATCTCAGAAACGCAGGCAAAAAAACAACACATTTCTTTATAAAACTCTTCTTGAATTGTTATCACTTCAACTTCTGTTGCATGATGTCAATGTTCCTGCTCAAACATTTTTTATACACAGTCCAAAACCAGGATGGCAAGAAATGTTTCTATTTAAAATAGTTTTATCCTGCCTTTCCACCATTAACTATTATCTGAGGTGGCTTGAAGGTCAAGACAAAAAATCAGTAACTGTGGAAACAGCAGTAAAGTTGAAAACCCACTGCACCATTTAGCCAAGGACAAGCAATGGCAACATTACTGTAGATCATAACCTCACTCAGTAAAGCTTCAAAACAAAGAGAAGAGTTTTCACTTCCACCAGAGAGATAGAAAGGTGGGTTCCAAGCAAATATTTCTGGGAAGGTTCTTCACAAGGAAGGGACCACCACAGGGAAGGTCGTGTTCAGTTTGGGCTTCTCCCTGACATATACTTTACTTATGAACAGAAATGGTGGTGTTTCCCCCAGGTCCCAGGTTATAAATATTTACATAACTTCCAGGAGTGATGTCAATACTGATACCTAAAATGCAAGTACTAAAAAAAAATCAAGTGGAATATTGATACCTTAAATGTATTAACTTACAATGAAGGACAACTATCAATAGCAAAATTATACTGAATGTTCACAAAAAAAGGGCTTTTTAAATAGCATATGCATTTATCAGGCCCTTTCCACCTAGCAGACCTGTATGCACAGACTTACAGTGTGAATAACTACAGCAAAAGGACATTTTGAACACAGAGCCTCCTTGCTGTTTGTGTGGGCTATTTGTCCAAACAGTCCTGCCTGCTTGCTGAAAACCTTACAAGTTGTGGTGAAGGAACAGCAGTCCACCCTGTAGCTACCTTCTCTAGACTGGGAGGTCTACAACATCCCATCACTGGCCATGCTGGAGGAAACTATAATCAGAAATATATGGAAGGTACCAACTCTGGAAGAAAACTATAGTGTGTGTCTAGAGAGCCATGATGTTGCAGCGGTTAGGGCTGTATTCTGTACTAGAACCTCTCACGCATATGTTTACTTTTTTATCTTTTATTTTGTTTTGTTTATACCCTGTCTTTCCTCCAATGAGCTCAAGGTGGCATACACTTTTCTTCCCACTTTCTCCTTACAGATAGATAAGATGAAGGAGATATGACCAGTCTGAGGTCAACCCTTGAGTTTCATGAGGTGAGCAGGCATTCAAACTTACATCTCTACTCTAAACTTCTAACTACACAAGTTATGCAACCAAGAATATATTGCCTTCTTTTTTCCAAGGTCCACTCTGATTTTAGTCAAATGTTTACCTGAGTGAGGTAAATTGTATGTCTGAAGTTCTTGATGGGGTCTGTTTCCTCAGGCAGCTTAAAATGTAGGTTTGCCTGTTTAAGCATTTGATCATTGCCCTCGGCATGATGCTGTCGATGCAGGGAAAAGTTGCTTGCATAAGACCAGTCCTCTTCAGATGATACCTAACCGTACATGTGCAAAAACATCCAAGAACAGGTCAGATGGGAATACCACAACAAAAAGAAATATATTCCTAGACCTCAAATACGAAACCAATTGGTGGTAAGAGAAACCAGCCGAAGAAATGTGGGCCTGCTTGGATTAACCCAGGTTCAGGTTCAAAAAAAAATGCCTTTATTTTAAAGGAATTATAATCCATCCATTATTCTCTGTGTTGTAGCCACAATCAAGAACGATCATCCATGTCTTCTGATAAAACATGTACCTTTGTCATATAATTGTGCTTCTGTAAATAACTTACAGAACCATCTGCATCATTCTAACTAAGCACAATCCAGCCAGCATTAAACACTTGGAAGTCCTACTAATTTCAGCTGAGAAGAATAAGCCACATGCAGACTTGTCAAAGAGCCTGGGAAGAACTGTCCCCCAGCAAACAAGGAGGGGACCTCTATTTATTACAGGGTAGTGTTAGGGTGTCACCTATGTCTTTACTAGTCAACCTGAAATCCACTCCCCAAACCCAGGGGCTACAAAAGGACTCAGGTGGGAAGATGCATTCTATGGCCTCAATCCAACTGCTCCTTCCAGCTAGAGAAATCATCATCATCATCACCATCACCAGCAGCAGCAGCATGTGCCATCAAACCAATTCTGACTCATGGCAACCCTTTTCCGGGTTTTCCAGATAGAGAATACTCAGAAGTGGTTTACCATTCCTTTCTTCTGGGGGCATCCTGAGACTGTGCACCTTGCCCAAGGCCATACAGGCTGGATCTACTCACAGGAGGCACAGTAGGGAACTGAACTCCCAACGTTTGGCTCTGCAGCCAGATACCTAAACCACTGAGCTATCCAGCCTGCACATGTGTTTTCAAAGAGCACAATTACTAATATCAATACCACACTGAGCTATCCAGCTACCACCTACCCTGTTTCCCCAAATATAAGACCTAACCTGAAAATAAGCCCTAGTATGATTTTTCAGGATGCTCATAATATAAGCCCTACTCCAAAAATAAGCCCCAATTAAGTGAAACCCTGCCCTCCACCATTGTGCAGCATTGTACAGCAACCAGATGACATGACTGTAAAATAAAACATCCCCTGAAAATAAGCCCTAATGTGTTTTTTAGAGCAAAAATAAATATAAGACCCTGTCTTATTTTTGGGGAAACATGGTAGAGTAAGACCTACTGAATCCAATAGGGGACTTACATAAGTCTTGACTTACCATTTAGCAACTGACATACTCTGGTTAGGACTAGCAGTTGGACTTGGGCCTAAGAATTCAGCAAGAGTTGCTGTCACTGAATCTTTGCAGCAATCCAGGACAACCTTTCTTATGTTGATTGAACAAGAGCTTGGAACAGGTCCTTTTTTGGATGACTTGTCCCAGGATCATGGCACAGGACACACTGGCTGGGGATTTGTACTTGAAGGGTCGCCAAGCTCTGTATAGAATGTGCATGAGAGGAATAGGACATAATGTCGACCTTTACATACCTGAGCCAGGGTGCTGAAGGATGGCCAGGACTGAAAGCCATACTCCGAGGCAAACCGTGTTCTGGGGTAGGTGGTCCAATCCCAACAGTCACTTAGGTAGTTGTAGTAGTGAGTGTCTCCATAATGGGTGTCATAAGGGTTGTGGGCTATCCAGCCTTCCTTAACTGTCTCCATGCCATTGGTGGGACTGGAGGCAAGAAAAGGACGAGTCTTGTCTTCCTGGGTGTCAAAAGACAAGACAGTAAACAAGGCAGGGAGATAATGGAGGGGGTCTCATACTAAGCAGCTAAACAAACTATAATTTGGAAAGCAGAGGGAGAAGCCAGATCCTGAACTGGTGAGTCACTGTTTATTTTCTTGCCAAAGCAGATAATTATATTAGACTCGTCTCACTTTCCCCAAGCAAGACCCTTTTAGACTCTATGTGAAAAGCAATCAAACAGAGAAACGTATTTAATAGGTATGTTCCAAAGGAATCAGAAAGGCATGAGGGAAAGTGGAAAATAAAATGGTAAGAGCTGATTTGAGCTTGTCACCAGATGCTCAAAGAGAACAGATGTTTACAGATTTTGCCTGATGCATCTTTAATGTTAAGGATTTGCCAGCAAAATATGTAAAGTATCTACTTATTTTCAAAGCACAAAAGAAAATCAGCAACTCAGCAGAACCTAAAGCCCACTAGCAAGCTCAGCCCTTTCTCAAGGCTCTGGAAAAAAACAACAGTACTCACAGCAAGAACAATTTCTCGGATATTCTTGACATAGAGTGTCACATAGTCTTTGATATAGACACTCATATTCACAGGGGGAAGAGAGAACCAGTTGGCTGCGATGGCCGCCTCATTTTCGTTGTTTCCACTCCACAAAATGATAGACGGGTGAGATTTCAGTCGCTTTACCTGAAGAGAGAAGCAGAGTCCCCAGGTTCAAACAAAAGTTACATGATTATAGAAAGAAAGAAAGAAAGAAAGAAAGAAAGAAAGAAAGAAAGAAAGAAAGAAAGAAAGAAAGAAAGAAAGAAAGAAAGAAAGAAAGAAAGAAAGAAAGAAAGAAAGAAAGATCAGAAGTGTTAAGGGGTAAGTGATGCCAATATGAAAAGGACATGATAAATACTCCAAATTTCACAGGTTTATGTTACAAAATGTAAAGTGGAAGGTGTCTTTAAGACTAAATATAAACATAACCCCCACAAAAAGAAACTTGTACTTCCTAGCTTTGTACTCAAGAGGAGGAAACAGAAGAGGGCGCTCTCACTGCACCCTCTTCTAGCTGTTTAGGGTTCATTCAGGGCCGGGAGGCCATGGGGAAGTTTCAGCTTAATTCTAATAAACTTAACTCCCAAAGTACTTCAAAATTCCATATTAGATTTATCAGATACAAGTGATTAACTCTCTCCCCACCCACCCCCATTTGTTCTGAAGGGATTTTTCCAAAAATCACTGTAAAACTTCAGATTGCCGCTATCTTAGGGCTTGATCTTCATTGTTGTTGTTGTTCAAAAACTCCAGGCACAGTAAACATTATAAAAACATTGACTGGTGTTATATAACAGATACAAGTTTTAACCAAAAACCTAAGTATCTGTTAAATATCGGGGCAGTATGTATGCTGTTCCGAATATTGCTGTTTTTTGTAGCTCTGATGGTGTTATTTCTGAGATCTGCAGCTGCTTATAGTACTGTGTGAAATTTCTTGATATTGTTCCCAAAGCCCTAATAACTTCGGGGACCACTGAAGTGTGTTTCTTCCAGAGGCGAGATGTTTCGATTGCCAGTTCTCTGTACTTTGTCAGTTTTTCCAATTCTTTATTTTCAACTCTGGCATCCCCTGGAATGGCAATGGCAATGATCCGGACATTTCTTCATTCTATTAGTACTATGTCTGGTGTGTTATGTTCAAGGTGTCTATCCATGTATTATTATTATTATTATTATTATTATTATTATTATTATTATTATTATTATTATTATTATTATTATTATTATTATAAATACCAGGCACAGTCAAACAAAATTATAAAAACATTGAATGGTATTAATTATTGTAAATCACAAAGAAAACGAGTACATTATGCAAAGACAATTATATGAAGTTGATTAAAGAGATACAGATTAGCTTGGAGAGATGGGACAAATTACAGCTATCGTTGATGGGAAGAATAGCAACCATTAAAATGAATGTTCTACCTAAAATTCTGTTTTAATTTCAGACAATTCCCATAATATTAAAAGAGTCTTTTTTTCAAGAACTCAACAAGATAACCATGAGATTCATGTGGCAAGGTAAAAAACCAAGAATTAAAATTAAAGCAATGCAAGATGCCAAACAAAGAGCAGGTTTTGGTCTCCCAGATTGGGTATTGTATTATAGATCCTGTGTTCTAGTCTGGATAAAGGAATGGTTAACTTTAGATAATGATAGACTACTCAAGCTGGAAGGACATGATTTACAGTTAGGTTGGCATGCTTTTCTATGGTACAAAAAGGATAAAGAGCAGAAAAATTTCAACTCGCATATGATAAGAAGAGCCCTACTAGGGACTTGGAAAAAGATCATTCAGCAGATTTACCAAAAAACACCAGGCTGGGTATCACCTATAGAGGCCTTTACACAACCTAACCTCATGACAGAAGCGAAACTTTTAAGATATCGAGATTTGTTAAAAAAGGACTGTGAGTTAAGGTCTAAAGAAGAGTTAGAGACACAAAACATATATCTAGACTGGTGGTCTAGAGCAGTGGTCCCCAGCCTTGGGCCTCCAGATGTTCTTGGGCTTCAACTCCCAGAAATCCTGCCAGCAGAGGTGGTGGTGAAGGCTTCTGGGAGGTGTAGTCCAAGAACATCTGGAGGCCCAAGGTTGGGGACCATTGGTCTAGAGCACAAGTGGAATCTAGGTATAAAAAAGATAAAATAGAGGGTTTTTACCCAGAACAAATGATATTCGATAAACTTCTGCTGGGCTCAAATGATAAAGTAATTAAGAAAATGTATGATTATCTGCTAGAAATTAAAATGCAAGATGAGATAGTCAAAGAATGTATGATTAGGTGGGCACAAAATATAGGACATAATATTGATATTGATCAATGGTTGCAAATATGGAAAAATAACATAAAGCTCACAAAATCGGTAAATTTCAAGGAGAACATATATAAGATGTTTTACAGGTGGCATATGACTCCGGAAAAACTGTCAAAGATTTATACAGAGGTGTCAAATGTTTGTTGGAAGTGTGAAGCACAAGAGGGAAGCTTTTACCATATGTGGTGGACTTGCAGAGCAGCGAAACAGTATTGGATAGCAGTACATACTCTGTTACAAAAAATATTGCTTTGTAATGTTCCACTAACCCCAGAATTGTTTTTATTGAGCATTATACCAGACAATATAGATAAGACAAAGAGTTACCTAGTTATATATATAGTCAATGCAGCCAGAATTCTTTATGCTAAGAATTGGAAGAAATCGGAGATACCGAAACAAGAGGAACTCATCGAGAAGATATGAGAAGCAGCAGAAATGGATATTCTATCAGAAGTGTTGAAAGACTGTCCAATACAAAAGGCAACTGAACGATGGGATTTATTATACAAATGGCTTGAGTCCCCAGATAGTGCTTGAGTAACATAGATTTAAACTAAGATGTAACTGTAAGTTGAAACCTGGAGGTCAATTAAACTGTAGAAAGGCGGAAAGTCGACTTGTAATCGCAATATGAACAGATTGGATGATTGTATACTCTGTGTTCTCCTAACCCCCATTCCCCCCCATATCCCCTTTTACCTTCTGTATTCCTTACCTTATCCCTAGTTGTTAAAATATAAATAAAATAAATAAATAAAAATATTGTTGTTGTTTCTTTAATTGCTTTTCACTATTTTAACTTATGCTTTCAGTTGAATTTGGTGAGGGGGGGGGGGGGTTACCACCTGTGAGGCACCTTAAGTCCCTTCACCAAGAAACAACAACATAGAAATGAAATAAATAAAGGAAAGATACATGGATGCTCTGACTCTCTTTTCTCACATTTTCTCTCTCTTCTTCCCATGCACAAAGAAAGAGAGGGAGAGAGAAATACTTAGCTTGTCATGTGGCTTCATCACACTGGATGTTGAGTTTTCATACTACCCTGTCAAACTGTCAGAATATTCTGGAAAGGACAATTTAGAGGATATGATATACTAATCTGAAATAGAAAGTGGTGTGGAGCAGAAGGAGCTGGGTGTTAAAGTGTATGTGTGGACCAGCTCAAATTACTATCAGTGGCAGTGTGCATTTCCTTAGGCTGCTTTCCCAGCCTTCTTTTTAACATTTGGTTGAGATTTGTTAGCAATGTATCACTGCTTACAGAAGTCAGGGATCACACAGTCAAGACAGAGGAAAGACCATGTAATTTAGTCATGACCAACTTGTGTATGTTTAGAATCTCAATCCCACCAAACTGAATACCATACCTGATGAGTAATTTCGGCTCTAACGGAATCTAAGTAGCTCTGGTCTGTCGGATAAAGGGCACAAGCAAACATGAAGTCCTGCCAAATCTTGAGGAAAAAATAGAAAATGAAAGAAGTGAACAAACTGCCAGTTCCACTATGTAAACAACATGCATGTTTTCCAGTTTCTACACACAGAACAGCCTTCTGTAACTTGGGACCCTTGGCTATGCTAGTTGGGTGTGGCAGGGGTTATAGTCCAGCCCAGTGGGAGGAGGCAGGTTGAGGAAGACTCAATAGCTTGTGTTTTTTTAAAAAAAAAACATTGAAAAACAAAACAGGCATACATTTTCTCTCCCTGTGAACCAGTTAAAGCTTGCAGTCCACTGGACACAAAAAGGGCTTAGATCTGATCAAACATGTACCAGATTATGCTACGCTTGGGACTAAATTATGCACAAGTGGGATAGTCCCTTTAGTAACTTCATCCATGTGGCTTTACAGACCTCTACCGAACAGCAAAGGTAGCACTGTCTTTCACTATTCTTAGAGGGTACAAACCGCAGAAAACTGCTAGTTAAGAGTAGAATGGCTAGATCTGAGCCCTGAAGATCTCACAGAACCTGTCACCAGAGTTGTATGTCCACAGTGCCCATTGTTAGAAGGATTATCACATTCCTCCCACTCGCATTCACACAACGCCTGTGCCACTGGAAGCTAAAGGGCAAATTCAACTTATGCATTTTTTCTTTGGTGTGGTGGTAGAAAAGCTCCCCCTGCTGAAGTTGTATCTGTTTTGCCACTGCTAAAGACACAGAGGTTCTGCCCTGCTTTTTAAATAAAAGGGTCTTTTTCTGGCTCTAACGAGTTATTTTCTGTCCCCATAAAGGCTTTGTTGAAGAGGGTTGCAAGGTAACAGTGGCGGTACACGGTAACAGAGTCATTGTATCTGGACGATATCCAAAACCTGGAAGAAAACTTAAGCTCCAGCTGGCTAAATATTTAATCAGAGCTGGGAAATGTGTGAATTACATGCTATAACTCAAGGTTATGCAGGTATTCTTTTCCTGCAGTCTGAAACAGATGTCCCCCTTCCAGCCATGCCTATGGTCACATACAAACTTTAAAAAAAAACATTCCTCTGAGCTTAAAATTTTCTCTGCTTGGTCTCAAGCCAAAACTGTGTCTTTTAAAGAGCTACCTACTTTCTAAACTCAGAATTATTTAAAATAAAATGAATGCTTAATTGTCTTTTGGTGGCTCAACATCGACTACTTTCTTAAAACTGTTTAAAACTGTAACAGCTAAAGGCCATCTGACTGAAGGACAGGAAGAAACAGCTGTAATTATCCTTTATTACATCGTATCCCAGTATTGACATTCATCCCAGTAAGATGTTATAAAATCCTTGGGTATCTGGAATGGCACAAAACAAACGGGAAGTACAAATGTCTCAAGAAGTTTTACTGGGTAAAACAGGCCAGAATCCAAATGGTGATTTAGGCTTGCATAAGTGAAATCACATTAAGTCAAGACAGCAAATTATCATTAGTTAACAGAGTGTTGGTTGTGTTCCTGGGCATGATCAAGCATATGCTGAGGAATGCAACTAGCACCTTGTTAATGAGCTACTTCCCACACCCTACACAATTTTTTTATATATCTTGAAACAGAAAGATGCATAAAATAATGTGAGATGGACGTCTGCAATCTTTTCCCAAATAAAACAAGCAGGGGCCATGTGGTTTTCTGTTTCCTGAGCACCTTTGTACTATCTGAAAGCATTGTGTGTTACCAGAAAAAAACAAGATCTATCTGATGTGTGTGGGAGAAGCAGTAGTGCTGGGATTTACTGAGGGCAAGGATGGTCGAAGTGTGGCCTGTGGGGCATACGCAGCTCTAAGGGGCCCCAATGCAGAGTGCTGGAGCAGCAAGTACAAGCGCCAGACTGATCCTCCCCATAAATCCTTTGCCAGACATCCACTCCTGCCTATGCCCTCTGCCATTGCTATGAAAATCCCTTGCTATGGCTAGAAGAGATAGCCATCTAATGGGTCCCCAGAAGGTGTTGGGGGCTGTAATTTCCATCAGCCCTAACTAACATCACCAATAATTAAGGGATGATGGGATATGCAATATAAAAACACGCAGAGGGTCACAAGGTGGCAACCCTACTCCATATTCAGAAGCCATATATTACCAGCTCCCTGAGAAGCAATATTAAGAAATAGCTTTGATCTTCATACTCTCTTTGTGAGCTTTATGATTATCAGTCTGTTCATTATGACAAGCAAGATAATGGACTTCTGGACTGATCCATCAAGTCTTACATTTACTGGCAGAAGCTGGTCACCATGGGTCTAAAAGGTGGTTCTCAACCTTTGGCCCTTGAGATGTTGTGGACTCATCACCCAGAATTCCTAACCATTGTCCATGTTGGCTGAGCCTTTTGGGAGCTGAAGTCCAAAACATCTGGAAGATCAAAGGGCCAGAGATTTAATAGTTCATATCTGTACACACACAAAATTGCTGAAATCCTGCTGCTTATCATAATAAGTCACAAAGAATCAACCCATTGAAATTCCATTGATTCAAGGGGTGTATTCTAGTTGTAACTCGTAAGCGAAGCAACAGAATTTCAGCCATTGTTTTTCAAGTTTACAAAACAGGATTAATGAGGAAAAAAATTAAAAATATTTGTGTTTTACAAATTAGTTTTAAATGTTGCTATTGATGTGTATTGCTTTTTTACCATGATTCCTAGTTCATCACAGATATCATAGAACTCATCTTGCTCATATATGCCTCCTCCCCAAACCCGAAGCATATTCATGTTGGCATCCACCGCTGATTGCAAGAGGCGCCTTAACCTGTCAAAATAGAAGCAGAACACAATTTGAATGAGCTCTGTTTGAAGTGAAATTGCATTGCTCATAGAAGGGCTTGAGAAAATGCACAAGGACATTTAACTTGAAAACATGCAATCTATTACATGAAGTGCATGCCTAACCTTCACACATTTCAGCCGGGCTTACTTTGAATCATCAGGTGCCACCATGAACTGAGGGGAGCTGTGGATAGAAAGTTCACATGCAAAGCACATGGCTAAGTGAGAAGTTTGCTTCCTGGTACACTAACTTTCCATGTACAAAGAGACATTTTTTCCTCAAGTGCTACAATCCTATGAAAGAATTGTATCCACTAGGCTGAAATAAATTCTGTTGTGTCCTCTTCAGCATCAATGTGCAAGGGGAAAAAATATCTGTGCATCCATCTGGAATGTTTGAAAACCACTCAACTCAAACTCACATGCCAGAGGTCACTCTGTCTTGAAAGGAATCAGCTGGAATCCAGTTGGATCCCTTCATAAAAATGGGAAGTCCATTGATTCTGAAATAAAAACTCAAACCAGGTGATCCAAGAATGGGTTCCTCTACCAGTTCTACTGTTCGAAAGTAAATCTAGAGAAAACAAAAAAATTAGACAATTTGATAGCTTTTGTCAAGATTAGAATGACTGAAGAAAACAAATTTTAGTTTCAAAATCAATCAAAACATCTTTCATATTTTTATCACCCCTCCAACATGTATACAATAACAAATAATGTAACTTTTGTTACAAGGTTTGTTAAAGTTGCTCTTAGCGTCCTTCAGAGAATGAATTTGAAACTGGAAATTGCTGGAAGATTCTAGTGTTTCTCTTCTATAGGTACATACCACCATCAGACAGCATCTATTAGTGCTGTAAACACCCACACAGCCTGCTTGTGATTACTTGCCAAGAAATTAAGTGGGAGTACTAGACTGAACACTGATTGTAATCAAACTACATTTACAGAAACTACAGAAACTCAAGGGCAGATTAAAATGGGGGTAGTGGAAATCTTTTCGCTAATGTCACTTGTGATCAAAACAAAAGACCAAAGGAAAGATAAACAGCTGTAAAGAATAATCAGCTGAGCTATGACAACAAGATGCCGTGAAAGAAGTGTAGCATCTTGCTTTGGGAAGTTTTAAAGGAGACAGTAGTCCAGAAAGAGATGTATACATTTAAGTATGGGAAGCAATGTTCACCTGTACGCAAACATACTAGGCAAAACAACATCATTCTGAACCAGCACAGCTGTAAGGCATATTGACTAGGGTAGCAGGAACTGGATGCCACCTCATCTGAAGAGTGCTGTGTCTGGGACCTCTGCTGTGCTAGGTCAGAATGTTCCCTATAAGGCAGTGGTCCCCAACCTTGGGCCTCCAGATGTTCTTGGACTTCAACTCCTAGAAATCCTGGCCAGCAGAGCTGGTGGTGAAGGCTTCTGAGAGTTGTAGTCCAAGAACATCTGGAGGCCCAAGGTTGGGGACCACTGCTATAAGGCACAACAACTAAGAGAACACTGATCTCAAAATGTTACATAACAACAAAGAGGAAGGCAGAAAATATTATTTTATTTAAACTGGCATGCTACAGTTGAAGCATTCCATGATGATCCTGCCCTATCAACCACAGCTTAACAAGCCAAGAGGTTGTCAGGCTGGTTGTTTAGGAAGGGTGGGCAACTTCCTAGATGCCCTCAGACTGCATCTGCCATCATATCACCGCCCCTGCTATACTGGGAGTTACAGCCCAACAGCAACTGGAAGGCCATAGGTTGCTTACCTGTTCCAAGCTAAGGTACAGCAAAATTAGTCCCTTCTAGTTTACTAGGAAATTCATCTAGATTTTGAGAAACTTCCACTCGCAAGCCATAATGCAGGCCAGATGAACAAGGAATCAGGGTCATGTTAGTTAGGACTAGCTGTCATCAAGCCATACAGCTGTCATCCCAGTCAATATCCCTTCTGCACTGATCATTGTGCAAGCAATAGAAAAGCGATTAGGGCTAAGATACCAAAATGACTTTTCTCTATTTAAAAGGGCAACATTGATCTGTTTGCTAGGATATGCCCTTTCCAAGCATAACTTTGCCTACCATGGAAACCAGTCATCAAGAAACAACTCTTGATCATCAGATGCACGGCTCAGGTTGGCAGAGAGTTGGGCTGAAAAGTGATACCACAACCTTCAGGGACCTTTGCTTCAATACAAAGCTTGGAATGGTTCCATTTTTGGATTGCAACGTCCAGAGCCTCACAGCAAGCCTGGGCAAAAATATATTTTTTTTAAAAAAAGAGGGGATTATTTCACAGTCTGGCTCCACAAAAGGGGTATCTTGGAACTCAGAAAGATACATCAGGATGAAGGACGGCTTTCTCAACCTAGATGCTCTAGAAATGAGATGGACTATAAAGTCCATTATGCACAGTCAGTATGGCCAAATGAAGTGCTTATCAAGAGAGAGAGAGAGAACGAGAGAGAGAGAGAAAAGAAAACCTCTGGTTGTCAAGCAACTGGCAACTACCAATATAAATCTGTGTTCCCTCCAAGGTTATAACCTTTCCCTCATAAAGTACTCAGTTCTCATGACAGGCTCACAATGCCTTCTGATCATGAAAACAAGTTGTCCCATTTGAGGGATGCTAAGATTTCTTTAAATCCCAAGGCAAAACACTCTGTTGAAAGGTATATATATCAAAAGAAAAAGGCATTTTAAAAAGAAACAAATGGCCTTACAGTCCTCTCAGAGAACTTAAATACATACATAAAGTCTCAGAAGTCTTTCATTAAGGTCTTCATGTTATATAATTTGAATAACATGTCATAGGCATACCATTTATCATTGTAAAAGAACATATTCCACACTCTATTTTTTTTTCAATTTTCCAGGATAAAAACAAAAAAAAACAACTTGGAAAATAACGGGGGGGAAATTTTTCCATTCCCCCCCCCCCCAGGCCTTCCTATCTCTAGTCTTATTACCTGTTTATTACCTAAATACTGATCTGTTTAGACAGTGGGTTTCTAATCTATGGGTTCTTTTAATTTTATTTTGAATATATACTGGTCCCTATATTATTACAACTCTATACATGTAAAGACCTTTCGGCTAATAAGAGTAGCAGCTTTGAGAGGTGGTAGGCAGATATATGCAGTAACTAATACCTAAAAGGACCCAGTTATACTTAGTTATTTTAAACAGTTGAAAGGAACTATTTTTCATATTATCTCTGTGTGGAAAAGTAAAGTGTGAGGGCAAATTTCACATACACACACACACACACAAACACTGCACACACCCAAAACACACTGTCACAATTAGTGGAAAACTGAAAGAATTTAATTTAAGCAAGGAGAAAATACTTGAGGGATTTTAGCAACTTGACTCAGAGTTTCAGCAATGTGACTTTTTGCCAAATTTCCACAGCACAGGTTTTTTTATGGGGTAAGGTAAATGTAAAGGTTCCCCTTGACAATTGTCCAGTTGTGTCCAACTCTAGGGGGCGGTGCTCATCCCCGTTTCCAAGCCGTAGAACCAGCGTTTGTCCGTAGACAGTTCCCGTGGTCACGTTACCAGCGTGACTAGACATGGAACGCCATTACCTTCCCACCGTGGTGGTACCTATTTATCTACTCGCATTTTTACGTGCTTTCAAACTGCTAGGTTGGCAGGAGCTGGGACAAGCGACGGGAACTGTTGATCTTTCGACCTTGCAGCCCAGAGGCTTTGCAGTTTAACCCGCAGCGCCACCACGTCCCCATGCTTTATGGGGTAGGGTCCACAAATACAGTCATGGGGTGTAACAACACCCCAAGGGTTGCTCACCTCTGTTTTAAATTCCACATAACAAAGGAGGCCTACCATTCAGGAAATTACTAAGCCAATCTCCTGGTTTCATTATAAAGAGAAGACTGTTATGTATTTCTGATCATGCTGATCGAAGGTTAGAAGAGCACATTTCCTGTAAGTGGGGGAGGAAGGAGTCAAATACACTAGATAGCATCTCACCGTCCTTCCTGCCCAAATGAAATCATGTAAGTATTAATACTCTCTGTTACCTGAGATGAACTGTGCCCTCGGGTAACGATCACAGTCATCTTCCAAAGGATGGCTGACATCTCTGTCAAGCACCAAACTTACTGTTATACTCTACAATGTCACTAACAGGGTTTCAAGTATTGGTTTGTTTATTTTTAAATGCTGAAGTTGATAAGATCTCTCTCTCTCTTTCTCTCTCAAAATATACACAAACTATCTGTATATATAAATATTACTGAGATGTTCCACTGTACAACTTTCACTTCCGAACTGAAGTATTTTCATTTGCATATCTGGTCTAGAAAATTCCAACCAATGCCGCCACCACTGCAGTTTTTTATGGATAGCAGTTCCTCAGAAATGGTATGAGTTTGAGAATTTGTAAAATAGAGCCTTCAAATGTTTTAAAGAAACACCTTTCTCTTTTCTGAATTTCAAAGTAGTTATAATTTGTCTCCCAGTCTGGCTGGTAGCACAGGTGCTAGGCAGAGGTGAAAGCCGACTACCAGAATAAGAATTCATGCCTGCTTCTAACTTCTAGCAGCCAAAGAAAATCCTACAGCCTTTGACCCTGCTGAAAACTACTTCCGTGTGGTGGCTGCTCCATGTGGAGGCTGGAACATGTGCTGAGTGCAAAAACTGGTCTAACTATCAAGAGAATCTCCACCCCGGTGGCTGCTAGGAATGTGTGCTGATGGCCACACCTCCATGTGGAGATCAGGGCCTTTGGCTCAGTGTCAGACATGCAGCCCACCAAGCCCATTTTTGTAGGCCCCAGAGAAAAAACCCAACCCCTTTATTTCAGAAAAGGAGGTAAAAATAGGCCTCTAGAGGGAAGAATTCTCCAAAGTAAGAAAATAGCTTTCCATAGCTTCCTTTAGTAAAACATTCATTTAAAAAATAATAATAAGTGTGTTGTGGGTTGTGCTTTTTTTTTTAAATATAGTAACAGAAGTGACTAGAGGGCCTGGTGCGGCCCTAGGACTAGAAAAGGACCCGCAACTCACCCATCTCTGATCTAAATGAATCTCAGCCTTTGGGGTAACTGTCCCAAGGGAAGTCACAGAAGGTCTCAGATCTTCCCCCTTTTTTTCTCAGGATGTGTCTTGTTAGGTGCGTGTTGCAGCATGAGGCTTAATGGGCCATAATGTTTCTGCATCAGTTCACACCTCCAGTTGTAAACCTATCCTCAAAGTGAACTCCACAGGATATGAGCACCCTCAAAACAGAACGGTAGTCTTTGAGTTTAGAGAACGGACGAGGAATCTAGCCCACTGGAGCCTCACACTGGCCAGCTGAAGTTCTTCAGTTCGCTACAACTCGCCATCTCTCTGGGGGAAGAGACAGCAGGAAGAAGATGTAACAAGTCTCAGGGAACTCCAAGGCCAAGACCTGGCTTTGCTCCTCCTTGGCTTTCTTACATGGAAAATTGAATTGACACTTTCTTTCCCCATATGGTGCTTTGACCAAAGAGCCAGTAATACTAGGGGGTAGGACCACACCTCTCATGGCACAGCCAGGTCCCCAACAGCAGAGAGGTGGCCATGCCCTTAACAGCTGAAGCTTGACAATGGTCCAATGCCATCTGGCCTACTTCAACATACTTACGGCATGCATGCCATCCACCACCCAAGACTAGTTCCCTGGGCCAGATTTAGAGACTGGAAGCACTTTTCAGTTAACCCCCAATGAAGATCACAGCTCCCATACCAAGTTGAAACAGGGGAACTGGCATACCTTCAGAGACTTCACAAACTTGTATCTTCCCTCCATAAAGACTGTTGCTGTCATGTTGTAGCCAGTCTGGTTTCCATGTCCTCTGGGCCACCACATTTCCAGAGCCACATTCTTTCCATCCAATAGGAAAACAAATAGGGAGGAAGCCATGTAAACAGAAAAGCCCAACAAAGACTTTTTTATAGCTTCCCCCATTTAAGTAAAATAAACAACTTATTTTTTACAATAACAAAAGCATCTGCTTGCGCGAAATAGTGATGCACAAGTTTATTAGTTCTTGGATAGAGCAAACTGGTTAATGGCATCAGAATGTACAAACAAGCAAAATGGAGGAATCAGGATTGAATACAGGAATGCTCAAGCACTCCAGTACTCACAAACAGCAGGCACAAAGGAAACAGGTTAACAATATGATTTGTCATGCCTGTTACCAAGGCATTATTACATAGCTCGACCACTAATGTTCCATCTTTATTTTCTGGGATTACATCAGGCAGTAACATGCAAATGTCCATGGTTTCTACTATAAAGAGAATGAGGCATTATTAATATGTACCTTCCACTATGTGAAGTGCAACAGAGAATAGCTTTAGAAGAAAAAGCACTGCTGGAGTGCATTGATTGGCTGTTAGTGATGTCACATCCCTGCTCACTCATTTGCTATTTCTTAGCTGAAAAACACCAAATACACTCAGTTTTGGTGGGGTGGGGTGGGAATTACATGTCTTTTAGATGGTTACAGTTGGCTTCAAGCAGCCTCGGCTTTGGAGGACTGCCCAGGGATGAGTTTTGCGGCTTCAAATTGTACCCTTCCTATAATTTAATACAAACAGTGCAACCCAGCAATATAAATTACAGGCACAGATGGTTTCTGATGTATAAAAGCACACCTCGGAGTGCTTTGTGATAAGAATCAAGGGATATGGGGAGATGACTCTTCACAGGACAGGCAAGCTGGAAATAGAAAAAGGAGTTACTCTGACCATGCAACCCATCTGTCAGTTCTGGTAAGTGGCTCTAAGCTGGCCTGAGTATTCAGATCCTATACTTCCTAAGTTACCTGACTTCTATTGCTTTTGTGTGCTCATCCCTTCAAAATCCATTTTTATTTAACAGCAACTGGCACAAACATTTCCAAAGAAATAGTGGAAATGGTTGGCAAAAATTAAAGGGAGAACACTTTAAAGGGGATATGTTGTGTCTCAAGAAATGGATTTTAATCCAATTTTTATTCTGAAGAAAAGACAGTTAAGAAGTGATGTGACAACTTCAGATATTTATATACGTTATGTGTTTCAAATAGAAACCAACTTAAAGCAACCCAAACAGGCATTGTTTTATACAGCTCTCTGGGCAACCATGGTACAGTTACTATTTCTGACCTTGACCCACCTCACAGGGTTGTTGAGAATATAAAAGTGGGAATCTGTGGCAACCAAGGTCATTGGGAGAAGGGCAGAATATAAAAGAACTCAGAATTGCAGCTTTTAAGCACGCCATCCACTATATCAACATCCGCAATACCACAGAGCCAGTGTGGTACAGTGCAAATGCCCACTCAACCTCATTTAGGGATGGCAACAGTAAATCACTCCCTGAGTTTCCCTGTACCTCAAAAACCCTATCAGGGTTACCCTAAGTCACAAATGATTTAAGGCACATAACATCAGCTATTCATATCATGACCCATCATGATGCACCTGGCATTCTTATCTGATCAGATCCTGCCTGGAAGAAACACATTGGCATTATTACCAAATAACAGGTAAGTTTCTTTCCAAGAGTGCAAGACAAAAATAATGTATAACACATACCTACATGACATCTTCAAGGAAGCATACGAAATTTAAGCAGAGATTCCTGTGTCATCTTTCAAAATGTCTAAACACATCTGAGATATGAGCATTTTCAAGCATGGCAACACATGCCGTGCAATCAGTACAAGTCAAAGCATCGGTGGATTCAGTGTACACTCAGGCTTCATAATAAGTACTTCCTTGGCCACCTGGGGTGAGAAGACTTCTGTCTACGTAACCAAGGCTTTTATAATTGGGAGGTTCTTGTTCCCCTTCCCCAACATGCATCTTTCAAGCTAAACAAAGGCATGCTATAGATTAGCAACACTGTGTGATTATCCTAAAATTAAGCAACTGGAAGTCAATGGAAGGATGTGGGCACAGGTTTTACTTTCCTGCTGAAAGCAGGGGGTATAAAATTGCTTGATCTTGCCTGAATTATGCCCAGCAAGGGAGGGGGCAAAAAACGGTTGCCATTACGGTCTTGGAGAGAGCAAGACTAACAACTCTCCATTGACTTCTATGCAAAAAGTTGCAGCCAAAAGATCTGCTGCTCACCTGACTTATGTTTACAAGCAATATAATGTTGCCTTCCCCGGGATGAAGCTCCACAGGGAACGCCTGCCGTGTCTGCAGCTCAGGAATGCTCACACTTACAAAACCAGCAACTGGCTTTGAGCTGACGACATCAAAATCCAACTCTATTTCCAGACGCCACTGTCGAGCGCTTTGATCTGAACAAAAAAGGAAAACAAGAAGAGCTTGTTGGAAATGGTCATACGACTGCACTTATTCCACATATATATATATTCCACACACACACACATATATATATTCCACACACACACATAACACACACACATATTTTATATATATAAAATTGCCACCCAGAGTAGACCTTTGGTCTAGATGGGCGGGGTAGAAGTCTAATAAATAAACAAATAAATAAAACTAATTACATTGTATTATATACAGTATATATAATATAATATGATATAATATAATATAATATGTAATTAGTTTTAAATATATTTTAAAATATAATATAATATAATGTAATGTAATAAACACACACCCCTTTCTTCGTAACTAGCCCATTATATGTTATGCTAGTGTTCTTTCTTGGGGAGATCAGATTTCTTATCCCCACTGAAATGTGCTACTAACATGGTCACCATAGGACTGATTTCATGAAGAAGAAAATTGTTTAGACTATTTTTATAAAAGGTGCTCTATGCTCCACTCTGAAGGGTGAGGTGCAAATAGGAAAACAGGCAGGGGCCATTTCCATGGTCATAGTGACTCCTTTTTGCAGTCATTAGAACTTCAAGATTTCCTGTAGTTCTACTTGTACAGAGGCAAGGTCATGCCAAACAGATATGTTCACTTGAGCTGAAAGTTGAAAAAACTGAAGCAGTCTTTCACGTTTGTGCAATCAAACCTCAGAATAATGTTTAAATCCTGATGATCAATCATAACACAGCAACATTATCTGCAAATTTTCTGAGGTGAAAGAAAAGCTCCTGCTGAGCACTCGGGTGCTTTCAGCAATTAAGGATCTCTCTCTTCTAATCACAGGCTATCTATAACATCTGTTTCTGCTTTAACATCTGTGGTAGATGTACATTTTGAGAGCGTTCAGGCCTATTCAACCTAGGGGACAGTGATTGCAAACCAAATTAATAGTGCACTTAATTCTGTGATACATTTAAAATATGTCATCTTCCTATCTTCAAAGTAACAGTCATGAGGCAGATCAAGATGTCAAAACACAGAAAAAGAATTTATTCTCCAACTTTCACACATACATTGCCAGTGAAATTCCCACAAATGCCACAGCTCCTACTAGCTCTAAGATCATTGTTATGATGGGGCCATGTCTCAGAGGGCAAGATTTTTCAAATAAGAGGGACAACGATGTCATCTGCCCCCTGCCTAAAGTATCCCTTGCCATCTGAGGGTGCAATCAGATACCAAGAAAGGATTGTGTCTGATTGCACCAGAAAGGGTCACTTTGCTGGTAGTGATATCCGTTAAAGCCACCCTTCCACCCATGGAGGAATCTCTCCAGCCCAGCCCCGAAAGAGAGTAGCTCTGCTGGCTGGACCACAAAGGTCGAGCTTGGGCACAGACCTGGGTTGTGCTGTTTCCCAATTATCACGTACACTGTGTGAATGGCGGGAAACAGCTTGCACCACACAGAGTCACAAGCAGTCCAAAATGTAAGCTATTTCTCCATCTGACTGCACCCTGAATGTAGCGGCAATCCTCATAGCAGCCAGAAGGAAAACTGACTTCTTCAGTGACTATTTATTATTGTGAGCAATTCCTGTTTCTGGTGCTAAATGAGTAGTTAAGACCCATTAGCTTTACAAAAGACCTGCTCCAGATAGAGACAAAAGCTGCTAAAATTGATTTGTTGATATGAAGTAACACATCTGCTGCCATTGTCTGGACTCTCTCAAGGCCACAGCCACAGAGTCTGTCATGGTGAGCACAGGCACTTCAAAATTTGCCACTATACCACTGCCCAAGATAGGAGGGAAGCTTCCATTGAAACTATTCATCTTTGAGAATGAACAGAAGCTTCACAAAGTGGCCGCAACCCTTTTCACCTGCCACCCACCTCTTGGCCACGGATGTTATTTAAAAGAGAAACATTAGACATGTTAAAGGCAAGCACACATTAATCATCCTGTCTGGTCCGACCTTGAGCAAGATCAGCTTGTTTAAAAAGAACAGAGAAGAGGTACTATTTCTTTCTCTATACAGGGATAAAATGGTTGAAAGATGCAGTCATTTAATTCCCACTAAAGTCTCAGCACAAACTGAAGTTTGTGTGAACGGAACTGAGTCTTTTTTCCCCAAGTTGATACCTACGTGATGCACTGGACAACAAACTCCCACCAGTGCTTTGCTGGCACAGCAGGGAGGGGAGTTGTGACCCAACACACCTCTGTGGGAGCCATCAATTGGATGATATTCTTGGAAAGGTAAAGAGTGGGCAATGGAAGGGAAAGCAAAGGAAGGATCTAAGCTGGGCCAACAGCAGAACTCCCCACCACCATCACGGAGTTGCTGAGTCTTTAAAACAGACCAAGAATGCACAGTCTGTGCTGAACCCTAATCAGGGTTTCATTGCTTGTCCTGTTTTGCCTCTCCAATCTCATCAGGCCTGCTGAAGCACTACGAAGGTAGCAGCACACCTTTCTGGAAAAGGTGCCATTTTCCTCATTTCTGCCTTTAACTTCCTGTGCATATAAGTTTGTGTGTGTGCATGTACACACACTACAGAGACAAAGATATTTACACATAGGAACTGATATATAGGGAGGGGGGAGGGAGGTGTATATGCACATAGAGAGATTGAGAGAGAGAGAAAATAGTACTGACCTCTGGTGCCATAAATTAGCAGCTAATATTGTGTTGATAAAGTATAGCACAACACCCTATTCTCCTGCTGACCAACATTCACAGAAAGAGAGAAGTCTGGTGGAAACTCAGGCACACCTAACAACTTTCTTTGGCTCCTTAAAAGCAACTTTGGAAACTGCTGTCCTTGACAGCTGCAGTGAAAAACTATGCTTCCATTGGCTGGATCAAGTCCTGGAAGTAAGGTTAGGTTTGCTTTCCAAGATGTTCCAACATTGTATTTACCAGCAGTCACACTTTGGGGCATGTTCTGTAGAGAATACCCATGTCTTCAGAGAGGTAGCATGTTAGCATTTATTTAAAAAAAAACCCAGAAATAAACATGCACGCACACACACACGCACACACATATTGCAGTGCCTTTAAGACTAAGAAAAAAAAATTTCTCTGTGAACGTTCTTAGCTACAAACTTCTGTCTAAAGATGCGGCTGGTATCTATGAAAACAGACCCTGAAATAAATTAATGGGTCTTCACTAGGCTCAGTGGCAGAGCAAGAGGTTGGGAGTTTGATTTCCGACTGTGCCTCCCTGGCAGGGTCTGGACGCAATGATCTATAGGGTCCCGTCCAGCTCCACTGTTCTAACATGAAGTAGACTACACAGTACTTTTGTTGTTGTTGTTTTCATATTAGTTAAAACTTTATTTTTCTTTTTCCTTCTGCATATGTATGCATGAACATATAGGGTCATAGAAACGACAGTAATCCTGTACAGACAAATTCTGGACAGCCGTTTCGCTCACACACATATGGAAAAGTAGACAATTTTGCTATAAGAAAACCTCAGAGAAAGAAGCATGTTTTGCCCATTGACAAAGCAAATTTCCCCCATCGACTACCTTTGCGTTTATTTAGTCTGTGTTATAAACACAGCCGTTTTGGGTGAAAGCTCATGATTTCTGGGCAGCATAACCTCTTCTGTATGCCGAACAAATGTTGCATCCAAAGAAAATGCATGAAATTCTTCTCCACTGTAGTCCTAAGAAGAGAGTGGGATTAGAGGGATGGAATGAATTCAGTCCATTGTTTCTGGATTTGATGGGGGCCATGGCTGTTTCTCTTCGGCCACTCAAGTGTGTTGGACGCCTCAGCATTCTAATAGCTGGTACGGGAAGGTCCCCTGCAGTATCTCAAAAGAGTCCTCCAGTGCAAAGAATGACTCATTCTGAGAATATTCACACAACAGTGTTTGTTCAGCCCTCCTACTAGGCTTGAATAAACTACATCGGTCCTAATCATCTCTTCAAATTCCAGCTAGTTGCAGTAGCTTGGTATCACTGTAACTGCCATGGCTACAACCTACAGGTTCCTCAGAATTGTAGTCTGGCAAGGTATTAAGAATTATCTGCTGTTGTTCAGGGAGGGCATTAGAGCTCTGTATCAGATAATGTTAGGTGTCTTGGTAAACTGAAATTCTGAGGATTCTGTAGGATGGAGTCATGACAGTTGAAGTGATATTGAACTGTTTAAGTAGGAAGTGACGATACACTCACAGCTCTGTTTTTAATCTCTTCACCCAGTGGCTGCTACCTTAGGGCTATCATATTACATACTGGTGTTATCCCAAAAGCAGGTACTAGAGAAAAAAGAACTGTGCAGGTACGTGGATAAGAGGAGAGGTGGGAAATCGCCAGATTCTGGACCCCATCCAGTACATCAGGGCTCCCTATTCAATCCACCTCTCTCTGCACCTACCCACACTTCCTCCTAGTGATGGATATTTTCACATACACTTAAGATTGTTCTGCCAAGATCTCTGGAACTTAAAAAAATGCTTAGCTTGGGCTGGAACATACATACATATATTTGCCAATATGAACTTAATTTCTTCTGTAGTACATTCTCCTAAGAGTTCAACGCAGTACTTCACATACACGAGTTGTGTCACACTTTAAAAGTTACAGTTAAGACTCTACATTATTAAAATGGATTGCTAGCAAGAGGGCTGTAGTTCAGTGACAAACTTCATGCTCTGCTGGTGCTACACCCAATGTCCCCAGATAAAGCTGGGATGTAAAAACATTTTGTCAACACAGTACCATGCAGGAGGAGAAGCATCCCATTAACCAAACTAGATTTACAGTATCTTATGCATTGGGATAATTACTTAAGCTGAGAAACTGCTTGTTGGCTGCTTTAGTCAACTGCACTACAAGCCAGAAGATAAACAAGCCAGGGAACCAGTTAGGTGGCTTTGGGGTGAGAGCTGAACATGAAGTCCTATCAAATTAGAGCTAGAGATAAGCCATCCTTCCTCCCACTGCTTTTGTGTCCTTGCTTTCGCTATAAAATCCTTTAAAAACAATAATGAAAGAAATGTCAGGTGTGGAAGAAGCGAGCCTTTTTCAAATCCAGTGGCACCTGTTTCAGAAAGCAGCCGACTGAATGGCAGGGATGTAAAGACAGAAAAAAAATGCTGCAGAAAACACAGCAACATTTCTGATTTATCTTCTCTTCAGCAGCAACGAAATAAGAGGAAGGAGTACTCAACACCAATCCCTGTTCAGACTCTGCCATCGGCTCAGACTCTGATTCTCCCACAAGCTGAGGGGCTGCAATGACACTAGGCTTTCTGCACAGGAATTCAGTGGCCACTCCAGCCCCTCTGTGATACAGCAAGGTGCCAAAGTGACTTCCTACATGGCAGAACCTCATGGACTCCTCACCTACCATGTTATCTCCTAAAGCAATGGTCCCCAACCTTGGGCCTCCAGATGTTCTTGGACTTCAACTCCCAGAAATCCTGGCCAGCAGAGGTGGTGGTGAAGGCGTCTGGGAGTTGTAGTCCAAGAACATCTGGAGGCCCAAGGTTGGGGACCACTGTCCTAAAGAAGAGGATTCAACAGCACCCTTTTGTTTCTTACTAGTTATTTCAAATTATGATGACCCATGTCTGATTCTAAGTTTGCTAAGAGCTGATTTAGACAGCCTTGCACTGACAGTGACCTTTGCTTCTTGTGGTATATAAGTCTTATCAGTGATTTGCTACAAGGACAGATCAGGAAAGCCTGCAATGAACACAAGCGGGGCCTGGTGAAGGGGCTATTGTGAAAATTGGTGTGGAGAGTCCAAGGAAATTTGATAAACCAAGACAAAGACAAAGAGAGAATCTGTTGCAGAAGTAAGGCACACAGTGACAGAGAACACAAAATGGGGGAGTTGGAACAAAGCATGAAGACTACAGATGCACATCTGTACAAGGGTATTAAGTGCTAATGAGGAAGATGAGGACATTCAGCCTGGGAGCACTTGCAATATTATTGAGCTTTAGTGGGCCTGGCTTGAATAAATGTCTGGACAGGAGACCTCTGAAGCCTTATGCAGCTGTTTATACTTACCACACATAGCATTATCCCCTCTCTATCATCACTTCCATCACCCTGAACAAGTGAAGAGTAACAAGTCAACTGGAGACTCTCCACTATCCATGGGGACTTTCTGCCTGAACTGGAACTCTGATCTTCCAGGGTTACAGTTCTTATAGAGAGATCACATGGATTATCCTCCATGTGTTGCAAGCTACAAAACTGGAAAGACAGGAGAGTAGTGCTAAAATGCTCCTCCTGAACCTGTGGTTAATAAATGGAAATACTAACACCCAGATATGGCTTGAGAGACCTGGGGAGCAGAAGGATTTAATAAACAAAATGTAATTAAGAACAGAAATGGGAAGGACAAATAGATTCCGAAAGGGAGAAGAACAGAGATTGTGAACAAGGTAGAGAATGAGCAATCCTCCATATCTTGTTGGGTTGCCATTTCACCACCACCACCATTGGCTATATTGGTTGCAGCTGATGGAAGCTGCAGCTGAACATCTGGAGGGCCACAGGTCACCCAACCTGACTTTAAAAATAAGTACTAGAAACTCACAATTGATTCTCTTCAAGACAAAGAGCCAGTGGATGCACACAAGGGATAGAGTAAAACAATCCCAGCACTGACAGCGAATGATATGCATGGTAGATACTGTAATGTAAGGCCTAGCTGACAAGAAGAGATGATGGTCCTTTGTCATTTTCCAAGACTGTTACTTATTTATGACAGCCTTTTCCAAGGTGACACATTCAAGCTGTGTTAGACACAATTTCCATGACTCATCCAAACCAACTAAGCAAGATGATGGGAACTGTAATTCCAACACATCTGGCAGATATCACTTCAGGTCAGATTAATGTATGTTTGCACCATAAACATTAATAGCCTTTAACAATCATATGCTGATATTAGAAGTATTAGACTTTGCTCAGAACCAAAAATTCAATTTCCCCAAACTCAGTCTAGTCTACAGTTAAGCTGGTAAGACTTACCATAGTGAGGAGTCACAGAGAAATAGACCAGATGACAAAGATCATATGCTTCAATTCTAACGTCTTTCCAAATTCCCTGAGTGGGGAAAGAGGGACCCCAGTCCCAGCTAAAAGAACACTGCTCCTGCAATTAATTAGACAGACGTATCAGAAGTGCAGAGTGCTTAGCTGAGGCGTTACTTTAAAGAGGACCAAGTGGGGAAGGGACCATGTTCTAACAAACGGCATTTATTTAGATTTCTAACTCACCCATCACCAAAAGACTGGTGCAGAAGAAACAATGAAAGTATTAAATATATGACACGGAGCACTACATTTGTTGTTTAGTCGTTTAGTCATGTCCGACTCTTCGTGACCCCATGGACCAGAGCACGCCAGGCCCTCCTGTCTTCCACTGCCTCCCGGAGTTGGGTCAAATTCATGTTGGTAGCTTCGATGACACTGTCCAACCATCTCATCCTCTGTCGTCCCCTTCTCCTCTTGCCTTCACACTTTCCTAACATCAGGGTCTTTTCCAGGGAGTCTTCTCTTCTCATGAGATGGCCAAAGTATTGGAACCTCAGCTTCAGGATCTGTCCTTCCAGTGAGCACTCAGGGTTGATTTCCTTTAGAATGGATAGGTTTGTTCTCCTTGCAGTCCAGGGGACTCTCAAGAGCCTCCTCCAGCACCACAATTCAAAAGCATCAATTCTTCGGTGGTCAGCTTTCTTTATGGTCCAGCTCTCACTTCGATACATCACTACTGGAAAAACCATAGCTTTGACTATGCGGACTTTTGTCGGCAAGGTGATGTCTCTGCTTTTTAAGATGCTCTCTAGGTTTGTCATTGCTTTCCTCCCAAGAAGCAGGCGTAGTTTAATTTCGTGGCTGCTGTCACCATCTGCAGTGATCATGGAGCCCAAGAAAGTAAAATCTGTCACTGCCTCCATACCTTCCCCTTCGATTTGCCAGGAGGTGATGGGACCAGTGGCCATGATCTTCGGTTTTTTTTATGTTGAGCTTCAGACCATTTTTTGCACTCTCCTCTTTCACCCTCATTAAGAGATTCTTTAATTCCTCCTCACTTTCTGCCATCAGAGTGGTATCATCTGCATATCGGAGGTTGTTGATATTTCTTACGGCAATCTTAATTACGGCTTGGGATTCCTCCAGTCTAGCCTTTCGCATGATGTATTCTGCATATAAGTTAAATAAGCAGGGAGACAATATACAGCCTTGTCGTACTCCTTTCCCAATTTTGAACCAATCAGTTGTTCCATATCCAGTTCTAACTGTTGCTTCCTGTCCCACGTATAGGTTTCTCAGGAGATAGATAAGGTGGTCAGGCACTCCCATTTCTTTAAGGACTTGCCATAGTTTAATACTGCAAGGTGCAAATTTCCAAACTTCCTACATTCAAGAAAAACATTCTGCACTGATTTTATCACTTGCTGAGGAATACCACTAGGTCTGGCACTCCTTTGAGGCGAAAGAGGATTCTAAGTGTTTACAGAATAAAGTGCCAAAACACCAATATTACTGGGTACGTTTTTTATACACGCAGCAAGTAAATAAATAAGAGGAACATAAGCCAGGCTTTTGGTCCGTATTTTACCTCACATCTGCTGAGAGAATGTTATAAAGCAATGGTGGACTAAAGACAGATTTAGATCTCTAGTGTGATTTGAAGCTTGTCAGCAAGGATTTCTGACTCAGTTTTTTCAGAGATACTTAGCGTAGCATAGTGGATAGAGGGACAGACTAGGACTCAGGAGACATGGGTTCGAATCTCTGCTTGGCCATGGAAACTTGGGGGCAGGAACGTTGAACTGGTAAAAATCACTCCTCGAATATCTCATTTAATTTGAAAGCCCTGTTAAGAGTTGCCTACAGTGGGTTCTGACTTGACATCACACAAGACACCACAGCAACCACCAAGGGAGTTTACTATTAAATGATACAGCCAAAATGAAAAAAAGTCTGAGGGCAAGCAGTGGAATTTTGTGTGGGAGGACTGTGAGCCCTTTGAAATAAATTATGGTACTCAAACTCCTCAGCTTATAATTCTTGAATTTTGTATGTTTGGGTTTTGCAGCAGGGTCCAACTAGTGGATCTTGAGGATCTAATAAAACAACCCCTCCCCCCCCCAACAAGAAAAGAGTACAAGTCTGAAACCTGTGCACAACACTCTTAAATGTACCCAATCCTCCCCTGCACAGAGACAAGTGCCATGGAAGAGTGTGAAGCATGGGCAATACAATCTTTTACATCGATCGACTGAGTATCCTGTCTTTCTGCCCTCAGTAACCCTCCAAAAGGCTCCCGAGGTGGCCTCATTCCTCATCTTCCTACCAACAAATCAAGGGATCTCAAGGTTTATCAACAAACCAAGATAATCAGAACGTCAATGCTGCTGCATGCCTTACCAAAGAAACCGCCCAACCTGTTCACAGTTGAGGTTGGCAGGCGAAGAACAGAGGCCTAGCTGTTGCCCCAGTGACATACCCAAGGGAAGCCAGAGTGCTGAATGACCATAGCACCAGACTAGATTAGTATTCAAATCTCCTCTCTGTTGTGAGTTCACTGGATAAAGGTGGGCCAGTCACTTTCCCCTGGCCTACTTTTTATGAGGATAAAGAGGGTAAGCCCATTCATATATAACACACTGATCCCATTGTAGAAATGGCAGGACATGAAATGAATGAGGCGGCTGCTACTACTACTACTATCACCAAGAAGAACAATACATAACATCAAGAAGAACCATTGCTGAGCTTTAATTTTTCTCTTTGGAATGAATTACTACCATTTAAATACATGGGAGAATGAGAGAGAGAATGAAAACCTTCCCTTTATACCAGGGTGGGCACATTCAGTGGGTCTAAAGGCCAATCCCAACCCCTCATCCCAGGATATGTTCTGGCACAGGTCATGATAACATGTTATGCTTTATATGCACTTTTCACAGGAGTATTTTGGGAGGCAGTTAACTGCATGTTGGGATCAGAATCATGTTACAGACCTGTGGAGACTTCTCGTGTCACCATGCCATGCTTATCTGAGCACATGAAGATGCTTTTTAAACAACTGTTCCTTGATTCCAGGCCACAAATACACAACCAACCATACCAGGGATAGGGTCCCCAAGATGGTTTTCTGTGTCTTATTCCTACATCACTACCAAAAAAAAACTTTTGAGCTGACAAATCAGTCCTCACTTAATCAAACCATGCACAG
Source organism: Intellagama lesueurii (assembly GCA_037013535.1). Taxonomy (NCBI): domain Eukaryota; kingdom Metazoa; phylum Chordata; class Lepidosauria; order Squamata; family Agamidae; genus Intellagama; species Intellagama lesueurii. The sequence goes on along the minus strand of JBAJHW010000005.1, from coordinate 177,053,827 downwards.
ACGGCAAGAAACCCTGTATTAACATGGCTTCAGCTTCTGAATATCATGAGAGTGCTACAAGGTAAAAACACCATGGAAAATAAGTTCCTGGATTCCTGAATAATGCAGAGCTGGACAACTTCAGATGGTCCACTGGATAATTTTGCTCCGGAGGGATCTGCTCTGGCTTGCACCACCCATATTTGATGAAACTAGAAATCTACATCTGATTTAATAAAAAAACTATTTTCATCAAAACAAGGCTCAGAGGAAGGTCTGTCTTCTTTTAAAGGCAAACCATGTTTCCTGGAGCATCCAGTAGCATGAGTCTCCATTTTTATATAATTGTTTATGTTTGTTTCTGGGTGTGGGGCTCTAGGAGTACAAAAATGGATGAGGAGTGCACCAGCAGTGCCCTTCCAACATATTTATCAGCTACTTGACTTTCACTGAGCTGATATAAAATATATAAACTATATGAACAGCATGTGACTAAACTATGCAAGGTAACTTCAGTTCATGCTAAGATTCCCAGGGCAAAACAAACTGTTGATCACTGTTTGAATATATCTCAAGACTTTACCTCAAAGCTCCCCATCTGGAAGTGCACATACAATAGATATTGCTAAAGTTTTGCATAGTAACTTACAGATTTAAATTTATAATCCTAATATCTGGAAGCTGAGCCATACTAATTTTGGCAACACACACTGTGTTCCCCCTAGCTTATTCTGTGTATCCTAGGGAATCAGCTTGCCTGCCAATATATCATGTTACAAGAAGCGCAGAGCAGGCAGTGTGCCTATTTCTAGTTTATTAAATGCAGAGACCATCATTTCTTAGAAAACTGCACACAAAATGGAAAGATCTTGTTAACTGACTGCAGCTAGTGATGGGATTACAGGGTTCCTAATGTGCACAAGCATTATGAAGACACAAGAGCAACCATCTCAGACCCGATGCACAGATTTCTGGACACTACCTTTGCACGTGGCAATACTGTCATGTTCTCTGGAAGAAAATGAGGTGATAATGTCACTGTGGGCAGAATCTGTACCATCAAAGGCATGACTCAAGCTTCTAACTGCTGCCCAAGGTGAAAAGTTTCCAGTGTGAAACCCTAAACATTATTTTTGAGATTCCCATGAAATGGTGTTATTTCAGTATATTTTATACCCACCACTTTAGAATTAGTTCCTTGTTACATCTTCTGCAGAAGCACAGAGATGTAAAATTTTCAGAAGTTTTGAAGGCCTGGGAGAAAATACCTCCTTCTTTTCAAATAGAAATTTGGAGGGGGGGGGGAGTGAAATATATGCAGTACTTATTTTCATAGCAGTTCTAAGGTTATGTTACTGCCCCAGTAACATAAAATCCTTCATACATAGCCTAATTAGCATATAAAATTGTACTATTTGGCACATTTATGGAAATTTAATATGTATGGCTTAGTTTTATAAAAGCAAAATTTATCATTATACCCTTGTACTATAGAGAGAGCTACAAGCAGCTGGACCCTATGCTACCTAAGTATATGTACTTTAGCTTTTGCTATGTAAGAAGCAAGAGGAAAATGAGAACAGAACCAAAAATGTTGTAATAAATAAAATAAATTGTATTATATGGAGAGAAACAATCCTGCAGTTTACTACGACTGTCTCCCTCTAACCGGAACAAAGATCTCCAGAAGAAAGCAAGAAGTCATCCACAAGCAATTAAGGGCACCTTCCATGCTCCTCTCATGAAAATAGCAACTTCCACCAACTGCAGAAATGTATCTTGGATGTCACAGCATTCTATGCATTTCCTAGTTAGTAAAAAACAAGCAGTCTTGAAAGAATAAAATAAGTGTGAATGTACTGGCAAATTATAAGCACCTTGGAATTTGGCTAGATGAACAGTAGGATTATGTCTGTATAATAAAAACAACATAAGATGGCCCCGAGCAACTCCCTTGCAAATGTAATATGCAACAAAAACTTAAAATTATAGGGCACAACAAATTTGCAGGCTGAAAACTGAAAAAAAATATCCAAACCTATATTAATTGAGCTACTCATCCCTAACTATTCTAATCCTGGCATTAGAAGAATAAACCAAAATATTTTTTCAGGTACCATTACACAGTACTAAAGTGTTGGGACCATTACTTTTCAATAAGTTCATTCCTTCAAACACTCTTTACAACTACAGGGGACAATGACACAGGACCTGGCACACATAAAACTGGTATTCTCTGGCAGCGTTGGGGCCTCTTTTCCTATTTGCAATGGCTACACCTTCTTGCCAGAGAGATGTGATAGAAATGTGATGGGAAGATGGGGCTGAAAAGTGCATATTAGGAAACATCTTAATCGGTATCTAAGCAAGAACATGTAGTTCCTTCAAGGCTCAAAGTCTCCCTTTAAAAGGCATTTTCTATAAAACAACACAGCCGCCGACACATGAAAACCACTCTGCCAGCCATTTCTGCTCTAAAAATAGGACTACAGCTGTTCAAGCTGTTCGCCCCCGCACTGATTTCTAATCAACACAGGAGAAACAACATACAGATTCCAGAGCCAAAAGATGACCCCACCACATTTTAATTAACAAGTGTTGATCCTTCTTTCACAGTGTATCTAAACACATGTCCAACACACTCACTCTCATTGCATTAGCAAAGAACATTCACAACCAACTTTCTTTCTATTAGTTTTAATTACCAAGTTTTCTTCCACTGCTTGACAGTAGTCATCATCAGCCAGAGGTGCACAATTGTTGAATATGGAAAACAATGAAGGTATTGAGCTAACCCAGTAACTATTCAAACGATACCATATTCACAAAAGCATAGAAGCTTTCTTATTCTAATGTGCAATCTTAACCACACTTCTCAGAGAGTTTGTCCCATTTAAGACAATGGGCCTTACATCCAAGTAAACAGAGAACTAGTGTGATGCAGTTGTTAGGACTGCTGAACAAGGAGATGCAGATCTAAGCCACAAACCATACTGGGTCACCCTGCCCTATTACTCCCTCTCAGCCTGACTGACCTACCGGTCAGGGTTGTTATTAAGATCAGTGGGTAAGGATTAACTGGGACCAAAAAAAGCATATGAGCTGCATTGAACACACCAAAGGAAAGACAGGCTGTAATCGTAACCAATAAATAAACAGGAACTACCTGTATTTTCAATTTCCAAGGACAGAATGGCAATTTTTATTAAGTTTTCAGCCCTCATGATGGCAATGGATAAAAGATTGTTTAGAACTACTCTGATTTTCTCCCACAGTCCAAACAGATTGTCCTGCCTAGTTCACAAGAACGTAGTGAGGCACAGCTTCCTATTAACTAATGCTGCCCAGAAACTGTCAGAGCTGCACAGTGTAAGCAGCTCAGAATACAAGAAACAGCAAATACACACAAAGCTGTTTGGCTAAGATGCTTAAAACCCTGCCAGCACATTCTGGCACTTTTGAAAGCTAAGTCTTATATATCTTATTTATTCAACATGCTAGCTGGGCACAAGCAAAAGGCCCAATCTACCAAGAACTTCTCTATGAAATGAACAGGAGCCGACCCACCTGTTTTTACACAGTTCTACCTAATTCAATGAGGTTTGCTTGGGATAATATTTCAGTGGGTTGTGACTGATCTGCTGATATATTTTTTTCTTGTACTTCTACTGTCACACGCTTAGTTACCTAGTAGTAGTAGGCATCCTTCAGTCTCGAGAGACTATGGTAACGTGCTCTGAATAGAGGACTTGGAACAGCGTCTAGTGTGGCTGAGAAGGCCAATTCAAGAGTGACAATCCCTTCCACACTGAAGTCAAATACAATCTGTCCCCTGTCCAGCTCCCTGACTTTGCTGGTTTCGGGACTGCCTCTTTGTCTTGGCCTGCTGAACAAGTGTCTCTTCAAATAGGCCATGCTGCACCGCCTGCCTCCAGGCTGAACGCTGAGATGTCAAGGTTTCCCATCTGTTGAGGTCCATTCCTAAGGCCTTCAGATCCCACTTGCAAATATCCTTGTATGGCAGCTGTGGTCTCCCTCTGGGGCGCTTTCCCTGCACTTAGTTACCATTTCTGCATAAATGGCCTTTTTTGCAAATGTCCAGAATTGTAGGTTTTTCAGTATTTCTCCAAACATTACATATTGTAAGACTGATCCTTCAGCAAATGAATGCTGCAATATTTTTATATATGGTAAATATAAATATAAGGACTTATTCAAAAGTTCATAATACATATGAGTGTGGGTAGGTGTTTAGATAGACAGACTGACAGATAGACAAACAGCAAGATAATTCAACTGTTAAATGGTGAGACTTTTAAGAACCAGTTGATTTTTCTCACCACTATTTCTATACCAGATTCAGAAATCTCATCCACAAAGACACATAACTATTACCTTTCTGATGAAATTAACATGGCACTGTCCTTTCTGCACAGGTGGAGGGCATTCGGGAGGCACCTGGTATTCTTTGTGAATTTTACTCTGCTCCACAGCATAATGAACAGCAGACATAAAATGAACCTGAATTACAGTGATCTCCTTGATAACATCTGTGATATCAAATATCTGTGTCAGGGATACAAAGAAATGTATTACATTACAAACACAATATATTAACCACTCTCAAGCAGCATCCATTATGGATTAGTTCGCTTATCTGGGCTCTGGTTCAAACATTACATTTGGAATACCATTGTAGGAGTAACAGGAGAAAGCTGGTTTGAAATCTCAGTGACTTGGAGAACCTGGCTGTGGAGCCAGGAGTCAGGAATTAGATTCCCCACTGTACCTTGTAGGAGAACAATTAGCCTGTGGGGCTTTGGACAAGCTACAAAGTCTTGGAGTGACCCTAGAACAAGAGATTGGTAAAACACTTCTGTGTACTCTATCCCCAGGAAACCATGGAAAGGGTTGCCATACATTGGAACTGACGTGGTGATACGTAATTACATAGCTGGCTGAACCACTTAGTAAGCTGAGGCAACTGCTGTGGAGCCAGGGTTCGGGAATTTAATTCTCCACTCTGCATTGTAGGAGAACTAGCCTGGGTGGTGTTGAGCAAGCTATCTAGTCCCAGAGTGCCCCCAGAAGAAGGGAATGGTAACCCACCTCTGAGTACTCTATATCTAGAAAACCCTGAAAAGTCACAGAATCAACTTGATGGTATGTAATTATTATTATTGCTGGAGCAGCCAACTGGTGTGAGCAGTGCAAGAAGTGTCTTAATTTAAACCTCAAGATTTGCCACTATGATCTCTCAAAGATGAGAAAAGGCATCCTTGTGTCATTTCCTATCTTAGTTACTGCTGCTGCACAACTGAGGGCCTGTAACAGACGGTGTGAATCTCTCACCAAAGAGCAAAGGACACTTGCCCCAGCAAGCAGGCATGTATCAGTGTTGACATCTGGCAGACTTTTTCAATATGTACAATCAAACAGGTTAATGCCCTCTAGTCTCACTCCTATTATCAACAAAAAAATTATCAAATAGTGGCTGAGATCCTATTGCTTTAACTTCTACCACCTAAGGCTGATGACATCATCAGCTGTAGCAGTTTTTTTGGAAATTAAAAATGTCCCAATTCCTCCTCCTCCAAAGGTCCTGAGGCTTGGCTGGGATCCCTTTCATCGTGCGGAAGCCTTTGGGGAATGTGGGATATGGGGACGTCTTTAATTTCCAAAGATCGATGCCATTGCAACAATGTTACTGCCAGCTGCAATTCTAAGAAATTAAAGATCCCTTCCTCTCCACACTTCTGATGAAAGGAATCCCAAGGGAGCCTCAGGATATTCAGAGGGATCAGAAGTTTTTAATTTCCAAAAAAATGCTAGAGCTGATGATCTCAACATCCTTATGCATCATAAGACTGCTGGGTAGCTCAGTGGTTAAGGCATCTGGCTGCAGTGTCAGAGGTTGGGAGTTCAATTCCCCACGGTGCCTCCTTGAGAGGGGCTGGACTCGATGATCCATAGGGTTCCTTCCAACTCTGCAGTTCCCAGATTATTACTATTAAGTTTTGCTGCTGGATTTCAGCTACAGTATTATAACTATTTATCCAACCTGTTGGTTTTGCCCAACAGTTCTACATAGCGCTCCAAGTGATTTTGATGAATTGTGAAAAGGTGCTGCAATTAAAAATTAAGTAAGAATCGTTGAGACAGGGAGTTGACCAATAGAAATGTATCCATTTTCAAAAACTGCAACACTCACGTATCTGTTGAACATGTTGTCTGTTTTCCCAACAGTGACGTTATTGACCACCACCTGTGCTACTGCATCAACACCTTCAAAAACCAAAGCCACTTTTTGCCAACTGCTACAAAAAGAAAAACCACACAGTCATTATGGTGCATTATGATGATGTGGTACAGCTCTATTGATAACTTCCTGCAAACCACAATTTGAATACTCCAAGGTATTTCCAGAACCATGCATTTCCTTTCCTTCTGTTCCTGATGATAAAACTTTCTCTCCTTTCCCTTCTCTGCACTTACCCATTAATCATGGTTAAAACCAATCAAGTCTCCAGTTATCTAAGCGCTGGAAACCATGATCTGAAATTGGTTTGCAAATTCTTGTCATGGTGGAAGATCTGGTTGCATTAAGAATGGTAGGCATACAGAATAAATGCAGATATCACACTGAACTATAATTCAGACTGGAAAGGGATGTTCCTTTAGAAGGCGGGCTTCTAATTCAAAAACCATGGTTTGCACAGGCCTAGCATAAAATGGGAATTAGCCCATGTCACTAGATTATTTGTACAGCAGCCGCATAACAGAAAGTCAAAAGCTATTACTGATGTACTACAAATTACCCAAAGATCTATCAGTAGATTCTGATCCAACTTCTTGTTGCTCCTGCATTGCAGCAATGTTTAGGGAATTGTACTTTTTTGGGGGGAAAAAGTTACTTTTTGCTCTGCATTATAGCAATCCTCATGTCATCTGGAGAATTATAGGAATTGCCATCCAATTTTTCCAAACTCTATTGGTAATAATGTATGAAATAAGATGACCATATGGGAGGCTCCCATACCAATGTTGCCAACCCCAACCAACTGGATGCCAATATGGGAACTTATTATTAACATTTGCATGTTTTTTGGCCAAATGAGTCTCCTAAGCATTAAAAACCCCATATATTGAAAATCAATTTTTAAAACACTGAACACAAACTGTAATCACTAAAATACCAGCAATACAGATGGTAATACACATAACAGCCTTTTTTCCCCTCAAGGAACTATCTAAAGACTTATCTACATGTGGCATTAGGAGCAGGCTGGAGCAGGCTAAACAGAGTCACTAGAAGGTCTAATAGGCCATTTGGAGCGATCCACACATCCAAATGGCATATGGACCTCAAGCAACCTTATTTGGTCTGCAGCAGCCTGCAAGTCAATTTGCTGATGTTGTGAAGTGGCTTAAGAAGAGGGCCATTTCAGGATATTGGCAAATTAATCACTTCCTCAGCTCCATGTGGCAGGGGGGCCAGGAAACGGGGGAAAAATATAAAGGTAGCAAATATTCACTGCATCACTTTAAAGGTCTAAAAGACTAACAGAAAGCAAATATGTATTAGGGCAGCACCGCACTGCCATTTGCTTTCCGTTTGTCTTTTCGGTCTTTAAAGTGACTCTGTGAATATTCACTGCCCTTGTACACATGTTTTTAAAAATATCACTTCCTTGGCCCCTCCATGGACCCGAGTAAATGATTAATTTGCCAATATCATGAAGTGGCTCTCTTCTTAAACCACTTCAGAATATTGGCAAATTAGAGGAAAGCTCATTCTTGGCCCACTTCCAGTGATCCCACAAGCTGAAAATGGACCAAACCAAAGTGACTCTACATGCACCTAAAAAAGCAGAAGCCCCTGGCAAAGGTCAGAAAGATGTAGATAGGAATATTCTGGGCACATCACTCCAGTGTTTAAGTCATGTGACCACTATTAAAAAGAGCAAACCAACCCTTCCCAGCAGCGATCCAAATGGCAGCTCTAAACATCCATCTGATATACCAATGCTAAACCACTGACAATTTTTCAACTTTTAAGAGAGCTGCGACAGGCAAGGAATTTTGCAGTGTCTATTCAGAGGTAAACATTATTGATTTCTATGGTACTTATTTCCAGGCCAGTAGTCTGAGAATTTCAACCTAAATCATAGCAATTTTAACTTCTGTTACTCTCATACCTGACAGCAAAAGGACTTTCAAATTTTCTGCTGTATGTCCAGTTATCCAAGGAGATCCATGTATAGGCCAGGTCATTAAACCTATAATAAGGATCCTATAAATTGACCACACAAAGGAAAGAGGAACAAAAAGTTCTTATTAAATGACCATAATGCAACACAATTCAGGGTGGATAAAAATCATTTTAAAAAAAAAAATCAATTTAAATTTTAAAAAAATGGATAGGCCTGACCTCTCTGTGTATGCACCAGCCTATCAGCTGGGCAGCGCATGCGCGGCCCAACTCCAAAGCCTTGGGGCGAGGCCAGAGACTCAGGCTTGGGGCTCACAGGCCCTGACACTCGCACTCGAACATGGGACTTGGTCCTAAAGACTTACCAATATCCCTTAAGACTCTTAAGTTTATCTATTACTCCCTTTCCACCCCTCCTACACACAAAAAATCTTGTTTCCAAATAATATTTAAACACACCAGCTGTGTTCATGTGCTGTGATAATGATGGTTTATGGCAGTGGGTCCCAAATGTTTCAACTCATGGCTCCCTTGACTTACTGGCTGCAGCTCCCCAATACAATACTTTGGGGGAGGAGGGAAGCCTGGCCTCAATTTTTTTAATCCCTGAAAATAATTTATAATTATAGAATGTAACAAAATAAAAATATAACACTTGTCCATTTTTCATACTATAAATGCTTCTAGAGTGATTTTTACCACACAAAGTGCTGGTTCCATGGTGCAAATCAGGGAGGGTGTTTGGTCAGACTGTGCTGATCTCTCCATGTTTCCATGTTTTTTTCTGCCTTATACTCTGCTAACTAAAGGAATAACAACATTCCTGGAATTCCCCCTCCTTTTTTTACCAAAAATTCTCCATAGGTCCCACGGAATTATGGACTGGGAGTTTGTTAATTCTGAAAATAATAGTATAGTCCCTATTAAAAGTTACTTTGAGGATATTCATTTAAGTAAAAGTTTCCCATCCATTCTTTCTCCTGAAGTCATCTGTAATCTCTTTTCCAAAGGCCTACTGGACCATGTAGGATGCTGACCCCAGGGGCTGCAGGACAGAAGGTGGGAACAGGAACCTTTCCCTCCACAAACTTCCTTATCTCAGGAAAGAAATCCAATTTTGAATAGTTCCCCACTCCTTTAAGTTCCCCCAAAACTCTGGAGAGGGTTTTTTTGTTTGTTTGTTTGTTTTGTTTGGTTGTGGGGTTTTTTGTTTGGTTTTTGGTTTTTAGGGGTGCCATCCGGTAACTGCAGTGGGCAGAAGGGCAAGATAGGAAACTTGTATTTCATAGAGTTATTTAATTTTAAATTATCTTAGCACCCAAGACTATAGTTTTAAGCTCATATCAGCTTTCTTCCTCTTAGTATCCTCTAGATCTGATGGACTATGGCCTTCATCCTGAGGACATCAAGTCAGGGAAAGCTTTTGTAGTGCTATGATATTAAGCAAGATTTGGATTTGGCAATACATGTTGTATTTCTCTGGATTCTGGATTTGGCAATACATTTACCGCCGGATCACTGTAAAGACAGAGTGAAGGCAAGTTCTGCAGACTTCTTCATCAATTCATAAACTGAGGCAGACAGATAACACTCTTGTCTCATGAAGCCAGGCTATCAGCAAAGCAAAATGGAGTGTTAGACTTCACAAGAGACAGAGGTGACAAAGATAATCAACTTACCATCTGTCACTTCTCTGCTGACAAAAGCCAGACTTAGCTTCCTCCAGATAAGTCACATATGCTAGGAGAAAGTACACCAGGCAACTGGTATTCCAGGGACTCAATTTGTCATCCAAAAGCCATCCCTCCCAGGCCTTAGCATAGGCAATTCAGACATTGGCCTAACACATCAGCACTATATATGCATGGAATGGCAAGGAACTGGCCCCATATCCTGTCTTCCTGCCTATCTCTCTCTCAACCCTATACCCTCCACACATGATTTCTGGTTACAGAGATCATGTGACACCACCCACCCACCCACCTTATGTTACAGCAGTTCCACTGGCTGTTGATCTATTTCTGGGCACAATTCAAAGTGCTGGTTCTAACATACAAAGCCCTAAACGGCTTGGGTCCAAGCATCTCCCTCTATGAGGCTGCCCAGTCTTTAAGATCATCGGGAGAAGACTTTCTCTCAGTCCCACCACCCTCACAAGTGTGCTTGGTGGGGACACGGGAGAGGGCCTTCTCTGTCGCTGCTCACAGACTCTGAAATTCTGTCCCATGGGAAGCCAGGCTGGCCCCATCTTTGCTGTTCTTCCACAAGCAGGCAACAACCTTTCTCTTCAGACAAGCATTATCATAATAACTGGTGGTCTGAGAGGGGTTTTTAAATGAATGGTTGTGCTCTGTTGTTTTACATGTGATTTAGCATTAATTTTATTACCGTTTTTAATATAATATTTGTTTAATTCTTTTAAAATATTTGTATACCTACTGTTTTTAGCTTCTACATATTGTCTTTTTAATGATGTAAGCCCCCTTCAGTTCTTTTTAAGAAGAAAGGCGGGATAAACATATTTTAAATAAACAGGAAAGTTCAAAGGAGAATCTCTGTTTGGAGTGCAGGTAGAACCAGATGCTGGAAACATTTCTTTTCTTTGGGGGTGGGAATCCTCTGGCCATGGTGAGGAAAATTCCAGAATCCTCCGGCCATGGTGAGGAAACCTCTGGGAGTTATAAATAAAAGAGAGAATTTTTCCAAGATCTGAGATCACCCAGAATGATAATGGGCCTTGGTTTATCAGGGTTCCTGCCTATGTAAAATGTTTATTTATTTTTCTTTGTTTATTTAAAATATTTTTACTCCATCTTTCCCCCTTCACGGATTGCTGCCTTGTCATGGCGAAGGGGCTTGAGTAATTCAGAGAAGCTATGGGCTATGCCGTGCAGGGACACCCAAGACGGACAGGTCATAGTGGAGAGTTCTGACTAAACGCGATCCACCTGGGAGCAGGAACTGGCAAGCCACTCCAGTATCTTTGCCAAGAAAACTCCATGGACAGCTGGAAGATGAGCCCCTCAGGTTGGAAGGTGTCCAACATGCTACTGAGGAAGAGCGGGGGACAAGGACAAGTAGCTCCAGAGCTAATGAAGTGGTTGGGCCAAAGCCGAAAGGATGCTCAGCTGCGGACGCGCCTGGAAGTGAAAGGAAAGTCCGATGCTGCAAAGAAAAATACTGCATAGGAACCTGGAATGTAAGATCTATGAACCTTGGTAAGCTGGATGTGGTCAAACAGGAGATGGCAAGAATAAACATTGACATCCTGGGCGTCAGTGAACTAAAATGGATGGGAATGGGCAAATTCAATTCAGATGATTACCATATCTACTATTGTGGGCAAGAATCCCGTAGAAGAAATGGAGTAGCCCTCATAGTCAACAAAAGAGTGGGAAAAGCTGTACTGGGATACAATCTCAAAAATGATAGAATGATTTCAATACGAATCCAAGGCAGACCTTTCAACATCACAGTAATCCAAGTTTAAAGAACCTCTTAATGAGGGTGAAAGAGGAGAGTGCAAAAAATGGTCTGAAGCTCAACATCAAAAAAACTAAGATCATGGCCACTGGTCCCATCACCTCCTGGCAAATCGAAGGCGAAGATATGGAGGCAGTGACAGATTTTACCTTCTTGGGCTCCATGATCACTGCAGATGGTGACAGCAGCCACGAAATTAAAAGACACCTGCTTCTTGGGAGGAAAGCGATGACAAACCTAGACAGCATCTTAAAAAGCAGAGACATCAAAAGGTTCGCATAGTCAAAGCTATGGTTTTTCCAGTAGTGATGTATGGAAGTGGGAGCTGGACCAGAAAGAAGGCTGACCGCCAAAGAATTGATGCTTTTGAATTGTGGTGCTGGATGAGACTCTTGAGAGTCCCCTGGACTGCAAAGAGAACAAACCTATCCATTCTGAAGGAAATCAACCCTGAGTGCTCACTGGAAGGACAGATCCTGAAGCTGAGGCTCCAATACTTTGGCCATCTCATGAGAAGAGAAGACTCCCTGGAAAAGACCCTGATGTTGGGAAAGTGTGAAGGCAAGAGGAGAAGGGGATGACAGAGGACGAGATGGATGGACAGTGTCATCGAAGCTACCAACATGAATTTGACCAAACTCCGGGAGGCAGTGGAAGACAGGAGGGCCTGGCGTGCTCTGGTCCATAGGGTCACAAAGAGTCGGACACGACTTAACGACTAAACAACAGCACTCCATCTTTCACCTTTAAAAGGATACAAGGTGGCTTACAACATTAAGACAACCTTTAAAAGCTAAAAGCAGTTAATATACAAATATTTAAAAGAATTTTAAAAAATACCATACTAAAAATAGTGAACAAAATCAACACCAAAAACAGATTCCAGCAACAAGGCACAACTCTCTCCCAGACTGTGAATCACTAACTGAAAGCCTGTTCTACTAACCTTCTAGCAAACATGGGTAGAGAGCAATTTCAGATCTTGCTATGCAACAGAAAAGTCATAGAATGAAGGGGAGGTGGGCACAGGGATGAGACAGTTTCATCTCCCTACCCTCTTATAGGCCTCATGCATTTGGACAAATACTTGAGTAGAGTGATACTTTTCCCTTAGCGTTATACAGTCACCTCATCCTCATTCTCCCAAGGGAACTGAGAAATAGACAAAGGGCCTCTTAAACCATCATTTGCCCAATGTAAAAATAATAACAGGGGTTTTGGCAGAGTTTGCCCATTGTACACCACAGTCGCCAACCCATTTCATGTAAGCCAAACAACCAGCAGCTCATGGCAAAAGGTTCATTAATGCTGTTTGGGTGCCAGCAAAAGGAATTTATGGTTTTCTTTCCCTGTATCAGCCAAGTTGGCTGCCTTTTTTTGTAGATAAAGTCTTTCTAGATAAGGAGTTATTTCTTCACATTAAAAACGAGGTCCCAAAGCAACAGCTCTATTATTAGAAACCGGCTTTATCAGGCTTGTGTGAAGCTTGTCAAATCATGCCTGTGAAATGGTACCGCATGTCTATGGAACTTGTGCTACATTAATTTCTCTCTTTCTGCTCACCCTCCACCACCATCCCCAACACTACCACATTATTCCCTCAGATGCCTCTTCAAAAGCTCAAGAAAGCAAGTACTAAGTAAGAGTTAATTCCCTTATCAAAGCCTAAGAGGCTAGGCATTTATAAGGCAATCTTTGGAGAATACACACTCAGTTGACCTGAGTTTTTATCCTCATTAAGGCAGTGTTTGAAATGAGAAGCGGGGGTAGGGGGGAGCCCTTTGTAGGCAGCTCAATACAGTTTTTTTCCTGACAGCATTTCAAGAAGATAACCCATCATTTGAACGGAGAGCAGTAGGAGGGGAAGGCAGAGAAAGAGAGAGAAGACTGTGGCCACCCCATACATGTGGGACAGTGGTGCATATTTTAGCGAGCCGGTACTAAATATAAACCTTGACAGGAATATGTAGCAGTACTGTAGGAAATTAGGAGGCACAGATCACTCTCTGCAAAGTGTGGGCATGCATGTGTGTCAGTGATAATTTCAGAATAACAAAAGTGCTATCTGCATGGCAGGTTAATATTTAATTGTATCTAGAATAGTCTCATCCCAACCTCTTTGCCCAGACAGTTTACAGAAGCATGGGGATTTGTGTATAGTACTACTCTTGACTCAAAGGTTAAAGACAAAAAGCTTTTAGATGGCTCTTTCCCTAAACCACATGCCAATTGAGAATCGCTGGTACGCCATGAAAAATACATTAAATATTCACTTTAAGAACAAACATTGAATTGCAGGCTGTAATTTTGCCAGTGTGGGAATGGGAAGACATGAAGACTCCATTGAGATTCTGGAAGCTTCCTTTGGTATATTTTGCTCCCTCTGCACAATAGAAGTGGTTGGTCTATCAAACTCTCATTCAGTGTGCAGGTGGGCCAGAATTACCTCCCTCAGAAGTCTTTTATTACAAAGATTACTGCTTTTTCTGGGCATGCAGCTTTTTATGCCTCACATGTCTTAAAAGCAAAACATTATTTCTAGTAGTAATTTTAAAATACTTCTACTATCAAGTGAGGACAGCTGTTTCCCTTCACAGAATCAGCCAAGTGACAGTAACTGAACAGCTACCAGCCATGATGGCTTTAAACTAGAAAACAACAGGAGGTGCGATCTATGCTCTCATGCCCTCTTACAGGCATCCAGTTACCCGTGGTGTAACGGAGTAAGGGTTAATGGGTCAAAGCAGGACTTTGGAATCATTTGCCACCATCACCCTCTCAAGACCTCTGAGCTTTGCTGCATTCCGCACCATAGCTGGTCTGTGAGGATGGATTTCTCTAGGAACAATATATTGTTGCATTCTCTTTCTCATGCAATGCAAATATTTTGGCACGGCTGCTGAGAACCGTTAGCATTATACACCACCTGCCCTTGGTGGAGCAGAAAATAAGTGGTGCTAAAAAAACTGAACTTGTTGGGTTTTGCTGTTTGGGAATACTAGTTTTGGATCTCTCCAGTGAGGCTATTCTTATAGCCTTGTGAAATGACACATACACTTAGTTTATTCCAGGACATTTTGTTTTTAATGCATTTGCTTATATTTTGCACAGGCATGAAGCTTGAAGTGCAAGAAAATAAAAAATAGAAAGAACTTCTAATCAAAATGGAAATGTCAGGGCTGCTCCTATCAGCAGTGATTCAATGGTAACTATGGATGCCAAGGTGATCATCATGACAATCCCCATAGCCATCAACCTCCCCAACAAGGAAAGTCCAAAATGCAAGCAGACTGATCAGTTCCTATCAACAAATGAGGAGTAGGTGTTTTGTAATGTAAATAACTCTTAAATTGTTTATTCAATACCAAGCTGCCATCCCATACTTTACATTACAACCAATATAAACTGGAATAGCACACTGCTCCTGGGGAAATCAATTTCTCTACCAGCTACAGTGAGCATCACAGTTAAGATCAGAGGAAGTCAGGAAAACTGCAGAGGGGATGTATGATGATGCCATAATCCCTGATAACAAGAAAGTGTTGGACTTTGATCCTGTGACTCCTGAAACCACTACAGCATTGCATATCAGTTGTCTACTAGGAAACTAGGGCCCCCATAACTCTGTTTCTGCCTTCCCCTTATTTTGATAGAATGGAAGGATCATCCCTATAGCCCAGGCCTATTGGGGCATTGATACAGATCGTTTTCAACCACCCACTTCCCAATACACTGTAGCCTGTGCCTGAAAATCCAAATAAATTATGGATATCCAGCAAATTTGCATGAGCTCTTTTACATAATTTATTCTGCAATTTGTTGTGCATAATTTACTTTCCCTCTGCAAGTCACAGACAGAGAGAAGCTGCTAAACAAGGGCATGAAAGCATAGCTCTTTGACCACTAGAAATTTTGCCCAATAACTCCTCTGAATTCTGAGCATGCACCCAAATATTTAGAAATATTATCTTTGCAGCTAGAAATCTGGCATTTGGGAAAAATCATAATGTGGTGATGGAAAACTTTTAGAAGCTGAACTGTAAAGCCTGTACCACACTTCATAGTTTTTCAAAGTATCTGTCATGTTGTAGCATGTATAGAGCTGACAACTTTAACAGTGTGTGGTGGGGTAGTGGGGGAGCAGAGAAAAAATATATTAGCCTTGTCACAGAGGGTTCAATGATTTGGTATGGCCATACAAATGTCTCTCCCAGTCTAGATTAGGATTTTGTCTGGTCATCTATAATGTTGCCTGCAGGGTGGATTTGAGTTAAATCACAATTTATTTATTTTTTAATCAGATTTTTTGATGATTAAAATTTTTAAAACTCATTTTTAAAATTTAAATCACAATTTAAATCATTATTTAAATCAATGTTGTTGTTTTTAATCATTTTTGACTCTTGGTTTGGTCCTTGGCTTAGCTTTCCCAGCAAAGACCCCTGGTTCAAAGCTTGGAAATGTTAGTTTGGGGGGGCTACAACTCCCAGAATTCAGCATACACTAGATAAGCAAAGTCAAACCATTATCTAGGACCAGACTGATGCTTCAAACCCTCATCCCTGTGGCTCACCACAGAAAGCAGCTACACACTGAGCTCTAGGCTGCTAGTTCTAGTCCCATCAGCTCCTGGTAACATGAGCTGCAAAGAAAAACTGAAAGCAGATATTTACTGCCAAGTGCGTACAGACCTCAACTGAAACTTCCGTTTGCATGCAGAAATTGAAACCACAGCTTTTAAGTGAAGTAAAGGGAGAACTGAGCAGAATGGGTAGAAGACAGATGTTAGTGTTCACTCAGACGCATTAAGCAGCAGCATTAGTTCTGCAAAATTATACCAATTTGTGTATGGAGTCCCCAGAGACTAGCTTTTCTCGGCACAGAACTCTGTAGCACAAAGACACAAATTTGCACACCTCTAGCAAATACAGCAGGAAGATAATCAGAGCAAGAGTGGTTTTCATGCACTGTTCCATGATTAACTGACAGCTTTTTTTCCCATGTGCGTCAACCCTCATCACACCACACCCACACTTGGAAGCTAATTTTTGCAAACAGATTGCTGCTGCTGGATTGAGGCATTTCTGTATAATCTACCAGATCACAATCACAGTGAAACCACTGTTGGCTGCCATCTCAAAAATAGTCTAGAAACACCAAACTCTTTGTATATTAAATACCCTTTGAGCTGTGTAAGATAGTTCTTCCATTAACCTAGAACAATTTTATAACATGAGTGTGAATCTTAGCAGTACCTACAAAAATATGGCAGCCTACGGTTGTAGAAATCATTGCTATCACAGCCATAGAAATTCCCCAGAAGTGCATGCAAGTGGGAAACACAGCAAAACAAGTGACTGAGATATTTCCTCTTTCTAGCTAAAACATTCATGATGTTGATAACACAGTTACACAAGGGTCTCTTGTATCTATCCAATATGAAGGCACCTATTTCATGTGTAATATGAGCACACCAGGAAAACACTGGCTCAGGCCACCAATCAAACAGGCTAACACAAATGCTGGCCAAAATCCTCTTGTGCAGTAAAACCAGAGGAAGGGAAATGGCATAACTCACATTTATTGCTAATTAACAAGCCTCCACTTGGATTTTTGGTTGCCTTCCAAGTCACCTGACTGGTGCAAAATAAAGAAGCCAAGCAGGGACTCCTCAATTAGTGGCAATTAGCCACTATGTTATTTCATTTCCCTTCCACTTTGTAACTACAGAGCAGGGGGTTTTTCCCCACTAAGTGAGTTCACACGTGATTCAGTGTACAGTATGTGAAACATATTACTCAGACAAATATGTTTTTCCCCCTGTGTTATCACTACCAGACCTATCTTGGCAACAGAATAAAACTGATCCTGAGTAAAAGAAGATGAAGTACAGTTAGATAATTTTAGACTTCAGGCATTATGGGGTGTATGTGCTTTTGACAATTGTAGCTTTTAAATAGTTTTAGTATTGATTTTATTTATTGTTTTTAATATATTTGTTTAATTCTTTTAAAATATTTGTACACTTACTGTTTTGGCTTTTATCTGTCTTTTTAATGATGTAAGCCGCCTTTTAAGGAGAAAGGTGGATTTAAAATATTTTAAATAAAATAAGGAATAAATGAATAAGGTATATGACTCTACTTACTTCAAGACATGATTAATTTTCTTTATTGTGCTCCCACATCCCTGCTTATCAGCTAACAGAGAGCCTGGGCTTCAGCCCAAAGTTCTTCCCAAAAACCTAAGTGAGATTGCGATGTGGCAATAAACTGTGAACTTTCCCTTTTCTACCCTTCTAGCACCCAGCCTGATGACAACATCTGAAGAAATAGAGAGCTTGCATATTTGTGTTTTAATTGATCCCAATAAAGGTATCATCCTCCTGTGGATTTTGGTTTGGCTGTCAATGGACCAACTCAGCTACTTTTGTTTTTCTATTCATCTAACAACTTTCAAAGGTTATCAAAATGCTGTTGGGTGAAATAAATGTATTTTGAACTCTTCCCCCCAATTTGTCCCCCCCAAAAAATCACCCAGCCTTCTGACAGAACCAGAGATAGAAAGGAAGTTTTTTTTTAAAGTTCTTATTATCTTTAGCTGAATGTTACAAGCCACTGTGCTGTGGTATATAACACATTCCCTCCCCATTTACCCTCAGACATGGTCAAACCAGGACATGAACTCAATGGTACTCCTCTTTCAGCACTTAGTGAGGCCACATGCCCTTGCCTACAAAAGTATTTAAAAATGTTGTCAAAAGAAAAAAAAATAACAATTACCTTGCGGCACTTTAAAGACCAACAATTTTATTTCAGTGTGAGCTTTTGTGAATCAATGTCCACTTCCTCAGATATGGCAGTACAAGTATATGGCCAATATGTACCTCTACATTTTCCCAAGACTAAGTGAAGTACCACCGTATTTTTCCATTTATAAGATGCGCACACACACCACTTTTCTAACCCAAAAATTAAGAAAACTTAGCTTTGGGTATTCATCCTCTGGGCTCAGAACACTCGGATATTACAAGTCCCTGTTGTATCTGATCACCGCCTACAGCTCCACCTCCAATGAGGTGTGTTCCAATTGATTTGTTCAGGATCAGCTGACATCAGTTCCATAAGGCTCGTGATTGGAGGAAGCCTGTTTACAGAGGCAAGGTATGGGCCGTTTTGTTCTCTCCTCAGCTATCTCAGCTTACTTCCGTGTATAAGACGCCCCTCAATTTTTAGTGTAATGATTTTAGGAAAAAGTAGTGTCTTATACACAGAAAAATACGGTATGTAAATCTTTGGTTATAAAGTTATAGTTATGCCACAAAAAGAGTTAGAGTATCTCCCTAACCCTAACCCTAACCCTAGTGATGAAACCTAATCTTATTTAACAATACCTTCAATATCTGCTCCCAGACTTTGGAACTCTCTCCCACAGGAAGCTAAACTGGGCCCCATCTTTGCTGTCCTTCCACAAACAGGCAAGGACCTTTCTCTTCAGGCAAGCCTTCCCTCAATGAACGGCGACCAGAGTGTAATTTTTAGATGGATTGTTACGCATTACTACTTTGACTGGGTTTTTAGTACTACTTGTGTTTACCATTTCTCAGAGTGGTACTTGTTTGTTCCTTTTTAGTATTTGTATACTTATTGTTTTTAGCTTTAATATTGTGTTTTAATGATGTAAGCTGCTTCTTTATACTCATTGTTCTTACTTTTAAATTTTATTTATTAGCTTTAAAAATTATCTAATATTATAATTAGTATACCACTGTTGTATACTTATTGGTTTCAGCTTTAAAGATTGTCTTTCAGTGATGTAAGCCGCCTTGGGTCCTTTTTAAGGACAGAGGGGTAAAGTATTTTAAATAAATAAATATAAGGCAGTAGGAAAATGCTGGGTAACTCACAACCCTTTTGTCCATGGAGGGGGGAAACACAATTAAATCTATATCCCCATACCTCAGCTGTTTCTGTCAGGGGAAAAATTCCTTCTAGAAACTTCACTTTAAATAGGCAAGATGATTTAGGGTGGGTTTTTTATCTTTCTTTATTATTATGTGGTCGCACACTCAAAAACAGTACAACAATAAGAAGAAAATATTAATCATTATTTACACATATTTAGGATGTGTAAAACATACACATCTTTTTCTCTCCCCTTCCCCCAAACTCTGCAATGCCCAGCCTGATGAACAGTCCTGCAAGACTAAAAAGCTAGCCTGTTTTTGAGATATTAACGGTCTAATGACAGCATCACCCACTTTTGTTTTTAATTGTAGAAGGGGTAGCCCTGTTAGTCTGTGAAAGCATTATAGGCAAAAGCAAAATAGAAATAAAAAGTAAAAAAATACAAAAACGTGGTGGCACTTCTATATTTTTAATGTGAGCCTAATACACGGAAGTCCAGGAAAGCTCACATTAAAAATATAAAAGTTAGTCTTTAAGGTGCCACCACGTTTTCGGTTTTTGTTGTGTGTTTTTTTAAAACTTTTTAATTTTTTAGCTATTGGCATAGATGGGACACCTTGCTTTTCTGGACTACAACTCCCTGAATCCCACAGCCAGCATGCCTGCGCGACTGAAGTCCAAAAAGCAAATTTCCCCATCTCAGGTTATTGCAGCGAAACAAGGGGGGGGGGGGGGGGAGAGAGAGAGAGAATTACAAGTAACTCGTTACTTCGGAGCTGTGCTCCTGAGTGGGACCCCGACCTCAGAGAAAAGGCGCAGCTTTGCCCGGACGGATGCTGGGCGGCCAACTTTCGGACCGGCACCGCGCGAGCTGACGACCCGGCGGCTCCCGATCCTACCGTACCTGGATCAGCCCGCGCTGGAGCAAGGCGGTGTGGACGCACCCGGGGACCTCCCCGTCCAGCACCAGCGAGCCGTTGCCGTTGCTCACTTGCCACCTCCCGCGCAGGCTGTATACTGCCGCCGTCGTGCCTGGGCTTTGGGAGGCGGGAGCCCCCGTCGGCCCGCTGCTCCTCCAGAAGAAGGCCAGGAGGAGGAACAGTCCCGCAAGGAGGGAACCCCCTGGTAGCATCCTGGCCGCCTCCGGCGAAGAGGTGGGAGTAAAGCCCCTCGGCAGGCAGGCAGGCAGGGCCGGGCGGGAAGGGAGGGAAGCAATCGCCACCCCCTGGCCGGAGGGCGGGAGCCCGGAGGGGCAAAGTGTGGCGCTTCCCCCCCCCCCCCCCCGCCGCCGCCAAGCTGCGCCTTTTTGGCCCTGATCAGCGGAGAGACCCTCCGGGAAGGCGGGGACGCCCGCGCGCCCTCGGCGCTGGAGGAAAGGCGCGCCTGAGTCTCGCGCGGAGGGGAGAGCCGCGCTTCCTCCGCTGGAAGCAGTTTCCGAGCCCGGGAAAGTGGGCGCGAGGGTAGGCGCGCGCTCGTCTGTTCCTGCAAAAAAAAAAAAAAAATAGAATCTAGCGGCACGTTTGGTTCGGCAGAAGCTTTTGTGGACTGGAGAGGCCGCCTCTGGTGATGACGGCCCTGCATAGAGAGGTTTACGGGTGTCGCCCGACTCGTCGTTATTCCCACATGCGTTTCTTTCCTCCTGCGTGTCTGGTGGGAGTTTTCCCTCGGCGGGAAGGCGTGGACAAAGAGGCGGCTTCCCTGTTCCCTTGGCCTCTCCCTCGGCGGAGAAAGAGAGGAAGAAACAGGCAGTTCCGCTCAGGACGTTGGCCTAAGGAGAGAACCGGGGCCTGCCTTCGTTTTCCCGGGCTGGCGCCGACCGTTCCGGGGCAAGTTGCCCTCGGGCGACGCCAAGTCGCGCCTTCTCGGGCGCTTTTGGCCCCCACGCCCCTTGGGGTGCCCGGTTGGGTCCCCCCGCCGGGGGATGCTGCTGCTTGCCGTGTTGTTTTTCTGCCTCACCCGGTCGCGGTCCTTTCCCCCCCTTGGCCCTGCCATCGGGTACCTCACCCCTTCCTTGCTCATTTCAGTTGGTCGGCCTCAGTCACCTTTTGGTCTTCCTTGGTTTGGGACCACACAAAAAACTATTTCTAATTTTGTTTTTTACGTTCTCTGTGGGAGAAATATCCATTCTGCTCTGTTTCTGCTTGTCTCTTTAATGTGGTTCAGGCAAGGATGAATCTCCAAGATTTTGTTGGGACTACAACTCCCATCTATCCTCACCAGCATAGCTAGAGGAGAAGGATAGTGGGAACTACAGCTGGAAAGCCATGTTTGTCCCTCCTGGTTTAAGACTTTGCTTATGTTCCCTTTCTGTAGCCAGCTTTTCCATTTTCTTAAAATGGCTATTTAGAGGCCTCCTAAGATGGAAAATTGCCTAGCTCCAGGTCTGCCTGCTTGTTCAGATCAGTCTTTTGTCTTTTCCCAAGTCCTGTAGCTCTTCTGTCTCATACTTTCTCTTTTTCATCACATTCTTGGTCAGGAAATTTATTAATAAAATTTATTGTATAACAAGCCCAAACTAGTGGTTTGACTGGAAAACATATTGCTTTTTTAAGTGATCAGGTTGGGGATGAGCTAAATTGTAGGTAGAGAGGCTTGCTATACAATAAATTTCATTAATAAACTCTTGCATGAAATTTTACTTCCTACTCACAGGAACAGGGTCCCATCTACATAAATGTATTTTTAATGACATATCTCTCTCTTTTTAAACACCTCCTGATTAGTGAAAGAAGAAAGTGCAAATGCAGGACTGCAGCTGAATGTTAAGACAGCAAAAAATCATGACTACAGAAGATCTATATAACTTTGATGTTGACATAAAGAAATTGAAATTGTTAAAGATTTTGTTTCCCTTCATTCAGCCAACAATCCAAATGGAGACTACTGCAAAGAAATCAGATGACAGCGATGAAGCCAAAAGGGAAAAAATAATCATTTTGTTTGAAGTGCGGTGCTGGAGGAGAGCTTGGAAAAAATTTAAAGGAGGAAAGGAGGAAGAATAAATATGAGATGAATTAACACAAGAAAGCCATGACCTCGAGTTTGAAGTACCTGAGCAGATTGTTAATGAGAGGACCCTTTGGAGGTCACTTGTTCAGGTAAGTCACCATAAATTGGAGGCAACCTGACAGCAAATGAATAACAAAGGAGAAAGAACATGTAATCCCTGAAGGAAGTAACCACCACAACCTTATCCTGGAGATGGAATAGATTGTTTCTTTTGTAAATCTTTACAGTATACAGAGCATGTAGCCTTCAGAAAAAGCAACTTTATAAAGGTTATAAAGTTTTAAAATTAACCCAGCCCCTCTCAAAGTGAACAAATGTACCAAAAGTGATTCAGCACTGACATTTACAGTTTCCTACTTAGTTTTTTGTCCTTAGCCTGCTAGATTTTTGCAGGCTCTTAACCCTCTGACCTTCCTAGTTCTGAACATCTCAGGAGAAAGGAGTCATCTAGGTTCTACACTTGAGCTGTGATCAAATTAGGAATGGTTCCATTTTCTGTTTCTCGAACCATATCATCCTTACTGGAAAGACAGGGAAAGTATTTAATGACACAGGTCAGAATGAAACATTAAAATATTGAACCAATCATAAATAGCCTGAATCCAGTACTGCATCAATAGACAACCACGAACATAAGGATTTTCTTCCCATCAGTGAAAAACCGCTTCAAATAATTTCCCAGGCCACCAGAACTGGTCTGAGAGCTCACAGTACGGGGATAAAGAATGAGCCCCCCTTCTGATTCTATCGTTGGAAACAGTTCTGTCAGTGGAACAACCTGTAGTATTCTATCCCAGTGACTGTCTTCATTTTGGACAGGAGTTTAAATACACCCATGAGCTGGCAACCCTACCTGTGCGGCAGTTGTGAAGAGCTGGTGCAAGAAATCCCTTAGCCACCGTGTAAACTTACATTTAATTTAGGCAACAGAGAGACAGAAAAAGAAGTTGCCACTGCCAATCCTCTGCCCTGCCCTCTTGAATGGATTCACAGAGAGTAGGCCAAGAGAGGTATGGACATTGGACAACAAAGCATAAGGCTTTCCAATTGTCAATCTGCTAGCATGGATTCCTTATTACTGAAACATTTGTAGCTGACCAGCAGTAGTTTGGCATCAAATTACTACCAGAAGAGACAGCAGTGTTCTACTGTTTCTCTTGGGAAGCTTAAAAGAGACAGAACAGACTGTTCTGGACAATTGCTTGCCCTCCTGGACAGAACTGGATGGGTAGAGTCGGGGGTGTTTTTTTTAAACTGAGAACACAAATTTCAACAATGATATTCCCACAGAATGGAAGTAAGACTAAGATGAAGTGATGAAGCCTAATGTTCAGTGACATATTTCTGTAAACAGAAAGGGATTGGCTGAATGAACATATAACTGCACACATATTGAGAGAGATCTGCTGGTGAGCATAACACCATTCTATTGCAGAATTCCACAATTTCATTACTGCCTTGCTCAAGTAGTGTTTCTGTGGAGAAAGACAGATCTTTCCATCAACTATGACCTTAGTGACTTTATGCAGTAGTCATTTCCAAGCTGAAATAGTGGACTGTGCTTTAGCTGGAGATGTTTTTGGAAAATTCAGCCCATGTAAAATGGAGTTCTCAGAGTGAGAAAGTACACCCATGTAGCTGCTGTCTTTTGAGTGTCCTGTTAAAGCTCAGTGGTGACTGGCAGAACATCCCTCTTGGTGGTGGTGTCCTCCCTATAGAGGTGTTCTAAGGCGGCCCATCTGGCATCTACACTCTTTTCAATACAAGGTGAAGACACACACACCCAGCTCCCCCATACATCTGTGGAATAACCATGGATGTGGCCATTCAGATATTACTAGATTTTTATCCTCACTAGCCCAGGTCAATGATCAGTGATGGTGGGAGCTGTGGCCCAATATAACTTGAAGGGCTCTTTGCTAGTTGTTTTGGCAGCTTTTGTCATTTTATAATATTTTAGTTGATTGCTATGTTTATCTCTCAAAAAATTTCTGTTCAAGATACGTATTTATGAAGATGAATAAATCAATGAGATAAAATAATTGTTGTTTAGTCGTTAAGTCATGTCCAACTCTTCGTGACCCCATGGACCAGAGCACGCCAGGCCCTCCTGTCTTCCACTGCCTCCCGGAGTTGGGTCAAATTCATGTTGGTAGCTTCGATGACACTGTCCATCCATCTCGTCCTCTGTCGTCCCCTTCTCCTCTTGCCTTCACACTTTCCCAACATCAGGGTCTTTTCCAGGGAGATAAAATAATACACTGCACCTTATTGAAAATATAGTTTGAAAGGGAAAATCAGCAAAAAGATTGAAGGGATCAGCTAATTCAGTTATCTTCCTACTCATTTGCTAAGTTGGGGTAATCATCCTGTGGTCCTCCAGATGCTTCTGGACTGCAGCTCTTAGGAACCATCACCAGGTTGGTCATCCCTGCTCTAAGACAAGCATGAGAAAAGTACTTCTGGATGAAACAAAGTTCTATCTATCTAACACTTGTCTCCCACAGTGGCCAACCAAATGCCTATAGGAAGCTCCCAACTGCCTATCCATTATTCTCCAACGCTGATAGTTCGGGTTCTACCATATATAGCCAAGTGGCAAGGACCTTTTAGCAGCTTTAATATCCAATATTTTATCTAACTCTGTTTTAAGCCCATTTAAGTTGGTGAACATTATTAGCTGCTGAAGCCCTCTTACTGTGAGATGCATTAACTATGAAAGCTTCTTTGACTTCAGCACCCAAACTGTGGAATGCCAATAGCAATGCACCATACTGGCAACAGTGTTGTTGGATTTAAAAAGCTTTTTGTTCATTCAAGCATTTTTACTACTGCCTTAAATTTTATCTACTATTTTCTGTTAAAAATGTAAGAAGCAGAATCACAATCTAGAAGATGATGTTTTTAATTGAACTGAAGCATATTCTCATAAAAAGAGGAGCATGTACATGAAGGTTTAAACACCTTAAGATATAAATACTGGGAGAATAATATTAGAGACAGTGTTGTGTAATGGTTAGAGCAACAGAGTTCTGTTCCTACCTGTTTGGTTATGCCACTCCAACAGAACCTCAGGTGACAAGACACTTCCTAACATTCAGAGGGGTAGGAACAGAGAAAGGAATTGAATGATCAAAGCCAGCTGAAGACATTGTGCTGCCTGAGCTGAGCAGTAATTCAGATCTCTCCACCACCACACACCCCTAATCAACATACACAAAATGCATTATTTTTGGCATACAGGGCAGAAAACCTCACAAGGACATCTCCCCTTCTAAGCAATGAATTTATTTAAAAAGTGGCATTTTTTTAAAGAGCCCAAATCTGCTGCCTGGCTGTTAACTGTAGGATCTGCTCTTGGGATACACACATGCATGCCACTCTGATTCCTTTGAAATAATGACATCTTTTGCCAATAATTTCCTGTTCACCTATGTAAAGAGCACTTACTGGAAAAGTCTTGGCATCATTGTGAACTGCATATGACACATGATTTGAGTTTTTAATTTTCCTCTAAAGAGAACCAACCTTTGGCTTAGGGCAGTGCTTCCCAACCTTGCATCTCCCAACGTTCTTGGACTACAACTCCAAGAAATCCCAGCCAGGACAGCTAGTGGTGAAAGACTTCTGCGAGTTTTAATCCAAGAACATCTGGGAACCATTGGCTGAGGATGATCTGCTTAAGAGTAGAAAAATCAGCGTATCACCTGACCACAGCTGTAATCATGATCAAGGGTTTTTTTATGTTGATGCTTGCTTTTCTAGAAAGAAGTAAACACATTAAATAGCTTATTAACAATTCAAAGTTGTTGATACAGATTTAGGGGTAAGTCCTGACAGTATTATAGATATAACTTCATTCTTTATCTCCAGAAATATGTGCATATTTTGCAACAAAAACCAAAAGTTTTGGGGGAACCTCATAGACTAATAAATTTATTATGGAATAAACTTTCACAGAATCCAACAAATGCATGGCATATTACATCTTAGGTTGGCAGACAGTGTGCCTTCTACCAACCCAGACTTCCATCTGTGACCTTGCCTGCCAGTATCCACTTTGGACATTCACTGTTTCTCCTAAGCCCACTGCCCTTGCCCAGTGCTCACTAAAAATGCCAAATATAACAGAATGCATGTAAATATAGAAATGTCTTTCTTGTTCAATGGTCAGATTGTCAATCAGTTTCCTAGAAGACTGAAACATTTCCCAGTTTCTTCCTAACACTCTTAACATCGGATCACTATCAATTCCCTATAGAGTGACCTGGCACATTTTGAGTGTGAAGGGTGTTGCTGGAGATGATAGCAACTTAATGCACATTAGATGAGCAGGCAGATGAAATTCTGTTGTTGTGGCTGACATTAGGTCTTGCAGTAATGGCACCCAAATGGATGTGGGAAAGTATTTGGCATGTGGGTTTGTCACAGGATGTGGACACTGTGTTTGTGCCTCTAATAGGTGGCCCTTTGCTGGTAAATAATGTTTGTTTTCCTTTTTTTACATTAGAAGGCAGCCTGGAAGGCTTACCATTCATGGTCAGTGAGTATGATGTCTCCATGATCCAGCAAGCTTTAAGTACCTATTCCAACATACTATCAGTGATGTACAGTGATGTACAACCTAACTCAGAGAATACTTGTGTAGTAGACGTTTCCCTCATTGTTAACCTTTGTTTCCACTGTACATGCATGACACCAGAGTTAACACCATGCATCTGATGAAAGACTCCACTAATCTTATACTACACATGGTACTTTTTAAAGGTGCCACAAAATTGTCTGCTATTATGATTCATGTATCACATTTAATTTGCAAAACATTTGTTTATAAAGTTATTTCTAACCTACACTATTGCAGGAACTTAAGTAATAGTAACATTAAAATTTCAGCAATTCCATAAATAGAAACATTAGCTAAGAAATCAGCATACAGCATAGGGCTCGAGAATGGAACTATTACAAGAATCAAATTCACAGCACCACAAGGAAATCCCTTCTATTCATGCAGGTCTTTTAAACAACTCATGTAGCCTAGACCCCCAAATTTTAATATCAGTGTTCTTAACTTTGTGGTTGGTCCACGTTATCTTGTATTTTATGTTGTTTTTCATTTTATGTTTGCTTTTGTGTGCAAATTTTTTTCCTGGTTATGTACAGTAAATCCTTTCAAAGAATGCTATGATATCATTCAGAAAAAAATATTGTCTAATCCACTTTATTAGGTAGGTAGGGTAGAGTTCACACTTGCACAACATTGCACCTACGGTAATACGAACCCTGTGTCTGCAGCTGAGATGCAGTCTTTTGCAAGCTAAAAGCAGAACAGTCTCATTTTATTTGCATACTGCTGCACCCATCTATTTTAGTGTTCACACCTACAACCACTGTGCTGTTTTCCCTTATCGTGAAGCCTGGTAATTTTGCTTTTTCTTTCTTTCCCATTTTCTTGTAATGACAAGATAAAAGGAAATAAGAAAGTTCAATAAGAAAGTTCATTAGGTTTGTAGTTGAACTGCTGCTGTGCAATAACAAAACTAACCAATGCAACTAGTTGGGTAACAAAGGCAGTTTACTTACTGTATTTTGAAATTTAAGAACCTCACACAGGAAGTGGCTTCTGCTGTTTCTCAAAAGATCATTTCACAAATCCTGAGATTAGTGGAAGAGGTTAGGACTGAAAGGCTGTAAACCGAAATGCCTTCACAGAAATCTTGCCCTATGGCAGGATTATCCACATATTAAAAGTTTTCCCATATGACACAACAGTGGTTTGCCATCATGTGCATTCATCAAGGAATTTTATCTAATGCTAGTACATTATTATTTAAGCATATGTAGCCATTTTACCGATCAAACATAACCTGAGATCTGTGAACTGGTCAGAAAGCACAGGTCCGAATAAATGTCTTTGCGTAACCCTGCTGTTCACATTCCTTTTCCATTCCTGCTTTTAATTTTCCTTGCACACAAGGTAACTACTTCTATGATTGCTCAGGAACATCTGATGAGGAATATTATCAAAAGCTTCTGCAAACTCAAGCAAAACAGTAATTTTTACTGCAGTGGTTTTTTTGCCTGCATCACTTGCCACTGGTGGCTTTTAAAAACTACATATTTATGTGCAGAAAGGCACATAGACCAGGTTTTGCATATACTGTTGCTCTGTGTTTCTAGTTTCAGTTTGGGACAAGGCTTTATCCAGAACTGTTTCAGCGCCAGGACTCAATAATGAAACATACACTAATAGAACAGTGCCTCTTGGCATGGACAATAAGCTTATCTCGCCTGCGTAAAGGAAGGTCACATCTGTCTGGGATTTAAAAGAGCAGACCTTTCAGAGTTATTTCAACTTTACCACTTGTAATTGCAGAACTCAAACACCAACTGTGTATTTTCCTACAACACAATCTGAAGGATATGAAAAGCTACAGTGTATTGGAATTTAATCTATTATCCCATTCAAAATGTTTACACTGCAGCTCAGGCCTATAACACAACTTCAGGTTTGCACATGAAATTCTTCCTTAGTGTGGCAAGTTCCTCTAGGTTTCCCTTTATAGTGGTTCTGCTGGTTGATGTTCTATCCAGTTCTTGTAGAAGCTGCTAAGAGTTTCAGATTGTTATTTGACACATAAAGGTGCCCAATCCTGCAAATATTTAAAAGACCAGGGAAATAAAGTGGCTTAAAGTAATCAACACTGGCATGGTAAGTAATCCACTGCTGCATTGTTCCAAATGTTCCCAATTCCAGTGTTGCCTAAGTACCACTGCCATTTTTTGATGTGGAAGACAGCATTTTCTGAATATTCAATAGCCACTGCAGGTGACAGATTTTTCCTAAGAGATATAGTAAAGTTGTTCCTGTGAGCCAGTTGTTAGTTAAAATTATATACAACTCCCATTCCTGATATTATGATCAAGAGCCCACTCAAGTAAGCAGGTGTGCTTAGCAGATCTTAACAATTGCAGTGGATCCATCTAAATTCAAACTCCCACTGTTAGGCTGCATAAATCAGAAGTCCTCAAATATTGGTCTGCAAGCTCCACTCAGATAATATGTGGAAAGGGACATAATTCAGCCGTGACATGATTATCTCCTTTGCCCCCAGCAGACAGAGCCCACTTTTGACCATAACGTCAAATAGATTAACAAAATCCTGGATTGAAGCTACTGATTTTCATAATGCACTGCAGGTTTTGAAGATGCAAGAATTTAAATAACTGAAGAAATTTTTTTGCTCTGCAATGTAGAACAAACTAATATTTATTAAGACAACTGAGATGCAAGGTAATTTTCAAGAACCCCACCAAAAATATTTCAAGAACTACTAGGAGAGATAGCCATTGCAATTAAGTGTTACTGTCAAATGTCCCATTTTTAGCACCCTGAGGTCTTCAGAGTGCAAACAGTAAGCAAGTCTGCAACAATTTAAGGACCATTGCTTATCTAAATGGTAACATCTTCTGACTTTTAATCTCATCACCCATGAATCTGATATGTGGACACGTAGACTACCCCACATCAGGTTTAGGTGGGGAATGCTTAAAAAATGCATTTACCCATGTAAGGAGCTGCCTGCAAATAGAAATTGCCATACTAGGTAGAACTGCTGGATAGCTCTGTGGTTTAGATCTCTGGCTGCAGAGCCAGAGTTTGGGAGTTCGATTCCCCACTGTGTCTCCTTGACAGGAACTGGACTTGATGATCCATAGGGTTCCTTCCAGCTCTGCAGTTCTAAAATGATTAATTATATGAACATTCTGTTTCAGAGTGGAGCAATTATTTTTAGAAAATGAGCAGATTTCACATACAATTGCATTTTGAAGTGACACTCCATTCTACTATGGAGTATATTATGAAGGTATATACCAAAACAAAAAAATGGTACTGATGTTAGTTATGGCCATGTGCCTTAACCACTATTCCCCCCACCCCTGTATAAAAAGCCACAGCACCACAATTATTTGGAAATATGGCTGGAAAATAAGTGATGATATTATGACAGCCCTAGTTGTTAGAGGTAAGACAGTGCCAATAAGATGTAGCAATGCAATCACTAGGTTAAAAACTCAAGTGACAGAAGGAATCAAAGGAATCCAAAACACTCCAGTTTCAAAATGGCCAGACAAGATACTGAAACTCTTTCAAATGAATGTAGCTTTAAGTTACGTTTCTCAAAATTCAGATTAAGAATTCCATATAAAAACACTTTCTTTGAATAGAGATGGAAAGTATCCATTAGGCACTGTAACACCTAATATCAGCTGTGTGACTGTAGTTACCTTCAAGTCCCTAGAGATACCAAGCATATTCAATTATGTAAGAACATTTCTGCTAACTTGCATAATATAGCTAAAAGCGAACCCTATATATGTCTGAACTCTTTGCATGCCAATGTGGCAGAGAATACTATAGCCTCCTGTGGTGCACAGAGAGCTAATTTTTAAGATAAACTAGAGCTATATAGTAAACAAACTTTACGAGACAGAGACTTAAAAACACTACCAAACTACGACATTGTTCCTGTAATCATCTTTACACAAGTTTGTACACTTCTACTGTCAACAAACAAATGTCAAGTGTAAGTTTAAGAGCCAATGACTGTAAACACAGTTTAAGACAAGTCATAGTATAAAATCCAGAAAAATGGAGACTATAAAAAGCTAGAATCGCACAAATTTGCGTATAACGAAGTCTGCAATCCTAGAACAGCGGGCTCTCACCTTTTTGTCACAGTGCCAAACATCTAGACTAGAAATGTGAGGCAGAGGCTGTTTTGCTTTTCACTCATCTATATGCTTCTCTGGGAGACTTTCTGGCTGAACAACGGGATGAAAGTGCTTCAAAAGAATAAATAATAAAGTTTTTTTTTCAATTGAATTTATTTCTGGGTGTGTTGAGAACTGCAGCCCAATACAATCCAGCCAAAAGTTCAGTATTCTTTAAATCTTCTCAATAGGAAAATTAAGCACATGCTTAAGCTTCTCAGTCAAGAAGACAGCAACATTAAAAGTAATAGTTCAGGTCGAACCATTCCAATTTGTGACAACACACAACAGTATTTCAGGTAACAGTATCATGCTTATCTGTGCTAGGTCAAGAGGTTTATTGCAAACGACAGATGTGTCACCCAAATAACCAGCCTCAGTTCTGCATTTAAATACTGTTTTGTCCTCCGAGGGTGCTTTTATTGCCAGGAAAAAGAGACAGCGTGCAAAAGAGAAATGCTCAAAAAATTTGTTTTCCCAAAACAAGCCACAGCCAGCAGTGATGACCTTATCTTGAGTAGGCAACTGGATGGTTCCAAAAGATAGTTTTCTACCATGTCTTAAAGCTGAAACAAACCATGGCAAAACTAGATGATGCACTTTTATAGAAGTTACAGGTTAACATTTATTTTACATCTAGGTTCCCACAAATATGTGGAGACAAGAATCAGAACTATAAGCAGTGCCAAAAGTGGAGCTAGAAGTCACAGAAGCACAAACTAATAGTACAGGACTAGAATATGCTGAACTAAAGACAAGGATGGAGACAAAACCATGAGCGCAGAAAAGGAGAAAGTTACCGTATTACTGACAAGACCCAGAAAAATGAGTGGCACAAACAGTGCTTCTTAAAACAAAAATCCCAGTAGCAATGACTTTATTCATTCATTTCAGCCACCAGAAA
This sequence comes from Intellagama lesueurii, assembly GCA_037013535.1. Classification (NCBI taxonomy): domain Eukaryota; kingdom Metazoa; phylum Chordata; class Lepidosauria; order Squamata; family Agamidae; genus Intellagama; species Intellagama lesueurii. The sequence goes on along the minus strand of JBAJHW010000005.1, from coordinate 177,021,561 downwards.
TGAGAGTGACTACGGCAACAAATATGTTCATTAATGTAAGTGGCATCATGTAGTCCTTGATGGATAGCAAATATTCCACATAGAAAAGTCACTTCAACACAACCTCATGACAATTCCCACATCAAAACAGTACTTTATTTTGCAGTTTTTGCCTCATTACTCCCACATAAAGATCTTTCAGCTGTCAAAGTGTACAAGGTAAAGCAAGTTTCTCAGTCAACAAACTGGATGCATCTGGAAAAGTCTCCACAATACACCAGTACATCAGCTGGGTCCCAAGTCCATAGCTGAACTGCTGGATCCCAGTACCTTGTGTAGCACACTCAAGTCTATACTACTAGATTAGCTTATTAGTTCTGCATACTTCAGGGCTGATCAATGTGTCAACCTGAACACAGACCAAGTTTTATAACTGAACATGGCAAAAAGTTCACTCTACTAACTTCACATCATTATTTGATGTCAAACAATGAGGCAAATCCCAACAAGTATATACAAAAACCACCTTTGCTTTTACAAAAGATTTTGTTTCCCATATTGATTAATCCAGGCAGCTAACTCATTGGTTTATGTAACTTTATTGAAGAAAATAAAATCAATTACTAGAAGAGCTATTAGTTGATCACTCATCCATTGACAACTTGCATCATTTATTCAGTGCTATATTAAACTGTTGTGGAAGATAGATTAACTAATAGCTCCAAGCATCCTAACAAAATTTAAATGAGAGTTACAAAAATGTTCTGAGACCCCATTTTGGAATACAAGGGATGATGGACTTCCAATTTCCATTCTCTGTAGAACAAGAACTGGTCATTCCTTTATTGACATGCATAAGATACATCACGTGTTCTGTTCTGCTGATGCTACAGGTTCTGTACAATTCTCCAGCCATACCAGTTATGAGCACAAGTATCTCACGAAACCTCAGTCTCTAACACTGGAAGGTTTAAAACAAGATGGATGATGCTACAGCAATGCTATTTCCTGTGATGTGAGCAATCTGAACATCCATCTCCCCTCCCTTTGGGTGATATCTTCAGTAGAACTGTTAGAGCAGTGAGGAATGTTTTCAATCTCATAACCAAGTTAGAGTGAAGACATTGGCCACAACACACATGCTCCATTTAAAGAATTCTGAATCTTGGGCAACTGTTCTTGAATAACTACTTTACAGATTCTAAAAAGCAGTTATTGTCCAAAGCTGGAAGAGCTAAAGTCTTCTCAGATGAGCATGTGCATGAATGGACAGAGGTAAATAAAAAAAAGATGAGGTCTGATAGGGGAGCAGCCGGATAAGAAAATCAAAAAGGAACAGTAATTTAAAGTTTATTCCAGCTATAATGCAGGTTATTCTGACTTAAGGTAGCATCACATGGCATACTTCTGAGTCCATTCCCGAGATATTCTGTTGTACCTGTAAAAGGAAAAGATGTTAAGCAAAATCAACTAAACCACAATCGGCAATAAAAAAATTTTTAAGGAATTTCCACACATTTAAAGTCACTTTCAACTTCCCAGGAACATGCTCATTTACACCACTGTTAACAAGAACATATGTATTCCCTCAAACCTAGAAAAGTAAGATTTCAAACCAGAAACCACATTTAGGTCCAAAAAAGAACAACATTCAAAAGTACAGTGAACTCATTGCTAATTATATGGAGAATCTATTTTGGGTTTATTGACATTATATAGAGCAGATCATTATTTTCAGTTATCTAAAACTCCCAGAGTTTCGATCTTGAAACAATGTAATCCAAATTATTCAGAAATGGCAACATAATCCTGACATATTGTTCCTATACTTCCATTTTCTTTACCAGATCCCAAAGCAAACAAAACTATACAAATGGGGGGAATGTAACTGGCATCAACCACATCATGATACAAACTTGGCCACACAAATAACTATGACCAGGTAAGAGGTGAGGTCAATTGCCTTGAAGTTACTCCACCAGCATACTAATACATTCCATATTGCTCTTAACCACTGAGCTAGATTTGCAGAGGACTGTAAACAGAGCACGTCTCATATCAAGCATATAGTACTTACGCAGCATTGCATATCAAAAAGCACATCTTAAATGTGCAAGTAAAAGAATGTTCAATTATGTCATGACAAATAATGCAAAACTCCAAACATTTATAATCAACACAAACAAGCCCTTTAATGCTATATGTAGCCAGCTTCTCTCAAAAATCAGGACTACTGATACAACTACGCAGCACTCCACTGAAATCAACTGTGCTGTATTTACATGCTCCGTTATTATGTTAGTGTCTTCCTATACATGCCCAGTACATTTATGTACTTCATGAATTCAAGAGTTTTACCTGTTCAACAACCTGCATGAGATTGATGACTAAAGCCATTTTCTCTTTGAAATCGTGCCAAATGCACTTATCAGATGAAAAGAAAAGAACCAAGACTCATCTAGAATTTTTTTAGATTTGGCTATACATGTTTTGCCATGCAAAAATAGGTTTCTCACACTGAATACAGATCAAGCAGTTAAACTTGGTATTTCAGTAACTGGAACATTATTTTGTTAGTTAATCCAGTGCCTTATAGCATGCAGCACCCAAGTGCTGAAGTCCCCACATCATTAATGCACCATGAAGTGCAGATAGTCTTACCCTACAGCATAGCGTATTTCTCTGTCCACTCTCTTGCTAACCTATTGTACCTAATTGGATAAGTATATTTAGTAACAAAGACAAGCCAATAGATCCATCTTAAGTCTACCTGGCCAAGATTTAATTGCAAAGTTGAAGCAGAAAGCAGTTTTAAACCTAATTGGGAGTTCTGATGCAACTACAGTTAAGTCAAAAATGAAAGGCAAAAATTAAGTCATGAGAGTAGCCAGTAGACTGCACTACTCTGACAAATTCAAATTCATGTGCCAAGTGTTTTTAAACTGTTTTCAAGTATTCTACCAAGAGGAACACAACACTTTTTGGTCAATGTTGAATTCCAATTTGCATTCTAGCACTCTCCTGAAGCCTTCTAGTCATGAAAGCAGAACGTTTTACTCAAGTCAGTCTCTAATACAGGAAGAGCCAAAATTATCCAAACGCTCTTCTAACCAAATCTTCCACTAAATCATTTTTTGCATATGAACTATACTTACTTGTCTCTGTCTGTTTTATAGATACGTGCAATCTCTGGCACTAGGGGATCATCTGGATTTGGGTCACATAGCAGTGAACAAATGGATAAGAGAACTGCAAGAAAAAGACAGTAGCATTTACAGTAAGATCTAAGGAATAACTGCACAGTTCATCAAAAGACAACTAAACTATCTGCCTCTGCAAATGTATACAGAACATGTCTCTTTGGTTAGCTATAAGTTATGAATTAAAGGCTTGATTAAGGCAACAGCAAAAACCACTATATGCTCATTTAAAGTCACTGGCTTAACAAAATGGATCTCTCCTTTGCTGACAATTATAATGCACAAATGACATCCTAGAATTTCAGTGAGTTGGAAGACTTGTTCTACAGTTATCTATTCTAACAGCCATATTCTCTACACTCCTCTCACCCTGTTCAAAACATACCATCAGCACAATACACATGTGATAAACCCAAGTTCAGTTATTAAGCTGGCTTAATTAAGCTGCTTTACCATAAAGCATAATTCTCTGAAGAATTATCTCCACTCCTTCAGTCAAGTACTGTTAATGGCTTTATGGGAAGATTCATTTGTCAGTTCCACAACTAGCTATATCAGTGAAGTATGTAACCATCTATATTTAAAATCTTCAGAGTACATCATTATTGCTGTACTAAGCAAATTTGCTGAACATCTGTCCAAAATTTTAAAATACTCATGTCCCCAATCTCTTACACCATTAAGTTAAAATCTTAAGCTTAAGTCCAATTAGTAATTAGTGCAGAACCATTGAATCAACGGAACCTGATACATCAACCTCCATGTAAGGCCCACTGATTCAATGAATCTATTCTAGTGGACATTAATAAATAGATTTAGGTCCTACAGCTTAATATGCTGAGATGTACGTTCACTGTAAGCTAGAGTACTTCTCCAAAACCAGCTGTATTATTCAACACCTAAAACAGAATATAGATTTAAATACGCTGCAAACTTCAGTAGTCATTAGCGGAATAATATAATATGATTCTAAAGAGATGGAGAGGCGAGTTACTCTTCTATACTTGAAGAGCAGATATGCAAGTCATTTATGAAACCAATTACTATATTTTTACCTGAATATTCTGCCTACCTTTAGAAATAGTTAAAGCAGGAGACCACTGTGACCTTAGAATGTCGAGACAAATGCTGCCATTACTGTTAATATTTGGATGATAAATTCTTGTTGTAAATGCAACCTAAAAGAAACACACATCAATCTGTGATTAGCACAAATATCCTTCTGATCTGCTTAAAGGCACTATATGTCAAAATGAGTATTTACACTGATGAATACATACAGTGTTATATATAAAAATGAGAGACTCATTTATGGCATATTGCCAGCAGAGTAACAGCATCATTTCATATGTCAGATGCTCTAATATCTTCCTATAAGAAATAAAATCTGTTTATTTTTATATTTTATTTTGCCTTCTTCTTAGGAAATATTGTGGACAAATGTCAATATGATAAAAGTGTTATTAACAGAATCTTATTTTTTGTAATATAGTATGAAGTCCATAGGATTGCAGTTCCTTAACTCCAGATACCTGGGGCACAGGCTGTTTTCTGAATTAAAATGAAAATCCATAACTCTAACTGCATATGCATTTTCTCAATCAACTCTCATGTCAGACAGGCAGCATTTTTTTCAACAGTATGTATTTAGAATCCCATTCTTATCTTTGCCTAACACTTTCTGGCACATACTAATGCTACAACTGCCAGTTCCAAGAGAACTGCAAATACATGTGGAGTGTATTATACCATATACAGTATATATGAAAGAGATCAAAGTACATTTAGGTGCACAGAACTAGTCCACAGTTTGGTTTAGTTTTCACAATGCCTGTCACCAACCAACATTATGTCAGTTGTTTGGTGAAGCTTCCAATAATTGTTCAAAAAGAAGTTTCACATAATTATCTGGTTTCTGTCTCAAAACAACTATATGGTCTGCCACTAATTAATGGTCCTCCGTTAGCTGAACTGTGGAATATTTGCAGCAATACTAGTTGTTTGGACTAAAATTCAAACCAACGTGCAAGATTAACCCACAAACCAGAGATCTGGGTGTGCATTTCTGCCAGAGCCTTGCCTCTGGGGTAACAAGAGGTACTGACTTTTCATTCTATCTATCCAAAGGGTCAACATTTTAAGTAGAAGCATCCTCCAAAAATTGCACTTGCCTTGGGTGGTTTGAAAGGGTAGTCTGTAGGAAAATGAATTGTCAGGAAGAAAACACCGCCTTGATATGGACTGTCATTCTGTCAGAGAAGGAAATACAGAAATGCGGAATTCCAGCTGGAACTATAGAGTTGAGAATAACAGCACTATTTTTTCTTCAAGACTAAATAGGAGCTAAATATCTTTTAATACTGTAATAATTTATTATTTTTATCTTTTAACTTTATTTCTTTTAATACTGTAAGCCACACTGGATTCTTTATGATGAAAGGTGGCATATAAATATTTTAAATAAATATATTTATATAAATATATTAAAATAACTTCCCGTTGTTTAGCAAGCTGTACTCAAAATTTTGTTTCACAAGTTTAACGAAGATTATATACAACAATACATAAGACCCAGAGATCTTGAAACGTCTATCAGTATCCTTGCCTGATTACTGATATGTAATTACAGAGCATTTTAATCCTATTCACAGATAATCTTCCTTAGAATGCCCTGCAAATTTTCTCAAGGTGCCAGGGTGAAAATGTTTTTTCAGTTCTCTCAATCCTAAATTATAGGGCAAAATCCAACATTAGTCTCATTTAGAGACTCGCTAAAATCAGCACGACTTGTTAGTCAGTGCAATCTGAAGGTGAGGCGATGTCTACAGTGATCCCTTATTTTCAGAATACTCAGAAAGTTAAGAATAATTTAAGAATACTCAGTATAGAACCAAAGGATATTAGTGGCCTCAGCTTTCCAGATTAAAATGCAAAGGAATTACATGAATGCTTCTATCAATTGATCCACTAAAGGTAATGAAAATATTGAAGGTAAAGTTCTGCACTATAATCTTCCTATCCCAAATATTCAAGAGACAGAAGTATCTTTATAGAATTCTGAATACTTGTATTTAGAATTAAATTTTCATAAATTTGCAATACTCACAGGACCCATAATTGTGGCTTGCCAGTGAAACACTATGGAGGTGAGAAGGAGAAAAGAAATAGAAGTTTCAGTACTTAGATTCTTTTTCCCTAGGAAAACTTAAAACAGATCAGGCTATCTTTATTGTTCCAAAGAGTAGTGTTAATTACTTACTGTCATCTCCAACAGGGCCTGCAGAACACTGAGCTGGTGGATCACGGGCCAAATCACTAAGTTCCTAAAAAAGAAATACCACATTTAGAACACACCGTATTTCAGTCTCTTACTCTGCCCATGTTAATACAGAAGTATGTTTCTGTATAAAATTTCTGTAACTTTTTCAACAGAAGTCCCATATTAAATGTGTAATTTATACAACATGACATCCCACAATGCTCTCAAAAACATTCACGGAAGCAGGGTATACAAAACAAAGGTTGAAAAGTATATGGCCCCCAAAGGTATTTTCATGAGCCCACACACCTATCAGCAAAAATGTCTGCATCCTGGGGAAAAATGGTTGTAAAAAGGTGAACTGTGATTCTTGGGAGTCTTCAGGAGTGATGATTCATCTTTTAAACAAATTGACCCTCAACATTTTTCCCCCAGTAAAGAAACTGTTAACATATGAACCTGAAAGAGTCAAAGAAAGCTCTATCATGGAAGGCTTTGTTGGAATACTTTCTATGACCAAGCCATAAAAAAGAAACACAAAAAACACTACAACAATGCTGGACACATGAAAATAAAGTAAAGCCCTGCTAGCTCCCTGCTAACTCAAAGATCTGAGTCACAAGAATGAACAAATTTTGCTGACATGATCACAGCCAACTAGCAACATTTCCACCTTTATTCTGTGCATTAATCAAACTAAATGGTAGCTCAGGACATAGGACTTAATTTGGAAACCTTTAGCATGGTTTTAGTTTATGGATGTATAGTGGTTTACAGAGCATAAGTAAGCTTGCAGAGCTCCAATATTTTGGTGATCACTATTTTTTCATTGAACTATATGAAAATGTTCCTATAGCTAGTAGTATACTACACCACAGGATAACTAGAAATCAAGTCATTCATATTTCTCTGTAAGAAACAGGCTGGTAGCAGAAAAGCAAGGACTGCTTGATTCTCTCTTTGACAAGGGCACAAGAATTTCCATATGTGGTAACTCTGTGGCCTTGTAGAGTAAGTCATGTTGTAGAACCATACTAAGATAACTAGAACTATTTCCACTGCTTCTCAGAATGGTAGCATAATGTGACATTCCAAACAAAAAGCACAGAACAGACCCCAAGCCTTAATTGCAGCTAAACGTTTCACTATGAAGTAGTAAAAGTGTCTCTGCTGGAGATCACAGCATTAACAAAGAGCAAATCTACTGAACCAAGGCCTTTTTCTCTGACCAAAAACTTATCATTTACGCTATACTGCCTCTTAGTCTAACCTTGCAATTAAGTCCACAAAATTTATTGACTAAGAAAATCTTGGAAGACTTGCCTTGTTTTGTTTAACATATTCACCCACACTTTTAAAATTTTTACCTGTTAATAATGCTATATAAGCCAGTGAGTTGAAGTACCTGGCTGCAGAACCAGGGGCTGAAAGTTTGATTCCCCACTGTCCCTCCCATGAGAAGAGCCAGACTATGTAGCTTTGGACAAACTGCACCATCCAAGAGCATCCCCAGAAGAAGGGAATAGTAGATCACTTCTCAGTACTTCATACCTAGGAAACTCTAGCAAGGGTTGTTACAAGTCAGAATGGACTTGACACCAGATAACTATTAATTATTAGAATGCTCCCAGGGATAATTGTGAAACAGAGGCAATGTGAATGTGTGTGATGTGAGAAATCACAGGGTAATTGGCAGCCTTCTGTTCTTAACAGCAGGTTGTAAAAGATTCTAAAACATGCTGCAAGGATGCTTGAGAACACAGCCTCAAGAGGAATGCATTCACCTCTCAGACATGTAACATCAATCTTTGGACTCTTCTCTACTTTTTTTTTTTTTTTTTTTTTTTTGGTGGTGCACTATTCATGAAGGAGGTGGACTGAACCTGAGGAACTGAGGTTTTCTCCACAAAAGCTTGCAATTAATATGATTTTATAGGAGTCAATAAAAGGTATCACCCACCCTTACATTTGTGTAATCTTGGAGACCACGCAGCCGTATCATTGTTCTAAGAAAATTAAGGAATCTTCAGAAGATAGGGTTCCAGCTGAGTATAGAGTGTTCCATGGATGGGACACTGCAGCGAAAAAGGCAATGACCACAACTACAGCTTCTTTCCAGGTGTCACAGCTGCTAGGCAGCTTAAGCTGCTATGTCACAGAGACCAAGCGATTCCAGTTACAAATCTGGTTCAATAATCTACTGCTCATCCACTCCAAAAAAATCTCAAACTTGCTCTTTCGAATAAAATGCAACTATACCCAGAACAAGCTTACCCTCTTGCCTCATCACGCAGATACATACCCTGTTTCCCCGAAAATAAGACCTAACCTGAAAATAAGCCCTAGTATGATTTTTCAGGATGGTCGTAATATAAGCCCTACCCCAAAAATAAGCTCTAGTTAAGTGAAACCCCGCCCTCCACCATTGTGCAGCATTGTGCAGCAACCAGAAGATGACATGACTATAAAATAAAACATCCCCTGAAAATAAGCCCTAATGCGTTTTTTGGAGCAAAAACTAATATAAGACCCTGTCTTATTTTCAGGGAAACACGGTACTCATCCATCATGTTAGGACTGAGCATTCACTGTCTGATTCACCCACTGAGCTCCAGCACCCAGAACTCCCTTTTCTATATCAGATGAGATATATTGGAATAGTGATCTCCCTTCAATCCAGATGATATTATTCAGTTTTATGCAGTTTTTTAATCAGGGAGAGGCTTCATAACCCACAATGTAAAAACCATAGCATTACCTGCAATCTTCCAACACAACCTTTTGGATATACTGACTGATTGAATTTTTTATACTGCCCATCTGGCCCAAGGCCACTCTGACCAATTACAATAAACAAAGTTTGTTTTTAAAGTATGTAGTAGAACCATCTTATAATTCTGTCACATGAGACATCCTGTTTCCAAGGATCCCACGGCTAATGTTTTCCACACCACCACAAGGTCTAAGGGAAATAGAAGGGTTGCATTTTCACAGCTGATCACTACAGGTCATCCATCAAGGGCAACAAAGACTATTTGTTGTCTAGAACCAGAAAGAACTGAAGCAGGACAGTTTAGTCTCATCCAGGGAAGCCATGATCCCGTGTAGCGCCTTGCCCAAGAAAAGGGTCTTTGAATCTATGTGGTCAAAATTTAAAGATGGCATGGAAGAAAAGCCACAGTCTTAAATGGATCATTAGTCTCTAGTAGGTGTCATGAAGTTTCAGGTTACATCCAACAGTGTTCTGACAAATAAACATCTAATGGCTGACTCTTCAACCTTTAAAATGCACATCAATTTTGCACACCTAAGGGGTGGGAAACTGTAGCTACTAGATATTTCTGAAATATAACTCGCATAGTCCCTCATCATTTGCTATTTTGTCTAAAGCTGTTGGACATTTTATGCAAAAAAGATCCAGAAGTAGAGATGGGGGTATTTGTATTCGTATATGAATACCCCCACACAGCTGGAGTTAATGAGGGTGGGCCAGACCATCCACTCACGTGTCCGCCCCCCCCGCCCTTCCTTCCAATTGCTCCGAAGCGCCCAGTCAGCTAGCCACTCCTGACAGAAGGAGGGAAGACGAGTCTCCCTACAAGGCTGGCGAGCGGCTAGCAGACCAGGAGTTCCAGAGCAACTGGAAGGAAGAGTGGGGCCGCCGCCAGCAGACACGTGAGTGGACGGTCCATCCCCAGGGGCCGGCCCCTCATTAATTCCAGCTGTGCGGGGGTATTCGTATACAAATACCCCCATCTCTATCCAGAAGATTACAGTTGCTCATTGCTGATCTAAGCAGAAATATAATCTTTACAGAATTTTCCAACAAATAGCTATTTGTTAAAGGAATTATTTGTGTGAATATGAAACAAAATGTGTATCCCTCAAGAACAAAGGGTGTTTCACCTCTCAGTCAGTATTCCACCTGAAAATTATTTCACTGGGATAATAAGTTTGCAATTGTGTTGCAGTGTAAAATTGTAAAATTAGGAAATAACTTAAACTTATTTAAAATTTTCTAATTTCTTCTTTCTTCCTCTTGTGGTTAGTGAAGCAGAAGGTCAATAAGAAGTATGTGCACATGAGGTTCAGAAAATGTAACTAGTGATATGAAAGTTAGCTTCTGGGAAAATTCTATTTTTAGCAAGAAAATCAGATACTGATATGCACAAGCAGGGCTAAACCAAATTGTCTGTCCCACTGAATTAATGGATGGCAACACTTATGTTAAGTCCCTCTCACTCAACAGATGTACTCTAGATTGGACTGAGCCCTCAAGCTTTAGAAAAGTAGCTGCTTCTTAAGGTTCCTACAAATCCACAGATTTCTACAACTGCAAACTACTTCATTTCATAAGCCAATTTTAAGTATGTATTCACACTGCTGGTTCCTCTTCCCACCCCTTTGAACAATATCAAAGACATCTGCACTGTCTTCAGGAAAATGTGTCAAAAAGGAGATCAAAATCAGGAGTATTTGTACAATTCTAGTGCAATCACAGGGTGGCACAAGAATCCACTGTTCACCTTCAGACAGGGTAGCACCAAAAAGGATGCTTCCTATCCCATTCCCGGTTTTAAAAGGAGATCAGCAATTTGAAAAGGGGAGATCAAAGTAATACAATAGATTGAGCTGCTGGTGCAAAGGGCAAAGGTGAGTGACAGCTGAACACTATCCTGCCCCAAAATAATGCATGTGATCTCCCCTGAATGCTCCAACCACTGAGGCATTTAAGAGGGCTTGTACTGACATTGTTGCCCACATGCTACCTTTGCAGCCACTCTGCCTGTCCTTCTACAGAACTGGAGGGTGAGCAAATGACTTGTGCTGTTGTTTATATGGACCTTTTGCCTTCCTGAATATTCATTTTCTACATTCTTTCTCTGGCTTAGGTTACTAAACTTTACTGAAGTAGCATTGCACTATCAGACTGTGTGACTAAGCAAAGAGGTTTGTTGTATGGGCTTTGACTGGACAGGTCACATAATCAAGAGCACTACATACAGACAATTCTTGGGATTTTTTTTAAAATACAGATTTGAAATTGCACAGATAATGTCATGAATCCGGGGATGGAGCAAGTTGGAATGTGTGCTAAAGTGTATGGGGGAGAGGGCTAGCCCCAATTTTGCATGCCTTTTATTGTATGGGGGAGGGGGTCTGCACACACCAGTATCAAATTATCTTTGCAAACTATATCCATTTTTACAAGCACCTTCCTACAATCTGAGGCCTCATTTGAAAAAACTATTTTGGCTGTGAGGATCTTGGGATCTTCAATACTCTAACCTGAAAACCATAGCATCCAGAGAGATTCAGGAATAGAAAAGGTAATTTTGGGGTCTAAAAGGGGGGATTTCATTGGGACCAGCTCTTGGGTGGCCTTACAGGCTGCAAAAATGCTCTTGGGAGCCACATGTCACACACCCCTATTCCAGGTGTTAGTGCAGTACTGAAGGTACACGTGCTTTAGGAACATATCCCATCCTGGAACTATGTGTCTATAAGTGGAAGGACATGAGACCAAGTTTGGAAAGCCACGTAGTAAGCAATTCAGTCCTTCCATCTCATTTTTCAGATAACATATGGAACAGCCATCTTGCTGTTACCTTTTGCAGCTGGCAGTATCAAAAATAACACTCCAATCTTTACCACAGTGACAGAACTTCGGATATATCAGCAGTTCCCTTTTTCATGTATAACTGCAACCTGAGACTGCATCAACAGCAACAACATCCATATTACGATGTCCTAACAACAGAATTTAGAACATAGCCATACATCATACACTGACATAGCCTGCTTTTGAACTGATGTTTAGCTCCTGCCAGAGGACCACATTTCTGAAATGACATATGTCATATGGTTTGGGCAGGGCTGCCGTCTCCCCTTGGGTATGAAGCCCCCCATGTGGTTCAAGAGCCACCCCAGAACAGAAGAAGGGAGGCAAGAAAGTGCTCTAGTTCCAACTACACAGGAAACAGAAACAATAGACCAGTTACTGCTTTTTGCATTGTGCAAGGCAAGAGAAAGATTAACTAGCCTTCGATAAATCTACACCAGCAAAGCTTCCAGCTATCAATTAACAATACAAGAGGCATAGAATATGTGAATAATGTACAAAACAACATTATTCAAGCAGGGCTCATTACATTATGATAGCAGCATTCACAAGCCTACTACCACAGATCTGAAATGCTGAAGGTCTGAAGCCAGAAGAAAGCATATACAGTAATACTCTGGTTAGCACTCAGAACATGTTCCAAGAAAATTGAGTCATGAATGGATCAGAACTAAACAGGGTCATTTTATCAAACTGGCATGGAACAGGTAGACTGGGCCCCATTTAACACCACAAAATGGCCACCCAGTAAATCAGTGCTATGCAAGGTGTTACCGTACTTTAGAACTACAGATTTTTCAATTGCATGCTACATGACAAGCATTACGTTTCACCCACACGCTTTTCCTATGTTCTCTTCCAAACACAACACCTTTTAGTAATGCAAAAGACAGGAATTAACACCTTCTGAAGACCCTGTACGAAATCATTGTACAAATACCAGAATGGGTTGTAAAATCTGCTTTGTGAGATTACTCTCTCAAAGGGATGGTGGAGAGAGAGAGCTCTTTTAGTTTAGTTTGTTATAAACACTGGCCATGTTGAAACACTTCACTACAAAGTTATGTGAATTCTGCTTTTCCTCCAAGTCACTCAAAGAGACATTTTACATTCACCAGATGACTCTGCCTAGAAGCTCATAAGGTGACACTGGCTAAATATTACTGAACTCCAAAGATCAATACTAGCATTATAGCTTCATTCCAAAATAACACTGTCTTAAAAGATTAATAAACATTAAGATATTATTAATAATCAAGGTGAGAACTGGGAAAGTATAAGCAAACATCAGCTGATATTCAGAACTGTCAACACTGTGAATGATTAATATCCTTAAAACTACTTTCACAGACTCCTCCATCAAAAGATCTACTAAACCCATTACTCTTAAAAAGCTACAAGATTTGCTGTGTTCAGCTGATTCCGAATTTCATGTCATCCCTTAATACAGTGACTCTCTCAAACTGTTACATCTGGTCTGCCATGTAAGGTTGGAGACATGACACTGAAACACAATAAAGAACATAGAAGACTAATATGCAGTGCCAGCCAAATCAAAGGTAGTTGAATGTTTTTATCAAAGGACTTTGTGGGCCCATATTTTATTATCCTTCCTGTCCCACACCATATATTGTTTTAATAGGGGTCACAGAAAATCCATTATACCATTTTTAAATGCTAGTATCGAGATTAGTTCCATGGGATTTGGAGTTTTTTCACTCCCACTCCCAGAATTCACTCAGAATACCCTAGGCAGAATTCTGGAAGTGAGAGCCCAAAAACAAATACCTACCAAAAGACTTTACCATATCTTTGATGTTATTCTCAATGCCCCTTAGATTCTAGAGGGAGCCTCCCAGAGAACCACTTCATCGATGGAGCCCTGTGACTCTTGGAGATCACTGGGGCAGTATCCTTGAAACACACAGAAAGTAATGGAGCTACAGAAAATTCTGGTAAGTGTTTGTTTCTGGGCTCCCACTCCCAGAATTCCACCTAGGGAATTCTGGAAGAATCCAAAAAAATCTGAAAGCCCCATCCCTACTGTTCACACTTGCATGTAGATATGGTACTGAAGTTCAGGAGTACAGGTAGCTGGTCAAATATTTTTAGAACAGCATACCAAACTGGAAAAGCTTGGGAAATGTGGCTCTAACCTATTACTAGCTTCAACCTGTGAAATGAAGACAGATTTACTTTCAAGAGGATTTTGCCATTTGATAGAAGGAAAAACGGTTTCTTTGAACAGTCCAGCTGAAAAGGGCTCCTGTACTAAAGATTCTTTTCTAGAAGCAGAAAAAACTGAGTGGTGAACAAAGATTTATCCATTTAAAATAAGGGTTTTCTGTATTTCATTGAAACAATTATAATGAAAACAGTTCTGAAATATAATAACTCTAATTCCCTTGGAAGGTATAGCTAATTATGTGCTGTCAAGTCAAAACCAACTTATAGTAACCCAATAGGGCTTTCAAGGTATTTAAGGAGTGGATTTACCAGTTCTACTCCCACAGAGTTTCTATGGCTAAGTGGGAAATTGAACCCAGGCCCTGACTTCTAGTCTTTCACTCTATCCACCACACTGGCTACGGGAAGGTTATAAAGGAATGCAAAACATTCAAGATCTAGGCATGTCAACATAACTATCTGAAATTAATTTTCATATTCAACATGAGCTTGAAACATGTCAATGATGTTTCTTGTCTATCAATCTCAAGTCAGAAATGAAAAACTTTATTCTTCATATACTTCTTAAACTATAAACTAACAGCTACCCATCCACTGCATGCACTCAGTAACCCTGTTGAAAGGTGTTCAGTGTAGCTGGTTAGTTACAATGCAATTAGGGTTTGCTTTTCAAGAAACCAAACTAGAAATTTAACTATTGAAGACTTCAGATTTTTTTTCTTATGACCTTCTGACAAGGACATTCAAATTCATTGATTCCTATAGATCTCCTCTGGGGAATGCAAAAAAAGTCAGCTCTCCTTCCAAGCTAGTGGAGAACTAGGAAGCTAATAAATGGTATGTCCAAGAGTCTCTCCTGGCATCTGTATGACTACCCTGTTTCCCCGAAAATAAGCCCTAGTATGATTTTTCAGGATGCTCGTAATATAAGCCCTACCCCAAAAATAAGCCCTAGTTAAGTGAAACCCTGCCCTCCACCATTGTGCAGCATTGTGCAGCAACCAGATGACATGACTGTAAAATAAAACATCCCCTGAAAATAAGCCCTAATGAGTTTTTGGAGCAAAAATTAATGCAAGACCCCGTCTTATTTTCGGGGAAACACGGTATATTTTTAGTATCAAGTGAAGATTTTTTATTACTATTCTTTTTTATTTATTGCTATTGTTCTTTAAGGCCTAAATCATAGTACTAACTGGAATACACTTATTGAATCTGATGCTGAACAACAAGTCAATACTCATGTGAATTCCAAGGCTACCAACTGAATTCAGGACTATTTTTAATAAGTTTTCAAAGAAGCAGCCATATTAATTAGTGTAAGCATCAGACAAAGGAAAAGAGACAGACAGACATACAGAAATGTTACGACACCTTAAAGACTAACTACTATATTTTAATGTGAGCTTTCATGGATCAAATCCACTTCTTCAGACATTAGTGAGCCTATATAACTTTCATATATTCAGGGACTGCTTCCCACCTCCTTGATGGCAGGCCTATACTTGCTTACTGGCAAACCCCCCAATCTAAAAAAATCACATGACACTAGAGATGGAAACTAAATCTGGTACAAATCCAGCTCTGTTCCCAAATTTGGCAACACAATTACAGGCCCCAAGACCAGGGACATGTTTACTTGTTCCTCTGTTAATGTGACCTATCCTATCTTTTGCCAACAATGCCCTTCTGCACTCTATGTGGATGTTCTTTGAAAGTGACTGTTATAAGAAAAAAAACACTAAAAGGAAGTAAGAGAGAAATAGTTGAGATTAAGGTACATACAGATGCTAGAGAGCTACTAGAATGATTCAACATCTATCAAGGGTTCCTAACTCATTACCAAGTATAAAATTCTACACTGATTCTCACAGTTTGCCATTTGTGTTAACAATGCTACTGTTACTTTGTAGACTCACAGACTGATATTTGAAATTATTCACAGCCTGACAGTCCTATTCTCTTGATAATGAACCATTGT
Source organism: Intellagama lesueurii (assembly GCA_037013535.1). Lineage (NCBI taxonomy): Eukaryota > Metazoa > Chordata > Lepidosauria > Squamata > Agamidae > Intellagama > Intellagama lesueurii. The sequence goes on along the minus strand of JBAJHW010000005.1, from coordinate 177,005,332 downwards.
CACTTTGTCCATTATCTGTTTCCCCACCTGGTCATGGGGCCAGGCTATACATAAATATGTTAGTCATACAGTCTCACTCTAATGTCTGAGGAAGTAGTCTTGATCAGGAAAACTCACATGAAAACATACCAGTTAGTCTTAAAGTGCCACAATATTTTTGTCTTATTTTTGGGTTTTTTGCCTCATATTTTAACAATACAATGCACTATTGTATTCAAATAAAAAAGGTTATTTATTTAAGAAGACAATAAATAAATGGCACACTGGGAATAATCCAAAGATTTCAGAAATATGCAACACCAACAATGGACTCCAGCTCTCTTCTTATGCACTTCTGGGGGCAAAAACAGGAAACATGCTCCTACAATGACCAGGGTTCTAGCAACACAAAGCAAAACATAATTTCCCATATTATACTAGTATGCACTTAGTGAAGGACGTTTAGTGCAGCACAAGCAACGTAGCCTTTGCCATACATTTTGGAGTAAATTCCTATGGCCCCGGAATGCAAACCATAAAGACTGGGCCTTATCGGAGTTGTAGCCGAAATTATCTTGAGGATAGCAGATTTCCTCCTTTCGTTTAATAAAAAGATATGAACTTGCTACCAGAGAGCCAATCAAAAAAACTTATACAAGACTCAGATGCCATGATCAGCAAATAAAACATTTTTCTAACCGAAGTTGTTACTACTGAAGGCTAAAGGCTGTTTTCTTGTGTAGAACCACAACCTTAGTACAAATGTTTTCAAAATCCTATAATCCCACATAAGGTAGACTTTTAAGTAGTCGCTTGCCTGAGCAGCAAGTTATGAAGTTCAAGTAATTCATCAGACTTTAAAAAAAAAAAAAGAGTATAGATAAACAATGTAAAAACTATAGAAATTACAATTTCAATGAAAAAATTATATTAAGCCAAACCTTCACATCAACTACTGTTACTGCTGCAGCATCTCCAAGACACATTACAACCCTTTGTTTTGTTTGTTGACTTGCAAGAATCCTGCATCCTTTGCTTAAATATCTCAAACTTGGAAACCAGTATAATTTAATATTACAATACATGCCCTGCATGAATTGGGTGTGTCACAGCTTAAATCTTAGGCACTCCCAGCAAAGATAAGGAAAGACCTGGAAAACTGCTGCCAGTAACATACTAGATATCCTGGAGAGTGGCTATTAGTCACTGAGAGAACACTAAGGCAGGTGGATCAATGTTCTCAGAATAAAGCACTTTGCATTACTGTACTTAGAAGACATTAAATTATCCCCCCCCCCCCCATTTTTGCTATAATCTCTAAAACGTTTATAGGGTAAAATTCTGTTGGGCAGGGTCCACCTGTGCAACAGGATTAATGTCATCAGCAGTGAGAGACTGACCCTGATTAAATTTATTTATTTATTTATTTATTATACTTCAATCCCACCCATCTAGTCATTTTGACTACTCTGGGCGGCGTACATCATGCATAACAAAAACAGTTAAAATAATATCAACATCCCAAAATAAAAATAAATAATCGTTCAAGATGGAGAACAAAAATAAATCAAATAATGCCCGGAGGGAAGGCCCGCCTAAACAGCCATGTTTTAATTGGCTTTTAAAGACGCCCAGTGAGGGGGCCATACGGATCTCTGAAGGCAAGTTGTTCCACAACCAAGGAGCCACCGCCGAGAAGGCCCGGTTTCTTGTCCTTTCCCTCCGGGCCTCTCTCGGCGTTAGGCTCCTCAGTCGCACCTCCAGACTAGATCGAGTGAAACGGGTAGACTTTGGTGGGAGAAGGCGTTCCGTCAGATATCGAGGTCCTAAACCGTTTAGGGCTTTGTATGTAATCATTAGGACTTTGAAATCGACGCAGAAGCGTACGGGCAGCCAGTGCAATGTGGCCAGAGTGGGAGAGATATGATGGTGTTTCCTCACCCCACTAATAAGTCTGGCCGCCGCATTCTGCACCATTTGAAGCTTCCGCATCAGTCTCAAAGGTAGCCCCACGTAGAGCGCGTTAAAGGCTTCCATCAGCAACTGTGGAGTGCATATGACTTCAAGTGGACCTGCACAACAGGATTTCAGCCAGTTTTTACCTAACTATCTTAAGCTAAGAAAAGTAACCCAGGCCCTATATATGATCTGCAATAAAACCCTGCCCTCAGAGTTGTGAATACGGTAGATATGAAACACAGCAAGTTATATGAGCATTAAACAGTAGTAAGACTGCACTGGGAAAATGAGTTAGGCCTCCTTTTCTGTTAGCTCAGTGGTTTAGGTATCTGTCTGCAGAGTGAGAAGTTGGGAGTTCACTTCCCCACTGTGCCTCCTGCGAGTAGAGCCAGCCTGTTTCACCTTGGGTAAATCACAAAGTCCCAGGGTGCCCCCAGAAGAAAGAAATGGTAAACCACTTCTGTGTATTCATAGAATAATTGAGTTGAAAGGGGTCTATAAGGCCATCAAGTCCAACCCCCTGCTCAAAGCAGGAATCCAAATCAAAACAGATCTGACAGATGGTTGTCCAATTTTCTCTTGAATGCCTCCAATGTTGGAGTGCTCACCACCTCTAACACTATTCTCTACCTTGAAAACCATGAAAAGGGTAGCTATAAGACAGAATTAATTTACTTATTTATTTTATTAGACTTACATACCGCCCATCTAGAACGTGTCTACTCTGGTCGGTTTACACAAAAAATAAACAATGAAAATATAAATGTACTAAAAATACAACCCAAATTAACAAAGAATCCAAGATGGAAAAGAGAAAAGGAAAAGAAAAATAGGCTAGGTGATGGCTGTAGGGAAGGCCTGCCTATATAGCCATGTCTTCAAATTGGTCTTAAAGGCCCTCAGCGAGGGGGCCAGGTGGATCTCTACAGGTAATTTGATGGCACATGATTATTATTTAAAAGGAACTGACATAAAATACTATATTTCAAAATTAAGAATCATTTAGGACAATATGGTATCAATTGCAGAAGAACATATCCAAATAAAGCTGTATCATCTCCTGTGTTTTGATTTCCTGGTGTTCTATATTGGTGACTCCGAACAGGACAAAAACTCAGGAGGCAGGCTACCAGTCTTTTTAAACACACTACCTTTCTACCAGCAGGGAGATTCTGATGTGCAGAGTGTAGAAACATGTAATTATTAACAAATAACTCATCTATTCCAATGCCAGAAATGTTTCAGAGTGTCTAGAGGCACCTTTAACATTAGCAGAGAAGTGATGTGGTATAGATGAAAAACAAGAGGACAAAAATGGAGCACTCTTAACTCAAAGGTCAATTGGATGTGTGTACCTGAAAACAAAGCAAAATAACAAGAAGGCAGGTAGTGGAATACAATGAAGGGCAGTGTGAGGATAACAAAGAAGATGAACACAAGGTTGATGGCAATAGAAAATTTACCATTTAAGCATACATTAGTTTTAAACATGATTCACTTGAGAAATCAATTCCAGTGGTCTCAAAATATCTAATGTAATGCCTCAATGGAAACCAAAGAGAGAAAAAAGCATGAGTATACATTTCTGACTGCTACTAAGTTATGAGTGCATTTTCCTTTCTATGATATACAGAATATGACAGGAACTCTGTATAACATCTACACTGAGTCAAAGTCTGCATTAAGGCAAACACGATTCTTACCTCTTCCCATACATTTCATATTTGATGAGCCCTCAGCTTACTAGACCTAAATGTACAACCAGAAGACACAACAAATAAGAATACTTTAGAGCAAAACCTGTCTCCATTGAACTTTGAAAGTATACATCCCTGCTGAATCATGAGATGTGGCTCGAGGAAATATTGACACAAGCAGCCTTAGAGTTGTAAACACATATGAGGCTAGGAAAAAATTTTCAAAAACATTTGGAGGTAATTGGGGTGGGTTCTTGGAGCTGTACACTGATTGGGCACTGTTTGGACAACAACAGTGGAAAATTGTTGTTACTGAGTTAAACCATCTTACATAAAGGGGAATGATTACTGGTCCGTTTTCACTATTAATTCAAGACTAATATGCTTAGAAGTGTATACAGACACATGCACATGTGATTTATTCATTTAGTCTTATTTATTTTTAATATTTAATTATAATTTTGAAATTATGCTATAAAATGAAAGAAGATAAATAGGCAAGATATAAAGAGGGAGACAGAAGACTGAATAAAAGAATGTCAAAACAGGAGTATCTTGTTCAGTTACACAACTGATAACAGCCAGAGCTGAAGCCACTGTAGGTTCTTGACTTTAAGCTAGTGTTTTCTTCCTTGTAAAAAAAATCATCTCCACTTTCAGTGATATTTCAGAGAATATACACTGTCAAGGAACATAAAAACTCCAATCAAATTAGGAATTTTTATGAAAATAAAATACAGGAAGACCCACAAATTGCCATGAGCTTCTTGAAAACCAGATAGGATAAAAATGAAATAAATGGCAATGACTCTTTGGTGATGTAAAGCTCAAATGTGACAAGAACTGGTAAAATAACCGACTATTTTGATAAATCATTCCAATATAATGTCATGTTCACCTCAGATTTTATTCAGATCACATTATGGGGCCTCAGAAAAGCTTCACTTTTTTGCTTTACATTTGAAAACTTTCAATATAATTTTCTTGAACAAAATATATGATAGATGGGCCAACCCACTACAAATTAAATAACACAGCGACAAGCTCAATGTAACTCATTTATACAGCTAAACAAAGGTGAGGTAAAAAGGTCCCTGAAAAACAGAAGATCTATAGGAAAAATGAAGATAGGTCCTCAATGTGCAACCGGTATTAATTCTACACCATTAACTCAAGAATTACAAAAGATTATACAAAGACTTTTCTCAACATGAGTACATTTTGTACATGAGGACATTTGTATAGAAATCCTCAAACCACCAATCTGTAAATTCAAAGATTTCAGATTTAATGTAAACATAAAGCTGATAATTGTTACTTTACCACTGGGAAGTTACTGCTTTTCTGAAATGTAACTTGGGGCTCTGACATGGCCACAAATTAAATACAAAATGAAATTTTGGAAATATACTGTCATGATTCCCACTAAATGTCATATGTTAGGTGCTCTAAAGTTATGAAAACAATTGCAAGAAACATATGTAGATGTTTAGAATAACGGGTAGAACAAGTATTTTTTTAGGAATACAACACTGAACATGCTATGTAAAATTACTACTTGAAAATGAAATATCTTTACATTTGAAAACAGGTTACTTGCAAGTCAATCCACATTTTGATTACTTATTTTAGCTACAGTATTTAAAATTTTTAATTACATGCAAAAAAATTCTTGTTTATGTTACAAATAAAAATACAAATTTAGACTCATCACATTATTGCAGACTGAGTAGACATCTGGTATCAGTTTTCACCATTGGTGTGTAGGGAATCAAGAATACTTCAGGGGCAGAGATTTAAGTTGCCAGCAAGTAAGAATTAACAGACTCAACTGTGAGAAGAGTTTGGTGTCCAAACTCCAGACTATAGACTTTGGCTCTCAAGAATATTCTTATCTGTAAAACCTGAACTTCACAAGTTCAGAGCTGGAGCCAGCCTTCATTATGCTTAGAGTAGATCCACTGAAAATAATCAGACTTACACTTCACAGCTATCCCATTATTTCAACTGTTCTATTTGGAATATGACTATATCTGAAGCCCTAAACCCACTCCAGAAGTGTAACACTTTGTATTAGGGTAAGTCAGCTAGTGTAGTGCTCTCCAGTCTGTTTTAACCACATCATACAATCCCCCAATTACTGCTGCAGCTTGTGGAAGGGGTGGTCCAAAACATCTGGAACACACCATGCTGCCCACTCCTTTCTTCATACCATTTGATTTTCCAACTAATTCATAAGTACCACTTTGTCACATTCTTTGTTGACATACAACCTAGAAGGTTGTTGTTGTTTATTCGTTTAGTCGTGTCCGACTCTTCGTGACCCCATGGACCAGAGCACACCAGGCCCTCCTATCTTCCACTGCCTCCCAGAGTTGGGTCATGCCTAAATTTCATTTATTCATATACAACTAATAAGCAAAACATTTACAAATCACGCCCCTATCATTTTGTTAGGAACATTTTATTGGTGTTGCTAACAAAACTAAAGCTGGGTGACTCACTCAAATATTTATTTACCTCCACTGTTAAGTTTGATACAAAAACCAACAGCAGCTATGATTAGGATAATGATTTAATACTAAATTCTGCCTAAATAGGCCAGTAGTTGAAATGGCGAATTAAGAAGTATATTACTGCTTAGCATGAACGCCAGACTCTGGACAAAATGTATTTCAGCAGAGGAACCCCTCCATGTCATTAATATGGGCATTTCATATATAATGTTTATAGCCAGGGTTCCATTTTGCGAGCAGAAGCCCCAATCGTTCAGCTAAAATCCTCGAGCAGGCAGGCAGGCATCTGTCACGGCTTCCCTCAACGCTGACCCTTTTCATTTGCAAGAACGTCACCAGCGAAACCGGGAGGGTGACGAAGTTACCTAAAACCGCACCCTCTGCCAGGACAAGCAAGCCCTTCCACTCGGCATACTGGCTGACTTCCTCCACCACGACACCCATTTCAAATTAGCCGTCTTACTCCACCCTCCTTCTAGATTGTGCAAGAAGGAAATTCTCGATGCATCACCCAGAGTCACCACCACAGACTTCCGCTCCTTGTCAAGCAACATAGGCAGGCAAAGGACGGCGATTCCGCATTTAACAAAGGGGGGCCGGAGAGCCCGGGAACCCTGAGCGGCCGAGGCGATCGGGAGCTGCTGTGGAGGGGGCCGTGAATGTGGCTGCTTGTGTGTGTGTGTCAGTCATGTCACTGCTCCAAGTTGGGGACAGGGCGAGAGAGAGATCCCGGGGAAGCGCCTGAACTAGGCAAACCCGCCGCCATCTTACAATGCGGGAAAGAAGCGCCCGGCCAGAACACAGAAACCGAGGCGGCTTCTCCGCCTACAGGCGCATAGAAGCCGCTCCAAACACAGCTCTATAAGCGCGCACACATAACACAGGGCCCTTCATGGGCCGGTTCCTGTTCTTCGCCGATCACCCACCCCAACCCGAAGTGAAACCGGACTCCAACATCGCGGCACCCGCAAGGTTTCTAATCCGGTTCGGAGCCTGTCGGCCGAACTACCGTTTTCGTGATCTTCAGGGGCGACCTGACAGGAAGATTGCAAATCCGGACCGTCCCGAGCCGGTATTTCTCTTTTCTCCCCCCCCCCAACTACTACTTCCCGGGCTCCACCACCCCAAAAGGCCTAATCCGGGGGTTGAGGCACAACCGGGGACGGTTCCCAACCACCAGGCCCGATCGGAGTAGGCGAGGAAGGGCGGCCAGGGCTCCCCCGTTTCCCACCCTAAGCCTCGTCGAGGTGTCGGAGCCGCCCGGCCCACCCCGCCGACTACGGACCCTCCGGCCAAATCTCCCTCCCCGCTCCCGGCAAAGGCGGAAGCCGTCGGAGAAGGGGGTTCTCCCGCGGCTCTTTCTGCCCGGCGGCGGCCGAAGCAAGCTCACCTTGTTGATGCGTTTCAGTGCCATCTTTTATACTGCGAGAGGCGAGAGTCGCTGCGTCAGTGGTGGCCGCCGCGGCCGGGGGTTTGCTATCGCTGCTCCTCCTTCGCCGCCGCCTCGTCGGGCCTGTCTGCGCCGCCGCTGCCGCACTCCCTCCCTGCGGGTGGGGGATGGAGCCGCTCGCTTACTCGCTGCCTGCGTTTCTCCTTCCTCCGGAAACAGCCGGGGGCGCCCGCCCGCCCGCCCCGCACACCAGCCGCGACGTCACCGGCGGCGCCGCCTCCTCCTTGCCCCCCCCCTCCGGGTCGCTTGAGTCGCCTTCCTCGGTCGGGACTTCCCGGACGAACCGAACAGCGCGAGGCCTCGAGTACCTACGTCAAGAGCGAAGCGAGAGGAGGGCGCAGTTATGCTGAAGCACAGCCGCCGCCGATGGCGAGGCCGAAGAAAAGGGGCGGGACTAAATAGGCCCCTCCTCCTATCCCACCCACCCCCCCCCGCCGGGGACCGCCACCGCCCTCCCTCCTGGGGGCGAAGGCGGGCTCAGGGCGAGAGAGCGCATGACGCACCGCCCCCCGAGGAGCTTCCGATTGGCTGAGGCCAGCGACGCTCAACTTTTCGCCGTAGGGAGGGGTGACCGAGAGAGTTCGTTTGGGAGAGGAATAAGGAAAGAGGTGTCAGAAGAAAGGGGAGGGGGGGGTCGTGATTTGGGGACACGCTTGTTTCCTGTTATCTTTTTTCCGCCCTTCCCACCCCACCCCCTGCAGACAAGAGAACGAGGGAGAGCGAATGGTCTCGGTTCAAGCTCTCGCGAGAGTTGGCGGGCACGCGCGTTTACCCTCCGCAAAAAAAAAAAAATTAAATCCCGCTCTCGTACTCAGCAGCACCGATAACGAGAGAACGCGGCATGCGCGTGCCCGTGTTTGCGCGCTCTCTCCCCAACCACCACCACCACCACCACCCTGGGAGGAGAGGAGAAGTCGTCATTCACCCTTTCTGGCTCCCTTCTTCCAAAAGCTGTGAGGAGCACTTCCAACCTTGCCTCAGACGCCGCTCGAGTCCTGGGCGCGGCGCGTGCGCGTTCCGAGGCTCTCTCCCGCCGTGTCTCCGTTCGACCCTCCTCCCCACCCCCGCTCTCTTTCGAGCTCGCGCTTTCTCTAAACTGGCGGTCCCTCGCGGCCGGATCTATTTATCAGGAAAGATCTGGCCCTGTATCCCTCCGCATAGTTGGGGTGGGGGGGGCGTGTTACACCCCCCCCCTCAGCGCCAAAAATGTTGCGGGAGAGGGAGAAGTGGCAGTTCGCTGGCCTAAGGCTGTTTCTCTGGGCAATTTCACAGCGCGACCCTGGACTGAGGAAGATGGCATAGAACTCAATGAGACTTAACTTCGTTGTTATTTTGTGTTCAGGGTTGTGCGCCTGAGCTCATTCACACAGGCCCTTCTTCGCCAGGGTTAAAGGAGCTTCATGAGAAAATGAAGTTATTTTCATCGACTTGACTTAACAATACAGGAACTTGCAAGAGAGTGGCATTTAGCTTCGTGAGACTTCTTCAAAGATGGAGCCATAAATGTATTTTAGAAAACTTCTTATCATAAGGGAAGAGTCTTGTTAAAGAGCAACACATTTAATTTGGCATAACCTTTTGTGGATTGCAGTCCACTCTATCAAATGGATTGACTGCAATCCATGAAGGTTTATATAACAAACTTGTTAGTCTTTAAAGTGCCATAAGGATTTTGTTGCTTTCCTGCACCACATTCACATATTCCCCCTCTAAGGGTGTGAACTTTTGTCCGATTGGCAAACTCTTCCAAAGAAGGGAAAATAAATTAATAAAATATATATTTTGATTGAAGGGCTGGATTAATTGACCAATGGGAGGGGTGGATTTGCTAATTTCATGATCTACTTGGGGGTTGGCCCTAGGATTCTGTAGACAGGGGTCATTATAGTTAAAGTAATTATATTCTATAGTTAAATTCTAGGATTCTGTAGACAAGCAATTATAAAGTTGACATCAAACTGCTATGATGTTGTAGATGCACTACTGGCTGAATTTGAAATGTGCTTTGATTACAAGCAGTCACTTTAGCTCTGTGGCAAGATCAGTCAGTTTATCAACTGGTGGCCTCAACCATTTTATCAATGGGAGAAATGGGGACAGAAAGAGTGGAAAGCAAAGCCATATCTACTTTGGGGTGTGAGTGCGTCTATTACCACCTCTGTCTTCACTGGTGTGCTTCACCCCTAAACACAGACTACGCTGAAAAATCCAGCCTCAACAGATAATAATTTTGCCATGTCAGGCTAGCATGTATGGGTGTCTATAAATAGGCATCACCCCAGTATTTTATAGGCAGTGTGATTTAGCGGATAGAGTGTCAGATCAGCACTAAGGAGGGCTAGGTTAACATTCTTGCCAGACAGTGGAAACTCACTGGAGGGTGGTAATGGTAAACCACTTATGGAACTATTAACATATCTCAAAAACCCTATTAGTGTTTTCCTAAATCATATGTGATTTGACCGAACATAGCAATGGCAGACAGCAATAATCTAATTATAATGAACATAGAGGACCACAGATAACACTATGATTCACATTGGTGTACTGATTATGTATGTTTATTTTTAAAACCATTTTTTTCAATTCAGTTATTATAATCAGGAAGAATTAAACCTATGACTTAAGTAAAGCATTTAAATAGATTATTCCATAGTAAAATCAGTAAGACAGCAGATTGTGTTGTGAATATTCAGGATTAAGTGGTTTATGTTATGCAGTTAATGTGTCCTTTAAAGATTGTCATGAGGCTATGTAAATGATTCTGTCTCATTTCTAGGATATGTGTACAAATTTTAGTGTTAATTATAGACCATGTTTAACTGTATGGCTTACTCAGTAGAAATATATTTTGTTAAATGGGTCATTTGTGAAAATGACACATAGCATCACCATCAGGACATTTTGCAGCATGTGCTACAAACATGAAGAATGTTTTCAGCCCTTACAAAAAACATGCACACTGATTAACTCTGAACTCCTTTCCTGTGGAAAGGTTTATTGTTATCTGCATCCTGCCTTTCCTCTATTGCACTGAAGGTGGCTTATGTGGCTCTTCTCCCCCTTTATCTTCACTACAGCCCTGTGAAGAGGGTCATAATGAGAGAGAGTGACTGGCCAATGTCCCCTAATGAGTTCCTTCAGCTCAGTGGGTATGAAGCTGGATGTCCTACATTCCAACTGAACTTATTAAGCACAATATTACACTGGCTATAAACCTCCCAGAGTGACAGTCAGTCAGCTGGGCAGTATAGAAATCAAATAAATAAATTCAGTTGGACAGCTTTGCTCTTGTAAAGATGGGCCAACTAGTCCTTTCCCCCCACTTCACCAATGGTGCAGTTGAGTTCCAGGATATATTTTAGAGCAGGAATAATGACATTATTTGCCAAAAATTTGGGATCATTGGTGGACCCTGCTTGTTCAAACAAGAGGAGATTATGAGAAGGTATCAAAATAATATTTTAGTATTGTTCTGTTGCAAACCAGCATAGAAAAGAGGAAGTCAAAGAATGATAAAAAGAATAAAGCAGAGAACAGATACTTCCCTTTTTTTATAATGGGTTTCCTACCTTATTCTGAAATAGTTCAGTAAGATTGATTGGTAAGATTGTTTGCTTTTCCAATTAACAGCTAACAACTGGAATTTGGTTGGCTGGAAAACTTTTGTCAAATCTCTTGTGTTTTATAAAACAGAACTATAATATAAGCACAAGTACATTCATGAAGCTTACTCTATGCTCAAATTTGCAACTGTACTTCCTAAACAAAATTGAGAGATTTTATTAGTGTGGTTTGTCTGTTTTAGATGTCGTATCTTTTATGACAGAGCTTTTAATTAGTTTCAAAATATTTGAATGTAAATGAAAGCTTGATGTGGAATAGTTACAAATAACAAGGTACTTTCAATTTGTTCTTTTTCCAATAATGAAGCTAATGATTACAATATGATTGTAATTTAATGAAGAACAACCTCAGTTGTTTTTAGGGTAGCTGTAACCTTCCAATTACTTTTATTAGTTATGGAGGGTGACTTCACAAATGGGCAGGATCAATATCACATGGTTCAAATACTGGTTTATGCTGTGCTTATGCTGCTGCCTTAAGCTCTGTCATTGGGACATAGAAGCAGCAGTGAGGTGAACAGAAGGAAAATGTTCTGTTCCACAGTCCAGTAGCTACCACGGAATGTTTGGAATGCAGTCCTTCACCTTTGCCAAGAAAGATGTTGACATGCATGGTGGATGAGTGCTTCTTTTGTAGCACTGGATTAACATACAAAGTAGTAAGCAACAGTTCAGGGTCTCAGGTTATGAGTGGCTTCTAAATAATATTTTAAAAATTAGTACTGTGAGGGTGGAGATCACCACCAGTATCCTGAGCAGGCCATCTGTCCTCAGCCTGCAGCCCTGGGAGAGCCCAGGAAAGACCTTGGCTCCTGGATGTCTGGTGGGCAAGGAAGAGGAATGACAGCTGTTGATGAATGAGCCAATGGATGAAGGACACCTGGAGAGGGAGAAGGCGGAGATTGGGGGGGGGGGGCAGAGGAAAGGAAGGACACAGAGGCTTCCTCCAAAGAAATGGAGGGAGAAACGGAGACCTCAGGGGAAGAAGAGACCTTGGGGGAAGCTATCAAGACCTGGGACCCTCAATTTTGCACCTCAGGGGAAGTGGAAAGCCACTGGGAGGAGGAACCCCAAGGGGAAACCCCTGGACCTGCCCATTAGGCTGAGGAAGGGGCTGCAGATGAAGAGTCCCTGTACCAGGATTACTAGATCCCACAGCACTGCCATCTTCACCTTGGCTACTGCACCATCCAATGGGAGCAGTAGCACTCACTCTAACTTAGCTATAATGTGGGCAATGGAAGTGCCAGCAAGAGAGGCAGAGGAGACTCCAGGAGAAGCAAAGGAGCAGACCTCAGTATCGCGCGCCCCTGTCCAGCTCTACCAGATATCACTTAAGGGGTCTGACCAGGGCTAGGACATTTTCAAATATTGTTAGCCACCCAGAGTAGTGCCACAGCACTAGATGGGTGGGGTTTAAATGTAATAAATAAATAAAATTATCATCTCCTACTACTTTCCAAACTGGGACACCTGGGGCCTCCTGTGCCATTCAAACAGACAGGTAATCCTCATATTACTGCAATGGTTACATATGCTTGCTATGTATTTTTAATTCCTCATGTCAAGCATCTTTCTGCAAGAAACCTCCAATTATAGCCACTAATGTTGTGATAATCTGTGCGCAAACCATCTCAACATAATGAGCTAACTGTGTGAATAATGTGCTGTGTTTTATAGAAGAATAGACTGGCGTTAATATGATGCACTCAAAGAATCATCCTCATCATCCACCAGCATAGCCGGTCAGAAGTGATAATTGTGCCAACAGTCAGTAGACAGACTGCCACTTATGACTGACATGATTAATGTGCACCAATCATTACCATGAGATGTTGAAGAGAATGAAGTGGCCAACAATCCATCCAACAGACCTGGACATCCTCACCCAGTGAATCATTTACACAACCAAAGGACCTGCAGGGAGCCATTGTTCTTCTGTGACCTGAAAAGTCACCTTGCAGGAATGTGGTATGATATGTTGTCCTAACTGTTTGACTCGCACTCATGCAGTCCCTTCCCTGTGGGATGTTTGTAACAATTTCAAAATAGGGCCAAAACATCAAGGGATATCTTTAAGTAGTATAATGATTTGTGATGCGTTGATAGTAAAATTGCTAGCACCTAAGACTAAGATCTCTCATTGCTCTCCTTTTGTTTTCTCACCTCCTGTCCTTTGCTTTATGTGCTCATTTTAGAGCAGCCTCTACACAAATCTAAAATCTGTAAACTTTTGAATGCTGATCATTTTCAACACTTCCTTCTTAACTTTTAGTGACTAATTTTAAGTCAGCAATGTTGAATATTGTGGTAAATTTAGTCCAGACAATACATTTTTCTAGACTGTATCCCCATCACTGCCATCATTTTACTCTTTAGTTGATGAAACAAGTTCTTTAAGATTTTTCTGATGACCTTGCAGTTCATATTCTTTCTATAGCAAATCTTTTCTGATTTTCTCTAGTTCAAAAACTACTATCCTTTACAGGCTGAGGGTGCAGTGTTCATTGTTCCTGTTTTAGCTCTATGCTCACCTACAGCAATAAAGAGCAGTACACACCTGCTAGTTGAGAATAATGGGAGGGTCAAAGGACCAGGAAGATTATAATACTATGAGGACAGCAAAAGTTCCTTAAGTGAGAACATGCCTCACTTTTCTCTACTATGTCAGGTACTTCCTTTACTAAATGGCATGATCTATTAATACAGTCAGGCAAAATATTACACTCTGTTCTTAACTCTGTCATATTTCTCTTTTTCCTATTTTACAAATACAATTTGTAAAGTCTTTCTTGGAAGAAACAGGAAGTGGCATTTAAGGTTCTCCTTGTCTTTAAATAGCTTAAGGCATGCCACTGTATCACTAATGTGTGTCAGCTAAAAGACTAATAATAAAACATTGAAGTCAGAATCCAATCAAAATGAAAGCACTCTGTATGCCATTGATTTAATTGGAAGAGTCATGTTTACTGTAAAATCATAAAAAGTGGAAAAAGTTCGTAATGTTGACTAAATCATGCCCCAGGTAGCTAGCCCACCAACAGCTGTATTCTCAGTTTTCAACCATATGCATGCTGAGGGGGAGAGAAAAAGACAATACCTTTTGCTTCTTTTTGTGGCTGCCATCTTTGACCTCCTAAGGCTGTGGCAAACAAAATGTAATGGCCTCAGTTTTAGTGCTTTGGAAATGTAATGGTTGGAGAAAACTGCATATAACTGGCAACCTAATGTCTGTTATTCTGTCAGCATAAGCATAAAAATGGCCAAAGAAGTTCAGTGTCAGCAAATCTAAAAGTGATGCACGTGGGGTGGGGGTGGCATCCCAACTTTCCACATTTACTTATGAGTGCTGAGTTGACAGTGACTGACCAAGAGCAAATTTGTGGGGTTCCTGTAGTCCTTTCTGCAAAAATTTTAACCTAGTGTGTGGCTGGTGTAGGGAGGAAATCTATAAAGGTCATAGCTATATATGGGATTGAAAACAAAACTGGTAGTAACATACTGCCCTTACACAAGTCTATGGTGTGAACACTTAGAATACTGTTTACTGTTCTGCTTACTTCACCTAAATAATAAAGTAAAACAAAATGAACAACAAAACATACACAGAGAGCTGTGAAAGATGCACAAAAGGCAATCAAAATGTTTCAGCTTCATGGAGAGTTCCAGCATGGTTGACCTATATGAATGGCAGCGATCCCTGGGTCCCATTCATTCAAGGGAGGCTGAATTAAAATTAAAAGGGCACATCACTGTTGGTTTCCCCAGGAGATGACAAAGGCCACATCATAGGTGTATCCACATTATACAGTTACAACATTTTGATACTGTTTCAACTGGCATAGCTACATGCTATGGAATCCTGGGATTTGTAGCATGGTAAGATCTCTAGAAGTCCCTGCTTCAGGAATTCAGGAGACTCCTTTGGAGCACTCTGCAGTGGATTAGAAGCACCTCACCAAAATGCAAATCCACAGGTTGTAGCCATGATGCAGTTACAGTCATGCCAAATGCTATGATTATATAATGGAGGAATCCATTCATGTGTCTCTGCTCCTACGGCTGTGTCATTAGGTTATTACTTTCTGGGGTAGTTGTCTTAGAAACCAGGTCCTGCAGTCATTTCCTCTTTCATCTAGAAATACTGCTCCTGAGGAGGGGGAACTGAAAAAGTAGGCTGTGCCTTGGCCACCTCAACACTCGTGAGTGTACGTATCTCCCATCTCCCCAGAATAGGAATTAAATCTACATCTCTTCTTTCTCACTGCAGTTCTCTTTCCCACTGAGCTACCAGCCATACCACAGGATTGCCTACTGCAACTTTCTTTGCAGAGCATCTATGCTTCCTTTTCCATGTTTCCCCCCACCATTTCTCTTGTGGAAAAAAGGCTTGTTCCCATCTCTCAGCACCTGTGCAAGCACCCAAGTTCTGCACTGCAGCTAGCCATTAAATAAATGTTTGAGAGTGAGCATGTGATGGGCTGTTCCTGCAGTTTTTGTGCACTTTTTAATGGCAGAGAGCATGGACAAGTTTACATGATAGGTCATTATCACACTGTTCCTGCCATTGCTGCATATTGCCTGGTGCCTCCTCAGGCATGGCTAATGTGTGGGCGTAGTGATATTTGTGTGATTGGCAGATGACAATGTAGTTGCCAGGGGCTCTGTGGGTGTGGGAGCTGTTGCTACGTCTGATCTCTTCTTGTCTCTGAATAGGTTTTGACTTTGCTTCTTGGGAAGCAGCTCATGATAATATTATGAAAATATTACTACAATATTATGATATAACAGTGATGATCATACTTGGACTACAGGATTGATATGCAAATCATTCAGGGGGGGGGAAAGAGATTTTTCCACCCTTGATATTAGATTTTAATGCTGGTACTCAGAACTCTAATTAATTTCCCATCAATGGGGTTGAGATTTGAGGGCATACTTTAAAATAATGGCATATCATTTTGGTATATTCTTATAAAGAGAAATGAAATATTAATGGCCTGCCCTTCTAATCATGAATGGTAAATTTTGTTACTTGCATTGCAAGTTACCTTTCTTCCAATATCTTTCCCAAAAGGGATAGTCAGATACTATCCCAGATACTATACTATACAGAGATCATTATAAAAATGTAACTCGATTTGGGCACAATCCACCAGATTGCTGAACATAATGCCCCGGTGTATTGGGCTGTTTGTTTTCACATCTAGAGTTGCGATCTTAAACCCACTTAACTAGTAATAAAACTAGTGGGACATAACTCCAGGAAAATATATTTAAGACTGAGGCACAAAAGTAATATAAAGCTAGCTACAAACTTCGAAACAGCACAAGCACAGTAGTGACTTTTTACAGATGCTTGTGTGTTCTCTACAATGTTTTTGATCTGTATCCTTAATTTAGTATTACAACTGGCTGTGTAATGTTGTTTTTCAAGCTGAAGCTGAAAAGGTTATGCATCATTACACATGGAGGTTACTAAGATATTTATAATCACACCACCTGCTGGCAGTTCTTTTCCTATTACAATAATCTATCCATCCTGGCTTCAGCACAGATAGATCAAGCATCTGATCCCCGTTTTACTTTCTATCTTTTTGGTTTAATAGGAAAACAAAAGCCAGTGGAAGTGGGAGCTACTACAAGCTACTCCATTCCTCTATAGAGATTCAGGTAGGCCATTATCAGAGGCAAGATGCTGGCCTGGATAAACTTTGGGTCTTAATGTGACCATTCTTATGGAAGTACCAAGGCCAGTTTTCCATTAGAAAGGGTGAAATGGCTGCCTCAGACCCTTTCATCAGATTTGGGGTCTGATGAAAGGAAAGCAAATGGTCAAATATTTAAATTGTTATATTTTTACTACTAGAGTGGGAAAAGTTACTTCTGGGATTTTCTGTCTTATGTGACAAAATCTCTTGGTTGGATTTAAATACCACACACTTTGTTTTCAGTAGGTGGGGAGGAGAGTGCCATTTGCTATTGTACATGTCAGGTACCAAAGTGTCTTAAGATATCCCTGTGAAGTACATAAACATTAGAAGGACACACAGAATATACTCTTAAGTCTTTCACACACTCATACAGACACACATACTTGGACAATGATGCATGTTTGTAATTTCAGTTTGAGATTCTCTACTTATCAGTTTGGGGATCTCCACTTAGATTATGACCACAAATAATTTACAGAAAAAGTACAGGACAGGATTACCCCTCAAAGGAGAGCTCTTTAGGCCCTTTGACCACCTTTCTGACTTCATAGTAAAAGAGCGCTTGCTGTTGCTTTATGACACATCCAGACTGTAATGACACTATACTCCTCCTTTTTAGAAATAGTGTATTAAAAATTAATCAATTACCCTAATTAATTAAATTTGTCAGCAACAGTATCCTTTTGCTAGTCCTAAGTGTAGACCAACTGAATTAATTGCTGAATATTGAGCCAACACATGCAGATGCCACAGAGTCACTCTGGCTGGATCTAACAACAGCATATTAGCCATTATGTTAATCATCAACATGCTGAACGATGCTATTTGACCATTTTTGTTATAGTCCTTTTTCCAGTCTTATTTTGAAGTTTAACAATTTAACCAACACATCATTTTTTTTAACACTTGAAGGTTAATTATATCATCTTATTGTGTGCACGCTATTGCTAACAATTTCAAGCTCTACTGCTTCTGGAAAATGTGGGGCACTCATGTATTATCTCTCTGTATATATGGGTATGTGCAAAGTGTAGTTAAGGGGCCACATGGAACCCTTTATCTTTGTGGCCCTCAGTGCTCCAGCTCTCCTCTCTTTGGACAAGAAGTACATCCTCTGCCACTTAGCTTTGGTTCCTCTTTTCTTGTTTGTACTCCAGGTGACTCATGGTGTGAGCAGATAGGGGTTTCTCACACCAAATGTTACAATGGGGAGTCCCCCTGATTAGACTATGGGCTGCCTATGCTTGTATAAAATGAAATATGCTTTAATTCACCCACTATACTGGGCCAGTCCAGAAAGAAGAGGTGGAAACCTCTTAAAGCATTGGCCCAAAGCATTACACAGGCATTGGCTGAGGGACCTAGGTCTGCACCAGTGTGTGTGTGTACACGCACATTGATATGCCACAACATTAAAACCACTGATGGCACCTGTCAAGGGGTGGGATATATTGGTCAGCAAGTGAACAGTCAGTTCTTGAATTTCATGTATTGGAAGCAAGAAATATGGGTAAATAAAATTATCTGAGTGATTTTGACAAGCACCAAATAGTGATGGCTAGACTACTTGGTCAGAACTTCTCCAAAATGGCAAGTCTTGTGGAGTGTTCCTAGTATGTAGTGGTTGGTACCTAGCAAAGGTGATGCAAGGAAGGACAACTGGTGAACCAGTGTCAAGGTCACGGGTGCCCCAGGCTTATTGCTGCACTTGGGGAGTGAAGACTAGTCCATCTAGCCTGATCACACAGAAGAGCTACTGTAGCTCAAATTGCTGGCCATGATAGGTGTCAGAACACACAGTGCATCACAGTTAGCTGTGTATGGGGCTGTGTAGCAACACACCAGTCAGAGTGCCCATGATGACCCCTGTCCACCACCAAAAGCGCCTAAGAGATGGCAGCATTATGTACTATGGAAAGAAATCTGGTCAATGGAGGCAATGTTATGCTGTGGGCAATGTTTTGCTGGGAAACCTTGTGTCCTGACATTCATGTGGATGTTAACTTTGACACATATCACCTACCTAGAGATTGTTGCAGACCATGTACACCCCTTCATGGCAATGGTGTTCCCTGATAGCAGTGGCCTCTTTCAGAAGGATAATGCACCCTGCCACACTGCAAGAAAAAAAAATTAAGAATGGTTTGAGGAACATGACAGACTATTCAGGGTGTTGCCTTGGCCTCCAAATCCCCCAAATCTCAATCCAATGGAGCATATACGGGATGTGCTGGAACACCAAATCTGATCCATGGAGATCCCACCCTGCAACTTGCAGGACTTAAAGGATCTACTGCTAATATCTTGGTGCCTGATACTACAGGACACATTCAGAGGTCTTGTGGAGTCTATGCCTCACCGCATCAGAGCTGTTTTGGCAGCATGAGGGGGTCCTACATGATATTCGGCAGGTGGTTTTACTGTTGTGGCTGATCAGTGTATACATATGCATATATGTATGTGTATATATAAGTGCACACATGAGAAATGCTATTTTTTGGACTACAATGTCTGGAATACCCAAGATAGCATGGCTAGTGTGTGTTGTAGTCCAAAGAGGAACTATTCCAATTTCTGTATGTATGTATACATCTATGTATGATTGTGCATGTGAGTGCACACATATCATGTCCACACAGTCATGGAGGCTTTGGGGCATAGATGGGTGTCCTGAAGTGAAACCACCCACTATAATTGCTTTGCCATCACCATCTGAGAAGTTTCAGAGTTCTTCATGGATGGAGCAGATGAACCTGACATGACATATGTCATCTACTGAAGGTAGAAAAGATTAGTGAAGGGAGAAATTGCCTGAAATGGAGCAAAAGGGGATGGTGGGGGTTAGTTAAAATGTGGCATACATGCCCAATAGCCTCAAAAAGCCTCCCTTATTCAGGTACAACACCCCATATATAATATGCACAAGTGCTAGTGTATGAATTGTATCCAGTTTCTTATGCTATAATGAGGCAGTCATTTTGCCAAAGCCAAGAAGGACTGGGGCTGGTCACTGCTAAGAGGGGAGACCACTTCAGAATTCCTATGTGAACCACTGTGATGAAAGAAAGGTGGTATATAAATGGAACAAATATATAAATAAAACAACCAAGCAGAAAGATTAACAGTGCCTTCCTTTTGGTTTTGAGACCTGTGTACTTTATAATCTGATTTCTGCTCTATTTTCTTGTGTCTTCTTTTCTTCAATAAGCCCTTCATTTTAATATAGGCCAGGTCTTTGTCACTAACATCTATTGACATTTATGTAGTGAATGGAAGAGCAATAAAAACTCTTTTTCTGTTCAGTATGTTCAGTGTGCCAGTAGCTGTGCTAAAAGCAGCCCAGATCAAAGGCAACTCAACAAGTCTTGGTAGCTTTGGAGATATACTTCAAGTGTTTTTGCCCACAGGCAGAATCACAAAAAGGCAAGAAACAAGAGAAAGCAAAAAGTACTGACGAATATTGATTTGAATAGGAACTTTATGTGATTCCACACCTCACGGTTCAGATCTCCTACACTGTCCTCCCACAATAAAGCGTAGAAAAAGCTGTGTATAGATCTAATGAAAAGGATTTGAGTTATTTAAAAATTCTATTCCAGAATATTTGGATAGTTTAGTTGAATAAGATCTCTCCCTATCAATCTTTCTAATTTTGGTAAATGACACAAAAAGTAATTGTACAGTGCAGAGATTGCCATCCAAATGAAAAGCAGGAACACAAATAATTTTATGTATAATCAGGGACAGGTTTGAAACATAAAACTATGTCACTTCTAGGTGGAAAAGGATCCTCAGCAGGGGTGGACAGAAAGTAAATCTGGATCTACTGGGAAACATATAGGTGATTTGTATTAGATTAGCAAGGATTTCAGTTTTCCAGTTTTCTAATAAAAGTAGTAAATAAGACAGAGATGAAGAATGATACTTTTGGGACTACAGTTTCCATAATTCCCCAGCCAATTGTTACTTTTGAATATATTGCACCCTCATACGATACCTTTTTAGAGGTTTTGACTGGAAGTGACGTTTTTTACACCACCACCAATTCCCAAGTATTTGGGTTGGTGAGGAAAGCAAAAAGAGAGGCAAAGTGCTTCTCCAGTGTGTCAAACTGTATCCCATTTCTCAAAGAAGATTTAATAATCTTCTTGTCCAGTTCCACACACACAACACTTTGTTGGCTTTTCCGGAGCTCACAAACAGAGGTATCCATTACCTCCTTGCAAGGCAGTAAACTCCACGAAAACCAATGGGGGCAATCTTTGGCATGCTCAACAGCATACCAGAGACTCCAGGACCTACAAAGGCCAGTATAGTCATTATATTAGTGCTCCTATACTAAACATGTTTTCTGAGGAACAAGTTCAGATGACTTTTTTTTGATGATGATGATGATAATAATAATAATAATAATGCACCAATATTTAACAGATACTTAGGTTTTTGGTTAAAACCTGTATCTGATATATAATACCAGTCAATGTTTTTATAAATTTGACTGTGTCTGGTGTTTTTGAATAATAATAATAATAATAATAATAATAATAATAATAATAATAATAATAATAATAATAATAATAATAATAATAATAAAAAAGAACAAGAGATGTGATGTGCTTATCCATGAGGCACAAGGAAACTAAAATCCACAGATCAGCAATATCTAGGACAAATCAAAATGACTCAGAAGAACGTGCAAGCTTTTACTTAGTCCTGCGGTTCTATTTTTATTTCCAGTTAATGATTCGGCTATAACCTTATAAAGGAAAACTGTTTTTCCTCCATGTAACCCAGGGGGCCAGCAATGGCCAAAACAATCTTAAGCAATGGGCACGTTGATGCCATTGTGTATTCTTTCCAAAGGAGTACTCCCTGTATTCTTTTGCAGAAAAAGTTCCTACGGTACTTTAAAAACTACCAGGTTTGATATGAAAAGCAAAGCTGCCTATGTTGGCCCTCAGAAAAACTCCAAACCTCATACAGTATTTGGGTAATACTTTTCTGTAGGCCTGCCAAAAGGGCACAAAAATGTGTGCAAGGTTCTGAGGAATCAAGATCTCTTTAGCAGGTAAGATGTTACAAAGCTGGAGGAGGGAACTGAAGAAACTCTTACAAGAAATCAAGTGGCATGAATGGAGAGTCCTAGAATGGGATAGAGAGAAAGCTTTGTTGACTGTTAAAATAAACATCAAATTCCATGTTGCGGCAAAACCTTTATCAGGCTAACCAATCAGACAGAAGAATCTCTGTGCAAACTTTCAAGACCTCCAGGCCCCTTTGTTAGGTACAGAGATGAAAAATTTCTGGAAATTTTGAAGCCATAGAGATCAGGAAAGAGATCTTGGTGTGCTGGTGGACAGCTCGATGAAAATGTCAACCCAGTGTGTGGCGGCAGTGAAGAAGGCCAATTCAATGCTTCTTGTTGTTTAGTCGTTAAGTCATGTCCGACTCTTCGTGACCTCATGGACCAGAGCACGCCAGGCCCTCCTGTCTTCCACTGCCTCCCGGAGTTTGGTCAAATTCATGTGGGTAGCTTCAGTGACATTGTCCAACCATCTCGTCCTCTGTCATCACCTTCTCCTCTTGCCCTCACATTTTCCCAACATCAGGGTCTTTTCCAGGGAGTCTTCTCTTCTCATGAGATGGCCAAAGTATTGGAGCCTCAGCTTCAGGATTTGTCCTTCCAGTGAGCACTCTGGGTTGATTTCCTTCAGAACAGATAGGTTTGATCTCCTTGCAGTCCAGGGGACTCTCAAGAGTCTTCTCCAGCACCACAATTCAAAAGCATCAATTCTTCGTCGGTCAGCCTTCTCTATAGTCCAGCTCTCTCTTCCATACATCGCTACTGGAAAAACCATAGCTTTGACTATGCGGACCTTTGTCGGCAAGGTGATGTCCCTGCTTTTTAAGATGCTGTCTAGGTTTGTCATCGCTTTCCTCCCAAGAAGCAGGTGTCTTTTAATTTCGTGGCTGCTGTCACCATCTGCAGTGATCATGGAGCCCAGGAAAGTAAAATCTGTCACTACCTCCATATCTTCCCCTTCTATTTGCCAGGAGGTGATGGGACCAGTGGCCATGATCTTAGTTTTTTTGATGTTGAGCTTCAGACCATTTTTTGCGCTCTCCTCTTTCACCCTCATTAAGAGGTTCTTTAATTCCTCTTCACTTTCTGCCATCAGAGTGGTATTGTCTGCATATCTGAGGTTGTTGAGATTTCTTCTGGCAATCTTGATTCCGGCTTGGGATTCCTCCAGTCCGGCCTTTCACATGATGTATTCTGCATATAAGTTAAATAAGCAGGGAGACAATATACAGCCTTGTCGTACTCCTTTCCCAATTTGAACCAATCAGTTGTTCCATATCCAGTTCTAACTTTCGCTTCCTGTCCCACATATAGATTTCTCAGGAGATAGATAAGGTGATCAGGCACTCCCATTTCTTTAAGAACTTGCCATAGTTTGTTGTGCTCCACACAGTCAAAGGCTTTTGCATAGTCAATGAAGCAGAAGTAGATATTTTTCTGGAACTCTCTGGCTTTCTCCATAATCCAGCGCATGTTAGCAATTTGGTCTCTAGTTCCTCCGCCCCTTCGAAATCCAGCTTGTACTTCTGGGAGTTCTCGGTCCAGATACTGCTAAAGCCTGCCTTGGAGGATTTTGAGCATAACCTTGCTAGCGTGTGAAATTCAATGCTAGGTATCATTAGAAAGGGGATTGAAAATAAAACAGCCAACATTATAATGCCATTGTACAAAACACTTGTAAGGCCACACCTGGAGTATTGTGTACAGTTCTGGTCACAGCACCTCAAAAAAGACATTGTGGAACTGGAAAAGGTGCATAAGAGAGCGACTAAAATGATGACTGGGCTGGGGCACCTCCCTTATGAGGAAAGGCTACAGTGTTTCAGGCTCTTTAGTCTAGGGCAGGGGTCTGCGCCCTAGGCAGGACCAGGCCGCGGACACAGATCTCCTGCCCCGCCCGCAAGCGCTCCCCCGCAAGCGCGCCCCGCACATACATGCGAGCGTGACATGACCCCGCAAGCACGACACAGCCCCCCCGCGCATGCGTGTGAGTGCGACATGGCCCCCACGAGCGTTACACGCCCCCTGCGAGCGCAACACGCCCCCCCCCCCAATCGGTCCGCGGTTGGGAAAAGGTTGGGGATCACTGGTCTAGAGAAAAGGCGCCTGAGGGAGGACATGGTTGAGACGTATAAAATTATGCAGGGGATGGATCTAGTGGATAGAGGGAAGCTCTTTTCCTTCTCACGGAATACCAGAACCAGGGGACATCTGCTCAAATTGAGTGTTGGGAGAGTGAGAACAAACAAAAGAAAATATTTCTTTACCCAGTGTGTTGTTAGTCTGTGGAACTCCTTGCCACAGGATGTGGTGATGGCATCTAGCCTAGATGCCTTTAAAAGGGAATTGGACAGATTCCTGGAGGAAAAATCTATCGCAGGTTACAAGCCATGATGGGGATGTATAATCTCCAGGTTTAAAAGGAAGTTACTTCAAAATGCCAGATGCAGGGGAAGGGTATTGGGAGACAGGTATCTAGTTGTCTCATGTGCTCCCAGAGGCATCTGGTGGGGCCACTCCACTAGTTGGGCCCTTGGCCTGATCCAGCAGGGCTCTTCTTATGTTCTTCAGTAACAGTTTTGGAAAATAGGGGGAGGGGGAAACCGTTCCCCCCCCAAAAAAAAATTTCCCAATTTTTTTCCAGGCCTTCCCAGGCACAGATATTGCAAAGAGTCAGTCAATCATGTCGTCTATATTTGTGTTCCGATGAGGCGGAAAAGGATCGCAGATATTCAAAGGAGGCTCTGTCTTTGTCATCAACATTAGGCTCCACCCCTTACACACACACACCCGAGTATAGCCTTAGGATACTAGACAGGATAAATCGATTTTGCAGGTTTAAAAGCAACTTCGGTTTTCCTCAGCACGCGTAAATTTGCTAACTTATAATTAAGAGCCTCATCCCGGTGGGTGAGTGGGTGGGATAAGGGGCCCCCTCGTCCCGCCTGTTTGCATCCTGCAGCAAGATGATGCTTGCTGAACAAACAGCCCGCCCTTTTCCCCTCCTTCTCTCGGCCCAGCGTCTCATCCCTTCTCTCGGGACGCCCGGAAAGCCCAGCGGCCCCGGAGGTTACGCGAGCGCAGGAGGCCGGCCTCGGCCCAGGCCCGTCCTTCCTCCTCGGGAGAGCCGGCCTCGGGCCCTCAGCCACGTGCGCGCATGCTCAGTTGCGGGAAAGGGCCCTTCCATGAGCGTGTGTGAGGGCGAGGGCGAGAGCGGCCCGAGCCGCGAAAGGGCAAAGTCGAAGCGGGCATGAAAGCGGACTCCGGAAGCGGGAGGTAGCCGAGCAGCCGCAGCCGCAGCCCCCTCCGCTCCGCTCCGCCTGCCGTCGCCCTCCCGGCGCCATGGTGTTGGACAGCTTGGCCCGCATCATCAAAGTGCAACTGCCGGCGTACCTCAAGCGCCTGCCGCTGCCGGAGAGCGTCGGCGGCTTTCTCAAGCTGACAGGTTAGGGGGCAGGATGATTTGGGAGGGCAAATGTGTGGGGTGGGGCGGGAAGGGGCATGACGTGAGAAAGAGTGGGGAACTCCTCGTCTTTTCTTTGTGCGGGGGGGGGCGGCGGCGGGATGAGCCCAGTTTTTCTTCAGCAGCCTCTCTTCAGCCTCCCTGAAGGACACACGGAGGGCCGCCGGGCGAAGGTCGTTGACTGCCTGAGGCGTCGCCCTCACGGGCAGGCGATCCAAATAAAAAAGGGGGCTTAACGCCCACCCCCGGTTACTTTGGTAAGTGGAGCGGATTCTTTCCCTCGCCGCGCACTATCCTCAGTCCTAGCACTGCAAATATAATAACAGCCATTTGTTAGCTTTCCAGAGCATCCAGAATTTAGTGCCTCCCTCCACAGTAAAAGCCTACACAATCTAGTCAACATTAGGCTCCTTTTAGTTCAAAGGATCGTACTCCCAACTTTTTCTATCTTCGGGTTCCAAAATCCTGTGTTAGGTTTGTGGCGGTAAAAACTACCAAGAGTCTTGTGGCACTTCAGAGTATATTACCTATCTATATCTATCTAACTGTAGCCTGCTTTTTCAGATGCATTTGTAAGCAGCCTATGGTCCACAAAGGCTTCTACCAAATAAAAAAGTATGTGTAACATCTACAAGACTCTGTGATGTATTTGTTTCTCTGTGCAACCGTGTACACACTCATGGAACTACTTCTAGGTAATGATTTTTACATAGGAATTATATTTGCATATATATGCAGACTCCATTCATACTAATGCAGATTAGATGGAGGGGGCAAAGTCTTGCAGCCCAACCCCCCCTCCATGATCAGCCCCAAAGTAAACACACATTGGGCAGAGCAGCAGACAGGCCTGGCATCAGCTTCAGGACCAGCATGGGCATGCCAGGACGTGCTGTGGCTGACACGGCTGATGACTGCAGCATGAACCCTTTTTAAAATTAAAAAACAAACATTTTATGGCCAGGGGGCAGATAGTTGGATTACAGAACCTCATTTTATTGTCACTTCCTATTAAAAATGGTTTTTCTTTCCAAATCAGTATCTCCAGCAATAGGGCTATGAAAGCAAACTCAGTTGCTGGTCTTGATAGAGCTATGACTTGAGTGAGTTTAAACTCCACATATTGAGAGTATATTTTTTGTTATTGCCTTTTTGATACAGCATTTGAGTTAGAAGAGTTGTAAAGTATGGAATACCAGAGAGAAGGGGGAAGGAATGTTATTTATGAGGTAATATTCATGGTCCCACTGAAGTAATACACATGGTCCATAAAACCATTAAACCAGGGTCGAAAACAGTGGCAAATAATAAAGGCAGGTCTGGGGGGCAACGTTGGCCTCTTTGATTTCGTTGCAGACTGTGCCCCTCTTTTCATCACAAGGCAGAAGCAACTGGAAGGCCCCCTCCCATTCCAGATGCTTAAAAAACTGAGTTCATGCTACAGTGAAGTGTATGTTCCTCATGCACCTGGTTTTAGCACAAAATGCATTGTTTTAAATTGCTGTACCACCAAAATTCAGTGGTGGAGGTTCCGAAGCCTGCAAAACAGCTTGGGAGAGGTCTGGATGTGGCCATTGGCTAGGTGTGGCTCACCCCATACTTATTTTCAAAAAAATGCCTCTTTGCACTACTGCCTGCTCATCTTTCCTTCTAATCATACTTTGGATCTCTTCTGTTCTACCATTCTTCCAAGCTGCATACCCTTCATGTCCCTCCTTATCAGGCTTTCCCACCCCACTCCCTATCTGTCTGTGTGTGTTGCTAATTTAATTATGAGCACATGTAAATGTTCATGTGGGATAGAAGACAGATATTTCTCATTCACATTAATTCAGCTAGTAAGGTAATAGAAGTAGAAGTTTATATAAAATTTAAGTCCTGCTGGCTAATAAAATCCACTCAAAGACTCCAATCCTTTGAAAAGTTATACTAACTGCTATGGGCTAAAATATGCTTATTTTTTGTATAGAGCTGTACTGTTA
Organism: Intellagama lesueurii; assembly: GCA_037013535.1. Classification (NCBI taxonomy): domain Eukaryota; kingdom Metazoa; phylum Chordata; class Lepidosauria; order Squamata; family Agamidae; genus Intellagama; species Intellagama lesueurii. The sequence goes on along the minus strand of JBAJHW010000005.1, from coordinate 176,977,863 downwards.
CACATATGCATTACATTGTCACTTTCATGTCCTTCAAGAAAATGCACTTGCTATGTTTGCATAATGTAGTTTAATAACAGTAGCCCCTCAAGCTCTTGACTAGGTTGTAATGCACATAATAAAACAAAACACTGGATTTCCCCTCTTTTTTCAGTATTGTTAAAGTCAACAAAGAGTATTTTAGCACTTTAAAGGTTAGCAAATTTATTATGACATAAGATTTGGCAGACTACATCTCCCTTAATCAGATGCAGATTAACCTAATGAAGGCTCTAGTAAACAAAAGTTTATACCACAATAAATTAGTTAATGTTCAAGCTTTCACAGGGTTGTGTGTTGATTTTGCTGAAATAAATCAACACAGCTACCTCTTTGGAAATAATCAATTAGGACCAAAGGAAATCTATATGTTTAGCAACGGATAGCATGAAAGTGCATGTGTTCTTGTATTTTACGTTGCTTTTGCTTTCATTATTTTCTAGTTTTTGTCTAAATTATTTCTAAAGTTATTTATTTTAAGTTTCCCAAGGTGACTTTATATAGTGAATGACAATTGTAGTAAACAAATAAATAACAGTGTTGCACAACTGACTTTCAGCGGAAACTTATCCAGAATTACTAAATATATTGGTCTGAGTGTTTCTTCATTCTTGGAACAATGGGACTTGTGGTAAATGGGCATCTGTTCCCTTTTTCTTTTCAGTGCATGTTTGTAACGAAGAGGTATTTCCAGTGCAATTCAGTGATTTTCACTATAGATAAGTGCATGTGATGATTCTGTCTGTCTGTCTGTTTAGTGCCAACAACATACACGAGTTTACACAGAACAAGAGAAAAAATCCCTGTTATGAGGAACTCGCAATCTAAATTTTTACATATGAAAATGAAAGTTGTTGAAAAACAGTGCTGACAGTTGCTTTGTGTTGGGTGAGAAGTAATTAACTGATGAAAAAAGGAGTCAGCTTCTGGGATTTCCCTTGGTGTTCCACTTTGTGAAGGCTAGTGAGCAGAAGGGGATATCGTGTAGATCAGGGGTCCCCAACCCCTGGTCCGCAGCCTTGGAAGGACCAGGCTGCCAGGACAGATGAGCGGCGAGCAGGAGGTGAGCGGTGAGCGAAGCTCAGCCTTCTGTCAGCATGCTCCTATGTTGCTGCTGATCTGATAGGAGGTGGAGCTTTGCTTCCCGCTCCCCTCCTGCTGCTGCTAGATCAGCTGTACCTGTGGCATTACAATCTAATAGGAGCCTGTGCTCCTATTAGGTTCTAAGCTGCTGCTGATCTAACAGGAGGCGGAGCTTCAATTGCAGCTCACCTCCTGCTCGCCATTTCCTTTATGAGCTCGATTCAAAGCTATTCTCCAACAACCTACTGCATAACAAGTACCCCTCCCTGGTCCTTGGGAGAATGGTCTTAAACTGAACCGGTCTCTGGTGTCAAAAAGGTTGGGGACCACTAGTGTAGATCATCTTGACTGCTTCCATTGGTGTTGTCAGCATCCAGGCTGCCCTTTGCTATGTAAAGCTTGGCATCCTTTTCCCTGCTGGCAACACAGGCAGGATATTGTGCAGCAATATTGGGCCATTTCCTGGCTTTTTGAATCATGGGTACAGAAGCACAATATCTCACATTCATAAACTGGAGGTTTTGTTTTTGTTTTTTGAAGCATTGGATGTTTAAAGATATGGATGGGGTGGAAGGGAGAATTAGATCTCCTTAAAGCTTAGAATAACTTTTTTTTGCACTTTTCTGTCCATGCAGCTTGAGTTATTCTGGGAGATGTGTTCCAAAAAAACCTTCCCAGCTCTGAATCTACTGATTTTTTATTGATTTGCAGTTGGTTGACAAATGTTTTGGTGGTCAGAATCTTGTTGTTTAGCACAGTAAATCTCATTAGAGTAGGTTAATTTGAATCAATGGGGATTTGGTGAGTCACTTCCTTCATAGGTTTCATTGATTCAAATGGACCTACCCTAACTACAAGTTACTTTAGTGTAGTAAGTTACTGCCGTTATTTTTTAGCTAAATGTGATTTTATCTGTTTTTATTCTTTTTGTAAAAGTGGTCAAGTTTGTAACCTGCCTTGAGCACTATTTTTTTTAGTGGAAAGGTGCAGTGTAAATGGTAATATATAAATGCATGGTAAGTACATACATTTGTGATTTGCAACTGTTTGGCAATATTGCTCCCTTTCTACTAACTTAAACAATATTGCTAAAAAATGAAGAAAACTTGGAGCTACCAGAGCATTTCATGTAAAAGGACTGTCAGCTCACACACGAAACAAATTCCTGGGCTCACCATTCTTAATCTTTATGTGGCAATGTCTTGTGTTCCAAGTCATGGTAGATAAATCTTTGGGTTCTGTGATAATGTGTAGCCTGAAAACTTGAATTGTAAACCACCCAGAGAGTGTTTTGAGCACATGGGGTGGTATATAAGCAGCACACTTTAAACATATTGCAGCTAGTTCTGGATCCAAGAGCAGATAGGAGTAGGGATTTAAATAGGGTCATCAAAGTAAAAGAGAGAGGTAAATAATTCTAGTAACACAGTTACAGTGCTAAATCAAGGTAATGATTTATTCCTTGGTTCATCAAGGAATAACATATTTTTAAAAAATACTTTCTTCACCTTTTGTTAATTGGCGTGAGAGCAGTGTCATGTGGGCACATGATATCCATGGAGGAGGGGGAAGAGATTACTTGTATCTTTTTTGCTTGGTGCATGTCACTAAAATTTCTCAACAGAGGTTATGCATTTATCAGTTGGATCTTTTTGGGGGAAAAAACTAACAGAACATTTCTGTTGATCTCTGATTAATATTTCCATTTCCCCTTCAGCTGTGACCAATTTGCAGGTTGAACTGGCTAGTCAGTCTAAAAGTTTTTCAGGTTGCATAATTATAACTGCTGTGTAGGTTCTTCATGGCTAACGGAGTTAGAAACCAGTTAGATGGGTCAGGTAGAACCTGAAGGCCAGAGGAAAAAAGGCCAAGAGTGAAAAAGGAATGTTGTTTTGCATGTCCTTCTTGACTTCAGCCACAGTCATTTCTGTAATCTAATTTGTCCATTTGTAAAGAAAAAGTAAGAGGGCAATTTTAATAGGGGGGGAGAATTTACTCAAGTCCAGTTTCTACTATATTGCCACATTTCCCCCTCTGTAACCCACTCAGCACCATTCAGTTCTTGAGCTAAGTTCTTGGCATCATTGATTGGCATAGTCAGCTATTTGTTGAAACTCCCCGGCAAGGGGTCCCATTGCTAATGTGAATGCCAAGGCTGTTGAAGAGCCAACCCTAGCTAGTTTGCTTGTGCTATACAACAAGCCATTTGCCCCATCTTTAGACCATTATAAGAGCCGTGCTGGATCAAACCAAAGACCTGGCCAGTCAAGTATTCTCCTCCCACATCGGGCAACCTGTGGAAAGTCCAAATCAAAACATAAATGCAATATTACCTTCTTTTTGATATTCTCTACTGCAGTATTAAAACCTACAGAATGCAAGAAGCTAAATCTAAATGTTAGTTACAACTAAAGTAAACCTGGTGGATGAGTGAGAATTACATAAGCATTGGCTTAGCAAGTCCCATTCAGTCAATATATTTATTTTAGCTTGGACTCATAGTTGGATTTAACCTAATAAAATTAAGTAATGAAACAATAAACATGTAATATAACAGTAAAATGAATATAACAATAAAATGTTTCATTAAACATTTTACTACAGGTATCAGACTAAGTTGGTGAGTAGGAAAACATCTGGGTAAACAAATCTTCAACTGGCGGCAGAAACACCCTGCCTTAGGAGTGTACCTAGTCTCAGCAGTGAGAAAGCATCCCTCTGCGTTGGAACCGGATGAACTAAGCCTGAATGGAATTCTCCAGCTTTAGATCAACACTATACTTTGTGCAAATCCCACCAGTAGTAGAAGAGTATCTGCTTACTGTAGGGCAGTGGGATCAGTGCACCCATTTTTACTTGTGAGTGGCTGCTGTGTAGGAAGTTAGGAACTTGTTTTATTCTGAATCAGATATTTTCCCAGTTGTATTGATGCTGTCAGCTACTCTTCATAGTTTTAGGCAGGATTCTTTCCTGCCCCTACCTAAAGATGCCAGGGATTGAATTTAGGACCAGCTGCATACAAAGAAGATGTTGTACCACTGAACTCTTTCTTTCTTATCTCATCCTTTTTTTTTTACAGGTATTCCTACAAACAGAACAAAAGATTTGTTCTGTGGAAGAGAGCAGACAGGGAGGCAAAGGAGGCTACTGCTCACCCTCTTCCTCACTGTAACTGACAATGTTCTATAAAAAGATAGTTGCTTATTTTGAGGTGGAGAGTAAAAGAGAGTAGTTAACATATATGGTTTTTGCACTGGTTGTATTAGGATGATCATATCTCATTGCTGATTAAGCTGAGATTTGTAAGTATGTAAGTATCTACCTTTCCATTTGTGATTGGCAGTGTTGGAAAAGCCAGGATAATAAAGGATCATTTGAATTTGGTAATGAATCATGCTTTAATGTCATGGCTTTTTCCACAGGTGCTAGTTTTTTCCCCTCAGTTTGGATGAAATAAGGAACTATGGTTTATTACAAATTTCTTGGTTTAAGTGCAGCTTGTGAGGAGGCAAATCCTGTGCATGAGCAAAAAAAAACACAAAACCACTAGCACATAGATCAGCAATCCAGTATGCCCATCATGTTCACATGTATCTTTAGAAGAGTGTCAGCCGCTTCTTAGAGCAGATGGCACTGCTTGCGTCAGTAGTGCACATTTTGAAGCATGGAACTTGTCTACTTGGAACTAAGCCCCACTGGGTTCAGTGATGCTTAGTCACAGGTAAACATTCATTCAGAATACAGTCTTAAGCTGCACTTTAGCTGGAACTATATCATCATAAGTTCATCTCTGTTTTTTTATGCTTATAGTTGCATTAACACAGAGAAGGAATATAAAACATAGCATTTAAAGTAGTATCTTATATAGTCACTCTTGCATGCAAAATCGTGATTTCTTTCCACAACACTTTTCCCTCCACCCCCAGCAACCATGTTTAGATGCTAGACCTTAAATTTAAGAGAAGAAATTCTCAGGAGAATGCAGTTGCCCTTAAAAGTTGAGCTCTTGTGGATGAAAAGGTAAAGAGGTAGGAAATAAATAATTAGTATTGTCTTGCACAGTGGCTAGGTTTTCCTTGTTTCATTTCCTGTTCATATTCTCAGTAATTCTGTTGAAGTGTACTCTACAGTGTCATGATGACTATGCTTTTTTACTGGTATAATTGATTGAACTGGAGCTAACAAGTACACAGTTTTATCAGACCTCTGCAAAGGGGCTCTGACTGGGCCAAAGGAACATGTCTAAGCATATCTAAATACACTTTCTAAAAACTGTGTTTTGAAATACAGACACTTGAAAGGAAAACAAAAATTAAAGCTATACTCTTCGCTGGTTTATTGTCAGTACTTTGCTTAACATGCCTTGACATGAAGAACTGACATGCTGGGTCAGGTAGAAAGTTCATTTGCTTGCAGTAAACAGATATAGGGTTAGACTGTTAGTCTGTGTGAGACAGGTGGCAAGGCTGAGGGCCTTCCCACCAGTGAACCACCATCCTCTTCCCTTAACACCAATTGATATGAGACAAGCAGCTCACTGGTGGACATGGTAACATATGACTGGGGAAAAGACTCCCCTCCTCATGCCACAAGTCCTGAAGGGAAGGGAAGACGGAAATGAGAACCCTCATTTGGATACTGGGAGATAGAAAGAGGGGGAATTAGTGAGGTGGAGAAGCCTGTAGAAGGGGCAGGGGACAGATATGAAAAAGCCTGGGAAGGAAGAAGGGAGGAGGACTTAAAGACAACAGGAAGAAAGTACTATAAGGAAAGGGAGGTAGTAGAAGGGGGAGAAGAGGTGAATCCAGAGCTGCCCAAGGAAATAGATGAAGATAAATAGCAGGTTGTATTGGAGCACCCATGGACTGGTGAATGGGTCACTTTTATTCTTCCAAAGAAAGAAGTAGAAGGAGTAAGAAATAAGGAAATTCCCACTAAGCCTTCTTATGGGAAAGGGGGGGGGGGAGAGCAAAGAGAACAGAAGAGATTGGAAAGAGAAGCCAGGGACAAATCCTGGGTTCAAGATAGTCTGAAGCTATGGAGGGTGACTGATCCCAGGAGAATGGGACTGAGTGGAAGGAGAGAGTGTGAGACCGAGGGCGAGAGTAAGGGACCTCTCGCCGGAGTGCCGTCCCTTCCACAGAGAGTGGAAAGAGAGATCCAAACCTCGCCCACTTCGTCTCCCTGGAAAACAGAGCAGCGGGGAACAGACACCCGGGATTTGGAAAGAGAATTGCATGGATTAACCGTGGAGGAACGGGTCCCGGAGGAGTTGGCGAGAACAGAGAGAAGAAAGAGGATGGAGATAGAGGCGGGGACAGCAGAGATAAAAGGGAGAGACAGTCAGTTGCCACGAGGTTGGGAGTGGGTCTTGCTACAAGACCCGTGGACTGGAGTTCGGGAGCGGTTGAGAGTGCCCAAGGAGGAGGCAGACTACTGCCGAAGGAGGGAGATCCCCCCTAGACCCTCCTATTGGGGCGAAGCAGAGGCCCGAGAGTGGCGGAGGAGATTGAGGGAAGAAAAAGAGAAGGTAGAAAGGGAAAGGAGAGAACGATTGGCATGGAGGGTGGACGAAATGAGGAAGAGAGATTACAGGGAGGACCCTGGGAGACCTTCACCCCGACCAGAGATGCAGACTGGACCGACCCCACCAAGGACGAGGCCATTCCCTTACTGGAAGGCGAGACCAGAGAGGTTCTGAAGAACGAAGCGGCGATAGATTGGCCAGGTCCCTGGAACACCACAGAGACTAACCCGTTCTTAAATTATGCTTGGAAGCACCTGCCGGACCTGTTGGCGACAGGCGAAAAGTTATGGGACAATTTTATAGACACTGGAATTTTGTTGAACACTCCAATAAACCTTTTCCCTGTTTCAAAGTTGAAAAAGCCTCCTGATTTTATTGAAGAAAAAATAGAGTTTAAAGACGAACCCACGCAGAGAGAAATGGGGTATTGTCCCCAAAGAGCAGGTGGAGGGAAAGAAAGGGGATCACCATCCATGCTGTGGGGGCTCATGCATATGCCAGTTTCCATACCTTCACCCTTGGTGTGACCAGGAAATGACTGGTCACACAGCAACAACTGAAATGAGAAGTTTCGTTGCTAACTGAAGTGGACTCTGTAAACAAGTTTGGCCTGTTGCCCTCTTTTGATGAACCAATCGAGGTGGTGGTGAAGCAACTCTACTTGTTGTTAAATAAAAATAACATTCTAAAAGTTGAAATTGTGTCCTTTGTGGGAAAGAAAAGTTTTGGTATCAGGGCAGTTGGTCCTGAACCCAGTCACAATCTAGCATTCTGTCTCTTGCACTGCCTAGCAAGGGAGGGACCTTGGAAATTTGAAACAGGGTCCATTGGTGAAAGGTGTTTTTTACTTACTCCATAATATAGAAAATTGAGTCTGCTTCTGAATATTAATGTGTTTTTTTTTCATTTTGATTATTGACATCAGTTCAACCATCTGAACTGATGCAAATGAATTACTTTTTTTTCTTAAGTAGAAGCCCCAATGGTGAAGGGAAAACCTATGATGTTGGTAGGGCTCCATGCTGATTCACATTTCCCTTTGCATTATTTGGTTAATAGGGGGAAAAAGTTAGTCAGTCTGCCCCAAGCCCATTTTTGCAAACATGGTAACACTCTAAGAAAGGTTTTTACTTTTCCATTGTGAGTTATTGAATTTAGGTTCATTGATGTCTATGAATCTAGCTGGCAAGGACTAGTTTGTTGCTTTACACATACCACATAATGATTTTATTTGTTTGCTGTGCTCCCTCCCTCCATACTGTCCATATCATCTTTAAAATGTCCATGTTATCCATTGTTCAACAGTATTTTAATTTTAATGCTTTGTTGGTTCAGTTCTGATTTTTCCTTGGGGTTCAGTGTGTTCCACTGTCTCCATTATCTGGTTGAGTAGATCAAGTAGACATAAAATTTGGATCACTTAATTATTGTCCAGTTCTTTTTCTTTTGGATGATTTGGTAGTTTGGAAAGGCAATGACCTCATCTGCCCAGTTGATGGTTGCATTGTATATTTTAAATTTTCTTTTTAAAAATAGGCTTTCAACGCAACACTTTGGGGAGTCTGCATAAGTTTCTGTCTTTTAAGGGGCCACTTACTGACACAAAGCAATTAGAATGGTTAGTTTCTATTACCTCAAGGAAACAGAACCTAGGTACTACAAAATAAGTTCTCATAGGATGTTTTCCTACTTTACCTGCCCTTTATTAGATTATTTAGCCAGTAGTACAAAAAATATTGAAGGAAAGGCGAAAGTGAATATATCATCTGTCTACTATGGCAACTGTGATTTTTGCCTTGCACTCCTTGGAGTAGAATAGGAGCCAGTTCGGAAGGCATGTGAAGTAGTAGACCTACCTGAGCAGACATCAGTCTCATCAGTGCTTGCATGGGAAGTGAGTATAGGCACTGCGTGTCTCCTGCCATGAGTGCGGCAGAATAAATTGCATGAAAATTATGAATATAGCAGAATAAATAGCACGAAATAAACATATCTGGGAAAGATTGGTGAGCTATCTCTGTTTGGTGTGTTCTATTAATATGTTATAATTGAGAATGTAGTTACAATTGGGAACTACAGAGCCCTTCATGATGAGAAAATTGGGACAACGCTGCTAGCCCGAAGCTACTTTTCTTGCAAGGATATTCAGGGTTTTTGTTTTTGCTTTGACAGATATAGCAGTATCAGAAAGGATGTGTTAAAAAACTCAGCTGAGCATCCTATTCAAGGAATGCAGAGCAGAAGGGTAGTTGTGTGTTTCCCCCATCACTCCAGCAGCCCCTCATGGCATGACAGATCTTGCAAGCAGTGCAAGACTAGGCACATGGTGGGCAGACTGTCAGAGCAGAGAGAATGCTTAATTGATAGCCCTTCAACTCTGCCATCCCTGAATAAGATACTGCTTCATAGTTTTATTTTATGGAAAATGCCATAGCTTGATTTAAAGTAAAGGTAAAGGTTCCCCTTGACATTTAGTCCAGTCGTGTCTGACTCTAGGGGGCGATGCTCATCCCCGTTTCCAAGCCGTAGAGCCAGCGTTTGTCCTTAGACAGTTTCTGTGGTCACGTGGCCAGCACGACTAGACACGGAACGCCGTTACCTTCCCACCGTGGTGGTACCTATTTATCTACTCGCATTTTTACATGCTTTTGAACTACTAGGTTGGCAGGAGCTGGGACAAGCGACGGGAGCTCACTCCATCACGTGGATTCGATCTTACGACTGCTGGTCTTCCGACCTTGCAGCACAGAGGCTTCTGCGGTTTAACCCGCATTACCACCACGTCCCTATATAGCTTGATTTACCAATGCATTATTTTAAAATTATTTTTATTGCATTAAAGGCAGATTGCATTAAGGCATTTTTTAAATTCAGAGGCCAATAAAAGAGTAGTGAGTGAATAAATCTGTCATTGGTCAAAATTTCATGATGATACATGGTCTCAGTGTGTTTCAGGAGTGAGCTATACATTATAAAATAAAGATGAAAATATCTATCTGCATTCATATGTCTTTCTGTTGGTGTATTCAGGGTTTTAGAAGGTTGTCCTTCCCCTTCTGTTGTGTCATTTTGCCCTTTTCTATTTTCATGTTGATTATATAAAAAATCAGAGTTCTTCCATATTTCCTCCCACTTCCCCCCCAAACTCATGTAGAAGAATGTTTTTGAAACATAAAACAAGATAACTACATTAAATATACCCTTTTACCAGACAAATACGTTAGCCTTGAGTTTTACAACCATCTTGAAATTTTTGATGTTTTTTATATTACATGCCACCATTTTCCCTGGATTGCATTTCAAAGCCTTTACAATACAGTTAAAATGAACAAAGAGTTTCATTTAGAAACAGATGCCACAAGTATTAAAATAATGTGAATACGATTTTCATCCCTTACTGCTATATAAATCAGATACATGTTGCAGTGGATAAAGTTTTATGGTCTAAAGAGTAATGCAAAATTAATATATTGACTTGTATTCTGTTGCTTATGAACTGCATATGAGACACTTCCACCTGTTTTTCTACGTTCTCTGTGGCTTCCACATAGGAGAATCCCTCTAGCCCCTTGCAGAAGCAGAAATCTCCTTTGTTTCCAAGATTGTTGGGGTAGACACGGAGCCCTTATGCTCCATGTTTGCTCACAGGACTGAGGAGCTTGCTTCTTAAACAGTTTTGCATATTCAATGCTCAGCTTCTTGGAAATTCTTAGTATTTCACACAGAGGTTCTGGTGAGCATGTGAATGTGTATGGTCTTGCAAGTCCTGTCAATGTCCAAATAAAAAAATTGGAAAGAATTTATGTTTATGTCTACTTGAGTTTAAAAAATTGATAAGCCCTGGTTGTTTTCTAGCCCATATTTTGCTTTCTGAAATTCTTGGGAGGTTCATGTGATGCAACATCACATTTAAACCTTCTGTAAGCTTGAGAATTTTTGGTGGCTCCAGTGTTCTGAGAATCTGTCAGCAAAGTCTCACTTCTTCAGGAAAACAGCAGTTTGAAGCCTCTCAAGCTGGCAGTGCAATAATCATTTTTGTCCTTGGCCTGTGAACATGAGATCAAGCCAAACAGAAATACAAGGGCACCTTGCCTGCTTTAATATTCCCTAGGAAGTCAAAAGCTTATACAAAATATATGGTGACCTTATATTTTCACACATATTCCTCCGACAGTGAGGAAACGCAGACTAATAGAGCTTCTTTAACTGCATTATAGGATTGAGGAGAAAGTAGGTTGGCATGAAACAGTTGGGATTCCCACAGGGAAAGGGGACAAAGTCTTCCTACTTCCTTTACCTTTACTGTTTCACTCTCGGAACTACTAGTGTAGCTTATAATTCACCTTTCAGTAAACATCCACAGAAACTGCAGATTGCCCCTAATCACTGTGATTATTTCACAGACAGTTTTTAGGCCAGCAGAAAGTATCCAACATATACCTTCAAGTGAAACTAATGTAATGCATCTAGTCCAGTCTTGTCCTCATTTATGGCTGTTACATAAGACCATTTTCTGACTGCACCAGAACATACATTGCATGACATTGCCTGTCTTCAGTGTGAAGTAGATCAACATCATAAATATTTTTTTGCAATGCTGTGGCATTGTAAAAAACTGTAATGTTCCAGTTCCTGCCTACAGAATAACATAATAAAAAAAAAGACACTCTAGGAAAGATATTGGAAACTGTGGAAAATATATTTGGAGGAAGGTAAATGACATTTGAAGTAGTGGTGGAAGCAGTTTGATCTTATTTACTGTCCAATAAGTCATATTTGTTTTATTGCAACAAACTAAGGTACATTTCAGAGACTTCATGCTGAACCCACATATTATGGGACTATTTAACTCATCATCTCTCTCCTTTTCAGTTTATGTACTAGCAAATGGACTGCCTTTGCCAGGGTTAAAAACCCATTCATCCCACTCCCACTCCCTTCTCTCCTCTCCATCCTCCTTCCCATTATTTCATTGGTTTCTTTCTATCTACCATGGCACTCATTCAGCATTGTAGTTTGACTACAATGCTGTATTGCCTTTCTTTCCCCTGCCCAACTTGTTTTTTTTTTTCCATGCTCATCTTTTGGAAAGGTAATCTAGACTACAACTCCCAGCTTATATGACCAGTTGGTATATAACCTAACCACTCATGACTGTTGGGAAATCAGTACAAACTGTGCAAAGTTTTGTGTTTCCACCCCTTAGCATTCTTAGGTCTTTCAGGACAAATGAACACACACACACTTTCTGTTACAAGAAGATTTCTATATGGTTTGTCCATCTTTTACAGATCTCAGAATCTCAGCTGTTCTTTTTTGTGTTCATGATATGGGTATGTTTCACTATGAGGAGGACAGGCAATGTCTTTTACAAAAGAAAAGCAGAATGTATCAACCATCAGCTTTGGTGAGTCAGGGGAACTTACGTAGACCAGCTCCATACTGACACTAGTGCTGGTGCAAAATTTTGTCCATGTTGTTTTCCCGGACATTGCTTGAAATGAAGCACCCATGTCAACATTACAGATGCATTAGATTTCATATTTGTAATGACTTCCCACAACCTTATGGGGTACTACTGGCCATTTCATTGCTATGCCACTTGACATGGAGATTTTTATGCCAGTGCATTACTTTTGGATGGTGCTTGATGCTGTGCACTAGGAACTAGAATGAAGTGATATCTGGTGGGACATGTGGTTGTTAATTATTGATGTTTCGTTGCTGTTTTCCATGTAGTGGTCAAGTGTTAGTCTGGCATTTGGAATGTCTGGGTTCAAGTTCCTATAAAGCTATGAAACTCAAAGGATGACCTTGGGCTGGACATTAACTCTTTTAACCTGACATACCTCACAAGATTGTTCAGAAGATGATGTAGAGAAGAGACCATCAAGATTTCAATGCAGGAAAGAAAGGGCATAAATTTAACTAATAATAATGAGTAATCCAGAGGACGAGATGGTTAGACAGTGTCATCGAAGCTACCAACATGAATTTGACCAAACTCCGGGAGGCAGTGGAAGACAGGAGGGCCTGGCGTGCTCTGGTCCATGGGGTCACGAAGAGTCGGACACGACTTAACGACTAAACAACAACAAAAATGAGTAATCAGTGTTTTATGTATTAATATTTTTAGAATAGATTATTAGTTCTTAGAGTAAAGGCACTGAACAGTTAGTAACTATGTTGATAGCAGCTAATATTTAAAACTGTCCATGTTAGTAAATACACTTCTGTAATATGTATGTGGCATGTTCTCAGTTTCAGAATGGCTGCGATTACTGCCTTTCCTGGGTGTTCTTGCTCTGCTGGGATACCTCGCTATTCGCCCATTCCTTCCGAAAAAGAAGCAACAGAAGGATAGTTTGATTAATCTCAAGATCCAGAAGGAGAATCCTAAAGTAGTGAATGAAATCAACATTGAGGACTTGTGTCACACTAAGGCGGTATATTGTAGGTGCTGGCGCTCAAAAACGGTGAGTTATTTTATTGCTTTGCTGTATGGTTTAATGGTTTTCTCTCTGTTACTTTACTTTGATTTGTGTCTTGGATGATACAGTTCATTTGTTTCTTTTAATTGTCATAACAATGCAGTACGTTGTCACACATATAATGATTTTTCTCTACTTGTGAGATATTGGTTTCCATTACATTTTTGCCACACATTTTTTCAGTCATTCAGATAGATATCCATATGCCCAAATCTCCATAATGAGATAAAATATTTCATAGAGCTTTTCCCAATATACTCTGGTGAGATGGTTCCAAGAGCTTTGGGATAAGGAAACATACATTTTATGCCTCAGTTCCATAGACTTCTCAAATATCTGCCAACAGCAGAATTGTAAAATATATTGATTCTCTCCTTCCTAGTATTATAGGTGAAAACAAAATTTAAAAAAGTAAAAAAAGACAAAAACATGGGGCACCTTAAAGACTAACTTTTATATTTTTTTGATGTGAGCTTGCATGGACAAATCTGCTTCATCAGACATAAGAGAAGAAATAAAATGGCAAATACTAATACATGGCATCAAGGTATGCGGGTCTTTAGTAGACGCTTTTGTGCTGTAAAGAATGTGAGAACCTCTGCCATAAATTAACAATGGTAAAATAATAATGGTAGAGTAACATAAATGGTAATTAGATGGGCTATTTATGAACTTTTCTAGAAGCTGTTCTTTGTAATCAGTTGTAAGGTGTGTAAGTGACCCAGGCAATGGATGGCCACAGAGTAGAATTTGTTTTACCTTAGAAATTTCTAAGGTGAATCTGTTGAGGGAGGAAAATTATCTGCAAGATGCAGTACAGTATAATATTTGTAGTATGTATATCTGGTAGTGCCCCAAAAAACCTTGGCTTGTATTAAGTTCTTTGATATGTGTGTCTTAACACACATATATTCTATCTCAGCTGTTTCTGGATTCTTTTCCTATGGCTTCTTTTTTTCTAGGATGTCCACTTTCAACTTGTCTGTGGGGTGTCCTGGTAAATTAAAATGATGTGAAACAGTTTTGTGTGTGTTGCCATTCCTGATGTCTGATTTATGTCCATTGATTTGTTTGTGTATTGTCCTCTATGTCCTATTTAGAGTGCAGATGGGCATTGTTGGCAGAAAGTGAAGGGTGATGGGAGTTGTAGTACCTCAACAACCAGAGGGTCACATGTTTGTCATCCCTATAGGATAAATTGAGGTTTCCACTAACCATCATTATGAATGCAACTATGATTTAAACTTTTCATTTTAATTACCATCTACTGTGCTATTATATCTCCAGGTGCAAAAGTCTCTGGAGATGAGACACAGTAATTATCATTGGTCAGGTTGGGCAGCATTCCCAATGCAGCAAGGGCAAACCACATTTGGCAAACCTACATTAACTCTTAGCATCCTGTTCTGCTAGCCAGTCATAAACAACAATTGGTTAAACTGGGCATCAAATCAAATCCTAGTCAAATTTCCTTTACCATGCTGTTTGGACAGGGCATCTGTGCCCCAATTATTCTTGCACCTGGATGCTTATACAAAAAATATATGGATATGTGTTGCACATAACATTCTGCATGATAATTTTATTATATCAGAAGTGGAACCAAGAAAAGAAAAGCAAGGATATAAAAAATAAGTGGCATATACTCATTGGCTTTAGCATTACAGCTACTGTTCTCCAGCAGGTTATTTTACAACATGCAGGATGCTGACTGCAGGTCACTGATTAGCAACAGATTCCAGATGGGACTGCTATTGGCAGCTCATTGATCTGTACCAAAATCCTATATACCTGAAACAAAAGTTCTAAGAATGTATAGGAACAACTTCAATGGGTCATACATTACATGCTGCCTTGTCTAGTAGTTGATAACCAGTGATGAGGGTGGAGCAAGTAACCGATCAAGAAGGCACAAAATGTTAAGTTAGTAGCTGAATACGTTATCATTGTAAAACTTCTCTAAATCATCGTCACATTTCTGTACCCCAGTATGTTCAAAAAATAATCTTACCTGCCTTTTTTCCCCTTTTCAGTTCCCTGCCTGCGATGGCTCTCACAATAAGCATAATGAGTCAACAGGAGACAATGTGGGTCCATTAATACTCAAGAAGAAAGAAGTCTAGCAAATGCCCATGTAAACCATGACTGAAGGGAAGTCTACGTATACCTATATGTGGTTGTGCTTTCAGTCTAATAATTTCTATAGATATGAGTTTTGATATCTTTCTAGGTCAACTTAGATTTATTGACTGTTAGCTATGTGGTGATATTTTGTATGGTCTGAAAAATTATGTTGAACATAACAACTGAAAAACCCCAGTAAATCAGTGTACTTTACTGTCATAACAAAATTTCTGTTCCTAGAGCTGTAAAATAATCTGTAATAAAAAGTTACTCTTAAGCAAGAATGCAATAGACCAAGAATGCCTCCCACAGACCACAAGAAGGAGTGGATTGCCCCCCTCGTGCTATTTAGCAAAGCTCTGGTCTTGCAGAGGCAGACCTGACATGATATATCTTCTCCTGTGAGTGATAACTCCTGGTGTGTAGTAGAAGAGGATTCCAACTGACACCAGGACTGGTCTGACTCCTTTTACTCTCATTCCTTGTTATAGGAGGGAATCAATTTTAAGTCTTAGGGAGGGGGAAAACAGCTGAAAATTGGCTCCTTGTTTGCTTCTGGTAAGAGTTTAGCAATGCCTTGGATAAATGGGTACCCCTAGGACCAAAGTGCTTCATGGATTGGACTCCTCACCTTATGAGCGCTTATGTCTGTTTTGTTTATAGACCCATCTACACTACAGAATTAAACAGGCTTAAAAGCATTTCAACTGCCATGACCTGGACTGTAGAACTCTCAGAACTACAGCTTTTTGAGGCTGTTGAGAATGTATTTTTTTTTCTTACCATAGTGACTATTGTTACAGTCTTTTTACAGATGGACAGTCTTGGCTTAAGTCTTAGCTGGTTCAGGAATCTGCAGATGGTCAGTCACTGTTGTTTGCTGAGATATCATAACAATTTGAAAATATGAAAGTTGAATGTATGTGGGGGGGAGGGGTTGTTACTTGTCTTTGAGAGTCTTGATTGAGAACATACTTGTAAGCTGATTTACATTGATACTGTAGATCTGAGTGCTGGTCTATTTTCTGATTTTCAATACAGACTGTACTTCATAATTCTAATGGCTAATACTTGATTTAAAGGCTTTTGAATATCAAATTCATGTTACAGTGTTGGGACACAGAGAATAAGGCAATACACCACATATTCTGAAAGGTTCAAAATCAGCACTGTCTATTTGCACAATCTGTAGTGCTACTTAGCTGCTTGCCTATATAAAATGATATGTGGAAACTTATTAAGACTAGTGCTCACAGCAAGGAAAAAGTGTTCATATCAGTATGTTTGAAAAGAAGAATACAAGAGACCTAAAGCTTGTTTAGTCCTGTTTATGCACAGTCCTAAGATTGTTTCCTTGAAGAGACTTGCACAGGTTGTTGTGATCTCCTTGAGCCTATAATATACAGCCAATAATAATATACAGTATAATATACAGCCAATATATTATTGTTACTATGTGCCATCACGTCAGAATTGACTTGATGGCACATAGGGGTTTTGAATTGTGCAAGATATTCAAGGGGTGGTGTACCATTGCCATGTTCAAATGAGTCTCTGTGGCTTAGCAAGGATTTAAACCCAGGTCTCTTGAGTTGTAGCGTGAAGCTCAATCTATTACACTACACCATACTGACTCCTGTATTGACTATATAGTTAGTTCCAAATTTTATGCACAACCATAATAATCATGATTTGCATTCTGCTTCATTTATGCTATGGAAAATACCTACTGCCACAGAGAGATCAACCAAACCTGGACTGACAATGATATAAACTCTAAACCCAGTGAGATACTGTTTCTGTCCACATGATAGCAGTGAAGTGAGACCTGATTTGCATCATCTCTTTCTTCTCAGATAGGTATTCCAAAAACTGTCTTTTGAAAACTTGCTTCTAACACTTTTATTAAAAGTTAATCCAACTACTGTGGGAGCTATTCACCCTGTCAAAAAACACATTAAAAACAAAGGTTAATTGTGTATCGATACATTCATTCACTAGTTCCAAAATGACTATTAAGATATGTTATAGGTGAGTCATTCCAGTCTCTCAATGGAAAGGAATTCCTGTTAAGAAAGAATGAGAGTTTTATATATAATACCATTGAATATTGCAGCACTCTGCATCTTTGTAAAAGCATTTTAATTTTTTTTAAATATCAAATATCAAATTTGTCATGAAGTAGAAATAACACAAGGGGAAAACAAATCAAATTATAATTGATAACAGTGTACAGTGGAGTAAAGAAATGCAACCTTTTCAGGAATTCCCAGCTGGAAGGCACTTCAAGAAAGGTGATACAGTGCAGCCTCCTGTAGCAACATGGTGTCTTTGGTTTGATAGAGAAATGAATCCCAGTGTGATTCAAAAACCTGGTTCCATGGCACTTTTGCACCTTACAAAGGTGATAGAATTATTAATTTTGCCCCTAATTTTGGAAAATGATTATGGAAGATCTACCTCTGTTTAAAACAAATCTACTCAAGCAGTCAGATCTGGATATGTTGAAAACACTGAAGACATCTAACAGGAGGAAAATGGAGGAAACTAAACCATATCCGAGCCTTTTGTTCCCCCTAGTGAAATATCTTGGAAAAGGAATATAAAGTGCAAATTATTAGCATTGATTGTTCCTCTTCATTAATAGTTGGCCCTTTTTTAATGTATCTGTGCAAAGCCAACAACAATAGCAGATGCACCTTTTGGGGCAGAGGAGCAGGAAGGGTAGAAGCAAGTTTAGAGTTTGGGAAATGCTAGTAGTTGCATTTTGAAACTTCCATAATAATCTTTTGGATAGCAAATGTGATCCAAGGACTTCTCTTGTGCCATTTTTCAAGTAATGTACCTGTGTACAACAGTTTTAAAAACATTAAACTGTAATGTCTTATCATCTTTTCACCACAGGAGAGAAAAACACAGATTTGTCAACTTTTTATATTCAGCTGTTGTTCATAACAGATCTTCTGTTTTTCATACAGTTGGCAGGGATGAGATTGTAAGCATTACAACCCAGCAGCCATTTAAAAAATGCTGGGACTAGAGTATAAAGCCAAGTATTGGCAGATGTTTGGTACTGTAAAGCAATAAACAGCTTTGAAAGGAGACCCACATGTCAACCTGAAACTGCTGGATATATGGCTATTGGGATACATGTAAGCAAGTGGGAGGCAATTTGTAAGTATCCCAGTCATAGCTTTAGCCTTCTCTTAACTATGGAGTAATCTGTTTTGTCCTCTGTAAAATAGCCTTCCCAAAGGTGACATATGTGGAGTCACAAAATCTTAAAATGACACAGTACCACAATTACAGGTATGAAAGACAGAATTATAAGGTTTGTGTGTAGCTCTGAAACTCATACTTTGCCAAAGCCTACTAGTATTTTATTCTTTAGGGGGGAAAATACAAGAACTTTTGTTTTGTTGAATCATATGCTTGGTTGTCAGTAGATCACAGCAGTCCAGCCAACATTGCATCTTATTGGGTTTTGTTATTTTCATTTGCTAAATCCATATCTTACTACTTCCACTACTAATAACGCTTGTTTGGACTGTTTGTGTTTTAAAGATGCAACAAGGGGGAAATTAACATTGGAAGGTGCAGGGTTGTTGCAAAGAGTGAGTGTATATATCCATGGTGAGCACATAACTGCCTTGTCTACTGAAGAGAAATTAAAGAGAGTTGGAACATTTGCCGTCCATTCCAAAATCCATGCTCCCACTCTTACTTATTTCCATTATTGGTCCTACTCACAGTTAGTCCAATACCACCTTATTTACTCCTAGTTACTTCAAGGGCCATCTTGAAAGCTTTCTGTTCTCCCGCTGTTACTTGTTTCTCTGAATCAGACCACTGTCAATTATCCATTTCACTTGTGGACACTTTCCTCCCAAAGTCCTATTTTCAAAGATAGAATCTTGGATGCTGATTTAATGTAACTATTCTTTTTTCAACTTTGCTGTTTTAGCAGGACCTGCAGTCCATTCCATAGGTTTTCCGATGTCTGCCCACCATTAAAGGACATGCTAATTAAAGCTGGGAATACCAACGGAGTGATATTTGGCCATTCACTGATACTTCTTTAAACTGGTGATGCTAGCTCTAGTCCTTTTTGGGTCCTATCTTCCACACTGTCTGAACCACTTGTTTTATGGAGAAGTTTTGGTCCTGTCAGGCCAATTATGAGAGCTCCAGTTGGAGCTGTGATCAAGATAGCAAGGAATGCTACTGTCAAGATGCTCAGGCCATATTGTTGTAGTTGTTCATTATTATGTAGTCGTGCTGTATCCAAGGCGACAGAACCAATTGCAGCCTGCAGAGAAGATAAAGAAAATGACACTGACTTGGAGCTTAAGATAACTTACAGAAATTTGTGGGTAGAGGTGTTCAGATTTGTGTTTTTGGTTGCCTGGCGAATTCTGGGAACTGCAGTCCAAAACTATAAATCTGCACACCTCTAGTCAGAGGTTAAGAAAGCCTCCCCCCCCCCCCGCCCCCCTTTTAGCCACTTAGACCTTGTGCCAAAAGCCTTTCTGCATGAGGAAGGTTCCTCTCTGAACAATGTGGAATAAGACAGAGGGGCTGCAATTACAGCAGTCATCATTTACTAGTTGCCATAGCTATCCACCATCTCTAAGATCAGAGGGTACTTGCCTCCAAAGCGGATGAGGAACAATGTCAAGAGGAAAGGAAGAAGGACATCAGATTGGCACCAGAATCAGGATACTAGACTAGATAGGCCTTTGGGCTGATCTCGCAGGCTTCACACCATCTGTAAATTCCTCTTTTCTCTGATTTGTTTTTATCACAACAGTATGATTTTTGAATCAGTGTTACTCAGGATTACCTTCTTAACCCCACCTTGAAACCAGGTTTTAAAATGGGTTTGCAAATGTGTGAAGACATCTAGATCTTGACTTTGCAAGTATATCACTACCGTGTAGTTCAGGGAAAAATGGGAAAGAGGCAAGGATTTGTGCAGAAGGGATAAAAAGGAAGTGCAGGCTTTGTATGCAGGAACAGGAGCTTGTGTACACAGTCTGCAGTTCTTATGCATAAAGAGTGATGATCAGAGATTTGAAGCAGGAAAGGAAGGACATAAACAAAGAATGAGGTAAGGCAATTGTTTTCCAAGTTGCTTCCTAGAGTCAAAGTGATGTCCTTCCTATGCACATTAATAAACCACGGTGCATAGTTGGTATGTGCACAGGCTTCTTCTGAAGGTGTACTTTACCTGGACTGTTGCTTTGGGGATCCATGCTAGTGCGATAAACAATTTCTCCTTGAAATCAAAACCAGCGGCAGTTGCCATTAAAAAAGTCGCCATAACTCGTACTGCTAAGGCCAGACCCAGAGTGGCCAAACATAGTCCTGCAGCAAAAACAGATACTTAATTACTCCTTTCTGAAAAAAGCAGGTTCCCTCTCGCATTATAGAATAACAGAAGGCATGAGTTGTCTTTGGCGTGATGAGGTCCAATTCGATATAAGCAGTCAGTTATCAAATGGAAGATACGCCGCTTGCAAAGCCCAATGTTTAAATTACAGTGTGGCTGTTTGGGGATTCTGGGATTTGTAGTACGAACCATATTTCCAAGCTCTGGGTGCCTTTGTTTTTGGCAAATCAGACCATTATTTATTTTATTTATTTATTTTAAAATATTTTAAACCGGCCTTTCCCCTTAAAAAGGGTCCAAGGCGACTTACAGCAATTGAAAGACAATATTTAAGATTAGTAACAATGATTGTACAATATTAAAAGGATCAATTAATACAACACCAAAAAACTGCTTGCGGAAGGAGAGTAATTTACCAGTCATTCATTGACTTCTATATTTATTTTTAAACCCATATTCCATTTTTCTTCTTTAAAAATAAGGTGAGTGTGTTTACTAAGATTTATGTTGCCAGTAATTACATTCAGACCTTTTATTCAAAAGTCGTTTCTATTAAATTTTAAGAAAATCAGAAAATCAAAGGAAGAGCCTTCCTAATGGATGTGGACCACTCAACCTGTGCAAGATTAACAAAGAGCTGGCTCTGTTGCTTCACAATAATTTTTTTTAAAAAAGACAATAAAAACAGAAGTCCCATGTGTAATAATGCCAATCAGTAGCTTTTGCCTTTTCCAGAATTCTCTCATGCTGCCTCTGGAAGCCAGCATAGCGTACTGAAAATTACTTTTTCTAATCTGCCATCCATAAAATGTGTTGTCTATCATGGAATAGTATTACACCATTCAGTTGAATCAGCAATTGTAAGCAACTGATTATTAGTCAGTTGAGAACAAGATCAGCTCCCAATTAGATTTTAATTGAATGTTACATTATTTTTTTATTTAAAAAAATACTATTATGAGAGAATGCAAGCTTCAGTTTTTCCAGAAATACTCAATTCTTTGCCAAGGTAAGCTAGCCACAGCATCTCTCAGTTTCACAGTTGTTTAGCAGACTTACCAACCATTTTAGCTCCAAGATTGATAACAGATATTTCGGCTCCTATTAAGCCAAACAGAAAGGGCTGAAAAATATGCCAAGCCACTGAAACCTTTTCTTCCACAGCTTTCTGCAGAACAAAGAGTAAGCATATGCAATGTTACAGGAAAAGATGGTGTTACTGCTACAGGAAATGGCTCGTGTGACAGCTTAAAAATGTTGACTCAATCAAGATACTTTGTTCTAACCTAATTCTTATGTTTAAAAAAGTATCGGTTACCTTCCAAATGTTATTAAACTTTCTGTTCTCCAAAACATAACAAAGTCTACAAGAATATCACGATGCTAGCTGAATCTACACTATTTCAAAAGCTGAAGTTTCTGCAGGTTGGCAGTTGATTCTATTGGTTTTATTGTTTATTTGTCCATCTTTTATTTCAGACACATAAACTTTCCCCAAACCTGTAGAGAAGTTTCAGTATCAGTTCACTGGAATTTTCTCCAGTTCTAGTTCCATGCAACAGTGACTGGAGGTGGAATGTTGTGCATCTCATAGCTACATCAAAAGATACATCTAGCTTGTTCAACAGAGCCTGAATAAGCATCATAATTCAGATAAGGAAATGCATAAGCACTGCTCATGCAAAAGCCAGCTTCAGTGTATGTATCATGTTTCCTGCATCAGGGCCCTAAACCAGGGAGGACAAAATATGGCACTTGCCACACACAGTTCTCTTGGGCCCCAGTTGTGACCCCCTAGAACTCACCTATACAGTATACAAAAAAATCTGCTAGTGTCCTCCAGGGGGCAGGTTTATCATGTTTAGAAGGCTTTCCAATAGTCTGGCATCCACCACACTTCCAAGTTGTTATTTTTAAATTTTAATGGTATTT
This sequence comes from Intellagama lesueurii, assembly GCA_037013535.1. Classification (NCBI taxonomy): domain Eukaryota; kingdom Metazoa; phylum Chordata; class Lepidosauria; order Squamata; family Agamidae; genus Intellagama; species Intellagama lesueurii. Next base: position 176,955,275 of record JBAJHW010000005.1, on the reverse strand, counting down.
TCCAGTAAAAGCAAAAAGAAACAAAACATTTTTCATAAGCTTTTTTTTTTCCAGGTTAGGTCAAGGCAGCAGATACAACCATCTAAAATTTAGAGATGGGAATATATGTCCTGGACTTGTGGAAAATGAGAATGACCAGTTATACTTTAAATCTCTCCTTCTGGCATCTAATCTGTTTCACATAACTGTTCTGAATAACTGTGAGTTCTCAGTAATGTGTTTACTGAATACTTACCTTCTCATCACCCCATGCCAGCCCTCCCAGAAATGAAAAGATAATTGTACAGAGACCACCAGATCCATGTATGTGAAAAATCCTGCTTCCCAAAAGACTAAATACAGATAAGCCCATCACGAAGAATGTTCTTTTCCATGCAAGTGCTATCTAGAATCAGAAAAGAAAAGGGAAACGTACATTGAAGAATGATTAAAAATCACTAGAACAACATTGGGAAGTGACAGACAGACATTCATGGCATCATCGCTTCAGAAGGAGAATTTACAGCTGAGCCCTCCAACAAGACTAGCCATTTTAAGTCACTTGGTGACTAAAAGCCCAACCTTAACCACAGTGTGGCTGTGTTCATTCTCACACTGAGAAACAAGCAGCCCAAATTTCATCCCTCCTGTAGACATTACAGTGCAAATAATCAATCCATAAAGCATAATCACAAAAGACTGTACCTCCTAATACAGTTATGAAAGCCAAAGTATTTTTGTGTTGCATTTAAAATGTACTTAGTCTTGAACTGGAACAAAGGACTCCAGTACACTGACTCAGTGGAAAATTAATAATCTTCATAAATGGAACACTAGTCATGACAAAAAATACTAGTAAAATATGCTGGAGTCCCATGTTTGAAAAAAGAGTAATGTTCACAACCCAGGTCCCTCCAGATGAGTTAGACCAATGTCTTAGCCAGTGGTGTGCATACCGTTGGGTTGAACACAGAGGTAGTCTAGGTGGGATATAAAGGTTTCATAGCAACTTCTAAAACTTACCATGTTATCCATCCATAGCATTTGAGCATGCCAGTAGTACCTTCAGATTCTCCATGTTTCTTCTCTATATATTTACAAATCATTTTGGAGGACAGCAGGTTGGAAAAGGCTGATTTGTAACATATTCTTAACCATTATTAACTCAAACATTGATAGTTTCTATTTTAAATTTTTTACCACTCAGAGGTTTGTTTGTTTGTTTGTGGGATAGGTTACCTGATCTCTGCTTGGAAAGTACCAAATAAAAATTCCCAGAAAGACACCAGCTCCTATACCAATTGCAATTTCCATTACACCATGGAGGAGACTTTTAATGGTAGACCCTGTTTGGACAAATGAGAAATTAAAGCTTTAAACAAAATTTCACATGATCTCTCTGCTACTATTAGTCTAGTCGGTTGATAGATGCAGCTAGCTATTTCAAGGAAATCATTTTTTTACATTACCAATACAAGGTAAAAAGTAAAGTTGTGGAACACAAGTAGGACCACCACCTGAAGTCTGCCAGTATTGCCTATGACAAAGCACAGTCAGTCTTTCATCAGCCTTCCCTTGGAGATCATCCCATCTCTAAAGTGCAGTTCCTTGTAGACAAAGAACAAGTGGATCGTATATAGGTTTTTGCACAACTGCTGCTAGAGAGCTCAGGTGAGCCAAAATACCTTTTGCAAGGACAGACAACCCTCTCCATGTTTAAAGCTACTGTGGCTTGGGGAAAAAATTCTTCCCATTTACAATAATCTGGTAGATGTTCAGTACTAAAATTTGTCCAGTAAGTCATGACACAAAAATTGTACTTTGCGTTTTGCATTTACCTAGTTTTTAGAAAAGCAAGCACTGGTGAATGGTATGGAATGTAGCACTCTATAGTCTCTACCCATCCTGAAACAAAATAGTTTTAGCTCTTCCTAAGGCTGTCTTGTGTTCTTGCACTGTCCCCTCCCCTACTGGTTATACATAAAAGCTCATCTATTCTATGAAGTAACTAGCAACAGTACCTGAAGAAAAGGCCATGCCTAAGAAGGTGTTGAAACCTGTGATGGCCACAATATCATCCACACTACCAGCAGCTATTAGCAAGGTTGGGATGCCTTTGTCAACACCATATCCTCTGGCTTGTAACCCAAGCATTGAAAGGACGACAATAGCAGGAGACACAGCTCCTAGGACAAATCTGAAAGCAGACAATGTGCAGATAAATCAGTTGTCTGATGTGTCCTCTTTACAGAAGGCATGGTCCACATTTTAATACTAAATAAAATGGGAACAAATAACCGTCTTCTCCTGACCCTCAAAGGCAATGTCATACATTCTCAATGGTAAAAAAACCCAATAGGGTCAGGAAAGCTTCCCAACATTTCCATTCTCAGAGCTGGCAACTTCCACAAAATATATATATATGTTACATTCGTTTCCAGATCTTTCATAAGAAAGAGGAAAAAAGGAAAAGTTCTGATTGTGCCAGTGCAAGCTGCTTGGCTCCCTGCAGCTGATTATTATGGGGTGGGGTGGTCATTAAGTAGTCACTGTGTTTTATCACAGCAGGAACAACCAAGAGAATACGGATATATTTCAACTTGTTCATCTATTAGGTACCACAAGACAATTTTTTTTCTTTTTTGCTGACTGTTATGAGCACTACAAAAACCAAAAGATGCCAACAGGAAGACCCTGCATGAGCAAGACTTCTTTGCCTTTGAAATGTAAGCTTTGCTAGATGGCACACAAGGTAAGCAGAATGCCTTCTTACCCTAACATAAATGCCCATTCCCATGGCAGGCCCATGATAAAATGGGAGATGACGGCTGCTGCGCACGATTCAATGATGCAGGGCCCCAAGCTTAGTCGGAGGCAGACAGCTTTTAATTTATACAGAGCCTGAAAGAGAATAATATTGACAAATCAGTAATACAACTTTTCTTAGTGTCAGAATAGAACTTGGAAATTTGCTCTGTATTTCACAGCCTTCATCATCTGTAGAGTATGGAGCCCAAAAACATATAAATTGGTTCTCATTATTTAAATTAAAGTGATTTCATTCTTTAAAAATGGGTTCCAATGGTCCTCCTATCCATGAAGACAGATGTTAAGATTTTAAAGTCTTGCTTGCAGCTTCTTTGTTTGCATTATGGGCACAATGCATTCCAGCAAGCTGCTCATTGCAGTCTTGTATTTAAGCACTAGCCAAGTTGCAGTAAGAGAATCAGAACTATGTGGGGGCCAGTATGCAACTCAGTAGAGGGCAGTTAGAGCATTACTTCCTTCCTCTGTGCCAAGCATAGAAAACCAGTGGGCTGCTTTAGGACTGGAGCATCTTCCTGCATGCCTTGCATAGAACTATACCTCAGCCAGTGCCTGGTGGGCTAAAATATCTTTTTTTGCAGGCCGGTAACCATTTTTATTTATTTATTTATTTATTTAATTTATACCCTGCCCATTTAGACGACGTCTACTCTGGGCGGCTAACAATAAAAATAGACTAAAAACAATCTAATATATCAAAAACAATTTAACAACAATAACAATATCATTCAAGATGGAAAAATAGAAATCAAATGGTAACAGGAGGGAAGGCCTGCCTAAAGAGCCAGGTCTTGAGTTGGCTCTTAAAAACACCCAGCGAGGGTGCCAGGCAGATCTCAGAGGGGAGACTGTTCCAAAGGCGGGGGGCCACTGCCGAGAAGGCCCGGTTTCTTGTTCTTTCTTTCCGAGCCTCCCTCAGCGTTAGGCTCCTCAGCCGCCCCTCCTGGCTAAAGCGAGTGATTCGAGTAGATCTAGGTGGGAGGAGGTGTTCCGCTAGATATCGAGGTCCTAAACCGTTTAGGGCTTTATATGTAATCATTAACACTTTAAAATCAATGTGGAAATGAACGGAGGGCTTGCTTATACAGCTGACCATCCTAGATCAATAGCATGTCATGTTTCTGTGGCCACCAATTTTTAAAGGTAACCCGCATATACCCACTTCTGTCTCTAGTGAGAGATTAGTTTCCTTTAGGTCAGATGGCACTAGAGACTTACAGAATCTATGTTTACAAATGCACAAGCAGAGCACAAGAAGACGTGTGTTTCTTACAAGGCAGCAGATCACCAGAGACCAACATGGGCAGCCTCCTAGGCTGTAGCCATACAATCAAAGTAGATATTGAAGATACAGTACTATATTTTTTCACCCGGTGGAATCTCCTGAGAGCTATGTATGCAAAATTCAGGATATGCTGGTGAAGAATACTGTGCCATTACCAACAGGTTTCTTTCATCAATTAGAGGTGGTATCTTTCTCTTTCTCGAAAAACAAAATAAAAACAAAAAAACACATAACCAAACAAGCCACCTTTCTGGTTTGACCCTGATAATTTCAGTTCAGTCCATATGGAAACTCATTCTGTCTGTCACCTTTGCTTCCAAACTAACCCTTGTTTCTTTTCCCCATTCCTATCCTATACATACATTTGTTACCTTCCCTTCTAGACATGGTATCAGTTTCTCCAAATTCTCAGGACTGTCACATCAAAGCACACAGAGAAATTCTTAATTATCAGGAAACCAGCCTTGCCCGAAAGGCTGCCTTCCCTGTTCAGGTCCACATTATATGAAGGATCCTATGTCTCAGCCTTCTTGGCTCCTAAGATCTTTGGGGAATGTCCTTCTCTCAGCCCCACTGCCTTCACAGGCAAATATGGTGGGCACACAAGAATGGGCCTTCTCTGTGGCTGCTCTTGCATTGCAGAATATTCTTCCTTGGGAGGGTACATTGCCCCCACTCCCTCCTGTCTTTCTGGCATCCAGTCAAGATGTTTCATTTTAAACAGACTTTTGACAACCACATTCAGTATCAAGGCCAGACTCTCCCTGTGATTATGATATTTTAAAGTGTGTTTTTAAAGGTCCCTTTAGTGTTTTCATATGATCAATTTTATACTACAGTACGTTTAATTGTTTTTAATAGTATATTTATTGTTCTTTTAACTTTACTTGTATTTCAGTTGCTGTGAACCACTTTATGTCCCATTATAGAAGGAAGGCAGCACACAAATGAAATAAATAAATAAATTAACAAGCAAACAAACAAGCAGGACCACAACCTCTATCATCCATAATCAATGTCTTTTCTTCCTTTAAATAATTATAAGGTTCAGAGTGAGAGATCAGGATGGAAGAGCAAAATCTTATCTCCTCCTTACCCAGAATGATCAGAAAATCACCTGTTCTCATTTGACTAGAGTGGTGGGGACATTTTCTTAAGTATTTTAGCTCTGTACAATTAACAGGAAAAGGGGGATAGGGTTTTCTCTAATCACGGTTGGAAGGGAGGAGACATCATTATTTCCACTGTGCTGTTTTTCTGATAAGGATCCTCCTTCTGAAGTTTCCAAATACTTAAAGTAAAAAAATGAAGACATATTACACATTAGATATAACAGAATAGTTTGGCTGGAGAGTTCAACAGAACATAAAACAGCATAAGATTTTGTATTGATTAAGGATAATCCAATACTCTACCTCTGGGTTAAGGCCAAGACCGGCAAGAGCCAAGATAATCGAGAGGGCAATGTTTCTCAGGACGGCTCCCCATTGCTCATTGATCTTAACTATGTTGCTGGTGAAGGGGATATTTCTGATGAGAAATCCAGCTAGCAACATCCCTGTATGGGACAGAAAAAGCCATCTCACCAATCATTTACATGTTGTGACAACAACATTTGGAAAACTCTTTATAGAATTAGATGGCCACAGTGCTAAGACACAAAAACCGACCCTTGTATCAAATGTATGACACACAGAGAGAACTAAATAATGAGAAGAGCGTACAAACTCCTGGACCTGATACAAATGGAAATTCAACTCACTTCTTTGGGACTCCAGCTCCATGTGCTTACCCTCCCTGCTGCCCCTTCTTACAGGCACCATGCAATGAAGCAGCAGCTCATCCAGCCTACTTCATTCTAACCATTCCAACAAGGACTGCAAAGTCCCTCTGACTGAGGATCTGTGCCTCTCACAGCTCCACAGCCATCAGAAACACAAATATTAAAGTTTCTCCATAAAGATTATGCCATGTTAGGGAAACCTGCACCCATGGCATTTCTGGTCATCACACAGTTGTTGTCAAATACATCAAGAAGGCCGTTGTCAAGAGCAAAGATGGCAGTTCTACTTCCACCTCAGATTTGGTTTGATGCAGGCCATCTTGTTTGAGCTATATGTTCATCACAAACATAATATGTTCATCGGAACAAAACTGAAAAATGACAGAGGGTGTCAAAGCATGATTATCCCAGCCTCTTTCTTTTCTTCTTCTTAGAAGTAGATCAAGTCTGTGGCACTACCAGAGGAGGTTGACTCCTTCCCTATTTTCCTCTGTTTCAACCCCTTGGAAGCTGCTGCTATTCATAAACTGGAACGACACCCATATAGGTATCTGTTGTGTGTGTTTTGGCCACTTTACAACGGATTTAAGTCACAACAACTAGGAAAGTAAGGTTTTTTTCTTCATTAAGAACTACTCCTGATGTCTTAATTCAAATCATCCCACTTCCGGCATCTTAAAAAGACCCACAGCACCTCTTTTGACCCTTGGGATGAATTAGGTTTTTTTATGACAAAAGGGACCTCTTCAATTAAATTGATCCCTGCTGGATCAAAATTCTTTCTTACAGTCAGAGGCAAGAGCAAAGAGAGAAATAGCATCCCTCCCTCTATCTGCTGTTGCTGCTTTTTCATTTTTTCCATTTCACAGAATCAGCAAGGTGTTCTTGTGTTGATGTGCCTTTTGCAGATCAGATGGAATGAAAACTCCCTTGAATTGCTTGAAAAATCATATATCTGACCAACAGTGCAGAAGAGGAGAGGAAAGGAAAGAAGAGAAGCAAATATAGAGGAAACTACATAAAAAACAAAGATTGTTTTATTTATTTTGCCCATATCTAGAGAATTTAGTCCACTTCATATTAAGCACTTCAGTGCTTAATATTACACATTTCTATTGGAAACATATGAACATATGGCTGAAATCCTGTTGCATGGCATAGTGAACAGCACCAAAATATTGAATCAGTAGAGATTTGGTAAGCCAACTTCTCCACAAGATTCATTGATTCAAATGGGCCTACTCTACTTGTGACATACTATGCTAAAGTAAGTCACAACTAAAGTAGCCCCATTTGAATCAATCGAACTTGCAAAAGAGTTGTCTCATAAAATCCCCACCAGTTCAATGGGCCTACTCTAATGCAATAAAACTGCTGTATAACTACCTGGCCGTGGAGCCAGAGACTGGGTGTTCAATTCTCCACTGTGCCTCTTTGACAGCGGCTGGATTCAATGATACATAGGGTGTGTTCCAGCTCTGCAGTTCTAATATGATGATGATGATTTATCTGTTCAGGAAGTGAATGTCAGGAACTTTAATGATACTATATATACTGTGATGTTGCCCTGGATAAAATCAGATACATGTGTCTTGGCAGATTCAAACACTGTTACAGATCAGCCTCTTGGAACTGTTCCTGCCTAGAGAAGCAAAGTTTCAGGATGCACTAAAATATTCCAGTAGCCTGTGGGGGGTGAGCATATGGGTGATCTCTAATGGAAATTCTTTTAAATAATGTAAATCTATATTAGCGATAGCATCTCACTCTGGACAAGTCCTTTGTTGTCCCAATAAATCAAGTCTTGTAACAATGAAATAATGCATGCTATCTGATAATGTGATACTTACCAAAAAGGCGAGGGAGAGGAGGTAGATGTGGTATATGAATTAGTGCCATAAACTTGCCACCGAGTACAGAAAAAAGGTAGAGGAATACAAGTCCAAAGAGATTTCCACCAGGAAGACAATCATCACGTGCTATAGACCAGACCACAGCCCAGAACAGCACTCCTGCTGATGCTGCAAGAAAATACAGGATGTATTTATACAGGAAGAAAAGGAAAATACAGGAAGAAAACACTGAGGCACAGTCCTCTCCAAAACTCATAATGAAGTGTGACTGTAATGAGTACTACAAGAAACAAAACTTGTGGTTATAATGCCAGGCTTTTCAGGATCATTTTACTGATTGCATACTTAGGTTGTGAATACACAGCAAGGGAAATAAGAATCCACTCCCTTTCACTCACTGTCACACAGGGAAATCTGAGTCTTTTTTTTATTTAAGTGGCCACACAGGGAGACAGGAGAAAAGCCTTATTTACTGCTTGTCTGCAGTTCTGTTGAACTCCTGTAGGGTGTGCAGTAAAAAGGACTTTCTTAACAAGCTGTAACAAGGTTTCCCTTCCTCAATTTCCTCATCTTATGAGCTTTTTTTTTTTTTAAAGAAAACACTGGCCAGTGGAGAGAAGCTCTGTTCTTAAACTGTTTGAAAAGAAAGGAGGAATCTTGCCCACAGAGAGAGGAAAAGCTGTAAAAAAAGAGAAGAGTCTTGCTCATGGAAAGAGGCCTTGCTGGAGAGTGTATGTGCTGGCATGGTGGCTTTTCTGCTATATACGTGTGTGTGTGTGTGTGTGTGTGTGCGTGTGCGTGTGCGTGCGTGCGTGCACGTGATCCCATTTCTGAACCAATGTGCATGGATCTGGGTTTTTTTAAAAGTAGAAGCCCCAGCAGCAGAGGGGGGAAACTATGGATTTGGGGTCAGGTGGCTGATTAGCGTTTCCCTTTGTGTCATGTGATTAATAGAAAAAATTGAGATCATCCTGCTGCAAACTCATTGTGTTTCCTGCTTTTTGTTCTCAGTGTAGTCACTCCATTACCCTTTCGCTAGAATCTAAATACACTTAAAGAGGTTTCAGTACTACATCTCGTCCTCCATTATGCAATTCTTTGTTCCAGAGGTGAAACAGGTTTTGCTTTATCCTACATGGTTTCCTTCCATACAGAGCACGTTACCATAGTCTTTCGAGACTGAAGGATGCCTAATACTAAAAATACATGGTTTCCTAATGCACCAGAGTGGTACTGTAGAGTCTGTATTTGCATAAATTTGAACTGGGGGAGCCAAAAGTACTCAGGGTATTTTGGGGTCTGGGGAGATGGAGGAATGGGGATCTGGGGTCTGCTGGCAGCCCACAGTCTACATTTCACCCACACTTTGTCCTCACCTGGTATTGACGTACCGTTTAGAAAGTTTCACTCAACTCTTCAGTGTTGAGCAGAGAATATTAAAGATATACAGATTCGCTGACAGAAGCAGCGAATATTACATTTTATATTCTTTACTGTGTAAGAAATATTTTCTAATCCTATTTAATAAGTACCATTACTCACACAAGTTAAAAGCCATCACTAATATGTCAACAATTTAAAAATGTGATTGCTGGAATACTATTGCAGTCAAATAACGTAAATTTGGAAACTGTGTAACTGATGTGTTTGATCCAGCTGTCTGTTATGCATTCAGAGATATTGGGGTCATACATACATTGGGCAGATGGCCGCTAGCCAGGAAATTATGAGGGCTGCTTGCACAATTCCCCTTACATACAGAGTATTTCACAATAGGATTTTGACCACCAACAAGTAAAACTACTAAAGCAGATGTGTGCCTGAGTACATAAGAAGGCTGGGAGTACCTAGGGAGAACTCTCTCTGCTTCTTGGGAAGAGACCTACAAACCTCAGTAACAAAGTAGTTTTGTTTACCAGCGAACCTTTCCCCTACATGGACCTCTCAGACAGGCCCTCAAAAACCTCAGCTAATGCCAAGGCATGAATCCTACTCATTTCTGTGGATCCAATTCTCAGGTTTATATTTTGCACATGATAGAGGAGAAGGCGGCAGGATGTGTTCTTGGTCATGACCTAGTTTGAATAAAAAATCTACAGAAATGTAGTGAGATTGCTGCCTTTTTCAGAGTTCAGTCAAGGGTGAGAACATTAAGACCTGGCTTAAGAGCTTAAAGTGCTGATTAAAACAATAATGGTGGCAGGGGTGGTGTGTGTGGGGGGGAATGGAAAGCTCAGTAAGCAGCAGCACTGATGGAACAAAGTGGAAGGGATATTTGTAATCTTGTCTTCTTGCCTTGGGAAAGTATTTCAGTGGATTTTTTAAGGCTTTGGTTTCAGTCAACTAAAGATTAACGTGACTTATCACACTCTTGTTTTTCCTCCAAAGAGCTCAGAGTGGCCTATATCTTGCTCCCATCTGGTCTCCCATCCATGCAGGTTACTGGGCCAAACTAGTTTATCTTCAGTAACAGAGCTATATTTGTGTCTTCTTCAACTCATTCTCTAGGTCATGAGAAGATGTGATGTCAATCTTGCCCAGTGATCCACAAAATGGCTGCCCTCTCTTAGGGACTATTGTTAGCTCAGGATAACCGTATTCTTTCTTTGTATGGGCGATGGTTGCCCTTTCAGATTAATGAATCCCAATTACGTACCCGATCCCACAATAGTCATTCAGGCTTGGTAACTCTCATCAACCACAAGAATCAAGGATCTAACAATGCATGATGCTAAATGGATTACTTTCAATCATGTCAGGAATGTTTTCATTATTAATAGTAGGCCTAGTGAACATTATCTGGACTACCAACACCAGTGGGATATTTCTCATCATTAACTGCAGCATGATGATAGGGAGATTACAGCTAGAGAAGGAGGGATACAAAGGCAGTGTCGAACTACAGTGCCAATAAAAAAATATCCTGCAGTCATTGTTAAGCAGACAGCCATGACAAAAAATTGATCATGGTTGGCAGCAACATGATTATCATTCTATGTAGTTATGGTCCTGAAACTTTCAAACTAGTAACTCTTCTTTCTCAGACACATACATCTCAAACGTTACACCTATGTAAGAGCACTGCTCAAAATGTTTAATTTTGAAGAACAGCTCAATGCGTTTCATTTTGGACTGTTTCCCTCAAAGGATCCCTCTGAATTAATTCAGCTTCTTAAAAACTGGCATGTATTCCACATCTGAAAATAAAGCCGGCTATTTTTTAAATATCATGTTTGTTTGTAACCTACGTTTTCTATCAAATATGTTTGTTAAAATATAAAGCACCCATAGAACAGGTAAAACATCTGCACACTGGCCAGAATCCTGTTGATGAGATACATCGGCACAAGTACTTAATTTACTACTTAATTTATCTTTTCTTCTCCCCATCTTGAACTATCATTAATTTTTCTAAATCGTTGTAAAATTGTTATTATGTATCAATTGTTTTATTTTGTCTGTTGTGCGCCGCTCAGAGTAGACAATGTCTAGATGGGCGGCATATAAATTTAATAAATAAATAAAATAAATAAGTACAATGGCCTACATTACAGTGACAAATTGCCACTAGTTAGTCAGTTGTCACTTGTATCACTGGTCATGCAACAAGTCACATGGCTGATAAACAACAAGGAAGGCAAACGTTGACTTCATAACTACTGGCAATTTGCTGCTGTAATTTACACTATTGCACTTACGATTACCGTTGATAAAACACAAAAGTGTGTTTGTCTTCACTTTTATTTGAACTTTCCTGCTTTTGACTTTCTTACCACTTGTTATTATTGTGGCAAAAATGCCCTGCGGAGGCCAAGCACATATTTGTCTCAGTTTGCCTGGTGCCCTTGTTTCAGCTGGAGGCTCTTCCACTTGCACTTCGAAGTGCTCTGGCTCAGTTTCTGCTTCTTTTTGTGCATTATCAGAAACCTCTTCAGGGTCCTGAATTAAAACAAAGAAACAGTCTAAATGACTTAAGCAAAAGGAATGAAGCAACAAAATACCCCACCTATCTAATCCCTTACAGTTCAGCCTCTCAAATCTGTTAGTGTTTAAGCAGCCACAAGATGCTCTGCTGCTTTTGCTGCAACAAAGGAACGTGGCTACCCCTTCAGAAACTGTTTGAAAGTTCTGTCTAGGCATAGTAGGGCAATAACTAGCTGATTGCTCTTGGTAGTTGGATTTTTCTTGTGTCTTCTGTATGGAGAAAGACAGATCTTCCCTGACTCCAGCTAAGAACAAGGTATTCTGTCTCTCTTTGCATGTGGAATGGAACAAAGGAGAAAGTCAGTTGTTTTGGCCACTGAGCAAAGCTGTTTGCAGAAAGCATCAGAAGATGCTTCTCTTTGGAAAAGTGGAGCAATGAATCTGGCTGCCTGTTGGAGTGTTTAAGCTGTGCGTCCACCAACCGTCTATCAACACAGTATTATACAAGCTCAAGTATTATAAAACATCATAAGCCTCCTTCTAAAGGGAATGAAACACTGGTAAAGTGTTGCTTCCCCTGGAACGTCTGCATACTCAGGGAATTTGGGATGAACATAAGAATAGGTTTCAGAGTGGCTATTACTGGTATTAAGCAGTCAGACATAAATGACACAGAGCTCTAAAGGCTTTATGATGATCAGCTCTTGCTTGCATTTGATTCCCTGGGATCCACAGACTCAACAACCACAACATATGGAAATAATTTCTACTCCATGTTGTAGTTTTAAATATTGTCTTTTGGTGATGTAAGCCTCCTTGGGTTCTTTTGAAGGAAAAAGGCAGGGAAAAATATTTGAAAGCAATAATAATAATAATAATAATAATAATAATAATAATAATAATAATAATAATAATGATGATGATGATGATGATGATGATGATGATGATGATGATGATGATGAAGTAGCTGAACAATATTTAATTCAATGTCATAAACTAAAAATTAAACCTCTAAATTCAACTTCATGACATTGACATTCACCTGGTTTTTGGATTACGTCATGAAAAGAAAGTCTCATGGTGATGAATGACATAATAGTGTACCCCAGTCCTATTTAATTCAGAACGAATGGTTCCAGAGATTGGGCATGTTATTATTATTATTGGACTACAGTTCCCAGAATCCCCCAGCAGCATGAAAAAAAAAACATTTCCAAACTGAGGTCGATCCCAAGGAAAGGTGTGATCGCATCTACTTCCCTTTAAATATCTAAACAAGATCTTTACAAATACCTGAGGTGTTTTAGATACGAAATTAACTTTATTTCCCGTATTTGCCGATGTGGTGTATCCTTGCTTCCTGCTATGTCACCTTCTGATGTGTTCACCAACCTAGAAAAAAGTTTGGGGAGGGAGTATTTTCTAGTTAATTTCAAGTGTCATGCTTTCTGTGTCTCACTTATTTATTTACATATTTTTAAAAGTTCAACCTGAGGGTTGAAAATGCTGCAAAGCAGGGCAAAGTTTTGCAGCACCCAATGTTATTTTCAAGAATTCTCTAGATTCCAAGTGGGTCTTCATGGGTGTTCCAAAGCTGGTCTGGGCTGCAGAAGCTGGCAAAAGAGCTCTTCCGGCAGTTGTCCAAATTTGTGTTAAGGTTTCATGCAGGGCAATAGAACAGGCAGGTATTTAGGACGTCGGGTTCAATTCTGATGTGTAATTCATTTTTAATAGCTTTAGGCAAAGGACTTCAGAAGGATCCCATAAGAAAGGCAAGGACCACTGTAGCGTTCTCCTTTAAATGTGGTCATGGCTCAGGTTTAGTTAGAGGGAGTCATGCATATTTATGTTGCTGAGAGGCGGAGCCAAGAGGCAGAGTATAAGAGGCAGAGCCTGAGGGGGAGAAGAGAGATCAGAGTTTTGGAAGGAGTTTGATTAGCAGAGTTCAAAGAGTTATGTGATTGTGATTAGACTGATGAAAATATAGTAGGAGATCTGAGAAGTGATTGACCAGTGACTGGAAGGGAGAAGGAATAGAACTGAATGTTGAAGTGCTGAAACAAATAAGCAAATAAACTAAAGATCTTTCTATTTCATTAAAGAGTGGACCTGATTCTTTCTAAAGGAGTTATGGGGATCTAGGGATCTCCTGGTGGCAGCAGTGGAAGAAAGGAAAGAGTTCAGTTTTGCCCTGGTGTGCTCTGAGGTCTGAGTCTAGGTGGACAGACCAAGGCACGAGTGGGTCCAACGCCACATAGGTTCCAGAGGTGTGGGATCCAAAAAGGGTCAAATCGCGACATTGGTGTCCAGCGGCGGGAAACGAAGTAATCCAGTGAAGCCTATTGAAATAATCCAGTGAAGCCTTTATAAAAGAGTTTCTTGAGTCAAGGGTACCTTTTAGACAGGATCTGTGGCAATGAGGTTTGGTTCCTGCTAGAGCTTTTGGGAAAAGCTTAGTAGCGGGGCCTCAGAACCCAGATCAGGGGGGTCTAAGATAGGGAACGACTCTGTGAGGAAATTTCTGAGTTTTACCTCAGGATCTGAGGATCAGAGGGCTTGCTGTGAAATCCCAGGCTCTGAGATAGGAGAGCACTGTGGATAAGGCAGAAGCCAGGTCATAGCAGATCTGAGGGAGAGAACCTAAGGAAAAGGCTTGAATTCTCTGAGAGGGAATTTCTGAGTTTACCTCAGGATCTGAGGATTAGAGGGCTTACTGTAAGTAAAATCCCAGGCTCTGAGATAGGAGAGTGCTGTGGATAAGGCAGAAGCCAGGTCATAGCAGATCTGAGGGAAAGTACTAAAAGAAAAGGCTTGAAAAATTTATATCAGTAACTGGAAGTAAAATAAGAAAAACAGGTCCTTTTAAAAAGAAAATTTGTGAACGCTGCTCTAATCACCTCAGAGAAAGATAAACAAAAAGGAAAAGATGCCTCCCAAACGCGCCACAAGGGGGAGTCCTGAGTCTGAAGGGTTGCCTCAGGAATTGGAGGGAGACCAAAAGGAAATAGGCGTTGAGGTTACCTCAGAGGGACATAAGGAATTAAGCCCTCAAGAATTTGAGAGATGGAAACTGGAAAGGGAATTTAAATTTAAGGAACTACAGCTCAGAGCTGAGCAGGAGGCCAGACAATTTGAGCAGGAGGAGAGAAGGAGGGAACAGGAAAGCAAAGAAAGAGTTGAGCAGGAGGCCAGACAATTTGAGCAGGAGGCCAGACAATTTGAGCAGGAGGAGAGAAGGAGGGAACAGGAAAGCAAAGAAAGAGCTGAGCAGGAGGCCAGACAATTTGAGCAGGAGGCCAGACAATTTGAGCAGGAAGAGAGAAGAAGGGACCTGGAAATCAAGGCTGAGTCAGAAGCTAAACAACTAGAATTAAGAGAAAAGGAAATGAATTTTCAACTACAGATGAGACAATTAGAGATTTCTGCTCTAAACAATAATCTTAATAATAACAACAGTGGGGGAGGTGGAATCCTGTCAAAGATAGATTTGAAGAAGTTTCCCCAGTACAAAAGAGGGGACTGTCCTGAATCCTTCCTCATTGCTTTTGAACGCACCTGCAATGACTTTGAAATCAGAAATGAGGATAGAATGATGGTTTTAAGAGCGCAGGTTAGCGGAGATCTGGCAGAAATATATGCCCAGATGAATCCCGAGAAGGCAAGAGATTTTGAGGCATATAAAAAGATGGTTTATTCAAGATTTTGTCTGAACTCTGAACACCTGAGGCGGAAATTTCGCTCTCTCTCTAAAAAGCAGGATGAATCGTACTCTCAGTTGGGAGCTAGATTGGCGCAGACTCTGGATAAGTGGATTGAAAGAGAGGAGATCACTTCTTTAGAACAGTTGAAGGATTTAATTGGGCTAGAACAGTTTTACTCCCTATTACCTGGAGAACTACGGTATTTAGTAAGGGACAAGAATCCTAAAAATTTATGGGAAGCGGGAGAACAAACTGATTTGATTAATGCTTACAGGAACCCTAGATTTTCAGAGCTGAGAGTAAATAAACCAAACTGGGACAATAACTATAAAAAGCCTTTTAATAAAAATTACCTCAGCAGGAATCCTGATAGAGAAGGTCAGGGCGGGACTTCCCCAAAGTTGCCAAGGGCTAGCCCGCCAAAAACATCAAACCCTGAGGCACGGTTCGCCAAAGTACCTCAGAATGACAAAAGGAATTTTAAATGTTTTAACTGTGGGCAACCAGGCCACTTACAATTCCAATGTAGGCAACCATACCCCAACTTGCAGAGAAATGATTCTCTAACCAAAAAGGTGTATTGTGTCAAGCAAGTGGAATCAGGGGAGGAAAATAGTAGACAGAGACCTGATCCCATAACCACCACCACTTCTACTGACCATGAGGAGGAAGATATTCCTATAGCCCAAGTAGTCCATTGTTTCTATATCAGCAATGACCAGACCCTTCTCAGAAACGCAGGTGAAGAGATAGTTGTGAAAGGAAAGAAGTACATTGCAATAAGAGATACAGGATCTCAAATCTCCATTGTCCATTCCGATTTAGTAGCCCAGGATGACATTATTCCTGGCAAAGAAATGTCTTTAAAGGGAATTGGGAAGGAAACCGTGGTTTTAAAAGTGGCTGAGATACCAGTAGAATACCAGAATTGGTCTGGAAAGTGGCAAGTAGCTGTGTCAGATGAAATACCAGCAGCTTTTCTCCTTGGTTGGGATTTAATAGAGCATGTCAAGAGTGCGTTAGTGCTTACCCGCTCAAAGGGGGGTCAAAACTCACCCTCTGCAGCTCAAACCGATACTGTAGCAGAGAAAGGCCTAGGTGGAGCGGTTACCGTGGCAACCCAGCTTGATAGGGCTGAGGCAGAACTCATGCTACTACAGAATCCCAAAACAAATAACAATTTTGCCCAGGAGCAGAAGGAGGACATTAGCTTGGGAGTTTGCTTTGAAGCTGCCAGGACTCCCACTGTACTGTCTCCTGAGTGCCCTGAGAGCTTTAGCTTAACCAAAGACCTGCTGTACAGGGAAACGTTAGCTACTCCATACCGAGGAAAAGGGGAACCCCGAAAGCAATTAGTGGTCCCTAGTAAATACATTGAGAAAATCATTAATCAAGCTCACAGCAGTTTATTTGGAGCTCACATGGGGATCACCAGAACCAAAAGACGGGTTGGCCAGAACTTCTTTTGGCCAGGTATGGGCAAACAGATTACTTGTTTCTGTAAAACGTGTGATGTCTGTCAGAGACGAGGGACTGGGCAGGACAGGACCAAAGCCAAATTATGTCCTCTGCCAGTCATCTCTACACCGTTCCAAAGGCTGGGAATCGATCTAGTGGGTCCCTTACCTAATGCCACCCGTAGGGGAAATAAATACATCTTGACCATAATGGATTTTGCCACTAGATATCCCGAGGCAATTCCTTTGCGCTACATGGAAACTGACACCGTGGCAGATGCCCTAATCAATTACATAAGCCGATTGGGATTTGCCAGCGAGATAGTCAGTGATTTGGGAATGAGTTTCACATCCAAACTGATCAAAAGGTTATGGAAGGCTTGTGGAATTACCCAAATCAACTCGACTCCATATCATCCAGAGACCAACGGGCTAGTTGAGAAATTCAATGGCTCTTTAGTGCGCATGATTAAGGCGTATGTAGCAGAGAACCCAAATGATTGGGACTGCAAAATACAACCCTTACTATATGCTTATAGGAGCATCCCTCAAGAGAGCATGGGATTTAGTCCTTTTGAGTTACTGCTAGGACAAAAGGCGCGCGGACCTTTAGATTTGCTCCGCATGAACTGGGAAGACCATAGAGAAAGTGACCCAGAGTCAGTGGTAGAATATATGCACAGGTTGCAAAACACCCTGCAAAGGTCTCTAGAGAAAGCCCGTGAAAGAACTTTTGGGCCTGAAGATGAAGTTCTTTTGCTTAGGCCAGTCAAAGGTCACAAGCTACGATTAGCTTGGGAGGATCCCTATAAAGTAGTGACAAAATTGAACAATGTCAATTATGTGATACAGAAGGAGGAAGGCCCTGATGCCTTAAAGAGGGATGCATCTAAAGATGTTCGGGAGGAGAGGAGGGAACTGCCTACCCTTTCCCTAGCTAAGCAAGTGAAGCCCCGAGCCAGACTTAAAGATGACGTCACACTAAAACGACCAGCAGATGACATCCTGTGGACAACCGAGTGGCCGATGACCGCCAGTCGATGGAAAAGGGTGCGGAGGAAGGAGCCAGTGGTCAACAGAGGGACTCCTGAGTACCAGCAGAGGTGTGTCCAGCTGAAGGAGATGACCACAACCGGACCAGTCCATGGTGCGCCAGACTACGACGGGAAAGTGAGAGACTTGGACTTTGCAAATTTTGCCTTTGCAACAGAGACTCAGTTCTTGCCTCGAAAGCCCACAACGTTGTTGCAGATGTGCTTTCCAGGAGGCTAGATGAATGATACCAGGACTTTTATTATAAACTGAAATGGACTATAATTCACAGTTAATTATTTATGTAAAAGTTCAGGATCGTGATTTCTGTATGGTTGTAAATTCTGTAAAATGATAAGGTAAGGTATATTATTGATTAGTAGATGATAAGGTAAAGTATTGTATTGATTATTAAATGATAAGGTAATGTATATTATTGATTAGTAGATGAAAAGGTAAAGTATGGTATTGATTATTAAATGATAAGGTAAGGATTTGGTTGAAATTTAGTAAAAATGTGAAAGGTAAAATGTTATGAGAAACTTAAAAAAAGTTTAAGCTATTGCAGCTGTTTGTTCAGGAGGAAAAATGTGTTTCCCCTCCCAAACAAACCTAAGTAAGGGGGGAGGTCTGTAGCGTTCTCCTTTAAATGTGGTCATGGCTCAGGTTTAGTTAGAGGGAGTCATGCATATTTATGTTGCTGAGAGGCGGAGCCAAGAGGCAGAGTATAAGAGGCAGAGCCTGAGGGGGAGAAAAGAGATCAGAGTTTTGGAAGGAGTTTGATTAGCAGAGTTCAAAGAGTTATGTGATTGTGATTAGACTGATGAAAATATAGTAGGAGATCTGAGAAGTGATTGACCAGTGACTGGAAGGGAGAAGGAATAGAACTGAATGTTGAAGTGCTGAAACAAATAAGCAAATAAACTAAAGATCTTTCTATTTCATTAAAGAGTGGACCTGATTCTTTCTAAAGGAGTTATGGGGATCTAGGGATCTCCTGGTGGCAGCAGTGGAAGAAAGGAAAGAGTTCAGTTTTGCCCTGGTGTGCTCTGAGGTCTGAGTCTAGGTGGACAGACCAAGGCACGAGTGGGTCCAACGCCACATAGGTTCCAGAGGTGTGGGATCCAAAAAGGGTCAAATCGCGACAACCACCTTGGAGACTACTCCAAGTGGTTGCCCCTGTCCTTTCCCCCCTCCCCGCAAGGCCTTCATTAATTGTCCAGTGGGAAAGATCTTTGTAAATGTTATAGATTAATTCTGCTTACTGTGATTTTCTTAACATTATGTTACTTGAAAACATTGCAGAAAGTTGGGATAAAAGTAACCCCAGACAGCCCAGGATCCAAGCTCAGGGATAGGTATCCTAGTATGAGGTGCCTCTCCCTGCTCAGATGAGTTCATACCTATAACTTATTTAAAGAATTGTAATAAACAGTTTCTTCTTTTGGATGTAGAGGTTTCAAGTTTTCAAGGCTTATAGGATAAACTTCCATAGGTACAACCGAGCTTCAGGAGAAAGAACTGAAACTTTGGTCCTCTAGATCAGTCATTTTCAATGGGAGCCATATAGTGCCCTGGTGGGCCCTGGCACATTTGACGAGGGCCACATACTGGAAACAATTTTTCACACACCACTGTATAAGGTTTGTTATGCGACTTATACAATCCTGATTCGGCCTGTCTTTCTTTTATATTGTGTTTATGGCTGTGGCCAAAGAAAGGTTGACAATGGCTGCTCTAGATGTTTCAGACACCAACTCTTCCTACATAGGAAGGCCCATGTTAACAGAATCTAAGGCTTGAATCCAAAACATAACAGAGGACCGGAGACTTCTCACTTATAACATAGGAGGTGCTTTCAGTAGACTCTGTTTAAAAGGGCAGGATAAAAATCGAATAAATAAATAAAATAAATAAAATAAATATAAGGGAAAATGTTGGAAGTAGCTTGGCAAAGTGGATAGGTAAAGTTGGACTTACTGTGAAGTGTCCTTCTAATCAATGGAGAGTGGACCTAACCGCAAAGGTTAACTTCTCCATCTCAAGAAGGCAGGGTTAAAACAAAAAGCTTCTGATTCCGGAACAGAGGAGGAACCCCACTCGCTCTATAGAATTTGATCTCAGCTGTAGAGCCAACCACAGCTCTAGAATCAACGAACTGTAGGAGAAACAATGCCAATGGAACTCAATGTGGCAACAATGCAGGGACAGGTAAGAGGCCAAGACAGCCCTAATCAGCTTGGGTTACTGCATGAAGACAAAGTCTATGTGCCCTATATGGAAGAAGATTAAATGCAGAGAGTCATCCTGTGAGTGGGGTTGTTGGTCCACTCTCCAATGAGAGATTTTCAACAGTGGAAAATAGAAACTTCACCCTATGTCCCAGTTTCTATTTTCCACTGTTGAAAATGTGAAATAAATATCAAGGGATGTTGGTCAGCAGTACTCCCTGCCCACACAGTTTGTTGTAGTACCTGGTGACCGAAGGATGCTTCAGCTGATGCAGACCTGTCTGTCTGGTTGTTAATAAACATGGAGGAGTGGACTATGCACATGTTTTACAAGGGTGCTAAAGAACTAAAGGTGGCTGAAATTGTCACACACCCACACCCAAGATGAATGGAGAGAATAGACTTGCCATGTGTTAGAAAGCCCATGGCCATGCATCCTTTTAATAGATGGCCATCCTTTTAGTAAATGTCCACCACATTTTCTGTCAGGTCACTGCTCAGAAGAGATTGCTATTCAGCCTTCAGACAGGAACCACTCCACTTCCAGCTGGCCAAAAAGGTCCTGAACCAACAAATCTTGATGTATCAATGTATCAGCAATTTGCATGGAGAGGAAATACTGAAATCATGTAGTTCTGAGAACCATAATCATCAAGGTCAATGGGGAGTCATCACTATGATCTTGTCCCTCACTATTTTTGCCTTCCTCAGTACCTTGTGAGGAATGGAAGTGGGGACAAACAAGTACAGATAAACCTCAAGTCTATGGGTGGTAACTTCAGGATGTGCGAGTTACATAAGGGATATCCCACCCCCACCCCCAGTAGACAAGGTAACCAATGCAGCAGTTTGACTTGGTGCTCTGGAGAGAGGAAGATGACCGGTTGTGAATGTTGATGCTGTAACCACTGCATTGGGCATAGGGAGCTTTTTACCTCATGAGGGTGTGTTGTGCCATACAGGAAACAGTGGACACTACATGGGTCTCTGCCTTCATTTCTGATACCTCAGTGAAGGAGGATGTAAAGATATGGGTAAAGGTGTACCTTACCTTCAATGAAACAAGGCCACCAACCTTTGCTGAATGCTTGGGAGAGAAAGACATTATATTGGAACTACAAGACCGCAGCAGCAGCAAAAAACGCCCCCTATTAAATATCCAGATAGGTAGTGGTGGTAAGCTTCTATCAAGTTGATGGATACCAGAAGGTTTCCTGGCTGAACGGCATCCTGTGCTGACCAGAGTGTCTCCATTCTGAATGCTTGGAATTCCTCCCTCAGAGCACCTATGTGATGCCACTGCCCTTCTTTGAACTCCTTCCTAAAAAGCGTAACTTTCTGTGATGTCTTTCACACAGTTCTATAGTTCTCGTGCTATAATGTAATTCAGCCTTTAACAAAAGCTGTCATAAAGGGGGAAAAAAAGCTCTGCTGAAGCCTTACATCAAGTGAGGATGTGCTGATTAAGCTTTGCCCTAATGTGGCATATATTGGTGACCTGGCACATAAAGGCTTTCCCAGTGCAGACACTATGGGACACAGATAGTTGGCACAACCCTGCTTAGGCACTAATTTAATCTGTGCATTGTCTTCCTGAAGGGGACTTATGCATGTGCAACAAAGGCAACTATTGCCACTGACTAATTCCTTCTGTCACTATTTTCCTGTCTTCTCTGTGTTGAATTTTACACTGTAAATCCTAGAGGCAAAGATTTACTCTATTCTCTTATTATTATTATTATTATTATTATTATTATTATTATTATTATTATTATTATTATTATTATTATTATTATTATTATTATTATTATTATTATTATTATTATTTATTTATTTATTTATTTATTTGATTTATATCCCGCCCATCTGGTATATTCTACCACTCTTGCACCTCATAAAACACAATCCATATGATGGCACTAAATAAATGATAAGTGATTAAAAATACAAGGTAACAAGAAAGCTTGGGGGTTCTTCAGAATTATTCTTCAGACCAGATGTAAGGAAAAACAGGGTGCGAGGAAAGAACTGGGGTCAGGAGATATATATATCTCAGTTCAAAGGCATTTCCTTGCTGTACTTTAATCCAAATATCTAATTTGTACAAGAGCATAATGTGGATAGCTCAGTAGTTTAGGTATCTGACTGGGAAGCCAGAGGCTGGAAGTTTGATTCCCCACTGTGCCTCCAGGGAGAAGAGCCAGCCTGTGTGGCCTTGGACAAACTGCAAAGTCCCAGGATGCCCCCCAAAGAAGGGAACAGTAAACCAATTCTCAGTATTCACTACCTGGAAAACCCTGAAAAAAGGTTGCCGTAAGTCAGTATTGACTTGATGACACAAGATTCTGATTATTATAATGTTGAAAGACCAACAGCGAGGCCACTCAGCTCCTCCTTTATACTGTCCTTCCCTGCATTTCAAACCTTCATTTGTTCCCTGCATTTTTTATAAGCAGAATAGGAGTAGATTCATTCGACAGTTTTTTTGAGAGCAAAATATTTATTTTTAATACAAGTACTTATAAAAACGAGAGAGCAAAAGGAGAGGCATTCTGTCCTGTGCATGACAGAAGGGAAATGCCTCTTCTACAAAGATGCCTGCTGTCCTGCATTACTTTGTTAACAGACAATTTAAAAAATAATAGAAAATGTATGCCAATTATAAAATATAATTGACAGAGGCTGGGAAACTGTAAGCACTTGTCTAGGAGAAAGTCCATTGAACTATGAGATTTACTTCTGAATACACACAGGTAGGATTTCATTTTTTAGATGACTTAATTACACTTGCTTTTGGGATCACTTTGTTTTAATGAGACAGAAAGGGGAAAGATGTATATTTTCTTAGAATGATGCAGAATTGTTCCAATGACTGTATATGTCCAGGGTCAGTTTAGATCACCTTTGTCTGCCGACGACTGATCATCAGAGGGGCTTCTGCAACCTCTCCCATAAACTTTGTATTTGCTTTGAGTACTGAAACTGGATGTATTTCCACTCCACAATCAACTCCTGGGAATCAGCTTAAGATCTTAATCTTCTCCTGCTAGTTGGCACTTGTATTCCGAATCAAGTCACAGACTGTATTCCAGCAGCTAAATGGCTTCTCCAAATTATGCACTTTGCTTCTTCCAGCTATTCTACAAAATTCCCACATCAAGGATGACAATGAGGTTGGACCCTGATTGAACATCATAATTCTTCTTCTATCAGTGTATGAACCGCTGTTTTAGCAGTATCTGTAACGTACTCCAAAGGCCTTCAGGTTTCTGCAGGCCATTACTGGGCACTACGGTTCCTAGCCAGCCACCTTGAGCATCAGTCCATAGGTCTTTGTGGAAACACTTTTTGCGACTCTCCTATACTGTTCCAGGTGTCGCCATTTCTTCTCCTGTTACAGGGCCATGATCCTCTTGGTTGTTTGAACCAGTAGCTTTGTGGAGAAGCTGAGGTCCTGCAAGGCCAATTATCAGAGCTCCAATCGGAGCTGTGATCAAGATTGCCAGGAAAGCTACTGTCAAGACATCCATGCCGTATTTTTCTAATGTTTCATCTTGTTGAGCTCGTGCTGTATCTAAAGCAACGGAACCAATGGCAGCCTAGCAGGAAACCAAAACAACAGTGTCCATTGTTAAGAAAACATAACCTTTTAAGTTCCCTCTACAGAATCTCCCTATGTTCATGTTTGGAGAAAAGCAATATTTGTTTTGAAATAATGAAATATGTGAATTGACAAGGTTGTTTTTAATTACTTGTTTTCACATACATAATGTTTACTGTATAATTGTGAAGCTTTGTTTCAAATAAAAATGTTGTAATAAAATATATGTTATTGTTATTAATAAACTATCTGTCCAGTGTAAGAAAAAGAAAGGGGGAGTATGAGAGCCTGCAGCAACTTCCAGCCATGGCTATCGGACTAGAAATGCACTTCATCAGGCTTTTGTATTTTGTTGCTTATTAAGAAGTAATGTTGACAAAGTAGAAAAGAAGAGGGAAAGGTTTACACTACAGAGGAAGACGAGCACTTGATTACATTAGCTCCATTTTTTTTCTAATTTGTTTACAAGGATCAAAATATCCTTCCTACTCATTTGCAAACAATACAGATGGGCTGGAAAGACATACTGTACCTGAACAGTTGCTTTGGGGATCCATGCCAGTGAAATAAATATTTTCTCTTTGATGTTAAAGCCAGCAAAACACACCAACAGGAAGGTTGCTGTAATTCGGGCGGCTAGTCCAATAAACAGTGTGGCCACACAAAGACCTGCAACAGAAAAATGTCTTTCAACATTCCCCTAAGAAAACAACAACCAACAGTACCCCAAATATATTCATCACATGGGTAAGAAAACCCCAACAACATTAGTCACATATCAGGCAATTTAATACAATAGTACCTCGGCTTGCGAACGCCTCAGTTTACGTAATTTTCAGTTTACGAACCGAAATCCATAAGAAATAAAGCCCCGGTTTACATTGTTTTTTTCTTTTTTTCGCACTACGAAAGGGTTTTCTCAGGGCGCATTGTGCCTATAGCGCCGCCCCTTTCGTAGCGCAATTGGCGTTTCAGTTTGCGAAATTTCCGTACTACCTAACGTCGCATAGAAAGGATCCGTTTCGCAAACCAAGGTACTACTGTACATATAATTGTTGTAATATGCAGTGTTATGTATGTGACCTTCTTTTACTTTGCTTAGAGATACATGTGTTCCCATTTTTAGAAAGATGCTTCATTGGTAACCTTTGAAAGATGAGCTAGCCACAAATTCACTAACTGTCACAGCTCCTCTAAGATGACTTACCAACTGTTTCAGGTGAAAGAGATGCAACAGATATTTCTGCTCCAATTAAGCCAAAGAGAAAGGGTTGAAAGATCTCCCAGGCAACTGCAATAATTTTTTCTACTTCTTTCTGCAATAAAAAAGACAAAGACCAAAATCATGCACTGTAGGAACTATTTCAACATTGGTCATCAAGTATGTATGACAAATATAAAATCAATTCCCTGTATGGGGTGGTATTAAAAAAAAATCTATTAAATAAATAAATAAATAAGAATTGTAGAATTTAAACTGTTTATAGCCTTGACTCTCTTGTTCTATTCTCATATGCCATAGTCTTTCCATCACCTTTCCAAGATACGGAGGCCTGAAGAGACAATTCTGATGACTTAGTAGACATTTTGGACAAGTGATAAGCAAGCTGTAGTAACCTCTGGGGCCACATCTGTCCCTCCATGAAAAAATAAAATAAAAATTAATCAGGTTTGCTTAAAAGCACACAGATACAAGTCAAAATCCTTTTGCATTGCACAGTAATGTTTGTTACAGAAGATCACAATGAAATCAGAACCAAAGGGGACTTGAACCCACATATCCTGAGCCCTAATCCAGCATCCTAACCACTACAGCACAGTGGCTTATATTGATTCAAATGGGCTTACTCTAACTATGCCTTACTTTAGCACACTAAGTCATAACAAGAGTTAGGACCATTTGAATCAATGGAACCTATGGAGAACTTGACTCACTAAATACCTGTTGACCCAATGTGCTTTTACTCAAGTGCAATTTACTATGCTAAGGAACAGGATGTTGGTAATATGCTAGGTAAAAAGGTATAAGGAAGCTGGAAGGCTTCCAGGAGTAGTAATACAAGCCACTGTAACAAACAATGGTATTCAAAACACACATTCAGGCATTCAAACATCACAATACAGGGACAGAAGTGCCTGTGTACTGGCTGAATGTGGTATGGTCTCCCTTGCTGGGCAAAACAATACTGCTGATATCATTCTGTCCTGTCCCAACTATTGAAGAGGTTCAATTCAACTGCAAGTCCAACTAGAGTAGATCCACTGAATCAATGGAATTTATACGTTTATTGTGCTGACTCACTGTTCAGTATGGTTACTCTAGGTGGGAAAAGAAGTCTAAGTCTTCCCCTGACTTTGATTTTATGTACCCTGAATAGCAATATTCACACATATGGGAGCCATGTCGGTTGTAGGAAAAGAAAAGAAAAGAAAGAAATAAGGCAAAAAAACCCACAACTCTTCCAAGCTCTGACTATGTTTGATAGATGTATGAAGAACCTGGATGGGAGGAGAGAGGAGGCACTCCATGCTTCAATATTTTGTTGCATATGCAACTTACCATGTGTGCTTCACAAAATCTGGCATTTTGGAATCAAAATGATTTCTCAGCTGGCTGTTAACTTAAACACTTACTTTCTCATCCGCCCATGCTATACCAGCCAGAAATGCCAAGACGATTGTGCAGAGCCCTCCTGTTCCAGGGAAACCAAAATACATGCTGGCGAAGATGGCGAACATAGACAGGCCCAGCACAAAGAACGCTCTCTTCCATACAAGGGATACCTAGAACCAGGGGAGAAAAATGGAAGACAGCAGTTGGGCATCTTCACACCTAGTTTGACAGAGATCTTAATTTATCACAGCTGCCTTCAAAATAAACATACAAACAATTTGTTAAAAATGATTCCCACTCCAGAAACACAGAGCTCATTTTAAGCATTCCCTGCTCCTCTGTATTTCAAGGGATTGAAAGATGGATGCTTTTCAAACCGTTTTCTTCTTTACCTGATCCTTGCTTGGAAAATAACGAATGAAAATTCCTAAGAGGCCACCAGCTGCTATGCCAACTGCAACTTCCAGAACACCACGGAGGATATTGTCAAGGGTTGAGCCTGTTTGGGCAAAGCAGAAGAAAGTCTGAACAGATTTCTTTAAGAGATCTACGCAGGCTCCTACTTATAAGCTCAGTTTTGACTGCCAGCAGTAAGATCCCAAGCCTTGATTAACAAAAGGACTTTCAGCAATGGTAGGCTTTCCCAGCCTACTGCCCTTCAGTTGTGTTGAACTACATTGCTAATCATCCCAGCCAAAGGACATGTTGGGGATGATGGGATAAATAATCAAACATCTAGAGGGCACCAAGTGCAGACATCCATTGCATGGCAAGAAGCTAAACCAGACATAAACAAAAACAATGGGTGCAATCAGACAGTGGTGTAGTTTGCGTTCTGGACCACTTGTGGTAGTCCAGTTTGAGCTGTCGTCTAGTCACTAAATGATGTACAGGAAATGCCAAACTAGCCTGATACTATTCTGTGCTGAATTTGGACTTTTTGGTTCAGCGACAGGGGAGCTCTCTCTCTTTTGGAGCTGGACTGGAGCGGATGGGACCAGATCATGTACACATGGAAGAGTTGCTTGGATCCAATGTGATTCTGTATTGCCATCTGATTGCATCCTCTATTACCTAATGGGGGTGATAGTAGAGCTGTTATTTTTAAAAAAATGCAAACTACTCTTATAATGCTTTCATGCAAAAACATCAGCTAGAAAAACTGATATACTAACTTATCAGTTCTGTGGAGTAGCCAGGGTACCTGAAGAGAAGGCTATGCCTAAGCAGGTGTTGAAACCTGTGATGGCCAGGATGTCGTCGAAGCTTCCAGCAGCCATTAACAAGGTTGGGACACCCTTGTCAACACCATATCCTCCTGCCTGTAAAACCAACATAGAGGGGACCACAACAGCAGGAGAAACAGCACCTAGAACAAATCTGAACATATATAGGATCAGTCCTTCTGTCCATTTGTGAATTTTTCTTTCTTTCTTGATTGTTTACTGCAGCATGCCCCCCCCCCCCCCCAGCTCACTCACTCCCACAAGAAATAGAAGTAAGGAACTGTATTTTCCCTGTGTTGTGAGATGGGCTGTCTCCCCTCCAGTCTAAACAATGCTACTCCATATGTGCCCATGCATGTGCAGGGCTCATGGTTTCACACACTTGTCCTTTAACTATGGAACATAAATATCACCAGGCATCAGAACTCATATACTGTCCAGAGTGGCCTTGGCTGCCAGATGGGCGGTATATAAATCAAATAAATAAATAAATATCTATTATTTTACAGTGCCAAAATACAAGAAAACAAAGTGCCTGTGATAGGCATCTTTGTAACTTAAGCTTTCATTGCAAGTTGGGGAAAAGTTACTTTCCCCTACCTCTGGCTTTTATAACCTCGAGCAGAAGAAATGCAACACTTAGAAGCTGGAAACAGCTGCTTACCCTAATATAAATCCCCACTGCCAAGGCAGACCCATGAGAAAGTGAGACAGGACAGCTGTTGTACATGCTTCAGTCACACAGGGTCCAAAGCTCAATCTTAAGCAGACAGCCTTCAGCTTTTTCAGAGCCTGAGAGATAAAACATAATGAGAAGTTACTAGTCTAATTTTTAGCCTCTGAGATTTTTTCTGCTCTGCACAGCCTTCAAATTAAAGTATCGAAGAAGCGCTGCCGAGATCTGATGGTTGTGAGATTCACATCCTCCTCTGAAAACAGCAGAAGCCACTGCCAAGCTTAGAAAAATGTATTTTTATACCACTGTCCCCAAAATTCCCCTGCCTGAATGGCCACATTTCTAAGTTCTAGTTCTCACTCTGTCAGAAGCTGGGATAGGGAGCTGTAGTAAAAATGGAGTGAGCATGTGAAGATAAGCATGGTGGATCAGAGGATCTTCTCTCATGAGAAGTTCTTATATTAGCCTTTTATGGATCTGAAGCTAAAACCATAGCTTAGTATTCATTGAACCTCTAGCTCAGTGGTTCCCAACCTTGGGTCCCCAGGATTTTTGGGAGTTGTAGTCCAAAAACATCTGGGGGCCGAAGGTTGGGAACAACCGATCTAGCTCATGCACTTCCCTCTCCTATTATGTAACCACGAGGAGGAGTTTGGAAGCTTTCACTACCTTTCAGATTAACTGTGTCTTGCTGCCTTACTTGAAGTGATTACCACTTGTACTCTACATCAGTGGTCCCCAACCTTGGGCCTCCAGATGTTCTTGGACTATAAACCCCAGAAGCCTTCACCACCACCTCTGCTGGCCAGGATTTCTGGGAGTTGAAGTCCGAGAACATCTGGAGGCCCAAGGTTGGGGACCACTGCTCTACATGACATGGTCTGGCATCCTAGCAAAACAAAGCCAAAAACTTATTAAAATTGCAGTGTGAGTATGGGTCAAGAATGGACTAAAATGAACAAGATGCACAAAAGGCCACAACCTACAAAATCCACTCTATAAGGGGAAATGGGTTTCTATGCACAGAACATGCAGCTTGTGCAAGAATGTAGAACTCTAGACCATATTTCTTGAATGTCTCCTCATAAGGAAATTATCAGATGTCAACGAGGCCTGAAATAGGTTTGTGTTCCTACTCTTGGGTGTAGGCTGAGTTCCCTCCAAGCTGTAAACCTGTGTTGAGGCTACACTAATTTAGGATGCACTTAGGAGTCCTTTTCATATTTCCCCCATTAAAGACCAGTGTGGCACAGTGGTTAGAGTGCTGGGTGGAGACTTAGGAAATTCAGCTTCAACTGTGCCATAAAATTCACTGGGTCACCTTGAGCCAATTATTCTTTCTTATCAACCACATAGAGGTGTTGTGTGATAATAATACGAGGAGAATAAGCCATGAGCTCACTTTGAGCTCACTGGAGAAAAGTGGAGAACAAAGGTAATGAAGAAAAAAATAAACAAAATAAAATAAATTTCAGGCAGAAGCTTAACCTAACCTTCTTCCTGACATGCTATTTTCCTACACAGTGGGAAAGTTGTTTTTTCCCTACACATTATGGAGAAACATTCAGACATCCCTGCAGCAGCAGTACCCCTAAAATTCCAAAGTGGTATAGTCCAGACACAGCTTTACCACTTCAATGCAGTATGCACCTCAGTCTAGTCCAACATTTTGTATGCTTCAAACAAAATTAGATGATATAATACTCTACCTTTGGGTCAAGGCCAAGACCTGCACGGACCAAGATAACAGAGAGGGCGATATTTCTCAGGGTGGCTCCCCATTTCACATCAATCTGGACTATATCACTGATTGAAGGGATATTTCTGAGGAGAAATCCAACAAGCAGCATTCCTACAAGGGATCGAGACAGTCATCTTAGGGCTCAGTTAGATGGCCACATTGGAGAGGGATGGATCAAGATAAACTGGGTTGGTTAAGGTCGCATAGAGAAGTGTGGTGTGATCCTTGCATCGACATGCAAGAATTGGGTAGTTTGGGGTCAGGAAACCATACCACATCTCAAGCAATCCTGTTTAGCATGATCAAGATCTTCCCTTTAAAAGGAAATATTGTTTTCTTTTAAAGGAAGAGATTTCTCAAGATCATTAAGAGGCTTGATGGTTGTCCCTTTGGAGAAGCTGGTTAATAAACTTGAGAAATGCAAATCTTCTGGTGGGGCAGAAGATTTTGGAAGATTTTTTTTTTAAAAAAAGCCCTGTCAAAGCATTGCTGATGTGCTTTATCAGTCAACATCCATTAAAAAGATATTGAAAACTTTCCTTTGCTTTCCCCCCAAAGGTGAGCTGCAAGGAAGATTTAAATAAAAGTCTTCCTGTTTCTCAAGATTGTTAAAGGAGTTCTCCAAAGGGATAGCCATTTTTTAAAAAATTGTAATTGGGCATTGTTGGATGGGATCTGTAAAAACCAGAATTTCCAAACTCTAATTTGGTTATATTGCCATGATCCAACAATAAAACACTTACCAAGAAGAGGAGGAAGTGGAGGCCAACCAGGAAATCTAATTAGGCCCATAATATTTCCACCAATGACAGCAAAAAAGAAGAGGAACAAAATTCCAAAGAGGTTCCCACCAGGGAGACATTCATCACCTGTTATAGACCAGATGACAGCCCAGACCAGAACTATGCCCATCCCTGAAAGAAAAAAGGTGGAAGATATTTAAGCATTTCACAGAGTATTTTTAAGCATTTCCTAATACATTTATAAAAGCCTCCTATATGATAATGATTTGTAATTAAAGCACTAGAAGAAACAAAAATTGTCCTTGTGATGCCAATATTTTTGGAGCCATTTATTTTCCTTTGTCCTAGGGCTTCTTTTATTTTACTTTTTTCAGAAATGTTGATAAGTATGCAGTTTGTTGGCATGAATTTTCCAATACAGGAAGTTGTTGGTAAATAAAAAATACATGGGTGTGCAACCAAATTGTGGGATCCATGTTGCAGACCATGATAACAGCTGTGCCAGCATCTCATTGGGATTTAGAGAATTGATGTGTTTTAATATTGATGTTATTTACCATTTTAATATAATATTTGTTTAATTCCTTTTTTATGTTTGTATACTTACCATGTTTAGCTTTAAATACTGTTTTTAATGATGTAAGCTGCCTTGGGTCCTTTTAAGGACAAAGGCGGGATATAACTAACTAACTAACTAACTAATTAACTAACTAACTAACTAACAGGACTTCCCACATCATGCCAAAAAATGGAAAAGTTACTTTAGGGGACTTCAGCTCTTAGAATATCATGCTGGCTACAGGATTCTAGGCATTATGGTTGATTCCACCCCAAACTCTGTATCATACACTATTTGCTTTTTAGAGGTAACAATTGCTTTGCAAACCCTTAGGCTTCTAGCCAAGCCAGTTGATAGCACAGAGGAATTAAGGAGTCTTTCAACTACTGTATTGAGTTTTGTGAGAATTGGTAAGCACCCACATTAAATTTTATTATTATGCAATAATAACCCCACTGCATGTTCATCTGCTCTCAAGATTACACAATCATCCAGTCTAGGAAAACTGCAGTGCAGCAATTTACAATGTGGCAAACAACCTCATCCCTACTCTTAAAATGCTGTGGAGCAAGCCTTATCAAATGGTAACAGTTGAATGATGCTGTTCTTATGGCCTATGGTAGCCTCTATGTAAGAATGGGTTTAGGTCTTATGACTGATGCCTACTTGTGCTACATGTTTAAAACTAATGTTCAAAATTAAGTTGGGCTCTCGGTGGTTTCCTATCCATTGGATCCACACCTGTAGTGATGCTGCATCCAGTACCCGAGATTGCTCCTTGGGCCCCATTTCTTGGAGAAGGAGTAATCTCCACTGGCTGTGCAATTACTTTGCTTGAGATTTTTTTTTTTTTTTACTGCAAAGCCCACTTGCTTCTGAGCTAGGCACCTTAAATACTTTGCCGAGTGTGCCAGAGGTAATTTTCCTTCTGTCTTCAGCATCTGAAGTTTTTAACAATACATTTTGCCTGAATAAAAAAACAAGGCTCTTCTGTGCATGTTCCTGGACATGGTCCAGTTTCAACACATAATTGCAGCACTGCAATCTCACTTCCATCTTTTTTGGCTGCTCACTTCTGGGTGTGAGAACACTAAGATCTGGCATAACAACTAAGAGCTTGCAATTACGCTCAGTACAATACTGAGGACGAAGAGAAGGCAAACAATGGTAATGGAGATGTTAGAAGTCTCTACAACTCAAGGAAAGAATTTCACGAACGTTCTGTGGGGTCTGCTTTAAGCTCCTAAATTATTTACCAAACTTATACTCTTGGGTAGCTTTTTCTCTCTCCCAAGAACTTAGGATGGCCTACAGAGAGGTCTCAGGCATTCTGCCATTTAGTGGCGTTTCAGGGACAAATCTGATTGGGTTTGGTTTAGCTTGGCTCAAGCAGTACAGCTCCATGATTATCTTCTTTATCACTCTCTGAGCCATCCAAAGTAGCACATGCCACAACTTTCCAGATGACCCCACATGCCTGTTTTCACTAGCCCCATTACCCTGTTACTCTGGGATAATGACCCATTTCCTTAGTTTGAACCATAGATTTATTTCTACACCCCATAACTCTTCAATTGTTTTTTTAATGCATAATTTATTGTGTTTTTAATTACACGCTTTTTAATACTATGAGCCGCCTTGAGTTCCCTGGTTGGGGAAAAAGGTAGCCTATAAATAAGACAATAAAATAAAATAAATATACTGTGGCAGGCAGCCTCTAGATTCTCTGAACTACTTTGCCTATTGACTCCAACTAGTATGGCCAATAGTTGGGGATTACCGGACCCATAGTCCAAACATCTGAGAGATGCCAAATTGTCTATTGCTGAAGAAAGTGAACCAGAGACTGAAATGAGAAGAAGGGGGAGTCCAACAACTCTGGCCAATCAAGCTCACTTTTTATCACAGAACCAATAACTGTGAAAACAATGACAGTGCCATCAGCTCTTGGAACAGGTGGAATTTACAGTTCCACCAAGTGATAGAGTGACCTGCGCATAATTCAAGATAACTAGGACACGGGTGGCTCTGTGGGTTAAGCTACTGAGTCACTGGGCTGTCGATCAAAAGGTTGGCAGTTCGAATCCATGTGATGGGGTGAGCTCCTGTTGCTTGTCCCAGCTGCTGCCAACCTAGCAGTTTGAAAGCATGCAAATGTGAGTAGGTGAACAGGTACCACCTCGGTGGAAAGGTAATGGAGTTCTGTGTCTAGTCATTCCGGCCATGTGACCATGGAAAGTGTCTACAGACAAACACCAGCAATTTGGCTTACAAATGGATATGAGCACCATCCCTTAGAGTTGGCCATGACTAGACTTAATTGTCAAAGGGAACCTTTACCTTCTCCTTGAATAGAGGCAAACAAAGAAAAAGTGGGTGTGGATGACCTTTGGAACGAGGTGTTGAAGAACTCCACACACTTTTTGTATATGCTGCCTAATCTGGCCTGCAAAAATGGAGTGAGTTCCTATCAAGCACCAAGAATAATGCCAGAATAAATGTCTGGTGGACGACAAGCTCCATTTCTGTACTTGTACCTCACCTGACCCTTTGGAAGGATTACAATAGGTTAAAATGCAAATCAGTAAAATAAAGATACACCACAGGATGCTTAAGAGGGCAACCTTTCTTCTTCATTCTTATGTTCCCAGCTCCTTTATTTCCTCAACTTACCATATGTTACCATTTGGGCAAGTATGCCACGTGGTGGACAAGCACATATTTCCTTTATTTTTCTTAAGGCCATTGACTCAGTCTGAGATTCCTGAGGTTGTTGCCTGTAGCTGTTCAGCAATGCAGTTTCTTCGGTTTGTACATTACCATCAGCAGCTTTGGAATCCAAAACACTAGCTTCCTAAATTAAAATAAAGAAACAAATCTCAGCCACAATAATCTCTAGGCTTCCACTTATGTGTCCAGTTAATTAAGGCTGGAACTCATACTTACTACAAAGTGCTACAGAACTACATGGAGCTTACTCCTGAGTAACTATATTTAGGATTCATTGTAAGTTCCTGACATCTCTGACTCAGGCAGAGGTTCTGCTGTGTAAATATCATACTGATAAATTATTATTAAGAACTTTTGAAGCACTGGGAAAGGCTAAAAAGCTCTCTTGCATTCACATCTGAATTCTTGGAAGAAACAAACTCCACACAGATCCATTCCAAAGGAACCTGCCTATCAACTGCACTCATCTTCTGAGGACCTGTTCTCTCCCCCAATGCAACAGTTAACAAGGTAGAGAGGACCTTTTTGGTGGCTGTGCCCCAGGCTTTAACCTGAGGGTCAGAGCCATCAGCTGTTATCCCTCCAGCAACAGTATTTTGTCATTGAGGTTGCTTCTATAGTAAGCAACTGATCTGTAATTTCCAATTTAATCTATAATCAGATATATGGCATAAACCCAGTAATATCTGTACATCTGACCATCTTTCAGTTTGCTGGGGGGGGGGGGGGCTGTCGTTAGCCTTCCAATTTGTTCAGCCTACCTGATGCCTTGTTTCAGTGTCAGAGCAGAGATATTGCTTCCTGAAAAGCCTGCCATGAAATGAATTTTCTCCACGTCTTATCACGTGATATAATTGGTTCAAAGATTAATTCTCCAGCTTAAATGACAGACAACTCTAACACTGATAAACAAGAAAAAGTCCTAAGAATCTTGGGAACTGTAGTTTGGCACAGCACAGAACTGTCCTACGCTACAACTGCAGTTTCAGTTAAGAGAACAAGGAGAAGAAAGGATAGTAAGTCTGCCCAAAGAGCTGGAATGAGTTTTGGGGGTGCAAAGATATATTTGCCAAACTGCCAGCTAAAAAGGAGGAGAACTACTCATGCTAGCAGGGCCATGTTCTGAAGAAGGAGGAACTCATTTTGAAACCTGAGGAGAACTAGAACTACTGCGAACCAGGATTTGGGCCCTAAGCTACTGGCCATGGAGGCTACACCAAGCAGCACCGCTCTATCTTCAGAAAGAGGACCTTGCTAGCCAGAATCAGGACAAATGAGCTCTGTGGTGCAGTGGTTAAACTACAATAGTGCACTCAAGCCTCTGCTCATGACCTGAGGTCGATCTTGACAGGCTCAGGTAGCTGCCTCAAGGTTGACTCAGCCTTCCATCTGTCTGAGGTCAGCAGAATGAGTACCTAGCTCACTGGGGGACAAAGTGTTCCTTGCATAATTATATTGTAAACCACCCAGAGAGTGCTAAAGCACTTTGGGTGGTATATGTCAAAACAACAACAACAGGAACAGCAACAAGGTCTGTGCCTGTAGGGTGGGAGTAGGGTTATCCCAAAACTACATATACCCCAAGAACCACGTGCAGTGTGTGTGTTTGTGTGTATGCACATGGTTCTTGGGGTGGGATCAGAGGAAATGAAATACAAAAGATAATGACAATTGTGTTATGAACACTGGTAATGAAATTTCAAAGGGTTGTTTATACATCCTGGCAATATATAAAGGAATTAGCTAATGTGAAAAGTCTGCTAACACACAAGTTAGTTAGGGGTTTCTGTCTGAGGTGTTGCATCAATGAGTTCACACAAACCTTTCTATGCAAAATCTCCATTTTCTGAGTCTTCCCCCTACCCTGCAAGTCTACACTGCCTTCCTCTACCTTGGATTCTCAAATAATTCCCAGGGATCCCCCATCTCATACCTCCCTCTCCAGCCCCCGATTCCCAGAGTTTAGAAAAGCTACATTATTTTTACTACAGTGCCTAGAATCCCTGAGCTAGCAGAGCCATTAGCCCTGCTTGTTAGAAGATTCTTGGATTTGTAGTCCCAAAAAGTAACTTTTCTAGATTCTGTCATGCCCTTTCCAACCCTTGTGCTTCCCTCTCATAGACTCCTCCCCCAGCTTGCCTTTTCCAGTTGTTGTGCTGTACTCCTCAACTCCTTTCTATAGACTGACAATCCTGTGCTACTTTTTCTAGCCCACCCACATCTCCATTCTTCTAATAACATTGGACTGGGAAGAAGACAGATGAGAATTTCTGGATGATGTGCAATAGACCAGAAAGGATTTCCAACTCCCACTTGTTTAAGAATGAACAGCAATGATGGGAAAGCACCTTGCATATAAATTAGTTTGCTGAAAAAGAACATTTGAGGAAAACCAGGACTGGATTTCTACGTAAAAGGACTTTGATTTGTTCCAGATCATAACTTATTGGCATGTGCTCAAAGGGACCCTGTTTCTTTATTTTTATGTCTCTTTGCCCAGAGCTTGGAAATATTACTTTTTAAAGGCAGTCTGACACCCAGAATCCCCCCACATACCTGGGGGATTCTGGGAGTTGCCTCCTAAACATTCCAAAAACATATCCAAATTCTGTCTGTCTGTCTCAGCCTCTTTTTGGCATCTGTCTACAATACTTGTTGAAACCCAGTGTGCAAGCCTGAAGTCGGCCCAGCCCTAAGGAAACAAATACCGCAGTGCCTTGACATAGTAGTATACCATCACTGGTCACATTTGCAGCTGGTGCTGTGCTTTCACTCTCTGCCACCTTATCTTCTGCCATTTTGAGCAACCTAAGATTAAAAACAAAGAAAAGAAAAGAGAGAAAGGTGCTTTTCTATTGACAGATAAATTTGCAGGTGGCCTGTTTTAACTTTTACCGGTTTCAGATAATTTTCAATAGGATCAATACCTTTTTATCAGAGTTATTTTTAAAGGCCATGGCAATCTCCTGCTTGGGCTCCAACACTAGCTGTATCTGTTGAACAATACACCTTTTTGGGGGAGGGGGGACTACAAGTCTCACAGCCAATGTGCCCAAAAAGTAACTTTTCCAAGCTTGGAGTTGTCTATCAACCCTCCCAGGTCAAGATTTTCATCATCAGAAAAGGGAAATCAGCTATTCAAGCAGAGTTGTGGAAACACATGGTTCTTTTTAACATGATCATTTCTGCATCAGAGAACATTTCTATGTATTTTGGCATGCAAGTTGCACAGAATAGAAAAGTATA
Organism: Intellagama lesueurii; assembly: GCA_037013535.1. Classification (NCBI taxonomy): domain Eukaryota; kingdom Metazoa; phylum Chordata; class Lepidosauria; order Squamata; family Agamidae; genus Intellagama; species Intellagama lesueurii. Next base: position 176,918,068 of record JBAJHW010000005.1, on the reverse strand, counting down.
CAACCACCACCTATTGGTTCCACAAAAGAAGTGAATGTTCTGCCCAAATGTAAAAGCAATAAATCCAAACCGGATCAAGGTCTTAATTTTTAATTTGTGTTTATTATTGTTAGCCAACATAAGCACATATTTTTAATGGAAATGTGGAGTGTGAATTCAATAAATACAAATAAACAAATTGATTTAAAGCAAAGCATGCTGCCTCGATACTGCCCCATAGCTCTTAAAGCAGTCTCTAGTCACTTTACAATTTAATTATGGTGGCTACACATCGCTCCCCCCCTCCCTCGCAACAAGCTGGGTACTCAGCTTACCAACTTCAGAAGGATAGAAGGCTGAGTGAACCTCGAGCTGGCTACCTGTGATTGCCCTTGGGTCGTAAGCAGAGTTCTGGCTGCAGTACAGCAGTCTAACCACTGTGCCACGAGGCTCCTTAGATGAACCTTCTCTCAGCCTGCTGTTGATAAAACAAGGATTATTAGAAACTCAGTTGATTCTCTTTCCCCTGCCCAGGTCCATTCTGAAACAGTCTACAATGACCAGTTGACTGAACACACTTTGGATCCACACAGAGGCCGCAAGCAAAAATAAGAAAGTCACAGGCATTCTGGATCACTAGAGCACAGGGATTAAATTCACAGTCACTGAACTGGCAAAGGGAAAAGGAACTTCCCTGCTCCCACTCAACAATTTCAAATAAACTTTTAAAAGGAACACTGCATGAACTTCAATATAGTATAGAATGTATTTCTGAATCTGGCTAAGATGTTTTACACACTTTCAGTTTATCTTAGAGTGTGGCTTGCAACATGAAGTTAAGTAACCTTATTATTTTAAACCTGAATTTTCTTAGCTGATGATTTTTCTGGTTTTATTATGCAACATTTTATCAAGTTAGCTAACTAAAATCAGTGCCACTTCCACAAGGTTGAAACAGGGTACTTTCTAAGCGTCAACATGCTCTTAGATTAGTATACAGGAAACACTGCTCTGTTTCTTACTGAAGAACAAGGTGTTTTTGTATAATGGTGCTGATAATGAAGTTTGCTTTAAGGAAGGCAAGTGGCTGAAACAGGTGTGAAGTGCACACAGAAGAATGCGTGGATGATTCTATCCATCTCACGTATCATACAACATTAAGGATTTCAGAGGTAACAAAAGAATTACCTGTTTTGGACTAGAATTCTCAAAAAATTCCACAGCCAATATGGCCAAGAGACACACCTGCTGGTGGATTCTGGGATTTGCAGTCCTCAAAATAAGTTTTTGAAGTTGTGACATGTATGTTAATTTGTTTACGTCAGAGAACTATGGTCAATCCCAGTTTTCTGGAACATGTACCTTTTTGACATACGCCAGTGGTAAGCAATTTCAGCAGGGCTGAGACTCAATTCCCCCCCCCCCCCCCAAGATTTGCTGGCAGTCCAAGAGCCACACTTTCAAAAGGAAGAGCTGGGAGGGGGGCATAAGCAAAGAAGGCAATTTGAACACTTAGGGGTTTGATAATTGTTGAAAGGCCACTACAAGGGTTTTTTTTTTTTTTGTTAACTGACAAATGAGTTAAAACTGAAAGGGCCACCTTGGACCCTCCAATGCCCCAAAAGCATTTTTTTTAAAAAAAATATTAAAAACAGGATGTTATGCAGCAGGGATGAGGGGCTGGGAAACAGTCAAACATTGTTTAATTGCTTGTCATGCCTCCTAGAGAGAGCACATGGGTAGTTTCAGAACTATTTTTCTTTCCAAAAAACTGTTTTCCTTTTGAGAGATTTGGACAGCCCAGGGAAATGCAAAAATGCCCCTTGAGTGTGTGTGCATGCAGCCTACATGTCACATAGCATCCACCCCAACATATAGTTACATGCACATGTTACAGCTTTAAGAGTACATGTAAAATGTAGGGCATACAACTCCTTTAGAGACACAATATAAAAAGACACAAGTATACAGTCACTTGCCCACTCACTTCTAAGGAATATGCAAGGATGTCTTTCTCTGTTTCAAGCTGGTTGGTTCTCTCTCTTTTTTTAAGGTGTGCCACAAGTTATTAGTAACCAAACCCCACAGAGTAACCAAACCCCTCAAAACAGCTGGCTGGATAGAATTAACATTGTGGGAACATTCTACCAGTGGTGGAGAACTGGGACCCTAATTATGCCCATAATGCTCTGTGGAGGTAAATGAAAGCTTTTAAAAGTTCCTTTCTGAGATAAAGTTCCCAGAATCCTGCAGGCAACATGTCCAGGAGTCATTGGGGATTCTGGGAGTTGTAGTCTAAAATGACAACCTTCATAAATTCTGGCATAATTCTACTGTTGATGGCTCCCAGCAAAATTTAATCCCAAAGAGGGCTGGGACGGGACAGGAGGAGCTTTGGATCGGCTACATCTTTAGGGTTGGATATTATTTCTAGCTGAGCACATTATCTTTTAATATGTACCAATTATTTATTCATGAAATGGATTCTGTATCTCTCCACGAAATGTTCCAACTGCTAAAAGTAGAACAAAAATGTAAAAATTCATAATTGGATTTGAACCTAATCTTCTTACATGAACAGAATTCAGGTTCATGGAATGTGACTTGTCCTCTCTTTGCTGAGACTTACTGTGCTGAGTCAGGTAGGAGAGATGCCACTGATCATAAAGACAAGAACAAGTGCGATATGAAATAACTTAGTTCAGCAGCAAATCAGCACACTGATTCCCTTATATTGGAATGTCATCACAGTGCATGTAAACAAGACAAGAATGGGTTTCTTGGGGTAGTGTCCCCATAGAATACATTATCTAATACAGGTGTTGTGGTCAAGAATCTAGAACTACACGGTGTTCTCTAGATCATCTGGCCTATAGCTACCACCACCCTTGGTTGGGGACCATTCTTGCAATCCAACCCATGGGGAAGCTGCAAGGTTGGGAAGGCTGATCTATAAATTTAAGGTGATGCTACTCAGCTAGTGCTCTGGGAGTGCATGTTGTTGTTTAGTTGTTAAGTCGTGTCCGACTCTTCGTGACCCCATGGACCAGAGCACACCAGGCCCTCCTGTCTTCCACTGCCTCCCGGAGTTTGGTCAAATTCATGTTGCTAGCTTCGATGACACTGGGAGTGCATACCTCCTAATATTAGCAAATCTCAGATTAATTCCTATCTGTCTTTACCTGGGAGTCCATCCCACTAAATGTAGAGAGGCTTGATTCTAAAGTGACAAATGCAGGATTGCTCTGTGTCACTGCAATCAAGATCTGCATAGATGTGCATTGTATTGGAAACTTAAAAATTTGTTTCCAAACCACGACAAAAAATTTTATAGGTGCCATTTTTGTCCTAGCGCAAATCACAATTTCTCCTGCACATGATCCACAGTCCAAAGATGACTGCCCTCACATCCTGTGGCAGGAGGTAGAATTAAGAGCCTGGGGAAGGTACCAGGCACTTCAAGAGATTATCATTGTTACTATTCCGGCCACCCAGCTATTAGTAACCCCTGTTCTGAGTCAGGCAGGGACCATTCCTATCACACCTGTGCTTGGTACATTAAAACTGCTCTGAGGCTCTTTTGCCAACTAGATCAAAGCCTGGGGAATTTCTAGGTTTGCATGAGAACTCCCAGCTGGGGAACTGTGGGTCTTCTAGCCCCAAATAAGAGAGGGCTGCTTAAAAATGATTGACTCAAGTCAGGACCAAGCCATGGAAGCCAGTGCTTGTTTGCAGCGAGATTCTCCTGACTGTTGCAAACCCAGCCTACAAATCCTTTCAGCTTTTTAAAAAGCAGCTGCTGCTTCTTCTTCTTTCTAAGACAACCCCTTTCCCCCTAAAAGGACAAGGCAGCCACAACGAGACAACCCGGGTCCTTCGAGGAGCAAAAGCATCGCCCCCTCTCACCAGCGCAGAAACGGGTCCCACCTGCGGCAAGCCACGCAGCCCGTCCCCCCAAGCGCCAGGACCGTCGGCGAACCTAGTCCTCCATTCCTCCGGGATGGTGGGATCGTAGCTAGCAATCCTGCCACCCGCCCCAGTTTTACTTCCGGGGACTAAATCGGTTTATCCTTCGAGGAGACAATATTAGAACCTCGAGGGGAAGTGGGCCGGTTTAGAGGAAAGCGCACGTGTCGCCTCGCCGAGCTGTGGTGGGGCAGCAGCGACGCGGGAAGGAAGGAAGGAGGCGAGAGAGGGACAGCACGGGAAGCCTACCTGTGAAGGAAAGGAGCGGCTCCGGCACGGTTATGGAGCCGGGGAGGGTCCTCCGGAGACAGCGACGAGGCCCCCGGGGGGCCTTCTTTTCTCGCTGTTCCCGCTCGAAGCCGGGCGAGCGGCTCCCTCGGTGCCAAGTCATTCAAGCCGCTGCAGCCATGCGCGCCCTCAAAGCCGGCGGGGAGGCGCCCGTGTAGTGCTTGGCTGGAATCTCTCTTCCCCCACACGCTTTGTTTGTGTGTGTGTGTTTTTTTAAGGGAACCCCCTCACCTCACAACCCGGAGTCACGCTGGTTTCAGTAAGGGTCCGCCCCCCCCCCCCCCCCCCGCTTCCAGAAGCTGGAGTTCTAGAAAGAGACAGCAGAGCCAGGAAGGGATTAGCTGTTCGCAGCGCGCGTCGGCTGAGGGAAATTTCCTCTCACCGAGGATGAGGTGGAAAGGGGAAGGGAGCCGTATCCCTGGCATCGAGCGGCTGCTAAGTGCCCGAGCCTGGGCCCGGGGCTCTAGACATGCCGCAGGAGGAGTGGGGGCCACACCACAGGAGACTGGGCGCGGATGCTACAGCATTCCCTCTGAAGGCGTTAGTCGTGGTTTAGCACCTGTTTGAGAGTGCCAGCTAGTAAGGAAGATGGGGCAGACGCTGTAAACGGGGACTTTCAAAGGGCGCTGTACGAATGGGTCCTCGCTGAAACCCATTGGGTGTGGCTACACCCCCTTTGTGGTCCTCATTCGTCTTAGAGGAGTCCAGTCGTTTTCGTCCGGTCCCTTTTTTCCCCTTTCCAAACCAAAACACTCCCCACAAAAACTGCAGTGGAGTGAATGAGAGAATAACATGGCAGTTATTCTTTTAACAGGAAGCATTAGGGTTCTCTGAATGGAAGCACCCCTAATGCGGCTTTCCTGGCTTCTCTCAGGTTTTTGAAGAGTTGCCTTCTAATCTAGAGCTAGGAAGTTTGTACACTAAACAGTCACTCTTCTGTGAAATGGAGGATTCATTCTAAATCTCCTTGTGAGGGTTCAATCCTGGGGTTAACGGTCTCCACAACAAAATCACGAGTCGTCTTTAACTTCGAACTAGGGGTCAGGTTTATTGGAGTGTTTAACACAAAGTCTTTATCAAGTAAATTGTCCCATAACTTTTCTCCCATCACCAACAGGTCGGATGGGGGTGCCCAATCTTCTTTCCCGAACAATTTGGAGTCCTCATTGTTTCCCCAAGGTCCAGTCCAAAGGGGAACTCCATTTTCTCTCAGGAGCTCGTCGGCTCTCTCATCCAGCAGTGGGGTGGTCTCCTCCTCATCTGGCTGGTTGTCTTGGATCTCCCCAGTTCCTCTGAAGGGGTTCCAAGGTCCTGCAGGAAGCCCTTCCTCCTCGCCTCCTCCACTCGCCATTCCCTTCTCTTTCTCTCTTCTCGTTCAACTCTCTCCTTTTCCTCTCTTAACCTTCTCCTCCACTCTCTTGCCTCTGATTCACCCCAATACGATGGCCTTTGAGGGACCCCCCCTCTTTCTACGATAGTCTGCCTCCTCTCTTGGCACTCGTACCCGCTCCCATTTTCCGGAACATGGGTCTTGTACCCAGACCATCTCCCAACCCCCGGGTATCGGATCTTCCCTCCTTTTTATTTCTGCCAACCCCGCCTCAATCTCCACTCCCCCTGGTCCCGAGTATTCCCACCAACTCCGTGGGTGTTTGAACGGTGACGGTTATCCCACGCATTTGCTCCTCCAAATCTTGGGTATCCGTCCCCCTCTGAGTAGTCTTTTTTGGCGGGTCTGTCAATGTAGTTTGTACCTCCCTCTCCACGCGTGGAATGGACGGCACTCCGGCGAGAGCCTCTTTGGCCTCGCCCTGGGTCTCACACTCCTCCCCTGAGCTCAGTTCCTTCAGGACACCTGACAGTTTGCACAGGTGTGTGATGGGGAGTTCGCAACAGGATTTTGATGTACGCAACTGCATACATCACAGTGGAGACAAACGAATTACATTTGTATAGGCAACATTCTGTTTGTAGAATCAGAAACTTTGAAAAAAGCAAGTCATAAAGCATAAAGACTCTGAGGCTGCTGTATTAGGCCCCCACAGGTCATCTTTCACTGAACTGAACTAGCTATGCTATGTTGATGCCTTTAAATTTGCTGTCTATAACCACTGAAAATCAAAGGAAAGGAAGATGCAGAATATGATCAAACATGGAACCTGTTTTATTAGAAGCACGTTGTATAGATTAAGAGCTTAATATGTATTGTAGTTGTATTAACAAATGATTATAAGCTGAACCCAGGTGACACGATGTTAAATAAGCACGGATTGGTTTTATAAACAATAATAATAAAAAGAAAATTAAAAAAATTGTTGTCTATAACCTTGTTACTAGAATAAAGATGAAGCAAAACAAGGAAAAAACAAACTAGAAATTATCTTATAAAATGCTAGGCCATCAGTTTTTATGTACTCACAGTAAATTGATCTTACTGCTATTCATCACTTTAGAAAACCTTAGAACTAAATTTGTTTATAAACACCTGTTATTGCCCTAGGGAGTAATGTACAGGCTTGGAAAAAAAAAGTTTTTTTTGTGTGTTTAAATGTTACGAGATTTGGGGTGGATGTGCTGAAGTTGTTGCCTGCCATTAATCATATAATAAGTGGTGACTTGTCAAGGTTGCACATAATGCATGTGTAAGAAGTATGTATGTGAAATAGCTTACAGTATATGAAATGTTACAATGTAGAACAGTGTGTTAAAATACCCACTAGATGATGCATTGCTTACCTGATGAACTCCTAATTATGTATCTTGTTGCGATTTGCTAAGATAGCAGTTTGCTGGGTTGGCAAACATAATGTAGCTTTCCATAGAGATTTTAAGGTATGTGATTATTAGGTTAGCAGTTTGCTTCACCAGCAGGCATCAATTGTTGGAGTTGGAGAGGTAAATAAACAAGTAAAATGTATAAAAAATAGCCTAAAAGAAACCTTAGACAAGGAGCAAAGAAAGAGAGGAAAGCACCTGTAGAGATGAGGAGAATCTGCTGGTGATGGTGGTAAGAATTTTTATAAGAATATATAAACATGCTTGATGTTATTATGTGATTGCTTATGGTTTAGAAGTTAAGATGCTATTATAGCTATGACTTAACTGAGTTTTTAACTTGGTTACTATACTTTTGTAATACTTTATTAAGTGCTTATTGCTTCCTTCGGAAACACTTCGGAAAACTATAGTTTTCATAGCTACATTTTTGGATATAATAGATAAAAACACTATTACACATATATATATCTGCTTGTACATGTTTGTTAGGTAAATGAAGAGAAAAATAAAGATTCTTCTTGGCATTCAGTTTATCTACTTTGCATGGGGCAAGGAACTTAAAGGATATTCAGAAAAACAGAGTTAATTGTACAAGGTGCAGAGTATTTATCTGGTTCACTCTGAAAGAAATCCTCACAGGGATAATGTCAACTGTGATGAACACAGGCTTCTGATTTTTCCTAGGGGTCTATAAAGGTCTATAGGGTTCTTAGAGAAAGTTTTCAAATGTTAGACTTTCTAGCCTTACAGACTAGTATGGCTAGGAAGAAGGAAATGTTTTGTTTTTCCAGGTTGCAAAATATATTTTGTAAAGCTTTGGTTGATACAAAATGCAAGAGTAACCCAAGCTGGCCATAAGACACATTTCAAAGCCCATGTTGGCACAATACCTTTATTAAGGCAAGGAAAAGGCACAAAAATCTGTGCAAATTCTCAGGACCTCTCAGTCCCCTTGTTGGGGAAAGATGCAAGACCTAAGGATCATGCAGTCTTGAGCAAAGCCATGTATATTGGGCATAAGTGAAGTGCAATAAACATCTTCTGTAGAAAGGCCCTCCGGAAAAGTTGCATTAATACCTTTCACATAGTTGGCAATAGATCTCATCTCCCATTTTAGCCATTTAAAGTGGTGCAGTCTCTGGTTATCTATGTTCAAGAGAGCTTCTCCTTTTGGTCCTCCAGTATCCAAGGAGCCCTTTTTCATTTGAGAATGGCTGCTCCAGAAACCCAGTTACATGCTCCAGCCACCATCAATGATGCATGGATTGCCAGTCACGTATGCAGACTGAAATATGTAGGGAAAAGTGGGGAAAAAATAAATACAACAAAGAGCATAGCAGAGGAGTTACAAGTGCCACATTAAGAAGCAAAATAGCAGCATAAAAAGTGTAACGCAGTAGCAACCAATATTAAATATTTCAGAAGTTAATTTGATTCCATACACCTCAACGGCAAACTTTTGGAAAACGTTTGTCCCTTTCGTTAATAACTAGAGACTAAACCCCTAAGAGACCACTTTCTCCAATATGTGCTGCATAAGGACATACAGTAGAAGGCTACGTTGCATGAAGTCAGACATTTGGCCCGGTTAACCCGACATTGTTTACACTGACTGGGCAGCAAGTTTGCAGGGTTTTAGAATGGATTCTTTCTGACATCTACCTGGAGTGGCTACTGATTGAACCTGGGACATTCTCCATGAAAAGCTTCTGATCTGGTACAGAAAATATGAAGTAAGGCTCCTCAGCTAGCAGGGCTTTTCCATTAGCACATTAAGAGAGCACATGCTTGGCATACATGAGGTTCCAGATTCACTGACCAGCATCTTTATTAGCAATGGGCAAAGTGTTTCTACTTTAAATAATTCTAAAGGCCACTAAACCATTAAATTAAAGTATTTTCCACAGTATGCATATGAATAACAAATTTTAAAATGCTGCCTAATATGTTTTCCATGAGTTATTGTGACACATCAACAACAAGGTCTTTGGTTTATACGGCAGGCTTTCAAGGGGAAATAAGGGCTGAATCACATCATGTCCACAATATTCCCGCTGCTTCATGTGATTTTCCTATTCATATAAGGCCAAGCTTAGGCCTAACATATATCCTTTACCTTCTGACCAAAGAGCAACATGCTGCCATTTTCTATTTTTTTCTACATTGCTTATACCATGTACTCATGCCCTGTAAAACTGAGCTGGGATACCTTTGGACTTCAATTCCCCAAAATCCCAGGCAGTATGACCCATATGGTAAACGTTTATAGAATCTTTATTCAAAATATTTGCTGAGCCCAAGTTCCCTGTGCAAGTCCTGCTACAAGGGCTTTATCTTCTAATAGAGAAAGCAGGTGTGGGGCCAGCAATCAGGATTAAGATTGCAATGGGAGCCAAAGTTCCCTCCATCCCCATCCTGCTAGGGTGCAATGTGAATCAGGGCCTGCATGCCTGCTATTTAACGTGTGCTGTATGTCTTCTATACAACTCACAGTAAATTATTAAATGTTCCAATAATTGCAAAAGTTGTTTAATTAACATCAAGTTTAGTTTGGAAGAAGCAGGAAATTAGTGATGGTGGGAAGGTTTCAACTCAGCTGCACAGGCAGAAGAAACTCATGAAGGAGCCTTAAATTGTGGTTCTGCTGTTCGTGATGGAAGACAACCACCTTTACACACAATGCTTCCTGCGAAGGTAAAACATAAGCAACCAGCAGCAAACTATTGGGATTAAGTGTAAAAGAGAAGAGTTTGCAAAGGTTAGTTTTGAGGACTACAGGTCCCAGGATTCCTTAGAAAGCAGAGCTACTGGCCATGCTGGGAAGTGTCATCCACACAAGTAGTTTTCCCCAGCTTAAAGCCATTTGAAACAAATTGGTGGATTGCTATGTAGATGACTTTGGGTACTTACTTCATCAGATGCCAAATACACAAAGAGGTGAGCTATTTCTTCTGCTGTTGCGAATCTGCCTGTCTTTTGCCTGGCCAAAAAGCCCTTCATTGCCTGGGGAGAAAAAGCATTCTCACAGTCAAGAAACTACCATTTATTTAAGAAACTGTTCTGCGACTTGTCAGGACATGCCAAAATCATTGGCCTCTAATCACCAGCACACTGTGTTTAAAGGTCCCATGGTGAGGCTGCACTGCATTAAAAAAAGCAGCCATCAACAGGGAAAAATGAATTCAGCCCACACCAAGTTGTGTTCTGTATTCCGAACTATAAACCTTTTCATCCATATAAATTTACTTTGCATGTTGGAAAAAACTGTTTCAGGGCAGCCTTAGGAGAACAATATGCCCTAGATCAGTGATGGTGAACCTATGGCACGCGTGCCACAGCTGGCACACAGAGCCCTCTCTGCGGGCACGTGAGCCATAAGTTGTCAGATTGCTACTCCCCTCCCCCCCCCCCAGCAGCCAAACCTGAGAAGGCAGCTGCAGCCGCGGTGCTGGTGCCCCCACAGGTGGCGGGCCAGGATCCGGAGTAGCTAGCGCTGGCGGCGGATCAGGAGTGGGGTCTCGAGGCACCTCCGTGCCCGGGATTCCCCCTTCCACTGCCACTTCTGGTTCTGCCACCACCACCTCTGGTTCTGCTGCCACCACCCACCACCCACTGGTTTTTTTTCTCTCTTCAGTTTGGGCACTCGGGCCCAAAAAGGTTCGCCGTCACTGGTCTAGATAGTCCTTCATTGTGTTGAGGTAATACAGTACGTGCTCACCTGTTCTGGATTTGGACTAGTCTGGATCCTTTCCCTTAGAGAAGGAGTGTCAACAGTGCCTGCAAAAATATTAGAACATTAGTTTAATGCCACTGTGCTGAATGGGAATGCAGATAAACCTTTTGAGTGAAATCTTGTCTTTCTCTTTTTAAAAAAAGTTGTTTTACTATTGTGCTCTAGAAGTGGTATCATCGAGGTATCCAAGACCTCAAGAAGTCCAGCATTTTATTTCAATGGGGCCAACCAGGTATGTTGGAAAGCCCACAAGCAGGGCACAAGAACAAAAGCAGTTTACCACTTGTATTCCTCAACAACTATTACACAAGCACCATTTTATGTGCCCTCAAGCTGTTTCTGGCTGCTAGCAACCCTGTGAATTACAGTGGAACCTCTACTTACGAACGTCCCTAGCTACGAACGATCCAACTTACGAACAGCTCCGTTCACTAAATTTTGCCTCTACTTGCGAACGGAGCTCCAACTTACGAACCGAAAAAAAAACTTTCCTGCTCTTTTTTTAACCTTAGGTCATCTTAGGTTAAAAAAAATATTCTCCCCCTAGTGGTAGAGTATGGATTAACCGGCTTTGCATTAGTTCCTATGGGAACTAATGCCTCTACTTGCGAACGGCGCCTCTAGATAAGAACGAAAAACAGCCGGAACGGATTAAATGGTTTTCAATGCATTCCTATGGGAAATTTTGCCTCTACTTACGAACGTTTCAACTTAAGAACAGCATTCCAATACGGATTAAGTTCGTAAGTAGAGGTTCCACTGTAATGTCCTCCAAAAAGATCCAGTCATTAACAGCCGTACTTAGGTTTTCCAAACTGAAGACTGTGGCTTCCTTATTTGATTCCTTCTGTCTCCTCTTTTTCCTTTCCTACTGCCTTCTGCACCTTTTCCAGTAAATTCTGACTTCTCATGATATGTCCAAACCACTACTGCCTACTGAACTTAAGTCATTTTAGCTTCTCTCTCTCTCTCTGTGTTTTGAGACTTTATTTGATCTTGAATCAACTTATTTGTCTTTCTGGAGGTTCATGGGATCTATAAAGCTCTTTGCTCAACATCACATTTAAAATGAATTGACACCTCCACCCCCCCCCGGTCAGCTTTCTTTGCTATTGAGGTTTCACATCCATCCATAGTAATTTGTAAAACCACAGTATGGATGGCCTTGATACTCAACAACACATCTATATATATGCCCCTGATTAGTCTAACCTATGGGAAGAAGATCACAGTGTTTCCTCAGGTAATTCCCTCCCAGCCCATGATTCTTGGTGCACCACATCCTTCTACTCAACAGTTTTTGTTCACAAATTACACAAGAAAGCATGAATGTATTATTTTCATAAAATAGAAATGTTCCAAATCTATTTATTTATAATCTAAGCTGTGGCTCATAATATAGTGAGTCCTTGGTCTAAGCTTTCTAGAACGTTTTGCCTGTAAGATTATGGAAGCTGCAAAAATAGAATTTGGTTAACTTCAGGTGAGAGGCAAATTTAAGGAAAGGATGTGTAGCCTTGGGAAATCAGGTCTTGTCTTACTTTAACTGCTCATATGAGTCACTGAAATACCCTAAACTAAGTCAAACATAATGAAATTCTTGCTGTTTCTAAAATACATTAAATACGTATTAAATCCATATACACTGACAATGTGAGCAATATAGCTTCTCCCTCATTTTGTCTTTGTGAATGTGATCAAGCTTTTTTATTCTTTATTTCTTCATCCAAATGTTTGCTGGAGAACTGAAGTAAAGTAGGCTTGGGTGGCGTAGGCTTCATCCTTGAGTTCCAAAGTTCTGGACTCCTCTGCAAAATCCTTGGAAGGCATACAAGACAGAGATTGCTGAACGATACTTACCGGGACAAACACAGTTGCATCGGATTCCATTTGCAATGAAGTCAGCAGCTACAGACTTTGTGAGACCAATAACTGCTGCCTTTGAGGTACTATAGACACACCTGTTAACAATCCCTGAAAGAAATCAAAACCAGCAATTAGAAAACCAAACTCTGTTTAGAAGGAAGGAAAGATGGATAGAAGGAAAGAGCTGCATTATGTTGCATCTGAGTGTTGCTCCTTGCGTTTTCACTGTCTCCATCTAAATTGCCTTGAGATGCCCTGAACGCTTCCTGTTATCTCTTGTATACACATACCACCAGTCATCTGTACCAACATTTCTGAGTTTTGATTACATGTAAAGGGCTTTCTGGAGGGCAGGATGTACAGTTCATGGAGATAAAGCAAAGCAAACAAAGTGTGCTGCTTCTATATCACCCCATAGTGCTTAAAGCACTCTCTGGGCAGTTTACAATTTAATTATGCAGGCTACACATTGCTCCCCCAGCAAGCTGGGTACTCAATTTACTGACTTCAGAAGGATGGAAGGCTGAGTCCACCTTGAGCCAGCTACCTGGGACTAAACCCAGGTTGTGGGCATATTTAATGCACTTTAACTACTGCAGTTTAACTAGTGTACCACAAGATAAAACCATTTGGATAGTAAATATGATGAAGGATTGGGAAATAAGTCTTATGGGGAAGTGCTGAGGGATTTGGATAGGTTTACCCTAGAAAAGATTGAGAAGGAGTATGATAGCCTTCTTTCAAAGATGTAGAAAGTGGTCTAGCAGACAGAATCAATGAATCCAAAGAACAAGACAGGTTTTTGACAAAAGATTAGGAAGAACTTCCTGAGAGAAAAAGCTGTTTAACAATGCAATAGACCGCCTCCAGAAGTGCTGGTCTCTCCTTGCTTGGATTTTTAAAAACAGGTCAGAAGGCCATATGTCAGGGTAGGAAGTTTTGCAGTTGGGAAAAAATGTGTGCAGTGGGGAACTGATACATGTACCACTGGAGAAACAGAGAAACAAATAGGCAAGTTGTGTATATCTGCTTATTAGGAACTTGAACATAAGAGAGTGTCATGTAACACAGGTTATATACAGGCGAGGAGGTACTTGGTTTCCATACTTAAACCAAACCACCCAAGACTTATTAAAACAACCTCTTGCTTTTTCGCTGGAACCCCATCTGCTTCACCTTCATCAATACTGGAGGCTCTTTTCACTGCAGTGTAACAAAAACTAAAGGAAACACTCACCCTAAGGATTTGTGTTGGTTTCGTGTGTGTATTTTTCAGATCATTTGTGCAGTTGGAAAACAGCATCCAGTCACTTTCATCTGGCAATTAATGAGTCCCCACTGTGATTCTAGAGCATGCCCCGAGCCAGTAGGCATGCACTGCCCCGCCAAGAATTCCAGTGGCAGCTCATTTAATGTGAGCTAGTAGCAACTGAATGTTATGCCATTTGCCTTCTATATGTGTAAGAAATAGGATTTTTCAGCATGTGTTTCCTTGGTCTTCCTTCCAAAGCTTCCTTCTGCTGAATGTATCACATGAAAAAAAAAAACACCGAACAAACAGTGTACTTTAAGCAGACTGAAAAGGCTTTGCTTTCCTCTATGAATGTGAAGCACTTAGAACGCTTGAAAACTCTACAGATGTGAAGTTTTCTTTCTGCCTTGCTCCCCTTTCTTTTCCCTCATTACTTAAAGAAGTCTCATAGTAGTAATCTCTATGAACACATCTAGGCACACTTTCTGGAGTCACATACCCAAAGAGTTACATCAGCATGCTTATGCACAACGTATGATGTACCTAACGTTGTCGTTTGATGCTTGTTATTATGCAAATGGGTGGGCTCCACTGTGGCTGATTACAGTGGATCCTTGGGTCGAAGGAGCTACTCTGTCCCACAGCATAAGGCCCATATACCAGGAGAAACAAAAATAAAAACTTGCAATGAGTGAATTGTGGGGTATTTTCTGACAATGACAGTAAGAACTAGCAGAGTCATTATCATCGTGATTAGAGTTTGTATTAAAAGAAAGGTTCGATATATATATCTGTGAAGATTCTCAGTCATCCAGGTGAGGTTATCTGGAAGTTGAGTCATGGCAACTGGACTTCTTTCTTATTAGGTTGAAACATTTCGTTACTCATCGAAGTAGCTTCTTGGATGAGTAGCAAAACGTTTCAACCTAACAAGAAAGAAGTCCAGTTGCCATGACTCAACTTCCAGGGTTCCATATATAATTCTTATTTTATGTCAGCTCGCTAAGAATTCTAGTGTCTCCCCTGAACAGGGCCAATATACTGACAAGTTAAGAAACAGGTTATGTTACTTCTGCTTCTCAGCATCATGGCTCACCCAAAAATGGTGTGTGACATGAGTGCATTTTTTTTTGCTATCGTGACTTACGCATGTTAACAAATGACAGTTATAGCCAGAATGAAATTCACTTCCTCCATTGTACCTTACAGGAGAATAGATTTTTTTTATCCTGAGATGAATATTGATATTTACTATAGAACTGTCATATATTAAATTATACTCAAACTGATATGTGACGATAGTCAGGATATCAGAGGGTTGCAGCACCAAATCAAAGACATCTGCTCTCTTTGAAGAGAAGCACATAATATATAAGTGTAATGCACACACACACACACACACACACACAATTACACGGTGACTACTAACCTTTGATGCTGGATGCCACGGATGACATGTTGATAATGTTGCCAGATTTCTGCTCAAGCATCTTCCAAAAAAAATCAAACAGAATCATTTGATGCAACAAGAGTCAACAAAGACTATGGTTATACTACACAGTTATATCAGTATGATACTAATTTAACTCTATTACCATCTCTACACAAGAATTGGAGGTTGTTCATGATTTCGTGTACCTTGGCTCAACCATCTCTGACACCCTCTCTCTAGATGTCGAGCTGGATAAACGCATTGGCAAAGCAGCTACCATGTTCTCTAGACTCACAAAGAGAGCATGGCTTAATAAGAAGCTGACGGCATATACCAAGATCCAGGTCTATAGAGCCTGTGTCCTGAGTACACTCCTGTACTGCAGTGAGTCCTGGACCCTTTGTGCATGGCAGGAGAGGAAGCTGAACACATTCCATATGCGTTGTCTCCAACGCATTTTTGGTATCATCTGGCAGGACAAAGTTCCAAATAGAGTAGTCCTAGAATGAGCTGGAATTTTTAGCATGTATACATTACTGAAACAGTGATGTCTACGTTGGCTTGGGCATGTCGTGAGAATGGCTGACGGTCGGATTCCAAAAGATCTCCTGTATGGAGAATTAGTGCAGGGAAATCGCCCAGAGGGAGACCACAGCTGCGATACAAGGATATCTTTAAGCGGGATCTGAAGGCCTTAGGAACGGACCTCAACAGATGGGAAACTTTGACATCTGAGTGTTCAGCCTGGAGGCAGGCGGTGCAGCATGGCCTCTTCCAATTTGAAGAGACACTTGTTCAGCAGGCCAAGGCGAAGAGGCAGTCCCAAAACCAGCAAAATCAGGGAGCTGGACAGGGGACAGATTGTATTTGTCTTCAGTGTGGAAGGGATTGTCACTCTCGTATTGGCCTTCTCAGCCACACTAGACGCTGTTCCAAGACCTCTATTCAGAGCACGTTACCATAGTCTCTCGAGACTGAAGGATGCCTACATGACTAATTTAACTGGCATGACTCCAGCCTGAGCAATCCTTAGATTTGTAGATGGGTTAGTAAAGATGGCCACAAACCACCAAAGTGGTGGTTTGTGTTGGTTCCTCCTTTGAACAAACAGGTTTTGGTGCTTCCCAGCCCCACCTCCTCCAGTGGGTACCCACTCAGAGGCAGAGGTGAGGCAGGGAACCGCCAAGCACATGTTCATCAGTTCGGCAGTTCTTGCCCATCTCTATCGGTCAGGTACTTTCAATGCTCTGCAGAAATAACCAAAGTGGTCGCAAGCTCACTAGCAGAGTCTTACTTAAAAACAATGGCCAAAATCCTGTTTTGTTGCACCAGTGGAAGGGAAACAGCATAACCTGCAGCAGCGGCTGCTACTAATCAGAATGTTGTTGCTTGGATTCCTCATTGTGTGCTGGTCAGGTAGTTCAACATGTGGCTAAGGATCCAAGGAGAAGCTCATTAAGTAGTGTCAATTTACTGCTGCAAGTTATACCCTTTCTCTTTTGCTGGCAGAGTTACGCAAGAGGATTTTGGCCAGTGGAACCTTTACTTCACAAACATAATCTTAATAGTAATAATTGTAGAATTGCAGAGCTAGAAGGGACTCTATGGTTCATTGAGTCCAGCCTCTGTCAAGGAGGCATAGTGGGGAATCAAACTCCCAAAATCTAGCTCCACAGTCAGATACCTAAACCCCTGAGCTATACAGCAGTTCATAGAGATAAAATGGTACTGAATCAGAAGAATACGTTTTCAAAAACTGTGAAATCTTTGAAGGACACAGTATTGACGCAAACTTGATGTACAAAGGGAAGGCCTGTGGTTTCATTCCATATGTATCTGTACCAACAAGGAATAACTTAGGATGGTCGCCTCCTAAGCTGTGTCAGTTATATTAAATAAAAATGGATGGCATGATAAGCTCTCCCAGGATAAAATGGCACCCTAAAACACCTGCTTCCGAAAATATGTTAGTGGACTTGATATAATTAGGTAAAGGTTCCCCTTGACATTTAGTCCAGTCGTGTCCGACTCTAGGGGGCGGTGCTCATCCCCGTCTCCAAGCCGTAGAGCCAGTGTTTGTCCGAAGACAGTTTCCATGGTCACGTGGCCTGCGTGACTAGACACGGAACGCCGTTACCTTCCCACCGAGGTGGTACCTATTTATCTACTTGCATTTTTACATGCTTTCGAACTGCTAGGTTGGCAGGAGCTGGGACAAGGGACGGGAGCTCACTCCGTCACGTTGATTCGATCTTACGACTGCTGGTCTTCTGACCTTGCAGCACAGAGGCTTCTGCGGTTTAACCCGCAGCGCCACCACGTCCCTTTTGATATAATTAGAGGTATTTAAATTTCTGTTAGGAGTTCTGAATAAACAATACTAAAATGTTAAATTTAGCTGGAGATGAGGACAGCCAACATGACAACTGATTTTTGACTTTGCAACAGAATTTGTGCGATAACCCTCAGTTCAAAGACCTTTCTTCTTTTCAAATAGATGAAGGAAAACGTAAGATTTAATGTACCACTTTTGTTTTGTTCCAGATGAGTAAAAGGTTTCTCTTCCCCTTTCTTGCACAAAGTGGCTTCTGTTGCACAAGATGGATATAGTGTGAAGCCTAAAGGACTGAGCTGGAAATCCAGAGCTTCCTGATTTGAATCTTGCCACTGCCGTAAACACAGTGGGAGGTGGGATGAAGGTTAGAAAAACCATCCTTTTAGCCACAGGCTGTCTTAATGGGATAATGACACTGAGTGACCTTATGGCAGGAGTGGGTAACACATAAGCCCCAGTTTGTATGGGGCACCCTAAGAACATCTTTTTTGTTCTTGCAGCTTCGATAGAATGCAGCTGCTGACAGAACTATGCTGCCAAATATCAGAGGTACAGCAGTGTCAACAAAAATGCAGCCCTTTTGCTTCTTTTTGTAAGAGAAGGAAATGCCCTGTTCAGAGCTCTTTGGCTTGTTGCAAAGATTATGAGACACAGCTGCAAATTATGCACATGAAGCACTTTGAAAGCTTGAAAACTCTACAGAAGTTCTTTCCAATTTGCTCCCCCTTCTTTTCCTTCATCACTTAAAGACGTCTCATAGTAAAGCAGACCTTGCACTACACATTTTGTATAAAGTAGCAAAATTGGCCTTACCTTGGGCAGAAAGGCTTTGATCATCAGATACATACTGCGAACATTGACATTCATGGTGAAGTCCCAGTCCTTTTCGTCACAATCCAAAATTGTTCCATGATGGACAAATCTGGTACAGATGGAGACATGGGTTGGGGGAGGAATATGAACTTTTACTTTGACATACATGGTGTTCAGAAGGACAGGGCAGTGAATTTTGGGGGGCCTTGTAGCTACTAAAGCCACGACTTCATCTTCAAGGCCAGACATTTACAACTCTACATACACAAGGGTTGCTTTCATATCTACAGATATATGTAGATTTCCTACCAATTGAAGTTTTGAGGCTTTCCTCAAAGAATCTTGGGGATTACACTTGGGTAAGAAAGCTGAACTTTCTGCATTAGGAGAAATGCTTAGTCTGATGCATATCTATTCAGAAGTAAGCCCTACAAATTTCAACAGGCATTACTCAGGCATTACTCCAGATGTGGTACCCTCCAGATGTTTTAGAGAAGAATTCTCATCACAACATTGCTTGTGCCAGCTGGAGCTAAAGGAAAGTTGAAATCCAAAACATCTTGAGGATACCAATTTGGGAAAGTCTACTGAGTGGAAACGAAACTTAAATCTGCACATTACATTTGCCTGAATTTCCCCTCATTTCTGTCATACAACTCTTCTTTCTCTTTCAAAGGGATCTGTGATTCTGAATATACAGAGACTTTTGTGAGACTTTTTCATTGGCTAATCAAGATATTTACTACATATTTATTTTGGAATTTGCTTTGAACCAATACAGCTACCCCTACTTTTGCCTGAGATTTTATTACATTCTTGTTATGAAGCTGGCAACATCTATAGTTTGCAAGGAAACTGGAGCATGCAGTGAGAAGATTTAAACCCTTTCTCTGGACATGGTGCCAAATGTAGACTGCCCCTCCCAAAAGGGTTCTACTAGTCCCCAAAAAGCAGCTTTGCTCTTAGGTTTAATGTAGCTTTGTGCAAGGGAATAGCCCGAGGGATCATTTTCATTGGGACCATAACAGTGAGGATGTATAATAAAGCTGCACACCACAGTCCCAGACAATCCCATTGTAGTGGCTGTTTACAGCAGACTTGGAGAACCTGTGGTCCTCTTATCCCAAACCTTTGACCATGTTGGTTGGCAATGAAGGGAGGTACTAGCGGTCTTAAATGTCATCATGGATTTAATGTCACATCTAAACATGGCTCTTATAATGGCTAAGAACATTAAGAAATAGAGGTCACATTGCAAATGGAAGGTCATTTAAAATGTGAAATATCTACCCTGCAATGTTACATAAAATGTCAATTTTCTTCACTTCCTTGGCCAGCTCTTCAATTTGTCCTTTATTGGTGACATCTAGCAAGCGAATCTGGATGCCTGTTAAGAACATTAACATAGTATATGCTTTGGTATTAATCATTACATTCAATAAGGTGAGTTAGGTTGCAAGTCCAAATGAGGAATATGTATAACCACATGAATCACTGATACACGGTTTGCAGAATATTTAAGCCACTTTGACAAATTTCCTCTATGCAAAGGGGTATGGATTAGAGATGGGCATGGATTAAGTCATGCCCCTTTGTGCGAAGTCCTCTGTGCAGCACCACAAATTCTGTGCGTTCCCTCCCCCCGCACTTCCCAGCCAGCTGGCCCACTCACAATCCATTGCGTGCTTCTGGGGTCCTCCTTCTCCAGCAGTGCTCCAGCCCAGGCAGGAGCTGGGGCTGCCCTATCCCGGCCTCCTCCGACAGCCGAACACTCTTTGGCTGCGTGGAGAGGATCCCTGCACTGCCTCCTCCTCATGCCCGTCTCTAGCATGGATGCATTAAAGTGCATGCATAGAGAATGGAAGCAAGACCTTCCATATGAGACACAGCGTGGAATCCTGAAGACATTGTAAAACTGACTATTCATACCAACAAGAATGCATTTATAAATATTTGGGGTACAAGTTATTTAATTTCTGTAAATTTCTGTTTTGCTGAGTAATACAAAGATGGTATAAGACACTAAGTTCCAACCAATATGACACATGTGCACTTTCCACTGAATCACAATGAATAATGCCCTTGTTCTGAAAATATCAGGGTGGCAGAGTGGATAAGACATTTCACTTTGAATACTAGAGACCTCCGTTCCAAAATGGCTTGTTAAAGCCTGGCCCTCCGGGAGGGCTCACTGATGACCTCAGACTCATCAAGACTGCTGCTCTGGGTCACACTTGCTTGCCCTCACAGGAGCAGTGGTAGCTGCTGCTGCTACTGTCTGATCTCTCTGGGACCCTGTTGGGGCCTATTCCCCTATCATCTGGATGAGGGGGCGAGCACGCAATGAGCAGTTCCTTACTTTCACGATTTATTTATATACTGCGTTGCCCAATCTGATACCCAGAGGGAAGAGACAGAATAATGCAAAATGGCGGTTCATCCTTGCCACCACCATCATTTATTTAGTGTGTCTCTATACGACACAGTTGTCGCAGTTTGATGCCACTTTGTCATAGATCTTTCCTGTGGAATCCTGGGATTTGCAGTTTGGTGAGGTACTTAGAATACTCTGGTAAAGAGCTCTAGTGAGCATCACTAAAACTACAGCAGAGTCTAAGTCCCTCACCAAACTATAAAACCCAGGTGTCCACAGGATTGAACAACAACAATTAAAGTGGCATCAAACTGCTACCAACTGCATACTCTTACTCCCCTTGAATATGTGTGTGAACGATAACACCAGCAAGGAGCAGCAGCAGCTGTCTCTACTTGCACTAGGTAAGCAGGCAGAAATATGAGGAAGGGGCCAGAGGAGGAGAGGGCAAAGAGGCCTCTATCTACAGAGATGTGGTTCCAAATAACTCAAGGGATACCTGCATTGCCTTCAAGTTCTCGGAGTTTTGACTCATTGATATCAGTAGCAATGACTTCTGCTCCTTCCTTTGCAAAAGCCTTTCAAAAACAACAACAACAACAACAATCAGCTGTTAATATATAAAGATATTAAACCAGGGACGATCTCTGATTTATGACTGATTGGCTGGTTTGATATTTTCCTACATTGGGCAATGACCAAAGCTGGCTTGGACTGATGAGAAGTATAGCCCAACATACCTGAAGAGAAGATTAGAGAAAGCTGCTAAATGTAACTGGTTTTATTTTGAGTGCATGACTTTCCAAATCAAAATGAAAGACCTAGGTTCCATTTTTAATATTCACAGTTATAGCACAGAGTTAAATACTTGACAGAATAAGAACAGAAAATAAATATACTAAGAGTACATTTTAGTGTTAAGCTGTGCGGTTAAGTAGTCAAAATAGGAACACAGAGAAACAAAAGGAAGATTTAGAGCTGGGTATGTTGGATACGACAGTCTATGCTACAGTATTTTGTTTCAGGACCTACCATTCAAAACATAATTCTCAGTGGTATATTATTTATTCAGAAACCGGTAATGGAAACCAGCACATTATACAATGAATTTCAGGTGTTTAGTAATTTTAAAAGGTGCTCTTGTTACTATTCTTGCTAATTTCAGAAAGCAGAATTCAAGTTAATGTTACTTTCATAGGTCTTTTTTATAGAGAGAGGAGCATAATGACTGTTGGCAGAAGAAACTAAGAGCCTGATGTTTCCTGTCTTGATAAATATTCAGGACCAACTTTCAACTTCTTCATGGTTTTGTACGTTTCAAACCTGCCCCAACATTTATTTTCATACAGCTGTGAATGAACTCCAAATGTACTACTATTATTACTTGTTATTATGTGCCTGCAAGTTGCTGACCCCAAGAATCAGTGACCTACAAAGTCCTGCCATTAACAGTCCTGTTCTGGCCTAATATACCAAAGTCTGAGTCTTACAATCCATCTCATGACCTATTTCCCTGCTGCCGTCAACTTTTGCCATCATTATTGTCTTTTTACATGAGTCTTGTCTTTTCAAATGTGAGAAGTGTTCTATCACTTCTATGGAACAAAAGCAGCACATTTGGTATAAAGAAAGTGTACTTTTGGTGTTACTTTACACATAGTTTACAATCAGCAATGTTGCCATCACTCTGATCAATTACATTTCTCCTTTTGTTGTTGTTGTTGCTGCCGCAGGAAACAATTGCACAAGTCTGCCAAAGAGAGAACCCACTCAACATTTCCACACTTACTATTGCTGCAGCTCGGCCGATTCCTTGTGCGGCAGCTGTCACTACGATTACCTTCCCATCTAGCCGTCCCATTGTGCACCCTGTAAAGGGATTGATAACATTATTCATAACGTTTCATAAACATATGAAATGTTTGCTTAATTTAAAAATAAACACACAGTACAGAGCCAGCATACAGAATGGCAGTGAGCGAGCACATGGCAAGGATGGCTCTGCCATTAGGTGGCATAAAAGCAACCCTCAGCCAGCCATGGGTTGGCCTTGTCAGGATCACAGTTCCCGGACACACACCAGCTGTAACTTCCTATAAAGATGTTTTGCAAGGCTCTCCCCCCCCCCCCCCATACTAACTTTCCACAAGAAACCTGGAAGCAGGTTCCTATCCAATCACATGATCTGAAATAAGATGCGAGAGGCTACCAGCAGTCTTAAATAACTTTTTTTGGAATATATCAAATGACAAAATCTTTGGTGCAGAAATGACTGATTAAGAGAAGTTTGCCTCCCTTCCTTCTGTCTCACACAACAAAAAAATTAAAAGGCAGAAATAGTTCCAAGTGGCTTCTGCAAACGACAGTCACCAAAACCTGTGGCTGAGCTCTCATGCTTCTAAACCACAAGTTAATCTTCTTGCATTTGAACCATTATTTAAATCCAAAAGTAAACCTGACAGAAATACTCACTCACTGCAGAAATCCAGCGATTGTGCGTTTGGGAGACCTTTGACCAGGGGGCAGGGTCTCTTTTCTCACACTGCATGCTGGGACTCGTAGTGAGGGGAGCTGACAAATTACTTTTAAGAACTCATTCCTGTGTTGTAATAGGTTATAGGTTGCCATCTAGTGAGAGTCTGTGGTAAAATTAGCTGGCAAACAGGCTGTAACAAAAGAAAAGCTATCTGTTGCTTATGAAGCAAGACATGAGGGTGCATTGGGACACTTTTTAACAGAACTGGCAAGTAACCAGTTACATATAACTCACCATTTATGCTTCCTTGTTTCCCCTGAGAATAAAGGCACAATTCAATCACAGTGCAAAGGTAATTCGATGAAGGAGAACTTCATTCTCTTTGTTGTGGCACTTAACTTTTAACTGCGTTTTGAGTTACGGGGTATGGCCTCCCTCAACCGTGGAGATGGACTATCACATGGTTTGTGTACTGGACTAAACTATTTCTTAGTTTCTTTCGGGTGCTGGCATGAGAAAGAAACACCCAGAGAGTAAGTTTGATATCACAGGACAGTGGTTTGCAGCACTGAGATTTTACAAGTCATGAGAAGTAACTACCGTATTTGCCGGCGTATAAGACGACTTTTTTGCCCTGAAAAACATGCCTCCAAGTGGAGGGGTCGTCTTATATGCCGGGTGCACTTCAGTTGGGATAGCCTCTGCAAGTGCCCCTCGCCGGCTTTGGAGGTCCCCCGCCAGTCCTCTGATGGCGCAGGAAAAGCCTCCGAAGTGCTCTGAAGCCGGCACACGCGGTTGCAGGGCACCCCCGCCAGTGTTCCGATGGCTTTCTCTGCACCATCGGAACACTGGCGGGGGTGCCCCGCAACCGCACGCGCCGGCTTCAGAGCACTTTGGAGGCTTTTCCTGCACCATCAGAGGACTGGCGGGGGACCTCCAAAGCTGGCGAGGGGCGCTTGCAGAGGCTAGCCCAGCACCCCCGCCAGTCCTCCATCCTCCGATGGTGCAGAGAAAGCCATCAGAACACTGGCAGGGGTGCCCCGCAACCGCGCGCGCCGGCTTCAGAGCACTTCGGAGGCTTTTCCTGCACCATCCGAGGACTCGCGGGGGTGCTGGGCTAGCCTCTGCAAGCGCCCCTCGCTGGCTTTGGGGGTCCCCCAGGGCTTACCTTGCACCATCCCAGGACTCGCGGGGGTCCCTCCGCGCGGCGATGGGTATTTGCAGAGGTTTGCCCGGCACCATTTTTGAAGATCAGGCCCTTTCCCCTTGCCTTCGGTAAGGCTCAGAACGGAAAAAGGCTCTCTTTTTTTTTTTCCCTTTTTCCGTTCGGAGACTTACCGAAGGCATGGGGAAAGGGTATATAACAAACTCTATATTTTGAGTGGAAATGTTGGGGGGTCGTCTTATACGCCCAGTCGTCTTATACGCCGGCAAATACGGTAAATACTTTCAAAATATGTGAAATTAAAGAGCTGGTTTTTCAAAATGTGTACTTATACCTGTAGTTAACTACTTTTCATGTCTTTAAGAGTCACTGTGGTATAATTGTTAGACCCTGAGATGTTGGACCCTGGGAAGTTGAAACAGGAAATGGGAGATCCTGTTACAAGCCTGCACTTAGTCACGAAATTCCTAGGAAGATGTATGCACAGTCATTCTTTCTCAGCCTGGCCTACCTCATAGGGTTGTTCTTGTTGGGAGTTATTGCAACCTTGCATGCTGCCTTTAGTAGGTTTGGCTGGGAGGGACCTTTCTGGGCTGGGATGACTGTCAATCTATCCAGTACTAGTCCATCATTCCTTCTCTGCCTCTAATTCAGAGAGCCATGCTTCTCTGATAAGAGCTCCACCCCCCACCCCATTATCTGCTGGCAGTTAGTAGTCAGTCTGTTGAGGCCTGCTGCTGACAGTCAGTTAGCCATGTTGTTAGCGTGCTGTAGATCTGTTCAACTGTAAGTAAAGAATCATGTTTTATTCTTTCTCCACCTAATGTCTCAGAGTAAGTTAGAGGAATTTAACCAAATATTCAAAACTCTGCAACAGTTATAAGGATAAAGTGAGGGCATATATATCCCTTAAGCTCACTGGAAGAAAAATATAGAGATTATAAACATAAACCCCCAAATAAATACAAACTATAAGCGTAAATAATTACTTTTCTAAAGGAACTTTCCATACTCTGGAATAGCTAGAATTAGTGTCGACAACAGAAGTGATACACCAGGCTATATTAGATTAGGATGATCAAAGATGAGATGTTCCCATTTTCTTAGTCAACAGAGAGAGGTGGAAGATGCAGTTTCTAAGTCATCCAATGGAGCGGAATTCATTATGCACATGCTAGGGCACTTTAGCAATCGCCAAGGCTGAATTTATGAAATAAGAACATCCATGTACAGGCTGTGAATAGAAACCTGCGTATAAATGACCACCCTGGCAGAAGGATAGGCTACTTTTGGCAAGATGTTTGGCCTTTGGGCCACTGGCAGTGGTGGTGAGTTTTGGCACCTCACAATATTTGACAGGAGTCCTAGGCATTCTCCTCTTTCCATTTTTACCTGTTGAATTTGTTATGCATATGCCTGGGCTAGTGTAACACACACATGTGAGCAAAGGTTATTAGCATTTGAACGATTGGCAGTGCTGGAGGTGTGTTCTGGAACTTGCAGTACAAAAAAAAAAGTAAATGTTTCCAAGATTCACCTATAATACCATAGAATATGAAATTACATTGTACTGAAACCTTAGTGTATAGATAAGGCTTTGACTGGTTTTGGGAAGGAATGGAGCCAAGACTACTTGCAAAGCAAGGATGGTTTATGGTTTGATAAATTTAAGAATAAATCAGCTGGTTTTACCACAGCCAATGGGATTTTCATTGCCTCCTCTGGGATTAAGACTTGTCATTCGTTTTCTTCTTTAGAGGCAAGAGAAACTGAATAAATTAAGCTGTAATTACAGGCCATTTCCCAGGCTGTACACTCAAGACAACAGCTTTCTGCTACTGATGAAAGATAAAGGGAACGATAAAGGTTTGGTTAAATAGCTCTGCCAGCAGAAGGGGAGCGAAAGCCCTGTTGCTATGGCTACTAGTGATGATGGCTAAACAGTACCTTTAGGGTCATGAAAGGTAGGTCTGTGTATACCAGTTGCTGGAGAACACAACCTGGAAGACATATTTGAGGATTTCCAAGGCCAAATGATCTGATCCAAGCATGGCATTGGTCTGGCATGACATTTCTTGTAATTATGTGCCATGATGTTATCTATGATATACTGTGACTCTACAAATTAATGGCCTCCAAAAGCTCCCTGCTCAGGTCTTCCAAACTAAAAGCTGTGGCTTCCTTTTTTGATTGGTCCATCTTAAGTTAGATCTTTCTCTTTTCCTGACACCTCCCATGTTTCCCAGCCGTATTGTCTTTTCCAGTGAGTCTTCTCATGCTATGTCCAAAGTATGAGGAGTTATTGTCAAAAAATGAGATTTTCCAAGCTCCAAGCTTCTTATATATCCAAGTCTGAAGGGAGAATAATAAAATAATGGAGTGAGGGACTATAAGGCCATTGAGTCCAACCCGTTGCTCAATGTAGGAATCCAAATCAAAGTAGATCTGACAGATAGTTGTTTAACTTTCTCTTGGATATATCCAGTGTTGGAGCACTTGCAACTTCCTGAAAATTGGTTCCATTGTTGGTACTGCTCTTAAGCGTTAAGAAGTTGTTTCTGGCTTCCTATAACCTGAGCCCATAATTACGTGTCTTGCACTCTGTGATGACTGAGAATAACTCCTACCCCTCCTCTGTATGACAACCTTTCAAGTATTTGAACAGTGTTATCCTATCTCCCCTCACCCTTCTTTTCTCAAGGCTAAACATGCCCAGTTCTTTCAGTTTTTCCTCAGGAAAGGAAGAAAAGGAAGCCTGAGCTAACAAGCCATGTGGGGAAAGACTAACAATCAGTTTTACAAGAACACTGTAGAAAGATGACTTCAGTTTGAACAATGCGATCTCAGTGCAGTGGCTTTTATTTATAAATTTAAAAAAATGCAATACAAAATGGATCCACAATAGATAAAACCAGAAAGAAAAAGGAAGGAAGGAAGGAAGGAAGGAAGGAAGGAAGGAAGGAAGGAAGGAAGGAAGGAAGGACAATCAAAAGTCAAAGACAAGACAGTCTGTGTCCTTAATAGAAACAGGATGGTACCAACTCCAGCAGCATTGTCCCTCAAGAATCTCTAGAATCCACAGATGAACCAGATTATTATTGTGTCTTGCAGTTTTTAGCATCATCTTTATTTGCAGTTGCAATCCAGTGCTTCAGATTGTTTTCTGTTGATTCTGCTCTTGCAGATCTTCTGCCTGTTGGAGGCAAAAACATTTGTTTTAATAATAATAATAAAAAATAAGTGCAATCAACTACATGCTTTCAAAACAATATTTAGTATGGCCAGAAGAAAAACATTTGTTCTCCTCTTGCCTTCACACTTTCCCAACATCAGGGTCTTTTCCAAGGAGTCTTCTCTTCTCATGACTTGAGGGTTAAACCCTGCTTCTCAAAGAGACTTGTTAAAACACTTATGGAAGTCTCAGAAATTGAGTTGGTCTTTTCTACCCCTAGGACTTTTAAAAATCCTCTACTGTGCTCATTTCATTTTCAAAGCAATCAAATGTTTACTGTGCATAACGACAAGATGTTTGGTCTAGAGATCAGAGAAGTTATTTTGGAGGATGACTCTTAAAAGCCACCAGCCAGCAAACATTCCACATCTTATTCTAAATATTCCCACTGGTCCTAATGGATGGGAAATTTCGTAAGTTATAGCAACAAAAGCAATTCTTCCAAACTCTGGACCTAACATCTTACATACTGAGCTGTAAGTATTTCCACTGACTATGATGGCTACAAGGTTCTTTCTCAAAAAACTGTAGCTGTTATGCCATAATTCTAATCCAAGGGTGGACAAAAGCCTTTCAGGTGTTAAACTACAATTCCCATCATGCTCCCATTATTATTGGCTAGGTCTGTAGAGCAGCATCTGAAGGGTGACATGTTCCTCACTCATTCTCATCCCAGAGCAGATGGGAAAGAATGGG
Organism: Intellagama lesueurii; assembly: GCA_037013535.1. NCBI lineage: Eukaryota > Metazoa > Chordata > Lepidosauria > Squamata > Agamidae > Intellagama > Intellagama lesueurii. Next base: position 176,889,683 of record JBAJHW010000005.1, on the reverse strand, counting down.
CCAAGAGACCAATTGAATACTGGAAAAATTGAGCTATTGTCTACTACCTTTTGAATCTGGAAAGGGGAATTCACAGGTGCCTGAGCATCTGAAGCCTTCAGATGTTTTTACAGCCATGATTTATTAAAGGCAGACCCTGAAGGCTTTTACATAGTTGATTAGATGGCATTAACTCTTAACTTCATTCGGTTAAATGAGAGGAATATATTTCCTTTGAAGTTGGTCTCAGAAGTAAATGACACCTTTAATTACCTGTCAAGTTTCCTTGGCATGGATCATCAAAGAAACTTGGACAATTCAATGCTGTAGCAGGAGGAGTATCCAGTGGCAAAACGGGCCTCAGAGACTGTTCCTTGGAGGGAGAACATGGCAGCTCTGGGAATGAGGCAGGTGCTGTTCTCCTGGGAGATTTCAGTCTTTGCTCCTCATCAGTGCTTCTTGAGGACTGCTCCCTTCTCTTCCAAGCTCGCTCCTTCCACTTCTTTATCTCTTCTTTCAAGGTAAGCTCGTTCCTTAAAACGGAAACAAGGCCCAATGGAAAAAACAACAACACCAAAGTCCCTTCTTGTTCAAAATTAAGGCTGTTACCCCATTTTACAAAAACACACTTCTTACAAGCATTTGGAAGGAGTCATGGCAACTGGACTTCTTTCTTATTAGGTTGAAACGTTTCACTACTCATCCAAGTAGCTTCTTCTACTTGGATGAGTAGCAAAATGTTTCAACCTAATAAGAAAGAAGTCCAGTTGCCATGACTCAACTTCCAGATAACCTCCCCTGGATGACTGAGAATCTTCACAGATGTATTCTTACAAGCATGGGAGAAAACTTGGCATTTAGCTAATGGGAGATGGCTTAGGTCATACAACCCATCTTCTCATTTTAGGTCAGAGGCAGGAATCATGGCGACCTCCAGAATAGAATTTTGGGAGCCATCATTCAAAAGAGTAAATTGTTGAACCTTGGGTTCAGTTTAATGTTAAAACCTGTCCCAAAGACAGACAATAGTCGCTTGAAAGGACCGAAATATAATGCCATTATAAATCTTAGTAAGCCTGTCCTGGTATCCAAACCCATCAAGCCACATCCTATGGATTGCTAGGCCCAGATTTTTAAATCATTGGCAGGCCACCACCTTCTAAACAATCAAACTCATAAAGAGCTTATTTGTCTTGAAACAAACTCATATTTTATGACTAATAGATTCAGAGCTCAAAGAACAGACAAGGAATGATTTTGACACACGGATTTCTAGCGGATTTTTAAGACTTACGCCAACACAAGGTCATGTTCTTTCTTGAGCTGACTGTATTTCTTTTCCAGTTTCGCATGCTCTGTTTTCAACACCAGGACCTGTGTGTTCTGGACTATTCCACTTCCACCACCACAAGTAATTGGCAAGGAGGTCTGAGGAAGATCTTTGCTTGCTATTACTGAAAAAAAAAGTTTACAAGTAGTCTATTAGGAATCCAAAGGAATGCACCACATTGCCTGCCACTGCTTGAAGGGCAGATGATAACAGAACTGCATAAGGACCCTGCTTTGCATGTCTCCTAGTAGATATTATTCCAGACACCAATGGGAAACATCTTTTGAGGTCATCAAATTGGAATGAAAGATACAATTTGAGGTGAAGCCCATAAGATACACAAATTGAGTCTGGAACTTTCAGTGCACAATTCTGGATTTCCAAACCGTATGAAACTTTGAATATGACCGTTCAGGTTTAACACAATTTAAATGTACCAGGAATTATGTAATCTAATCAAAAGAAGCATTTAAATACCTTTCACATAGAGTTTTATCAAGTGGTTGTAAAGTCCTTATCCGCAGCTTGGGATTACATGAAAACATCTGTGAACTCCAACTTTACTAAAGAAGTAATACTGCAATTTATTTTACTCTAGAACTGTGGTTCCCAACTGTAGGTAACCCAGATGTTCTTGGACTTCGACTCCCAGAAACCCTGGCCAGCACAGCCGGTAGTGAAGGCTTCTGGAAACTGCCGTCCAAGAACACTTGGGTTACGAAAGGTTGGGACCCACTGCTTTAGAACTCAGAGTTCATTTTCCAATGAACTCTGGGACTGCCTACTTGATCACTATGTCATCATCTTCTTTCTAGAGGTCTACACCTTAGAAACATGCTTGATACAACCAGAAGTTGTCCCTGCCTGTTTAGTGCTTACCTGTTACATCCTGTTCTTGTTGCACTCTGCGAAGTTCTTCCTTTAATTTTCTTAACTGATCTTCCCTGTGTTCTGCAAGGGCTTTTGCATTTGCCATTCTAAGGACATTAGCACAATCTTTGATTAATCTCACCAATAGTACCATTCTGCCTCTTGTAGCAATTTCCATTGGGCAGACACATTAGTCTGCTGGAGCAAAAAAACACAAAGAATTGCATGGTGCCTTTTAGACTAACAGTGCTATTGTGCAATGAACTTTCATGGATGCTGAGGAAATGGGCCATGTCCACAAAAACTTGTACTACAATAGATCTGTTAGTCCTAAAGGTTACTCCGCATGGCTATTTGTTGTGCTGTCTTTTGCTTATAGAAAAGAAATTAAAGCTGCAGTATTATATAAACATTCCTTAGGGTAAGCCTCATTTAACTTCTAAATAGGCATGCATATGCTGTAAAAATGCAGTAATGGCCTTCTTCAGCTGGGGCCAAAGGGATACCATTCCAGCATCCCATTTGCCGCTGTGGGAAAATAGGAACACTTTTTAGACAAAAAAGGAACACCTAATATACTACCTTCACCTGTCTGGCATAACAACTCCCATCATCCCAAGAAAAAAGTAGCAACCATATTAGTCTAAGGCAGCAAAAACAGACTATCTGTATGGGATCTTAAAAGTGTAACAAATGTATCATGATGTAAGCACTCTGGGGAAAAACTCTGCTTTTTCCAGACACATGATGACTAGAGATGGGGGTATTCGTATTCGAACACGAATATCCCCGCACAGGTGGTGTTAACAAGGGTCCAGCTCCATGGGGCCAGACGGTCCACTCACCGATCTGCTGCGGATGCAGACGGCGCAATTCTACCAACGGCTCTGCAGCGCGCGATCCGCTCGCTACTCTTCGACCTTGCAGCGTGGCTTGCCCTCCCGCCTCCTGCCAGGAGTGGCGAGCGGATCGCGCGCTGCGGAGCTGTTGGTAGAATCGCGCCGTCTGCGTCTGATCGGTGACTGGACCGTCCGGCCCCATGGGGCTGGACCCTCGTTAACGGCACCTGGGCGGGGATATTCGTATTCGTATACTCCCATCTCTAATGATGACAATGTAGTGATAATGTCAGCCATAATAATAATAATAATAATAATAATAATAATAATAATAATAATAATAATAAAGCTTTTAGGTGCTACAGGGCTTGGGAAGTGCATTTGGCAGGTGCCCCTTCCATAGGCATACAACATCACAGGGTAAGGTGACATCCCTGACTCCCTGCTGGAAGCACTAGGTTGAATTTCCCATTTAGCAGTTCAATTCCACTCTCTTCCTTCCCTGTACAGAGGAAAAGGAAGGATAAGCGAAGCACCATCAACTAATCTTTGCCTCTGCCAGCTAAGCCCTGACCTGATCATGACTTAGGACCAGCTGACTGTGCTTCAGAGTCCTGCTACAAAAAAGGCAACATTTCATCCTTCATGAGAGATTTTTAAATAGAGATTGGATGGCTATTTGTCAGGAACACTTTAGTTGTGGTTTTCTTGCACTGGATTGTTTGTTTTATTCATAGGCCACCTTTCTCCCGATAAGAGGACTCAAGGAAGCTCACAATATTAAAAGGAAAATAATTAAAAACAAAATAAGTTAAACATAAAAAACCCTAATTAAAATATATGCTAGTTAAAATGCAATTGAATAATTAAAAGCGAGTAAACATTAAAAACTATCTTAACTCTAAGAAGGCATTCAGGGATTCAATCATGAATTGAAGCCCTGTGAGGAATGACTGAAAGAACTGGGCATGTTTAGCCTTGGGGAAAGAAGACTAAGGGGAGATAGGATAGCAATTTTCAAATACTTGAAAGGTTGTCATACAGAGGAGAGGCAGGATCTGTTCTCAATCATTCTAGAGTGCAGGACATGTAAGAATAGGCCCAAGCTAAAAGAAGCCAATTTCAGTTGAGTATCAGGAAAAATTTCCAAACTGTTAAAGCAGTATGGGAATGGAACCAGTTACCTTGGGAGGTAGTGAGCACTCCAAAGCTGGAGGTATTCGAGAGAAGGTTAGACATACTTTGATTTGAATTCCTGCATTGAGCTGGGGGTTGGACTTGATGGCCTTATAGGCCCCTTTCAACTATGATTCTATGAATCTCAAGATCCCTTTCAACTCTACAGTTTCATAGTTGCATGCATGACACAATTTTGTAGTCATTGGAATGACTTTGGCTAGGGAGTGAGGCTTCTGTCCGCTCCCCTGAATTAGGAATTCAGTTGGAACTTGTTAATTAGCAACTATTTGCTGCTAAGTTACACCAATGCACTTACACAGGTGTAAATATATATTAACTTGGACTGGCCATTATGCTCCTTGTAACCTCATTGGTGTGTTTGAGTAGCTGGACAATGAAACGCATCTACAGTACCTGACCCAAAAAAAAGGCTGTTAAGTGAGACAGGACTTACTCTTGGTCAAAGTATTTGGACTGTTTCATTCGTGCCATATCAGCTTTCACAAGTTGAGTTTTGAGGTCCTCAATTTCCTCTCTGTACAATTCAGCCCCTTTATCTAGTTGCGCCTAAATTGAGAGGGTGATAGAATACATTTTGTGAGAAAGGGGGGAGTTGTGATGCATTTCTGTGAACAGACATTCAAAAGGTTATTTTGAAGAGCGATGAGTTATCAACATTGAATGTAAGAGATGAAAATATCCTATCAGAATTGAACTGTAGCACCACCTTCCTCCTAATAGCCAGGGATAAGAGTTTCATTTTACTAAAGAACTTTACTTTGGTCTCCAGGGCTTTTGTCGAGGGCGCGACATCTAACTGCAAATCTGAGTACAGCAGGACCGCGGGATCGACGGGGGATGGGTTCCAAGCCCACCCCCAGGAAGATGATGAAAAGAGCAGATAAGCAAAGCACTTACTTCCAGTTTCTTTGGTGTCCGTGCAAAGCTGAGAGAGGGAGCCCTGGCTCCGTCTTGCCAAAAAACTGGGTTTCCTACCCTCCTGGTTCCCTGAAACCAACAAATGCCACCTCCCCTTTGCTCATCCCCCACAAATGCGGTGTCTCCATTTCACCAGACGTTGCTCCCCTTGGAGACTAAAGCAAGGAGTGCATTTCCACTAAACCACCTGTATATAATATAGGCTCTGGTTCCATCTATTGGCCAGTCCTGGTAATGCACCTTGGGAATATATATTTCTGGGTTTGATTGATTGAATTTTTTTTCAGGCAGCGGATAAGGTACTGATCCAGTGGATAGGGTGGTCCTACTGTAATAACATACTGTAAATATGATCATGAACCTTCTGGATTTCTGAACACTAGATTTTAATGAAGCCACGTACCTTTAGTGTTTCTCTCCCTGCCAGTGCACTTTTTAAGGAATTCTCTTTTTCTTCGAGTGCAGCCTGAAGTTTAGCCACCTCACTCTTGGAAGTTCTCACAGTAAGTTCTGCTTGCAATGCATATATTCTTTTTTCCATCCCCTGGCGATTTCTCTCAGCTTCATTTGCTCCATTTTCTAGCTCTTGGATTTTCCGTTTCAGATTCTTGGGGGGGGGGGGGGGGAGAGAAGGGGAGGAAACAAAACACCAAAGGTTTTTTTGGAAGCCAAGCAGCCATTTTGGACTTCAGAAACGGGGATCTTATTAATATCAATGGCACTTCAGTTTTGCTTACCCTCTTTGAGGAGGAGTCAATGCAGATAAACAATGACAACCAGCCTGATGTCACACCAGGCAGTATGCAATTTTTCAGAACCAGGCAGTTAATGGAGGGCTGCTGTTTTCATTATCACTCCCATACCATGGAATAAAGTTACCATTTTGGACTACAACTCCTAGTATTCTGCTGCCAGCACGGTCACTGGTTAGGCGGATGGAGGGAATTATGGGAGCTATAATCCCAAAAGGTAAATTTTCTAAGCTCCGAGTGATACATTACCTTTGACAGCTAGTTCTGGCAAATGTCTATCATCATCTTTAATGAGACCTTCTATTCTTTCCCATAGAATCAACCCCAACCCTCAGAAAATCATCATAGAAAATGAATCATGAGCTAGATGATTTACAGCAGCCCAAATGCATGTTCTTTAGAGAGAACAGAGCAGATTTTAGCAGTTGAAACAAAACATACTTTTACATCTTGCTCTGCCACTTGTAATTTATTCTGCAGCGTGTAGTTTTCTTCTTCTAGTACAACATTAGCAACATGAGATTTCTGCTTGTCTTGAAGTGTATTCAGTTCCAGAAGCAGCTCCTTGGTTTGTTCTCTGCATGCTTTCAGGGCAACTTCTGTCTCCTTGCAGTACTCAGCATTTCTGCTTTCCACTTCTGATCTTGCTTGAATGTATTCCTAAAATACAACATTATTTTGAATGCCTCTACCACCTTTGCTTTCCAAAATGGCAATGCCCATGTTTTCTTCCACATATTTCTGAAATGGTTCCCTCCCTTTTTCATCTGTTTTCCATTATATCTCCTTTCCACACAACTTCATGTGTCATTGGTCCCTGCATCTCATGCTATACAGGTCACTGCTGCATTAATCTGACACACAGTTAAGCACCCTGACTCCTATTGGATTTAATGGAATTAAGCAAACTTGTGTGCAGTTCTACAGCCTGTGCCCAAAACATCCATTACATTTGGGGCATGGGGTTACATATACAAAATATATATGAAGAAAGAAGCTTTTACAGTAGTTTTGTTATAGACAAAAACAAATAAAGCCCATGTACGTGTAAGCAGACATACTGAATGGGAAATGTTTTGTATTACTGACAAATACTTTGGCTGGAATCTTCCGCACATTTATGCCAGTGTGATTCCATCAGCAAAACTTTCAGCAGTGAATTGCCACAAGAAATCAGTATAAGCATTTCCTGTTGCACACCAGTTCCTGCGACTGGAGTGTGACAAAAAATGCCTATACCTATAAAAAAATATCTTATCCTGCAGCAATTTACTGATGAAAGTTACGCCAGTGGGCATAACTAACAGGATTCTGGCCACCAAAACATACAATATTCTTCCTCCCACTCCCCCAGACATCTTTTGTTTTACAGTTGTATCTAAGTCTCTTTCATACCTGAGCTTTAGTTTTCAGGAACCGACCCACGGGCATGAGTGTTTCGTTATATTGCTTGATGCCTGCCTCAAAGTCTTGCACATCAAAGTTAACCAAACAACGTGCCAACTGCTGCTTGGCCTCTTGACCATCACTTTCCATTTTTCGTACCCGCTCTTCTATACTGCGAAGTTCTTCCTCTAGTTCCGAAATATCTTTCAAGATTTGCTGCATCAAGAGATACAATGGCATAAGTTACTATCCTCTGTCTGTTTATACATACTTGTGCCACTCGTCGTGTATTTCTTTGCCTATTATACGTCACATCAGCAAGGAGCTGTCTTACACCAAGTCACAACTTGAGTTCATCTAGCTGAGCAAAGTTTGCACCAGGGGTGGGGCGTCTGGTGTGCCTGATGCTTCAGCTTATAAGTTCCATCAGTTCTACACAACCTGATGATTGGCAAGGGATTGTGGAAGTTGCAGTCCAAAACACATGGAGGACCAAAGCATCTCCACACTGATCTCCACTGCCAACAGTGGCCCTCCAGGGTTCCAGACATTCCTAACTGGAGATGCAATGCATGGAACTTGGAACCCTTCCGCATGCAAACACACGAGGAGTGTGAGCTGCGGCCCTTCCTTTTCAGGAACTGTAGCTAACAAATACAATGGAGAAAATTCCAGCTGCTGGAAAAGAAAGACCAATGTATTTTGGACAAAACAGTCCTTTTATGGCAGTAATAACTGTAACAGTGCAAACATACCACAGTAGAGTCAGGCCAAGTGTCGCCTGCAGCCTACATGTGGCCACCCAGGTTTCTCAATACATCCCAACATATCAGAGGGAAGGAAATAACACCCTCCCCCAGCTTTTAGGAGGATCCAAAATTTTGTTCTTTCTAATGTACAGTCTTTCATCTATTGCCCACTCTCAAATATCATTCTATCTAATAGGAAGCCCAGGTGGTTGGTTTATGCCAGTAGAGATGGAATCTAAACAAGGCAAGTGAGGAACAAGAGGGACACATCAGTACAATGGTAAGGATTTGTGTTAGAATAATAGAATAGTGAAGCTGGAGGGGCCTATAAGGCCATAATGTCCAACCCCCTGCTCGATGCAGGAATACAAATCAAAGAATATCTGCCAGGTGGTTGTCTATGTTTCTTTTGAATGCCTCCAGTATTGGAGCACTCGCCACTCCTCAAGGTAATTGGTTCCACTGTCTTACTGCTCTAACAGTTAGGAAGTTTTTCCTGATATTCAACTGAAATCTGGGTTCCTTTAACTTGAGCCCATTGTTGCGTGTCCTGCACTCTGGGATGATCGAGAACAGATCCTGACCCTCCTCTGTATGACAGCCTTTCGATTATTTGAAAAGTGTTATATCACCCCTCTGTCTTCTTCTCTCAAGGTTAAACATGCCGAGTTCTTTCAGTCTTTCCTCATAGGGCTTGGTTTCCAGCCCCCTGATTATCCTTCCTGCCCTCCTCTGAACTTGTTCTGATTTGTCAGCATCCTTCTTGAAGTGTGGTGTCCAGAACTGGACACAAGACTCAAGGTGAGGCCTAGCCAGTGCTGAATAGAAGGGAACTAGCACCTCACAGGATTTGGAAACTATACTTCTGTTAATGAAGCCTAAAATAATATTTGCCTTTTTTGTAGCCACATCACACTGTTGGCTCATATTCAGCTTGTGATTTAGAACAATTCCAAGATCCTTCTCACTTGTAGTATTGCTGAGTCAGGTATCCCCCATCTGGTAACTGTGCATTTGGTTTCTTTTTCTGAGGTGCAGTACTTTGCACTTATCCCTGTTGAATTTCATTCTGTTGTTTTCAGTCCAGTGCTCCAGCCTATCAAGATCATTTTGAATTTTGTTTCTGTCTTCTAGGGTATTAGCTATTCCACCCAATTTTGTGTCATCCACAAATTTGACAAGCATTCTCTGTACTCCCCTTATCCAAGTCATTAATAAAGGTGTTGAAGAGCACTGGACCCAGGACTGAGCCTTGGGGTACCCCACTTATTACCTCCTCCCAGTTGGAGAAGGAGCCATTAATGTTGTCTTTAGGATAAAGATACATTCAAACAGTTTGCTGCCGGTTCCATTCAGTTTCCTTTAGGCTAGCAAAGACCTGAGTGAATTCCAACAAAAGAAGTGAGTTTATTTCAAATACATTGCGGCAGCCTTAAGACCACCTGGTACACCAGACAAGAAGTTTCGGGAAATGTGGTACCTCTGTGTGCACGTCCAGGCACTGGCTCAGTTCAGCTATGTTGCGTTCTTGGGGCACAACCTCCTGTGGTTCCAAATGTAACTTTTGGAGACACCGAAACTGAGTTTGCAGCTCCTGTTGTTTTCTTCTGTCATCAAGCAGCTCAGCTGTGCAAGTGGTGATATTAGTGTAGTGTTCAGCCTTCTTCTTGCATAAGCGGGTAAAAAGGAACTGTTGAATACAAGAGGACAGTTTCCAGTCAGGCACAGTTCAGAAGGGGAGCCTGAATTCTGAGCATAGTGAGGTGTCTACTCCAGGCAGCAGATTTAAATTGTCATTAAAGGACACATCAGTATTAAAGTTGCCATCACTGTATTTTTTTCCCCTTTCAGAGACGGGAAAATGTTGGCAGAATTTTTTCTGCCTCAGGTGTGGAAATAATCTTGTGGGTTTGAGATAATATGGATGCTTGGCACTTCAATAATGTTTGAAGCAGAGCTCATAATGAGAGTCCTCCACCATCTGAAGCAGGCTGTTCAACATTTTCACCGGGAAAATGTTGAGGCCAAACAGGCGTGGCACAGGGCCAGGCTTGAACTGAATGTGTGCCTTACAAAACCTCCACCAAAGCCTCTGCAGTGTTCAGGGTCCCTCTGGCAGGTGTCTAGGGATGCCCAGGCAGAAGAACCACCAATGTGGCGAAAACGGATTAACCTGAACATACTCAGTGGAAAGAGAGACAGACTAGGACTCTGGAAACCTGGTTTGAATCCCTGCTTGGCCATGGAAATTCATGGTAAGGGCACCTCAGAAAAAGAAACCAAATGCACAGTTACAAGATGGGGGATACCTGGCTTAGCAATACTACAAGTGAGAAGGATCTTGGAATTGTTCTAAATCACAAGCTGAATATGAGCCAACAGCGTGATGAGGGCGGGCGATTCAACTATGCCTTAAATCTCATTCACTTGGAAAGCTCTATTAGGGTCTTGGTTAGTTGGCAGCGATTTGACAGCACATAACACACAGAGTGTGCTATGCTGTACTGTTTCATCATGCATAAACACCCTGCTCCATCACTACAAAGAAGCACCTACAGTACTATCTAAAAATCACTTGATGCACAAAATTATGATGGAAGAAGAAAAACATTAACAACAAGAGGAATTATCTCTTCTGCCCTCTCATATCCCAGCATTTGGTAGGTTAGAGTTTTAATTTGTATGTGAAGATCAGGCAAGTTTGGTCTTGGAGTTAGGGGTGATCAGATGTGCCAATGTTACCATGTTACCCAGAGCTGTTATAAAAGGGGATCACAAGGAGGTTCAAAACAGGATGCCTCCAGATAGGGCAAACTGGCAACATGGCAAATGTGATTCAATGCAACTGCAAAATGATGCTTGTTTGGGGGCCAAAATAAAACAAAATCTGAATATATGCACTGACAGGGTCTAGGAAAGAGATCTTGGGTGTCACTGAAGGAGATGTGAATCAGCCAGAGCTCCTGCAGCGCCAATCCGTAGTTATTTCTCCCCACCAGAGAACCTTCTACTTTAAAAAAAGATGAATCTCTTCACTTTGGTTCAAAGCATGGGATTGCTTTGAACTGATGCAGAAAGACCAACCAAACTCACGCTCTGGTAAAACAACCTTCTCCTCACCTCTTGCAAGAGAGAATGAGGCGAGCACACACAAACACAGCCCCAACAGTCACCTCTCTCTGTTAAGCCTATCTCCCAAGCCATTTCCCTCTTTTTTTTTACCAGCTTCTTCTCGGACACAGCTCCTATTTAGTTTTATTTTACAGCTTAACAAACTCTACCAGCAGCAACATAACATGAGGAAATGAGTGACTGAGGAAGGAAAGCCTTCTTAGGGCAGTTTCTTTGAACCATGCCACCTACAGGTGCTTCAAATAGAATTGCAACTAGAAGGCCTTTTTTTGTACTCTGCTTCTGTGTGGCCACTTATATCAAAGAGAACCGAATGCCCTGGAGCAACTTCACAGTGACAAATTGTGGATTAATTCGCATTTCCCTCGCTGTATGTTCACAGCATTAATGTCCGTTGTTGTACAACAAAAGCAGGCTGTCATCTGCCTCTTCCACTTGTAGGCTTTTCTATAAACATCTAATTGGGCACTGTAAGGAAAAGGATAATGGACCAGACAGGATTTGTGCCTGATCCTGCAGGACCTTTCATTTAATATAGGCAATTGTATAGCTATTTCTTCTGCATGCTTCATTGACAGTATTCAAAACTGGTACCTGAACTTTGTTCAACAAGCTGTGGAGACCATTACTAATGGACTCGTGTTCCATGTGAAGCCTTTTGACACTGCTTGCTTGTAGAGGAGACAGGTCAGCCAGTACTTTGGCCAATAGTGATTTCTGATTATCAAGTTCACACTTAATCTGAAGCGATATATTTTTAAAACATTCAGACCTGTTTTCCAGTACAGGGAATTGCTTTAGGACCTCCTGAAATAAAGGGAAATTGGTTTGAGAGCCAGATGCAAAATCAAACATACTGATGCATTTATAAATGCATACATTTTTCTAAAAGCAATCTGTCTCACTCTCCGGGAAAGGCAGACCAAACCATAGTGATCCATGCCTAGAATTAAAGACAGAATATTTGAACTGGAAAGAGTTACTTCTTGCTTTTATAGATTAAAAAAAGAAAAAAAAAGAAATGAGCATAAAAGGACAGAAACTAAAGACATTTATTCCCATTAAACCTGGTAAATCAGTCATGTTAAAAAACAACAAACGTTTATCAGTAAAATTATTCTATATGTAACATTTCTACATGCACAAATATTTACCTTTATTTTTAACACTTTCTGTTCCAAGTTTTCAATTTTGTCCTGTTCCTCCACTTTGACATTTATTTCTGAGAACTGAAAAAAGGCAAAATATGTCTTAGATTGACAATGTTAGCTCAGGAACAACACACTTTGTCCCATATCTAAGATAGTCTGAAATGATGTTGGCATTGAAGGTCTTGCTGAACGGAGGCCACATTCTTCTGTGAAGGAAAACCCGAGGACATTTCTATCAACCTTGAATGTTATTTAACATGTCACTACAGACGGCGTTTACAAATCTGAAGTATTTGCGGTGACACCATCGGACAAGAACTACTTTACGTTGGGAAGATTCAAAATTGGGTCAGAAAAAAACAAAACCGAACAAGGCATGGGGTTCTGTTGCTGCTGAGTTCCAGTGGCCACTTTGGCCAGGAAAGCATTTGAATCCCTTTGTGAGAAAAGCAGATGGGGCCATAGTGATCCATGCTTTAAAAACTCTAATTCAAAGTACTATAATATACTCTATGTGGGACTTCCCTTGAAGACTGTTCAGAGATTTATCTGGTGAATATTTTAGAGAATATGGACCGCTGGTCCTGAAAGTGGCCACATGGCTTCTATTTGGCGCTTAATCCAAGGGTGTTGCTTTTGGACCCCTAAAGTTCTAAATAGTTTGGGACCAGGACAGCTGAAAAGACTCCCTTCTTTCGAGGGAGCCTGCCTGGAACGTGCAGTCTTGCTAGAGGCCCTGTAGTATGTCCTTCAACCACGAGAGGACAGATAAAACAGGTACAAGACGGGTCATTTCCTGCACCAGCTTACTGACTGTAGAACAAGATTCCAAGGAGCCCAAGTTGGCTTCATCCCTACTGAATTTTAGGCAAGAAATGTGGCATTGTTTTAGTAGGGGTCCGATGAATTTTGACGTTGCTTTAGCCTAGGTTAAGATATTGCTTGCTGTTCTTATTTGTTGCCATTTGTTGGCACCAAACCAGTAAACAGAAAGACACATCACTTGGAGTTTAGTGTCCCGGAAAATCTTCCCTCACATACCTTTGCAGTGTTTTCAAGCAGTCTGGTCTGAAGTTGGTCATTTTCTGCTCTGATATTCTGCACAGCCTGCTGGAGCTCATTTCGCTCTTTCTGAAGGAAGGAGCTCTCCTTCATCAACTGTTGCACTCTTTCTGTCTGGTCTTTAAGTTCAGCTAGCAATTGATCCTTTTCGCCCATATGCAAACTTAATGCTTCATTCAACTAGCAACAAAAAATGGTGTACAAAAGATGAATATTGCCAGCTTTCCTGATTAAACTTAGTGGCAAACTGTCGACATGAAAGAAAATATAAACGTGTTTTTTTAAGGAGCTGAGTTCACTTCTTTGGTCTTCTTAGACATTTTAAAACATTAAGTTTAACATATTATGTTATGTCCTGTCCCGTCAGAACCGACTTACAACAACACTAATAGAGTTTTCAAAGTAAGTGAGATATATAAAGGAGTGACTTTACCAGTTCCATACCTTCAGTGAATTTCCACAACTGAGCAGGGATTAGAACGCAGATATCCTGAGTCCTAATCCATCACTCTATCCACTACACCACAATGGGTATCAGGTTTAACGTATACTTTCCTTAGTCCCCCCCCCCTTCAGCAAGTATTTATAGTCTACGAGAATAAAATACAATGTTTATGTGTGTGTCTGTGTTTGTCTTCACAACAGTTCTAAGGCTATGAAACTCAACATGGATACTACGTGCTGTGCACCTCAAGGCTATTTGATTTTTTGAAACTGATTAGTGTTAACATAAATCTAATTGTAGCCTGCAGCACCACCTTCAGCACAAGGTGGCAGAAATCTGTAACCAGGTAAGAGGAAATTGCAGTCAGATGTGGTCATTTTCTTACCTTCTCTCTTAACTGTTCTTTTTCTTCTAGGTATTTTGCTTCCAGCTGCTGATGCAACTGATCTCTCTCCCCAATCTGGTCCTTCAGTCTGTTCACCTGCTCCTCGCTGGTTTTTGCTTGGGCTCGCAATCTCTCCAGTTCTGTTACAGTGTCCTCAAACTTTAAAAGAATAATAATGTTGAGGTCAACAGCCGGAAACCCTCAATAAGTAAGTTAGCATAGTAGCTACAAGAACAGAAACAGAGAAGACAAAAGCACTACCAATGAAATGGAGGAGAATTATTCTTAAGAGGCTCTCCTAGCATGACTTTGTTTTAGAAAAAGATGTTTAAGAATGAAGGTGCAAAAGGCTGGATTTGAAAGTGCTCTTTAAAAGCCAAACATTTTCATACCATTTGCTTCAGGGTTTCGTGAACTTTAGAAGTCAAAGAAGTCTTATCTGTGATCTTCTCTCTCAATTCTTCCATCTCCTTCATGGAATTATTAGCCTGTCTGAGTTGTTCTTGCAGTTCCAAATTCTTTAAGAAAAGCACATGCTCACTTCAGTTACCTACACAGTTTATGCTGAACAACATATTTAGGTATGTTGTAAAAACCAAGACTCACCGCTGTAACTGTTCTCTCGACAGTTTCACCCAGACGATGGATAGTTTCGATCATGTTGCCTTTCTCAATCTGAAGAGTCTGTAGTGTGGTTTTCAGACTCTCATTTTCCTGGGTTACAGATTTCATACTCTCCACAGTGGTATGAAACCTCTCAGCCAACTCTGTTTTCTCCAGTTCTGTGGCTGCCATTTTGGATTCAACAGTGGCCTTCAGCTCCCGTAGTTCGTTTAACTTTTCTTCATCCTGCTGACTCTGCTTCTCTTGCAATTCAAGCTGTTTCTTCAAGTCACATGACTCCTCTAATAGTTTTTGGATCTAAAGCAGGTTAGATTAGAACAATGGGTCAAGCAATTCTGTGATTCTGTATCTTTTTTAAGTCCACTGAGAATGCTGCTATATTGGGGGATTAGCACTGCAGGAAGTTTTTTATATACTTCTTGAATATCCTAACCCCACAAAAAATTGCATTGTTCCTGCCAAATAGGGTCACTTTGGGGGTACCCACAGAACATAACTTCTGCTTCTCAGTATTACAGTTTCCTAAAAAGCTCCCATGAGTTACATATGGGACAAAAGAGTACTCAAATGGTAAAAAACATATTTGCTGGGACAGGGTTTTTATTTTTGTCTAGGCCATTTTGAAAAGCTTATATGGCAAGGGGCTAAAATTTAGGGATTTTTTTTTAACAACTTTGTACAAATGCCACAAAATAGTTCTATGTACCGTATTTTTCCGTGCATAAGACACTACGTTTTTCTAAAATCATTACACTAAAAATTGAGGAAGTAAGCTGAGATAGCTGAGGAGAGAACAAAACGGCACATACCCTGCCTTTGTAAATAGGCTTCCTTCAGTCATGAGACTTAGCTTCCTCCAATTACCAGCCTTACGGAACTGACGTCAGCTGATGCTGTACAAACCAATTGGAACACACCTTGTTGGAGGTGGAGCCTGTAGGCTCAGATTCAACAGGGACTCCTAAGGTCCGACATTCTGAGCCAAGAGGCTGAATCCTCAAAGCTTTCTTAATTTTTGGGTTAGAAAAGGGGGGGGGGGTTCTTATAAACAGGGGCGTGTTATAAACAGAAAAATACAGTATATTGTGCCACAAAATGCAGCTTTGGGGAATAGAATGTTTAAGTGTTCTATAATACTGCCGAAGGATTAAAAAGGCAGGGAGGGGGAGGAGAGATGAAAATGATCAAGTCCTTCTGCAGGTTATCTGCTGCCAGGCAGCCCATATGTTAGAGCGTGCACAACCACTTTTTACTCCTGGATCTGGAGCAAAGCCTTCTCTTAAGAGTTTACAAATCTGCCTGCTATCAGATTAATGCCTGCTTGAATCCATATCTCCTGTTTCACGTCCACAAAGCAAACAGCATTCCTAAAACTGAGTGGAACAGCACCCTGGTTAAGTAAAGAGAAATGCCCCCATTTGTATCTCTCTCCTGCTCAGGGCTAGTACAACCATCAGTTGTAGGTGAGGCAGCTGCTTCAGGCAGCTAATTTAGGGGGTTGGCAAAAAGACAAACTGTTATCACATCTATTGCTAATGAATAACATTGTTTTTCCAAGAAATGAGATAAATGCTTGTGAGACATTCAACATTAGATGCAAAATTATCTGAGATGGCCTTCGGGAATTTGACTCACATTATTGAAAAGCTCTAGGTTGACTCTATTCCTTCTTACCTTCAAGCTGGTCTCTTCTTCCAGTTCTCTGAATGCCTTGCTCTCAGTCTGAAGAGCTTCCAACTTTTGCTTCAAGTCATCCTTTTCCTGGATTAGAGCTTTCCTTTCTTCCTCGCTATCACAAAGCCTTTGGGCCATTTCCGACTTCTCCGTTTTTTCAGCTTTTAATTCTTCCTCCAACTGATCCATGACGTTCTGCTTCAACCGGGATTCACAGAGCTGTTGTTTCATCCCCAGCAACTCTTCTTGCTCCTTCTCTTTCCCTTGGAGCTCTTGTATCTTTAGAGACAGCTTGAAAAAAAGGGAATAAAAGAGAAGGTTTGTAGCCAGTCATAGAATCTTTTGGCTGTAACAAGGACAGCCTCCAGGCTTGGACTCTGAAGGGGCAAAAGAGAACATAGATAGGAGAAATATTTGATAATTTTATTTTTGAACAAGAGTAGGCAACCAATGGCCTTTGGTCTGATCTTGTGTGGCCCTTGACCTAATTTGACACCCACTCTGCAGGTAATCAATTTAGGCCTCTGCAAGAGTAGTTTGTTCTCTCCAAACTGTCTACAGGGTATGAAGAGAGAGAGAAAGAAATAAAAGGAGAGAGAGAGAGAGAGAGAGATGGGGGAAGAGAGTGTCGGGAAGAAAGAAGGAAAGAGAACGAGGAAAACAAGAAATTTGGCCCCATCATTCAAGAATTCTGCCAATGACTAGCATGTTTTTGACCCATTGTTTCTGATTCAGGTTACTTGAATTTTCTAGAACATTGGTTCTCAGCCTTTGGCCCTCCAAATGTTTTGGACCTTTCCACACAGAATTCCTGACTGCTGGCTGTGTCACCTGGCTTAAGCTTGCTATTGCAACTCTCACTGTTCTAGGGCAACTGTGGATGTTCATAACAGTATAGTCTTAGCAGTAGCATGGACCAAAAGGGACTGAACAAGGAGAGAAAAGTTGGCTGGCTGATCTGTTCTTGTAGCTTTGCTAAGTCAATAAAGAAAAAATATATATCAACCCACAGAATTTCATTAAAAAAACACCCACCACTAATTCTATTCCATATATATATATAAATGAATTCTATTTTACCGTTGACTGAGTAGCTTGAAGCTCTTCTTTAAGTTGGTCCATCTCCATTTTGAGAGCATCCTGGCTGGCTCTGAGATCATCTCTTTCCTCACTTAGAGCTCTCATTGTGTCTTCATTCTGGTGAAGCTGCTGAACTAATGTCATGTTGTCTGTTATTTCTGCTTCCATGACAGACTCTGTGGTTTTTAATTGTTCTTTCAGTTCTTCCATTTCACTTATTTTCTTCAGAGCTTGTTGGAGCTCTTCTTTTAGATCAGATACGGTAGCCTCTGTTTCTGGCTCTTGGCCCTCTCTGGCAAGCTTAGAAAGAGAAAGAGAGAGAGATCAAAATAATTTGTATTGTTATGCAGCTTCTTGAAGGCTATTTCCAAAAAGCATATTGATTAAACACTATTAAATATCAAACAGCAGTTCAGCGGATCAAATGTCACAAATTATCTCTTCTGGAGACCTCACTGTAAGGTAAAGGTTCCCCTTGACATTTAGTCCAGTCGTGTCCGACTCTAGGGCGCGGTGCTCATCCCCATCTCCAAGCCATAGAGCCAGCGTTTTTCCGTTTCCGTGGTCACGTGGCCAGCGCGACTAGACACGGAACGCCGTTACCTTCCCACCGTGGTGGTACCTATTTATCTACTCGCATTTACATGCTTTTGAACTGCTAGGTTGGCAGGAGCTGGGACAAGCGACGGGAGCTCACTCCGTCGCGTGGATTCGATCTTACGACGGCTGGTCTTCTGACGTTGCAGCACAGAGGTTTCTGCGGTTTAACCCGCAGCGCCACCACGTCCCCAAGCTCACTGTAGCACATTACAAATAAGACATGACAATTACCAGCTGGTGGCTTTCCAAACACCGGTTCTTCTCTACTAATAGGTCCTCAATTACTTGTTGTAGCATTGTTTTCTCTTCCTCAAGGGATAAGATTTGCTCCTTCAGTGACTGGAATTCATTATTTTCTACCTCGCTTGCATCAGTTTTAGTTAAACTTTTCTCCATAGCGATCTGTTCCAAGTCTTCGGTCAACTTCAGTATCTGGAAGATATCAAGCAGCTATCAGGCAGCAGTTTTCTTCCCCAGGAATTACTGGACTATATCACTTGTGAATGGTTTATATTCAAGATATGCCCTCACTCATTTTCTAGAGCTTTGTGGATAGCCACTTCCATGGGAAGGGAACGACTGGGCCCTTCATGGAAATAAAGCGAGAAGCTCCAAACATGTGGGAGCTGTCATTCCAATCTCGTTCAGGTAGATTATATATAGAGTGTTGTGGCTGTCCAGTTACCCAATATCTGTGCATGCACCTCTCCTCTCCACTGCAAGTAGGCCACCACTTCTGACGCTCTGTTGTTTCATCTCCTGCTGCCTGTCCTGACAAGTACAGTGCCAGTTAAGTATTATTTGCTTCTACTGCAAGGACTATGGGCAGGTTTTCTAGGCATCTTGCAAATTTTTCCTCAACTGTAACCGTGATGCCTTTTTACTTTTCAGATGGTTCTGCACTCTGACTCCCATTCCTCACATTGGTTGTACTGGCTGAGGGCGATAGGAATAAGGAGTCTAGCATCTCCTGGAGTTTATCACTATCCTTCAGGAACTGGTTGACTGTTAACTCAGAAATCCTTGACCATCACCCTCAAATCACCAACAGCACTACCTATAAATCCAGGGGATTTTCTGCCCATTCACACTCTAGAGTCTCACCAAAGCTTTCCTTTTCCAAAATGGGAATTTTATTATATGCCTCTTACCTGTTGTTTTTGTTCATCAATAGTATTTCCTAGGGATTCTTTGACAATGGAAATCTGAGTGTCTCTCTCTGCAACAGCATCTTCCAGCTCTTTAATATGATTCTGATATTGTTTCAGGGAAGTATGAGTACTTCTCAGTTCTTCCTGTATTGCTATGTTCTTTATACGTGTGAGAGAAACAAAGAGAAGAAACACATGTATTGGAGTTATTGTTACATGGAAGCTTGTTGCAGTGACGCTATGGAACTGTCTATCACGATTTGACAATCCTTTATTTTTACACTGCCTGCTTCAACTTACCTTTGAAACAGTTTCTTGCATCTCTACTTTGATTTGGTCCCTTTCCTGCTCAAGAACTTCCTGGTTCTGCTTCAGCTCATCTCTTTCTTGGGTCAGCACTCCTATTTCTTCTTCACCCTTGTGAAGTCTTTGAGCTATGGCCTGTTTCTCTGCCTCTTCAGCCTCCATTTTAGATTCCAAAGCTTGCAACTGGTCTTTGACTTGCTCCATTTCACTCAGTTTCTGATGGGCTTCGTCAAGCTGTTCTTTCAGGCTGAGAAACTTCTCTTGTTCCAAGTCCTTCTTCTGTAGCTCTTCGATTTTGCAAGAAAGCTTTATGGTTGTTTTAAAATAAGAGACATGGTATATTTAATCAGACTAAAACCAATCAAAGTTTGAAATCCCATAATCCCTACAGTTTCTGACTTTCCAAGAAAACTCCCATTCAGCCTATTTAAAAAAAAAGGACAGCAGATAATACATGGCTTGAGAAAAAGTGCACCAACTGATCTAAGCTGTCTTTTCAAACGGAATTTGTTGCTGTTTTTTTCAAATGAAAAACCCTATTGTGAAACTAGCTCAGGCTAAGTGGCATATGACATGAATTAAGTGTGCAGCTCCTTTCCTTGCTTGATTACTCTAAGTAACCTGGATTTACTACTCTAAGTAACTCCTATTCTACTACTACTCTAAGTAACCAGGACTACCATGCATAAGGAATGCCCAGCTTCTTCCCTTCTGAAATATGTTCCTGGCCCTGCAGTTAGGGAAAAAAAAAGGAGGGGTGGGAAACTCAGTGGTCACCAAAAGAAACTAGTTTTCTTTCTTTAACTGCTGGAATGGGCAACCATTATAGAGGGAAACATGAAACTGTTTCGCCCCATTCTGTGTGGGGTGCTTCTGAGCTGGAACAGCCCCCCCCCCCACATTTACTTCAGAGTAAATAATAAAATGGTGAGCTGGATCATGCACGAGTAGTCTATAGTTCCGCTGCAGTAAGATGATAATATCAGCAATGCTGAATCAAACCAAAGGTCTGCCTAGTTCAGTCTTTCAGCCAGGTGCCAACAGGGTAAAGACAAGTAGGACCTTAATGGATTAACACTTTCCCGCTCATTTCCCCCCAACACTAATATTGCGTAGTTTGACCCTCAGCAACTTGCAAGCTTTTATTTTTTTGTTTTCCAGAAACCATATTAAAGAAAGTAAGTCAAAACAGTGGTTGCACTCCTTCAAGTTCTTGACCATATAAGGGACGAGAGTTCAGTCTGGTGACAGGCAACAAGCGTAGGCCAGTTGTAACACCCAGTGCTCTGTTGGAACTGTCATGTAGCAAACAAACTGTGGAAGTGACCATGGCTACTTGGTGATGTGCCTGCTGCATGACCAGGCTCCTCATCTAACAGCCATGTCCGTTCCTACAACTTCCATTTTGTATGTAATAATCCAAGCAGGATACTGGTGGTGTTTCCTGGTCATAGTTCTTTGGGAGGTACCCTAAAGGGCAGCGAGACTACCACTCTCAGGAAGCGCAGTTGTAGCTCCCTTCTTTGTACATTGCAAAAAGGAACTAAGAGCTGGAGCTAGGCCATGGAGCCTCAGAGCCAGGCAGTCCAGGTGAGCAAAATGCAAGTGTTTCTATAAGTGTGAGTCTCTGGGCTGGAACTTCCAGAATTCTTCCTGTGGAATTTTTGGAGCAAGAGCCCAAAAATTTGAATGGGACATTCCTAACTTCAGGGGTTCCACAGATGGCCACCATTCCTCATTTTCCACCACACTACTGTATCATGGTTTTCCAGCTTTGATATGACTTTTTCCACATTCTGGAATGCTATAATGCAGGGGTCCCCAACCCCCGGTCCACAGCCATGCTAGGACCAGGCTGCGGAGACCAATCTCCTGCCCCCCCCGCACACGCATGTGCACCCCTCCCATGCACGCACGGCCCCTCCCACGCATGGATGCACACACGTCCCCTCCCCCGCCTGCACGGACAACCCCCCCCCCCCACTAAACCGGTCCATGGAGGCAAAAAGGTTGGGGACCACTGCTATAATGCACCTAATAAACTTCAGTGGTAGTAGGAGCTTTAAGCTAAAATGTGCTTGTATGTTTGGTCCCATCCTTTTTCTTTTTGGCCCTCCACTCAGGTTGAAAGAGGTTAGTTACCACTCTTTATTAAACTTTACTTTCTCCTGGTAGGATAAGAATATATTTTGTAGAAGAGTACATAAAGTGTCAGGCTTTGGCTGTATAATATAAGTGCACAGGAGCAAGGACTAAGCCTGCAGTTCCAAATGCCTACCAGGTTCTCTGAACATTTTCAGATCTAAATTTTTTGTGCAAAGCTGTTTGTAGTGAAACAGATGTTCAGATAGATTACTCCATGTCAGCATCTTCCATCTTAGGAAGTAGCCACTAAGGACTCACCTCTTGGGTTAGATCATGAATGGCTGTATTTAGCTTGAGATTTTCATCAGACAGGAGATCTACTTGGCTTTTCATCTGCTTGCTTTCTTCTGATGTAGTCAATAATTTCTGTCCCAGTTCATCGTACTGATGCTTCAGTTCTTGAAAATCAGCATCTTTCTTTCTCATTTTATCAGCATTTGCAAAATTCTGTTTGGATTTTAGTTCATCAGTCATTTCCTGGAGCAATATCTCCTTTTCAGCTACTTGAGAAAGCAAGCTCTCTTTTTCAGAAACCAATGAAGTGATCATCTCTGATTTTTCAAGAATCTGTTAACAGAACATATACTTTCAATAAAGGATAGATCACAGGTTTAACTGGTCAGAGCTGTGTTTTGTAAGATGCCTTCCGGCTGAATAAAGAATGCAATTATTTTTAAAACAGAAGTCAAAGAGAAACCGGAAGACTTTCTATTTCATCTCTTTATCCTTCTTCAAAATTGCTCAGAGCAAAGGGTTACATGACATTATCCTGTTTTAAAACAACCCAGTTCCAATTAAAAACCAACCAGAACATATATTTCAAAAAAATCTAGTAAAAGAGGTCAGTTGAGAAGATGGGAACTGTCCCAGCAAGCTAGAGCTTAGTAAAGGCTAGAGCTTAGCAAAGTTATCCATTTGATCTATAACAGAATTCAAGCTATATGAATTCAAGTCTCTCCTTCCTTCCAGAACTACCTCAAAAGCACTGCCTTGGGTTTGCTGGGGAAAGAAAAGGTGGGATATCAATGTAACTAATACAGAATATAATTGCTGCCAACCTTCCCTTTTCACAGATGCTGTAAAAAAAAAACAAAAAACCAAACCCTCGGCCTTTGCCTGGTTTCAGCACCAATAGCTCTTGTGACTTTTGAACTTAATGGCACCCAAAGAAAATGAAAGCAATGGGCCACAACATTTATGATTCCAATGTGGTTTAGGTCTCATTAGGGTGGCCTTTCATCCTAAAAATCTAATTTGAATATAACACACACACACACCTCTGAAATATGCTTCTACACAACTGGCTGTATGTAAATGTGCATGTGTATAACTGTGTGGACATGTGGAGAAGATGTAGGATCTCTTCTAATGAATGTCATGCTGTCGGTTTGTACTGCGAAACTTCTGTATATACTGTAAATACACTTGGTGTTGGAAGAAGCTGTCTTTGTCTGTGTGATTCAATTGGACTGCCTGAACTGAAACAAAAACTCTGCTAACTTACACCAACATCCTATAAATGCTTAGGAATACACATCCCTAACACTGCAACAACTCTAATCAATAGTACTCTAATCCACTCACTAAAATGCAATTAGTTTATAATCCAGTCAATTTATAAAATAATTAGAGGTGAAAACAAACAAGCAGACAAACAGACAAAATTGCAGTGGCACATTAAAGACTAACTTTTCTATTTTTTAATGTGAGCTTTCATGGACAAGTCCACTTCATCAGAAATCTTGTTCATGAAAGCACACATTAAAAAATAGAAAAGTTAGTCTTTAAGGTGCCACCATGTTTTTGTCTTTTTTTTTTTTTACTTTTTAGTCTGTTTTCACCTATAATGCTTGCACAGACTAACACGGCTACCCCTTCTACAACTACATTTATAAAATAAGACTCTAACACACGCAGAATACCTGAAGAGAGAAAGGTGTGTTCATTTTCAAAAATATAATATTATTAAGAAACTATAAAAAGCAGAGGCTTAGATAACAACCACAATTCCCCACCTGCTGTGAATAAAGAAGTCAACAGCTGAGGCATAAATCCCTAAATATAAATTGCAATTGCAATACAGTAACTGGGAGACAGCTACCTACATTGCCCAAGCACCATTAATGGCTTTTGTAAATGATGTACAGTAAAAAAAAAAAAAATTGGAGTGAGAAAGATCTCAGTCTACCAACAGCAAAAGTTAAGAACTAAGAGCTAATTGTGCTTAGTGGGATATGGGCAAAGAGGAACATTTTTCAGGAATCATGCTAGAAAACCATAGCATAAGAAACAGCTTCTAATGTCCCATATTGTATTTTTTTTTTTACCTCTTTTCTTAATATCTCAAGGTCTTGTCCTGAGCTAGCTTCTGAAAATGCAGTTGCATCTTTCCTTAAAGTTGTGTTTTCTTCCACAGCTTTATTCAGTTCATTTTTTAACTCTTCTATCTTTCTTTGCAATTCCACAGATGACAGCAAGTCTAAGAAAAAAACGGACTGAAAACTTAACAGATAAAATTGACCAAGCAGAATTATAATAATTGTGCTGCAAGCTTTACTATCCTATATAACTCTTGCTCTTCATCTTTATTAACTGCTGACGAAGCCCTAACTGGCTGAAATGCTGTTGTTTAGCACAGTAAGTAGCAACTAGAGTATGCCCACTGAACCAGTGGAGATTTGGTGAATCAACTCCTTTGTAAGTTCCACTAATTCCATTGGCCTACTTTAGTTCCAACTTACTTGTGTTAAGCAACGAGATTCCAGCCATTAAGATATAAATCTTTTTTACTGATTAATACATGGTTTCTGATTAGAGATGGGGGTATCCGTATACAAATACGAATATCCCAGCGCAGTTCCCTGGATGGCTGCCGAATAGCCAGCTGAGCGGGAAGACAGCAGCGCTCCGGGTGTGATTGGAAGGATGAGTGGGGCCGCCACCGCAGCAGGACGCGTGAGTGGATGGTCCGGCCCCGGGGGCTGGACCCTCGTTAAGTCCAGCTGCCCAGGGATATTCGTATTCGGATACGAATACCCCATCTCTATTTCTGATGTACAAAACACAAACAAGCTCAAAGACCCTCCTCTTCTCCATCCTTGTGTCCAGTTTGCAGTGGAACCTCTACTTACGAACGTCCCTACCTACGAACATTTCAACTTACGAACAGTTCCGTCCGCAAAATTTTGCTTCTACTTGCGAACGGAGCTTCAACTTACGTCCCTCCCTCCCTCCCTCCTTTCCTGCCTTTTTTTAAAACCTAAGTCATCTTAGGTTAAAAGAAAAAAAATTCTCCCCCTAGTGGTAGAGTACGGATTAACCGGCTTTGCATTAGTTCCTATGGGAACGAATGCTTCAACGTACGAACGGTGCCTCTACATAAGAACAAAAACAGCCGGAACGGATTAATCGGTTTTCAATGCATTCCTATGGGAAATTTTGCTTCTACTTACGAACGTTTCAACTAACGAACACCATTCCAATACGGATTAAGTTCGTAAGTAGAGGTTCCACTGTACTCTCATGTTTCCCAACCACCAGGGCTCTTAGGCAGAGCGAAGCACTGCCTAATGTGAAATATGCTGGGGGCAGCAACACCATTCTCCTAATTGTTCTACCTGTACTTTCCAACTGTTTTCATAAGCTGGAAAACAGAACTATGTATCACCACCAACATCCATCCTAAACAGTCTATTATGACTGAGAATATGTCCTGAGTCCCCTAAGATAGCCGATTGCCCCAAATGTTGTGGAGGATACTAGTCCATCACTAGTGCTGGCATACATGAAAACCAGCTTTTGTGCATGAAGTGGATGGAGTGTGCCATATTCTCATTTCCCTCAAACATGAAACATCTTGACTATGCCCTGCCAACCAAGATCCATTAAACTCACTTATTCTCCTCTTTGGGCGCCTCCAGTCCCTCTCTTCAAGGCCTCTTTCTGTCCTCACAAACTTTAATGCTCTATTGCTCCTTATCTCTTTCTTTAACTCCAGATAGCTACTCAAGTTACAAGTGCAAAATTTTTCCAGCTCTGGCATATAAACGCTTCTAAAGCAGGGAAAAAACACTCAGAAATTTTCTTCATCCGCAGTCACAGTGGCTCTGCCTACCAATATCCTACAGCCAGATTAAAGTTATTTCAAAATAATACCCCTGCTTTTCTGAGGAAGAAAAAGAGATTCATGAGTGGTAACAACCAATGGAAAACACAGGCATTTAAACAAAAAAAGTAGAATATGTCTTTAAAAATGATGGTCTAAGTTCCACAAACATCAAAGGACATCCACAAACAGAAAAGACCTATAAATCAGCTTGTAGGAACATGGGACATTTAGTCAATCAAGCTCAAATCCTGAAAACAGTTCTTTTATTTTTGGACTACAAGCACCAGAAACCCAAGGCTAGCAACCATGCATTTCTGGGAGTTGTAGCCCAAATAATTTTACCTTGGTCTGAATGTAGGCTACCTGAATGGGGCTACCTAAAAGCACAAGTCTTGACTTATGGTCTAGAATTTAAAAGTGTTGAGCCTTGGAAAATCTTCCAGTAAAGGCAGTTTATAAAAACATTTTCTCTTTAAGCCTTTAAGGCTGTTTGCACTGCAAGTCTTTAGCAGCGTGAACAAGCCCATGAAACATACAGATTTCACCAATCCAAATATTCCTACAAACTGTTGCTTTACTGCAGGGAGTGAGCAACTATGAGAGCGTTGAGCTACAACTTCGATCACCACTGCCCATTCTGGGGCTGATGTAAGTTGAAGTGCCAACATCTAGAGGGCCGCACATTGCCCACTCCTGATTTGAGGCATGGTTTCTTTCAAAGTATGTAAGCGAAATGAAAAGGAAGACCACTATTAGAAAGCACTAGTGAATTCTTAAGGAAAGTCCACATGAAATTGTTAGCGCCAGTTAGTGAAGATCCACTGGACCAATGAAGAACTGGTTGGTCCATCCTTGTATGAACTTGGTTGTTCTCACACTCTAATGGGACCTAACAGTTGGATGTCAAAGAATATACAGGTTCTGGCTGTTTTATGACCCCAGTCCATTTTGAGACGAGATGGACTGATTGAGACTCTACAGCCTGTCTGAATTGTGTGCTAGGGCAGCATGCCATGCGGAAATAAAAGAAATATATTGATATAGATTAATCTGTTGACAAGTCTCAGCATATGCCACAATTTGTGGAGATACAAGGCCTCAGTAGGAAGCACCTCTATGAAGGGGAGAGGCGGGAGAAAGAGGGAATGTGAGCATGCATATGAGTGTGCTTGTCAGGACAAGACTGTTATGATATATCAGGATTGGATGAGTAAGCCAACCAATCCCGCTTTAGATACCACAGGAATTACCCACCCTAAAAGAAGTCACACCCAGGGCAGAAGTAACTGGTGGTTCCCTCAAATATTATAATTGCAACTCTCATCAACCGTCAACATTGGCTTAGCTGCTGGCTAGGGCTGATAGGAACTGCAATCTAATAACCTCTAGAAAATCAAGTGTTAACCACTCCTGCTCACCCTTTCAGATGTGTATGCGTGTGTGCGCTGCTTTTCAAAATTTATATCACTTTGCTCATCCAGCAGATGTCAACAACCACCACCGCAACAAACACTGCTGGGCTCAGCAAAACAATCCAGAAGAAATTCTTGTAGACAATACCTTTAGGAGCCTTCTCCTCCACAAGTGACACCAGCTTTGCATTTTCTTGTAAGTAAAACTGCAGCTCTTTCTGCAAGTCAGACTGCATTTTTTTGTAGGTGACTTTTCCGGCATCTAACTGGCTTCTGCAATACTCAAGGTCTTTTTCCATTTGATTGCAAGTATCTGAAAGCTGAGTCTACATGGGAACATGATAATATGCTGTTATTTTATATCCAACTACATGCTAGAAAAACATCAGTTCTTCAAAACCAACCAACCAACCAACCAACCAACCAACCTTGGTTTATGAATGTGGGATACTGTGCTTCTGTATCTACAATTCAAAGTGCCAGCAAAGGCCTGATATTGCTGCACAATATCATGCCCACATTGCCAGCAGGAAAAAGGATGCCAAGCTTTACACAGCAAAGGGCAGCCTGAATGCTGATAACACCAATGGTCCATATTCAGGATATCTCCTTGTGCTCATTACCATGTGCAAAGTGATACCAAGCAAGGGAAAATCCAAGAAGCTAAGTCCTTTTTCATCAGTTAACCACTTCTCATCCAAACACAAAGCAATAATCAGGGCTGCTTTTCAACACATCTTTAACTGTGCAGAACTCAAGCTGTACAGAAACTGTGGTGACAGTCTGATGAGGTGCTGATCATTAAGGTTGTTTCATTCAGGTTTTTCTTCTGGACTCAAATTCTTAGAATTCTCCAAGAATTCTGGAAGTTCCAGCTCACAAGCACACATTTCACTCAAGTGGAAGATGGCCTCTCTACTAGGCTGCTTGACTGTCTCAGGGAAACCTTTTGTTTTTAACTGCCTTGGTGTTTCCTGGGAGGCCTAGAACTTCATCAGAAGTGTAGTCTCATTGCCCATTAGGCTATACAGAGGGCACCTCTCAAAGAACTACAGCTCCCACAAAGACCTAAGTCTCTTGAGGAAGCACTAGGAAAGAGGTTGTTGTGGGTTTTTTTTTGGTATATTTACAAGTAGCCCCAAGACAGCCATGCAGGCTGGAAATTAGGCCCTGTCCCAGATAAGTGAAATGTAAGTGTGTATAGGTGTCTGGAGGTGTGTTTGTGGGCTGGAACTCCCAGAATTCTGCCCAGGGAATTATTGGAGAGTTTTATGAATTGGAGTTAAAAAAGAAGAAGAAATGGCACACCCCTACTGATCATGCAACTTGCCACAAGACTGACAGTTCATCAGATCACTGGAGCAGTTTCCTCCATTAGAACTCTACACACATAAATATTGAAAAGGATATCAGCCATTGTGTTTTGCCTCTCTCTTTGCTTAAGTATAATACTGCTAGTAGGCCACAAGAGGTGTGTCTGTTCATTCACATCTTGCATAGAGATATCCTGAGAAGCATGAAACAGCCGCTTCTTTTCAAGACGGTTCATTTTCTTCATCTAAAGCAAGCCCTTATAACTGTACAGCCATCAAATGCTACTAAAAATAATCTTACCATTTTTTCTTTCAGAGCTAGGTTTTCACTTCTGAGGAAAGACGATTCTCTCTTGGCATCCAGTGCTACTGCTTCAGCATCACTTAGAGACTGCTTCAGTTGTTGCATTTCATCCAACCCTTTATTTGAGGTCTGCTGCAAGAATTAAAATACCACTACAGGATATTTACACATGTAAAAACTTCCAGAATCAGAAACAAGGAAAACTTGATTAGACTGGCTTCTGTGGACTTAGCAGGACTCAAAATTTAAGCAGGGTGGTCAGGAAAGAAAAAAGGGGACATAAGCTTTGTTTCCATCAAAACTGCCTCACCAAGAATTATCTGGGTTTTCACCCCCCCAGAGGTTTTTGCTTTGAGACTGTGTCAATTTATAGAGATCCTCAAGTTCACCAGGTAGATTGCAGTGCTTTTATGTTCTCCTTTTCCCCTGCTCTTCAAATGGGTTTGGGCAACTCACATGCTCCTTAGCAGCTTCTAAGCATCCTTTCCCAAGCGAGAATCCCAGAAGGTGGGGCCACGACTGCAAACATCCATAGCTATGATGTAGATCCCAGGCAGGAGAAGACTGTAGACCTCTCCGATGAGACAGCAGTGTCACAAAACCATGTATGTGTCTTCTCATCTCACCCACATCCCTACTTTTTGGCCTCGGCAACTGATCTGGCCCAACAATATATAGCCACAGGCAAGGGGGCTAAACACTCTCTGTCCATTCAGGCCAGTTTGGAAGATCCAGCAGGCCTGGCCAGACCCCATGTAATTTTAACCAAGAACTTTGTGTGGAATCACTGGCCACTCCTGCTGGGTGGAGAACGTAACATGGCTACTTTTGCCAGAAAGTAAGAGAGATTTGAAGACTAATGCTCTGTAATGACTCAATTTGAGAATTGTCAACCTGACTGTAAGCAATAGACCTAGAATTTGCAACATACAAATGTCTGTTTTTCAAGTTCATACAGCAGATAATAATGGTTCAAACTTACCATTGAGGAGGACACATCCTTTTTCCCACTTTCAGCCTTTAATTCTTCTACCAGATTTTTTAGCTCAGTGACATTATTTTCTAGCATCTTCATTTTATCCTCGTGTTCCTTGAGCTGTGCATCTTTCAACTTAATTTCCTCCTGAGTAGTAAGGAAGAGAAATACAAGTGTAGAGCAGTTTTTTGAGTTATGCTCTTTAGTTTCCATGCTTAATGAGATATGAGGCACTATCCAGTATTACATAATATGGAATAAGTAACCCGAGAATTCAGATGTTTGATTCAAAGTAAACACCAGCAGTACATTTTGTTATATGCAAAGTCACCACCACCACTGCCACCAGCTCACCTGGATATCTTGGTTGTAAACTTCAGCATTTGCAATTATAGCCTTTAAGTTGGAAATTTCATGCATTAGTTGCATCTGTGAAGCAATTGAAGCAAAAGAGCACAGAGAGTTAAGCAGCACGCTTTAGTTTATCTGCCATCACCCATTACACATGCAAGCCGGCTGTGCAATTAAAACACAAGAGTCTTAGATAATAACATAGTTGTTACTCTAGAAAACAGTGTCATCGAAGCTACCAACATGAATTTGACCAAACTCCGGGAGGCAGTGGAAGACAGGAGGGCCTGGCGTGCTCTGGTCCATGGGGTCACGAAGAGTCAGGCACGACTTAACAACAACAACTGTAGAAAATATTGGGACTATCCCAATAAGTGGAAAAGAGTCCTAGGAAACATCTCAACACATTGAGTAGAGTCAGTTTAACACCTCTCAATCCTTCAAAAACAGCAGGGGCATCCGAATATGTCAAGTGTGATCAACAAAAACAGTACTACTTTTCTTCATGATGTGTCAGTGTATTGATAGCATACATTTACATCTCAGCTTTCTTTCAAGTGTACACAAATTGCCAGATCTATACATAGAGTAGTCCAACACAAAGGCCACAAAACAGTGCATGATAGTGTCAATGGTCTCCAAAATCCTTCATCAGGATGGAGGATGAAGATTTTCTTACCCCCACACCCTGCGGCTTGGATGAAGGGTTCTAGAGCAGTCATTCTCAACCGTTTACTGGCCACAGCCATAAAGGCAATATGAAATAAATATAGGCAGAATTAGTGGAGTATGAAGAATTCTTTAGTCTGTAGCCCCCTACAAATGTGCTAAGGCAACCCCAGGGTGCCATATGGCTCCCATTGAGAATGGCTGTTCTAGAGAACTCAAAAGCTTGTACATTATTTGTGATCTTTGACCTAATAAAGGTATTGTGAATTTTAGACTCTCCCTTATGGCTAATAAAAGTATCCTTGTATTTTGCAGATTCCGAGATGATTTCTTCAAGGGAGCTCTTGTCTAGATTCAGACTTGTAGCAGTCTAAGGAGGAGCTTCAGCGGAATTGTTACATCATATCTTTGCACCATGATTTTAGATTCATACTTAGGCACTGCTTTGGAAAGACCCTTTGAGATGAAGGAGTGCTTTAACTGTGAAGACTTTTACTAGCCTTAATACTAGTAACACTGAATAGTCAGTGAAACAGGTAAGGTAAGCCGCCCCGAGTAGACTTTGTCTAGGGGGGCGGGGTAAAAATCCAATAAAGTAAGTAAGATACAGCTAACACCACCTTCTTTCGGACAGCTACCCATGCCCCATAAGCCTTATTGAGCTGTGACTGAGGTTCTGCCTTTCAGTAACACAGGCCAATTATTTCTGTGTTTCCTACAGTGATGCTGCATAGGAACGTTGTAGGAATGAAAAAAAACAGAGGATTCCTTGCAACTGTAATTTGATTATTACTCTGCCGCTGCTGACTGATTACATACTGGATTGTTTGACATAGATAAACCTGACTCTGATATAGACCTACCAATTTATAGAGATCTGTCAACACAGAACAGCTGGCTAGATAAGTCAGTGGCTTAGCTAGCTGGCTGTGGAGCCAGAGGTTGGGAGTTTGACTCCCCACTGTGGTTCCAGGGAGAAGCAGCAGCCTGTGTGACCTTGGGTAAGCTGTACACCCAGAGGAAGGGAACGGTAAACCACTTGTGAATATTCTTTACCTAGGAAACCCTTAAAAGGGTTGCCATAAATCAGAATTGATGGCACATGATTATTATATTATCATCAACATAGAACAGGTCAAAAATGTTGTAATAAAATATAAACAAATGTTAAGCCAAGCCATCTTGAAGGTCCTACAAAAGGAAAATGTGGGCTATCAACAGAATAAAAATCTTTTTTTAAAATCTTTCTAAAACTAGATAAGTTAGTCCTTACTACTTGTCAAATGGCTACTGATAACTAAGCCAGGTAAGCATTTTGATAGTAGTCCACAAATTTGGCAACATTGCAGACCGTGCTTTGCCCCATATGCTCCTACTGTACTTGAAACCAGAAGAAACACAGAGCCATCTTAACAGTGGTTTTCTCAACCTGTTTTTCTTACATTGTGTCATGATTCAGAGCTTGCAAAAGTTAATTTTCAAGCTCTGGTCAGAATGGTGGGAAACCAGAACATCCAGAAAGCATACAACTGGGGATAAATGTGTTAGATGTTCACTATATTAGAGCCCACTTTTGTCACTGCAGAACCAGTTGATTAATGGAATTCCACTAGATGAACCTGGTGCATGAGTTCTGTACACTCCACTGCGGCTGCTTCATGGGAGAGACAGCTTAACCACAGCAATATATGCGGTGACCATCTATACAACTGTAACACTTTGTACAAGGAGCAGTCTTTGAAGAGTGTTTGGAAATTCCATTCAGATGAACCATCTTATCAATTCTCAGCCCATTTGAGCACAATTAAAAATACACACGAATTAGGGACATGAAGAAATTTCACCTCTGTCTCATTCACAAGACACAACACAAAATGACAGATTGCCAAGAAAATGAGACACCAAACACTTTCCCCTCCTTTGTGGTGCTTTTGCATAATTCGTGCAATTGCATCTTTGCCCTTTGCGAAACTCAAGAAACATACAACAAGCACCAAAGGACAGACTGATAGCTCACCAAAAGTAGCAAAGCTTCTATTTCCCTATATTTATACACACACTCTCTCTGTGCCCCTTTCCTTACCTCGTGCTCTTTTGAAGTCTCGTTTTCGAGAGCCACAAACTCCTCGGTTGACATTTTTTCTCTCAGTTCTGTGAGCTCACATCTCAGCTGCTTATTCTCCAACTGTAGATTTTCAAGTTTTATTTTCATAGCTTGCTGTTCAGTGACTGCATTATTCTACATAAGTAGGAGAAAGAGAGATTAGAAGGTTTTACCCTCACTTCACTTAAATTTCCTAAAGAACGTTGAAATGACTTACCCTCTCTTCTACAAGGGTTTCACAAAGCTGGACAGACTCTGCAAAGTCCTTGTGACTCTAGAACAAGAAATATTTAAGTGAGCTATAAAAATCCCTCCTCAGCTTCTGTCCCAGCTAAATTCCCTCTCAAGCTCATGCATCATGTGTGTAATTGTGGAAAATCCTTCCTTTCCTCCCTTAGAAGCTCATGAAAAACTCCTGAGCAGCAAAAAAAAAAAAAAAAAAAAAAAAAAAACACAACCCAAAATATTTAGATAACATGAGGTTTAATTCTCTTGGAGAACTGAATAGCAGCAACAAATTTAGCAACTGCTACAGAAAAATAAGGATTTTTATCTTCTAATAGTGTAGGGACAAGGTCTTCAGAGAATGGTATTTCCAATAAATCAAATAAATAAAGGTTTATTCAGTTGCATAAAAAAGGCAAGAAGACAGGATATGTGAAAACATATCCAGGCTAGTGCTCACATGGGCAAATTCTCTCGGAGTAAGGTTGATTGTGTACAATGCTGAGTATTCCCACGTCAATACATGGATAGCTCAAAGACGATGCAACCTGAAGCTGTCATGAGCTGTGGGAAAGAGCTGGACATCATTTAAATACAACTGCTTACTAGAGATTACTGGCAGTTATTTAACATTTGGTGATGGTGGTAGAAGACGCCATCCACAGTGGAGGATGCCCCGAGAGTGGCCGTAGCTCCTACCCTAATTCTGCCCTCAAAGCATTACTGAGGAACCAAATATTCAGGGACAGAGCTCTCCCCTGAAAAGAACAGACACTGTGCTTTGCCCACCTCTACTACTTACAAAATTGATTTCAGATCCTGGAACCCATTCTTCTGCAGATTGTGCAATACTAGCTATCATGCCTTGATCATCATATTCTGAGAACTCCGACGACAGAGCTAAAAATATTTTACCAAAAGAAAAAAAATAAGAATTGCAAACTTAAGACAGAGGAAGAAGATTTTGAGCCAAATACAAGAAGTGCTAAATGACATGATGCAATCTAGTTTTGATTAACTCAGCTAATGGTTCCTGCATGCTCTTCTGCAAGGCTAGAAAATGAAAATGTACTGCTCATCCTTCTATGGTCTGAAGAAATCATTATATTATCAGTGCTATGGAATATATACTCTATTAGCATCCATTTTAATTAAACATGTTTTTGGAATATGCTCAACTTACAATCATTCATATTACTAACCCTCAGTTATATCCCATGTGCTTCCACTGTTTTTACTTTTTAGACCCCGTCCCCCCAGCCACTTTCCTACATTTTGAATAAAATATTTAAAAAGAAGAGGAGGGAATCTTGGGATCTGACAAGATTACAGTTCTCATATCATGGTGAAAAGTCTGTTTTCTTTGCTAACACCTGGACAGCAGCCAGTTTCCCCAAGCACCACGAGTCTGGTGCTAGAATCAAACCTCTCAAGCAACCAGGACAAGAGAAGAGCCTGTCAGGTTAAGCTAAAAACCTTCCTGTCCTCCCTGTCCCCTTCAGATCTAAAAGAAGTATTCTGTATTAGTTAACCAGCTTAAACACCATTTGGCATCAGTTTGACCACCGCAATAAATACTAGATAGATGACATACTATGAAGTACTGAAATCTCAACTTGCAGTTCATGGTATCCACTGTTTTAAGATACAGTACTGCATTAAGATGTTTTTCCCCAGGAAAAGCACTTACATTCTTCCATCTCTGTTAGAGAAGAGAAAGAGGCCTTAAAACGTTTGCTTTTACCAGGAAGATCTTCTAAGAAACACAATCCCCCATCCTGGCTTATTGCTCCTGGAGCCCAAGTAACTCTTCTCTTCCGTTTAGTCTTAAAAAACAAAACAAATAGAAAAATATTACTACATTGAGGCATGTAGGGGAACCAAAGCAAGCTGAATCATTTTATATTTAACGTGACCCCGACCTGCATTTACTGGTGACCTGGACTATGCTTTTAGATGGAATTCTTGCACAGACTGTTCAGTGAAATTACTTGCTCAAGGCCTTTGACAAAACTCAACCAGGGCAATGAGGAGTTAAAGGATGCTTTGAAATGTTATTTCCTGACTACACTGGCTGGGAGATTGAGAATAGTAGTCTAAAAAAGGTAAGTTCACCCAAGTTCTGCTAAACATAAACAACCACCAATTCTGTATTTGCCCAGCAAGCAGATCCATAGTTCTGCCTAGAGGGAATACAATGTTGTTAGTCTTGCACTACATGCTCAAGGAAGGTGGAAGGAAGTAGGATCCATTTGAGGAAGCCACCTGCTATGACAGCCATTCTTTGACCCAATGCCCTTCAGATATGTTTGACTCCAACTCCTATCAACTCCCATCAGCCATGGGGGGATGGGAATGGGGAGTTGCAAGTCAACAGATCTTGAAAGCCATATTATAGAATCATCCACTACACCTTTTCCTTCTTAGGCAGACGACTTTCAATGCACAAACTAATGAAGTTTCCAAAAATATTAAGCTCCTCAGAAGCCTTCAGGATGCCCAAAGGGAGGCAGCCAAACAAAACTGTCACATTCGTACAACAATCCATTCTCTCTTTCTAAGAGAATTGGAGAATGGAAACAGAGAATTAGAATTGCAATTTGTAAAGATGTATTCATCAGTCTATGCAGGCAGCTAGTATTTTTTTCTCCAAAGAGTAAGTGACCCTCTTTGAGTCACAGCAGAAACTGCTTATTGTACTTCTGAGGTGAAGCTGTTGAGGTTAAAGAAAACTACACTATAGAACAATTGCTACAATTTAGGTTTTGCTGGATGTGATATATGCACAAATGAAAGACTGCTCAACTGTTACTTCAAATGATACTACATTTAAATCAACAAGATTATGCATAAGTGTATGCTTTCATTTAACTATTACACATATCATTCCACTTTTGTTAGGGGGGGGGAAAGGGATGAAATAAAGGCCAGGGTTTACAAAGTATTTCATTGGTCAAGAAAGCAGAAATTAAGGCAACACCATGCTCTGCAGAGCTGCCTTGGAGATAGGCAAAATGGAGAGGCATAAAGCAAAGCGTGCTGCTTTTATACTGCCCCATTGCGCTTAAAGCACTCTCTGGGCGATTTACAGTTTAATTATGCAGGCTACACATTGCCCCCCCCCCCCCCCGAGCTGGGTACTCAATTTACTGAACTCAAAAGGATGAATCAACCTTGAGCTGGCTATCTGAGCCCAAGATTAAAATCAGATCATGAGCAGAGCCTTCAAAGTGCCACAAGGCTCCTCAGACCAATGATTTTTGGACCAAATGAGGTGATCTTAAAGTGCTCCATAACTTAGAAGTTTTCAAACCCTTTAAGATACATTACGTGATCCAAGATCCACATAAACAACTTGTAGCTTTAATAAATATGCTTTGCTCATAACCAAAACAGAATCCGAAATATTTTTTCTTTAGTTTAGGATTCTGCTCTGTCCTAATACAAGAAGATGTAGTAAAAACCATTTTCCAGGGTCCTATGAAATTTAAATCCTCCCAGCTTACTTTTAACTCTTGTTCTCGTGCAAAAGAGGATGCTGTCACAAGCATCTCGGTTAATGCTCTTATCCTGTCCTGCTGTTCTTTTTGAAGGGAGTTCTTTTCCTCCAGAAGCTGAGCTAGTTGATCTTTGGTGTGAGAAAGAGACGAAACCTAAAAATAAATACATCTGTCTTAATGGTAAAAGGGTTCATGATTTCAATAAGAATACCTACGTAATTTTTCAAGAGAATCAGAAGTATTTTAAACATTGGCGTTTAAGATGGAAGCACTGAAGACCAATCCTATAATCAAAACAGCCTTAGGGTCTTGCAGACCACTCTCTTCTGGAATAAACAGATGGTATGCCTGCTGTTGGAAGTTTCTTCTTTGGAGCAGGAAAAATGGGCCACTGCCATCATGTCCCTTCTATCAAAGCTCTGACAGCAACAGAGCCTGAAAAGAGACATTTTGGAGGAGATCCAAGGAGGTCCCAGGACAGCAGAGAAACTACATCAGCCCTAGAGATAATATAACTCTTCCTCTTTTCATTGGAGGCACTGGGAGTGAAGATGTTAAGGCTGGGCATGATTGATTAATTTAAAAAAAAAAAAAACCTCTTCCTCTGTCCACCATCTGGTCAGTTGCATCTAGCTAATAGAAGCCTTATAGGATCTGCCACTGATGTCCCCTTTCCTGCCTCCCTAGGATTGCTCTGCAACCTAATGAGTGCATATGGATCTTTATGAGGCTGTTACAATAATTCAGCCAGACTTGACTCTGTACTCCCATTCAAAACAGGGTTGGACAAGTTTAGAATGGTTGAGAGAGGGGCCAGTTCATTGGCTATGCAGGCAAATCTCTCTCCTCTCTGCAAGAAGCTGAGCATGGTTGGAAGCCAACTTCTTTCCCATAAGCTTTATATTTGGTTGTGTAAACAAGGATGGGTGGTGGTGGCTTGTTTTAAAAGAAAATCATAAGTTTCCAGAGGGTTTTTTTAAATAAAAAAAATTATCTGGAAGAGTGGGTTTCTGGTGGTTGCAAAACTGGGCAGGGGTTGTTCACCCCGATCTAAATCACATATGGGAAAGCTGTGCCTCTCACAACACATTGAGAGTGCAACTCTCATAAGCTCTCCCTATAAACTATCTGGGCTTAGATTGTTTGAAGCTGCAAATAGCACCTGGAGAGCCACATCCTTGATTTAATCTCAGATCATGGTTTGGTTCTTCAGCTACTGAGAAAAAAATGGGTAGATCTAAACAATGATATACAGGATGACAGGAAAGAAGAGTTCTATGT
This sequence comes from Intellagama lesueurii, assembly GCA_037013535.1. Classification (NCBI taxonomy): domain Eukaryota; kingdom Metazoa; phylum Chordata; class Lepidosauria; order Squamata; family Agamidae; genus Intellagama; species Intellagama lesueurii. Next base: position 176,851,662 of record JBAJHW010000005.1, on the reverse strand, counting down.
ATGCAAGGAATATATTTTAAAACAGCTCATATCTCTGGAGTTTTTAAAAGTTTAGACTGTTTTCTAATTAGAGGATCGACTTACTTCTTCTAATTGCCGTTTCAGGTCTTCTATCTCTTTACGATACCTCTTCAGCAGAGCATCATCATCAAGAACTTCATTTACTTTGGGAGTATTTTTCATCTTTTTAGCTGTACTAGCAAACTGGGAGAGACAAGCACAGAGTCAACATGAGCAAGACTTGACATGAGCAGAAACCACAAGAAATCCTTCTGCATAAACTCTCTTTTATGGTATGACATCACAAAACAAAAATATTGCTATTACAGTAACTGCCAATGGGGCCTGCAAGATTATGCTCTTCATAGTGCAAAGCTTTTAAAATGTAACACCATGTCTCTTATGAATTGAACTAAATCCTGTCAAGTTAATTCTGACTTCACTTGACTTACTTGATTGCCCTTACACAGTTGTCCAGGTAAACAGGACACTAGCTAAAAGTTTCAGATCCATAGTATGTAAGCTCTTTTCAGCATAGGTGGCCAGGGGCCCAAACAAAGCTGTTGCTCTGCTTCAAACGTTTGAGACTGGATCACCTCATACCACAGCCCGCTCCACTTATTAGACAGAACTGGGTGCATCTTTCTTCCATTTCCAATACCATAGAAGGCAATCCACAAACCAGCATGCAAACCCAAATGAAAGACATTAGCTAAATTTTTTGTAGGCTGGACTGTGTTTGAAACAGAGATTAGAGCGCATTGAAGAATAAATTTTATGGCACATGTGGAACAGTATTGAGTCTTGAATTTTGTCACATCTCTCTGCAGGAATGTCCCCTACCTCCAAGAAAAAGGATCTGGGGGTGAAATCAACAGAATTCTAGTTATACCTGAAGAGTGCTAAGAGTTTCTTCCAGAGATACTGGAGTAACTGTACAGATGATAACAGTCTTAGCATTTCCACCCAGTGAATTCTGTAGAATTCGTGTCAGCTTGCTATCCCTGTAGTTGATGAAGCCACTGGTGAAGACAGATAAGCAGAGAAGAATATAATTTTACTCATTAGCCAAGATAAAATTTGTTCAAGAGCCCTTGTATTATGTCTATGGCAGCAGTGGGAAATTTAACCCTCAAGATATTATCAAGATGCTAAAACTCCCAGCCATGTTATACAACATGGCCAGTGTTAACCGACTGTGACAAATGTGATCTAAAGCATCCAAAGGGTCAAAGAATCCCTACCCCACTCTAGGACTTGTCATTACAGATTAAGGTAAGGGATTGGCAGCTCAGCAAGCCTTACCCAGACTGGTCCTCACAAAGCTTCTTGATAACTTGTCCCAAAATGAAAAGGCTTCGGTTGATGTTGCAGCCTTCTTTCAGGCGAATCCCTACACAGGAGCACAACAAATGGAACAATGAATATGGCAATGCAGTTCCTTTCACAAGCTTGTACTTCTACGGTGATGCAGATAAGCAATATACACCCAGTTTGGGTGTAAAAAGAATCTTGCTGGATCAGATAAAGAAACCACCTAGTCCACTGCAATACCAGAGAAAATGACCCATGAGAAGCTCACAAATAGGTCATGAGTCATAACAGCATTCTCCCACTTGTATTCCCTAGCATCTAGTATTCCGAGGCAGAATGCATGTGAAACCGGAGGTATGATAACCATCATGAGGAGTGGCTATCCGTTTCTCCATGACCTTGTCTAATCCTACTCTGAACAATCCAAGATGGTGACTAGATCTGCAGTATATGGCAGGGTAAATTAGGACACCTAACCGGGATGTATGAATGATTACAAATAGGAAGAAGACAACTTGGATTAGCCTATTATTTAATAGATTCTCTGTGGTGGGTTAGAGTTCTAACCAATCATTAGTAGTCATATCTGAGGTGAATGTAAATATGACCAAGAGAGGGAACAGTGTATAAGCTGTGCAGGAGCTGTTCATCTAGGAAGAGACAATATGTGTAATCTTCTACTCCAACCAAGGTTCCCTCTAAGGTATGTGGCTGTGTGAGCATGCATGACTCTGCACAGGGCAGCTGCTGCTCTGCCACACACCCACAGCAATCATTTCCAGTCCCTTTGGTTCTGGTCAAAACAGAACCTGTGTGGGAGGGCAGAGTCGTGCACGCAGGGGGTGGAACTCCACCCAGTAGGGCTTAAAATTAGAGGGAATGTTGACTCCAACCCAACTGAGGTCAATAACTCCACAGGATTTTTATTGGGCAAACCCTTCACATTCTCATACCTACACATCTACGTTAGTGGGATGTGAACACAGTGTGAAAACCCTATTAGATTAGGTTCCTAATGCTTAGAATTTAGCATTTTAATTTCCTTTGTTGAATGACTGGATGAGTGCCATCAAGCTAGGGTTCAGCAAATAAAGAATAGGATACCACAGACCTTCAGAAAAATCTAATTCAACAACAGACACATACCTTCAGCACCTGTTTGGCTAGCTCGTTCACTTCCGGCCAGATCTACTAAATTCTGAAAATCGAAGGCAGACTTTGTTACATCCTATTATTATTCAAGCTCTTTAAGCCACCCACTGGCCTGAACACTGATTTCCAGCTGGTAGCAAACAATGGTACCCAAATGTACGAGAAAAAGAGCATTTAACCAGATAGAAGAAAGGGGGTCCCTGGCAAGGTATTTACATTGCAGAATAAGAAAAATTTGTGCATTATTACTCTGTACCTCTGAAAGGAATTTAAGTGCTATTGAACACCAACACAACATTTTTGAAAGAAGAATAAGGGCATTTAAGATAAAGGAACTTTTAGAACAGGTCCTCTAACTGAGCATTTCCATGTTGAATTACAGTTCCCATCATCCCCGTTAGCAACACTCCATAATGACTGAAAACTATATGCCAACATATCTGGTATAATTTATATGGCATTTATTTGGAAATTCTGACCACTTTAGGAACAGCAGCAATGACTGCATTTCTGCGGCAATGCACTATCAGCAAACACTAATGTCAATGGAACATGTTTCGGAATGAAACAGAAACATGTTCCACTGACATCAATGGTGGGTCAAACTGGCTGTAATTCAGGTAAAAATGAGAATACACAATCCAAATATTTTTGCTCTTTTCAAGGTAGAAACATCTCTGCTCAAATTTTTCAGAAATGTATAAGTCAGTTGCAAACTGAACGGAGATGCTTGACTCTGCAGGCCCAAACTCAAAACAGGATGCAACACAAACTACAATTTCATGCCACATTGTTAAAAAATTAAACCCTTGTCTGATAATATCCCACACTTACAACTCCAGGGCTATTTTCCAAGAACTCACCAAGTGAGAGACCATGACAGCTCCTTCACAACTTGAGCTGGAAGTATCTGTCTTTTCTTTGCTCTCAATAATCTTTTTAAAAAAAATGCAAAATGTCAGTCAGTTTCAGCACCACATACTATAGGCCGACAAGTGCATTTATTGTTATGTCAAAGTTTATGGAGAAATCCTCGTTATACTGCAGTATACCTAGCCTACATTCCTCAGATATTACCTGGTAGATAGAGGTGGGACATTTATTTATAGGCCACCTTTCCTCTGAAGGAAACTAACTAGAGATGAAAGGGGCTCTCAAATTCAGTTCTCTTACTGACAGATTTGTGTTCATCAATGGACGAGAGGGACACTTCCCTCTCCACTCTATAGTGAGATGGGCAAGTCGTCTTGGTCTCTTGGGCTTTCTGTCCACAGGATCACTCAGCACCCCCAATATAGAAAACCAAAATTAAAAAAGAAATTCTGGAAGAGATGAAGTTCCATTTCCAGGCTTGGAAAATGAGTATTTGGGATTATCAAATAGTGCAGGGGACCCCTGAGACATAACCTAAATGTGAACGACAGCCCCATGAGACTTCTAGAAGCTTTTTTTTTTTTTTGCCAGGTAACATGGCAGCTATGGGGAGGGCCAAGAGCTACATTTTGCCTGTTCCCGGTATATAGCCTTAAAAGTGCTCTAGAATGCGTGGGGACTCTGGGATAAGGTTGGATTTTAGATTTATTTAATGTTAACCTTACATGTTTTTGACTTCAGGAGGTACTAAGGACAGAAATGGTTCCAATCTACATTTCCACAAGCTGGAGTCTGCCATCTAGTGTAACAGTACACCTCAGCACCAAGAATCAGCATTTCATGGGTTGTATACACATTTGTTTACCAGTAATGTATCAGATGCTAAAACACTTTGCAAAGATGAAATTGATGAAGTAAAATTTATAATCACTTACCATTCTGAAAATGGTATGAGAACGGCTGCTTCTTTCATTCATTTTTGTCTCACCGTAATGTCTGTTCTCTGTTTTAGAAGACAGATCAGACAAATACCTTGATTATTCTTTTTTTCCTTATACAGAGATAGATTTTTTTTGAACCCATGGAATTACATAGAAAGCTTTGTACAGTAGATTCTGAGTCTTACTTTCGCCTTTTTGTAGCCAGCTCAAAACTTGCTCTGGAGAAACCACCACCTCTTCATTCAGATCTTCAACATAAATAGTCCTCTATGAGAAAATGTTACAACGGTAATATATTTTTACATTACATGGCTACTGTCATTGGTATGCCTAAACTGATTATCCATATTAAACAGAAGTACCTAAGACTGATCCAAGGTATTTATTAAACTGATACACAAACTCACCAAATCTGAGAACAGGAAATTTTATTAATGCAAAAGCATTGAAGAGTTTTTTTTAAAGCATCTATCAACGCAAAAAATGTTTCCATTTTTTCACACAATGTAGATTTTCCTGCTCCAGGTTACTTACATTGATGTCTTCACGCACAACTAATGGCTTCTTTTTCCTAATGTTACTGCACAGTAGGTCTTGTATATTCTCATTGTGAATCTCCATATATGATATACGGAGTAAGAACTCCCTCTCAGGGATCTAGAAGTTAGAAGAACATACATTCATCAGCATGCTTGAAGAATACTAACCAGTATAAAAACAACTTTATCTACAGACAACATCTTTTAATAGTGATGCCATCACACAAAAATTCTTTCCCACATGTCTGATAATTTACAGAAATCTTCCCCAGCCAACTTGGCCAATGGTTGCAGAAGGTGAGAGATACTGCCCAGCAACAAGCATGGAGCCAGGGTTAAGAGAAGAGTTCAGAAAGTTAAAATACACTTCTCCAGATCCTTGCTCCCAAGAAATTTCTTCCAGGCAAACAAGATGGTGGTAGCCTGTATTTTCTAAACAAAGGAAAAGAATAACGGAAGGCACAGTATAATTTTGTCCATTTTTTCCTCTTGAAGGAAAAGGATTTCCTTGGCTCTCCAGGTGGTCTGGATTTGATCATCCCCTCTGCAATGTTCCCTCTAATTTTCAGCCCGCTAGGCAGAGCTCTGCCCTCCCGCACTTGTGACTCTGCCTCCCTCCAGGTGGGGTTCTGGTCACAAGCAGAACTAAAGGGGCTGGAAACAGGCACTGTGGGTATGCAGAGGGGGAAGAACACTGCCTAGAGGGGGGCACAGCTCTACATGCCCATGCTGCCGGGAACCTTGCCCCTCTGAGATGGGGAGTAATAATGCAGTGCAGAAACATTGCCAGTTCCCCCACCCTTGACCTAAATGAAACAAGGACCTGTCACAGCAAGTGCATTATCCTCCTCATGTAGCTTTGAAACACTGATTTGGCATCAGAAAGACAAATGTTTTGTAGAATGACTTACTTTGCAGATTGTGTTGAAGACATCATGAATTGCCATAGGCAGGATACCTGGGGTCTCCTTTGTGCCCAACATTGTGTAGGTTTTCCCCGATGCAGTCTGACCGTAAGCAAAAATTGTGCCTAAGAGAAAGCAATGGCATTTGCTCACAATGATAATCACACAGAGAAAATGTATAATCAGATTAAGTGATGTTTAACATACCATTATACCCCTGAACAGCAGACTTTATAATCGGAGCAGCCACCCCTTGGTAGACTTCCGCTGTACTGTCATCAGAATGAAACACTCGATCTTCAAAACAAAAAAACAACCCATTATTTAGTTTTTTAAAAACTGAGCTCCATATCCAATACTCCACATCAAATTGCTACTTGTAAATGAGACTGGATCAGTTTCCAACAAAATCTATTCTTTGGATTTTGTAAGCTAGCAATAGGTCCTTTATCATTTCCAGATACACACACACAAAGTTCTCTCTCAACTAACTGTATGACTTGCAGCTGACTAGAAGTACATTATAAATATTCTGCTAGGAAGTGAGGCAGTCAAGCTATTTCAGTTTAGGATCAGTGCTCTTTTCTTTCAAAGTTTACACTTGCTGTGTATTTTCTAAACATGGTAGAACCAGAAAGATTAGTAGTCCATGTACCACAAGATTTATGATGTTCAGCATGCATTGAGCCCACCCTCATTACTTCCTAAACACCCATATTGAAATAACTGTTATTTCAGTGTGTAAGAGGAACTTACCAAAGACAAAAGACTTGGTCCCATCTATTTGTGATACAGTACAGTCTTCACTTTTCCACGAAATCTGCACTTTATCATCAGGGTCTTCGCTTTCTCTTTAAAAAAAAGAAAAGAACAAAACAGGATGTCCTAATAAATCGTCTGAGTGCAAAAAGATCTCTTTCCCCCACACTGCATATTGAACCCACTTCATCCTCAAAATATACCCAGATACCACGTTCGCAATTTTTGACTATCAGCCTTCAGGAGCGTGCAATTCAGAGTAAGCATCTTGCAATGCAACCTCTTTAAAACTAAAATTACTCAACAGACGTAACATAAGATCAAGGATTCACAGATGTTCCCTTCCTTATTCAGATGCAAAGGACTAAGCCAAGTAGCCTGCATGTTTCAAAGAATGCATTTGAGCTGTCCTGAGATGGAGGGAGGAATAATCCCAGAAATGAAGTTCCTGTGAAGGGCTTTGGTTTGAGAAGAGCTCTTTGAAAGACAAGCCCCACTTGGTGAAATGGCCATTAGAAGTGCTGTACTCCTGTCCTAACGTAAGATCAAAGATTCCCAGGTATTCCCTTCCTTACTCAGAAGAAAAGGATTAAAGTAACTAAAAACAATGTATTCTCGAAGGCTTTCACGGCCGGGATCTGATGCTTGTTGTGGGTTTTTCAAGAGCATAGGCAGAGTTCTGACTCCTGTCCTCTGAAGGTGCCAGCCACAGAGACTGGAGAAACGTTAGGAAGAACAACCTTCAGAACACGGCCAAACAGCCCAAAAAACCCACAACAACTAACTAAAAACACATGCAACAAATAACTGCGGAACCAAAAAAAAAAATCACCTTGCAATAAGCGGGCGCACCCTGACACACACAGTAACACCACCCTCTTCAGCCATGTCGCTGCTCCTCCAGCCTTCTAAGTCTTGCTTTTTATCCGCTTCGCTTTCGGAGTTTGAATTTCCACCAGGGTCTCTTCCGATTGGTCCCTTGGTGACGTAGGCATTCTTCCAGCCCACCGGTGGACCGTACTATTATATCGGGAGAGGGGAAATGGGGTGGGCGATTTAAACATTGGAAGGGGGCAAAAAAAAAAAAGAGTGAACAATATTGCGTAAAATATTAGATGTACTTGATGTATTGATGCCAGTCTTCGTCACCAGATGCGTGGAAGAGAACGCATAAACAACGTTTACACACTCTCCTGCCTTACCGTTAGTGGCTTTGTGGTAGTGATAGGGTTAAAAGGCGGGCCGTTCTTTATATTCTCTGTTAGATGATTGGACAAGCCGCTGATTGACTGGCGTGGACTGACAGCCGTCCAGTCCTGGAAAAGCCCCATTAATTGGGACCTTTTTTAAAGCGTAGGAAATGCAGTAGCGGCGCAAGAAGTGGGTTGTTCTGTTGTTGACAGGCCTGAAAACGAGAGAATGTATCGAGAGTTCCCGCCATTTGTCTCAAGGTTAGTCTCCAGTTCGGGTAGATGCGACCCACCTGCCCGTGGGAAACAATGGAAATCATCCGTGAATTTAGTATTGCTGCGATCACTGCACAAGAGGAGAAGGGGAGGCAATCATTCATTATTTTCGCTAACCCACAGTGCAGTCTCATGTATGTTTGCAGAGAACACACACACACACTCTTGATAGAACTCGCTCCTTCCAGGAAAGTATGCACAGCCACAACAAGGAACTCGCAGACTGCTGATGGACTACAATTCCTATCATCCCTGACCATTGGCTGTGGTCTGGGGCTGTAGGCTCACAAATCCCCTATGCCGAATTAAAGGATAGTTGCTGCACCTTTAAAAGAGGTTCAGGATGCAAAGAAACTGTTGAGGAAGAGGTAATGTAGCAGGTAGTAATGGTTAGTCTGTTGTAATGACAACTGGGAGATAGTTATGTAGCACCAGTGAGATGTCCTGGACTGCCAGAAAGATGAACAGATGGGTATTAGAGCAAATCAAGCCTGAACTATTTCTGGAGGCAAAAATGATGAAAATGAGCTTGTCTTACATATGTCATGAGAAGGCAAGACTTGCTGGAAAAGACAGTAATGGGAGATGTTGGAAGCAGCTGGAAGAGGAAGACCAAATATGAGAGAGATTGACTCCTTAAAGGAAGTCACAGCCTTCAGGGCTGTTACGGACAGGCCATTTTGGAGATCTTTCATTCATAGGGTCATCATAAATTGGAGGTGACTTTACACCATGTAACAACAAAAAATAACGTGAATTTGCTTCAGTATCACTTGTGGATTACAATCAATCTTCTAAGATACCTAACAATCTTATCTCCAAAGGTGGTTGTTAAGTGGGATTTTTTTTTCATACTGCACTTATTATCTGACTTCTCTACTAACAGAACGTATGTAAAATCATAAATACAGTAATGGTTTTATGAAAAGCCATTGGTGATATAATTTTACTGCCAATCCTTTCCATATTTTTCTCTGAGCTCGCTGTCCATGGCTCTCACACTCCTGCCCCAAAGAAACCATGCATGCTGTATGAATATCTGCAGTTTCCAATAGCGTTTCATGTTATCTGAGGAGTTCATGTAAGCTTACAGATATACAACATTGGTCAGAAGGAGAAAAATTCATTTTACTCCCAAATCAGAAATGTTCCAGTCTATTGCTGCTTCCTTCCCTGCTTTCTGAGCTGGGAAGTTGGCTTATCCATACATATTCACAAGGGCATTCCCTGCCCCACAAACATAGAGACACTAGGAAGAAGTTGAGAGTTCAACAGAAGGGAAACACAGGTAGGGCCTTGACCTGTCACCTCTGGTGAGGACTGGAGGCAATAAGGACTGAGCTGGCTGATGGTAGCATAAGTCTGATGTGGCACAGCATAATGGACCATGCTGCACTACTCGATATCAATGAGGGAGGAAAATTTTTGTCTTGCATTCTCTCTCAGGACATGCTTCTAGGAGTCTGTGTAGCTCTATACTCCCACTGTTGTCTTTATGTAAAAGATTCTATTGTCTCACGGGTTCTCTGTGCAATTGTTGTTTGTATCAGATACCCTGCTAACTAAAAAAGGAATTAACTAAATTCTCCAGCCCTATATGGTATAAAACTTCTGATCCGATGCCCATTAACCATCATTCTGTTTGCTTCAACTACAGACTTGATCATGTTAATTTTATTTAATAGCAAAGAACCATATTAATAGTGAAAACATCAATGTGAAACAAAAAAAACAAATGCATATTAAAAAGTGTGTCAGAACAAACACAATACACCATCCCTTCCTTTATAATACTATGCTTTGTCTAGCACATATATATATCCGATGCCCATTAACCATCATTCTGTTTGCTTCAACTACAGACTTGATCATGTTAATTTTATTTAATAGCAAAGAACCATATTAATAGTGAAAACATCAATGTGAAACAAAAAAAACAGAAATGCATATTAAAAAGTGTGTCAGAACAAACACAATACACCATCCCTTCCTTTATAATACTATGCTTTGTCGAATACATATATAGACAAAGCATAATATTATAGAGGAAGGGATGGTGTATTGTGTTAGTTCTGACACAGCATATAAAAAGACTTAGAAATACTGTAGATAAGCTAGCTCTTTGGAGACTAATCATCCTCATCTTCGTCCTCATCCTCTTCCAATTCTTCCATTTCTTCAGCTGCCAGTGCCTCCTCTTGTGCAGCCTTGAGGGCAAGTTCTTCTTCTACAGTTGGGTCGGTCGTTTCTGCGACTTCTGGTCCGCTAGGGTATTCATTCTGCACTGGAGGTGGTAATGGAGGGCTGTAATTATCTGGACTGTATTTGTGACCCCAGCCAATGTAGATACTATCAAATCTCCTAGAAGAAGGAAAGAAAGAAAGAAAATATCATAAAATTTACTGAAAGGAGAGGAAAAAAATCAGTTCTCTGTTTGCTGCTGTATTTGTACATGAAAGCAAAAAAAGTGATTTCTCTGGTTTGTTACATTTGAAGGATTCCACAATTATGAAAAAAACTGGCCAGAATCCTATTAGCAGTCACAGAGCACCACTGCTCTGCAGATAGATACTCCATGACTGCTCCAGAAATTCTGGTTTGTAGCTACACAAGCTGTTGATCACTCCATTAAAAGCAGGCCTTATATGTGCACAAGGGGGTAGTGTTGCCAAACTGGCCAGGTTTATACAAAATCCCTGCAGATTCCTACTTTTGCCAAGTCATGTATGTGTACTGTTCTAACTGGAAAACTTGTCTGGCCAAGGAGGAGTATAGCTTTAAAACAGTGGCTGTGTAGAAGTAGCCTCTGGTCTCAAATGAATCAGTCCCAAGAGGAAATGAGAGGAATATAACCTCTATCAAAATTACACAGAAGACATGAATGCCCTAGCCAAAGAGTTATCTCAGAGGGTAGGCCTCTTGCAAGAGAGGCCATAGAGACTGGATCGCCTTTTGTTTTTCCATTGCAAGAATGGTCTGCCCTTCTTATTATTATTATGAATTGTCCCTGGACCATCAGAGATTAGCCATGCGGATTATTAGGGTAGAACAGGACACATGAATAACACTATAGTCAGCCTGACCAGAAACCAGATTTTAAAAAAACCCATATAGTAACCATATTAATTTATAAGGGAAGGTTCTGAGTTGAATGTTCTGGGGTGAATTTTCTTTCTGTGTCTATCTCTGCTGTTTATCCTTTCCAGGCCTCTTTGTGCTGACTTTATTTCTGAGCGGAAATCACTATCTGAGCTCCCCAGAATCTAGGATTTAGCCAGACAGTCCTGCTAGCTTATTTCATTCTTCTGAATTCCTGGCTTCTGGCCTAGGACCTCTCTTAGCTTGTCCTCTCTTGGGATCCTTATCCAATACTGTAATCCCTTTACATTGTTCCCGCTGGAATTCCAATTCTCCCAGCTCCCAGACAGTCAAACAAGACTAAGGAGAGGTAATTTTTCCCTCCCCTAATCTATTTCCTTGGAGTATTTTCCCCATACATTGGTGGCTCCCCAGTCTATCTCCACTTTCATGTGTTTGTGCGTGGTTCAGTGAAAGAGCTTTCCTTTCTTTCTTCTTTTTATCCTTGTAGCATCTGTACAAATAGTCTGCTTAGGTAGTATAGACCTTTGCAGTAGCAGCCTGTATCTCAGAACTCTCTCAGCCATGCTGGCTTGCTTCATTTGAGTATCTTTCCCCATATTAATTATACACTTTATTGTGAATCTTTGCTTTATTTTAATTCTTCTGTGTTCCAAAAAAAAATCTCCTTGTGAATAGCTCTGTGTGAGTGTGATATACTCAGGCCAGGTTGTGTTAAGATGTGCTATTGCCATGATTTGAAGATCCCTTATCTATCTGAACATGTGTGAGTTCACACGTGTGATCTGAGAGCATACCTGGTAACAAGATCTTAATAGAGATGATCAAGACGGCCTACCTTCCAATAGCAAAGGCATATGCTCCAGGCCACAAGTTAGCTTGAAGAACTGCAAGGGCATACTGAGGAATTAAGTTTGTTGATACCTCAGTTGACCATGGAGGAATGTTCTGAATGTCTGTTTAAGGAACAAAATTATTTTCTGTTATTTGAGAAATATTTGGTTAGAAAACAAGATCTCTTGTCTGTGCAATGCTATTATTTAATGACCAACCACACAACCTAATTTTAAAATTAATTTATTCTGAATGACAAACGACAACAGGACCCCAATGCAAAATATGCTTCTGAACTTGTGAGAGTTTTCTGCTGGAAAAAAAAACACCCTCTTACCCCACACTGTTATTTGTTTCCAGAGATGTTCTTTGTATTTACCTTCAAAGGCAAATAACAGCCAGACACAGGAGAAGCACATTCCAGTTTGGACACCTTGCAGCTACTTTTTCTTAAAATAAAACTGGTCAATTTAACCACTTTTTAAAGAAGCGTGGTGTAACCTGTAGTTTGAATTTAAATTCCAGTGTTGAGCAATGATGTTCAGAGGAATAAGCAAGAATGTAGGAGCAGTCAACACAAGGAACATTTAGGTAACAGCAGGTAGAGGTAGTAGTAGTAGTTATTTTAAATGTGAAAGCAAGAAAAGACAGAAAGAAAGGTGGGCAAGAACATAAAACATACAAAAGGTTATTTGATGATAATTCAGAATACATAGTTTAGAATTAATGAATTCAACAGGCAAACCACAAACTGTCGCCCTAAGCTGAAATATATTCCTGTTGTTCCACCAGGAACTCAACCATCCTACTTAAAATCAATATGGTGAGTTGATTCATTTTAATAAAACCACACACTTCATTATCTGCAATCCCATATAAGCATTTCTTTGTCCTAATGGGGAAAGTTTTCTTGTTCAATCTGTTTATAAAGGGGGGGGGGGAATGGCCGTCATGTGTGGTCTCTGCTCTAGTACCTGCATCTTCAGATAGTGGTGTGAGAAGTGGAGGTCCAACTTCTTGAGCCTCCTCTTGTTCATCTGGTTTCTCTTCTTCCTCATCTTCTTCTTCCTCCTCCTCTGATTTCTGAAAGGGATTAACCCAGGTGCAGCGCCCCTATACCCAAAGAACCAAGGGTTACTAAGGAACATTGATGAGAATTCAGTTACACACTCAGGCAATATTCCTTTGTCTATATGAAGCCATACTTGATGGGGATCTTATAAGAAAAGGAAGGAACAGAGGAAATAAGTAACTAATACTCAACAGGTTGTTTGTTTTTTTAAGAACTCTTACGTAGGTTTTGTATGTGTGTATGAGAGAAAAAGAGTCAACATTCCACCATTTCCAAAGGCCTGCTGGCTTGATTGAGGCCGGTGGAGGGATGAGGGTTCCTATTATTTTCCCAGTAGAAAAGCCGGTGAGTCCTAATCTGAGACCATGATGCAAGACTGAGAGTACTATTTTAATTATAGCATGAGCTTTCCTGGACAGACAACCCTTTTCAGATGAAGAAATTTTGTATCTTCTGCATCTGAGGAAGTAGGCTGTGTCTTCACAAAGTTCATGGAATAATAAATCTGTTTGACTTAATGGTGCCGCCTGATTCTCGTTATCTTTTGCATTAAGGCTCTGGTTGGTAGCTCTCCAGATTCTCCAGAAAAATTCTGCGACAGCAGCAAAATGTCTTGGACTGGCTGTTTTGGAAAGTAGCACAATGGAGATACACCAGGGGCAGATAAACCCTGATAATATAATGTTTTTTTTGTTTTTGTTTGAATTGTTATGGAATTGTTTTAAATTATTTTTGAAGTGTTTCAAATTGTTTTAGATTATTTTAATTGTACACTACCCTGAGAGCTGTTGATATATATATATAGGATAGCCTAGAAATATTTTAATAAGTAAAATATATAAGGCCCTGCTTTCTTACTATTCTGTAGTCTGCTCTGCTTGCATGGGTGCAGGATTTTTATGGCATTTCAGGCCTGCTATTCACAGAATGATACTGCTACTACAAAGGAGACCAAAAGTAATAAAACTCTCAACTCTTGACCACTCCTGAGAACACAGAGATGATTTCAAAGAAGATATTTTCAGTGGAAGAGCAGGGGAAAAGCACACCAAATATGGTCGAAAATGATAGCCAATGCTACTGCATCTGGGCAAGGAAGAAGCAATATATGCAACACTGTTTTCATTCTCAGAGAGACTTGGAAGCATTCTGAGATCAATATATGTTTTACTAAGCATACCTGCATTAGAATATTCTGCACATGGTGCACCCAGTTGGAAAGAGAGTCCACCATTTCTAACACAGAAATAGGTTCAAAGTCAGGATTCTCTTCATATGTGTCTCTTCCAGCTCCTCCTTCCTCCTCTTCATCCCCCTCTTCTTCTCCAAACTGATAAAACCCCAACGGACTGATCTGGGTTGCTGCCGAAATGCGAGCGATCTGTGCCCGCAGGTAATTGGATTCGTTGCCTGGGAAAGGTGGGTAGCTGACAATGGGAGCATCCAGCTTTCCAGTGAAGAACTTCTTGATTTTCCTGGCGTTAACTATCTGTGCAGGGGTCACTGGGGGTAATCTGACCCAGGGTTTTCCAGGTTCATTGCAAACAAAATAAGTAAATTTATTAACACCAGTCCGACTTTCTTCTTTTGGTATTACTGGTGGTGGCTTGTAGTTGGGCTTTGGCGGCTCATCTTTTTCCTCATCTTCATCTTCCTCTTCGTCTCTGACTTCACTCCCCTCTTTCAACCCCTCCTCAATTATTTCTTCCTCCTCCACTTCTTCCTCCTCCTCTCCCTCACGGAACTCCACTTCAGCTACAATATAGTTTGCTTCAACACCTAGGATTTTGCCCCAGAAACGACAGGTTTGGATAGGATGTGTGGTGACCAACTGCTTGAGGGCAAGGAATATGTGGTAATACTCTTCTAAGCTCAAACCGATTCCAGCTTGTTCAAAATAGAAGGCTGTCTCCATTACATTGGGTAGAGGGGTTTCTGGCTGAAGAAAAATGCCTGAATTAGATGGTTATATTCTTCCAATAAAAATACACATTTACTCAAATGAACTTTAAACATATGCTTTTTAGAGTGTTTTAATTTTTGTGCCTATGTGCAAACCACTTGTATGCACTCAGTTTAATGGGATTTAGTCCCAGGAAGTATACACAAGATTGCACTGTTCAGTTGAGTTAATTTTTCTGAACTATTTAAGAAATGGGTTTAAGAAATAAATATGTTTTAGAGTATGATGAACCTAACCTAGATTCAACTAGAATCTAAGTTAGTTCTATTCTGTATGAGTGAGCCTATTGCCCTGAAGCAAGTTTAGTTAAGCAGTCCCACACCAAGAAATATTTTGCAAAGAGGATGTATTGGATTCAGGAGTTTAGTGCCCCTGTAAGACTGAAAATAAAACTGGATTTAAAAGCAATGTAGAGAAGATGGAAGAAACAGAATGAAAGAGAAAAAGAAATGTGACATTTAAGCATGATATGCATGGCTTATGATCAGTTATTGTAGTAGTTTTAGATTCAAGATGTACATGTTCTGCAAATAATAATAATAATACCAGGATTTTATGTGATGGAGCTATGGCAGTTAAATTGGTATGAAACTGTTATAATGTGTAGTGGATATATGCACTTTGTCTTCCAAGAGAGCATTTGACAATAATCCAACAGAAAGAATCTTTCAGATGGTATGCAAAGATGTAGAAGGTAAGATGAGATGAAGAGGTCTGTCTGAATCTTGACTCAGAACTTTATTACAAGCTTTGTAAGAAGCCTGTAGAAAAGGGTGGGCAAAGGGTGGCCTTCCAAAACTTGTGAGACCACAATTCCCATCTGACCTTACTAGCAAAGCCAGTGTTGAGGAATACTGGGAGCTCTAATCCAACTCTGACAACATCTGAAGGACCACTCTTTAACCATTTGTGTGGCAAAGCAAGGATCTCTTTCCTTTGAACATTTTGAGAACTAATTAAGGTCTTTTAATTTGGGCTGAGTTATTGAATATGCATATCAATACAGTCTTTGTAGACATTTACCATATCTGATATATAATATTAGCAAACCATTCTTTCTGTATGGATCTTTATGTAGCCAAAATGGTGTCATCCACACACATCCACACTCGGCACTCAAGAAAAGAACCTCACAATATCTGAAAAAGTATTTAAAAAGAGTCTTTAGGGAAAAGTCCAAGGAGAAAAGAGATTTCAGCAAAATACTGACTCTTGTGGGGAGGGGAGAGATAAGTATCTTGGAAAAAAACATGATTGGCTTGAATCCTGAATAAAAGCATTCCACATACAGTATTTTGTTGCAGATTCCAATTCTACATACCAAGAGCAAACCCCGATGGCCAAATGTCTATAAATTTTCAAGGAAAGAGGGGCCAGCAAAATAAGGATACTGAAGGTAATAGAGAAATACGACGCAATTGGTTTGCTGAATTTTCTTAAGAATTCTGAACTGATCATACAATGTATTTTCCAGTTTACAGAAACTCACCGCCTCCTCTTCTAGATCTTGCTCTGTTCCATCTCCACCACCCTTCTGGAAAAGTGTCTTATACATTTCAGCCAGCTCAAATGTTGGATGTTTCTCATATTCATCTCGTAGAGTGTCCAGTTTCTTCTGGAATCGAGCACATTTCACATCCTTACTAATGTTCTCAATTATATCAGCTGGGTTTTCAGGCCGTTCATCCAGAATCTTGGCCAACATTTCAGCAAGATGATCATACCTATGAAATTAGGGAAAGAGATCCCCCCCCCCAAGGAGACACATTATTGGCTTACTATTATATATGTTCAACAGAGCTAGGTTTTCATCATTATTTTGAATATGAAAAACCACAATGGATTATCAGCATTTGTGATAGTGGGAAGGGCTGAAGCAGTTATCCTTTGAGCTATTGCAGAGAAATCACAATCCCAGGATTTCAAGTTCAGGTGGTTAGAGCTAGCCAGGTGGGTTGGTGGAAGCAAATTTTCCTGGTCTTTCCCAACACCATCCTCCCCAGCTCCCCAAAATTGGATGGAAGCATCTTCCATCAGCTGAAATCTTCTCTTTCCCCTACACCACAGTCTACCAAATCCAAGGCTACTCAGCTTTCTCTGGAGCATTTTCAGAAGCTTGGAGGGGATGTTTTCGGTGGGAGTGTGTAGATCTTCCATTTGCATCTGGCTAAATCTGGATCCAAATTACTATTAGTCAGTGGCTGAGAAAAGGGCATTTCCCATCCTCGTTAGTGTTCCTATTGTTCTTATCAGTGTCCTATGGAATATAGTGGTTTCAAAGCACATATGGGATAATGCCCACATCATCACTACAGTTAAATGACCTTGGTTTTCTGCCTGTGCCTCTTGTCACTTTGTCAGTTTTCAAGTCACTTGGTCATTTTTTCTGCTATTGATACAATTTCTGGAAGCTGGGTGTTCCATTGTACTTAAGTCCTTTACTATGATAGACATGTGTAATGAGGGTTGATGTTATCATTTGAAAAATGGGAGGAAGAATGTATCTATTATTATGTTATGTCATTTTAGGAACCACTATATGTTACTGTTTTTTAAAAATAAATAAGGTAAGCATGTTAAAGTGGATGTGAAAAATGGCACAGGAAATCTGGGATTCTGTATCCGCAGTGGCAAACCAATACTGTGAGATACTCACAACCAGGATGTAAGTGAAATAGTATCCTCCCACTTGTTTTTCCCAGCAACTGGCACACAAAGCCTGAAGGTAATATACAAGCAGTACAAGTCACCACTGATAACCTGGTCCTCCATGGTTTTGTCTTTGTGATCTTTTCCCTGCCATGAATACATACTTTGCAATTATGTTTCGTTTATTTTGGTTGACTTTTTTTTTTTAAAATGAATTATTACACAATCCTCTATCTGTTTGTATGAAATTGGCTCACTATATTCAGTGTGGATTTTTAATCCCAGGTAAGTGTGCAGAGGACAGAGTTTATACATTCCACCTAGTCAACAGAAAGTATATTCTACCTGTGACAAGATGGCTCCCTTCCCACTACATATATTGAACTATATATCATTTCCCACCCCTTGCCAAGGCCATCGTAAATATTTAAACACAGCTCGTACAGGCTTTGAGTGGAGTTGTTTCCGCATAGATATCTGCCAGTACGACAAATAATTGTGCTGCTGTTCTCTTTTTCCCTCCTTAACATTTTTTGTAGTGAGAACAAAGATGAAAGAATCTGTAGGGAGACACAGGAGGACTACAAATGGAAGACAGTGGTCTGGATACCTGGTAACGTTTTGTGAATGAGGCAGCACAGCTGCGCAATCAGAGCTGTTTCTGGAAGCACCACACAAGGTCTATATAAATGGTGCCTCATTCTATGGAAATCTGGTAAACTTGTATGTCTGGAGTGTAACTCTGAAGAGTCCTTTTGCTAGCTGTGCTGGGTGTGAATTCTGTACTAGTTAAAAAAATAAAGTTAAATTAAAAGTTCTGCATTATATATTCAATTTTGACATAATTTATGCAAGTGCCAATTACACATGCATCTTTCTTTTGTCATTTGTCTTATTTCTGCCTCTACTCACAAGCTCACTCCCGTTTTGACACTTGTCTTCAAGAGGTAGGCTTTTGCATTCTTTATGGCCAGCGCCCTGGGTCCTGGATCTGGGATCTGATCTTCATACAAGTTGACTCCCGCTTGATAAAGGCCATAGCCAGGTTCGTGAGCTTGATACGGCCCATGTCCTCCAGTATCTGACTGCAGAATTTGGCTACTTCTTGTTGCCATGGGAGCATGGAAGCTGCCTCTGGGTCCTGACGGCAGCATGTGCTCTGGTGGCAAGTGTGCATCGGTTCCTGTGGAGTCGGGAGGAAAGGTCCCTCCTGCCATGGGCTGCTGCCAAGAAACACCACTCCTGGGGTCAAGGATGCCAGACCTTGTTTGGAAAAGGGCTCCTCTCGCTTGAGGAGGTTGATACAGGGCGCCTCTTCCTTCCTGCTGCTCATAGACGCTCAGTCTCGGTTGCTCAGGCTGGTAGATGCTCCCCCGGGGTTGTGCTGGTTCCAGTGGCTCCTCGGGTTCATTTTGACCCAGGACGCCTGGGTCTTGACCATAGGGTTGCTCAACAAATACCCGACTGGCTTGGCTTGGAGGGCCCTGACTGGGCTGCTGAGGGTTCTCCCCACTCTCGGGTGCTGGGGGTTCTCCAGGGGGCTCAGCCATGGAGCTGGGCCACCAGGGTTGGGGTACAGAGAGAAAGACAAAGGAAAGTGTCTGTAGCTCTCCTTTCCTCTGCCGGTGGCTTTTACTTCTCTCTTTTTTGCAGCAACGGCTCCCAGCAGTAGCTGTAGCGGCGTTGCTAAGGTAAACCGGGCACCGTTGCTAGGGGGAGCGGATTGGTTGCCGGGGAGGTCCGCCTTGCTCCCGACTGCCCCGCACAGCCCGTCGCTTCCTTAGGGAGAAGGGGAGGGCACTTTGTCTCTTTCAGCTCAGAAGGCAAACCCAGAGCTTGCCAAAGTCACACAGTTGGACTACAACTCCCACAATCCCCCGAGCCAGCGCAACGGATTCTGGGAGTTGTAGTGAGCAACGCAGCTTTCCCTAACGCTGGAACTGAATACCGTGCTCTAGGGGTGGGAAAGATTGGAGCCATTCTTTTGAGGCAATCCAGTTTGTCTGGGTTTGTGCCCTTTCCTTCCTTCTCTCTCTGTACCCCCAAATCGTGAATGGGGAAGGGCCGCCCTCCTCATTATTGGGGATACTTCCCCAAAGACACTCACCCCTGCACGATCCACGAGGTGTTCTGTCCTGCCTACAAACAAGGCATATTTTGAAGCACGCTAGATGAGAACCACTCTAAAGATCACAAAAGAACGTAGTTGGTCTTGATTAAAATGTATCAAAGAATAATGTTTGAAGATAAACACTTTTCCTCTCCATAGTGTATAATGTTCCAGCACAATTAAAAATTGGCCTGTGCATGTATTCTTGTATGCATATCCCACTGAACTGAGAAGCTTACTTACCATGATGTATGCTTTTAGATGACCTAAGCAGCAACTCTCTCTACACCTGAAAGTCTGTACCTTTTTGAATTATTGTGCTTGGAACTGGGATGTATACACCATGTTGGTTTCAAAAGGAGAGAATTTCCCATTTACACTAGTAAGTCCTTCATTTTGGTTGAGTTTTTCTTGTTTTGTGTTCTGGACTCTCAAGAGAGAGGTGAGTTCAAATTTTACTTCTCACAAATTTGCTCCTGTGGCCTCTGGCAGCTCAGAATGTGTTTTAAGTCTGAGCAAGTATAACAGACAATTCTATATTGCTTCTCTGTTTACTGCAGCTCATAAGATTTGGGAGGAACCTGGACTTTCTACCAGCACCAGCACCTCCTGGAGTATGGACACATTACTGTTTTTAAAGTGCCACAATATTCTTGGTTATTATTGGTCCATGACTATGTCTTAGGAGGTAGCTAGACAGTCCACTGCAACATTGACTCCTTCCCCTTATTATAAATGCCCTTTCTCCTTGTGCTAGTCTAAAGCAGTGGTTCTTAACCTTTTTGAAAGAATCGCCCCCTTGAGCCATTGAGGAAGTTATCATCGCCCCCCTCCCGGTGGTGGCGGGGCGGCGGGAGGGGGCGGCGGCACGGCAGTACTAAAAATCCAATCAAAACAGTAATGAATTGCAAGCTATCTAAAAATCACACACGGGTAGCTGGTTTACTGAGGGAAGGCTTGCCTGAAGAGAGGTCTTTGCCTGGTCACGGAAGGAGAGCAATGAATGGGGCCAGCCTGGCCTCCAGTGGCAGGGAGTTCCAGAGGCTGGGATGCAGTTTAAAATGTTTTCAGATAGAAATAAAGGAAGGGACACTTTGGTGCCACTCAGTCCTCATACAAAGGGAGTCTAGGGAAGTAGTGACCCTTTCCGCAAACTTTAATATTGAAGGAAAGGGGAATTCCTTGTAGGAGGACGAACGGGGGGGGGGGGCTGGCTGTTGCTTGAAGGCGGCAGGAGGAGGACGATGAGAAATGGGGTGAGGAAAAGGGCCCCCACTTGCTGACATGGGCAGGAAGAGGAGCTGATCCATGCAATCCGTGGGATCTAGAATGGGGGAGCTGTAGACGGGAAGCTTCCCAAGAGGAAGCTTCTTCATGGGGTGGGGGCAGTGTGGCCTAAAAGTGGGACTGGCCCCGATTTCTGGGCTTCGGGTTTCTCCCCTTGAGCTGGGAAGGTCCTCATTTTCCCAGGAGAGCCATGGGGGCATTGGGAAGGGGAGGGGGCAGAAGTCCAGGGGAAAGCCCCGCACGGAGCAAGAAGAGCCGATGAACGCAGTGCATGTGAGCGCATGCACACCACCGTTGCAGAACTGAGGTGGGATCTCTTCCTGACCAACTGTACTGTGGCTCAGGGGGTGGGTGGGAGAGATGAAGACCCTTCTCCCTGGTTTTTCAGGGTCCCACGCTCTCCTCACCAAATAGCGGTGGATGAAGCAGCATTTGGGGACTCCGATGGGAAGTGGGAGGAGGAGTGAGAAAGGATCTGCAAGTCATGCAAGCTTCCACTAAACTTTTTTTATGAGCAGAGGGTCTCTCCTGGGTCCTCCACTAGTGTCAAAGACCAGTTCTTTTTTTCTTTCTGCTGGAGAGACAGGATGGTGCCAGATGGCAGTGAGGGTTCGGAAGGAAAGCTCCCCCCCCCCCAGCGGCAGCGACAGCGGTGGGAGGGGGCGGTGGGAGGGGGGTGGCGGGGGCGGTGGCGGTGGGCAGGGGCGCAGCGGCGGGAGGGGGCGGCGGCGGGGCAGCAGTGGGAGCTAGAGGGAGACAGTGAGAAAGGGACTGGGAGCGCACAGACGCACACACCTGGCGAAGCCAGCCTCAGTGCACATCAAACGCCCAAAGAGGAAAGAACGAAAGAACCAACCAACGAAAGAGGCAGCTCGCCAGCTGGCGGCGGCTCGCTCCATCGCCCCCCTACCGCCCCCCTTCTGTTCCTTCGCCCCCACGTTGCCCCTTTTCATTCCACCGCCCCCCTGAAAAACGAAATCGCCCCCTGGGGGGCGATATCGCCCAGGTTAAGAACCACTGGTCTAAAGCATTCTGTGCTACTGTGATTTGCACAACCATGTTTGATGGGACCTCAGGTCTAAATATCCAGTGTTGCCCCTACTCAAGCAGACGTCGGCTCAGTAACTGGGAAAACAGATTTCTTCTACTGGGTGATGAAGAGCTTGCTTTAAATGTGTCCTGGCCCCCCAGCCCATTTTCCCCACAGGATATCTTGTGGTCTACAAAAACCATTGTCTAGTCTAGGAACACAATCCTACTGGGAAAGTATTGTTTCATTGTTAAGTGCTAACTGGGGACAAGACCTTCAAATCCCTTTACAACCATTGAGTCATCTTGAGACTGTATATTCTGGAAATAAAATTATTTTGCTTGAAGGTCATGAAATCTCCTGCAGAGCCATGATACTGCCTGGGCAATAAAGTTAAATAGAGTTTTAAATTGGTGCTTAGCAGTGACTCTATTGAAAATCATTTTCAGTCTATAACAAGGCATTTAATTCATTAACTGCTAGATCGGATATTCAGATTTGTCAGTAAAGAGTGGGAGGAATTGCTCATAAATCCCACGTGTTAGACATTATGCCCTTAATGCAGGGGTCGGTAACTTTGGTATGTTCAGGAGGCCATTTTTAAAAAAAAATCCATAATACTTCAGGGGCTACAGAGAAAGTTACCAAAATGCAAAACTCAGGTGTAACTTGTATGAGAATTGTAGTATACTTCTGCTCATTCTACTGATGTATTCAAGAAAATACATTATAAGCCCAAGCAAGCAATAAATAAGAAGAGTACCAACTATCTCAGTAAAGGGAACATTGGAGTGGTGTTGGTAGACTTCTGCCAGATCTCAGATAAGTTACTCTTCATTCTATAACTCTGAAAATCTCTAAGGTGGCATGGTCAGTAAAATTCTGGAAGCTGAAGTTGGAAAAGGTAACTTCTTAAAGTTCTGGTTTATCTAATCACCAACAGGTCTTTAGGTATAATAAAAAGAAACCTACAAGCCCCCTACCTCAATGCTTCATGGAAAAACATACTTGAAAGTTATAGGAAGTAAAATGTAGTTTGAGAATACCATAGAGTGAGGCAAAGGGAAAACAGTGGTTTAAGATTTCCAGTGGATTAGACTGTGATAGATAATACATACTATTTAATCTCATGGACTTATTAATGGTAGAATGACCTGACAACCCAAAGCCATTGTTTTAGATGTCACGAAAGAGCACAAAACTGTTAGTTGTGCAATGTATCATAGTTATGATTGTATTTCTACTTCTAGATAGAGACACTTATGGGATTTCCTGTCTTGGATACCACAAAATAGTGTGGTTATCCTTGAGCACATTTGAGCTTGTTGTTTCTGAGGTGGCATATCAGTTGCTGTTCTGCCTCAGGCAGCAAAACATCTTGGGCCAGCCTTGTAATCTCACTGTTAATGCTTACATACTGTCTAGTTGATTCTGATTTATGGCAACCGTCTGCAGGATTTTGTAGGTATAAAATACTCAGAAGTGGTTTAGCGTTCCCTTCTTCTAAAGGGGCTGTGGGATCGTGTAGCTTGATGAAGAACAAACAGTTTGGCTCCTTTCCTACAAGGCACAGTGGGGAATAAAAATCCTAATCCAGGTCCCCTAACTCACTGAGCTAGAATTGAGCTGGACATCTGTTAGGCAATAAAGCTGTGGTACTGCTGATGAAGAACAAGAGCCAAAGTTAAGAACTGCATCCCCAAAGTCCCATGGAATTTAATGAGAAAGTGAGAAGCACATGCATCACTCTTTGACTGTGGTTAGTGGGAATTAAAAGTGCTTAACCTGTTACAGTTTAGCTGGTAGCTTGCCTCAATCCTCAGGAGAAGGATTTAGCATTCTAAAGTACCTTATGTGATTTTCACGTCTGCCTACTTTTGCAGAATAATGCCCATAGTAAAATATATCTATACCTGGTAATTATGACAATGAAATGTTTATTTCCTTTCATTTCCATATGTAGGTAGGTTGCTATCTGATGGAATTAACATGCAGGGAATTTATTAAAAGGAATGTGTTTCCAGTGGTATCACCAGGAGAAGACTTGAGGACTGAAGGATATCGAGCAGGATAACCAGGAAGGCACTCAATGCAATAAGGCTAACTTACAAAGTCATGCAGTGATAGAGACAATACAGATTATCATTTAAAGAGGGGACCTTGCAAAATCATATTTAGTCTAGAATCTAACACCATCTGACTACACCACTGCATATTCCCATATTTTGCATTTAAAGAAAACTGTAAACATATTTCCATTAGAGCAATCTTTTGTTAACCCTCTTATTCCTACCAGCTAGCATAAGAAAAGTGCTAGATACATGTATGTAGATTTCATGATATAACAGGAAGGAATGCATAAAATTATGTTTTATTAGCAACTTCAACCTATGTGAAGGGCCAGATGAAGACATACTGGGGCTGTAAGCTATAAGTTGAAGTGGGACCTGAGTAGTACTAAAAACGGAAAAAGAAAAGTAGTACTAAAAACGGAAAAAGAGAAGTGTTGTGCTAACCAATACTTTGTTTTCATCTTTGGTTGTTTGTATTAGGTATTTCTCATAATCTGAAGACCTAAAATTCAATTTACTCAGTTTCTGCATAAATCTGGCCCCATCTATTTGGATAGCCAAAATTATAAACTGCTGGAATTGCTAGCAACAAGTACTGCCAGATCATCAGTGTAGGAAGACAAATACCCAGTAGATGGCAGCTGTAGACTAGAGATGGATGCCTTGGTTGCCATTCAAATAAGTAAAACAAAGGAGTGAACAATTTAAGTATGATTATAAAGGAGATATTGAGTGCAAAGGACTTGTGTTAAAAGGTAGATAGCACAGTGTTTGAGGAAGACTCCAAAATAAGTTATGCCAGTGGGAGTTAAAATGTCCAGTGTGTGCACCTCTGAAAGAACAACAAACTAATAAACAAAGCAAACATACCAAAAAAAAAAAAAACACACACCCAAAAACCAAAACAGTTCTCACAAAAGCACAGACAAGGAGACAGGTTGAAACAAGTGCTCTGAGAAGCAAATTCAGATTTAGACATAATTGCTGTATTTGAAATAGAAATTTAATGTGTTTCACTATAGTGCGGAAGACTGATGTGACCAGGTGACTTGTGTGCCTGCTCCATTTCCTGGCCAAAGTCTAAACCCAGTTATCACCCCCAATTGGAGTGAACCTTTTGAATCGCCAGCCAAAATCCTATTGAGTTTTAATGCTGGCCTAATGCAGTTGGCCTGCATTTCAGTGGCGAATCACCGCAGGTTAAGAAGTTGGTGTAAGCATTTGTGGTTGTAATAGCAAATATCTATGGTAACTTTACTTATTTATTTTATTTATTTATTATATTTATATCCCGCCCAACTAGTCATTGACTACTCTGGGAGGCTAACAGCAAGTAAAATAAAACAATTTAAAATGTATCAGCAATATACAGCAATATACAGCAACAATAATCAATTATTCAAGATGGAGAAAAAAGAGAAGAAATAAATCAAGAAGTGCCTGGAGGGAAGGCCTGCCTAAACAGCCAGGTTTTCAGTTGGCTTTTAAAAATACCCATCGAAGGGGCCATTCGGATCTCAGGAGGGGGTTATTCTTACCCTTATGGTAACTTCTTACCCTTATGGTAACTTCTTATCCCCTTCACGAATTGCTGCCTTGTCGTGGCAAAGGGGCTTGAGTAATTCAGAGAAGCTATGGGCTATGTCGTGCAGGGACACTCAAGACGGACAGGTCATAGTGGAGAGTTCTGACTAAACGCGATCCACCTGGAGCAGGAACTGGCAAGCCACTCCAGTATCTTTGCCAAGAAAACTCCATGAACAGAAACAAAAGGCTAAAAGATATGACGCTGGAAGATGAGCCCCTCAGGTCGGAAGGCGTCCAACATGCTACTGAGGAAGAGCGGAGGACAAGTACAAGTAGCTCCAGAGCTAATGAAGTGGTTGGGCCAAAGTCGAAAGGACGCTCAGCTGCGGAAGCACCTGGAAGTGAAAGGAAAGTCCGATGCTGCAAAGAAAAATACTGCATAGGAACCTGGAATGTAAGATCTATGAACCTTGGTAAGCTGGATGTGGTCAAACAGGAGATGGCAAGAATAAACATTGACATCCTGGGCGTCAGTGAACTAAAATGGATGGGAATGGGTGAATTCAATTCAGACGATTATCATATCTACTACTGTGGGCAAGAATCCCGTAGAAGAAATGGAGTAGCTCTCATAGTCAACCAAAGAGTGGGAAAAGCTGTACTGAGATACAATCTCAAAAATGATAGAATGATTTCAATACAAATCCAAGGCAGACCTTTCAACATCACAGTAATCCAAGTTTATACACCAACCACCGATGCTGAAGAGGCTGAAATTGACCAATTCTATGAAGACTTACAACACCTTCTAGAACTGACACCAAAGAAAGATGTTCTTCTCATTATAGGGGACTGGAATGTTAAAGTAGGGAGTCAAGAGATAAAAGGAACAACAGGTAAGTTTGGCCTTGGAGTTCAAAACGAACCAGGGCAAATGCTAATAGAGTTTTGTCAAGAGAACAAGCTGGTCATCACAAACACTCTTTTCCAACAACACAAGAAAGCAAAGTGGCTGTCCAACAAGGCCTTACAAATAGCAGACAAGAGAAGGGAAACAAAATGCAAGGGAGATAGGGAAAGTTACAGAAAATGGAATGCAGA
Source organism: Intellagama lesueurii (assembly GCA_037013535.1). NCBI lineage: Eukaryota > Metazoa > Chordata > Lepidosauria > Squamata > Agamidae > Intellagama > Intellagama lesueurii. Next base: position 176,824,969 of record JBAJHW010000005.1, on the reverse strand, counting down.
CTTCCAAAGAATGGCAAGGAGAGACAAGAGGGCCTTCTTAAATGAACAGTGCAAAGATATAGAGGAAAAGAATAGAAAGGGAGATCTGTTCAAGAAAATTGGAGATATTAAAGGAACATTTCGTGCAAAGATGGACATGATAAAGGACAAAAATGTTAGGGACCTCACAGAAGCAGAAGACATTAAGAAGAGGTGACAAGAATATACAGAGGAATTATACCAGAAAGATCTGGATGTCCCGGACAACCCAGATAGTGTGGTTGCTGACCTTGAGCCAGACATCCCGGAGAGTGAAGTCAAGTGGGCCTTAGAAAGCATGGCTAACAACAAGGCCAGTGGAGGTGATGGCATTCCAGTTGAACTACTTAAAATCTTAAAAGATGACGCTGTTAAGGTGCTACACTCAATATGCCAGCAAGTTTGGAAAACTCAGCAGTGGCCAGAAGATTGGAAAAGATCAGTCTACATCTATATACGTTCAATGACAATAAATTGTTTGTTTGTTAAAAATCCCAGAATCCTTGTGCCAATGGCCATCTCCCAAACTGCCGTGCCCAGCCAGTGGCTATGTTGATTAGGGGAGTCAGGAGTTGTGGTAAACAAACACACACATTTTCTAAACCTTCTATTTATTTATTTATTTATTTATTTATTTATTTATTTATTTATTTATTTATTTGGTTAGTTAGTTAGTTAGTTAGTTAGTTAGTTAGTGCAGCTAGTGGCAAAGCTACCATTCTGGGAGGCAAACAAATCAAAGTAGCACAAAGTACACAGCAGACCCAATAAGAGATTCACATAAACAACAAGCAAGGGACAGGATCTCTAAAAATAATTTACTAACTAATAGAAGGATCATAACTTAATGGATAACAACTCTGCACTGAGGGGAAACATCAAGAGAGGGAAGTTGCTTTGCATGCATTTTAATCCTATATAATGTGAAGTCCTGAACAGTCATGGTAGAAACGTACTTAGGTAGAGAAGGCTCCCCTTAGCCACCATGCCCTCCCACCCCCTGCATGGGTGTCAAGAAGGACAATAGAAGCCAGCTCAGAGCTTTGAAAAACCCCAGAAGTCTGCCGACTGCTAAGGCCATACTGGCTGGCTGGACTCAGGGAGCTGCTGTCCAAAAAGCAACAAGTGCTAGGGATGATCTAAACCTAAATATGGAGCAGAAGGGAGGTCATGTAAGCATCGTGTTTGCTCCACAGGGCTCCCTATTGCATGACTAGTTGTGTGACGGATATTGCAGTCAGTACAAGAACTGCCTGGTGACAGAGATCCTGCCAGAGCAGGTGAAACTCACAGGAAGAGGATATTAGCCATTATGGATATATTTAATAAGTAAAATGCACTACCTTTTCATAGCTAAAATCTGCTGCATGAGATACAAGTTGCTAATTGTACGACTTGCCCTGGTTAAATCACCGTTATGTTTTCAGTGAGTGCTTTTAACTGCTGATGTTAAAAAAAAAAAAATCTACCATTGAGCTCTTTGTGAACAATGCTTCTAATTCTCACTGGTTTGATCCAAACTTATTTATGTGGCCGTAGTTCCCACTGAGATCAATTGGAAAAATCAGCCATCACTTAACTTAGTTTCTATTGATTTCAGGGGATTTATATTCAGCTAATTTAGATTGGATTGAACCCATCACTCCTTGCCTTAAATTGTTTCTATGGGTTTTTAAAAATCTGATACATTTTATTATTGCTCTATTGTTACTTTAGTTTTTATGTTTTTAATCTGCACACTGAAAATAACTTTTGTTATTGGGTTAAAAAAAAGTAGCAAAGAAATAGTAAATTGCTGTGCATTGGATTCAGACAGATACATTGTGAATTCCAAATTGGATTAGTCTGATCCAAACCAATTTGTGTGAGGTTCAGTTTGAAATAAAATGGCCAGGTTCTCAGTGCCATAGTCTGCTATGGAAGGGACCTCACTGAGTCCATCTCCTGGCCAAATCAGGAAATCTTTACCTAAAGCAACCTTGGCAAGTGGTCACCCAATCTCTGTTTAAGCATCTCCAGTGTTGGAGACAATGGTGGGTGAACAGCTCAGTGAGTTATGTATTTGGCTGCAGAGCCAGAGATTAGAAGTTTGATTTCCCACTGTATGTCCCAGGAGAAGAGAGAGCCTGTGTAGCTTTGGGCAAGTTGCACAGTCCCAGGGCACTCCTCAGAGAAGAGCATGGTAAACTGTTTCCATTACTTAGGGCCTTACCCTCTGGAACCACAGAAAACAAGTTCACTCCATATTCCATCTGATAGCTTCTCAGATTATTCAGATGGTTGTTATACCGTCTCTAATTTTCTCTTCACCAGGCTAAACGTACCCAACTCACTCAACGCTGCCTGGTAGGTTTTGGTTTCCAACCCCTTTATCATCCTCATCACCCTTTTCTGGATGCATTCCAGCTTCAGTTCTGGGGTGAAGCAAAGCAAATTTACAAACTGATTTGTGTCCTGAACATAAATCAAACAGGATGGGACATAAATTGCTTCAGCTTCCTTCCTTGCCTTCTGGGTTCTGGGATAGAAATTGAATGAGGTGAGGCACAGATCGCTTTTGATTGAATTGCGATACTTTCCAAAACCCTGATTTGGCCTCCAAATTGGACCAAGGATCTTGTGTAATAGCCTTAGTAAATTCTAATGCAACTATAGAAAATAAGACACCACAACGTTCAGTGCATTTCTTTTGTATTATGGATCTTGAAAAATTTGAAGTCTGAGACTTAAACCAATTCTTCCACAGGCAGATTAGATGTAAAACAGTCAACAAGCTGCTCAAATATCATCTTTAATCAGGCCACCACCAAAACTAGATGTGGAAGATTTGATTTCCTCCTCCCCCTCGCACTACTATTTGAATATCTAATGTTTTCTAAAGAACTTTGACCAGACAGAAAGTCTTTGGAGCATTTTTAAGCAATTGAAGTAATAACCTTTCCTTCTGTTTTCTCATTTTGTAGGACAAATTTGATGACCTACTCAAAATGGCTTATTTGTCATGTGTACAGACAGATTCCTGTCAAAAGGCAGGGCCAAAAAGCTTGGGCCAAAACTGTCTGTCTAGCAAGCAAAGAGGATGACATGCTGAAAACACAATTAGGACTGTTACATTTAATTATCTCTAATCACAATGATGGTATGAACTCATTGCTTGTTCATTTTGACAGTGTGCTGTTATGTAATGGACTCCATTGCCCCTTTTCTCAAAATACTCTGGCTATGGCTGACTATGCAAACTGGCAATCCAGCTGTGGCTGAAAGCAGAAAGATTAGTGATGGCACTTAGAGCCTTTTCCTTGTGTGAAAATGCTATCAGGAAGTGAAGAGGGGGCTTGTTTCCTGCAGGAGGTTGATAGACAGCACAGCTATTGCTGAGAAGAGAATAACACATTTACAGACTTCTGATGGCTGAACCAAGCACTCCGAACCAATAGAACTGAACTTTTGACATCACTTTTTACGGCACTGGAACCAGAGCTTGGAAATGAACCATTAAAACAATTACCTGTAATTATTTTCTCTCCCCAATTATTAAGGTAAATGAGTAACTAGGGTTACTATCTAGGGCTGTGCTCTGGTTCCAGCTGAATGCTGCATTCTGGGTTGAATTGGGGCTATTTCTGCCAACCTGGGCACATCCCCAGGCCAGTTTCTGATGCTCAGAAAATGAAGAAAGGGGAACAAGGAGCTAGTATCTCACAAAAGACTCTTAAAGTCATGTGAGATGATGAGAAAGAGGACAGAGTTGGGCTTCCCAGGTTAACAGCTTTACCCACATTCTTATGAAAACAAGGGACCTCTCTTACATACTCCAGTCACTGAGAGTAGAAGGAAGGTCCTTGCATAAGTTAGTTTAGGCTTTATATTGTCTTCCATGCCATGTTTCTCCTTAGTTTGCTTAGGTATTAGTTAATGTTAGGGTAGATGCTGTGTTGTTTTTTGTTTTACTTTAATTGAGGACTTGAGTGTATGTGCAACTCTGCTGGTGCCTGCTTTCGTGTTTGGGCTCTGAAGGATTAAACTTCTGTCAGTTTTAACATGGTGGGTTCTACCTTTCCTTCCCTCTTTCTCTCCCTGCTGTACCAGGTTGTCCTTCTTCCATTTGCCACTTACCTTTCCCAGGTTGGGGTCTTCTGCCTACTGTTACTCAACTTGCTGCTGCTGCATGCAAAGTGCTTCCCTTCGCAGCCCTGCACTGACCTCCAATATAGAGAATATCCATTCCTGAACTGGAAAGACTGAGCAACCACCAGTGATAGCTTTTGGAAAAAATGAAGAGAACATTCAAATTTTAGAGATGGCTTATCCTGAATAGCTGCCTGTCTGCAATTGGGCACATTGTAATCTTCTCTTTGTGGTCTACCATATATAGTGTCCATTGAGGAAGGCCTTTGTAATGGCAAAGATGTTTTGTGTGGTATGCAGCAATATTCTTCTGTGCCCAGTGTTTAAGATACTTAGGCTACTGCTGGACACTGACAAAACATCAGAGATTACCTGGGAAAGATGTCAACTGCTGGAAACTGTCACAACAAATCCTATCTTACTGAAAAACCAAAGTCACTGGTTTTTGTGTATTCTGGATATTCTAGGGTGAAGAGTTTGAAAAATGGTAAGATATACTTAGGTTGGAAAGCCTTAGTAAGTGTTATGCTTTAATGTCTGTCCTTTGGTGTCTGATTTGGTTCTCAGTTTACTTATTAATGAGATGCTCTGTTATCATTTTGCCAGTTTGTGATATGTAAACATCTGAGAAGTAGATGCATGCCCTGTAAAGATATACTTTATAAGGGCTGGGTAGCTTAGCCATTACTGAGCTTCAGTATAGGTCTGCTCTGTGGAGTTTTTAGCTTATAAAGTCCTAAATGACTTGGGTCCAAACTATCTAAAATACCTCATCTCCCTTTATAAGCCTACCTGGGGATTAAGATCATCAGTGGATGCCTTTGTCTCAGTCCCATCACTCTCACAGGTGCACTTGGTGAAGACATGAGGGAGGGCCTACTCTGTTGCTGCTCCCAGACTCTGGAACTCCCTCTCACGGGAGGCCAGGTTGGCCCCATATTTGCTATCCTTCCTCAGGCAGGCAAAGACATTACTCTTCAGGCAAGCTTTCTCTCAGTGACTGGCTGAGAGGGTTTTCTCTCTCTAATGGATTGTTGTGCTCTGTTGCTTTTAAATGTGTTTTTACTATTGCTTTTATTTACCATTTTTAATATAATACTTACTTAATTCTTTTTAAAATATTTGTATACTTACTTTAAATATTGCCTTTTTAATGATGTAAACTGCCTTGAGTCCTTTTAAGGAGAAAGGTGGGTTAAAAATATTTTAAATAAATAAATAAGGTGCTGCACAGCTGTTGACTTCCCCCTTTGTTCTTTCACTCCATTATGAACAGTGTAGGGAATATCTTTGCTCCTTTTGAACTGTAACTGTAAATATTTGGTTATTTTTATGATTAATAAGTTTTGACCTCACTACATGGTGGAGGAGGAATAGCTCATTGTTCATGTGTTTGCTTGTGTTGCTGTACTGTGGGTGTTAAAGAGATATAGAGATGGGTAAGAAGATATTTTGATTTCCATAGATATTCACCTGCTGATTCTTGAATATAGAACAATGCTGCAGTGAAAATCTCATGTATTTTTTGCTTTTTTAAATTAAGCATGCATATACAGCAAATGCATGAAACAGGCTGATTGGTCAGAAAGACACAAACAATGCTTCAAATGCTTCTCATTTTATTAGTTCACACACCAGGTAAACAGTAATTGTATATTTTTAAAATACTTTACTTTTTATAAGAATGTGCAAAAACTACTTAGGTAAATTCCAGGATTTTCTCAGACAATGGCCCCCTCCCCAACAAAAGCTCTCTGACTCAGGAAAAATCAAGGCAGGATCTATATCCATGTTGTGAAGTAACTTCATGGTTTACAAGTTACAACATACCCATCCCATAATTCATCCAGAATCTGGTGGGTATGTATGTGTGTGTGTGTGTGTAGCTGAAATAGAGAATTAGAGTGTTTTTCTCTCTGTGCGAAGTTTACTTTTGCCATGTTGATACCAGAGGCACCTGTAATGGTCTCTTTAAAGAACCACAAGAATAAACACATTTTCTTTAATAATCTTAATTTATTTCCACTTTTCCTCTTTTACTGCCACCAACCTTTAGCTGCCCCTGTCTGTGTACGTGTCCCTTTATTCAAGCTCTTATAAGACTCTCCATATACCTGCTTTCAGCTATTGAATTCAACTTGAATAGAACTAACGTTTTATCAAAATAAGAGTGACAAAAGAACGTTGTTGATTTCTAGGCTTTAAGTTTAATTAGCACAGTTCTTCATTGTCTCTATCACTTCTCTCTTCCTCAGTCTCTCTCACAGCCTGCCCTCTTAGACCCCTGGCTCCAAAACCACTCTCTCCTCAATTTTCCTTACAGGAGAGTGCCTAGTTCAGCACCTTCCCTCATTTCTCCCCAGACGCTGCTGTCTTGCAAACATCCTCCTGTCCTTTTCTAGTTTCTCTCCCAGCCAATCAGAAACATTCTTACACCATTCCATGCACCTCACTCACCCCTTCCCATCACACACTTATCAAACCAATGCATTTTAAACAATAGATCTACCATCATAATGCATTTAAATAAAACCATGCACCACAGCATCTCAAAGCATCTGTCTCCAAAATCATATTCGTTTCTTGGGTACGCAATTGAGTGGTTATGCAACACTGGCTATCTTCATGATCTCTGAGATTGCATCAGCCCATACCAATCAATAATTTTTTGTTCCTCCTCACCACATGGATGCAACTTGGGACCAGGACTTTCAGAAGATCACATTCTTCCTTAAAAGTGCGCCCACAATTTAAGATCTCCATAAAGAGTCCTTCTCTTTGTCCCCAGATTCTATAAGGAATTATGAATGGGCACCACTGAAAATAGGAACATCCCCCCGCAGATGTTAGCAATATAAGGCTGTTCCCAGGGCAACCTACTGTACTTGCAAAGAACTCTTCTTTAAGCTGAATGGAGAAGCTGTTTTCTTTCTCTAATAAAATCATTTGGACAAACTGGCAATCCAGATGCTCTTTATTGATTATTTAAAGGGAATTTCAAATAGTAAGAATTTCAAACAGATGATACCACTCCGATGGCAGAAAGTGAGGAGGAATTAAAGAACCTCTTAATGAGGGTGAAAAAGGAGAGTGCAAAAAATGGTCTGAAGCTCAACATCAAAAAAACTAAGATCATGGCCACTGGTCCCATCACCTCCTGGCAAATAGAAAGGGAAGATATGGAGGCAGTGACAGATTTTACTTTCTTGGGCTCCATGATCACAGCAGCCACGAAATTAAAAGACACCTGCTTCTTGGGAGGAAAGCAATGACAAACCTAGACAGCATCTTAAAAAGCAGAGACATCACCTTGCCGACAATGGTCTGCATAGTCAAAGCTATGGTTTTTCCATTAGCAATGTATGGAAGTGAGAGCTGGACCATAAAGAAGGCTGACCGCCGAAGAATTGATGCTTTTGAATTGTGGTGCTGGAGGAGACTCTTGAGAGTCCCCTGGACTGCAAGGAGAACAAACCTATCCATTCTGAAGGAAATCAACCCTGAGTGCTCACTGGAAGAACAGATCCTGAAGCTGAGGCTCCAATACTTTGGCCATCTCATGAGAAGAGAAGACTCCCTGGAAAAGACCCTGATGTTGGAAAAGTGTGAGGGCAAGAGGAGAAGGGGACGACAGAGGACGAGATGGTTGGACAGTGTCATCAAAGCTACCAACATGAATTTGGCCAAACTCTGGGAGGCAGTGGAAGACAGGAGGGCCTGGCGTGCTCTGGTCCATGGGGTCACGAAGAGTCGGACACGACTTAACGACTAAACAACAACAACAACAGAGATTCTTGAGACTGTAAAGTAAAACAGAGTGCTTCCAGATGAGGTATTCATCCTGGAATTACAACTTCTTGTATACTCATGTTTTATGGGGCAGCCACATTAGTTGAATACTCACCTTCCTCGGTTTTCCCCATGCTACTTGTAAATCCTTCCTTCCTTCCTTCCTTCCTTCCTTCCTTCCTTCCTTCCTTCCTTCCTTCCTTCCTTCCTTCCTTCCTTCCTTCCTTCCTTCCTTCCTTCCAAGCACAGAGGGTTTTCCAGACAAAGGGATCGTCACTAACAATGAAAAGGCATGTCTTTACTCTTTCTTTAACTCAGCCTAATAGTTGCCTTGACCTCCTGAAAAAAATCTGCAGTGAAACAGTAGAATTGTACAACAAAATCTGCATCTCAAATCACCCCACCAAAAAGTGCACCAGCCAGAATCCTACTTGTGATTTAAATTGGACCAATTGCTGCTAACTAACAAGATGCTGCTTGTATTCCTAGTCACATGCCTATAATACTACAGTACTTGCAAATGACTAGAGATGTGAACATCCATTGTTTAGTTAGCAACAATTTCATACTGCAGTTTATTCAAGTATACTTATGCAGGGATAAATCCCCAATAAGACACAGGCCATCTTTTCCCCCCCTTCATCAAACAGAATAGCAGTTTGATCTGTCTTGATGGATAAGAAAAAGCATAACTAAGGCAGCCTCTGGAAGGAGCAGTCTATATGTCAGGGATGACCATGTTAAAATGTTCTCCATTGTGTGGGCTGTTTGGTGTCCTGTGGGATATGTGTGCTTAGCATGAACTTCCTTTACACTGAGCCCAGGTGGCCTGTGTACTGCACAGCTAAAGGAGTTTAACCAAAATTTCAGAAATCTCAAAGACATTTGATTTATATTTTTTATCAATCAAAACTGATTTTAACGTTCAGCTTGTATTCATTGTGCATTTTTGCTACAGAGTTGCAAACAGGGTGTTAACAAATTGGATATGGCCTCTTCATTGTCAATCACAACTCAACACAGCACTAAACATGTGTGATGTCACTGGACTATGTTCTTCCCTTCTCTGCCTTTCCCTCCTTTCTTCCTCCTATCTGTGTTGTTTCCTTACTATCTGTTATGAGGTCCTTAGGAAAAAGGGTGCACATGTGTTACTGGTGGTCCATGAAGATGGGTCATGGAAGACTGAACTGGTTGATCAAAAAGGGTCTAATCTCCTAGAAGGAGTGAAATGGAGGAGCACTGCCTGGTACCTAATCTATGTCATCTATACATAATAATAAAAATATTGAAATAGATTGCTCACAGGCTAAAGGTTTGCAAAGGTTTGCAGTGGTCCACACAAAGGGGAAGGTTAGAAACTGCTGAATTAAAACAATGGCACATTTCTAGTTGTCATGGTTTTGAATATGGTGAATTTCATCCTCTTGCTAGCTGCTTAATTGAATCTAATACACTGAGGCACATGTCTGATTTGCACATACATTTAAAGCACAATTGCTTGATATGGTATTGGAAAACCTTTTTTAAAAATGCAAATAAATGCTGATTAATTTCAACTTCCATTACTTCTGCACTGTTCTCAACATTGCTTAGGAGTCCACAGCATACCAGACAGCCAGTCCAATTTTCTAAGAACTTCAGTAAGAAATTAGAAACTAATTGAACTCTTATAATGAACAGGAGAGAGAGAGAAAAAAAAAACTGATAGAGAAAATCAGCTTGGCTGTCACTCCTATAGCTCCTTGATTCCTTTCTACATTGTAAAATCATTCCTAGAGGAAAGTTAATATAATGCATCTTGTTGATCTATGCTATGTTCCAGTCTGTCAATGAGACCAAATTTATACAGTCATCAAAGGCTGATTTGGGCCTCATCATGCTAATGTAGACCTTTATTTATGGAGGTAGGATCTGTCTGAATAAGGTTAATCATAATAGCTTTGTAGACATCAATTACTTCCATCAGAACTTTCAGAAGCCAAAAATATCAGTTCAAATAGCTGATTCTGTTCCCACTTTACTCTTTAAACAAAACCATATTATTTCAGTTTCATCTGAGGTTGTAGCTAATATACAAAAATCTGAACAAATTAAAAGGTATAGATTTAGCTCAAAAGAATTCATTGAAACATTTATATGACATAAATGATTTTATATCACTTATGTAATATTTGGTTTATTCAGTGAACTCTTTAATGCTTATGTATGTATGAAATACCCTGTTGAAGTGATACATCAAGATGCATAAGCAAAACGTTTAAAGGAACTCCTCAAAGATATATAAAGTTAAAAGATAACAGTAACTGCTACAATCTAATTCTGAAAAATGTTGTACTGCACAATTATTTTGACTAAGATCTAATTCACCTGTTCATTTTGTGAAGTGGGGCTGCTTCCAAATGACCTTGCTGTGAATCATTTCAGTAATACATGAAAATAAGAACCACACTATAACAGTGCAACCACATTCATTTCATTGATTTAATTCATTTGTTTTAAAAAAATCTATACCACTTTTCAAGGCAAAGTGACAGAAAATATGAAACAAAGAAATATAAAATATAGTTAATTAAAACATAAAGGATTTAAAATATTCATAACAGTAAAAAAACCAAATTCTTACAGTATTAAAGGTGGCTCTGCATTCAGTTGAAACAGTTCCATTGATTCAGTGCCTCCCCCCAGCTGTGATTTAGTACTGGATTTCAGCTGATATCACCTAACATTTTTCAGCCTACTGGTTTAGCAAATGCTTTTAGGGCCAAGATAGACACAAGAGTATTCTCACATCTGCCAATTATGTGATTTTTTTAAAAAAAACAGCAGTACTTATAATTAATTAGAGCAGTGATTCCCGACCAGCTGTTATTAGACTGCAAGATCCATTATTCCAACCTCAATGGCCAGAGAGAATGGGAGTTGTATTTACAACATCTGGGCATCCAGAGCTAGGAATTATTGCATTGAAATCTTTAAAATACCATGAATGGGGTAAGGAGTTTTCTTCATCCTTCCGTGATGAAGCCATATCTTTATTCTGGCTCTGATCTATCCCAACACCTCAGATTTACACCCTTCATACTTAGCATTTCCCTCACTTCTGTCTTCACTCACTAGCCCTCGCTAGCCTCTTTAAAGCCATATAGGAACATGTGGCCCCACCTTGAGCATGTGAAAACTGGAAACACTTTTCCAGCAGAGGTGAGGGAAGCCACAGAGATGAGGTATTTATAACTCACCAAAAGTTGTTGAACTGCAACTCCCATTAGCACTAATCAAATAACCGATGGTTGAAATATGATGGGATTTACACTCCAGCAGTATCTGTTGGGCCATCAGTTCCCTACTTTTGCAGTGGAAGATGAGGCGGTTCCAGAATTCTTCAGACTTGGACGACTCCAATTCAGTTAATTGCTAAGATGTATTTCTTTAGTTCAGCTAGCAGAATACACTGGGAGGTATCCAGGGTTCTGATTGAGAGGCTCACTGGAAGCTGCAGTGAACTTCACCAGTACATACTACTAGACCTTGGGACTTGCTTTAATTTTCCTTAAGCTGGATGGCTAGCTGAGTGAATTGGGTACATGGCTGTAGAGCCACAAGTCAGGCATTCCAGTTGCCTACATTTAGGCATTCCAGTTCCCTACATTGTGCCCCAGGAGAAGAGCAAACCTGCACAGCCTTGGGCAAAGTGCACAGCCACAGAGCTTCCACAGAAGAAGGGAATGTTAAATTACTTCTGTCTACTCTTTAGCTAGAAAACTCTGGAAAGGATTGGCATAAAGTGGAATTAACTTAACAACATCTAATTGTTATTAATATTACTCGACTTTCTGACTCAATCTGATCTAATTGACTTCAGCCTGATTTAATGGGTTGGGTTGAACATACTTCAACCACAATCTGCTTGTTTCCATCTGCCATTTCCCTTTTGGGCCCCACATTCTGATTTTACAGGATAATAGAGTGGGACTAGGAGAGAGGAGTTAAATGTGCACCAAGCATTAAGTTGGGTAACATTGGCTCAGTCATGATTTCTGGGCACAGTCTGCCTCACATGGTTGTAGCCTAGAAATGTTTTCATGGGGAAAACAAGGGAGTGGAAGGGATTAATCCTTTCTCCCTCAGTGCCAAGGCCCCAGGCTGAACTGAGCTATTATCTGCTAAAACCTGAGATGTGAGATCAAATTGCCATCTCCGATTAGACTCTAAGATTCATTTGTTCAACATGTTAGGAAGTTATGCCAGCCTCCTCATCAAGCATTCCTCTTTCTTACCCTCCATGATTACTGTCTGCTTTGCCAGGGATATCAGTTTCATCAGAGGATAGGATAAAGTAGTGGTTCATCAGCTCCCCTGTTCCTCTCCCTGGGCTCAGCATGTTACCACTATTTTACTACCCGTAGGTGAGCTTCCTCCTCAGCTCACAACCATCTCTATAAGAGCCAACTCAGGTTCTCACAGGACATCCTGGTATTGGGGCACACAGTGTTGGCCCTATGAATAAAGGCATGATGAAATTAGGAGGCATTCCATCCCAACCCCCAATGTGGAGGTGAAGCGTTCCCCCTACTCAGTCCACAAGGCAACCAATGTCTTTGACTGTAGTAACTAGACAACCATCGGTCTTTTACAATTAGGCTTCCCAGGGCAACTGCATCTTGTTGCCTTAGGAGCCTCCCCAAAGACTATGACGACCACGTTCAGGCATCCCCTGGGCAACAGAAACACCCTGTTGCTTTCAACATGAAGAAGGAAAAAGAAGCTTGGCTTTTCATGGTGAGGTTCCATCAAGAATATACGGCATGGGTGAGGCCTGGTACCATGCTCCAGACTCACATGGTATTGGATAATCAAACAATGGAGCAGGGCTTGTGTAAGTGCCAGCCAGAGGGTACACACAAGATGGTTGTGTGAACTATATCTCCCTAAACCCATTATAATTCTGGTATTATTATTTGTAAACCGCATTACACAACATAAAAGTACTGTGGCAGTGGAGATTTTAAGCATTGTGGCCACAATATTCTTCCATAAATGAAAAAAATGGTAAATTATACACAACTATTAGCTGTTCTGCAAAGTACTTTATCTCATGAAAACATTTGTTAGGCTGGCCTCATAAAAAAAAGGCGCAAGCCCCTTAAATACATCTGATGGGATACAAATGTCGGTAGCTCTGCCAGAAACAATTGCCACAGCACTTTGCAACAAAGATCTCTCAGAGTCATTTGCTTCGCACTGCCCGCCTCTTCTGAATGGAGACAATTTATCAATATCCACTTCTCTCTCTCTTTCTATTATCTTCTCCCACCTCCCTCCACTGCCTCTGTTATCAGACTGATGTTTTTTCCCTGAGCACTGCCAGCTGTTGGGCTATCTGCTAGTGAGGCCAGCTGATTAGCAGTCAAAAAAGTCTCCAGTGTTGGCTATGGAAATGAAAGAAGAGAGAGGAAATTGCAGGCATGGCATGGGGTGTCGATTCAGCAGCACTTAATGGGAGGGCACACTTTAATTTCAAACGGAAAGCCAAACCTGAATGGAGTGATAGTGAGAAGGCCCACCAGCATGTTAAGCATGTCCCATATAAGATTCCCAGTTGAGGCTTTGATTAAACTTTAAAAAGGTGGAACTCTGTAAGTAGATGCTCAATATTCTCAACTGTATTCTGGTCCCTTAATAAACTCCTTGCTACCCTGGGAAATCTGTGACTGGATATAGTTTCAGATAGATTAAGACATGTTGAGGGTTAAACTACATGCAAAGGGAGATACATACTCCCTACAATCAACACATTTCCCCCTCTCACAATGGGATTTCCTCAGAACTAGTGCTTCAGCAATCAGACTTGCAGATTAAGCCTGTGTTTACCTTTAAAGGACAGGTCACACAACAGATCATGCTAAATGCAAGATACACCATTCACAACAATCACATTCTGTGACAAATAGATGTCTTTCACCACTTGTGGGAGCATGTATAAATATATTGCCTAATTTGACCCCGAGTCCCTAAGGAATGTGAAAATTAAGAGTCTCCATAGCATTTATGCTTCAAAAGCATTATTCTAACTATTATGCTAGAATTACTTGATATTCTATTGTTCATGTTCCAATCATTTTCAAATTTAGATGGTTGTTTTATTTTACTTCATTTAGAGATCCCCTCATAATCTGAAGCTGGCTGGACAGCTCAGTGAGATGGAGCATCAGGCAGCAGAGCTAGGGGTCAAGAGATGGATTTCCCATTGCTTCCTTTCCCACAGTTTTCTCTCCTTGTAGGAGAAGTGGCAGCCTGTGAAGTCCTGGACAAGCCATGCTGTCCCCAAGTACTCCCAGAAGAAGGGAATGGTAGAACTCATTACTCTATACCTAGAAAACTCTGGAAAGGGTTACTATAAATTGGAATTTACTTGACAACACATTGTTATTAGAATTCATAATTTTGGATCTTAAAACATAGCCAGACACTCATGCCCATTTCAAGGATACTCCATTCCTTCCCATCTCCACTCCAATTTGTCTTCCCATTTCAAGCCGTCAATCAGCATTAAATGCCCTTTGAGAATTCTAAGTTCTCATGGAGCTGCTTTAGGTTCCTCCAGTCATCCCACTCTTTAGGCACATTTTCCTAAAAAAATTTTTTTATACATTTCTTCCCAAGAGTGGTGAAGATCCCTTCCTATGTGTATGGTGCTGTTTTAGGCACTTGATGATCCACACTAAAAAAAGTAAAGGTAACTTTGTCAGTTCCAACTAGAGTAAGCCCATTGTATCAGTGGGACTTACATTGGTACTGACTTACTTCACTGATTCTACAGTAAGTCTCCTGTAGCTGAGACTTAACAACTGAAATCCATTCCATGTTGTTTATTGTTTCTCTTCTTCTTATTCTCCTCGTCCTTCTTCAGTCATCATTGTTGTTATTAATATTATTCCCTGCACCATCCAAATGAGAAAAAAAGCTGATACCATAAAATATTCCTTTTTGTACAGACCCATCAAACTTTCAGATGAGTTTGCCACGACATTTTAAAAACTGTTATGGAAAAATATGGCTATCCTTTATTATTAAAGCTTGCTGTTGAATTATGAAAACTCACTGCATGCTAGAAAACAGATAAGAGATACTTTCTTTTAAAGGTAATTACCCTTAGCAATTGTGAATTGTATGAATCAGATTGGTACTATATGACCCCTCTTTGAATAACTGAATTGTTTGCTTCCCTTTCAGTTTAGTGCATTATCTAAAATTTCACCACAGGTGGATTTACACGAGACCGTGATCTGGCTTTTAAAATGAGTTCACATCAGTGAATATTTAGCACTCAAAGTTTCCCCCAATATTTTTATGGATTTTTGTTCTTCTTTCTTGAGACCTTTGGCTTCTCCTGCTGTGGACCACACCTCATTAATTTTGTTATTTCAGTTGCTTAGAGGAAAAACTGAGAGCTAATGGTGAGAAATTTTGAAAGGTTTCTGCGCTGGTCACAACGGATACTAAATATTTGATAGTCAGATGTAGATCAATCTTTTGTTTAGTTCCAAATTAAATACCCTCAGATATTTCATTATCATTTGTTATTGTACTGGTAGAGCAAATCAACATTGCACAATGCTTCTAAAAATGGTGACAGCACAAACAAAAAAAATTACACCTTTGAAACTCGACTTTGGATCAGCATCAAATTTGCTACAGGTACAGCAGACTGCCTGCTCTTGCTCTGTGCCAAACTTGGAAAAGTTAGGCCAAAGAGTTTTTGAGTTGTGATTTTTCAATAGCAAAACTCTTTTACACACCTGTGCAGAAACAATCAATTGCTAAATATCCCCAAATTTAAAACAGATGAAATGAATTGAAAAGACCAATCTTGCTTATCTTGAAAGAGACTGATTGGCTCCACTCTCTTTTTTATTTAGAAAGAATCCAGGTTTCAGGGGCTGAAATATTGATCCTCAAAAAAGGCCTTTCAAAAGGAGAAGACAACTATCTTGTTATACATAAACTGAACATGTGTGGAGCAGGCTTACTTCAGAAGTAGATTCATTCTAAAGTAGATTCAAGAACGTTCTGAAGTAAATTAAAAAAAAAAAACCCTGTGGTTTATGAATGTGGGATATTGTGCCTCCTGTATCCATGATTTAAAACACCAGGAAATGGCCTGATAGTGCTGCAAAATATCATGCCAATGTTGCTAGCAGGAAAAAGGATGACATATTATACATAGCAAAGGAGGGTCATGATAAGTGCTCCTAGCAAGCCATCTGCCCTCAACCTACACCCTAAGGAAGGCCTGGGGGAGACTGCAGCTTCTGGGTCCCAGGAGGGCACAAACATAAGAGAACAGCTGACAGTTGGAGGTGAGAAGGAGTGAGACAATACAGCACTGCTGTGCAAGGGGGCAAAGTCTGGATCTGAGGAAGGGCAGTCAGAGATAAAAGGGGGAAAGGGGGGAGGATTACACAGGGGACTTATTGGATTCAGCTGTTGAGGAGTGGGGCAAAGTTGAGGAGGAGCATGATCCAGTCCTCTGTGCCATCAGGAACATTAAATACAGGACTCTTGGACAGGATCCTGGGTAGAGACTCTGGTAGCTAAGGAGAGAGATTGTGGGGGAGGCTCCCTCATCTTCGCTCTGCTGATATCTCTAACCCTGTCCTCATGGAGACCTCGGTGACCAGTGCAGTACCTGGACCCCACCCCAATGCGGAGGAGGCTCTGGAGGCACAAGGCCCAGTAAGAATGCCAATGGCAGCAGCAAGAGTGGTTGGGGACTCATCCCCATTTCTGAGCAGCCAGCATGACAAGCCCTCCCTGAAGGGAGTGGGGTGGCTTGTGTCTGTCTTGAAGTCCTGATGCCCTGCCTGGATTGAGATTCCACCCAGCCCTAGTGATGGAAACTAGGGGTTGGGAAGAGACTGAACTGTTCGGTGGATGAGTGACAGGAACCTGACCCTTGGGAGGTTTGGTGGAGTGGGGTGCAGTTAGCACTCATCAGTATTTTGTACCCCACTCTCCTGTTCTAATGAAGTCTAGTTCAGACAGTAATGGCTTGACCAGTGCCACAGCCCTGGGTGGAGAGAGTGGGACTCATACATGTGCGGTGCTTTGATTCATTTGAGAAC
Organism: Intellagama lesueurii; assembly: GCA_037013535.1. Classification (NCBI taxonomy): domain Eukaryota; kingdom Metazoa; phylum Chordata; class Lepidosauria; order Squamata; family Agamidae; genus Intellagama; species Intellagama lesueurii. The sequence continues at coordinate 176,807,906 of JBAJHW010000005.1, read as the reverse complement.
ATTTTATTCAATGGGTTCCTGCCTTTCCTACTGTTATCTTGAAGAACATATTTCAGCTATTGTAAAAATAGTTCTGCTACCATTTTGCATATTGTTCTTTCATGAAGAAGAGGAAAGGAATGTGTTGACGTCTTGTTTAGAGCACCAGCAGTGTTTCCATGGATGCTGGGGACAACTCAGTCACCTTATACCATTGTCTGATTTTATGAGTGGCGTGTTTTCCCTTCACCTCCTCATCTGAGTGCATAAAAAGTGTGACATCTGTTGTACCTGTGTTGCAGCATCATATCTTGTAACTGGGTGACAACATTTCTTATCCTCCCCTTTTTTAGAATCCCTCCAACAGACAAAAATTGTCCATAATCCTGCTCTCACTTTCTCCCAAACTAGAACGTTCTCTGTTATTCAGCTAATTCTAAAGGCATTATGATAAAAGACTGATGAGATCGAAGCCGGATCTGAAAAGATTGCTCACTTTATCACAGTTAAAAGGGGTTATGGCAGAGGAGGTTTGATCTATATTTTGAGGCGAATTTCTTCTTTTATACTGTAATAATGTTTTTAATGGGATTTCTAAGCTATATTGTTCCTGATAGAATGAAAATGTTTCAGATTGAGAGGGAAAACCACGTTACCATGGCTACCATTTGTGACAAATAGCAGCTTGATATTTCTGAGATTTTTCTTTGGGTCTTCCTAGACTGCTGACCACCATTGATAGATGTCTTTGGAAGATCTTTCCCATTGCAACAAAGTCGCCATAAGAGCATGAAGATTTCTCTTTTTATCCCTGAAAGCAGATGGCTATTACTAACTTAATGAAGCATCATTTCACTGCTTTTGCAGAGTAACTGAAACTTTGATGTTACTTTTATAGTTAACAGATGGGACCTCAATAAGTAGGAGAAGAGGAATATCACATGGTTTATGTAGCTCGTTGTTGGGCCTAGTACCTAGAGGAGCTCTCTGTCTTCCATTTTGATCTACTGTCGTCCATTTCGTGTAGCTAAGCACCACAGTTCAGAGATAGAACAAAGGTCAGTAGAAGTTGCATTAATCAAGTTTTGGAAACACAAAGGGAACTGGAGGCAGATATTGCCTATCAAATGCTACTAACAAGCTTATTTACTTCAGTTGTGTATATGTGAGTTTATAATGCAAGACCCTGCATAGGGAGTAATTTATTTGTTTTATTGATTTGTTTGTTTTATTTATAGGCCATCTTTCTCCTGGTAATTCACATGCTGTAAAGCAGCGGTCCCCAAACTTTTTGGGACCGCGGACTGGTTGGGGGTTTGCTGGCTCTGTGTGCGGTGGGGGGCGGGGGCACCCCCGTGCTCGTGGGTGGGCATGTCATGCTCGCAGGTGGGCGTGTCGCGCTTGCGGAGGGGCATGTCGTGCACCCGCGAGTATGACACGCCCCTCCGTGAGTGTGACATACCCCTCTGCGAGCGTGACATGCCCACTGTGCGGGCAGGCGGGCAGGGTGGAGATCAGTCTCCGCGGCCCAGTTCTAGGAAGCCGACGGACCGGCACCGGGCCGCGAACCGGGGGTTGGGGACCTCTGCTGTAAAGCATCATGCAGTAATCCAGCTGCAAAGTGTTAGTATAAATAGCAAAAAGATTGTTTGCTCTACTCAGTGGTGGCTTGGACGTCTTGTTCTGGCTTGTGAACCATGCTGTTGTCTGTTCCTGCTATTGGGCACAACTGTAAGTTACCCAATAAAGCTGTCTCCTTGTAAATAAGCCTGGAGCTTGTCTAATTGGTTCCTTGACAGTTTTAAATCTTGCTCCCATGGCTGGGGTGATACACTCATGTTACTGCATTCAGATTTTTTTTTAAGGTAACTAAAAGTAATTTCCATTATTATTGAGAAACAGGAAAGTAAAGGGTTCCTTTAAAATTGTAACTGAGGTAATAACAGAACTACTCAGTGCCTTGGAATATTAACTTTTACTAATTACTTTTTAATGATAAAATCCCTCCTGAAAGCCTTCCTGTCCCATGGTGGTGTTTGATTTACCTTCCTACTTCCCAATGGTACCCAACTTTAAGTCAGGGTGGGCGATGACTGACCTTTCACGTGCTTAACTGCAGTTCCCATCATCTGTTATCACTGGCTATGCTGGTTAGCTATGATGGGAGCTACAGCATATCTAGAAGGCCACAAATTCTCAGTCCCTGCTTTAAGTACACTATATGCCCATTGTTGTTGTTTAGTTGTTAAGTCGTGTCCGACTCTTCGTGACCCCATGGGCCAGAGCACGCCAGGCCCTCCTGTCTTCCACTGCCTCCCGGAGTTTGGTCAAATTCATGTTGGTAGCTTCAATGACACTGTCCAACCATCTTGTCCTCTGTCGTCCCCTTCTCCTCTTGCCTTCACACTTTCCCAACATCAGGGTCTTTTCCAGGGAGTCTTCTCTTCTCATGAGATGGCGAAAGTATTGGAGACTCAGCCTCAGGATCTGTCCTTCCAGTGAACACTCAGGGTTGATTTCCTTCAGAATGGATAGGTTTGTTCTCCTTGCAGTCCAGGGGACTCTCAAGAGTCTCCTCCAGCACCACAATTCAAAAGCATCAATTCTTCAGCGGTCAGCCTTCTGTATGGTCCAGCTCTCACTTCCATACATTGCTAATGGAAAAACCATCGCTTTGACTATGCGGACCTTTGTCGGCAAGGTGATGTCTCTGCTTTTTAAGATGCTGTCTAGGTTTGTCATCGCTTTCCTCCCAAGAAGCAGGCGTCTTTTAATTTCGTGGCTGCTGTCACCATCTGCAGTTATAATGGAGCCCAGGAAAGTAGCTATCCCCTAATTGTTCCTTTCTGTTTTTTGTAGTGTTAGATGGTTTGCTGCTTGGTAGTAGATCCATAGCTGTACTGCCTGTTCAACTTTAGCCAAATAACATGGTGTCTTTTTTCCATGCACACAATGGCCCCTTGCATGCACAGTTGTCTTTTTTCCCCAGTTGAGCAAGGGCACATCTGCTACTTCCTTGTACATGAGTAAGCCTCTTTTGCTTTCAGCAAGACAATCTCTGGTTTGCGTAATGAAAGCTGGCGGTTGCTGGAGCAATTGTAGAGCACTCTATTATGTTTTGCTACTGTCCATAGTCAAGGACCATATACACTGAAAACTCGGTCTGACGCATTCTAAAAATCTAAACAAAATCTTAGAATAAGAGCAAATGGAAACTAGGCTGTTTTTATATTGTATGGCAATCACCACTTGTATATGTTCTTGATCATCCCCGAGTACAGGACACATAATAATTACAAGTAATTACAAGGAAGCCAGATTTAGGCTGAATATCAGGAAAACCTATCTGTTAGAGCAGTATGACAATGGAACCAATTACCTTGGTTTTTGGTGAGCGCTCCAATGCTGGAGGTATTCAAGAGAAAATTAGAAAATCATCTGTCAGTTTGATTTGGAGAGCAGGGGTTGGACTTGATGGCCTTATAATCCTCTTCCAACTCCATTATTCTATGATTCTATATGAAGGTACATTTCACAATTCATTTAAGGTCTCTTTCAGAAAGGCAGTAATGAGATATTTCATTCTATAAAATATCCGTTTCTATAGCCAGCCCTGTTTTATTTCTTTAAAGCAACGTTTAACTGATAGGAATCAGGTCATTAAATTGCATACACTCATTCAGCTTGGTATTATACACTGTGAAATCCAGGTTGCTGTGGATTGTTGTCTGGGCTTAAAATTTATTTTGTGAGAATAGGATTGAAGTGTTCTAAGTGTTCTTATTGACACTAAGCAACAAATAAAACAAGCTCCCTGTGCTGAAATAATGAGCATACTGAGGTGATTAAAAATGCATTATTCTAGAGCAATGGTTCCCAACCTTGGTTAACCCAGGTGTTCTTGGACTGCAACTCTCAGAAACATTGGCCAGCACAGCTGGTGGTGAAGGCATTTGGGTATTGGAGACCCGGAACCTTACCCAAGGTTGGGAACCACTGTTCTATAGGGATTGGTACTCCTACATTGTCTACTGAACAGCTTCAGCATTCTGGCATTGTCTCTAGAACAAAATATGCACATCTCTCTACATACACAGTGTACTCCCTCCACTGCAGTGTTAGTAGATCTGAAATGGTGAAGCAAATTGGCTCTTCTGTGGACATATACTGGGCTGGAAAGACGGCATTCCTGTAAACACCTTTCATTTTATTGGATTTGATTTTGCTAATGAAGTGGGAGATGTACAGCTGTGGGGGGAAAAGCTGTCTATCAGCTTGACAGACTTGGTACTCAAAATACCATTTGTACAAAACAACGGAGCATCAATAAGCTTATTGAATGATGTGGTATGGTTTGCTTTTTCTAAAGCACTCTGGTCACTGGTCAGTATAACAAAATTTATTTAAAAAACCAAACATCTAAACAAGAAAATCCAATGCATGCAAATGTAACCAGAGTTTGGAAGTAACTAGTTATAACTAGTTATAAATAACTAGTCACTTTTAATTAGTTCCTCTTTCCCCGCAGCAAATACTTGTTCACAAGGTTAAACCTTTTGCAATAATCTTGTTCTTCCTCCATCTATATTCTTCTTCTTCTATTATTGTCCTCTTCTCCAGAAATGCATTGATTCTTGATTTGGAGCATTCCCTTTTCCTCTTGCTAACACATATTCCAAAAATCTGCCCCATATATCATAAAAATTATTCTTTTTCAACTCTCCTTTCTTAACCTTTAAATTACAAGTTAGCTTATCATTTATAGCTATATTCCATATTTCATTATACCGATCATCCATTCGAAATTCAGATTTTGATTTCCATTGCCTAGCTATTATTTATCTAGCTGCTGTTAATAAATTCGTAATCAATTCTTTAGTCATCTTATCATATTCCACATTCTCAAATATTGATAACAAAGCTATCTCAGGATTAAATTCTATATCTTTTTCACATATGTCATTTAGTTCTTTAAAGATTAGTTTCCAAAATCTTTGTACTTTTTCACATTCCCACCGCATATGAAAGTATGTACCAATTTCCTTCTCACATTTCCAACAGACATTCAGATAACTAGCGTTAATTTTATTTAATTTTTTCAGTGTTAAATACCATCTTAAGCCCAATTTTAAAAAAAATTCTCTTATTCTCACTGACATAAATCTTAAAACCCTCATTTTCCACATCTTCCTCCATTCTTCCTCATTTATTCTTTTTCCAAAATCTTGTTCCCACACTAACTTCAATCCTTCTTTCTCACTTTCTTCTTCTTCTAAGTCAAGCAGGAATCTATAAATTTTACTCACTGTACCCTTTACTGAATCAGTCATCTGAATATCTTCATATGATAATAGAAATTGTTCATACTTCGCGTATTCTCTACCAAGAGGTCCCGACTATGGTGGTGGGGAACACAGTTAATTTGTATTTTGGTTTATGTATTTTATGTTTATGTTTATGTTATAGTTAAATAAAAAATTAAAAAAAACCAAGGTTAAACCTGCTGTATAGGGAAATGTGTGGAAATCACAGCTTCTTGAAGTCTTTTATCCTGGGATGTTCTGATGTTCCTGTCCACATGCAAGGCAGGCAAAAGCAACACTGCTACAGCAGATCCTTGTTGCATTCTCTTCAACTGTTTGTCCACCTTATCCTCTGTCCTTATCGCCTGCTCTTCTTCCATGTCCCCTGTGCCTACCAACCTCATCTTCTTCCCAGAATAAGCATGGAAGACCTGCTTTGGGAGATGAAGCATTGCATCATTTCTTAAAACACTTTTAGGAAAATTCCACAAAGAGTCTAGATAATTCATCATGAACAGCTAGGTTTAGATAATTCATCGTGAACAGCAAGAGCTTCTTAGGGGAGAAAATTTCAATATTCATGGTAAATTGCTAAAAAGACAAGCAAGCGAAAACTCCAAAACACAAATCCAGTGAAGAGAAACATGTTTATACAGTGTCTCCAAAGTTTTTCAATGAGTTGGTGTCAAAAGACAGCTGATTTGCAATTCAGACTGAGAATGGAGCAAACTTCTACTGCTGATAGCAGTGCTGATAGAACTAATCTCTCCTGCCCACCAAACTAAACCAGAAGAAAATCCCCCAAACAGAATCTTTCATTTTTCAAAGGGTTGCTGCCAAAGACAGCTAATTTCAAAGGAGATTAAGACAATACCCAGTCACCATTGAAGAGCATACAGTTAAATATTTTCAAATGCTCAGCGGAGATTCCTTCATGGAGCCGCTGAACTGGAAGTTCTCCCAATTTTTTTGGAGCAATGCTATCTGGCTTACATAGCTTAAATAAGCTCACCTATAATATATAACAGTATTTCCCAGCCTTTTTCAAGGTGCAACTCCCTTTTGTAATAGCCAAGTAGCCTGTGACCCCCCCGCCACATTTGCATAAAAAGGCATTTTTAATAGTTAAAGTCATCCTTTCTCAGAAACTAGAAGCTTCTTTCTCCCCAAAAGGGGCATGTTTCTCATACATACACATACATACTAACTTTAATATCTCATTCTGAAAGGTCAAGGAAGAAATTGTTTAGCAAGGGCTACAACTTATTTATTTATTTAATTAATTTATTTATTTTTACGAGGACTTTCTCCTTAAAAGGACCCACATATAAGGTGAGCCCTCCAGAAAAGACTTTGCGATCCCGCTGGGGGTCTCGGCCCCCAGGCTGAGAAACACTGATATATAGCATGCATGCATATACACACAAACTGGCCTGGCAGCAGTCCCATTCTCCTGTTCCATTATCTGGTCAGCAATTAATCAATGCCAATTACAAGCAACAGCAGGGAGCTTCATTACCTGGGTTAACATTTTTATCAGGCTCTTCCGTTTTAAGCATTCTATTTACCACAAAGCTGCTTTCATTTTCTGGCTTTCCAGGGTATTGTTGTCAATGTTGTTGTTGTTTTAACTTGGAAGGAATAAAAGGGACAAATTTGTCTTCTCCATCTGAGTACTGCTTGCCAAGCCCTGTTCCTTGTTGTATCATCTGTGAATATTCTGACAATACGAGGAACAGTTCTTATTATATGTCAAGCCAATTCCATTCTTTGCAGGTTGGCCCCAGTCAAGCCATCTTGTCAGCCACTCTTAATATAGCTTCCTTGTGCCTATAACTGGCCAGAGGAAGTGTTGTTAGATGTAAATTGTTATAAAAGACCCAGAGGGAATGTGGTTTTATGCAAATTGCCATAAATAAGCTGTACAGTAAAAACCTCAATTCGGGTTGAAGCTCTGCCAAAATAATTAATTTGTCTCAAAGTATTTGAGTTATTAGCAGTAGATCACAAGAGTTGGTTCAAAGATTATTCTAATTATGTCACAAAGAGAGGGCTAAGTTTTCAATTTAGACAGTGTGTTCTCCATGGAGATTCAAGGCCACTCATCTTTTAGAAATTAAATACTGTGGTTGGTCCATCTGAGAGGGAAAAATTCACCCCAATTATCTTTATTTAGGTTTCACTCCATTACTTTAGCACCATAATATAAACTGATAGACTCTGTAGACTCTCAGGGAAGAGTCATGGTTTCTTGAATGGAGCACATACATTGCATGCAGAAGATTCTAGGTTTAGTCTTAGGTATCTACATTGAACTGGACCAAGGCACGTTGCTTCTTTGAAGAGACAGGCTTTGGGCCATCTCTTAGGGATGTTTTGCTTGTGGATTTCCTGCTTTGGAAGGAAGCTGAACTAGATGACCCTGCAGATCCATTCTAAGCACACATTTCCATGATTCTAATGTAGTTAGTTATCTTCATAGATACATTTTAAAGAAGTAACTTTTTCTTGTTATTCAAAAGTACCAAATTGTTACTTTTTGCCTACTTAGAAAAATCAAAATGCTGCAATAAGTACAGAAGCCATACATCTGTAAATATTAAAGAAACACAGTTACAGTTATATTTCAAAAGAGTGTGAAATTATGCAGGTACAATCATATATGTAATTATACTTTCATTATTAGAGAAAGGAACCAAGCAAACAACTAATTACTAGCAAGCTCTTAGTGAGCCTCATCTCTACATTGTAAGTGTTCAGATGCCAGTTTGAGAGATTTTTATTTACCTTGGTATTTAAATATGTATGCAGTGCTCCAGTGTTGTGCTGTGGTTTTATTTGTGGTTCTGATTTAGTGATGTTGATGTTACTGTTTTTATTATGCAGCACTCTAAAATCAGGCCTGATGAAGTGGGCTATAAAAATGTTTTAAATACATAATCGTGGACTAGTGGTTTCAGTATGAGGTAATTTTATATATCCACTATGAGAGCAATATACATGACAGCAGCAGAAAAGGGGCAGCTGAAAAGTGGGTTCTTCAAATTTCTGTGAACATTTTGAAAAACCTAAGCATCACATAATGACTGACTAAATATAACTTAAATCCTAAAGGGTTGTCTTTCACTGTACAAATAAAATATTTTAACAGGCTTTGTGGGATTATCATTGTAGGATGTCCTGGCTAGCTGCCATAGATAGATAGATAGATAGATAGATAGATAGATAGATAGATAGATAGATAGATAGATAGATAGATAGATAGATAGATGGATAGCTGGATAGCTGGATAGCTGGATAGCTGGATAGATAGATAATTGTGTGCCTTCAAGTTGATTCTCATTTATGCCAACTCCTCTCAGGTATAACATTTTCTAAGTGTAAAGTACTTAGAAGTGGTTACCATTCTGCCTCTCTGATGGCATTCTGGGAATGGGCACATTGCCCATGATGGCACAGGTGGCAAGGCACACATATTCCAGGTGATTTTAGCTGTCCCCTCTTTCAGGAAGCACAATGGGAATTTGAACTGCCAGACTCTGGCTCTGCAGCCAAGCACTCCAGCCCACTGAGCTATGTTAAACAATAATGCTTTTATACAAACAGAGATAAAGGTCTTTCATTGGTTAATAAGTCTGGCTTGTCTCTTGGAAGCATAAATAGTCAACTAGAGTTGGTCAACTTTAGGAAAATAGTAACATCAGAAAATTCAAAGTCTTAAAGTGGTTCTGTTCAAACAAAATGTCAGACTGGGAGGATGAAGCTCTTTTTAAACACACCAAGTAATACTACCGCCCTCATTTTCAGTTCTCTTAAAATGCTAATTCATAAGAAAAATGTACAAACATTGCAAATATATAAAGAAGAATGATTTGATAAGACAGGCAAAGTAATTGGAAGAAGAAGAAAGACATTACCAAAAAATAACGGGACTGTCTTCAGTAACATATATGGGAAAGCTGTCAGGAAAATTGATGGAGAAACAAACAAATGGGGGAGAAAAGCTGGAGAAGGGAATTAGAAGTAGCAAACTGACTTTGAGGACGAGAAGAGGAAGACTGAATAAGGTGAGAGAATTAAGAGTGCTTAGCAAGGAGAGAAAAAAGCAGATGAACAGGATTAAACTATGAATTGATAATGAGTGAAGCTGACAAGTGAGATTTGAGCCAGAAATGTCAATGGAGAAAATGTGACAACCAAGACTCTGGAGTGGAAGCAAAAGAAGTAGGTGCAAAGGAATCAGAAGACATAAAAGCGTATGAATCAAAAAGATGCAGTAGATTGGGGATTGGCAACATTTTGCCTGGGCAGCTGCCCCTCACCAGCGGATTGCCTACCAATTTTTAGCAGTATAACAGTAACACCCCCCCTTCGGCAATAAGAAAATCTATATGGAGTACACTGTTTTCAAGCCACAATGTGCTCCCAGAAGGTTCCTGAAAGCAGAATTCATCTTAAAAATAAGGTGCACACACCATGACTATCTCATTATGATACAAAACTAGAGGGGTTTGGTGGTGTAGTGATTGCATGCATGTGCAGACCTTGGGACAGTGTGCCCATGTGGCTTCCCAACCAACAGAACTTGCCCAAGTCTGTCACAAAGAACCAAGAAACTCTGAGTAATGAAGAAACCAGGGCTTTGATAAAGATTGTCTCAAAATAAGAAGAGAACTGAAAGAGCCACTGTGGCATTCGCCCTTGTGGCCCCTGCTTGTCCTCCTGTCACAAAGGCTCACGTCGCGTTTTCCTCTCACTGCCACCAGTGGATTACCTCAATCCACAATACAAATGACGTATATCAGAACACTTGTCTTGTAAACAGAAACAGAACTTATTTATTGAAGTGAAGCAGATTGAATAGTAACAGAAGTTTCTCAGATACACATTATACATAAGCAAATCATCAACAGTTCTCTCAGTACATATTTCTTTTCTCTTGCTATATCATTGCCACCTTCTCTACCTATTTTCCTAACCAGCTCTATCTCTCAGTATCTGTTCCCTCTCTCTCTGACTAACCAGCCCTATCTGACTCCTCCTTCTCTTGCCAAACCTCATGTAGCTGCTGACTCTGCCTCTCCAGTCCTCTCATAGGCTCATGCAAATCAGGTCATGACTATGAATGGCATGAGTGACGTGGGCGATTGTCACAGCCACTAACCCAAAGTTCTTCAGGAGAAGAGAAATTCTCCAGGTTTCTCTGACGTGGACATTACAATGGGCACAGCTTCTTTCCTTTTTTCCTAAGGTATCTATTGTTGTCTCCCTCTCTCATTCACTATCATTTTGTAGTCTCCATAAGCTCTGGGACTTATTGTCATTCAAGGGTATTGTGACTGAAAGAGAAATGGTAGACACCCTACCCTCATGGAGGAGAATATTTGGAGTGAATTTTGCGAAGTGGCCTTCTTTTTCTCAGGACAGGATGGCAGGGAATACAAATAAAAAATAAAAAATAAATCACACTCTTATTTCCTCAGGGGAAAATTATTTTCTGAGAAATTTTAGCTCAGCTCTAGATGAAAACTTGAGAAGAATGTGAAAAATCGTAGTCTCAGGAATGAAAGGCTTAACTGGCTTCGGAATCTAAAGAGGAAAAGACTTCTGCTTCTAAATGGAGGAGAGTGAACCAAATATGGATTTCATGGATCAAAATCTACTTCTTCAGACATAGCTTCATTCATCTTGATTTGAATGTTCACCAGTTTAACTAGAATCTCCTCGAGAACTCTGACCCAGTTGAGATTTTTGTGGAGATACAAGTTTTACGAACTGATGTCTCCACATAGTATGCATGGCATGGCCATTTGTGATTGCAGGTCCACCATTTGAGTAATGATCATAGTAGTTCATATGATCACAGTAGCTCTTAGGAAGATTTGTGGTGAATCTTTTGCAATGTAGATAATTTCTGAACATCCCATAGAGGTTAGTTAGTGTTGGATTTGATGGTTGGGGCTCATTTTGACAATGTACGTGAGCATAGCTGAGAAGCTGGAGAAGGTCACAGCCTTCAGGAAATTGGGAAGGGATGAGTGATGGAAGAGCATAAGAATAGCTCTGTAGGATCAAAATAAAAGTCTATCTAGCCTAACTTGAGTTTGGAAGTAACAAGCTACAACTAACCTTGTTACTTGTAACTGGTTCCTTTTGTAGGCATCACAGAAGGTTTGTGTTATATTGAGGAGGTGTAGTTGTAATGGTATGTACTATTTTCCCCTTTATCCCCAAGCTTGTTTGTATCTGTAAGCATGTATCTATCTTCGCTTAAGCCTTTATTGGCTATCTTCTGAACCTGAGTCTCTTCTACCAACTTATTCTATTTACTGCCCTGCTTCTTTACTCATGACCTCTGCTTTCACCTGACAGATGATTGTCTGGGAAAGGCATGTGTTTATCCCAGCTGCTCTTGCCAAGGTCAGTAATTTTAGACACCTGAACTGGGAAAGTAAGGCATTATCACTTTGCTCATTAGTCAGGTAGTCTGAAGATACATATGTTATCATTTTGCCAATTAGTAAGGTGTTTTCTTATCACTGTACCAATTAGTAAGTCACTCTTTTATCAATTTGCCAATTAAAAAGGAATGTGTTGCCATTCTATTCAGGATACAGATGATAGCTGCCTTAAAACTATGAAAGGCCATGAAGTCTTTGTTTAGGGAGCCTCAATTCGGGTCATGTGGAATGACCCACTAGAGTTTTCCAAGACTCTCAGAAAGCAGAAAAGGTTCAGGTCATGTCTTTGCTTTGCGCTGTCCTTTGCTGCATTATGGCTGCTCTTTGTATATTATTTTGTATCCTATTGTGGCCACTTCTTTAATATACTCATTCTTCAATGATTTCCCCCCGTTTCCTTTTATGAAGTTTTGTAACCTTCCCTCGTTGGTATGTGATTATTGTCTCTCACAACTTGCTCCAGCCAAACAACTTTTTTTAATTAAACAGAATGTAGCATAAAATTAATGAGTAAGAATTAAGTTACTTTATTATTACACAGAGCAATGGTTTCTACTTACATTCACAACTTATTTAAAAAGGCTTTTAAAGATATATCAGTGCATATACAGGAATTTTCTCTTACTCACCCTAAGGGTTTTTTTTTTTAAAAAGTAATGGATGCAACTGAAAAGCAATGAGGAGCAGAAGAAATAACTTTGTCAAACTGCAACAAGTAATACAACAAGGTTATTTTTCAAATGTTATAATGTGCAACAAGAAGAAATTACTTTCTTGTGGCACAATGGTTAAACTGTAGCACTGCGGTGAAAACTCTGCTCACAACCTGAGTTTGATCCAGATGGGCCCAGGCAGCCAGCTCAAGGTTGATCCATACTTCTGAGGTTGGTAAATGGCATACCCAGCCTACTGCAGGGTATTTGTTATGCAGGTACATTTGTAACCTGCATAATTAAAATTTGTAAACCACCCAGAGAGACATTTAAGCATTATGGGGTGGTATCTAAGCAGCACACTTTGCTTTGTTATACTTTCAAAAAGTAAATTTCTGAGCTGTGATCCAATATCCAATATTCATATGCATGAAAAACGACAGTTTCTTAAACTAAAAAAGAAAGAAGAAGAAGCAAAAAAAACCACACCCAAACCCTGGTTAAAAGGACCTTGGAGAGTGCAGCCTCTTTCTCCCCCTTTCTCCTTTTCAAACCCAATACCAAGGTTGGTGACTCAGATTTTATGAGAGCTGTGAATCTCCTCTGGATTTCAGTTTGAATTTTACTATCCAAGGTGCTGATCCCTATTTCTACAATAGTTTCAGCACCTTGAATAGCTCCTATGCAGTTCAGAGCCAATTCATTGACCCTGCAAAATCAGAGTCACCCAGCCTCCTGCCATGTAGCTGCCATTTGGCTCACCTTGCGCTCTGTTTGTGTGTTTGTAATTGAAGTGAACATTACAATGAGCATAAGTCTCAGTCTACAAGGGCCCTCTCTGACCCAAAGAAAACTAAACCCTATGCAGCTTCCAGTATTCCCTTTGGAGTTTAGCACTGCTTGAGAAAACAGGAAGAGCACAGCTTTTCTTGAGCTTTACAAAAAGTGAAACCTGGTACTTCTTTGATGATGAAAATGGTGCAACAGAGAACTTCACTAGTTAGGCACGTGTTTCAAGGTCACCTTGTCCACTAGTAATGTTACGTGCAGCAGTATAATGTGATTGTTCCCTTCATATTTTTGCTTTTTTTCTCAGGCTGGATTGTTCTATTTAGTCATTCTTGCCGTCAGCATTTCACTGTCCTGAAATGCTAATGACAAATGCAAGAATCATTAACAGAGACACATTTAACATTAAATCAGGCTTTGGAATATGAAGAAAGGGAATAAAAAGTCAAAACAAACCATTAGCAGTGCTCTCAGGAACAACAAAAGCAGCAACAACAGAAAGCCACAAGAATTAAACAATTTAAAATAACTTTTATAATGCTGGGCAGCAGGCAGGTTGCTTAGTTATTCTTTCCTCATTTGCCCAAACCAGACTGAGCTGAGAAATAATGCATTTCCCTAGACCTGGGCTGGAGGGTTCTAATAAAATAAATAAACTAATAAAATAAAACTAATAAATAATGAGCACAATTTTCTCCTACCTGAACATTTATTTAATTATTTAAAATATTTTTACCCTGCCTTTCTCCTTAAAAGAATCCGAGGTGGCTTACATCATTAACAGACAATATTAAAGTTAGCAGCAGTGAGTCTACAAAGGCTAAAAAGGATCAAACAAATAAAAAACAGAAGCCATACCAAAAACTGTTCAAAGCAGTAAAGGTACAACAATCCATTTAAAAAGTCACTCAAGGAAAGCAGAAAAATGAAAAGAGAGATTGCTATCAAATTCTGCTTAAAAACACAACCTGCAGCAAATACCAGCATTTTGCTACTTCAGAAAGTGTCCGAAGAATCACTGAAAACTTTATTATTTTGGGGTGGGGAGAGAAAATATCTGCGATGCTTTGTTGAAGCATAAAAACAACATTAGGATTTCAGTACATTAAAGAATAACATATTTTATTTTGTATAAGGTTTTGTGGAGTGAAGCCCATTAATAAGATGCATGCCGTTCTGACTTGGTTGGTGATACTTAACCACATGCTGGGAGGGGGAAGAGGAGCAGAAGAAAAGCAATGATATTTTTCTTGTACCTTTTGTATTTCCATTTATCTCCCTATTAGTCCATACTGTCCCCAACCCCCCTCCACTCACATGCATATAAATACCATCCTTCTGATAATACACTCTGTGCATCTGATGAAATGGGGAGCCATAAGCTACTCTGTTTGAAAAATTGATTTTCATAAGCCTGAGTTATTTGTTCTATAGAGACCATCACTAGTTACAGCCATGCTGTGTTGTGAACTAGGTACCTTGATCTCTAGGACGCTCAATATGAAACATTTCTTCTTCTTAAAGTACCAGGGGCTGCACTGATGTTCCTGTTATTTTCCTGCAATTCATATGACCTTTTTCTTATCTCACATTATCTAGCACTTTCCCCATGGCTTTCTGCTGCTTTTGGCTCCGCCTGAGATCATTGTTGATTTTTAGTATTGTTGGTTTAGAGACTACAGCAAAGCCTTTGACTGTGTGGATCATGAGAAACTATGGGTTGCTCTGAAAGAAATCAGCACTTGATCGTCCTGGTGCGTAACTTGTATTGTGGACTAGAAGCTACTGTTAGGACAGAATATGGAGAGGCAGAATGGTTTCCTGGAAGCAAAGGAAATTTTATGACCTTATCTGTTCATTCTGTATGCAGACAAATCATACAGAAAGCTAGACTAGATTCAGATGAAGGAGGAGTGAAAACTGGCAAAAGAAACATCAATCGTTCAAGATATTCAGATGAAGGAGGAGTGAAAACTGGCAAAAGAAACATCAATCGTTTAAGATATTCAGATGAAGGAGGAGTGAAAACTGGCAAAAGAAACATCAATCGTTTAAGATATGCAGATGACACTGTCTTATTGACAGAAAGCAGCAATGACTTGAAACAACTGTTAGGAAAAGTGAGAGAAGAAAGCACCAAAGCAGGACTGCAGTTGAATGTTCAGAAGCCGTAAATCATGACTACAGAAGAACTGTACAACTTTAACATTGACAATGAAGAAATAGAAATGGTCAGAGATTGTGTATACCTTGCTTCTATTGGTACCGAGAAAAGATGAAACTACATTTTAGAACTGACAATACATTGAGAGGAAGACCAGGCCTCAAAAAGACCTAACCCTGAAACATTCACACCTAGCTAAAAGTATTTATGGCTGACATAGAATAACAATGTACAGTGGTGCCTCGCAAGACGATTGCCTCGCAGGACGAGGAATCCGCAAGACGATGGGTTTTTGCGATCGCTGTGGCGCTTCGCAAGACGGTTTTCCCTATGGAGGAATTTCGCTAGACGATGTTGGGTCTATGCTTCGCAAGACGATTTTTTTTTTTGACAGCTGCTTCGCAAGACGATTTTTTCTGCAGGGTTTTTTTTTGTTTTTGTTTTTGTTCAAATTTCAACTGTTAATACCCAGGATGCATTGTGCCTTGTGCCGGGAAGGTTTAAAAACCCTCCCCAATGCAGCCTGGGTTCACTTTTCCACGTGGAGTTCCAGGAGCAACTGTGGTCTGTGCTGTGGGGCATCCTGTCTTTGAAGAAGTTGCAGTGATCTTTGGTGAAGTTGAAGTTTTCAAGAACTTTTTGGCCAGCAAAAGGTAGGTCTGCATTTGTTCTCCTGTGTGGGTGGGTGGGGGTTTCATGCCAAGTGTTTTTTTTTTTTACTGTACTGTATTTCTTTGGTAACTTGCACAGGGAAGTTAGGGGGTTAGCTTCTGCTAGGTAGTGGGGGGTTTTTAATGCCAATTTTTTTTTTCTTTGTGGGGACAGTTCTGTGTGCCTCCAGTTTCCTGAATTGAAACACTGGTCCTGGTGGTTTAGAGCCTCACTTGTTCACTTTAAAATGTGAAATGTAAAAAGTTTCTGTACTGTTGGTTTCTGTGTGTTTATGCACTTTGTGAAGAGTTTCTGTATGTTTATGCACTTTGTGAAGAGTTTCTGTATGTTTATGCACTTTCTGAAGAGTTTCTGTGTGTTTATGCACTTTCTGAAGAGTTTCTGTATGTTTATGCACTTTGTGAAGAGTTTCTGTATGTTTATGCACTTTGTGAAGAGTTTCTGTATGTTTATGCACTTTGTGAAGAGTTTCTGTATGTTTATGCAATTTGTGAAGAGTTTTGCACAATCCAATGACTGTTAGTGACTGTTTCTGTTCAGTTTCAATGAAGGCAGATGTTCCTGCCTCATGTTTGTTGATTTTTAAATGTTTTTCTATGATATTTATAAAGTTAAAGTTTATTGATTGAAATTTTTGAAATCACCTGTACAGTATTTATGATGTTAAAGAGCACTTAATAAACCCTTTGTAAACCAAATTTGACTTTGTTCTGTCTTTTTTCCCCCATAGGAACGCATTAAATAGATCTCAATGCATTCCTATGGGAAACCGCGTTTCGCAAGACAGTTTTTTCCGCAAGACGACGATGTTTTTTCCCCATTGGAACGCATTAAATAGATTTCAGTGCATTCCAATGGGGAACCGTGTTTCGCAAGACGATGTTTTCGCAAGACAGCGATTTTCACGGAACGGATTAAAACCGTCTTGCGAGGCACCACTGTAACTCTTCTTCTCTGCTCAATCTACCTTTTTGATGTAACAGATGGCCCACCATTGGAATGTTTGTAGGAGGAAACCAACAAGTAACATTCACAAGTGATTCACAGTACTGAAGGCCACATATCAGGGCCCAGGAAGAAAACACATAAACATACCAATAGATAAGAGAAATGGATACTCTTGTCCCCAGACTTTCAGGCGCATCCAGGACCCAGGTCAAGGAGAGATGGGGGCACAATATGCATATCTACATGTAACCAATAGATTAGCGTAGCTGGCATCAATTACCCAATGAGGGACTAGATCCAAAGTTGGGGTACAATTGATGAATAGAATTGTAGCATTTTATGGCTCTTTGTCTGTATTATTATAAAATGTATGTACACTATATGTTCGGGGTGTTCTCTGCTTTTAAGGGAAGTCCCAGCTGACCTTTCTTGCTCTTTGCTCTCTAAAATAAAATCGGACCTCTGGTTCAGCTGTTGCGTCTCTGCCTGATTCCTTGCCGGAAAACCAAAACCCAAATCTGGCCGGTAACACCATCATCAATCCAAATGGAGACTGCAGCCAGGAAATCAGAAAAAGAGTGAGACTAGGAAGAGCAGCAGTCAAGGAAGAAATTAGAAAAGGTCATTAAGTGTAAGGATGTGTCACCAGAGACCAAGACGATCCACACTCTTGTATTTCTGATCACCAGTTATGGTTGTCAAAACTGACAGTTAAGAAAGCTAACAGGAAAAAAAATGATTCATTTGAAATGCGATGCTGGAGGAGAGCTTTGCGGATACCCTGGACTGTCAGAAAGATGAACAAGTGGGTCCTAGATCAAACCAAGTCTGAACTATATCTGGGGGCAGAACTGTTGAAACTGAGTCTGTCCTCCTTTGGGCATAAGCATGAGAAGGCAGATTTCTTTGGAAAAGACAATAATGCTGGGAAAGGTGGAAGGCAGCAGAAAAAGAGGAAGATCAAATATGAGATGGATTGACTCCTTAAAGGAAGACAAAGGCTTGAGTTTGCAGGAGCTGAGCATAGCTGTTGAGGACAGGACATTTTGGAAAGTGCTCATTCATAGGGTCGCCATAGGTCAGAAGTGACTTGACTTCACATAACATAGTTTGGGAGGAATTCAGTGCTTCCTATTTGTGGTTTAAGTCCACTGAGAAAGCCTCTGGTTGAAAGCTTTCAATCAGCAATAAAAAAATAGAAAAAACTTTAGCAGAGGACTTAATTTCTTCAAGATTTCATAAAGAGAAAAAGTGTTCTTAAAGAGAAGTGCTTTAAAAAAAATAGGGTGTAAATCCTGGCTAAATCCTGCACTCCTTTGGTACCAATTAACGATGGGAGAGACAAACATGCTGTCTTGAAAACCTCTCTCTTGTCAAGGGTTGCTGACCCACAGAGGTTAAAAAAAAATCAGATAGATACCACAAGTATGGAATAATTCACAAAAAGCTCATGCCAATGAAACCTGTCAGTTAAAGTACCACAAGACTCCCTGTTGTTTTTCCAATTGAGTTACTGTTATTTTCTTTGTCTCCTGAGAAGCTGATAGCAATGGAATTGACACTTTGAGTTAAGGGACTCCACTTCGTTCCCTCCTTTAATCTACAGGAGGGAAAAAGGAGACAAGACTTGTTACATTACATTAATTCTTTGTTGAGAAAAAAAGCTTACAATTGGCTTGAGAAGCAGGGAGAAAGAAGCAGGGAGAAAGAACAGTTTAAAGAATGAGCATTTATTCATTCATTCATTAAAAAAAACATGATTATCCTTCAGGTCCCTTTCATCCCTCACATTTCATAATTTGTGAAGGTTTTATGGAATACATGGTAGTAGGAAATGAGCTTTTAATTTTCTAAATGTGTATAGTCACAGCAAGCAAATGCCAAACCAGGAGTTACAGTATGTGGCTAGAAAATACTAAAGATTGAAGAAAGAAAGAAAGAAAGAAAGAAAGAAAGAAAGAAAGAAAGAAAGAACAAACGAACTCATGTTCTAAACTCAAATCATGGAATAATGGAATTGGAAAGGGCCACAGTCCACTGCCCAATGCAGAAATCCAAATTAAACTATATCTCACAGGTAGTTGTCTAGTTTTTTCCTGAATGCCTCCAGCATTGGAGCACTCCTGATATTCATCCTAAATCTGGCTTCTTGTAGCTAGAACCCATTATTATGTGTTTTGCACTCTGGGATGACTGAGGACAGTATTTGAACAATAATCTTTCAAGGATTTGAAAATTGCTATCATATCTCCCTTTAGTCTTCTTTTCTCAAGGCTAAACATACCTAGTTCTTTCAGTCTTTCCTCATACTACTTGGTTTCCAGCCCCCCGTACCTTTGTTGCTCGCTTTGTTCCAGTTTGTCGGTATCCTTCCTTCCTTCCTTCCTTCCTTCCTTCCTTCCTTCCTTCCTTCCTTCCTTCCTTCCTTCCTTCCTTCCTTCCTTCCTTCCTTCCACGGTAGTTGTAAAAAAACTGAAATATTAAATCATTTAATACATGAACTACTTATTAAAATTAGTGAAAAGGTGTCGTAAGTTTCCACCTACAATGCTGGGAGTTGTTATATGTCGCAAATGATTAATATTTGGAAATTATTAGCTGCCCTTCTGATATCTGAACACTTGGCATCTTTGAGCTAGGTACTGTGATGGTGCAGTGGTTAATTACAACACCAATGACTATATAATACAATACATATCATAAGTGGTATATATATTATGATGATTCATGTCTGAGTCATAAAGTTCAGTTGGATTACTGGAGTAATTTTAGAGAAATTAATTCTAGCTCTAGCCAATCAAAAGACACTGTGTGGCTGTTCCATTTTTCACTCCTTAATGGATTTTCTGTTGGGGAAGGAGAAAAAGATGGAAGCAGCAGTAGGAGAACATGGTAGAGTTCCAAAGGGAAGATGATAACATCTAGACCCCTGTGTTACTTTTGTGATTGAAGCAGTGATTGCACAAGAAAAGCCTGACTTGGAAGCATCCCTGCTAGGCAATGTGTGGAACACCACTGAAAAGTGCCCAGACATTGCTACTGTTCCCAGAGTGACTGTTAGGGTGTTGACTGAAGTGTAAAATATGGGAGCACATAAAATGGAACATTTAAGATTTATTAGGTGTTCAGTAAATTAAGGCACTGATTTTTCAATGCGTATTTATACATGTCTATTAAGAATTGAGCACTATTAAGTTCAACAGGGATGTGGTGGCGCTGCAGGTTAAACCGCAGAAGCCTCTGTGCTGCAAGGTCGGAAGACCAGCAGTTGTAAGATCGAATCCACGCGACGGAGTGAGCTCCCGTCGCTTGTCCCAGCTCCTGCCAACCTAGCCATTCAAAAGCATGCAAATGCGAGTAGATAAATAGGTACCACCACGGTGGGAAGGTAACGGCGTTCCGTGTCTAGTCACGTTGGAAACGTGACCATGGAAACTGTCTTCGGACAAACGCTGGCTCTACGGCTTGGAAACGGGGATGAGCACTGCCCCCTAGAGTCGGACACGACTGGACTAAATGTCAAGGGGAACCTTTACCTTTACCTTAAGCTCAACAGAGCTTAATCCTAGGGAATTTTGGATAAGATTGCAGCTGCTGGTCAGAATCAGTTATGTCCACCAGCATAATGCCAGCAGCATGGTGGTGTAGGCATTTCTTATTACACACCCAATGTGTGGCTCAGTGTGTGATAGGAAATTGCTACGCAGACTTATTAACTTGTGGCAATTAGGGACGTGCATAATGAAATTATTTTTGTTTCTCTAGTTTTAGATTTTTTTTGCAAATGCTTCTTTTGAGTTCTGACATTTCAGGTTTTCCATTTGTGTTTTTGAGCACTACAGAAGCCCTACAAAACCTTTAACAACTACTCGAATGAAGCAGAGAGGCAAGGCAACAGAGAATCAATCTACTCCAAAAACAGCCAACAGTACATGAGAGGGGAAAAAAATCATCTGAGCAATGCAGACACTAATTTATAGAACAATAAAGTCTTTGACAGCACCCACATTCCAGTGCACAATACCATCAGAGGCAACACAAAACTGTTCTTCCAGCCTACTCCCCACAAGTCCTCCTCATGGAGCAAAAATACCTCATTCACCCACCAATTCAAAACCCCATAAATGATCAAATCACTGTGCAGAGCTCTCCAATCAGAACACAGTACAGTGCCATCCAAACAGCCTAGCTTAGGCCTGGGCAGTATAATAGGAAAGGGGAAAAAAGCCAAGGAAATAGCCAACCGGCTGGGAACTGATTGCCTGGTACATACCAAAACAGCCAAAAATGATATAAAGCACTATCCTACAAATCCCAACTAAAATATGTACCTTTTACAGAAGAAATAGACAGTAAATTAGCCAAGTAACACTATTTAAAAAACAGCCAAACAGGGAAAGCACCACACACAGAGAGGGGAAAAAATTGCAAGTAAGCAAACAAAATACAAAAACACAATCCTGTGACCCCAAAACAAGAAAAACAAGCAAGCAAATAAAGTAAAAAGATAAGTCAATACTCCCTTCAACCTAGAGTATTAGAATATAGGGAGATTTGACTCCCCACTGCTACTTGATGGTGTCCATCTTTTCTTTTTCTTTGAGTACAATAGCAGGCAGCAGCAAAAATAATCCAAAAAATAGGTGGAAATCCTCTCAAAATGTAGGGGGGGAAAGGCAAAAAAGAGGAAAGGATCCAAGATAGATAGGCATATTTGAGATTGCATGCCAATCCATCCGCCAGTGAGGTTAAAGAGGAGGACTACAGACAACTAGTAGCTGAGAGGTGGAATTTTAAGAAAATACAAGATAGAGAGGTGGAAGAAAGAGTTTCAGTGTGGGTTTTGAAAAAAAAAAGGACAGTAAGTCCCACAACTGCTGTCTAAGAACCCATCTCAATAAAACACAATGCTTATATTAAGAGTTGCTTCTTAATTGCACAGTGTCACAGGAAACAACCCTGCTTGAAAAGTTTCTGAGCCAGAGGTGCTTTGAAGACTTCTTTGAAGACCTTTCCAGTTACTTGTGGGTATTTTTCAAAATCTGATGTGTTTTATGAGATTTCGACACATGCATTTCTTTTCTGGTTCTCACATGTTCAAATGTAAAAGAAAAGAGTTTGATGTAGGCTTATAGCTGCCTTGTAGACTTTTAATTGAAAGTCCCCAATTGTTTTACAAACATTTCAATACTGTATTTTTCCATGTATAAGATGCCCCCATGTATAAGACACCCCCCCTTTTCTAACCCCAAATTAAGAAACCTTAGCTTTGAGTATGCAACCTCTGGGCTCAGAATGCTCGGACATTACAAGTCCCTGTTGAATCTGAGCACTGCCTACAGGCTCCACCTCCAAGGAGGTGTATTCCAATCACTTTGATCTCTGCTTTCTCTCTTCTTGTTAAGCCCCACGGGGCTTAGCAAGTGGAGGGGGAAAAGGATCAAAGTGCTGCAGGATCCTGACTGTAGGAAGCTAAGCCTCATGATTGAAGGAAGAAGCCTGTTTGCAGAGGCAAGGTATGGGCCGTTTTGTTCTCTCCTCAGCTTACTTCCGTGTATAAGACGACCCTCAATTTTTAGTCCAAAGATTTTAGACAAAAGTATCATCTTATACACGGAAAAATACGGTAAATAGGAAAATACTGTATAGTTGGGCCCATTCAAAATATCATGGAACAAGAATGCAATTATAGTGGTCTCATTTACATGTTAAAGCCAGTAGAACAAAGCTATCATGTCTGCTAACTGATGCTGTCCTTTCTTTCTGGCTATATTTAGACAGTTGCTAATTACCTACTGGTAATTTGTTTTGCTTTACTATTTAATTGCATTCAAAAGGGGACAGGGAGCTGCCAGTAATATTCTGCAGAAGATATATTTGAAATATGGAAAAGTATCATACTTTTAAAAAAAGCATCACATAAATAGTTTTTATGGCCAAAACCATGCAAACATTTCCATTAGAAACTGAGCTGTTTGTCAGAGCATATGTTGTATTGAACTTGCTGTAAGCAATACATCTGCATCTAGGAATGTTTCTAGATCATAGTTATTTCAGTGACACTTATCATTATTTCTGCCATCAAAATTGCTATCAATTAAGCTTATTATTAGCCAGTAGGTGCAAGGAAAATTAAACATTTCCAGGTGCTAATTACACATGTCCAACCATAAACAATAACCATTTTTGTGGTCATTGCAATGCCACTTAATAATGTATAATTTAAGTGACAATCTAATTAATTCAAAGCTGTATGTTTTGCAAGATAGCATGAGATACCTCATATAGCCAGAGTTTCTTTCTAATTCTGCTGGAGTTCTCTCTGCATTGAAAGTTCATTTAGGGTAATCCAGTCATAATGTTTTACAAAGCATTCTCTGGCCCAAAAACATGTTGCTTAGCAGATAAATAATGGCAGCTCAGAAGGTTGACGTGAAGCAGCTGCAAATATCTTTTTGTATCATAATAACTCAAGTATACATAAACAGTGGTCCAAATCCTGTTGCTTAGTATAGTAAATCACACTCAAATGAGCCTTCTCTAGTTGTGACTTGCTTTAGTAAGTTGCAGCTAGAGTAGGTCCATTGGAATCAGTGGAACCTATGAAGGAGTTGACTTACCTAATATTCATGCATTCAAAGTGCCTACTCTACACAAAGCAACAGGATTTTGGCCATTATATCTGTGAAGATTCTCAGTCATCCAGGTGTGGTTATCTGGAAGTTGAGTCATGGCAACTGGACTTCTTTCTTGTTAGGTTGAAACGTTTTGCTATTCATCCAAGTAGCTTCTTCAGTCTGAGGAGAGTTGGTAGGAGATCCCTGATATATCCTCCACGTTGGTTTCACCTCACCTTGACGTTCATTGAACAGTGATGGAAATGTAAAGAATAAACAAGTGAACAGGTTTTACTAGCAGCTGGGCATGCTTAGGTCTTGTGGAAATGCTGTCTCAGCCTTCCCATCCAGCTGGTGCTACAGACAAAGAAGCTCATACGTTGTGCCTGTGAATCTCAATGTGCTTTCGATGCTGCCTGATCATGTAGCCATTATTGAAAGAGATGAAAACAAAAATAAACAAACCAATCCCTTTTTATTATTGGGTATTTAGCCTTTAATTGAAACATGAGTCTGCCCCACCAATTCTTCTGCAATTTAATGGTGCCTGATGTGGGGTGTTTCACTCTACCTAATGGTGTAAGCTTCCCAGGACCACTTGACATATTATATCAATTATAGGAGACTTTTAGCCTTTGAGTTATTGTGGATGCCAACTATCATCACTTCCAAGATCATGGCCAGTGCTGAGAAGTGCTGGGAGCAATAGTTTAACAATATATAGTGGGCCAAATGTTCCCCACTCCTCAATTAATAAAAAACATGTGCAGTGAAGTTGATTTCTGCCAGTTTTTTTTCTTTCTTTCTAGGTACAGAGTCTTCCAAAGTGGTTTACCAGGCTGGCTTTTATCTCAGAAGACACAGTGGAGTGTTGAACACCCGACCTAACTCATTGAGCTATCCAGCCAGCCAATCCTCTATTAGCTAGTAGCAAATTATGAAATGATCCTCCTAGTTACTCAATTTTGACCACCAGTTTTGATTGGCAGATACAGGGCAGTATATATTTTAAAATCACATGGGGATCTATTTAGTTGTCAAAGATTCCAATTGTCTGAGGTATTTGAATACAGCTATTGCCTTGTTTCATTGCCAATTCAGAGCACACAGAGCAACATTCAAATCTCATATAATCTTTGATCGTTTCACTGATTTCCATGGTCATTTGAATTTACGTATTTATCCAAATACTTATTAGTGTTCAATTTTTCTGATTGCTACAGGTGCAACTGGTTTTCGCAATATTTTCTGGGTTTCAGTAATTGGTTTCCTTTTGTGTAATTCTTTCCTTTCTTCTCACCTTCCTCTTTTCATTGTGTTGCTTTAGGTGGGAGAAACCACTAATCTCTTCTTTATCATTTTTATGTGACTCTAAAACTGACAGCATCATCCTTCATTGTTTTGATTACAGCAAAACTAAACTTCCAAGCCCTAAGCATCTCTTAAATAGTTATCTCCCCTGAAAAGCGCTGAAAACTAAACACGTCTTTAGTGCACTTCACCCCCAGAAAAATGCCATTGTGAGAGCAATGAACAAACACAGATTCATAAAAGCCTATTATGTCTAATCTCTTAATCCTGATTTCGCCTACCCATCACATTTGGTTATCATAATACAAAAGTTGAGAAGGCTGCAGGATGCATGGTATTTTTCCCCACAGAAGGTATGAGAAATTGACATTTTTGACAATGTTCTTGTTGATCCCAACATGGTGATCCTACAGAGGGCCAAAGCACATGGAAACTTCATAACATGGAGTTTCCCCCCTGTTTTTTCTGTTTCTCTTAGAAGACACAGTAAGGGACTTTGAAATCCAAAGTGGAAAACTGGGAGGTGGTGGGCTGGTAGATTCTCAACCATTTCTACCTCAAATAATTCTTTTCCTACTTGCTGAGGTCATGATCAGCTACTGGGGAAAAAAAGATGATGGCGAACACTGTGTCTCCATGTGTGTGTGTGTGTGTGTGTGTGTGTATCAATGGATGGCTAATAGGTTGAAAAGTATATTTACTGGATGACTGTTTTGGTCTTTGGCAGATGATGAACACCTTGTTTGGGCTCTACCAAGTCAGAAAACAAATTAATGCTTATGTGATTGCATATTCCAAAGCAAAGCAAACAGAAAAGTAGATGAGAAGAATGCCAGTGTGATTTTGACTCATGAAATGTTCTTTATACCAGAAGGTCTGAACAAAGTGCAAACAGTGAGAATAAACAAATACCCATTCCTCAGTGGCTATGCTAATTTGCATAATCAGACGAGAAACTAAATAACTTCTGCTAGATTCTGCTAGAATCCCTTTTAGAAATAGGAGATTAAATAGTGACTCATATAATAAGCTATAGTCTTGGTCTTCCAGCTGTCAATTTCTAAAAGGAACTGAAAGGGTTGTTCTTCCCTTCTTCTTCTTCTCTCTTTCTCTTTTTGCCTAGCCACATTTCTTGAAAACAAATGCTCCCTAACTGGTTTAGGTACAATAAAATAAATTTCTAAAAACATGAAACATATAAGATTACAAGAAAAATAATAAACCAAATCACAGACAAAGGAGTGATAAAAGTATAGTTCTGATTAAATCCCTAAAGCCCAAAAGGATAAAAATGTAGTTGTCTTTGAAATTATATCAAGGAAGGACATAAATGTTTGTCTTAAAAGAGTACAGTATGTAATTGAAAAGGCTCTTCTAAAAGCAGCTGGCTTTGACTCATGGAAACACAATATGGAAGCAGAGCCTGAACCGTAGCATAAAGAGAGAGTCTGGAAAAGTTACTTTTTTTACACTGCAACTCTCAAGATCCCCCAGCCACCATGCCCCCAAAAGATAACTTTTCATGGTCTCAAAGATAACTTTATAAAGCTATGTTTCAACCCCTGAGAACTCAGTTACAGCAAAGTACCTCTTGAGATTATCAGGATCCATTTCAAAGTCAAAGTCACTGCTTTAACTGGGGTCAGGTACCAGCTGTAACCAGAGTCAGGGTGATGTAATGTTAGAAGAGAAACAGAGAGACCTAGATTCAAATCCCCACGTGGTCATGAAGTTTGTCATCATCCTTCTGAGTCAGACATATGTTAAGGGGAATGTTTGTTTCCTCCTCATACAACGTTTTCCCATGCAGCATGGTCATCTTTTAAAGCTAGTATCTGATAAACTAGACTTGCAAATCAGACATGCAAATATATAAGAATAAACAAAGAGTCTTTTCCTTCTTAAGGGAGGAGAGCTTCTAATGATATGCAGTGTCTACTTTGGCCCTCAGTCTAGCTTAGTTTAGAGGATTAGCATGAGGATGAAACTGTGGCAAACCATAATGAGCTCCTTGGAAGAAAGGTAGGATACCGAACTAGCAGGTAAAGAATAAAATAAGCCATGCTGGTGTTTTGGAACTGGCAGAATACGTTCTCACCCAGGTGGCTGTAGTTTGAATAAGGGATTTACTGATGTTATTAAGCAGCAGTATGTCAAAAGTCCTAATGCTCATGTTACTGAAAAGGGTTGATACCCGGAGAAAGGTAGGCTGTGACATCAGTGGAGATGCCACTGATGGCTCACAGATATTAGCAGATGTGTCACAGGTGTCAGCCAATCAGATTGATTGAGGAATTTTAAAAGTACCAGTAAGAGCTTCCTTTGTCTCTCTTGCTTCCCTCTCTTTAGCTGACCTAGGACAGTGGGGGATGAGAAGAGCTGATCCTGGGACAATGAGGGATAAGAAGCAAAAAGGTGCTGTGCTGATTATCCAGAAATGCCTCTATGTGTTTCCTTATTCCTTGTACCATTTTTGGGGTTCTTCTGTAACAAGGTTTGTTGGTTGGTTGGTTGGTTGGCCACCTTTCTCCCAATATTTCTCTCTTAGAAATAATCTATCGCCCCTCCATTGCCTTTCTGCTTGGTGTATATACTGGGGAGTTCCTTGGTTAATGAAAGGACAGCATAACACTGTCACAATGACCTCTCCCTAAAGAGATAATGATCTTGGTCAGGGAGTCACTGTGGGTGCAAAACTACCGCTTTTATTACCTGAGGTAGGTCCTTTAGGCCTCAGAAGTGCGTAGTACATGCCCCATGGACAAGCCCGAACTAAAAGAGAACTCTTGCCTGCTTACAAGGCAGTAAACCATTGACTGTGTGCTTCCTTAGAATGCACAACAGACTGGCCAGGTAGGACCTGCTCAATATTACTATAGCAATTAGTGACCTTCTCATATCCTCACTGGATTTAGGTGTAATCCTGCTGTTCAAGAGACAAGTCCTCTGTTGAAGAATATTTATTTTTATTAAGAAAATAAAGTAGTTTCATTAGAACACAGTTGTTGCATTAAAAAAGCATGAAGCATTGAACATATCCAGCAGCTACCATGATTCAAATAAGCTTACTATTTCTAAGTAAAATAATAACAGCTAAAACTAAGCTAAATAATCATCTTTGCTCTCTCTACATGTTAGCATCTAGAGAAGCTGGGCTTCTGACATTCCACAACCTCTGACATTCCACAACATCCACCAATGAACGAACATCAATCAGATACATGAACAACCATTTTCTACATGCCTCTGGACCACCTTCCTCATGACACTTCCAAGCTGTTAACCAATTAAGATCAAGTGGGTGTAACACAGTTCTCCGCCCACATTTCACATCAGAAGATCCAGGCCCAGGTGGCTTATCTTGTGCCAATTAAGCAGTATGTGTTGTTTCGGCTTCTCTGGAACTCCCCGGCCTTGGTTTCTTATCTCCGTGCCAGGCATCATGAACTCTGCACGACAATCTCATGAGAACATTTCAGTGCTTTCAAACCCATCTTACACAGAACCTAACAGACTCCATCTTTGTATGACTGCAAGTCCCAGTTTCCTCCTATTTCCTCACAAACACTAACCATGCAACTATTTTTTAGTTTTTGTTCCTTTTAATTGTAATTCTCAGAACTAAGTAAGGGGACAGACCTCACCACGGAATTCCTCCTATTGCTGAGTAAGTGGGGGCTCCATTCATTTTGAATGGACGAAGGAGGTAGAGGTGGTGGGAGCTAAGAATTCAAGGTGATATGCCCCTAAGCTCCAACCACCAACCTGTCATATAGGCAGACCAGGGGATACGCTTTACACTGCAGAAAGTTGAGTTCAGAAAATGGCTTTTGTGGACTTCAACACCCACAATTCCCCAGGTAGTTTGGCCTCCTAGAGCAAAGCCTGCTACTGGGATGCCAGCTCTGCTGCACCCTAGTTCATGTTATTACTACAATTTGAAAGGGATTGTCATGAAAAGACAATGGAAGCACATGGTAGTCCAAGCTTTTTCTCACTTCACTTCAGCACAAATTAATTCCATTGCTCAAAATACAATATGCGATACAATAAAAAGTATAGCTTGGGTCATTAAATGTACAAATATCTTCCTGACAAGGCCAGAGATGAAATGGGATAGCCAAGATTAAGGGCCTTTATGTCAGGAGCCATGTGTAAAGTCGTGATTGACTGGGCAAGTTTTGCCACTTGACGAATCAGTTTACAATGATATGTGGACAAGTCAAAGGAAAAAGCTGAAAGAAAACATTTTATGTTACTGTCACCAATGGTGAGCAGAGACTTTATATGAAGCAGGATAAATCCTAAGAGCCATATGAAGAAAAGTGAAAAGCATTAGATGCTGCCATGGTTGTAACTCATGGGCTTTGGTCCCAATGCACACAAATTAACACTAGGGCAGACAAAGTGTGGCC
The DNA here is from genome assembly GCA_037013535.1 of Intellagama lesueurii. Classification (NCBI taxonomy): domain Eukaryota; kingdom Metazoa; phylum Chordata; class Lepidosauria; order Squamata; family Agamidae; genus Intellagama; species Intellagama lesueurii. Next base: position 176,778,594 of record JBAJHW010000005.1, on the reverse strand, counting down.
CTCTAAATGTTATGGGACTACAACTTCCATAGCCCTAGCTGGCATATTAGGGGTGTACACAAGCTGTTTGACCCATTGTGTAGCCAGATAATAGGCATACAGATTGAGGGTGACTTGCTCTGTGCCCTTTATCTTTAGAAGATGTTCCAACCCACTCTGTCCTCCGGCATTACCTGACACTATCTGTTTCTGGATATCCCTGCATGTGTGTGTGGAAGATTCCATCAAATTGTGTGTGTATGTGGGGGTGGGGTGGACCAGCTATGACATGGGGGCAATGCAGCACCCTAATAGCTTGTCCTATTCAGTCAAAGCCCATACAACTGGCAACCTTCCACAATCACACACACACTCAGTCCGAATAGTGAAATAATATTACGGTAAAGTTTAGTAAATTAGGTGGGAAAGAAAATTTTAAAATGCAACAATAAAATAAAACAAAATGTCTTTCTACACAGTGACTTTGTATAGCAACTCAGATATATGTACCATGCAGTACCTCAATTTGAGGTCTCCCTGTTACTTCAGTGGTTCGAGTGCCTGGGGAGATCTTGGACTCATTGAGGGATTCCAGCTGTTGCTTGACTTCTCCTTTGGTACCAGCAGCTCAGTCTACTGTTGCTGTATTACTTTCAGTGTTCCCTGCCCTCATTTCAAATTGCTGACATTTTTAACTCCATGAATGCTGAAACAGGGATGATGAATCCATTGTAATGTTGTCCCACCTGAAGGCAAAGAGCAACTCCTTGCACCACCTTGGAGTTGCTCAAATGCCCCTGATTCAGTTAAGTTTTGCACATTTGTCCCAAGACACTGAAGATAGCTACAATTTGTTGAGAAATGCTGGGAGTTCCTCCCATAGTTCTTACAGTTGGCTATGCTGGCTGGGGCTGAAAACAGCTGCACTCCAATGAAACCAGATAGAGCACCAATTGTCAACCCCTTGCAAGATTAATTGAATGAAAGAATTGGGGGAGCAGATGAAGGAATCGTTTGTAGGCGGCTGTCATATTTATTAGAACCCAAACAGTCTGCCTCTTTTTCTGAGCTACCTTATTGCCATCCTACTGATCAACATTAATTTCAGTCTCTTCACAAAGCCACAGGTAAAGCTCAATGAGGGAGACACTGGAAGCAGAAAGAAAATTATATAGGGATGTGTAATACCGTAAGATTAGCATCAGTTCACCAAAGGTTATTTCCCTTTGCAACAAGGAGTCAGCAGGCTTTGATACAGGAAGCCTTCATGCTGCGTAGAAAGCATACATTTAGGAAGCAGTCCTATTAATCTCAGCTGGGGAGCCAGACATCAAATTGCACAAGCACGTCATTTCATGAAAGCCGAAGCTTCTCTTGAGCTGAATGGCTTTTTACAAAATCACAGGTAATTCAGCTATGAAAATATTCATTGATGCAGCAGGCTTTCTTGGGTGCCTTTGCCTTAGATATAGGCAGGCATCATGCACAAGGGAGTAATGCAGAACTCCTCCAGCATGGCTGCCAACCTAATTAATGAGGAATCCCAATTAGCGGTGCTTTCAATAATTGCCTCCTTGTGGTTTTGTACCATTCAGCAAATAATGTGGTAAAACTCTTTACAAGGTTCATCCTAATCACATTCTCACAGGCACAAAGGAGGTAAAGGCTGTGGCTTACTGATTAGCGAGCAGGAGTTTAGACAATCCTTTTGAAAATATGGCTCCATGTGAAAGATCTCTCTATATTTTATATCATAGGTGGGGAATGCAGAGTCTTCTGGGTATTTTTGGATTGCAGTTCCCATAAACCCCAGCCTATATAGGCAAGAGCCAAGGATGATAGGAACAAGTCCAACAACATTGAGACAACTCCACCTTTCCTATCTCTGAGTTTCATGCTTCATAAGAACATATAAACAACATCCCCCCACCCCACCCCAGGCCAAACCAAAGGCCTATCAAGTCCTACATCCTCCCCCTCGTGTGACCCACCAAATGGCTGTGTAGAGATGGGCATGAACTACTAGTTCAGCAGTTCATGCCAGTTCGTTTCTCGGCCAAACAGGTGTTTGGCAATTCCCAGCCTTACCTCCTTAGGTGAGTGCCTACTCAGAGGCAGCACCCTGGATTCCTTGTCCTGCCTCCTCCATGCACTGCCTCTGAGTGGGTGCCTGCTGGAGGAGGTGGGGCTGGGAACTACCAAATCACAGAATGAAGTTGGAAGGGAATACAAATCAAGGATATCTGCCAGGTGGTTGTCTAAATTTCTCTTGAATGTCGCCAGTGTTGGAGAGCTCACTACCTCTCAAGATAATTGATTCCTTTGCCGTACTGCTCTAACAATGAGGACATTTTTCCTGATAGTCAACCAAAATCTGGCTTCAGCCCATTGTTGCGTGTCCTTCACTCTGGGTTGATTAAAAACAGGTCCTGCCCCTACTCTGTATAACAGCCTTTCAAGTATTTGAAAAGTTCTATCATATTTTTCCTCAGTCTTCTTTTCTCAAGGCTAAACATGCCCTGTTCTTTCAATCTTTCCTCATTAGACTTGGTTTCCACCCCCCTGATCATCTTTGATGCCCTCCTCTGAACTTACTCCAATTTGTTGGCATCTTCTTGAAGTGTGGTGTCCAGAACTGGACACAGTACTCAAGATAAGGCCTAACCAGTGCTGAATAGAGGAGAAGCTCATGGGATTTGGAGACTATACTTCTGTTAATGCAGCCTAAAATAGCATTTGCCTATTTTGTAGCCACATCACACTTTTGGCTCATATTCATCTTGTGACCTACAACAATTCCAAGATCCTTCTCCCTCATAGTTTTGCTGAACCAGACATTCCCCATCTTGTAACTGTGTGTTTGGTTTCTATTATGGTAGAGGTACCTTTACAACAATTCACTTTTACCTGATTTGGTTTGCTTTTTATTTTGATAAATTTTATTTATAATTTTTAAATACAACAAGAGGAAGGTGTGCATCTGAACTCTGAGTAATAAGGCAGTAGTAGCAAATAATAAAATAGAGATAAAATCATTTTCACCCTGGCTGTCACTGCTAATATAACATGGAAAATACTGTCAGAATAATATAGCTAAACCCATCCACACCTACTGCATGTTAATAAAGTTAGAGGCAATAAGTTTATCACTATAGATATTAAAGTCATTTCCCCTGAGAAGGTGGAACAACTGATATTGATTAAATCAAAGCACAGTTACTAAGGTGTTGTGAAATGGAGATCTTGGCCAGAAACTGTGTGGGTTGAGACATGTAAAGTAAACTGAGAACTTTAAGGGAATGAGTCAATACAAACTCAATAAAGCAATGGTTCCTGCTTGTTTATGGCTAAATGATCTCACTGACCTCTGTCAATGGAGATATGTATTTTGAGAAGCAGATCTTAATTATAAGTGCCCAGAGTATCACAGGAAAGATCGATATATTTTGATATCTGGCACAGTCTGTATGATACAAGCCCTGGAAGCACCGAACTGGTTATGAGTTGAATTACCAAGTGCCAAAGTGCTGGCAGACATATCATGAATTGCTATGCTTCTCCAGATAGGACAAGACATCTTGAGGTGAGCATCACTGGTGGACAAGGAAGTTTTAGAAGCTGGGGTCCCATCTCTGACTGCTCTGACTTATATTCAGGGCTCACTAGGTCAGTGCAAAGGTATTTGCATGTGTATTTCTCTTGCTTTCCTTTCTACTCTTGCCTGCCCTTCTTCTGTGACATCATGAGGACTCATTTTTGTGCAGTCATGAAGCTCCTCCTCATGACATCAAAAAGACGCTGCTGACATGACAGCCTTTATTATGAACAGCCTGATTGTACTTACTTACTTTGAGTGGGGCTTAACAAATGTGGGCATTTTGTTGTTTGGCTTGCTCATTGTGTCATCTGAAGCTAGAAAAGCTCCTCTTTTCTAGTAAACCAGAGAAAGAACCCAGTGTATTTGTGGATTGCTTCTGTTTTTTCTTGGATGGGAACAAATTTGAACAACACTTGCACTTGGGTGTGGATGGCACAGTAAATAAACCAGAGTGTAGCCCAGTGGTGGAAATCACATGGCTGCATGATAGCTTTGGAGCTCCTGAGGCTTCTTCAATGCCTATATTTATTTATATGAATTCATTGGGTACCTTTATATTCTTTTCTTCAATGAGCAGAAGACAGGATATACGGATTGCCTTCTTCTTGTTTCTTCCTCATAATATCTCATGAGGTGAGTCAGACTGAGAGTATGTCACTGGTGTGAGGTCACCCAGGGAGGTGCACTCTTTTCATCTTCCCAGCCTGCAGTGCTGCTGCTAAGTTTGCTCCATTGTATGTGACAAACAGACCTTGCCTTTTCTGTAGCTAGATTCCCACTGCTGCAGCATGTTCCTCAGAACTTCTTTAATGTTGTGAGCTGCATGGCTGCCCTCCATCACAGTCACATTCAATAGGGTCCAGCTGTATCCTGCCGTGTTTTGCCCTATGACTGATGCCTCCAACTCCCACCAGTGTCCTGTCAGGGAGAGATAGGCATCTTTTGCACCCTGGCTGCGCTAGATGCCACTTGTAAAATGTACCACCTGTGCCCTGGCCAACTGCTGCTGTACCAGTTGCCTAATACCACAATATGAATCTGGCACCACCCTGTGGCTAGGGGTTGTTTGGGATGACTGTTGGTAATGGGATGCCAGTTCTGCCACAAACCTACAGAAACCAATATTCTCCATCAGAGAGAATCGTTGGTCATCCTGGGCTATCATCTCCCCATTGCAATTAGTAATCCTGGCATTTTTACGTTTGCAGAAGGCCTTTTCCTGCACCCCTCCAAGCTCCTGCAAGGTATCCTGGCACTTTTTCTTGAGATGTGAGTCTGGCATTTACTGGCTCCCACATGTTGCTATTTACCATCTACCTCACTGCTTCTCTGGGCTGGTGGCTCAACCTCTGCCCTCTGATGATCCTTACCCTTCACAGTAAGAAAGCCACTTGCCCTCACAGTGCCCACGTCACTTGCCATCAGCCTTGCCTTGTGCTGAGTCTTTAGGTTGCTGAGTATACTGTTATTGGAAAGGTAGCCCAAGTCCTGCCCATGCTTGAACACCTTCTTGCAGTGCATGCAGTCAGGCATGCAAGCATCTGTTGCACACTGTGGAAAATGCTTCCAGATTATTGACTTCTTGGGAACTCCAGGTTTTGACTGCATGTTCCTAACAGGATTGCTAACTTGTCATCGCTACAAGTTCTGGCAAATGGTGGGCCAGGTGTGGCTGGGGCGGGGGCAGGGGTAATTTCAGTATCACACACTTCTGTAATAGTGTCCACCTGAGTCCCCTCAGTCTCTTCCTCCCCCACATCAGATGTCTTTGAACTTCAAGGGGAGTTCCCATCAGCCATAATAGCATTTTGCACAGGAGAGATTTGCAGGGAATGGGGATTGGGGGTAAGCCCATCCTTGAATATGATGGAGCTGCATTGTATGGCTATGGAAGGTAATGTCTGGTGCTCTTCATCCATCTCTTTACCAAACACAAAAGCAGCAGCATCACTGAGGCTGCCCAAACTGATAGTGTCAGTGCAGATGCCGTCCTTCGCTGACACATTGGCTCCTTGGGAGAAAAATGCCTTCTTCACCATCTTTTTTGGTTCCTTACCATGGCTGCATGGCACAAAGATGTCACTGGACCATTTCTGAGGTTCACTCATATCCATCCAAAACTCTCTTGAATATTCTTCCAGCCAACATGGCCAATTAGCATGCTGTCCAGAAGAATCAGGAAACTGTAGTCTTTTTTTTTTTTAAGCCAACAAAGAACTTTCAAGCTCTGGTTTATGTTCTGCAGATATATTTATAAGTGATCTGCTGCATAAAGATTATGTGGCTGTCTCGCAACGCCTATCATGTCTTTACATCACATCTTCCTCTTGGTGAAAGATGCAATTTAATTCTAGTTGAGTTCAGATGTAATTAAGGCACTGCTGATTAGTCCTTTAAGTAAATAAAAAAATAAATTAGAATGGAGTAGGCAGGAGCTGATGTTCACTTCATCAATATGTGTAAAAGTAACATTATGGATAATTCAGCAGCAGATCTATGAACAGGAAAATTGACCTTTAATTAACCTGTAAAAAGATGCTCATACATTTTTGTTTTTAAAAAAGAACAGAAGTGTATTAAAAGGTAGAGGGCCAAATCTAAGTTTACTTCCTACTAAAACAGACCCATTGAAATCAACCGCGTTTATGTTAGTGTTGATGAACAGGTCAATTCATTGCCATGGGTCTAATCCAGGTGGGACTAAAATCGGATTTAGCTCATACTTTGTGCTTATCTTTCTGAGCCAGTAGTTTCACATGGCAAGTAATGAGAAATAAAACATAAAAATTGCTGCAGCAAATAATTCAAAAATAACTGCAGAAGGTGGAACCTACTGATTGACGAACCTTGAGAGCTAGTTTGGATTGCATCATTGTTTCAAGCTTCTGCATCCAAACTGAGTATAGCCATGATGATACCTAGCATCTGATATGAGAAGAAGAGTCTCCCCATGATAAAGAAAACCTTGCAATGGCATCATAACCTGTCATTCAAATGTGGTGGCCTTATCTCCCATTCAGGGTACCCAGCATGGTGTAGTGGATAGAGTGACAGACTAGGATTCTGGAGACCAGGGTTCAAATCCTTGACCATGAAAGCTCACTGGGGGAGTAGAATTGGTAAAACCACTCCTTAAATATCTAACTTACTTTGGAAGCCCTATTAGGGTTGCTATGAGTCAGTTCCGACTTGATGGCATATAACTATCTGCCATTCTCCAATATCTGAACGAAGCTGCTACACTGGAAGAAACAATTTTTGCATGGAAAGTCAAATTATCTGTCTGGTGTAGTGATTTCCTGAAATCCTTTGCAAAGGATTCTTCTTTCATTCTCTGGACAGTTACCCAATCTAAGAAAGAAACACAGTTAATTCTCTGAGAAATGAGAAAAGTTGCCATTTTGGACTACAAAAAGGATCACCAAGAAACCTCACACAGTCACCATTCATTCACAGGAGGATAATGGAGGGCAGTGGAAAGAAGGAAAGGAGGTGAACAGTTGTTTCACTACACTAGAAAGGACTTATCTTCCTTGATAAATTGGGAAGCAATTCATGTAATTATAGGACAGTGGTGGGTAACTCTGAAGAGAGAGAGAGAGAGAGAGAGAGAGAGAGAGAGAGAGAGAGAGATCTATTTCCTGGATTGAGAGATAAGGCAATCATGTGGTGGTCTTAAGAAAATTGAATTAGCAGATGACACACAGCTCTCTTTCGATTAAATTTTTTAAAGGAACTGTATCATTTTCTCAGGGAATCTCCTGTCTTATCCCCTATAGAAGTGTAATAAGCAGTTAAATGTTTTTCAGAGAAGATCTGATGCTCTACTTGTGATTTGTGTTCATTGTCTGAGACCCTGTCAGTGTTCTAAGCAATAAAGATGGGGACTTGAGTTGCAGGACCTGCTGTCAAGTCGGACATAGGTCACACTGGTAACTTGACTCAGACTCAACTCATTCCCCCCCCCCCCATGACTCAGACTGAACTCATGACTTGGAACCCACTCCCCTCCCTTTTCTCTGGGGAAAAAAAGCTTGTTTTTAATCTGGACTCAGACTTGGGGCATGAGACTTGAGACTTGGTACCTAAGACTCGGACTTGGACTTGGGACTCGGCCCCAAAGACTTGCCAACATATTCAAATTGTGGCCTTTTGTGTAGTACTGTCGTTCTGTGCAGAAATAGCACCCTTCATGCAGAAATCCTTCCACACGGAGGTTAGACTAACCTTCCCTTTATTATTCACCAGACTGATGCTGAAGAAAAGCATCGTTCTATGGAGATTTAAGAGTTAATGCTACTCTCAGCTTTTTTTTTGACAAAAAAAATCTGGTTTTATTGATAATCCCAACAATATTCTTTCTATATTTTATTTGTACTTCACCCTGAGCACTCATTAAGGGGAAGGCTGATCCCCAAATGTTTTAGATAGATAAGCAGACAGGCAGGCAGGCAGGCAGACAGACAGATCCTTTCCACTTGTTACAGAGGGCTTACCTTCAGCTTAAAAAAGTCAAAAGATGCTCCTATTATATTTTAACCTTTGTGGAACCAAAAAAACAGCATGAAATGTATTGCAAGCATAATAGGTTAGAACATTTTCCAAGTGGGAGGAAGATGGTGATCAATGCTTTTGAAATGTCCATGAGAAAATATGTGCTTTAGCACAGGATAAAAGGTACAGGGACCATGCAGTGGAATTCATATTCTCTCTCTCTTCTAGTCTCTGTCTTTTACATAAACACATTTTTCAAAAATGGTAGGGTTTTGCCCTGGTGAGATGACTGCACTATTGGTATTTGCAGCATATTAGAAAAGGGCTTGTATGAGATCTTTCCAGCTTTAGTGATGAGCAGCATCCCCTCAAGACCTGGAGGTGAGATGACATAGCCCTAAGCAGGACCAGAGGGACCCTAGTTCTACGTCAGAGTCACCAGATCTGACTCAAGATGTTGTGCTAGTTTCAGACCAAATTGAACCCTCCCACACTTTGCCTGAGGCAATACTTGCACTAATTCATTTGCTGAGACAAAGGGGTCATTGAAAAGCATGTGGATTCCATGACACACAGAAAGTACCAAATTCTATCCCTAAGAATCTCCAGGTAAGGCTGATTCTTGTCTGAGAGCTGCTGCCAATCAGTCAGACAACACTGAACTAGTTGGATCAAGATGTTGTTTTGGAGCTACGCCTCACAGAGTCAAAATGTTGGAATTTTCAGGTTTAGCAGATATGATGATATCATCTGTCATCTCCCCTCCCAACACCATCAGCAGTTCCTGAGCTTAAGTGTTCCCTCACAGTAGGTGAGGATGAGGAGGGTGATTTTTACAGCAACAGAATATTGCTGTGAGCTACCCCTGTTGTTATGCAAAGCATTTTGAGACATCTTTGACTCAAGTGGTCAACTACGACCTGTTAGCTTTACAAAGGACCTGCTCCTGGAAGTGACCAGTTTCCGTGGATCAATACAGTTGCTTGTGTTTTTGGAATTCTCTTATGGACTTGGCCCCAGAGATTGTATAATGAGGAACTGCACTTCAAAATTTACCATCACACCTCTGAGTTTGGCTCACCATGAGCTATATTTTAATATTCCTATGCTTCACCTTGGTGTATAACAGGGCCAGACTTGGAAGTAACAAACACAAATGTTAATGAAGTAGTGAAACATTTGTAGTGGAATATTCAAATTCATCTCTTAAATAATGGGTTTTCCAGACAATAATACCAGAGTGATGGGCGTTTCCAAAGAGAGAACTTGTTATGCTAACAACTAGAAGGTACTGTGCAGCTATTGTATCAAATTCTTTTTGCCAGCTTCTCTGTGGTAAGGATAGGGGAAAAGGTGCAGAACATGGTGGAAAAACACTGGAGGTCTATAAATGGACACTATGTGAAGCCCTTATAGAATCCAGTGAATCAACTGTGATAATACCATGGTAAAAACTTTGTCTGGAACTTCTCTGAGCCATGAACTCACTGGAGTGCCTTGAACAAACTGCTCCTCTTTCTCCCTCCTCAGAATCTTCAATTCCTGGATAATATCGCTCTTCTTTCCAAGGCTGTTAGGTTACCAAGATAATGTATCTGAAGTGCTTTGAATTAATGTTACACTGTCATAATCTAATTGGTTCCCCAAGACGTTCCGCAAGGCACACATTCATACACAGCACCAACCACCTGAAATGTTTTATAGATTCACAAAACACTCACGTCCTCATGTCAAAGAGACGTCTCTTCCCCCACAACCCCAGTGCCACTTCTGCCCCACTCCAACCATTCATATCGAGCATGAATAAAGGATCTCTTTAGACCTGCTGAGTGGTGTATTGATTTTTCCAAGATGGCCTGAACCCCCCACTGATTAAAAAAAAACCAAGAAGAGGCAAGATGCATGCACCTGTCATCTCAAAGATTATACTTTGAGATGTGTTTTGGGGAAGGAGACAAACCTCGAAGAATGATAATGTGACTATCAATTCCCACTAACAAAGTATCAACAAATCATGCCCAATAGATCAGCAAAAACAAGGACCGAGCCATGTGAAAATAATCAAGAACATAAGGGTCAGACCAAAAGCCCCCCTAGTCCAACTCGGGATGTTAGGATTTTGTTGTTGTTGTTGTTCAGTCCACTTTTTAAAGCAGACTGACTGAATTTACAGTTCATGTACTAGCTTGCAGACAGGAACCAAGTTATCCTTCAGATGAGACAGTTCTTCAAATTGTGTGATGAAGTTCTCAGCTCAAAACCAGAATGGATTCTTCCCTAAAACTGAAGCATTTCTGTAACTGAAACGGATAAGCCCACATGTAGAGTTACCAGGTCTAATCGATCTTATGGATGGAAACACAACCAAGCAAGAAACCATCTGGATGTCAAGCCCTTATTTCATACCTCTAAAATGTCTTCAGAGACAACATGTGGACGGATATGTTTCCCATTGCTTTATGGACAGCTTTCTATGTTATGGGTGCCGACACAGCACTCTGATTTTGCAGGAGCAATTTCCTCTGGATTTCATCCAGATTAGAGATGTGTAGATTTCTCTATTATGCTGCCTGGAGAATTTGGGGCCTTGTAATCCAAAAAGACAAATCTGAGCACTTGTAGCCAACCCTTTAATGGAGCTACTCAAGTTGCTGACTCTTTTGAGATAGGGTTCAGAACCTAGGAGAGCTCCTTTAAAGTTTGATTAGCATTAAGCTCTAAGTCACCAGCCTCAACTGTGAGATGGGCAGTTCCCCTGCTTGCTTGTGGTCTACCTGCTAGATCCCACCTATAGTATCTTATTTTTGGCATCTATACTTTTGACAAATGGAAGGAAAAATTGTTACGTGCATGGAATACCTAGGAAGAGGGAGGAGCTAACTATGAGCCAATCATCTCCGTGCTTCCCATGTCACACATTTTAAATTAGTTCCCACTTCTTGAACATTATTTTCTTTGTATACTATTTTGAAAGGCTATTTTAGAAAACACCTTACTAATAGCAGTATCTCACCATGTTTGGAGAATGTTTTCTTAGTGACTGTGTTTAATAACAGTTATCTGACTTCAAGATCATTATTATTGGTGTAGGATTGATCTTTGAAACCTAATCCTAACCCTAATTTATGTTCTGAACTGTGGGCAGATAATACTCTGATAGATCTATAACTGATTTGAAATAGATGAACAAGGATTCTGATTCTCAGTGATTTATACAATATCTTCCATAAAAATGACCTCCTTCCCCTGGTCTTAAATTATACTGCCAGAATGAAGAAAGCCTGGAATAATCAAGAGTAGGTTTTCATTTGGAAGCACTGTAAGCTCCTTTTAGCTTTAGTACATGTCTTAAGACAGTGAAGAGTAATCAGGGTTTCCATTGTACAGTAACTAGTGTCTCCAATAGGTTAAGAATCTGGTTAGTGTTAATCATAGTTAAACATCAGTGTCGATTGGATGACTCCCAAGTAATTGAGGAAAATGTGCATGTTGAAAAGTGGGCAGCATGTAATTCTACAACCTGATTTATTAACACACTTGTTAGCAATTAAGAGTGATATATGCCTGTTCCTGACCATTTTTATTATAAACCTGCAACTTCTGAAATAGTCTTCAGAAGGGAAAAAGGATATATGATTTCAGTACTCCATTGCATAATAGTTTTGTAGACCTTCCCAAGTGACTATGCATCACAACTTTCCTATGAATTTTAATCTTGGCAGCACTGCTGGGTGTTACTTGTGGGATGTCATACATATTAAGTGTCATTCCTCAGCTGGTTTCACACATTCTGTTTTGATTTTCCTTGCTTGATACATGTCCATTAATTTGGTTTGACACATAGATAGCTGTAGTTGCTGAACAGTGACAGACAGAAAACTGCCTTCTGGCTTTCATTTGCAAACAGGAAATACTTCATCTCTGCTTCCCCTATTGCAAACATACATAAACCAACATCCTCCCCCAACAGAAATGCAGATGTCTATACTTACTAATTATTTTAGTTAATTTAGTTAATTAATCTAGTTAATTAATTTAGTTCATTAACTAAACTAAACGCAGGAGGAAAATGTGATTTTCAGTGTCCCTTGTTTCTTCTAAACCTTGTTAAGAGTTATATGCAATCCGGAGAAATCAGACATTTAGCAGCATTTTTCAAAGGGGAAAACAAGCCCCTTTGGACTGTTGCATTGTACAACTTGGAAGACCAAAACAGAGGCAGTGGGACATCTTTCCTATTGACACTGGCAATTCTACTTGGCATTTGGTTGTCTCTGTGGCATATCCAGAGAGAATCTCATTAAATAAAGATATGGTGGATGACTCATCCTGTTACTGTAGTTTGAGTCTGAAGCAAATAAGTCACACAACAAACTTTTATAAGTTACCATAATTGCACACAGCACACACATAGCCATAGGGCATACACGTGCAACTGTGTGTGTGTGGATTTCAATGGCTGGCTGAATTAAGAATCACCTGGGAGAAGAGGGAAGTGGCTTGCAATTTTTATATTATTATTTACGAAGTGCCTAAAATTGTTTGGTGCTTTGTACACCTTCGGAGTAACACAGTTCCTGCTCTTAGCATTTCTAGTCAAACTGAAGCCCTCAGTTTAGTTTCATAAGCTAAGCTGTAGGAGAGGAAGACGGGATAGCAGAGTGAGTGAATGAGCGCTCTGATTCTGTGATAATTCCGTGATCCTACAAACGCTGCCACCATTGTAGCCATCTTAGAGCCTGCCCACACTGCCATATAGTAATGATATACGGTTCCCTGACAGCTTGTTTGGCACAGAAAAAAAGGCCTTGTCTGTTTGTGTTTCTACTTGAATTGATCCATCCTTCCCTTTTAAGAGTTGGCCTGTATTTTTCTGGCACAGGGCTAAGGCATGCAATCTTTTTGGGACAATTCATTGGGATGCAAAATATCTCTTTGTTCTGCCTTCATGGATGGGTACCAAGAGTTAAAATAGATTGCACTGAAGATAAGTATGTTTGAGATAAATCGTACTATATAATCCAGTGATATTTGAGAGACCCTGATGCTACTCACCATCAGCATGTGGTTCCCAATAACAAGAGCAAGAGAACTCTATTATCTGAGCTAAAGGAAAAAGACATGGGGCATTAGGGCAGAAAGGCAATTATTAAAGAGGCTGGATCAGTTTGGGAAGGGCAGAACCATCACCTGTCCAAACAGCTTTTAGAAAGGCATTTTGTCGGTTCCCAGGTTTTGACATCCTCCAGGCTGCTGCCTGTGATGCACATCTGATGCCTGTTCCACTAAATAATAAGTGAAAATGCAGTTCAATAAGATGCAACAAAAATGCAAATTTAAAGAGGAAAATGGGAAAGTTTAAGCCTCTTTGTCCTCTACGCGGTGGTCTTGATATGAGTCAGGTCCACACAAGTTTACCTGAGAAAGATTAACAAGGCTAAGTTGCACGCCATGTTTAGCCCTAAAAGTGGCTGTGGTTTGACCCTGCTCTGGGAAGGGAGGCTGGAGGGATGTGTGAGATCACTGGGCTTTTATAGACCAGCCTGTGGTTATGGGCTTGATATCTCTACCAGCCCTGTCATTGGCTATATGAGTTAAAGTTGATTGGAGTTACAGTTCAAGAAATGAATATCATACTTCCTTGCTTTCCACCACATACACACACCATGTTACCATGCTTCAGGGACTGCCAGCATTTACCTGCACATCTTTTGGGTTTTTCATATTCACAAACACTTCTGAGATTTCCATTCATACCATATTTCAAGAATCCCCGAGGCTTCTGGTCTTGGGTGATTTCAACATCCATGCGGAGGCGGAGGTTTCTGGTCCGGCTCTTGAGTTCTTGGAAACCATGGCTTCCTTGGACATGTCCCAACATGTTAACAGCCCCACCCTCATGAGCGGTCACACGTTAGACCTGGTGTTCTCCACCGAGAGGAGTGAGTGTGGTCTGATGGTGACTGACCTTGTGTCAGTTCCCTTGTCATGGTCGGATCACCGCCTAATAAAATTCAACCTCTCAGTGGCTCTCCCTCCCCGCAGGGAGCAAAGACCTATTTTAATGGTCCACCCTCGAAGGCTACTGGATCCTATAGGATTCCAGGACTCCATGGGAGGGATTCTGGCTGATCTGACTGGCGCTTCTGTTGAGGCTCTGGTTGATGGCTGGCTTGCCGCCGCCACCAGGGCTGTTGACACTATCGCTCCTAAACACCCTCTCTGTTGCAGAGCTCGTTCAGCGCCCTGGTTTAACCAGCAGCTGCGAGCTCTGAAGCAGAATAGGAGAAGGCTAGAGTGCAATTGGAGACGGAACCCGATGGAATATAATCGGAAAGCTGTCAGGATCACGACTAACCATTACTTTACTAAGGTGAGGGCTGCCAGTCGAGCTCACTTCGCTGTCTGGATAAGCGAAGCTTCTAATCAGCAGGTGGAACTTTTTCGTATAGTCCGCGATCTATCCGGAATTGATCATAGTGATTGGCCTCCCATTAGCATCTCACCCGACCAATTTGCAGCATTTTTAAAATCTAAAGTGGAGACCGTCCGCCGGGATCTTATCCTCTATTTGTAAACAGTAGATTGAGCAGAGACGTCCAGTGCTCCGCCTTGCCTGACAAGATGTAATCACTTTCTGCCTGTGATGCCAGATATGGTGGACAAAGTGCTTGATCGCTGTTGTGCCACCACCACCTCCCTTGACCCTTGCCCGGCCTGGCTAATCAAAGCAGCCAGGCCTGTAACAACTGAATGGGCCACTGCCCTCTTGCCCTCAAGGAGACACTCATTAGGCCCATCAGGAAGAAATCAAGTCTGGTGGCGGATGACATTGGCAACTACAGGCCCGTCGCCAATGTTTCCTTCCTGAGCAAAATGGTAGAGACGGTGGTGGCTGACCAGCTCCAGGTCCTTTTGGATGGCTTCAGGCTGCACCACGGCATGGAAACGGCATTGGTCGCCCTGTTTGATGACCTGTTGAGGGAGGCCAACAGGGACAAAACGTCTCTGTTGGTCTTCCTCGATATCTCAGCTGCCTTCGATACCGTCGACCATGGTGTCCTCCTGGGGAGGCTCTCCGAGCTGGGAATCAGTGGTCTGGCTCCCATGTGTGCTTCGGCCCCGTGGAGTCTCAATTGTGAGGTTCCGCAGGGCTCGATTGTCTCCCCAATGCTGTTTAATATCTATATGAGGCCGCTGGGTGAGGTTATCAGGGGGTGTGGGGCTTCGTGTCATCAGTATGCTGATGACACCCAGCTCTACATCTCCTTTTCTCCGACAACAGTGGATACCGTTCCGTCCCTTCAGCGCTGCCTGGAGTCTGTACTGCAATGGATGCAGGAGAATGGACTGAGGCTGAATCCGGAGAAGACGGAGGTCCTGAGGGTGGGTGGCCCCTCCATCGGTGGTTTGGGAAACTCCCTCTCTTTTGGGGGAGTGACTCTCACCGCGAAGAGTGAGGTTCGCAGCCTCAGGGTCCATCTGGATCTGGCATTCACCATGGAAACCCAGGTATCATTAGTGGTCCGCTCTGCCTATTTCCATCTCTGGCGGATTGCCCAGCTGCATCCCTATCTTGATGTTGGGGCGCTCACCACTCTGGTCCATGCACTTTAATCTCGAGATTAGACTACTGTAATGCTCTCTACATGGGGCTACCTTTGAGATTGATGCGGAAGCTTCAAATGGTGCATAATGTGGCAGCCAGACTTCTCACTGGGGTGAGAAAGTATCAGCACATTTCCCCCACTCTGGCTGCCTTGCATTGGCTGCCCGTTCATTTCCGTATTGATTTCAAAGTGTTAATGATGACATATAAAGCCCTAAACGGTTTAGGACCTTGATATCTAGCGGAACGCCTCCTCCCACCTAGATCTACCCGGATCACTTGTTCTAGCCAAGAAGGGCGGCTGAGGGGCCTAATGCCAAGGGAGGCCTGGAGTGAAAGAACAAGAAACCGGGCCATCTTGGCAGTGGCCCCTCGCCTTTGGAACAGTCTGCCCCCAGAGATATGTCTGGCTCCCTCGTTGGGTGTTTTTAAGAGCAAACTTAAGACCTGGCTCTTTAGGCAGGCTTTTCCTCCTGTCATCACCTGATTATTTTTCCCATCTTGAACTATATTGTTACTGTTGCTTTTATTTTATTATATTGTTTTTACTTTTATCTATTATTGTTAGCCGCCCAGAGTAGACTTCGTTCTAGATGGGTGGGGTACAAATCAATCAATCAATCACTTCAACATACGTACATAAGAATCTGTGCTAGTTCCAAGGTCTGAGATCAGCAATTTCAGTTCCTTTAAAGTGAATTATTTTTACCAAGTATTCCCTTAAAGGTGGTGTTTGCTAGTATTCTTGACTTGACTTCTTTGTCTGGTCC
Organism: Intellagama lesueurii; assembly: GCA_037013535.1. NCBI lineage: Eukaryota > Metazoa > Chordata > Lepidosauria > Squamata > Agamidae > Intellagama > Intellagama lesueurii. The sequence continues at coordinate 176,762,144 of JBAJHW010000005.1, read as the reverse complement.
TAGTAAGAAATATCAGCCTGTCTTCCACCATGAAAAGAACAATTGAAGAAGTATGTAGTAGAACTGTGGATACTTTATGCAGCTGATTTCATTCCAGTGCTGCAGGTGCCTTTACTGATGGCCTGGCTCATCGTTCTGCTCAGCTTTCGTTTGTCCACAAAAACCAAAGATCTGCCATCCATCCTCATCATAAAGTTTGCTTGCAGATGACAGGCCCCTCTAGGATGAGCTGTAAATCAGACACATTTGTCTCTCTTCCCCAAATTACAGTCCTATATCTCTGCACCAAAGCTGATCTCTGTATGAAACAATGGTGATCAATCACAGTGGCTCAAAGAGAGAGGGGGTAGGATTAATTACAGGCCAGATATTGCATTATTATAAAAGCCTTGGTTTGATCAATTCATCATTCATAAGGAACCCAACAGCTGCAGGAAATCTGTGCCATTTCCCTCCCAAGAGTATCACAAAATGCCAGCTCTTCTATGGGTTGCTGGCAGAGGTGGCTGCCAGTGGCTATTTTGCAGCTATTTGTAGAATATTTGTGGGGAAAGCTTATTTCCTGGAGGGAGGCTCTTTCCCTCTTAAAACAACAACAAGAAGGATACAGCAAGGATCCAACAAGAAGCACAAGATTATACCTAACAGGTACGAAAGTCCACTCTAAAAGAGAGCAAAAGCCCGTCCATTGAAAAACAACAGCGGTAAGATGCAATGTATGTATCTATATGGAGGATAATCAGAGAGCAATAAAAAATGCATTGGAACACAGGAAAAGTCTGTGTAGTACTTAGAATATTCACCCATCTAGCCCATTGTTTTCAAACCAGATTCATGGTGGTTCTTCAGTAGAAGTCTTTCTGATTACCTGTTTCAAACTGGAAGGGTCCAAGATTGGGTCTGGGACCTTCTTCATGGAATACGTAACAGATGGCATGTGGCACCTTGAGGACTATAGAATTAATTGCATGGGTTTTCAGCTTTCGAGCTTTCTCATTTGCATCAAATGCATTCTTTGGGCTTCTGGTATATAGTATATACAGTACCTATGGTTGGGATAGGATGCAGAAAGAGAGGTGAGGTTGAGTGAACACAGAAAGCACAAGTAGAAGGGAGAGGTTTGAGCAATTTGGTTCACTCCTAAAAGGCTTTTATCTTCAGTGCTATTTTATCTTGCACTTGAGTGATCCTTCCATTCACATGGGAGATGTTTCTTCTACGAGAAGGATCCAGAGAGCAGTTCAGATTGCTCCAATTTTTCCTACTTTCAATTATTGATGCCTCCTTCCCCACTGTCTACCCCAGCTTTTGTTGCTTGTGGGCCATGGTGGCTTCCCCCTTTTTTATTGTTAATTTCTTTTCCAGTGAGTCAGCACTGCATCAGATCCGATACAAGTATGAAAATACACCTCTAGTGTATTAGAATTGCACTGCATCAGTTAGGGAATTTTTTTAAAAAAAGTTGGAAAAGATGAAAATAGAGGAAGGGGCAAGTCATGGTAAGCATTTGAATCAGTGAGGTATATGTGTGGCACTATACCTGTAATGCTGGAGTGAGAGAAGAAGTATGAAGAAGTATTTTTGAAACTACATTTTACCAATTGCATTGCAGTTGTAGTCCTTACCAGTGTGAATTGAAGAGAAATAAAAGGAGTAGGGTTCACTACCAGATCATGCTCTGCACATCATCAATAATGTCATCTGGACATACCCTGTAACTCCTCTAAAGGAGTGATATAAGTGATCACACAAGCCAAAGCAAAGATAAAATAATGTGACTGGAAACACTACCAAAAAGTCCCTTCAAAGAGTTGTAGAAGAGGAAAGGATTATTCAAGAAAAAAGTTGTATGTGAGCCAATTAAGATAAGACTGGAGCATGCCAGTTAAGAGGGCTGGATAAGCAGAAAACAGTACTTAATTGGTTCAGTGAATCATGGTAGCCTTTGTATCATATCTTTAGTACATCCTACCCAAAGGGGACACCAAGATAAAATTTATTTGGTGCACATATGGCTACTCCATTTCTCATGACAGGTATATCCAATGAATGCAATACATCTGCTTTTCCTTAGGCTGATGGTGAAATTCCTACCATCTATGTGGGCCTGAACATACCTGTCATGACCTGTCTGGTAGATTCCTCCTCAGGATAGGGCATGCCTCAGCTGGAGGGTTCTGGAAATGACTTGGAGGCCCTGGTTGGCAGGCTCAGTCCAGAGACACCGGAGGCAGAGTACAGCTTGTCCAGAGAAGACTCATTCACTCGAGCAGAGTTGAAGCTTTGGAGGAAAATTCCCTGCCCAACTCCTGAGAACACTGATGGATCATAGTTGAAATGAGGCAAAATCAGTGTCTGCATCAGAAACATTTTAGTTGTTATCTGTACCTGATCAACAGCAGCTGGTGTAAGGGAAATACCAACACTGTGGACAGATACAAACGGAGTTCAAGAACTCATCTCATACTGAAAAACATTGTTCTGGCTGGCCTTGTTCCAGCTCTCTGCACTCCTTCTCCACTGATTGATAGCCTTCATTCTAACTGAACTGCACCTCTGTCTATACTGTTGACCTGGTAAGGCCCTAATTTATGGACAGACCCTAAATCACATCCCAACAATTCATCTTCTTGCTCCTTGGACTTTGCTTACTGTCTCTGCATATTGCAACTCAGCTTGGTTTGGGGCATTCTTGTTTACTGCAGGGGTTAACTCTTGGCTCACAGGCAATTGCTTCATGATAACAGGTCAATTCCATTTTTAGGTAGCCCAGGTTCATCCTCCATGGAAAGGGTCTTATTATTGGTATTATTTGTGTAGTAGTTGTATCTCCTAATTATCTTGGTTCTATGTGTCACGTTCTTCCAATGGTCTTCCTCTTGCCCTTTGTGTTCTTCTACCAGGAATAACCCTGCATAGTTTCTGAAAGCAGTGTTCAGGTAACATGGCAACATTCATGCAGGTCGAATGAATGAACTGTGGGGAATTCATCAAAACTGCTCCGAGACTTAAGTTGCCAGTCTGAATGAGGGCAGTTCATGACCAGGGCACTTACCTTTGAATTTTGGGCTGAGACACCCCCCTGTAGCCCTCCATGAGCCATCCCTTAGTCTGAGAAACTAAGAGATCTAAAATTGCTTATATCAGAGTACTTTCAGGCCCACCAGGAGATCTGCAGCTTTAGATTTCCCTTAAATAGAGCCATTTTGTACGGTGAAGAGACCAGGCTTTCAATGGCTTTTTAGTCACGTGCCTTTCATTTTGGTTTGTACTATTGTGCATAATATATATTTTGTGGATGATTAGATTACCTTTATTATATAAAACAATATGCTTGGATCCAAAGTAATCATGTGTAGGGATTATAGTGACTGAAAAGTAATAACACACTGTTCATCTTCAGCATAAAATGTGCTGTATTTGACTTGAAGCAGCAAGAACAAAATTACTCATGTGCCACGTTTACCCTCTTGCAAGATTAATCAGTGACGAAGATGGCAAATGCTGGTGTTAGCGGAAGTGATAGTTTATGTTTTATAACTTGTTTACTGTGTTGCTGTGATTTAATGCCTGCAGAATGTAACTTATCATCTGTCCATAGGAATAATTAACCATTACATTTTTTGGAGGAAAAAAAAGTTGATTTTGTATGTACCAGCTTTCTCTAAAAATCTCACACCTGTATTCTGTCTGTTTATTATCAAATCCTTTACTGAGTCTGTTGGCTTCCCTCCAGGTAGACATAAATTTCTTCTCTATGGCATTGTATATGTGTCGCTCCACTCCTCTCCTTCCCCATTTCCTAGTAGTTTACTTTACAAAAGCTACCACACTGTGCCCCAAGGACACACAGACAAATACATTCTCACCAGGCAACGATAAAAGTATGCAAGCAAATAAGGAAGCTGTGCCAAACTTCCCGCAGTTATCACCCTTCAGTTTACAAAGACGGCAGTGCTATATTTGTTTTTTATTATATTTCTCGATTCTCTGAATGTAGAATTGAAAAACTTGTGTATTCTCTTCAGTCATTATTATTGTAGTATAGATGAACATGGGAGCAGATGACTCAAGAGACTCAGTTTGGTGTAGTGCAGTGGTTCCCAACCTTGGGTAACCCAGGTGTTCTTGGACTGCAATTCTCAGAAGCCTTCACCACCAGGTGTACTGGCTGGGGTTTATGGGTGTTGCAGTCCAAGAACACCTGGGTTACCAAAGGTTGGGAACCACTGGTACAGAGGTTAGAACATGGAACTGGGACACAGAGTATCCAACTTCAAGTTCCCACTGAGTCATGAAATTTACTGATGTACTCTTGAAGGTTTTCATGGCCGGGATCCGATGGTTGTTGTAGGTTTTTCGGGCTGTTTGGCCATGTTCTGGAGGTTTTTCTTCCTAACATTTCGCCAGTCTCTGTGGCTGGCATCTTCAGAGGACAGGAGTTAGAACTCTGTCTGTGTTCTGATGTACTGATGTACCTTAGATCAATCACTCTCCCATTCTAGCTTATAGCCCAGGGCTGTTGGGAGGTGTCAGAAAGATATTGTATATGTGTGTGCCTATGTGCTTTACAGAAAGAAAACCTACAGGGGCAGCCCTCTCAAAAACCATTCTGATGAATATAAAGTTTGCTCACAGCCATAAAGTGTTAAATGTCAGTTGATAAAGAAAAATAGAGGAGTTTCTCTGTGTAGGAGAGAGACTGCAATCCCTTGCTGGAAGGGAATGGCTGACTAGACTCCTGAACAGGAATATTACTGTTCAAGATGGAATATACATCAGCATTGTGTTTCATCTTATTGATGGTTTTTGCTTGCAACACTGTAGTTCAGTGTACTTACTTACTTGCTTACTTGCTTACTTGCTTACTTGCTTACTTGCTTACTTACTGTACTTCTACTGCTTCCAGTCATGCAACATTGAATTACTAGTACAGCATATAAAGAAATGAATCATTTAGCAAACATGAATAATGAAATTGGAGGAGCTATTCAGAGCTGGCTGGATAGCTCAGTAGTTTAGATATCTAGCTGTTGAGCCAGAGGTTGGGAGTTCGATTTCCCACTGTGCCTCCTGTGAGTTGAGCCAGCCTGTGTGGCCTTAGACAGACTGCACAGTCTCAAGATGCCTCCAGAAGAAGGGAATGGTAAACCACTTCTGAGTATTCTTTATTTGGAAAATTCTGAAAAGGGGCACCATAAAGCCATAATTGACTTGATGACATATAATTATTATTAAATTGTAGGGTACTACCAATATATTCTGCAATGAGTATCCAACATTGTCAAAAGTTCCTGATGATCAATTATGAAGTTGGTAGGTATTAAATACTGATAAATGTGAAAAGTCATAATTGGATGTCAAATATCAAGTGTCAAGTTTGAAGTGTTATCTGCTGGCTATCAATTACTGTCCTGTGCCAAAGAAAGATGTGAAATGTCATAGAACATTGCTGTCACATTTGCTGCCAAATATCACACCAATGTGTAAAATACCATTGACAAAGCAAGGTTAGAACTGACGTTCTAGATCGCATACCCCAAAGATCTGTTAAATCTAGCAGTCTCTTTCAAGGAGCAGGTACTCATGTCTGAATTACTGGCATTTTGAAATCTGATAGAAGTCTGATGTCAGAAGATTTTGGATGAGGGAGATCAGTTGAAAATCACACTTTAGCCACTGACAGACAGTGTTGTGTGTAGTGGTTAGAGTGATGGAATGGGATAGAACCATGGAACTCACTGTGTGAATTTGTGCTAGTCTTTCCACCTGACCTCCTCTACAAGGTTCTTGTGGAGAGAAAGTGGGGAGAAGGAGACTCACCTGCACCAGTATGAGCACATTAAAGGAAAAGTAGGCTAATACCATAACTAAATAATAATAATAAAAAAGCATTGTCCAGGTTTAGAGATGGGCACAAATACAAAAATGAACCAGGAAGTTCATCAAAAATTGCTGGTTCATTGATTTGGATGGGTTCTGAACCAAAGGCCCGAACCTTTCCTGAACTAATGAACTTTTCCCTGATTCAACAAACTTCCTAGTTTGTTCCCTCCCCCAAAGTCTGCCCTTGTGCCCCCTTCCCACTGCCCCTGTTTCCTCCCTACCTTGTCCTGCCACTGTCACTGCCGCTGTTGCTGCCATCTGGAGAGACAGTGGCCCAGCTTCCCTTCTCGGAGCTGGGCCTGCTGTCTCTGCATCAGCTGAGAGGCGGGGACATGCACAGAGGCTGCTGGCCTGTGAGAGCTGGCTGCATCTCAAGATGGTGGCAGCACTGGCAGACGAGGAGGAGACAGCAGCAGGAAAACGTAGGGGGGCCAGGGGGGGCAGTGGGCAGGCTTTGGGGGTGGGGAGGCAGCCAGGCTTTTTTTGGACAGCTGTCTAAAAATAAAAATCCTGAATGAACCGACAACCTGGTTTGTGCCTCATTTGGGACAAAATCGTAAATTCATGGTTCATGGACCTCCATGAACCACAGACCAAAACAAACTGCCATTTGGGCATTTTGTGCCTATCTCTATCCAGGATCCTATCAGTTAGTTACACTGGTACATTCAGTGGCACAAACTGCAGCTGCAAGTTGTCATGAGTTAACAAGTGCCTGCTTATACCTTTCATTGTGTGCCAATAGTGTAAATTGGTGTGTGATGAGGGACGCAAGTGACAACTCATCAACTAGCAGCAGTTTGTCACTGTTGTTTATATCACTGCATTGATTTTTGCCTGTTTGTTTTTAGTTCCAAATGTTAAAAGCTAGCGTAAGCCAGAAAATGTGAAATTCCATGGAGCTGGAGTATTCGGAGATGGCCTTGGTGTCTTCCGAAATAGCCTGCTTGGTCAGCTTCCTGGGCAAAAGGACATTCTGCCAGGTGATGGTAGTCCATTTGTTGCAATGTGCCTGGCGGCAGACCTCTGCTGTGATGTGCCTAAAGACATAAGAGCTAATCAACAGGATTCTGGCAAGAAAAACAGCCTAATGGGACATGTCCAGAATATTCCCTTGTTCTAGATTGTAACATACCAGTAATGGGTTGTTAGAAAAGACCAGATAATAGTCTTCTCATTTTTAAACTGTTAGAGGAGTTAGATGATTTTTGAAAATCTATAACAAAACAAAACAAAAAACCCACAGAGCTTCAGCAAGAATACAGATTTCCATAAATATTGGCTACCCCAGTGTAGGAAAGAAAACTCCAAAGAAGAGTATAGACAAGATCAATGTAATGCCAGCATTACTGTTGCTAGAAGCTTGCCTAGTATTGTTGACCCGATAGAAACTATGAGTGATGTTTTTAATTTTAGACTTTAAAATGGGAAGTTCTGCAGTTCTTTTCCTAGAAGGATAACCTTGGTTAGGGTTTTCTTCCACAAGAGAATTCAGTGAGATTTCGTTACTTAAAACCCAAGCTGTGAGAAGAAGTACAAGCGGGTGATATTTGTCAGTATGAATACTTCATGACTAATTTAGTTTTCTTGTTATATTAATTGGCAAAATGGAGTTAAAAGACACAGAGGAATGTCTCTCCCTTGTCAAGAAAAGAAAGGAGGGGGAGGGAGGTGAGGAGATAAAAATGTAGACTTAATGAAACACGTTGATGACAGGATTGAATCACCCCGTCTTGATGCCAGTTTAAGTCATTAAAATATGAGACTTTCTCTGACTGTACAAATATAATCATTTGTCTGCTCCCTACATTTTTTCCTTTTGAATTTTAAGTTGGATTGACATGAGATACAGATGAAAGGTAAAAGCAAAGTCCTTGCAGGTGAATTTTCACTTCAGTTAATGGGTTTGATACAACAATACCTCTCCAAGCTGGGCTGCAACACTCCTCTCCCCCTCCCCCTCCCCTTCTGTTTGTGAGGGTAGTATTTTTCGGAAACGGCTACTTCAGTTATACTCCAACCTACTCATGATATCTGTTGTATTTCCCTTCCAAGTGACAATTGGTGTTGGTAAATGTCAGCCCTATCATTAGACAGAGTAAGACGTACACAGGATGTAGAAGTGTGGCACCCAACCTGCTCTGGGGCTCCTAAACTAACCCGGCAAAACTAGCCTGTCTGGCCAGCTTCAGAATGTGGAGAGAAGTTTCAGTCCCCATCATGTCTGTAGTTTCATGCAGGAAAATGTCTTGGCCTGGCCCTGGTATCACTAATGGCATCCCCATGGAAGTCTACTGAATAAATTATTGTGCCTTAATCTGCATTGCAAATATCACAATGGTAATGCCCACAGAGCAAGCAAACCGGAAAAAGTTGGACCAATTTTCATAACTTACTAAATGTATGCATGAGGAAGGAAGGAAGGAATATACAGATTACATGCAGGGGCTCTTTGCCCATTCAGATGATTTGATTTACAACTCCCATCAGTCCTATATAGCAAGGGGTTATGGGTGGTGTAGTTCAAAACATTTTATGAGCCAGAAGTTTCTCACTCTGGCTGTAGGAATAAGAGGAGATAATCCAGGATTCAAAGCCATTTGACATACAAAGAATATTACCTCCAGCACTGCTGACAATGAGATTTGTCTCCTTTTTTGTAGAGAAATACTTCAAGACTTCAGCTGGTGGCCTGAGAAAGTAGCATGTAAACGCAGCAGGTCTGTTTAGGGAATCAGACTGGCTGTGTGGCATACATGGCTTTGACCATCAAAAGGAGCGAATAGCCCAGGGGGGTTCAGGAGGAACAGCCAGGGGGTTGCTTTTGCTGTCCCGCTAGCATCTGCCAGCTGAAATCATCACCTCACTCTGCCTAATGTACTGTCCTTGAATGTGATTTATATGTTCAGAGTACTTTCTGTGAATGAGAATGATAACCAAATATGCATGGAAATGATAACTGAAGCCAGATCTTTAATGCACATTTTGGCTGTTGAGATAATATCTGATTCTCTCTTTCCTTAAATTTGGATATTAAGAGCTGAAGCAAGAGCTAGATACCTTTCTTTACTTCATTCCCTTTAAATATTCTACATTTACTTGGGTGTGAAAGAGGTCACTAGACGATATAGCACTAGTTGATCACAATAGAAAGAGCAGTTCAGACAATGCATTTGAAAACAGGCACCACTGACATGTTGAATTTAACTGGGCCCAGGAGCCATTTAAAGATTTTGAGAAACTTCCTTAAGCTTGCTTCTGTTTCTGGATGGGCTATTTCCAGAAATGACAAAGACGATGATGACAAGAACAAGAACTACAACAACTACTACAAAAACTACAGGTTTTGGGATGCCTGTCTGATAGGAAATGCGATGAGAAAGATATTGCTTCACTTACACTTGATTGTTTTCTTGGGATATTCTATGCCAGAGAAATCACAGTTTACCCAGAAATATGTGAAACCTACTTCTAGCTCTGAAAACACACACACACATAAAGCAATTACCTTCCTGTGCAACTATTGTTGTTGTATGCAACTGTAGGAAAGTTTTACTATCTTAATTGTAATAGTTCTCATTTTGTGGAATGCCTTGTTACCCCTCCCCCCAATATACACAATGAATTGTGTTCCTTAGGAACAGATGACAAATTGCAATATATGCAGCATAAAACTATACTTTCAGAACAATAAGTTTTAATTTCTCCAGAGAATTGCTTAACATCAAAATGTTTCAAAATCTGTGGCAATTAGATTTTTGCCTCAAAGCAAAAACATTTTCATGATCCATATTTTGCAGCTTTTAGTGTGAAATTAGGGTTGCACTTCTATATCCACATAGCTCAATAAAAATGGACTCAGTAGGATTAACCTGCAAGTTGGGAAAGTTACTTTTTGGGTTCATAAATTCCAGAAACCCCCAGCCAGCACTGGTCAGGCTGAATGTGGGATTCTGGGAGTTGTACTCTCAAAATTAACTTTTCCAAAAACTGCATTTATTCATGAATAGGTGTCATTGGCTAAAATTCTGTTGCTTAGCACAGGAGGTCACAACTAGAGTAGTTTCATTAAATCAATGGAACTTGTGGAAGAGCTGACTCAACAAATGAATTCCTATGGATTCAAAGTGTATACTCTAGTTGCAACTTACTACAGTAAGCAATAGGACTTCAGCTAGTGACTTCTGTACAAATCTGCTTTTTAACACCCCCCCCCCCCCCCGGAAGTACCTTGTTGTAGACTGCAGTCTTCTGCACAATTACCTGGCACGAAGTCTCAATGAATTCAGTAGGGCTAACTTCTGAGGAGACCTGCATAGCACTGCACCATTAAAATGCATATAGACTGAGAGCTACATCTGAAGCACAGAGATATGCATTAGCCAAAATCCTGTGCTTAGTGCACATTAGAGTAGGCCTATTGAATCAATGGGGATTTGGTGAGTCAACTTGTTCATAAGCTCCATTAATTCAAATGAGCATACTCCAGTTATGACTTACTATGGTAAAATAACTCATAGTTAGAGTAGGTCCATTTAAATCAGTCAGTAGGCCCACTGATTTAATGGGCCTATTCTAGTGTTATTTACTATGCCAAGAATAGGATTTGGGCTATTATTAGCTGTTATGTAGTCATAGGTTTCAAAGCACATCTTTTCAGCATTTAAAACCTGTAGGCAGGACACCTCCAATAGAATCTATAGCCACCTTCCCTGTGTTCCTTCATAAAACACAGACCTCTCAACCAACCAGCCAACCAACTAACAAGCACATTTAGTACTAATAAAACTGCAGGAACATGATTGTAATCCCAGCCATAGGTATTTGGCAGTCAACACCATTGAACACTGTAATGTTTACCTCTCCACAGGTTTGATATGTAAAGCACACTGAGCATTAACAAAAGACCTTCAGCCAGCAGAGATGCAACCTTTAGCTTTTAATTAGAATTGCAAACAGTATTGAAAAGTGGGATCGCTATGTGAATTGAACCGCTAATCAGAAAAAGGACTAGCTTCAAATAATTCACTTTGAAGAGGGCCATTTTCTAAAGTGCTGAATTGGAATCTCAGCTGAATCTTCGGACTGGCAAACGTTTGTGAGCAGCTGCTAACAAATGTCTGTGGCAGTGCTCCCCTATGGAAGAGTATCCATTCAAAGACTGTTTATTTGAAGAAATATTGACATGGTTCAAATTCAACCTTTCTCCAAGAAAATGTTCACAGCAGCCAAGGGAGTAAATCTGTAAAATCACAACATTAAAAGCCAGAATCAATAATGTTAGACACTGCAGCTGCTAAGCAAGCCAACAAGAAATACAAAATGTTCTAAGCATGTAGATTTTTCTTTTTTGATTTAGATGTGTACAAGGTCAAGGCTCCAGATTCCATGAGAAGCCTGCATGTTCAGAGTTCGCTTCTCATTCCCAGTGGAGATCTTTACCCTCACATATATTTATTTCTTTAAAGTTTTTTTATCCCACCTTTCTCCTTAAACAGACCAAAGGCAGCTTACATCATTAAAAGACAATATTTAAAGCTAAAAACAATGAGTATACAAAGGTGTGTCACATCATGAAAATACAATGTTTAAAGCTAAAAACAATAATACAATGTTTAAAGCTAAAAACAGTGGAACCTCTACTTACGAACGTCCCTACCAACGAACAATCCAATTTACGAACAGCTCCGTTTGCAAAATTTTGCCTCTACTTGCGAACGGAGCTTCAACGTACGAACGAAAAAAGGCAGGGGAAAAGGGCGGGAAATTTAAATTTGCTAACCAATGGTGGCGAAGAGGCTGCTGCTTTGTAGCTCTTTCGCCCCAACGGTTAGGAAAAGGGAGGCTCAGCCTCCCGGGCTTCCACCACTGCTGCTACCGCCGCTGGGAGGCGAGCCGCCGGACCATCCCAGCTGGGCTCAGCCTCCCGGGCTTCCAGCGCCGCTGCAGGCTTTCTACCAGGGCTTCCCCTGCTAGGCCCAGTCTACCCCAGGAAAGCCTGCGTCGGCGGCGCGGAAACCCTGGCCTGGCAGCGGATGGCGGCGGAGAAAGGCGGCGCTTGCGGCGAGCCCCGGGAAAGCCTCCCATGGCGGCGGACAACCCGCGCTGCGGCGGAGAAAGGCGGCGCTTGCGGTGAACCCCGGGAAAGCCTCCCATGGCGGCAGAGAAGCCCTGGCCCGGCAGCGGCGGCTGGAGCCCGGGAGGCCTCCTGGCAGCGGCGGTCGTGGCGATGGAGGTAAGGTGCTGCTTTTTGCTTTTTTTAAACTTTTTTTTTTGTCTTTTGCAGGGTGGGATTGGGCTTGTGGGGTTATATTTCTGTTTATTTTTGGATTTGTTTTGTTTTTTGCAGCCCCAGGGGCTTGCAGTGTTTTATTATTATTTTTGGGGGGTATTTTTTTCTTCGGCCGGAACGGATTAATCGGTTTTCAATGCATTTCTATGGGAAATGGTGCCTCTACTTACGAACATTTCAACTTATGAACATCGTCTGGGACGGATTAAGTTCGTAAGTAGAGGTTCCACTGTATACAAATTCTAAAGAGAATCGAACAAATACCACTCTAGGAAATGGTAAGCAAAAGCTATACTAAAAACACATTCAAAACAGTAAGGCACAACAATCCATTTAAAAAACGCACTCAGGCAGCCCTTCACTCAGGGAAAGCTTACCTGAAGAGAAAGATATTTGCCTGCTTGTAGTAGTTCAGCAAAAATGGAGCCAGTCTGGCCTCCTGTGGGAGGGAGTTGCAAAGTCTGGGTGCCACAACAGAGAAAGCCCTCTCCTGTGTCCCCATCACACACCTGTGAAGATGGTGGGATCAAGAGAAAGGCCTCACCTGATGATCTTAATACCCGAGCAGGCTCATGATGGGAGATATGGTCCATGAGATAGCTTGGACCTAAGCTGTTTAGAGCTTTATAGGTTAAAACCATCAGTTTGAATTGTGTCTGGAAAGAGATCAGCAGTCAGTGGAGCTGATGTAACAGGGAGGCTATGTGATCCATGTAACCAGCCCCAGTCAGCAATCTGACTGCTGCATTTTGGACCTATTGACACTTTCCAGAGGCAGGTCAACATAGAGCATGTTACAGTAATCCAGCTGGAATGCAACAAAGGCATATGTCGCTGTGACCAGATCAGACCTCTCCAGGAATAGGTACAGCTGGCACACTAGTTTTAATTCTGCAGATGCACTCCTGGCCATTGCTGAAACCTGGGCATCCAGGCTCAGAGACAAATCCAGGAGCACCCCCAAGCTGCGCACCTGTATTCCAAAGGGAATGTAACCTTGTCCATCACGGGCTGCATCTCTATTCCTTGATCTGCCTTTCAGTTCACCAGAAGCACGCCTGTCTTGTCTGGATTAAGTTTCAGTTTATGCACCCTCATCTAGTCCATTGCTGATATCAGACACTGATTTAGAGTTGAAACAGTACGTTATACTCATACAGGGCAGAAGGTAGATGAGATGGGGACAAGATAGAGAGGGTGCTGTCAACAAGCACATCCTTTCCTTGGCCTCATGTGTTGTTAACTCTATGAATGCAAGAACTGCTGTTTGAGCAGAGCTCTTGGGTTTGGTGGTGTTAGACAGGAGATGGGCAACTGCTCGCCTTTCAGATATTTAGAATCGTATATCTCATGGCCCCTAGCATGTGCTTGCAGACATTACAGGAATTATAAATCTAGATCTTACAGAAGAGCCCAGGTTGTTCCATAACTAATGTAGGCTTAAATTAAATATCTTTTAAAAACCATGCCTTTTTGCCTTTTTACTTGGGATTCTCTTTTTTCCTATACTCAGAGTAGCCACGTCTTTCCTCTGAACTTGGATTGAGGGTGGAAGAAGAGTTTCATTTAACCTTTTCTTTCCAGGACATTTTCCCCACTGAAAGCCTCTCGGCAAAGCTGTTGTTTGCAACAAATTTCAATATCTGGGGAGGATGAGGGTGGTTTTCAGCAGCTACTCCGTGAGGTGGTGTTAGCTCCCACTGCCAAGGTCCCAGTCCATTTCAAGGCCCCTTAATATTGGGGTCTTGCTGCAAATTTGAGAGGAAATCCCAGCTGCAAGATTTAATAATGTGTTTTCCACCAAAAAAATTTAAGGCCTGCACTCTACACAGGCAGAAAAAGTCATAAGCAAACTGCTCTGATTTCACTAAAGTTCTCCTCTTTGTCATAAGGTGTGTCTGGAAGCATTTCACAAGAGGTCTGAAGTACTGTACAACTAGGACTCTCTATGGAAGTACCAGATTTTTTTTTTCTTTTTTCCCCATTTCGCCCCTATTTTTTTGGTATGGGAACGTCTGGTAAATTAGCGCCACTGCCACCCATGAAGCTAGCTAATTTCATCTGCTGACAGTAACTAAAAACTTGTTGACTTAATGACACTGGAATCCATGTTTTCTCAACCTACCCACCAGGCTCCTGTAATTTCAGCATGCTGCAACCAATTCATTAGAGGAGATATGGATGCAAGCCAATCCTTTACAGTTAGCTCAAGTGTGAATCAATTTGATCTGCATGGCAGTCATAGATGGCTCCTGATTGCAGAGGACTTCATGGTGATGATTATAAAAAACTTTCCTCTACTAAGGAGTTTCTACAATGAAGGTTATGTGTGGAATCAGACTCCTTAAAGGAAATGGGTGAGGCAAATAGCACATAGAAACCATTTTTTGTGTGTGAGGGGCAGGCTTGTTGAAAGGAGGAAAAAAGAAGAAGAAGGGTGGCTTTTATGCTTTGACCCTGTGTTTGCTAAAAGGGTGGCCATGCCCTGAGGCAAAACTAGCACTAAGAACAAGTTTCGACATTTTACAGTTGTGACAAAATGTAGCACTAAATGGAATGAAACCATCTTGCCTTGCCCGGGGGTGTGTGTGTTAACAATACTTAAATGGTGTAAACCTTTGGAATGAAACATTTATAAATACTAAACAGGTTTTTGTGTGTGTGCCTTTTCCCTATAGTCACCAACATATTGGTCGTTAGAAGAATAATTCCCATTATATTTTCCAAAAACTGAATCAAAAATAGTTGGTGCTGGTTATGGCTATAATCGATTTTAGAGGCTGTGAGAGGGCTGCTGCTCAATAGCTCAATGAGAACAAAAATAGGGAATGATTCCTTCTCATGATGTCCCCAGATTACAGGGTCAACAATAGCCATGCCATTGGTTTCTGTGATTCAAACCTAGAGCTTTCCCCATATGTAGACCCAAGTCATGTAGGCTAGATTGCTACCTTTAAGCTGAGATCCTGTAGCTACTGACCAGAGCACAAGCCCCACTGACAGCTTGTCCAAACTGGCAAAGATTTTTCAGTAAACGAGCCTAAGTTTGTTTTCAGGGGGACAGGAACTTGCTGATACTGTTTTGAAATCTACAATGCACTGCAAAAGCGAGGTCTTTGAAAACATGCTTCCCATAAAAAATTCATTATGAATTCCTTCCTTGATGCAGCTTCACCTCTGGAAATTTCTCTCTCACTTTCCTTCCCCCCCCCCCCCATTTTAAAAGCCAATAGAAAGGCAGACTGGGTGTCTTGAAAACATAAATAGAAAGCACTGTAGTGCTACGTTCAGACAATGCAGCCCAGTTCTGTGTATTCTGATTGATGGTAGCTCATTGAAGTCTTAGAAGGCAATCCCAGCTGGCCATGGTGGCTGTTGGGCAGCTGAGAGGACATTAGGTGAGCTAAAAATATGCTGAATCCAAATCACTAAGGTTATTGGAAATTACTGAAAAATACTTTCCCCTTGGCCTGACTTTGTGGTGGCATCGTGGATATGCCCTGGGGTGACAGGAGGTTTAGAGATGGGCTCCTCCCTTACCCCACATCTCCTGGGCCCTCTCTTTCACTCTTCTGTCAACAGGTTGTAGATAGCAGATAAATTCTGTTTGCAGACTGCTTTGTCTTCAGCTCTTTGAGATTAACCAGCTGAGGAGGGTTCTCCCAACAGAAGAAGATTTCTACTGGCAAAAGAGGCTCGAGCCTAATGTTACTCTTCTAGAATCTGTAGTTTCAGAAGAGGTAGCTGTGTTATTCTGTGCAAGCATATCAGGCAAAATCCAAACAAAACAAAACAAGACAAAAACATGTGGTACCTTAAAGACTATTATATTTTAATGTGAGCTTTCGTGGATCACGTCCACTTCTTCAGACATATGGAATAAAATGAAATGCAGAATGAAATTCTGATTCACAAGTAAAACATTCAAAACATTCATTGGCTTTCAGTGTCTTGGGTAAACGTTTTGAATGTTTTACCTGTGAATTCTGTATTTCATTCTGTATTTCATTTTATTCCATATGTCTGAAGAAGTGGATGTGATCCACAAAAGCTCACATTAAAATATAATAGTCTTTAACGTACTACATGTTTTTCTCTTTTTTCTTCTTGAATCTGTGCATCCTTGAGCTAGGATTGCCCTGCTCATCAGAAATCTTTCCCAGACTTGCTGTTACATAGATTTAAATATATATCTATATTGTAGAAACCTGGGCTTGCACCAGAAATATGGATGTCTTCCTATCTGATCTATATTTCATCCCATTTAGCCCATCTTACTTCTTTGGGATAAATATACAATTAAGAAACCAGAACACATCATCTGATGTAATAGGAATGATGGCAAAGAAAAATGAACATTCTTGATTTCTGTTATGAAATGAATCTAAGCTCATTGTATGGACTTTCACCTCTTTTTTTCCAGAACTTTGAAACATTACATTGGAACTACAGATCCCAAAATTCCCCCAGCCATCACGGCCAACAATTGCACAGGCTGGAGATTCAAGCAATAGTAGTCTAAAAGAAGTAATATTTCTAACATCTGGTCTTCTTTTTATCTTTCACAGTTTTGAAAGAAAGCAAAGTTTTTCATTCCCCATAGTTGTATGCTAAGTATTCTATTCTAATTGTATTCCAGCATTTCATTCTCCCAGGGATTAGACCCTTGTGACTGATCTCTAACCTGAATTAATCATAGACTGCTTCTACCTAGTTCTTCTCTATTACAGTAAACATTAATATCATGAAAGCTACAAAGCAGGTGTCAAGGGTTAGACATAATCTCTGCCTTTAGGTTTGTTTCCTCTTTAATGAGTTTGGCCTGCTGAGCTTTAGTTGAATTGGTGGTAGCTGTGGAGATAAACAAGCAACAAATGAAAGTTGTAAAGATACATTTCCCCCCAGTTCTTTTAATATCCTTTAATATTTGAGAGAAGGAATAATCCACTCTCCCCAGTTGAAGATGCATCAAGAGCTTTAAGCTTCCCATGTATTTTAGATGTGGTAAGTTCCACTGCAAGCTATCTTCTGTCTCAGCCAGAGTTTAGAAAAGTAGCCAGACTGGCAGGGGAGTTCTGGGAGTAATGGTAAAAATAAATAAATGCATGGATTCCAAACTCTGCAACACTTCCAAACAGTCCAGTTTGGAAGGCTGTAGGATAAAGTATGCCAGGGCACAGTATTGCTCTATCTAGCCTTGTATTTGTCGCTCTGATGGCTTTCTCAGCATGCAATCAAATGGCAGTAAAGGTAAAGGTGCATGTCTGATTGCACCAGAAAGGGTTGCTCTGCGGGGAGCCATCCCCCCTAAAGCAACCCTCCCATCTGTCAGGGAATCATTCCAGCTGAGCCCCCCCCCCCCCAAGTAGTAGCCCTACAGCAGGACCAAAGGTTCAACTTGGGCATACATCAGAGTTGGGCTGGAGCACATTTCCCAAGGCGTTGAGTGATTGCCAGGAAACAGATTGCACTGGACCACTCCACAAGCAGTCTAAAATGCAGTCTGTTCCCCTGTGTTATCACCTCAGATAGAATCTTTCCCAGTATCTGTCCCATTAAAAAAAGATCTGAAACCTGAGACGTCTGGGATTAAACCTTCTCAACGCAAAGCATGTTCTCTTGCACTGTGTTGTGGTCCTACTCCAATCCACTTTACCTTCTAAACAAAAGGAAACCAAACAGCATAACTACTGAGATACTTTGCAAACTAAGAACGGCACACAGGTTATTCTAAGCCTTTGTGTAATAACTGAAGGGGAAAACTTAGTCATGAATAGCCATAAATCAGAAGCATCTTGCTTTTTTGGAAGGCGACAACGTGAGGATTCATTTCTATTATGGTAACAAAGACTTTGTTCTTCCCTAGTTCGGAAGTGGAAACAAGCATAGACATGATATACTGTATCTTGAAACAGTATAAAGAGATTTGTCAGTACCTGTACATTTTGTGCAAAACATTGTGCCCTCCATGTACAAATGGATGCCCATGAAATACACATATATTCTCTTTCTTTGAAAACATGTTTATGAAATTCCACAAGGGAGAAGGTGGTGTGTTCGTGCACATGTGTATATGTGAAGTTTTGAAGTGCAGAAGTAGCACATGGGAAGAAGGGTTAAGTACCTCTTGTTCCTGTGCTCTAATCACAGATTTGCTTTCTTTGAAATAGCAAGCACCAGGGAAGGAAAAGCCTTCCTCCTCCACCATTTCCACTACTCAAATTCAGGTACCAGCATATAGAAGGCCATGTTGTACCTACCTGCTGAACAAAAGCTGAAGATTACAAGTATTTTTCTTTTAAGTGGCAACCCTAATTCAGCACTAACTGGCTGAATACACAGAGATACATACCCAGACTCTTAAGAGTAAAGAGTCCAAGGAGGCTTGTTTGTTTCCATTTACCCACATTGACTTTTGTTTTAAAAGTCTCAAATTCTTTCAGTTCTGAATTTGAAGGCATCCACAAATATGAGTAAAAGTTAGTGTTTTAAAAAATCAGCTGAAAAGTGTTTCTACTTAGAATGATCCATCCTTCTCGTTTAAGAGCTGTCACACACCTTTCTGGCCCAGTGGTAGAGCATGCATTCTTTTTGGCATGCTCATTGTTTAGTCTGGAGATAGCAGCCTCCAGCAGCCTCTGCCATTGTGGTTGCAGATTCTGAGGGAGGAAATAGAAAGTGGTGGTGGGGAGAATGAGGGGAAGAAGGGAGGAGGAAGGGAAAAAATGGAATGATGCTGACAGAAGGAGAGAGGAACAATGTAAAAAATAATAGTTTCACTTCCCCTAACCCTCTGCAGATGATCAGGGAAAACACTTAATTGACAGCTGATCAGGCTACAAAGGGTAATTTGCTTTTTGGATGGAAAGAGCATGCCAGATGGCACATTGCTCCTCCCACCCAACTTCAACAGACCCTTTGTAGCCTGATTCACCCCACATCCAACACATCCAGTCCGGACAGGCACTAAGATTGCTTGAAACATGGTTGAATGAATGGGAATGAGTTCATGACTGTGAGAGTTTCCTATGTAGTATCCCTGTTAAGTGAGCACGTCTGCACAATCAATATCAGGCTGAACTGGAGATATACAGACATAACACTGAGGATTATTTGCAGGTTACTGTTTGGCATTGTCTGTGGCTCTTATGTCAACACACCATCAGTTCAACATATAATATGGGCCTGCATGGAACCTCTCAAATGCAGTGACTGCTTTGAGTGTCTCAGTTGGAAGAAGGGGAAAATGCAAGTTCCATGCCTCTGATTTTGTCATATGATTCACAAAACTATTGGTCCATGCTTGACTGGGTTTTAAAAGCTGTCAATCAAAAAAGTCCTATAACTAACTATACAAGTATAGCAGAGTCAGATGCAATTATATTGCATGTTAGTTTGTGTGCATGGGTCAACTGGATGTATTATTTGAATATGCCATTGCATTCTGATTGGGGCTGGTTTGGTACCTCTTCCAGTTCCAAGAAAGAAAACAGTGGCCAAAATCCTATAGGGGAAAATGCCCATGTAAATGCAAATTACAAATACAAGGTTCCTCAACCATTCCTTATAGCCTGGGTTTCACTCCAGACTCAATATGAACTTAGTTGCTGCTTCTCTGGATGTGTTCTGGAATATCAGAATAACACTGCTGGATCACCGACTGTGCTCTCACACCCAGAGGCAGGGCCACTGTTGGTGATTTTCACAGCCTCTGGTTTCACACAAATCATAAGCCTTGTGCTACACCAGCACTAAGTGGTCTTACAGCTCTCCTCCCTCCTTAAATGATAATGAGTCGCTTTTACTAGGAAAAATTGAAGACAGCAGGAAAAAATAAGGAAAGTGAAACATGAGATGGATTGTCTCTGTAGTGGAAGTCACAGCCTTGAGTTTGCAAGAGGTGAGTATAGTTATTAAGGACAGGCCTGTCTGGAGAGGTTACTTATTCATAGGGCTGCCATATGTTGAAGGCAACTCGGCAGCACATAATTATAACAGCCTTTGTATAATAACCTTCAAGGATAGTATCTTGTTTTTCAACAGGAATTTTTTCTCTCTCTTCTGAATACACTCTTCATTTCCCCCATGTTACTATTAGCTCCAGGGCTAGTGGTTTCCATGAACCATTCAATGAACTGTTGGTGTGAGACTGATAGTCCAACAAGGCTGTGAAAGTAGCAGAAAGAATTTTAAACATTTCCCCTTGAGAAACATAAGAAACAGGCCTATATTTCTTTTGCATGGTAGGTTGCTTCAAATATTATAGGAACACATTCGTTCTATAGATCATAAACAAAATCAAAAACACTGCAGAGGAGATTTAAAATCAAAGCAGACCTAATCTGCTTCAAAAGCTTACCAAAAAAAGAGGAAAAACAGTGCACTTTCTTTCAGAGTAAAACTGCAGCATGTTGTTGCATGGACAGAACCATTTTAGATGTTGATGATGACTCAATTGCAATATGACAGTAGTAATTAGCAGAAACTCTTATGTGATGCACTTTTGTTTAATCTCTAAGGATACAGAATTTATTATTTTACGAAGCTGTGTGTTTTCTAGCTGTCATTGTTGCAGTGGTGGCTTGCTGTTTGTCTCAGTGGAGATCATGCTGATTACATAAAGGGTGATGTAGGCCTCTTCCAAATGGAGTATTTGTTCTCCTTGCCTGTTTTTGCTGCCCCAGAACAATGCAAGGCTAAAAATAAAATTGGTGTTTGGAGGGGATGAAAAAGCCAGGTAAGTCTCTGGAAAAGTCACTGGATGAATCAAAACAAACCTTACATCATCTGGATGGTGGGAAAATGCTGATAACATCTGTAAAGAACACAATACATTAAGTAGAATAAATGCCCCCTTTGAAAGAGGTCACAGTTAGTGCTGCTGTAGTTGTGACAATATTAAGGAATTTATAAATAGTCCAGTATTTCTGAAGGATGTGATCCATCTGAATCTGAGATATACAATATGTTTACCCATACAGTGGTGCCTCGACTTACGACCATAATCCATTCCAGAAGATGGAACGTAAGTCGAACTGGACTATAAATGCCAACATGCTAGTGAAGAAGGCACAGAAGAGGCTGTATTTCCTGAGAATGCTTGGGAAGTTAAATTTATCTCAGCATTTACTTCTGTCCTACTGTTGTAGCACCATTGAGAGTGTCCTAACTTATGGCATTCTGGTATGGTTTGGGAGTAGCTCTGTAGTGGACAAAAAAGCTCTACAGAGAACCATTAAAATTGCCCAGAATATCATCGGGCTCCAGCTATCAACCCTGGATGACATCTTCACATTCCACTGTCTGAGGAAGTCACACAACATCCTGAGAGACTCTTCCCATCCTGCTTACAACTATTTTGAACTCGGGAAAGACCACCAGTAGTGAATAGTTGGACAGTGTTACTTGGCCTGCGGTGCAGATTCTTAGTGGGGGGTTTTTAGTGGGTGGGGAGTGTTTGAGGATTTTTTTATGTGTGTGCATGTGGGTCTGGTCTCTGGGTGTCTGTGTGAATTTCGTTGTATGGGTATACTATGTATATACTTACAATGACAATAAATTTATTTGATTTGATTTGATTTGAAATGGTCGTAAGTTGAAGCATGCATTCCCATAGGAATGCATGGGAACGCGATTAATCCGTTCCGCCCCCCCCCAAAAAATACCTCAATAAAATAAAATAAAAATACAAACAGAGCAAGTCCCACGCTGGGACTGCAAAAAAACACACACCAAAAAACAAACAACACACCACAGAAACATAACCCCCCCCAGCCCTGCAAAACCGACCCAGAACAGTTTTTAAAAACCGGCACCTTACCTTACCAGGCAGTCCCAAGCCGATGCCGCTGATGCTGCTGGTGCCCGGCGTCGCCTCCAGCTCTGGAACAGGCACCACTGGCACCAGCGGTGGCCCAGCACCCGGAGGCTGAGCCTGGCCAGGGTGCTCCAGCCACTCGCCTCCTGGCGTCGGCGTCCAAGCGCTGGGAGGCTGAGCCTGGCCAGGGTGCTCCCTCCGGCCGCTCGCCTCCTGGCGCCGGCAGCGGTGTCTGAGCGCCGGGAGGCTGAGCCTGGCTGGAGTGCTTCCTCCGGCCGCTCGCCTCCAGGTAGCGGCGGTGTCCGAGTGCCCGGCCAGGCTCAGCCTCCTGGCGCTCGGACACCGCCGCCGCCGCCGCTGGGAGGTGAGCGGCCGGAGGGAGCACCCCGGCCAGGCTCAGCCTCCCGGCGCTAGGACACCGCCGCCATGGACACCGCCGGGAGCACCCCGGCCAGGCTCAGCCTCCCGGCGCTAGGACACCGCCGCCATGGACACCGCCGGGAGCACCCCTGCCAGGCTCAGCCTCCCGGTGCTTGGACACCGCCGCCGCTTCTGTTCGGAAGTCGAAGCTCCAGCCGCAAGTCGAAGCAAAATTTTGCGGCCGGAGCTGGTCGTAACTCGAAATGGTCATAAGTAGGGGCGTTCGTAAGTCAAGGCACCACTGTATTTATTTGTACTGCAGTATCACAGTCTCTTGTAAAAGTATTTATGGCTAAAAGTAAGGTCTGGGTTTATAAGTTCTGGCAATGATATTTAGGAAAACTATGCATATCATCACTTATTGAAACTTTTCGGTAAAAAATTATTTCTGTCCGAAACATAGTGATTTGGTCAAGTCCAACTACTAATATAAACTAGCTTCAAATATCAATTGAATTGCTCTTAAAATGTGCATCATTAAATCCAGTCCCACAAAGAGCAAACTGTAGACCACTATAGAATATTCATGATTGTTCTTGAAATTTAGTCTTACACTAGGTCAGGCTGGCTTGGGGATTCTGAGAGTTGTAGTACAGAAAAAGTAAATTCCTCAAACGCTCTCCGTATATTTCCATAGCTTAAACTCAGTATCCTAAACTGAGTGTATTTCCATAATGCCAAGGTGGCAAGGCAACATTTGCTATTTTCTTTATGTTCTTTTCATTTTTGCAAGACTCAGTGTTCTGCAAGTTATTCTTTTCATATTTGAAAAGTAAATCCTGTTTCATCCCCTGATGTAGCTCACAGGACATTCTGTGAAACAATGAGCTGCTTTACACACTACACCTAAGACCGTAAGAAATTATATTTAGGAGGGCTTAATAGTCAAGCCAGTATGGTTTCAAGCAGCCACCTGAGCATTGTTTTCAACCAAATCTGAAACTTTGTTTCTTCTGGGAATATGGAAGAGGGTAGAACACCATCCAGATATATTATACACAATGTATGTCAATGTTGTGCCTTTCTGTTGTGAAGCATGCTAAAGAACACTACTTGGAATTTATATGGGAAGTCAGAATGTTTCTCACTAAGGAAATAAATGTTATCTGCTGGATTTTACATTTAGGCCAATAGTTCACGATTTGCAGTGTAAGTAAATAGATGTCTCTGAGGAAAGAAAATTTGGAGGAAGACTGAATATGAGGTAGCTTGACTTACAACCTTCAGTCGGCAAGACCTAAGGAAGATTGTTATTGGGAGGACCTCATTAATTCATAAATTGGAAGCAACTGGAAAGCAAATAACTTATAAGGAACATCACTGAAGCTGGGGGACATTTAATAAGTTCTTTGTTAATAGATGAATTATTTCCTTTCTCCCTCAGTCTAATCTAGCCCTATTCAAGTATGATCTGATTACCTCAAACAGAGGGGCACACTCTTCCTTGCACACTCTGATTCTGGTGTCATTGCTCTCCTATACATGGAGAGTGAGGAAACTGAAAAGGAGACCCTCTGCTACCTGCTAGGGTTCTCCACATGGCTTAGGATCCTGATTTGCAAGAGGCTACAGCACACCCTTCTATCAGGCATTATGTGTAGATTGACACTGAATAGGACTTTCGTTTCAGACCTTCAGGTATTACTTCGTTTTTAAATTTTAGTTGCAACAGGCTGGGATATTGAAGCAAAGGCGAAATTGCTACTGTTGCAATCATTATTACTGTTTTTATTCTGCAACATGATGTTTAATTAGAAAGAAAAGTATGTTGTAAGGCATAGTGATTAGCCGTACTGCAAGGAAGATTGAAGATAACATAAAATATTGCACATTTTATCCGAGTGTCAAACATGCATTCCTCAAGAAGCAAAATTACTTCGTTCAAAGTAGAGAGAGAGAGAGGTCCATGGGAGAAGTAAAATCAGCTAATGAATTTGAATCCATAAATGTATTCATTTCAATGTATTAGCCCCTTCAGAATCCTATAAAGATGTACTTCATTAGTTGAATAACAAAATTATCACTAGGGGAAACATGTTATTTTTTAGTTTCTCAGCAACAAGAATGACTATTCAGCTTGTTTCCATTTTTTTTAAAAAAGGGACAGAATCAATGACCTTTGAAGGGAAGCACTTTTATGTATGTCCAATTCACCTCTGAGAATTAGACAGGCCTGTTATCAGCACCTGGTATGGTGCAGTAAAGGGTGTGGCCCATGCTAAGGTCAGTTATTATTACCCAAATTAAGAAAAGAATGTAGCATCAGAAGGAGAACTGTTATGCTGGGTGCCTCCAACTCATCCCAGAGTCTCATCAAATACATTCGAACCCTATGCTTGGCATAGAAATTATATACTAAGGGCAGAGGTACTTAAAGGAAATGTTCAGAGCTTGAATAGTTACTGCATTGTTGGGCTCCAATCCCCCGGGGTGGGGAAAGTCCACTTCTTTCAATTCCTTTATAACCCTCTCTACTTTCTTCTGATCCTCCTTTCCCCCTCCTCTTCCTCCTCCTTTCTTAGTGACACTCATGTCCTGCCTTTCCATCAATGTGTTCAAGGCAACATGTGTTGCTCTTCTACTCACTCACTTTATCCTCACAATAACAAGCACGTATATGGTCATCCAGTTAGTTTAATGGTTGAGGTGGGATTCAGATCTAGCTCTCTGAGTCCAAGGTTTCAGCTGTGAACATCATGCAAATGTGGTGCCCTCTCAGCTGGTGAAAGAGGACGATGAGAGTTGTATTCCCATATATCTGGAGAGTCTCTAATTGTGAAAGGTTAGAAGCTAATGTTTCATTTTTCCCATTTGGAAAAGCTCTGGGTGATCCTTTTACAAAGCATGCACTTGCTTTCAGTTTGCACTTATTAAATATTTGTGGATTTTAGTGTCAGCATATTGCAGAGTTTATTTGGGCTGTTTTGATATTTTGAACAGTTTCATACTGCCATATTTTAATGTTCCACATGTTGCTTTGAGTCATTTAGGTAATCGGGGAAATTAATATAAATACTAATAACCAGCTGAGTCTAGCTTTGTCTTCCTGGTAGACCTTTGTGGACTACCCAGCTTACCAAAAGGGATAGGGGGTAAACGGCCATGCTAACTGAAAGGTTTAGGAAGTAGTAGTTCAAAATCACCTTTCCAAGTTCTAAAGTAAAAACTGCTGTGTAAGGAAGCTTTAGCCCTATTCAGGTATTTAAAAAAAGGGTTAATTTCAAAATGCCAGGCGGGACAGAGTTCTGGTCTTGCTTTTTCCCTCTTACTGTCTCTGACAGGAGAATGTCTGCCTGAGGAAGAAAACTTCTGTCACAGGTGGAATCCCTCCACATGACTGAGGACCCTGAAAAAACAAACAGAATTTCCATCAGTGGGGAGGCTGGCAGACTGTCTCTTCTTCAGACTGCCCATGTGGAGAAAGAGATGGGGCTACAATTCCCCACTCACACAAGATCAATGCCTGCACAAGCAGTGCGATCCTTTGTAACACATGGTGGGATGTTTTGTTGAAATTTCCTTGGTTTCAGGAGGATTCTGTCCATTGTCTCATTGCTATTAGGAAACATCTTCCAGAAAGTTGTGAATGGAAGCTTGCATCTCTTTTGTTGTGCTGCAGACCTTAGTCATTAATCACACACTACCTGACATAACTTGAAAGTAATGAGACATGCAGCCTGATGATTTTATTGTGACCTGCTATCTAGTCAGTGCTTACACAAATTGCTCCGAATGAGTGCACGCGTTGTCCTAAGGGGATAAGGGACGGTAACCTTCAAATTCTATCTTTGATTTGCAGAAGAAAACAATAGAGAATAACCTTTGGAGAAAGATGTAGGACTGATTATGCTTTTCCTTATTACTTTTGTTGAACCCTCTTAGGAGTATGTTAATTAATCTTTAGATTACATGTCCCTGGGCAGATTATCTGACTACTGTTTGGGGGTAGGAGGTTCAGATATAAATGTGATAAGTAAATACACAAATGAATTTTCCCAAATGCTTTCATAGCTATATTTTCCATCTCTCAGGAGCCAGGATCTAAAAAGAGGAATTACAGTACTGTATATATGTAATACCTAAGGCTAGCCTGCTGAAGTCTACTTTTTATACATCAGTAATGGTGCAATCCTAACTGGTCAAGAAGCTCAAGGGCCAGCTAAGCTGATACTAGGCCAGGTCAAAACACATGTGCCGGATGCAAAGTTCTTTCATCCTAGGGAAGTTAAATATTATTTAAAACAGTTCTCTCCCTGATGTAAATCTCTGGCAGCATTGTGATGGTGTCACTCAGCTGGAAAAGAAGAAGCTGGTGGTGGAGTCTGAGCGTGCATCTGCACTGGCAAACTGAAGGAGAGTGATTCAGCTTTGCCTCAACTTGATTTGCAGTCTCTTTTATGACTGTAACTTATTTCAGGAATAATAAACACATTTTCAAATGGAGATTTTTCTCTTTCTTTATATTTGAACAGTTGTGACGACATATACTTTACAAAATGTTACAATATTAAACCTGTACAAATAAAACTTTTAAATTAAATAGGAAAAATACACTTGCAAGGCATACACATACGAATTCATTAGAAAACATTTCTTTTCAGGTCGTGCTCCTTGGCTACCGAGTGCCACGGCTGAATTGCACGGTGTCAGCTGTGCAATTTGGCAGTTATTCCTTACTACAGGATCTTAAATACTGCTCTTTGCATAACATGTTAAATAAGTGGTCCTGACTGACACTTTTGTCATAAATACTTGCATTTTTGGGGATCGGCTTCAAAGCCAGTGAGGGCTGATTGCTAACATAAAAGCATTTGGGGAAAACAACAACAGCTAAAGGAGAGAGGTGTAACGTTATTCAGGTAGGAAGTGAGTTGAATAATACAGAATTATATTGTAATGATCCAGATAGTGGATCAAAATCATACAACTCAGCTCTCTGACACCTAGGTCAAGATGGAGGACACTGGTCAACCTCAAATAACTCTGCATTGAAATCTGGCCTTTAGAAGCCTGCTACCTGAAACTTTAAATGTCTTCAACCTTACACTTGCTCTCACTTCTGTTTTTTTTACTCCAAGCCAATGTTGCCATTTGAAACAAAAAGGACTTTCCCCCACATCTCCCTGCTTAAAAACCTGCTCTGGAGGGTCTGATGGCCCTCTGGAGTAGGTTTTCAGGGCATATAGGGGAACATGAGGTGGAAGAGTGTGACCAGTCAGGGGAATAGAAGGGAAAATCTCATTAGACCCTGAACAATGGCTACCTCCGTCCAGAGCACAGGGATAGATTCCAGAGATCCTGGGGCTGTACATAATTCCCACCCCCACAACCTTGATATCTCCACCTGGTCCCATATCCCTCCAAATATTTTCCTTTTCCCCCCCTAAAGAAGCCTTCTTGCACTCCCTAATGAGAACAAAATGTAAATCTAGGGGCCCAGAGGACTTCACAAAAAAATGGCAAAATTGCACCCAGGTCCACGGGAGTGTTGGAGGCTGTGTGTGGACCAAAGACCACCATGGCCACTCATTTTCTGCAGATTTGGACTGAGGCGGAGATACTCAAGGTATCAGATTTGGACTGAGGCGGAGATACTCAACTCAACTGGACTTGTCTGTTGCTAGACAATTTATAGAGGTTAGGTCTTGTTGGAGATGGTGGTATGTTTGAAACTCAGCTTGCAGTGGTGATGCATGGATTCACAACGGAGTACACATTCAGCAAGGGACCTCTTGAGCTGTCTTTTGTCTGCTTTTACCTGGGTCAACCTTCCTTCCCTCTATATTGATATATCTCGCTTTTTTGTTAATGTCACTACTCACTTCCTACTTTTTCTTATATTCTGTCCCTGTCTTACCTTTAGTTGCACGAGGTGAAGGGGCAGCCGTGGCTTTCTGCATCTCCATTTTGGTAACTCAGAGCTAGGATTCCTATAATCTTTAACTCTACCAAACATTTATAAATCCTTTCTTATTTTGCCAGAAAGCCAATAAGTCCAGATGCCATTTCTTTCCAGGGTGAAGAGCATTCCCCTAGCCAATCTGATATGCAAAGGGTTGAATCAATTAGTTACCTCGGCTGCAGCTTCATCATTGGCTACTGGTTATATAGCACCTCTGCTGTCAGAGATGGTAGGACTTTGTACCATTTGTGGAGTATAGAAGGCATACAAAGTCATAGGATACAGCTGCCCTCATATCCTGCTGGATAGCTTCTTTTAGGCAGTGGATTGGCTACTGTGTGAACAGAATGCTGGACTGGAATATAGTAACTTTACTTTACTTTATTAGATTTTTACCCCGCCCCCCTAGACAAAGTCTACTCGGGGCGGCTTACAAATATTATAAAAACATAATATATACAAATAATTTTAAAATCATAAAACATCACAATTATTAAACAATTAGACCAGATCAATACCAAGATGGAAAAAAAAATAAAAAAATTATAAAACAAAAAATAGATACAGTATCAATTATTGACTGAAGGGAAGGCCTGCCTGAAGAGCCAAGTTTTTAAATGGCTTTTAAAAACACCCAGCGAGGGTGCCAGTCGGATTTCTGTTGGTAGACTATTCCATAGCCGAGGGGCCACTGCCGAGAAGGCCCGGTTTCTTGTTCTTTCTTTCCGGGCCTCTCTCGGCGTTAGGCCCCTCAGCCGTCCCTCCTGGCTATGCCGAGTGATTCGGGTAGATCTAGGTGGGAGAAGACGATCTGCCAAGTATCGAGGTCCCAAACCGTTTAGGGCTTTGCACGTCATCATTAACACTTTGAAGTCAATGCGGAAACGAATGGGCAGCCAATGCAAGGCAGCCAGAGTGGGAGAGATATGTTGATATTTTCTCACCCCACTCAAAAGTCTGGCCGCCGCATTCTGCACCATTTGGGGAGATGATTGACCCCTGTGGAACCCCACAATTGAGACTCCATGGGGCCGAAACACTCTCCCCAAGCTGAACTCTCTGAGGGCGGTCCTCCATGAAGGATCGGAGCCAGGCAAGCGCCAGGCCACCGATTCCCAACTCGGAGAGCCTCCCCAGGAGGATACCGTGGTCGACGGTATCAAAGGCGGCTGAGATATCGAGGAGGACCAACAAGGACATATTGCCCCTGTCTGCCTCCCTCAATAGGTCATCCAACAGTGTGACCAGTGCCGTTTCTGTGCCATAGCGCGGCCTGAAGCCCAACTGAAATGGGTCCAGGGCGTTGGTTTCATCCAAAAGTGTCTGAAGCTGGTCTGTCACCACCCTCTCCACCACTTTGCTAAGGAAGGAAACATTGGCGATGGGCCTATAATTTCCAATATCATCCGCCGCCAAATTTGGTTTCTTCCTAATGGGCCTAATGAGTGTCTCCTTGAGGGCAAGAGGAACCTTGCCCTCCTGGAGAGACCCATTAATTATTGCTGTGGCCCATTCCGTTGTTACCGGTCTGGCTACTTTGATTAGCCAGGCTGGGCAAGGGTCAAGGGAGGAGGTGGTGGCCCGACAGCGATCAAGCGCTTTGTCCACCAATTCTGGTGTCACAGGCTGAAAGAATTCAAGAGTCACCGGGCAAGGCGGAGCGCTAGACATCTCTGCTCGATCCACTGTATTTAAAAAAGGAGAGAGGTCCCGGCGGATGGCCTCCACTTTTGATTTAAAAAATGCTGCAAATTGGTCAGGTGAGATATTAGTGGGAGGCCCATCACCCAGACCAATTCCGGATAGATCGCGAACTATACGGAAAAGTTCCGCCTGCTGGTTGGAAGCTTCGCTTATCCCGTCAGCGAAGTGTGATTGTCTGGCAGCCCTTACCTTAGCCAGGTAATGGTTAGTTACGATCCTGACAGCTTTCTTATTATAATCCGTCGGTTTTTGTCTCCAAGTGCACTCTAGCCGTCTCCTATTTCGCTTCATTGCTCGTAGGTCCCGATTATACCAGGCACCTGGCCGAGCTCTAACTAGAAAGGCCTTTGGGCTGATCCAGCAGGACTCCTCTTATGTGAACAGTTCGTTTCTTTTCACCACTTGATTAGATAATGACAGCCAAATTAACTATATCCATTGAAAAATACTATTTAAAACTGACTCATGTCAGATACAATGAATGAGTTCATGTTTAAAATGACACAGTTTTTCTCTCCCTCTTTCTGCTTTGCAAAATTACAGGTGCCTTTATTTCCCAGTCAGACACATACATAGTAGAGAATATTCACATCCAACAGATAACGGGAAGGTCCAGATGTTCAGAACTTCTCTACATGTCCATGACTATGGATAGGTAAAGGTAAAGGTTCCCCTTGACAAATTGTCCAGTCGTGTCCGACTCTAGGGGGTGGTGCTCATCCCTGTTTCCAAGCCATAGAGCCAGCATTTTGTTCGAAGACAGTTTCCATGGTCACGTGGCCAGCGCGACTAGACACGGAACGCCGTTACCTTCCCACCGTGGTGGTACCTATTTATCTACTCGAATTTTTACATGCTTTTGAACTGCTAGGTTGTTAGGAGCAGGGACAAGCAACGGGAGCTCACTCCGTTGCGTGGATTCGAACTGCTGATCTTTCGACCTTGCAGTCCAGAGGCTTTGTGGTTTAACCCGCAGCGCCACCACGTCCCCTACTGGATACAGCCACAGAAAGACTATGACTATGGATGAAAGAGTATGACTATGGATACAGCCACAGAAAGGGAGTAAATACAGCAAAGTGTCTTGTGGCATCCTTTCCTGGACTCCAGCCCACTTCATTAATGTCTAACCAAGCGCCATTCCCCAAGAATGATTCATATGAGTGCAGCAGTCTTTTCTGCAACCACCATCACATTTGCACAGTGACTGGAAAGGGAATAGCTGCATTTGTTGGAGGATGTCCTAAGACTGGTTCACATAAAGCAGTTCCAAATGTCTGAAGCAACCACTGCATGCTTCTTCAGTTAAGCTAGAATGGTTCCCAACCTGGGATCTCTAGATATTCTTGGACTAAAACTTCCAGAAGCCTTCACCACTTCCTGTGCTGGCCATGATTTCTGGGAGTTGTAGTCCAAGAACATCTGGGGACCCAAGATTGGGACCCACTTTGTTAAGGCATTATACAGGTACCTGCAAGACTTGTAGGTTTACTTTATTAGAGTGTTTTTCAAGAAATGAGAGGCAGAATTCAGTGGTGGACTTCCACTGGAAGAAAAGTGGAATCTTGTAGAATCTTGTAAACCGCCCAGAGTGGCCTTGGCTGCCAGATGGGCGGTATATAAATCAAACAAATCAAACCAAATAAATAAATAAATAAATAAAATACAGGGAAGATATTCCCTTCCCTGCTCTAGCCCCCTGCATGCTCCTAAAACCAGCTGTGGAGGGACGCGAGAATGTGTGGAAGGTTGTTGGGCAGAAGGAAGGGAAGATAATTCTGAAAGTTATGCCAACAGGATGTTGGATTTATCCCACTGAAGTGAAGTTCAACCCCTACGTCAGTGTCCCCAACCTTTTCCAAACCACGGACTGGTTGGGGGGGCGGGGTCCATGCGCGGATGGGTGGGGCACACTCACAGGTGGGCGGGGCATGCTCATGCGCATGTGTGGATAGGTGGGGCACCCGTGCGTGCATGCACGGGTGGGCAGGGCACCCATGAGTGCAGGTGGGTGGGCCGTGCGTGTGTGGGCGTGCGTGGGGGAGTGTGTGCGCCCCCCCGGAGATCTGTCTCCACAGCCCAGTCCTGCCAAGGCCACGGCCTGGTACCAGGCCGCGGCTCGGGGGTTGTGGACCCCTGCCCTACGTGTTTTAGAAATGATTCTGTACCCCATCATCTGAACTGCTGGATAGCTCAATGGTTTAGGTATCTGGCTGCGGAGCCAGTGGTTAGCAGTTTGATTCCCCACTGTGCCTCTTTGACAGGGGCTGGATTCAATGATCCATAGGCTCCCTTCAAGCTTTGTAGTCCAAAGATGATTATTATTATTTGTTTATTCAATTTCTACCCTGCCTTTCTGCCTAAAGAAGGACTCCATTTAACACCATAAAAACTTCAATCTAAAGTGATTTTAGTGCTGAAACAGTTAACATTGTCCTCTTCCCAAAACTGAAGTGCTCAAGGTTGTCTTGAGATGGCAAATACAGTTAGGGAGGCCTGTTGATATGGCTGACTCTCTTCCTCATTTCTTGGTCTACACTATCAAAAGGGAGTAAAGACAGCAAAGTGTCATGTGGCACCCTTTCCTGGACTCCAGCCCACTTCATTAATGTCTAACCAAGCGCCATTCCTCAAGAATAATTCTTGGTCTACATTACCAAAAGACAAAAGCCTAACCCAAGTTCAGAACTCATCTGCTAGTACAACATGATTTTCCTCCCTCCTTTTCATCTACAATTACCCTTATATGGACAGAATGGGTATGTATACTGGTAACTGGCAGTTTTAAAATAATGCAGGATGTCTCAGAGTTGGAAACTGATAATGTTATAGAAAAATTATTGTGTTAAAGGGCTGTTATTCTTTTTCCTTTAAACAGTGAAGATTAAATCTGGGTAGCCTGTGGCAAAGATGAGCAAGATTTGATTTTCAGAGAAACTAAACCATTTTTAAAAGCATCACCCTTGCTAAATGATATATTAAAAATAAATCAGGTGGTGGTAGAACATTTGTGACATTCTAACTGATAATATATACAGTACAGGAAGTATAAGAACCATTAGTAATCACAATTCCCAAGTAAATGGTCCAACACATATAAAGTGATTTTGCCAGCTTAGATCCAGAGCAAGTAAATATTAAAGAGGGTTTATATTAGCTGCAACCACATTTTCACATGGATTTCAGAGTGTCCAGACGTGTTCTTCACCAAAGGATTTGCACAAACATTCCACCTTACAATGTGCCATTATGCCATTAGATGGATGTAAACTAGAGCTTGGAAAAGTTATTTTTGGACTACAATTCTTATAATCCCTGGCTAGCATGGCCATTGCTCTGCCTTGGAATTTTTAGAATTTTACTGAAAAAAAGCCTTTTCCAAATTCTGATACAAGCAGGTCTTGCTCATTCCAAAGCACAAAGACAAGACGGGTCAAACAAAGACATAAATCTTGGGCTGAACAACTTGTGGCCGTTCAGATGTTGCTAGATTACAACTCCCATCAGCCTTAGCCACCATAAGCTGTGAGGGTATCATGGGAACAGTGGTCCAATAACATCTGAAGGGACATATATTCCTCACCCTATCATAAATAGGTATATATTGATATATACAGTCACTGCTCAGGATCTGCAGCCTTGTTGCTGTCCAGAAGCTTGGATGTTTGAGTCTAAGGCAGAACAGCATTGCTTTCTTTATTAGCAATGTTGTTTCTCCTGCATGCATTAAGGCTTTAGGAATACTCGTCCACTGATGTATACGGAGAGTTAATGTAGCTTGACACTGTTGACGTGGCTTTTGAACTTCTGCGGGAACAGCCATTAAGGTTGGCTTCCTGTGATGGAGCTCTCTTCTTGCGAGTGGACTTGGTGCTTTCTCCATCATTATGGTCAAATACTATGGACATGCTGGTTTCCATTCTTGAAACTGTGTATAAACTACTTTGCCTGGTAGGATTGAACCTGGTTGTCTTTAGTTCCAGTTCATCATAAGTAGATACTTCAATGAAAGGGCACCATTGGAAAGCTCTCTTGAAACCAGCTCGGAATCTAGGGGGAAAATAGATATGCAGTCAGTGGGAATGGAAAGAATAAATAAAATTCTTACTGATTTAAGCTGTCTTGAGAGGATGAGAGATCTCAATGAAGAAGTTTAAAGCCCTGAAAGATGTCTTGCTTTTAGGTGAGAATGAGGTGAAAAGGTCTGTCCCCTCCCCTTCCAGCTCTCTGAAGTTTGTCCAAAATGTCTGAAATGTGCTTTTTCTTTGAAAAGCAAAACACATGAATCAAGCACAGAAGGATCGACTAACTGTCAAGAAAGACACAAACAACCCATCCTGTACTTCATATTCTGAAACAAAGTAGTAATCGCCTTAGTTTTGGACAATTCATGTACTTTGCAGAACAGTGCAGATTATTAAGTCTTACACAAAATGGGCAGTTTACAAAGCTGTTTACAAGAGTGACCATCAGTCACATGGGCAGTACAGAAACTGAATAAATAAATAAATAAATAAAAAATAAATAATAGGTAATTCTGTGCAAGACACTGGATTTTTCCAATGCAAGCATTCTGTGCAAGATGCCAGGAATTTTTTTTCTCATCAGCCTTGTTGATGAGA
Organism: Intellagama lesueurii; assembly: GCA_037013535.1. Classification (NCBI taxonomy): domain Eukaryota; kingdom Metazoa; phylum Chordata; class Lepidosauria; order Squamata; family Agamidae; genus Intellagama; species Intellagama lesueurii. The sequence goes on along the minus strand of JBAJHW010000005.1, from coordinate 176,727,501 downwards.
AGAAGAATGTTTCAGTTCCTTCCTTGAGACAAGCATGGATTTATAATCCCAACCCTGTGACAATGAATTTCTTTCAAATTCTGTAAGAAAGTTTTATTGCACAACAGAGTATCATAGAGTATGCATCTGGAATATTGTGTCCATTTCTGGGCAGCACATTTTAACAAAAGGGCAGAGTTTGGAAATTCTTTTGAACTCCAGTTCCCAAAATTTATAAATTGTCCATGCTAGCTGGAGGATGCTGAAGTTGTGCCCCCTCAAAAGTAATGTGGTGGTGCAGAATAGGACAACTAGGATGGTGAACGGTCTGGAAACCATGTGTTGTAAGGAACATCTGAAAGAGCTGAGTATGTTCTGCTTAGAGAAGAAAAAAATTAAGGATGGTAGTGGTCTTCAAATGTCAGAAGAGGTATCGTGCACAAGATGCACCAGATTTGTTCTGTTGGTACAGGGGGCAGGTCTAGCCCCAGGGAGTTGAAATTATAGGGAACCACTGGGATAAATTATTGTAAGAACCATGAACAGTCTTCCTAATGGTAGGAGTGGAAGAAACGGAACCAAGATATGGTGGGATCTCCTTGGTTGGACTTTTCAAAGCAGACATTGGATGGCTCTTTGCCATGGATGATGTAGTTGCATCCTGCACTGTCGATCTTGCACTGAACTGTAGATCATTAGACTACCAAATGGCCCCTTCCTCTGGTTCTGTGATGCTAATAAACTGGCCTCCTTTTCTGCGACTTAATTCTGAAAGACTTCATGAGGTTTTAACTCATACAAACTGGCAGAAAGGAAAAGAAAAGAAACAAGGCACAGCTATCACAACTGCCCTTTGTTTCTTATTACAAGGAAGTAAGCATGCAAAGATGCATGGGAGCTGATGCCCACCTTCAGTTCTTAATCTCAGAATGCCATTATCCAGGCAGAAGAGTGGAAAAAATACCATGAAATGCTGTGAATTTGATTCTGAATCCCTTCTACTCCCTGAAAAATAAGGCCCAGTACAACCAAATAGTAATATTTATTGTACACTCTGCCAAGTCATGATGGGATTAGAGAGTTAATACTAATCCATGTACTACTTGTCTGTAGCATCTGATTGTGTCAAGGACAAGACTGTGCTGATTTTTCTCTCTCACTAGCACACTGTTTTACAGTATAAGGCAATTTTAGACTCTTCTGTGGTTCCCCCCTCTATAGTTAAGTAATGTGTATTATTACTTCACTTATGGCAAGTCAGCTTTGCTCCATTTGGAGGCCCTTTTGTTCATTTTGCTGAGTGAGGTTTTGGACATCTGCCCTCAAATCCTATCTTGACAGCACCACTAGGGCTGATGGATAATTTCCTGCGGCCCCCATTGTAAAGCAAAATGACCTTACATGCACTTTTTGAACTAATAATACGCAGCACAAAATAAGAATCATGGGTTGTAGATTTGGCAGTTCTCCAAATATTTTTCAGTGAACTCAAAAATACATACTTTGGGCAAAACCCATATAGAAATGTATATATCTGGGGCAGAAATACATGCAATACAATGCTGAAAGCGGAAATGCTTAAAATGTATAGGTGAACCTGTGTGCGTATCTATATTTCAAGAGAACATTTCAGAAAATAGGAGAGAGCAAAATTATCACTAAACATAATTAGGCCTTGGGTCCTGTTAATGAGAAGGCAGGGTAAAAACATTAAACAAACAAACACACACATGCAAAACTAACTGGGACTGGAAACTGAACAGTCACTGTCCTTGGTTAGCAATTAGATGACAGCATAGCTGGCCAGAAGCTTTTGAATGGAGGTTCTTCCATTCCTACCTAATATTATTTTGAGTACTGATAGTATTGATACAAGTAACAGTGCTATGTATTGAAATGAAAATCATTGAAGAATTAATTACAGCATAACTTTGCTGTGAATGTGTCATATACCAATAAGTAACACGCTTATTGGTTCAGAATAAAACAAAGAAAGACATATGGTCCTTATACAATACAAATGAAGGAGTAGGTGATCCCTTTATTACACTGTTTTTTTTAATTAAATCAAACAATCAGGAAGCTTTTGTGGACCATGTCCACTTCTTCAGGCCATGGACCAATATACTCTATGTAGTGAAGAAAAATTATAAAGGAGAGTCCCAAAAATTCATGACAGAAATTTCTAATTTCCAATGCAGCCTGTGTTTTTTCTAATTTACCTCTAAGAAGCAGAACTTGCACAAACATCCGTCATGAATGTGCAGCTCTGTCTATACACTGTGGCAAGATCCAAAAACTAGATGAAATAGAGTTTAAAAATGGTGATATTATAAAATCACTATCAAGTGATGAAAATTATAAATACCTCGGAATACTAGAAGCAGATAATATTGTGCACACAAAAGTTAAAGAACGGACAGAAAGAGAATATGTCAAAATACCGCGGGAAAATCTTAAAATCAAAATTAAATGGGGAAATACAATCAAAGCCATAAACACATGGGTAGTTCGAGTAATTAGGTACCCAGCTAGAATAATAGATTGACTCAAAACAAATTAGAAGAGTTGGATTAAGAAACACGGAAACCAATGAACATGCATCAGCACTACATCCAAAAAGTGATGTGGACAGATTATATTTACCATGAAAAATTGGAAGCCATGGATTACTGCAAATACAGCAGGTAGTAAAGGAGGAAAAAAGAAGTCTAAATGATTATATCAGTACAAGAAGAGAAAAATTACGTAAGGTGGTGAAAAAGGAGAATATTTTGAAAGCAACAAAAACAAAGGCTCACTATAAGAAACAATAATTTGAAAATAAATTAAACAGTTGGAAAAATAAACCACTACATGGACAACATCTGAGAAATATTGGTGGAAAGCATGATAATAATTCAACAATGCTAAAACTGGGGACCATCAAGAAAGAAACCAAAGGCTTGATTTTTGCTGCACAAGAACAAGCACGCCAAACCATTGTGATGAAAGCTAAGATTCACGCAATTGGTGCTAATAGCAAATATGGACTCTGCCAAGAAAAAGATGAGACTGTGTCACACCCCATCTGCGAATGTCCAAAGATTACACAAACAGATTACAAAATTAGACATGATAGAGTGGTAAAATTAGTGCACTGGTCATTATGCAAAAAATATAACTTGTCAGCCTCCAAAAATCCATGGGAATATCAGGTCGAGAAGGTGTCAGAAAATGAGGAAGTCAAGATCTTATGGGATTTCTGGATCCAAACTGATAAACACCTTGAACATAACACACCAGACATAGTAGTAATAGAATGAAGACATGTCTGGATCATAGACATTGCAATTCCAGGGGATGCCAGAGTTGAAAATAAAGAACTGGAAAAACTAACAAAACACAGCAACCTGGTAATCGAAACATCTTGCTTGTGGATAATTCACACTTCAGTGGTCCCCATAGTCATTCAGGCTTTGGGAACAATATCAAAAAATTTCACACAGTATTATAAGCAGTTGCAGATCTCAGAAACCAGAGCTACAAAAAACGTCAATATTAAGAACAGCATACATACTGCACTGATATTTAACAGATACTTAGGTTTTTGGTTAAAACTTGTATTTGTTTTATAAAACCAATGTATTTATAATTTGGATTGACTGTGTCTGGTATTTTTGAATAATAAGAATAGCATGCTATCAAGTCAATTCTGACATGGCAACCCTTTCCAGGATTTTCTTGGTAGAGAAACAGAAAAACAATCAATGTTCTCATAATTTTGATTGATTATACCTGGAATTTTTAAATAATAATTGCAAGCCATTAAGTCAATTCTGACTCATGGTAACCCTTTTCAGGATTTTCTAGGTAAAGAATACTCAGAAGTGGTTTACCATTCCCACCTTCTGGGGGCACCCTGGAACTGTGCAGTTTGCCTATGACTGTACATGCTGGCTCTTCTTCACGGAGGCACAGTAGGGAATCAAAACTCCCAACCTCAGGCTCCACAGCCAGATACTTAAACCACTGAGCTTTCTAGCCAGCTCTGTGTTTACATAAGACCCTGGTGAGACTAGGTGTATGTGACCTGAGATTGGAGCAGACAGGTGTTTGATCAAGATGCAGCATTATGGTGGAATCTTTGTTCATTACAGCTTCTGCAATCATTTAAAAATATCTGCATACATAGCATAGCAATTAGAATGTGCGGTTTGAGACTCTTCCCAAAGAGATTTCAAAATAATATTCTGCAATAGGTACTCAACATTGAATTAGGCACTGATTTTGTTTATTCGGTGAAGCTTTCCAACCTTGTTCAATGAGGCTGGAAATATGTTCCTTTTTTTCCTGCAAGTGCACCTTTAGTACAGCTTCCATTTGGAAATGTTCAAAGAAATGTCACACAATTTTCACACTGGAAAAAGTAAAGATGATGCCATGCCATAGGTGTGGCACATTCATTAATTTTGACTCAATTATGACCTGACTTTGCAGTCTTATAGAGAGATGAAAACACATGAGCTTGCCCATAACTAGATACTGGGTAACCTGGTTGATCAGTAGACAGAATAAAATTTTACAGAGCAGTGAAATTCAGGTTGTGTATACTAGATTGGAGGTGGGAGGCAGGGGTGGGAATCCTTTGGTCCACAACACCCATCAGCCCCAGCTAGCATGACTAATGGATGAGAGGGGGAATCACACCTAAGCTTGTCAGTACTGGGGCACCATTGGAAGTTTCAGGAGATTGCTAGAGTTCCCTGGTCTCTAGCAAGATGATTCTCATGAGAAGAAGCACTGAAGGAGGAGGGATTTTGACTGATGTGTGGGATTTAAACCTGGGTACCCATCTCTGCTTATTTCTACCTGGTGATGGTCCTCAGTGGCCAAGTGTGAAGGGGTTTGTATGAGTGCTATATTTGCTTGTTCCCCAATCCTCATCCATTCTTTGGATCAGGGGTGGCTCAGGACATTTCAAAGAATAAGCCTTGCTCAGTGTGCAGTTGTGAAGTTCAGGATGCTATCTCACATCTTTCATGTATTATGTAGCAATGCCAACCCTGCTGTTTCTTGCTCGGTCCAAGAGAAAGAAAAAATGTTTCCTTCTTTTCTGCCCAAGGTAACCCTATAGCCAGATCACGCATGAGGAGAATCTTGTAAGAAATCTCTCTGACTCTAGGAATACCCTGGGAATATTTCTGAAAGCGTGCAGAAATTGGAAATGCTACGTTGTGGAAGAACTGGCCAAATCCTGTGCAGGAATTTCTAAATCCTCCACAGATTTAGAAATTTCTGTGCAGGAGTTGCCAATTCTTGCACAGGATTCAGCACCTTTTGCACTAGATTTGAATTGTGGAAAACAAACAAGGAAGATGAACACAATCCTCCTCAGGGATGTTAAGAAATCACTGGTTAGGGAAAGTCTTACTGGGAACTCTGCCTGACAAAAACTGGAAAAATAACAGGGAATTATACGTTCATTGAGAATTTGTCACGTCCCTAGAATGAAGCGTATTTGTAGAGGAAGAAACAACTTCCTGTCTCAACACAATTGTTCCTCTTGCTACTGAAATCTACCAAGACTTATGTAAAAAATCTAATTTTAAAATGTGGGTGTAAGAAGTGACACGAGAACACAAGTTCTTATGGCTTAACAGAACTGGGTAGAAGTGTATTTTTGTCTGAGTTTTGGATAACCAAACTGGGGCATGATCAGCACTCTCTCATAGACAGCTTTTCCTTTCTTTTCCTGATTTGACGATATAAAGGAGTGAAAAGCAAACATCCAGGAGTCACATAATCTGGTTGGCTACTCTTTATTATAGACTCAAGTACTTATGAAATCTATAAGGTATTCTTACCTTTTATTGAGACAGCAGTAGATAATGGGGTTGTACATGGTAGAACTCATTGCAAGCCAAAAGGTGGCTAGGTAGATTTGCTGAATGTATTTCCACCGGTTCAAGTTCTCATAGATCCCAGTAACTATAAAGTAAATGTGGTACGGCAACCAGCAGACCGCAAATGTGAGCACAACAACAATCATCATTTTTACCACCTGGGGGAAAAAAAAATGAAGTGCTGTTTTGAAAACAATACAAACATGAGTGCCTGGTGTTAATATTCCCAATAAGCTGGAATACAAGAGAAATTTAACAGATTTTGGGACATATGGATGAGAATCAAGGGGAGTCCTGGCTCTCCCCACTAACTCAGATGGGAAATGAAACATCACACTTTTTTCTACATCACAGTGGTAGCAAACCCCCGCCCCTCCAAGTCTAGGAGGGAACTGCACCAGTTGTGGGTCTCTAGGGGGTTATAAAATTCCCAGCAGTGACAGATGGCAGCCTTGCCACATTCCCAGAGTACAACTGCTTCCTTAAGGTTCTCAAAGTCATGCATGATTCCAAATGGCCCTTGCTGCCATCTTGATCTTCCCACTCCCAGGTGGGCCTACTCGTCACTTCAGGTCCAGATCCCTCCACCGTCATGCAGTTATTGACACTGATGGAAAAATGGTAGGTCTTGGTAGGCATGGAAAGTCAAGAAAATCACTGGCACAGCAAAGCTGAAGAGATAAAGCTGGACTCTGAACTCTTGTTCTTGTGGAGGTGATTTAGAAGGGGCTCCTGCCTGTTTTGCCACACACTTTGGTTCTGTATAAAACTAGAGGAGGAGGAATCTTCATGGCCAGAAGTCAGGAAGCAACTGGAGGAAAAGGCAGCGATGGGGCACAATCAACTTGCTGAAACCCCACCACCCACTGGTAGGCATGGTGGGAGGCTGCCCTGGTTGCAGCTCTAGAGGTCAAAGGTCTAGAGCAGTTGTCCCAGATGTTCTTGGACTAAAACTCCCAGAAGCCTTCACCCCTAGCTGTACTGGCCAAGATTTCTGAGAGTTGTAGTCCAAGAGCATCTGAGGACCCAAGCTCGGAACCGCAGGTCTAGAGAAAGCAGTGAAAACTGCAGGCTCATGGAAGTGCCCTTGTAGAAAGCTGTTGAGCAATACAGAGCAACTCTCCAGAGCAGCAAGAACCCTTACACAGTGGCAAATCTCTCAAAAACTGGTGAAGATTGGATTTCCCCAAGCCAGCTGCTAAAGGGCACTTTCCTGGGGGGGACCTACTTTGTGGGTGTATAACCTGGATGTCTGAAACTCAATCTCCACCAAGTTTGGAGGGGTTGTATAGGATAGTCAGTAGAAGCTTCTCTGTGATTTTGGTGTCTCTAGATACCCGTGGAGAACTTTCCTGGGGGGTGCTATAATTGTGGGTGTATAACTCAGACATCCAAAATGAAACTTCACCAAACGTACAGGGCTTATAGAGGAGAGTCAGGGGAAGCTTCCCTGTGAATCTGGTGTCTCTAGGTCTTTGGGGGGGCATTTTAAAATGTTCTAAATTAAAAAATGAATTGACATCAACCTTAACAAATCACAAATCAAAACAGATCACAATTTTTCTGATTCGTTCCCATCTCTAGTGCTAAATCCTATCCCTCCAAACAAGCTCAGTCTCTTGCACAGCTCTGGTAAAATTCAGATTAAAACCCACAGTGGACTCACCACCTCTGTGAAATCAGAGCCATCGTCCTCCACCGGAAAGAGGGATATCATAAAGAATACAAGGAAGTAATGGCACATTGATTTTGTCTCTCTGTATTGCTGGCTTTGGCCCTGCCCACTGGTAGCATTCAATATATGTATGCATCTCACTTCCACCTCAATGTAGTCCATAAAAAAATTAAAACCAGGTACAGATAAAAATGCAGAAAGTTTTAGCTTGAAAATACAATTAAAATAGATTATGATATTAAAACACTGTACCACCACTCCAGATCACCTCTGGCAGAATTACCTTTCTTGCTCACTCCTGAAGAGATTTTCTAGCACTTGTTTGAAGCTAAAATTACCCTCACTTACCTTCCACTGGCCATTCTTCCCACCAACAACTGCTGTTCTTTAGACAGCTTGGTGAAATAAAATGACCATATGGGGAAAACACTGGCAGAATGACAGCATGTATAATACAGCACACCACAGCAAAGCCTGACATTGTAGCAAAATTGATGGGAGGTGCCTTAAAGGCAAAAATAGAAGACGCGACCCATACTGATTTATCATTGGCTGATAGCAGCAGCTTCTGATAAGGTTGATAAATCTCAGTTACTCAATATCAAGAAGCTGAGAATGGTATCGTGAAGTGTAAGTCGGAGATAGCCAGTTTAATTCAATATGATTAGAATGTGTATAAACCTTTTGACATGCATACTGTAGCATTAGGTCAACAATGTAACTACCATAAGGAAAAAGAAAGGGCAACAAGCTGTGTGTAAGTGTGTTATTGTACCAAATTCATGTGTGTAATTCAGAAATGTAGGAGCTTCCTTCCTGTATTAACCACTGGAACTGGGATTCTGGTTTTATCCATGCATTGGTGCAGGCTAGGGATGTGAAAATGCCCCAGTCTTGATTATACTGCAGTAATAGCTTAATTTAGAGGTGCAGAGCTAGAAGGGGTCCTATGGATCATTGAGTCCAGCCCCTGTCAAAGAGGCACAGTGGGGAATCGAACTCCCAACTTCTGGCTCAGCAGCCAGATCTTTATTCTGTGAAAACTCTCACCAGGAGAAGAAACCACACTTTTTTTAAAAAAAAAAATCAGGTTGGGGAATGGGGGCTACATGGAGCCTTGGGGGCTGATATGATTTATGGGCTTCACTTTGCAAACTCTTAGTGTAAATCCTCAAATATTCAAATCAATTCCTCAACAGGTCTGTGGTTCTCTTTCTATAATTGTGCAATTGCCTTAAGTTCCAGCAGGGTTGACTTGTCTGTCTACAGTATGGCATCTTTCCTGGACTGAAAAACCATACATGGCAATCCTGGAAATTATTTTTGGTCATGACTTATACAGGAATGTTCATGGCAAATTGCATTTCCATGCTCCATTACCCCTTTTCTCTACGGAATGGGTTGTTCCTTGCGCTACGCTGGATATGGCCTCATCAATCAATATAATCAGGCTTTTGATGAGAAGTTAAACTTCTTCACTGTCATTCTTGAATGCTTCTCCAGGTATTTTTCCTAAAGTACAAAAGGTTTTGATTTGCCTTTTCAGTTGAAAAATGTGAAGTGTATAAATTAGGGTATTTCTACAGCATTGCTTTTGAGGGATGATTGTCCTGATATTATCAGGAACAATTTAAGCATTCTATTAAATAAAAATTATTCTTGTCCAGCCTAGGCAGCCTGAAATGGCAAGGGAGGGTCACTCTACAGGATGATGCCAAATATATCCCTTACACAAACATCAATGGTATTTTGGCCATTATTTCTAAATGCCCATCTCTACACATTGATTGATTTTATAAGGTTATAGCTTCCCCTTCCCCTTCACGGATTGCTGCCTTCTCGTGGCAAAGGGGCTTGAGTAATTCAGAGAAGCTATGGGCTATGCCGTGCAGGGACACCCAAGACGGACAGGTCATGGTGGAGAGTTCTGACTAAATGCAATCCACCTGGAGCAGGAACTGGCAAGCCACTCCAGTATCTTTGCCAAGAAAACTCCATGGACAGAAACAAAAGGCAAAAAGATATGACGCTGGAAGATGAGCCCCTCAGGTCGGAAGGCGTCCAAGATGCTACTGAGGAAGAGCGGAGGACAAATACAAGTAGATCCAGAGCTAATGAAGTGGTGGGGCCAAAGCCGAAAGGACGCTCAGCTGAGGACGCGCCTGGAAGTGAAAGGAAAGTCCGATGCTGCAAAGAAAAATACTGCATAGGAACCTGGAATGTAAGATCTATGAACCTTAGTAAGCTGGATGTGGTCAAACAGGAGATGGCAAGAATAAACATTGACATCCTGGGTGTCAGTGAACTAAAATGGACGGGAATGGGCGGATTCAATTCAGACGATTACCATATCTACTATTGTGGGCAAGAATCCCATAAAAGAAATGGAGCAGCCCTCATAGTCAACAAAAGAGTGGGAAAAGCTGTACTGGGATACAATCTCAAAAATGAGAAAATGATTTCAATACGAATCCAAGGCAGACCTTTCAACATCACAGTAATCCACGTTTATGCACCAACCACCGATGCGGAAGAGGCTGAAATTGACCAATTCTACGAAGACTTACAACACCTTCTAGAACTGACACCAAAGAAAGATATTCTTCTCATTATAGGGGATTGGAATGCTAAAGTAGGGAGTCAATAGATAAAAGGAACAACAGGTAAGTTTGGCCTTGGAGTTCAAAAAGAAGCAGGGCAAAGGCTAATAGAGTTTTGTCAAGAGAACAAGCTGGTCATCACAAACACTCTTTTCCAACAACACAAGAAGCGACTCTACACATGGACATCACCAGATGGGCCATACTGAAATCAGATTGATTATATTCTCTGTAGCCAAAGATGGAGAAGCTCTATACAGTCAGCAAAAACAAGACCTGGAGCTGATTGTGGCTCTGATCATCAGCTTCTTATAGCAAAACTCAAGCTTAAACTGAAGAAAGTAGGAAAAACCACGGGGCTAGTCAGGTATAATCTAAACCAAATCCCTTATGAATACACAGTGGAAGTGAAGAACAGATTTAAGGAACTCGATTTGGTGGACAGAGTGCCTGAAGAACTATGGATGGAGGCTCGTAACATTGTACAGGAGGCAGCAACAAAAACCATCCCAAAGAAAAGGAAATGCAAGAAAGCAAAGTGGCTGTCCAACGAGGCCTTACAAATAGCAGAGAAGAGAAGGGAAACAAAATGCAAGGGAGATAGTGAAAGTTACAGAAAATTGAATGCGGACTTCCAAAAAATAGCAAGGAGAGACAAGAGGGCCTTCTTAAATGAACAGTGCAAAGATATAGAGGAAAAGAATAGAAAGGGAAAAACCAGAGATCTGTTCAAGAAAATTGGAGATATTAAAGGAACATTTTGTGCAAAGATGGACATGATAAAGGACAAAAATGGCAGGGACCTCACAGAAGCAGAAGACATCAAGAAGGGGTGGCAAGAATACACAGAGGAATTATACCAGAAAGATCTGGATGTCCCGGACAACCCAGAGAGTGTGGTTGCTGACCTTGAGCCAGACATCCTGGAGAGCGAAGTCAAGTGGGCCTTAGAAAGCATGGCTAACAACAAGGCCAGTGGAGGTGATGGCTTTCCAATTGAACTATTTAAAATCTTAAGGTGCTACTCTCAATATGCCAGCAAGTTTGGAAAACTCAGCAGTGGCCAGGGGATTGGAAAAGATCAGTCTACATCCCAATCCCAAAGAAGGGCAGTGCCAAAGAATGTTCCAACTACCGTACAATTGCACTCATTTCACACGCTACCAAGGTTATGCTCAAAATCCTACAAGGTAGGCTTCAGAAGTATGTGGACCGAGAACTCCCAGAAGTACAAGCTGGATTTCGAAGGGGCAGAGGAACTAGAGACCAAATTGCTAACATGCGCTGGATTATGGAGAAAGCCAGAGAGTTCCAGAAAAACATCTACTTCTGCTTCATTGACTACGCAAAAGCCTTTGACTGTGTGGACCACAGCAAACTATGGCAAGTTCTTAAAGAAATGGGAGTGCCTGACCACCTTATCTATCTCCTGAGAAATCTATATGTGGGACAGGAAGCAACAGTTAGAACTGGATATGGAACAACTGATTGGTTCAAAATTGGGAAAGGAGTACGACAAGGCTGTATATTGTCTCCCTGCTTATTTAACTTATATGCAGAATACATCATGCGAAAGGCTGGACTGGAGGAATCCCAAGCCGGAATTAAGATTGCCAGAAGAAATATCAACAACCTCAGATATGCAGATGATACCACTCTGATGGCAGAAAGTGAAGAGGAATTAAAGAACCTCTTAATGAGGGCGAAAGAGGAGAGCGCAAAAAATGGTCTGAAGCTCAACATAAAAAAAAACTAAGATCATGGCCACTGGTCCCATCACCTCCTGGCAAATAGAAGGGGAAGATATGGAGGCAGTGACAGATTTTACCTTCTTGGGCTCCATGATCACTGCAGATGGGGACAGCAACCACGAAATTAAAAGACGCCTGCTTCTTGGGAGGAAAGTGATGAGAAACCTAGACAGCATCATAAAAAGCAGAGACATCACCTTGCCGACAAAGGTCCGCATAGTCAAAGCTATGGTTTTTCCAGTAGTGATGTATGGAAGTGAGAGCTGGACCATAAAGAAGGCTGACCACTGAAGAATTGATGCTTTTGAATTGTGGTCCTGGAGGAGGCTCTTGAGAGTCCCCTGGACTGCAAGGAGATCAAACCTATCCATTCTGAAGGAAATCAACCCTGAGTGCTCACTGGAAGAACAGATCCTGAAGCTGAGGCTCCAATACTTTGGCCATCTCATGAGAAGAGAAGACTCCCTGGAAAAGACCCTGATGTTGGGAAAGTGTGAAGGCAAGAGGAGAAGGGGACAACAGAGGACGAGATGGATGGACAGTGTCATCAAAGCTACCAACATGAATTTGACCAAACTCTGGGAGGCAGTGGAAGACAGGAGGGCCTGGCGTGCTCTGGTCCATGGGGTCATGAAGAGCCGGACACGACTTAACAACTAAACAACAACAACAACAACAAAGCTTTCCCTTTCTCTTTCTTTCTGGGACTGCATAACTTCCAATTGTACTTCCAATTGTAGTTTCACCCCAATCTTTTATCTGTTGCTAGCAATGGTTGCAGAGGGGCTACCAAATGTATGCAAAATTTATCATTATTAGTAAGATATATCCTTATTGACTTTTCTTCCTAATAATAGTCTGCCATGTGATTTAGTGAAACAAAAACAATCTATCAGTTTCAACAATAATGTTACAGGTCAGAAAAGACTACACAAATCTAACATATGATTCCTAGTTACTTGGAATATGGCATAAATAGAAAGACAAGATTAACTCAGGTTCTTCTGCTTTGTTATTTACAAGAAGTAATTAAGTTTGGATGAATCATTGGGAAATGTCAAAGTATGGGAGCTTTTCTGAATTTCTAAGCTTGAAATCCAGTCAATACCAAATTATACATTAAGGGCACTTTACAACACACAGGTGTATCGATTTAAATTAAATGCTGGGTATTTTCATAAGCTCATATTTAGTTAGTCAGGGCAAACGCCAAAGGAGAAAGAAATACAATTTATTGCCTTTGGTAGAGGAACAAGTGGTGCATGATTGCAGAAAGTTAGGGTTAACAAGTTTAGTGCAGACTGGAGATGGCAATGAGAATACAGATGAGATTCATGAACAACAGTGCTCTCTCTTTCCAGATACATGGAATAAAATATACAGAAAAGGCATCACTACAAATTAATGACTTGATCTAGTCAGAAAGTGGAATGAACAAAACTAGATTCTGTTTATGGATATTTTTTTTCCTGCTCTCAGAACAAGAGGCTATTGGCAGAAGATAGATTTTAAAAAATTACATTGGAGGGTAGGGAGACCCAATGATGCTGTCCACCCAAACCATAACAAAATTGCTTTCCAATGTTCCCTAAGTGGCAAATGGGGGCTACCAGAGCAAATGAATGAATGACTGAATGACTAAGGGTGTGGGAAGCTGGGGTGCCACAAAAGTTATGTTTTTTGGGTTGCCGATGCCTGCTGCAGGTGGTCTCACTGACGCTTATCAATTCTACTCTGATTTAGCTTTTGAAAGTTGTGCTACAGCTGTGATATTTTTAGACCATTGATAGGGACACAGAGTTTCCTACTGGCAATAATAAACATCCAAGGAATGGATCTGATAACACAACATGTCTGTAACCCAGAGGGATATGATGTCTCATTTAAATTATATCAGCAGACAAAAAAGCTTGTCTTGAATTCCACCTGTGCCCCACTGAAAACAGCACTGTGAGCAGTTTGCTTGTTCAAATCCTAGCTGCCGTTTACTGGGCAAAATTCCTCAGGGTTTAAAAAGAGTCTGGAATTGATCATGCAGCCTTCTACTAATTGAAATGATTAATCACAGTTCCAGCTGATTTGTGCTTCTAGGCTTTACCACAGCATATGGCATCTTCTTTCTAGAACTGCCACTGTATATTTCTCCTCCTTCCTAATCAAATGCAGAACCACATAATCCTCTGTGGGTCTGGCTAATTACACATACTGAATGCAAAGCAACTTTGCTGTTCATTCAAATAAAAGCCAAGCGATTGCTTCTTACAGCAAGACCGGACAATGAATTAACCTGAAAGACCACAGCGCAGAAGTCACCAACTGAGTGCCTAGTTACAAACGTCTTGGCTGTTTGGATGCCAGCTAAATTCAATATGAGAAAAGCAACCAGGGAGAGGTGCAAATGGAACCTATGGAAAATGTAATGGGGAAACTTATTCTCTTTAGTTGACACAACAATGCAAAGAAGGCAGAGGGCAAAGTGTTAGGCAGTGTAGCGCCCACACCTGTACCAAAGAAAGCCTTCTGTTTCATTACAACTTGTCTTAGAGGTATACGTCTGAACTGTTTCTTGGGTCACAAAAGCTGACCATGGGCAGGATGACCTTTTTACCTTCTGGGCTGGGAAGTACTAGAAAAAGAAGAGGCTAGTTAGCCAAGAGGTGACTCTGCACAGAATCCTGTTCCAGGACTCTGCTCATGCAATGGTCTGGTATGCAAGTTGCTCAGTAGCCGAAGACTCCGTGGAAAGAGTACGTCCATAATCATGTGGAAGGGGTACTCTGCACTTGCGTAACACAGGTCAAGCAAAGTAATGAACTGCTGGATAGCTCAGTGGTTTAGGTATCTGGCTGTGGAGCTAGAGGTTGGGAGTTCAATTCCCCTTGTGCCTCATTGACAGGGTCTGGACTCGATCCATAGCATCCCTTCCAGTTCTGCAGTTCTAAGATGATAATGATGATATTGGCATACTGAGGTTGACCTATTAAACAAGAGGAGAGGGGATTTGGGACAATTTTGGACCCACTTAAAGGGTCCGTCCCTTGGATCCAACTGGCTGCATATCCCTTGAAAACTGTCTGAAATTGAGAAAAAATGTTATTTGAGAGTGAGCAAAACAAGGCACATGGGGTGTGTCCCTTAAAGCAGATTGGCTTTTCCATACTCCACAGCAGAACTGTGACTCAGGGGTCGCTGACTCATCAGAAGCAATCGAGTGTACAGTGCACCCCTTCAGCCGCCTTTTCCCATTTTTGAAATGATACATTCATCAACTTTCCAACTCTACCTCTTTCTGTCGTCCCTCCCCCCTTTTTTTTTTCATTTTGTGTCCCACTGGATTGGAAAAAAAAGGAAAAGAAAACCTAAACCCTATTAACTTAGTGAATAGTTTCTTTGCCGTTATTCTTTGTTGTCTGGAATGTGGTTTGAACACAAAATTAAGAATCAGGTAAGAGGAAGGAAAATTCTATGTCAAATGGTCTCCAAAACCCAATCAGCTAACTTGCTCTTAGCAAAATCATAACCTTTCTTAAACTGTTTTAATGTATCATTCCTTTGCTGTTTGTTTCTTAGGGGTGGAACGGTTTTGGAGGACTGCTTATTTAGTAACTGACAGTGGTGGCAGTTTCCTATTCCATAGCTTTCAAGCTGTATTGAAATTGGCAGAGCATTCCTTTCACTATGAAATGGGCTTATTCTCCTTTTCCTAATGTGAAATCAAGAGACCTCTTTGTTCCAAGCTTTGCTTCCAAATACATTTTCTTTGGCACTTAGACTCTGTCACAGCAAGTGATTTCTCACTTTATCATCACAATCAGAACCTGGCAAATCCTGAGAAGCAGGAGCTCTTTTGCTAAAAGAAAAGGGAGTGGTGGCAATAACCCCGAAAATTAGCTAGGAATTACCATTTGCTTCACTGTAGTATTCACTTTATATGCTGAAAACGGCAGGAAGCGTTTTAATGGATGATACTGTACTGGATGTTCACTTTCTTGCAAGTTATAAGTTATGCTAATGACCTAAATATGAGATTCTTGAATGATATATTCAGCATATATTAAAACAATGCTGCTTGTTCTTTCTTCCTCTCCAAGTGATTATATATTGGGCATACAGAACAGCTCATCTCAACAGAGGTGCTGGACTTGTGTAAACTCAACAGTTTGTTGTTGCTATATGCCATCAAGCCCCCCCCCCCCCCCATCTATGGTAACCCTATCTGAGAACAATCTCCAAAATGTCCTGTCCTCAACAGCCCTGCTCAACTCAAACCTGTGGTTTCCTTTAGGGAGTAAATCCATCTTGCATTTGGCCTTCCTCTTTTCCTGCTGCTCTCAACCCTTCCCAGCATTATTGTCTTTTCCAGTGAGTCTTGCCTTCTTATGATGTGCTAAAAGCAGAGCAGCCTCAGTTTCATCATTGTGGCCTCCAGACATAGTTCTGGCTTGATTTGATTTAGGACCCATTTGATTTTCTTTATCTGCAAAGCTCTGTTCCAGCACTACATTTTAAACAAATCACTTTTTCCCCCTGTCAGATTTCACACCCATACACAGAGACCAGAAATATAAGAGCATGGATGATCTTGGTCTCCTGTGACACATCCTTACACTTGATGTCACTAACGTGGAAAAATACATATGATTTTACCCATCAACAGATGCTAAGAGTACAGTTAGAATCTAGATATATAAAAGATAAAATAGAAGGTTTCTATCTAGAGCAAACGGTCTTTGATAAATTCTTGCTAGGCTCAAAAGAACAAATTGTTAAGAAAATGTATAATTATATGCTGGAAATTAAAATGCAAGATGAAATGGTTAAGGAATGTATGATTAAGTGGGCGCAAAATATAGGGCATAATATTGATATTGATCAATGGCTGAAAATATGGCAAAATAATATAAAGCTTACAAGATCGGTGAACTTTAAAGAGAATATATATAAGATGTTTTACAGGTGGCACATGACCCCAGAAAAATTGTCAAAGATGTATACAGATGTATCAAATAAGTGTTGGAAATGTGAAACACAAGTGGGAAGTTATTATCATATGTGGTGGTCATGTGGAGAAGCGAAACAATATTGGAAAAGAGTACATGCTATGTTACAACAAATACTGCTCTGTAAGGTGCCATTAACCCCAGAACTGTTTTTATTGAGTATGATACCTGATAATATAGATAAGTCAAAGGAATATATAGTTATATATATTGTTACGGCAGCCAGAATTCTATATGCTAAAAATTGGAAAAGCCCAACGGTACCGAAACAAGAAGATCTTATTGAAAAGATACGGGAAATAGCTGAAATAGATATTCTATCAGAAGTCATGAAGGACTATCCCTTGCAAAAGGCAACAGAAAGATGGGATCTATTCAACAAGTGGACTGAATTAACAGGCAGTGTATGAATAGTACATATTGAAATGAGAACTTAATCTAGAAGGCAGAAAAGAGTAAACAGAATAACCTAAAATCTTGATATGGCAATATGTATAGAATGGATATTAGTATGTTATTGTCTCTTCTCTTCCTCATCAATTCCAATTCCCTTTTTCCTTTCTGTCATCCCTTATGTAAAAAAATTAAAAAAAAAATTAAAAAAACAACAACAGATGCTAACTTGCATGTGGAATGGCTCTGACAGAATTTTAGTGTTGCAATGGATTTCAGGTTTATATATACTTGAATTTGACCTTCTTAAGTTTTAGGAGATGGGCTTTGCCTTCTCAAATCTGAAGCAGAACGCCTTCTCCCACCTAGATCTACTCGAGTCACTCGCTATAGCCAGGAAAGACGGCTGAGGGGCCTAACGCCGAGAGAGGCCCGGAAAGAAAGAACAAGAAACCGGGCCTTCTCGGCAGTGGCCCCTCGACTTTGGAATAGCCTGCCGTCAGAGATCTGCCTGGCACCCTCGCTGGGTGTTTTTAAGAGCCAATTAAAGACTTGGCTCTTTAGGCAGGCCTTCCCTCCTGTCAATACTTGACTTTTACTTTCTACTTAATCTTTTGTTTCATATTTTCCATCTTAATTAATACTAATATTGTCAATGTAAATCGTTGTTTTAATTGTTTTTATGAATAATTTTATTGTGAGCCGCCCTGAGTAGACATATGTCTAGAAGGGCGGGATAAAAATCTAATAAATAAAATAATAAAAATAAATAAAAATTCCAGAACTGTACTGTATCAATGCAGTACTCCTAGCTTTGAAGGTGAGGTTAAAAAGTGGGTTCTTTTCATTTAGCAGTCAAAATTGGCTGTCTTTGAGGACCAGAATGCTACAGTCTTGCCCTGAGTTAAGCTGTGTCTATTCCGTATAAGAAAGATTGCAGTCCAAAGAAGAGAGAGACTTTTTATTTGATGTTCTATGCACTCCACTGTTCTCACAAACTAACTAGATACACTGTGTGTCTTATCAAATCACATCTGACACACAGTGACCGTAACAGGGTTGCCAAAGTAAGTAAGATGCTTAAGGAGTGGTTTTTTACCATTGCCACCGCACTCCCCTCAGTGAGTTTCCATAGCTGAGCAGAGATTTGAACCCAAGTCTTCCGAGTCCTAGTCTAACTTGTAGTATAACTTAATAGAGCAGAAGTTAATTTTATTGAAATATTTGCAATTAGTCAAATTCTCTCCTCAGATCACAGTCCATGTTGTAGCCACAGAGTCTCTAAAATGAGGAGTACAGCCTGGTAGAACAGACCAAATCTTGCATTATCTTTGTTTTTTTGAGAAGGCAGCCAACATCATAGGCTTTGGGGTGCTTGCACAGGTAGGAAGCCTTCTTTCTACCCTCTGCCTTTATCCCTCCTCTCCCTGCTCCTCCAGCTGAGAAGAAGAGGTGAATCCAGTCCTGGAGGATCATGCCCACTGTTTGTGGTGACGTTGGTTGTTTACATTTACAGATTGTGGGGCTGCAGCAAAAGCTGGAGCTGTTGCAATTTAATAGCTTGTCCAATATTATATAAAATGGACTTTTAAGCAGAATAAACCACACTGCTAATTTTTTCCTGCTCTGTAGAGGAGCAGCAAATGGTACTTCTTATGTTCAAGTCAGGGGCATAATATCCGAAGCCAACCGAGTGCTTTGGGCACATAAGGCAAGCACCTCCTCCCCCTCTTTGGGAGTCAAAATACAACAGGACCAGTGAAATAACAAACAATTTGCTGCTTGTTTGTGGCACTCCAACTTGGCTGCTAGAAGTTGTTGCCTCACTAGGCTTAATGAACTCACAGTTCCGTTGTTTCTCCACCTTCTTTCTCTCTTGCTCTCTCTCTCTCTTTTGCTGTAGTGTGACCTTCCTAGTTGTGGTGACACATATCCTGGATTTTCTTCCCTTGAGAGTTGCCTCCCCTGTGTCACTGGAGGTATTTCTCCAGTTTGCATTGCTAGTTCTTTCCTATTGGGTCTTACCTACTCTCACACAAACAAGAGGAAGGTAGAGGATAACTCATTTTCTCTGGTGCTAACGGGGAGGGGGGTGGGATGGGGTGGATTAAAGAATTCTGGTGGGGTACAGTTTCTCTCCATGCACTTTGCAGAAAGCAGAGAATTCAGATACGAATATCCAGTACAGATCCTTTTTTCCCCTCCTATATATGTAAGCTTATATTCTGTTTGTTCTCGGAAGCTCACAGTCGCAAGGAGCATTCTGATTTAAAACGGCAAGAGAAAGAGACAGGCAGTATACATTCAAAAGAGCATCCCTCCAGAACAGACACATGCTGCACTCTGGTGAGCCATCAAATGTGCTTGCAAATGGAAAGATGTTGATACTGGTTCTGAAATTGAAGCTTTCAGTATGGGGTGTGTGTGACGGGAATGAGTGGGAGACCTATTAGGTAAGTATGTGATCCCATGCATTATGCTAAAAGGTACACCAAGTTCAGTAAGGGAGAAACAGAACTTCATTAAAGTCATGGAAAAGAGTCAGACTGATAAATGGGACCATTGTTTTCACCAAGGCTTCCAGGATTTCTTTTATTACTGCTTAGAGTATTTTTCAAGCAAGAGGCAGAATGACAAAAAAGACTATACTCTGGGATGCCTCGTAAAAACAGTTTTATGTTACATTAAGAACCAGGGAAATACCAGTGGGTTGCTTGGGCAAGATGTTTCAAGGAACCGACATGTGTTGTCGAAAACAGAAGCTCTAAGGGTGCTACCGCACAGTAGGGAAAATACTGCTTGGCCTGATGTGCATTTGCAGTTTATCAAATTAGGCTTTCCTGAGTGAATCACTATAGCTGTCCATATGACAATTTGCAGGGGTCAGCAGGCAGAGGTAGAGAGCTCAGTTTGCATGGAGCTCTAACAGTAAAAGCTGCCTTAAGGTGGTAACAAGGTGCTAATTGGCAATTTTCTCTCTCTCTCTCTCTCTCTCCTCTCTCTCTCTCTCTCTCTCTCTCTAAAAATGGATTCTTCTAAGCACCTTTGTGATACTGTGTTTCCGTCCTGATTTAAAACTTTTTTTTTAAAGAAAGGGAGTGGTTTGGAAACTAGAGGTGCTTGACTGGAGAGAACTGACATACCCATGAGAGTCCCTTTGCATCGGATCAGGCAATCAAACCGGGCAGAAAGTGGGCAAAAGTAATGTCAATTGGAACAAATTTAAACCATCCCTGTCAGCTGAACATGAAAAGATGATTCCCTGTTCAAAAGATTCCACACCAGCATTGCTCACATTGAGCTTTACATCATATAGTCACTGGTTTTTAATTTAAATTCATCTAAGTCCATTCTGATGTAAATTATGAAGTAAATGGCCAATGTAGCTGTCCCCTAAGTTAATGGCCATTAATGAACTGCTGGATTGCTCCATGGTTTAGGTATCTAATACCCTGGAACACAGAAACAAAAATCAAAATGATCTTGATACTTTTGATTTTTGATACAAAATGATCAGCACTGGGCTGAAAACAACAGAATGAAATTCAACAGGGATAAGTGCAAAGTTCTATACCTAGGGAAAAAAACCCAAATGCACAGTTATAAGATGGGGGGATACCTGGATCAACAATGCTACAAGTGAGAAGGATCTTGGAATTGTCATAGATCACAAGCTGAATATGAGCCAACAGTGTGATGAGGCTACAAAAAAGGCAAAAGCTATTTTAGGCTACATTAACAGAAGTATAGTTTCCAAATCCCGCAAGGTACTAATTCCCCTCTATTCAGCACTGGTTATGCCTCACCATGAGTATTGTGTCCAGTTCTGGACACCACACTTCAAGAAGGATGCTGACAAATTGGAACAAGGATGATCAGGGGACTGGAAACCAAGCTCTATGAGGAAAGACTGAAATAATTGAGCATGTTTAGCCTTGAGAAAAGAAGACAGAGGTGTGACATGATAACAGTTTTCAAATACTTGAAAGGCTGTCATACAGAGAAGGGGCAGGATCTGTTCTCGATCATCTCCAAGTGCAGGGTATGAAACAATGGGCACAAGTTACAGGAAGCCAGATTTCGGTTGAATATCAGGAAAAACATCCTAACTGTTAGAGCAGTAAGACAGTGGAACCAATTGCCTTGAGAGGTGGTGAGTGCTCCATCACTGGAGGCATTCAAGAGAAACTCAGACAACCACCTGGCAGATATCCTTTGATTTGTATTCCTTCATTGAGCAGGGGGTTGGACCTGATGGTCTTATAGGCCCCTTCCAACTTCACTATTCTATGATTCTATGATCTGGCTGCAGAATCAGATGCTGGGAGTTTGATTCCCCACTGTGCCTCCTTGACAGAGGCTGGACTCATGATTCATAGGGTCCCTTCCAGTTCTTCAGTTCTAAGATGGTGATAATGATGATAAATGGAACATGTCACATCAAAATATTAGCCTGAAAACAATTTGTAATCCCAACAACACTAAACACATTGGATAAAATCCCATTGCTTACCATAGAAATATTTCTAGCTTTCAGTTTGTTGTTAACAAACTATCCACTGCAATTTTTGGGTGTGTGTGTACACATGCACATACATTCGCTGAAGAAGTGTGTGGAGATTTATTTGCCAGCTCAGAACAGACTGAAAGTTACAGACGTTCTTATGCTAGACAACAGGATTTCAACCATTGAATCAATGGGATTACATAGATGTTGCCTCACCATCCAGCAATTGGTTCAATAAATCTACTTTTGGATGGATTAGCAATTGGATTTAGGCTACTGGGTTCACCCAAGAAGCAGCAGACATCAAAGAAGAAAAGGAACGAAGAAAATAATAGTGTGGCGACATCACATGAAATAATAACGATGACCCAGTGATATGGTGATAGGGTGATCTAGTATTATTCTCATATATGGAAGATTTTTTTTAAATGGAGGATGTTTGGGGGAGGTGAAAGAATATTTATTTATTTATTTATTTAACTTATATGCCGCCCACACTACCCAGAGGTCTCTGGGCGGCTTACAACATTTAAAATACAATAAAAAGACAAAACAATTAAAATGCAATTAAAATATATACTCTAAAAATTGCCATCGGACCCACAGCTGATATCATTTCAATTAAAAGCCTTCTGGAACAGGAAGGTTTTGACCTGGCGCCGAAATGTCATCAGCGTCGGCGCCAGACGAATCTCAATCGGGAGGGCATTCCATAGTCTGGGGGCAGCTGCCGAAAAGGCCCTTTGTCTACAAGCCATCCCTCTTACCTCCTTGAGGGACGGCTCTTTCAAAAGGGCCCCCTGGCTAGATCTTAACTGCCGGGTAGGTTCATATGGAAGGAGGCGGTCCTTCAGGTATCCAGGGCCCAAGCCGTTTAGGGCTTTATATGTCAAAACAAGCACTTTGAATTGGGCCCGGGCAGCAACTGGTAGCCAATGTAACTTAAACAGAATCGGCTTGATATGGTCCCTAGCGGCCCCACCACTCACCAGCCGCGCAGCTCGATTCTGGACCAGTTGCAGTCGCCGGACCGTCTTCAAAGGCAGCCCCACGTAGAGCGCATTGCAGTAATCTATGCGAGATGTTACCAGTGCGTGTGTAACTGTCATGAGACTCCGCTCGTCCAGGTAGGGCCGTAGCTGGTATAATTTCCGCAGCTGAAGGAAGGCGCCTCTGGCCACCGAGTCCACCTGGGCTTCCAGTGTTAGACTGGGGTTCAGGAGCACCCCCAAGCTGCAGACCCTGTCCCTTAGGGGGAGTGTAACCCCATTCAGGGCAGGGAAATGGCCCTCCAGCCTGTCCGGTGAAGCACCCACTAACAGCACTTCCGTCTTGTCTGGATTGAGTTTCAATTTATTAACCCTCATCCAGTCCATTATCAGGTCCAGACACGAGTTCAGCACAGAAACCGCCTCACCTGGATTGGTGGAAAACGAGAGGTAGAGCTGAGTATCGTCAGCATATTGCTGACTCCTCAGCCCAAACCTCCTGATGACCTCTCCCAGCAGTTTCATGTAGATGTTAAACAGCATGGGGGACAGTATTGAGCCCTGAGGAACCCCATGATATAAACGCCATGGGACAGAGCAACTGTCCCCCAGCACCACCCTCTGGACACGGTCAGCCAGGAAGGAGCGGAACCACCGTAAAGCGGTGCCCCCAACTCCCAACCCAGCCAGCCTATCCAGAAGGACACCATGGTCGATGGTGTCGAAAGCCGCTGAGAGGTCCAGGAGTATCAACAGGGTCACACTCCCCCTGTCTCTCTCCCGGCAAAGGTCATCGTACAGGGCGACCAAGGCTGTCTCGGTACCAAAACCCGGCCTGAAACCCGATTGAAATGGATCCAGAAAATCCGTTTCATCCAGCAGCGCCTGGAGTTGCCCGGCCACAACCCGCTCCAACACCTTGCCCAAATAAGGGAGGTTCGCCACTGGTCGGTAGTTAACCACCAGTCTTGGGTCCAGGTTAGGCTTTTTAAGGAGTGGCCGAATTACCGCCTCTTTCAAGGTGGTAGGGACCACTCCCTCTCTCAAAGAGGCGTTCACGGCCTCCTGGACCCAGGTGATATGAGGGACATCTTTACAAGAATGTATTACAACTAATCACATGGGGGCAAAAAGCTGTTTGAATCATGCTGGCTTGAAAAAATAGAAGCCTCCCAGTGGCAGAGAATAAAAAGCTGTATTGAGAGCAAAAAAGGCTGGATTGATTCAAACCAGCCTTTGCGTCATGTGGTCACTAACAATATTTCGAATTCACCCATTTTATAAGCTTAGCAAATCCCTTGTTTTTTGACCATGTAGTCACAGTCTGAGATACATGGAACTTGGACCCTAAAGGGGGGAATAGCCCTGCTAAATTTCAGACAGATAGCTTTAAAGGTTTGTATGCTAGGCATCTTCACAGTTTGCTTTAAGAAAACCTAGTAAGCGAAAGTGATTTTTGCCCCAATCAATCTGGATACAAAGAAGCTGTGAATTCATTTTGCTGTCGTCTGGAACCAAATCTGCCCATTCTGGTTTGATCTGGACCTCGTACAAACGGGTGAGAATTCAGCTGATTTGGTTTAGAATTTGTGATTTGTACAAAACTGATGCACACCCAACTTTCTCAAATGGGTGGGAATAACTTCAGCCTTTACATACACATAATACGCTAAGAGCTATGTTTGGTTTGCTTTCACCAATCTATTTTGAATTGTGTATTAGCCTGTGTTTACATTAATGTTTTTTTTAAAATCTGAATTCTGTTTTTGTTAACTGCCTTGAGTGCCATTTTTGGCAGAACAGTGGGATAATAAATATAAAATATAATAAAAACAACAACAACAACAACCCCAAGCTTGGCAAGGTCAAAATGCTAAACAACAACCAACATAGAAAATGAACAAAAAGAAAGTGAAAAATAATTTAAAATACTCCATCTTATCCTTTTTACATGGAAAAAGGGATTCTGTACTTGATACCATCAAGTTCTGCCAAGAAGCCACTGATTTTGAAATTAAAAATTGGAAGCCATCATCACAAATTATTACATAGTTAGTAATAATTAAGCAAGACATGGCTATAGAGTACCTTTCTTTTTGCTTTCAGCTGTTCATGATATTTATCAGATGTGTCGCCTGGAATCTCTCCACCCCAAAGAGTAATTCCAACAATTGTATAAGTGATGCCCATGACAAGCAGAGGAAAGCAGTAGACCAAAGCAATCACAATCACATGGTACCTGGAAGAGAAAAACATTGAATTGGCACATTCTTCTGGAAACAACAATTCAGAACAGAAGGTCTGACTGTATTGTTAAAAACATTCAGTGGGTTTCAGGTGAAGGAGGACTGGGGAAACATGACTAGAAGCTAGAAGGGGATTTTAGTCACGCATTCTCAGTCCGAAACATCCCTGCATTCAGTGAGGAGGGAATAAGAACTGATACACATAAAAAGGGGAGAAGGTACCCCTGTTGTCTCCTGAAAGTAGCAGATGATGAGTGAGTGATGTAGATGCAAAGGAATAGTTTGCACAGGCTGGGAAGGGTTGGGTAATGTTTTGCGTACAGTCAACCCTCGACTTACGAACGGCCCTAGTTACGAACATTTCGACTTACGAACCGCTCTGATAGAAAAATATAGCCTCGACTTGCGAACTTTGCTTCGAGTTACGAACCGAAAATAAAACGCGCGGGAGGCGGGGAAAGCGCGAAATTTGAACTTTCAAGGTGTTCTGTTGAAAAGGTGTCTGTTCCCTCCTTCCCTCCCTCTTTTCTTTCCTTTTTTTTTAACATAAGTCATCTTAGGTTAAAAGGGAAAAAAAGAAAAAAAATTCTGCCCCTAGTGGTAGGAACGGATTAACCGGCTTTGCATTAGTTCCTATGGGAACTAATGCTTCGACTTACAAACCGCCCTTCGACCTAAGAACCAAAAACAGCCGGAACGGATTAATTGGTTTTCAATGCATTCCTATGGGAAATGCTGATTCGACTTACGAACTTTTCGACTTAAGAACGTCCTTCCGGAACGGATTAAGTTCGTAAGTCGAGGGTTGACTGTACTGAAAAAATAAAGAGAATCCAGTCACACCTTAAAAACTAACTAGTTTTATTTGGCACATATTTTTGTGAACTGTAGTCCGCTTCGTCAGACACCTTGTGTTGCTGTACGCAATGATGGACAGGAGATTGTGGACCAGGGTGAATGTCCTTCTCACCTGTTCCCTTTCCTCTCTCACACACACCTTTTCCTTACCACCAGGGAGAGTGAAAGAGATTTTACAAAAAGAGAGGAGTGTAGTTATGAGCTGCCAATTCTCTTCCAACTCATGCTGAAAGAATACACAATTACAGTTCTATCTGGCCTTTCCTTCAGAGAGCTTGAGAAGTATACATCCCTCCACTTTCTCTTTACCACAACCCTGTGAGGGGAAAGAGAGAATCAACCTCCTTCTCAGTGTAAGATCAGTGGGAAGTTTAAACTGTACAGTAGGACCCCCCTGTCCACGAGATCAATATCCACTGATTCACTTATCTACTGCCTGAAAATACTAAATAAAAAAACCCATAAATAAGTATTTATATGTATTTCCATGTGTATTTACCAGAACTGGCCACTAGAGGAAGCCAGAGACCACAAAACGTATTGTATTTGATACTTCTGTGTTCTTCAGCACCGGCGGTGGGGCGTGGAACCAATCTCCCACAGATACCGCGGTCCTACTGTACTTTCCTATGTGCTGAGATTCCACTCTGCATCCTTTCCTTCTTGTCCCACTCACTGGTGTTTTTCTATACAGTGGCTAGCTGAAAGAAGTGGTTGGGCAGCGAACAGTTTCAGTGTCTGATATGTTGTGTAGAGAGGACTCTCCTCATGTACTTACTTTCCTTCTCAAACTGATCAGCCTAAACAAAAGCTAAAGATAGTTGAAAAACCAGGTAATACAGAACAGATACCCTGTCTATTGAGAAAACATGGAGCGATACTTTCATTTGTCACCTGTTTTCAAGCCTTCCCTCCAGTCAACACTTGATTTTTTCTTCTTCCTCTTTTTTCCTTATTTTTCCATCTTGAACAACTTGTTTATTGATGTTTAAAATCTTGCTATATTTTAAATTGTTATGATATATGTTGGAAGCCGCCCAGAGTAGTCGATTGACTAGATGGGCGGGGTATAAATAAGTAAATAAATAAATAAATAAATAAATAAATAAATAAATAAATAAATAAATAAATAATCAGTCACCAATTCATTCCAGTTTCTATTTCTTATTGTCAGAGAGCCAAATGGTTTAGGTCCGGACTAGGAACAAAAGAAGCTTTCTTATTTTGAGACAGGTCATTCATTGGTCCATCTAGCCCAGTATTGCCAGCTTTGATTGGTAGCAATTCTTCAGGATTGCAGGCAGTACTCTTTCCTAGCTCTACCTGGAGATCCTTGGTACTATCTGGTAATCTTCCATTCCTATTACTAACTAGAGTCCTGCTTAGCTTACAAAATTAGATGAGATCAGATTTGTTCATGGTGGTCCAAGTTTCTTTAGGATGGCTCTACACCTAAAATCACACGAGACCAGGTGAATGTAAGGGCAGCCTCCCCAAACACAGCCTCTGCCAGACATCCAGAAATAAACTCCCATCACCCTTGACCAGTGGTGGGAGTTGTAGTCCCAACACATCTGATGGGTGCCACACTGGGACAAAGCTGAACTTGTGGAATCTCTCATTCTTACTGACGCTTTTCCGCAGCACCAGAAAACTTATGACTAAGGTCTGGAGCTTTGGGGAAGTGCACTCACTGCTTCTACTGGTATCAGATGGCATGAGTGATGGTGGGAATGATGAAGGGGTGGGTGCTTTTTCTCTCCTTTTTGCTCTCTTTTCCTCACCCTCCATATCTTAGCAGATTGCTTTTGGTTATTTATTAATCCAACCTATAAACTGCTTAGCCTTTGGTTTGATCTCACTGCACAGATATCATATTGCTCTTATAAGCACAGCCTTGAAAGAAGAGTGGATATAACAAACATGTGGAAGCTGTCCAGAATAACTAAGCAGGGGTAGGAGCACTGGAGCCTGAAGATTTCAATTTTGCAGCAGCGGTGAATCCATTCCAGGTTACAGTCCAGGCTTTACCAGAGGCCTTCCAAATTAGATTAAGCGCCTTGTGCGGCCTCTGAGAAGTCTGGAGCAGATTCTCTGCTACTGCAAAAGTTGTCCACGTCCATTGGGTAGGATGATACCCTGGGATCCAGAGCATCAATCTACTATTGCTTGGTTATGGATGGTCTCAGCATGTCGATACATTCATTCTTCACTCTTCCTAAGGAAAACCTCCCAGGTTCTGCTTTGAGGGCAGACTCAAAAGCAAGCAAAAGTGAATGGTCATTGAATTGCTTGACTTACGTAAAACGCTGCTTCATTCCCCCTGGCCAGAAAACATAGCACAGGGTTCTCCCAGGCATCACTTTAGTCTTAGAAAAGAGACACTGAGGAAAGGCGAGCAAGAATGCCAGGATCCATATGCTGGCAATCACCACTTTGGTAGCTGTGGCAGACAGTCTGGGCTTCAGAGGGTCGATAATGGCCATATATCTGTGAAAATAAAAGGAAACAAAAAGCACCACTGAGAATATTACAAAATTAGAAATGGTAGGGAAATTGTAACTCGGGGGCATCTGTTTTCTCTTCCCGTATAATAAAGAAAATGAAATTAATTCCTTGGAGACCTCTTTGTCACACCTCGTTTGAGGACAGCGGCTCTCAAGGAAATGGCTACTGTGTCACAAGACATAAATCAAATCATTGAAAGCTTTGGTCAGTCTACAGTAATCACCCACACAGGAATTGCCCACCAAGTTCGCAGCATGATTCATTGCTCTGACTTTTCCTTTTTTCTTATCCATTTCTCCTCTGGAGGACTACGTCTGCCTTATCTTGACACTGGCTGGGACTGGATTTGCCTGATGCAGAGGAGAAACAGTGTATGCATTGGATTCATGGTGTTCCTTTCTTCTGTCCCCACACACAAAGGAGAAAAGTTCCTGAGATAGGATGGTTACTATGCAGTTTTACATGCTGAATGTTTGCATCACTATCAGAACTTGGAAAAATTACTTTTCTGGACTAAAACCTCCAGAATCCCCAACCTACATGGCTAACAGCTATACTGGCTGGGGTCTCTCCAAGCTGTAAAGCCAAAATGGAATTTCCCACGGTGTTAAAGGGAAACAATGAAGGCAAGAAAGAAGGGCTGAGAAAGAAAACAGGAAAGAAAGGACAACATAAGAAGGTACAAGAACATTATGAAAAAAGCATCTATGAAGGGGGCATAGTCTGTGAGAGCACAACTACTTATGGTTTTTCACTTTGTTTCTGGAAGTCGCATTCATTTCCTGTGGAATTTATTATTGGCCAAAATCCTGTTGTGACAGTTATGCCTGTGGAAGAGTGATGATGTCACCAGTAGGGGAAGATATCCAGGCATTAAAGACTTCCTATTTCTGTTCCAGGATTCCCACACTTCGTACGCAATGAAACTGATTGCATGCAAGTTGAACGAGCCATACGACAGCAGCGGGAAGTCTTTAATGACTGAAAACCTTCCTATTGGTGGCATCATCACTTTCCACAGGTTTAACGTATGCAACAGGATTTGGGCCCGTATACCACTCATTCCATTTCATTCATTTATGGTTTTCACTCACTTTTTCTTTCCAATACATTTTAGTTTAGATGGCTCTTCAGATGCTGCTGAACTTCAACTCCCATTATAATTCAATACTGGCTATTCTGGCTAAGGTGCAGTTGCTCCAATAACATCTGGAAGGTTTCATGCTTTTAAAAAACAACAACCCTAAGCTACAACTAATGTTAATGGTAAGCTCCATCTCTGTGAAACTGATAGAGAATTTCAATTCCCCCTTGAAAAATCTGGTGAAATATACATGCTCCCCCCCCCCCGCCTCCTATTTTCTGCCTGCACATAGAATGGACAATTGAGGAATAACTGTACACAGTTATTGTGGTAACTATGTGTTAAATCTTTGTTGCTTATTTCTTTGCCAGTTATGGCAAGACTTTTCCAAACATTATGCCTGCTTGCCGTGTAGCGTGCTGTAAGGCTGTGCAAGACACTTTGCTGTCTGAGGTAAGGTATGAGGCAATTCTTCCCCATTACAGGTCCAGAACCCACCAGAATGGCCGCTGAAAATTACTTTAAAGGGGCAATGGGACAGTATCTTCCACAAAACCTGAAACAGAATACTTCGTTTAGGGGCCCCAAAACAGGTAGCATGGCATCCATCAATGTTTTGTCTTGCAAAGGAGGAGAATGTGTGGGAAGCTCAGGAGGAACAGCTCAAAGAGCTGCTTCTGCCACACATCTCCCTGTCTGCCTCCTGAATCAGTTGCCTCACTTCGCTCAGCAGTAGACCTGACCCTGACTTGAAACATATAGCAACATCTCGAAAAACACAGAAATTAAAGGAAGGGGATGGCATTTCAGAATCCAAATGCTCATATCTGAGCACCAAAATTTGAACATTTAGTTTCTTCTCTGGTTGATTTTGGAAATTCAGCCTTTCTCTTCTCTCAAGGATGTCTGGGGTGGTGGTGGAAGGGAGGGGAGCTTGTACCCCTGAATCCTATATTTCTTAATTGTATTAATGTACACAAAGAGATGTAGTGTGTTGTTGTGACACACACTGTGCTCTCAAATCATGCTAACATATCATTGTCTAGTTTTGTCTTTCCCCTCTGAAAACTTCCTGCAGCCCCCCCCCCCCCTTGCCCTTTCTCCCATCAGCTTTATTATCTCAAGAATATGACATTTCTGAAGAGGCTGATTTCAGAACAGTTTTGATGAGACTTGGCTCTCTTTTGTTCTGCTACCTGACTTTCCATCTTCACAGTTCCAATGCTACAGGTGATATGTCCCGATTTGGCAGTTCAGGATGAAAGATGCTCATCTTTCTGTTTTGCTTTGCTTTTATCACCTCTGAGTAGTCTCTACCACAGACAGATTATTATTATTTTTACTCCAGCTCATTTTGCTCCATTTTATGTTTTTATATGTTCATAAATTTTGAAGGTTCTCTCCTGCTTCAAGCTGATGTCTGTTTCTGGTGGCAGCAAAATTTGGTGGACGTGTGGCACTACTTATAATCTGTGAGTCAGCAAAATTCCTCTATTAGTGATTGTTTTATACTTATGAATTAATAAACATATATGGGCTGGCTCATGATAGTTCATAGGGTGCTCAATTGCTTATGCGCATGTGAGCACAAGTGACCATCTATGTGACCAGACTTGCTAGATCACACAAAGCTGCATGTGTGATCTGCAGAATGAGCAGTGACGATCGCAACAAAACTCTAATGGAACTGAATATCAGTGCACTCTTGAATGGACATGAATCTTTGGACACACATACACATGTGTGTACATGCGCACAGGTGTCATGCACACACACACACACATAGAGGCACAAGCACAACTGAGACAGGGGGTGACTGTTCATGGAAGGTTTGTCTAGCAGCTGGTTCAAAGCATTAGAGGGCGGGGATATGAAGGCCAGTTCCCCAAGGGGGTGACACCAGCTTAGGGGCAGTGCACATGCTTTGCACATAAAATGCCACTGGTTTAGTTTGTGACATTTCCAGTTGAAAAAGGACCAGTCAGCATGTGATGATGGAAAAGCTCTCTACCAAAGAACCTGAAGGTCTGTAGCAAGTCAGTGAAGACAACAAGGGTAAATGGACCAGTGACCTGGTATAAGACAGCTTCTTATGATCCTATGCAGCAGTAGTCCAAACTCTCTTGCCATATGAGTCCAGGAGACAGGCATTACTGCTGTCCCTTCAGTGCAAACAGCTACCACCAACCAATGAAAGGGAAGGATAGAACACTCAGCAGAGAGGCGAGGCTAACTTTGAATTTTAAAAGCTGGAAGGAACTATTGGTTAGTGCTGGATAGATAAGACAGCCACCCCAGCTCAGAAAAGTCTCTCCCAGTTACTTAAACTACAGACAACATGCAAGGTTGTAAGTAAAACTCCAATAATTTTAGGCTGCATTAACAGAAATATAGTCTCAAATCCCATGAAGTACTAATTCCCTGCTATTTGCCACTGGTTAGGTCTCACCTACTGTGTTTAGTCCTGGACACCACACTTTAAGAAGGCTGCCAACAAACTGAAATAAGTTCAGAGGAGGGGCAACAAGGATGATCAGGGGACTGGAAACTAAGCCCTATGAGAAAGGACGGAAACAACTGGGTATATTTTGCCTTGAGGGGAGATAGCACTTTTCAAATACTTGAAAGATTATCATACATAGGAGGGACAGGGTCTGTTCTTGTTCATCCCATGGTGCAGGACACAAAATAAGTTATAGGAAGCCAGATATCAGTTGACTATCAGGAAAAACCTTCTAACTGTTAGAGCAGTATGGCAATGGAACCAATTACCGCGGGAGGTGGTGCGCTCTCCAAGGCTGGAGGCATTCAAGAGAAAATTAGACAACCATCTGTCAGATAT
This sequence comes from Intellagama lesueurii, assembly GCA_037013535.1. NCBI lineage: Eukaryota > Metazoa > Chordata > Lepidosauria > Squamata > Agamidae > Intellagama > Intellagama lesueurii. Next base: position 176,695,184 of record JBAJHW010000005.1, on the reverse strand, counting down.
ACATTGATTTGGATTCAAAGTATATCTGAACTCTTCCAACTCCCTTATTGTATGATTCAGTGATTTTAGGATTCTCTGAACAGCACTGTAATTTTAGAGCTAAGGTCTTCATGAATCACTTTGGGTCTTTCATGACATCTTGTGCAGTTTAGAATCCGTTTCCCCTTTTTTTTTTTTTTTACTGTCTAGCAAATATTCATGTCCCCAGTCCAGCACATGTGGGTGGAAGGGATGTTTAAACTTTCTGGCCCAATGGTGGCCAGTCACTTCCAGCTTCTGAAAAAAACCCTGGCTCTCCTTCTCTCCCTTTTTTTTTTCCTTTGGCCAAAAAACCTCCTGGATTGGAGGAATTCTATTTTAATGGCAGATCACCCATCAAAAGGTTTCTACAGTATTCATTTATAAATAAATAAATAAATAAATAAATACTGAGATTGCCATATTCTTGGAGGATGGCCTGGAACACCCTGTTCCATGGGGGAGGGGGAGCCGTGGGCTGGATGCTTCATTTTGCCTACTCCTGAAATAGAGGATTCCCTCAAATAGAGGATGCTCCCATGATACAACTTCCAATACTGAACTGTCCTCTGAGTAGGATATATATCCATACTGCTGGTACCTTGTGTGCCATCCTACTTCTCTAAATGGAAGAATGATCTTCCCATTTCTAGTTTAACAATATGTCACAGAAAGAGAGACCCATTTCTCATCTAACAATACGCCAGGTGGAAAATTAGAATGGCAGGCTGAGTTACTCAGGGATAACAGCTTCAAAGTTACAAAAATGTCAAGTTTCAGATTTTCCTGTACTAAAATGATGTTCCACAGTAGGCAAGGTCAACCCCATGAGAACGGAGAAGTTTGTATTTGAGAATCCTGAATTTCATGCCATGTGCTCAGTTGTTTTGGTCATAGCATGGCAGTAGCAACTGTAAATGGATTTTCCATGCCTTTCACCCAGGATGGACACATTTTCTGCTCATTTTCTGGATGAAATAATGTCATACCTACTTTTCTCTCTCTCTTTTCAAGCATGATGCTGATCAGGTGGAAACAAAAAGAGAAAAACAGGCACATCACCTAACCCAGTCCCTAATAAAATAACCCTATTTCTTCCAAAATTGAACTGTCATGAGTCTGAGCGCACACATAGACATAAATTAAGATGTGAATGGTTCTATGAAGCACAGTATTGTAAGCTATCATACATGACTGCTGTTGTGCCAAAGTTGGTTAGAATCCTACTGCCTATGTGTGCTGGAGTAATTGCAAGAGCATAAATCATAGCAACTAATTGTTGTCAGTTAAGGAGTTGCCACTTGTATTTATCATCACACCCCAAGTCATACAACTGGCATGTAATGACGAATGCAAGGAGCAACTCCTTAACTAGCAGCAACTTGTGACTGTGGCTTGTGCTGTTGCTCTTATGCCAAGATATGCAAGCAACAGCAGCCTGGTCATAGCTGAGATTTAAAACACAAGATACAAAATGTGACCAAAGTCATTTCTTTGACAGATTTGTCTTTAGTAAAAGAATTAAATTCTAAAACTGATATCTGCGTGTTCAGCTCCCACTTGAGCAGACTCATTGATTCAATGGAATTGACATAAGTAGTGATGTATCAAGTCCCCATTCATTTAATGCACCTACTCAAGTTGGGATTAGCAATTAGGGGTACAAATTAAAGGTAGCTCTGGCTATCTGAGTCAACCTTCCTGTCTTACAGGGACATATAATTATTCACTGAATTATTAGTAAATATTCATTATTGGTGTCCATTGGAGTAAGAGGGATCTAGCAAATGCTGTGAGCTTTAATATCACAATCAGTGACATTTAAAATGAATGGATGGGTGAATAAATGAATGAATAGTAACCACTTCTGCTGTAAGGCAAGAGCTCTTACAAGTCAATGATGCCATGTCTTACTAGATAGGATCATGGAACATTCACTTAAGATACTTACCACCACCATCCTGTGTGCTAATTTTGCTGTATCATGGGGTGGGCAAACTTTGAGCCTCAAAATGTTTTTGGACTGCAACTCCCATAACACCTCATCATTAGTTATCTTGCCTAGGGCTACTAAGAGTTGTAGGCCAAAAAACCAAACAAAACAAAATGCAAACACACCTCTAGAGGACCACAGCAGCAGGCTTCTAAAGTGGATGTCTAAATAAGGTTAATATGGCTCCTGGGATATAAAATTAAGAATCTTGTGTCTCCAGTTTTATTCATTATTTAATTTATTTAAAATATTTTTATCCCGCCTTTCTCCTTAAAAAGAACCCAAGGCAGCTAAATTGACAAAGCAGATTCCATGCAAAAAGAAGATCCAGTTTTATGGGAACTCCAGACCAAGCCAATACATCATCTACAGTTATAAAATGAGGCAAATATGATTATTCATTGCAAAGACGACACTGCTCAATACAGGGATGACGATCATCTAGCATCTGCATATTGGTGGGTCATTTACTCTGTATTCTGGAGGAGAAGGCCAAGAGTTGCAAATATAGCTGTACATGTTTTCTAATCTGTACATTTAATTTGGCCCAATCATGAAACACCACATTCAAAATCAGGTGTACTCAAAGTACTGTCTTGTTAATTTGCCAAATCCTGTTTGAATTAACCAGAAGATGACTGCTTGAAGACACAATAAACCAGTCGTGTATTGATCATGGCAGCACAATCTTGATGGAGCTGCTTTGAAATAAGTTGCTAAAGAATTATGTTGATGGTGCACCTGGAAACATGATTAGTCTATTTCGTCTTATTAAGTGAGGTCAGCTTGTCAAGAACTTTAAAAGATGAATTGATACCTTCCAATTATTTAGAATAAAATACTCTGCTTTCTTTTTGTTGCTGGAGAGATTTAGAAATAACATTTGCCTGCCATTATTATATGCATTGTCATTATAATTAAGCATCTCCAGCTCTGAAGCTCTGTGATTTGCTCTTTTAGAAATAGTGAAGCACTAAAACTTTTTTTTTATTCTAATGGATCAAAGTGGCTGGGAAAAAAAAATCATAAGCAGCCCCATTCATTGTAAAGATTTATTTTTCTAAATGGTCACTACGATATAAATTATCTTCTCAAAGCCCATTTCTCTTTCAAGATGACACTCAATAGGCAAAAATTACTAGCTGGCATAACTGTTGATTTCTCACAGTAGAATACTATATTTATAAACAGTTAATACAGTATGGAGGGAGGGCATGGGCATGAACTAGACACTCAGTGACATACACTGATCAGCCACAACATTAAAACCACTGACAGGCGAAGTGAATAACATTGATTATATCATTACAATGGCACCTGTCAAGGGCTGGGATATATTAGGCAGCAAGTGAACAGTCAGTTCTTGAATTTCATGTCTTGGAAGCAGGAAAGATGCGCAAGCAAAACGTTTTGAGTGACGCTGACAAGGGCCAAAGAGTGATGGCTAGTCAACTGGGTCAGAGCATCTCCAAAATGGCGAATCTTGTGGGGTGTTCCCAGTACGCAGTGGTTAGTATCTACCAGAAGTCGTGCAAGGAAGGACAACTGGTGTTGTCTCCATGTTCTGTGGCTCTATGAGTTATGACATTATGGAAGGAGGGCATGGGCATGAACTAGACACTCAGTGACATACTGAATATTTTGAACCTATAAAATCTATTATAAGCTCTGGCTCCCAGTTTGAGTATCTGCAATTACTTTGGCGTTTGGTAGTTTCATTAGCACTGTTGTCTATGCTGGGACTGGTAATTCTTGAGTCTGTCACATAAAAGGAATTAAAAATCTCTTTCTCCCAAACTACATATCATAACTGTAGAAGCACTCTTGATCTTTCTTACCTAGAGCAGGTTGGGGGCCAGTGATTTAGGGCCAAACTATACAGTACGGATAACCCAGATTAGCATTGCAGTCCTATTAGCATTCCAGAAACATGATCCAGGCAGACTTTTGTGTCTGATAAATCAGACTTGGAAATGAAGAACATGCTTGTGTGCTGAGGACCAATTGCAAAGCAAGCTAATTTGCAGAGTTCGGGAGGTGAGAGAAGCTCCTGTTGTGACAATCACACACAATCAGCACCTAAGGAAGCCATTCTTCAGATGTTAGATTATCTGTAACACAGTTTAGCCTTCAGAACGTATGCTTATTTAGTTCTAATTCTGTTTTGGAGTTGCTCCAGCAAATCTGACAAGATCTGGACATAAGGTAGACAGATGCAAGGAAATAAGTTCCTATTAAATATAATCAAGCATGAGCTACATGTCAGCCATTATTTTCTTCTTGTGGGAAGAGGGTTATGGTACAGGATCTCTCCTTGGTAAAGTGTGCTCTCTCCTGCTTCATATTTGGATTCTATCTACTCATGGTAGAAAAGAACTTAGACCTCATGGCAGAACTTCCAGAATTCCAATGTTGATTGGGGGATTCCACATTGGTAGTCCAAAAAATAGTGTTGCCATACCCTTGGGCGCTGGTTAGTGCTTTCACTGGTAGTCTCACTCTTGTGGTATCCGGTTCAAGACTGAGGATCCATCTGGAGCCCTATTCCTCACTTAAGAACCCAGGCAGAATACTCTCTGCACAGAGTATTCTAATATTATTTTAATATATGGAAATGAAAAGGCAACAGTGAGTCTCAAACTGGGACACAGCACAGCGAAGAAATATAAGAATTCAGCCCAGTTGAATTTCTTCAGTTCATGAATACCTGAGATATGTTGAACAAGCAGTCTTTTTCATGAGACCTGATGTATTTGGGAGATGTATTTTAATACAACGTATTGTTATCCCAATAACAGTTCTACAGTTAAAGCGTGATATGAAGTTTGGGACAGAGGGATATTTAATTCCTTTTATGTGACAGACTCAAGACTTACCAGCGCCAGCGTTATGTATTGCTGAAACACTGAATACATAATTTTGTACCTTTAACCCCTCCCCCTCCACAAAATGCTGATAAAAGTTGCCTCTAGCAATCAATGACCTAAAGCGGAACAGGCTGTTTCCTGTTTCTTAGTTAGCAGAACAGCAAATCTTGCTCAGCCTCATTACTGTAAAGATCAGCAACAGAATTTGTTGAAATATGCTATGGGTACACTTGAGCAAATCAAATTAATTGTCTATAAAATAGTGCCTTGCTAAAGAAAAAGGGGAAAAGGAGAAATATTTAAAGGAAATGTTTCAAGAAAAGCGAGGAAGAGAGCAAGATAATTTGTTCTAGTACCTATTTCTTTGGAAACATCCATTTTAAGAGAACACTGGAAGATAATGTCTTGCCAAAACCCAGAGGAAACAATCACACCAGCTTTCCCACAGTTCTAGCAAAATAAACATCAAGGACATCTGATAAATTTTATTGTCTCAGCCCTAGCCAACCCATATGCATAAAACTCTCCACCCTCCCTCCCTCTCTATTTCTGTATAAAGCAGGTAGGGCTGTATACTGGATCTGGGTCAATTTCAAATTCTGAAACAAATTGTCTTGATTTGGATCAAATTGCATGAAGTCTAGATCTAAGTGGAAAGGCCAGATTCGGTTCCAAGTTAAACTGACTTTACCAATCAATTTGTGTTTGGAGCACAAATTGAATTGGATTCTTTCTTCCTTTACAAAATTTTAAAATGCCTAGTGTGCAAATTTGGCAGGTTTGCTCCTTTCTTTAAGGCCCATTATGCTCTCCAAATTCACTTAAATACTGTAAGTGAATAAACTAAAAAGTTATGGCTATTCTGTTGTGTTTTTTTAATGCAAGTCAATCAGCGGCTTACAAATTGGCTTGGATTCAGGGCACAGATTTAATCAGATGGGCCATCAGACCAATGCACTTAATAAATAAAGTGCTCAAAACTGATATGGCCCACTTCACTGAGAGGTGACTATTTCAACTTCCTGTGTGTGTAGCTGAAGGACATGGGGGGGGGGGGGGAAGAATTCTGCTGATGCTTTCCTGCTATCAGTATCGGATGGAGTTCAAGGAGTTCTCTGTCTCAAGCAGCAGAAAAAAGTGACCAGGAAGGATTCAGTTTGTGTTAACAAGCCAATAAGCTCCTGTGAGAAGTGCAAGCATCCAGAGTAAAAGAAGCAGTAAAGCTCAAAGATCCCTTCACTTCAGGAGGAACCACCCTGTTTCCCCGAAAATAAGACCTCACCTGAAAATAAGGCCTAAATATAAGCCCTACCCCAAAAATAAACCCCAGTTAAGTGAAACCCCGCCCTCCACCATTGTGCAGCATTGTGCAGCAAAGATGACATGACTGTATTTGCATAAATGTAGATGGTTGTACATGGAAAAAAAAATCCCCTGAAAATAAGCCCTAATGCTTTTTTTGGAGCAAAAATTAATATAAGACCCTGTCTTGTTTTCGGGGAAAACACGGTATATCACTCTACTCCAATTGAAAGTAATGTATTACGTATCTTCTGCCTCAACACTCACATTTTGTCATGTGTAATGTATAATTCTTAAGGCCATCCCAGAGTGATTAAAAAGAAAGAGAAGTATATGTTAGGATTGTACGTACATTATGAAATGGCACTAAAATGAACACTCTTGAGAATTATCACCAGAAGTTGTCTCCGCTCTTCTTCAGTCGAGTTTGATTTCTGGCTGCAGGTCCCAAAAGCACTATTGCTGTTTTTATTGAAAGAAATGTCCCTGGATTGCTAAACTCAGAGAAATGTCAAGGTCAGAACTCGGAAAATGTATATGCTGGTTGGCAATTCCAACAGCTGGAGTCCAAAATTACCTTTTCCAAACTCTAGTGAAGCTATAGTTTTTTACCTGTTGAATCCTACTGGAAACATATCCATGGTCGTAGTCAAATGCTTGAGGTGACATCCTCCCCCCCCCCCCACTGGCTTTCAGCAGGAATCAAAAGAGGCCAATATCCTTGGCTTATGTACAAATCCCACCAAAATCACATCCAACTAATTCTTCTCACCTCAATCTGTCTCCAAAGGGGAAGAGTCACTGTAGCACAATGGCACAGCAGATGTGTTCAAATCAGAAGGTCCTGGGTTCAATCCCCTGCAGGGTTTCTGCCTGAACCCCTGCAAAGCTACTGCTACTTTGGATACAGTGCTTTGAGCAGAGAAATCAGTTGATACAGTGTCCTGTGTACCCAAAATGCAGAGAAGACAATAGCCATTTCACAGCCTGTAGAGACCCAATGTGGAAAGAATGCTATGATCAGACAGCTGGTCATCTCATCAATTCTACACACAAACAGCAGGTCAAGTAACTGTTACTTAACTGCCAGACTTCACACTAAGGACGGGAGAAACCAAATCATTCCCAGGGATGTTGGCAAGTCTTTGGGTCCGAGTCCCAAGACCAAGTCGAAGTCTTTGGTACCAAATCCTGAGTCCCAAGCCCCAGGTCTGAGTTCTTATTAAAAACAAGGGTTTCCCCCCCCCCCCAGAAAAAAGGGAGGGGTGGGTGGGTGCAAGTTGTGAGTCACGTCTGGGTCGTTGAAAAAAAAAACCTGGGTCAAATCCGAGTCGAGTCATCAGTGCAACTTAAGTCTGACTTGGCAGCAAGTTCTGTGACTCAAGACCCCATCCCTGGTCATTCCTATAGATACATTATTCTCTCTGTATATTGAAAATAGCCTTCCAGGGGGAGGGGGTTACTGCCTGACAACTCTAGATGCTAAGAAGCATTCTAGAAGCAGGGGAGGGCTCAGCTCTGGGTGTCATCTTGAATGACCCTCCAGACCTGGAGCTTTGAAATGACCCTTTTTTAGATGATGACTCTCACATCTTGCCAGGTGCCTGAGAGATTCTGGGCTTTGTAGCCCAGAAGTAACTTTCTCAGGTGTGCTTGAACCTGAAGCTGACTTTGCAGAAGGGGACAAAATGATTCTTCTATTTCAGTGGATTTTGTTCTTGCTCCATTTGGGTCACCATGATCAACCGAGCTCATTCCTGATTGCCATGTTCTCTTGGAACATCACAGCTGTGTCTCCCGGGACCAAGAAATGTATTTGCAGAGTAATGTCGATGCCTCCTGGTAGTATTTCTTTATACCAGTGGTTAAAACATGATCCTAATGTCACGAGTCCTTTACACCATTTCCCTTCTTTATTTTGCTTTAAAAAATTTAAGGAGCAATTACTGCTGATGAATTTTAATGTGGCATACAGTATACCAGGCATAGTAGGGCAGGATTCAGGGAAGTGATCTGCTTGCAAACTAAAATAAAAGTGGCAATAAAATGCTTTGCTTAGTGCTTTTCACTGAAATCAGAGTGCGCTATTGACATTTACGCATTTAAGCCTCTCAGGCTTTTTGTGTAGTGCAAAATAAAAAGACTTGCTTCATTTGCTGTTCTACTGAAGGAACTCCACGCTTAACAACACACGTCTGCTGAACTACACAATGTTTCAGAGAATTAATCGGAAGACTGGGGTTGTTCCATTTGCTAGTCAGGATGATCCAGCCTTTCTGAAGCAGCACTTGTGGCTTGAAAAAGTTACTTTTTTGGACTAAAACTCCCAGAAGTCCCCCAGCTAATGTGCTCTTTGTATTCACTGAGAATATAAGGAATATTTGCTAAATTCCTCATTCACATTTATCGTTCTAGAGATGGGCACAAACTGCCGATTTGGCATTTTGTGCCAGTTCTTTTACTGGCTTTAGCACCCGGCCCCCTCTGATGAGCACCCCCTTGGAGGCAGCACCTTTGTTTCCCTGCCCTGCCTCCTCTGGGCGCTGCCTCTGAGAGAGTGCACACCAGATAGGATGGGGTGCTGAATTGCAGAACACCTATGGGGCCTGTAAACGAATCTCTACTTAATCCTTGGGATGGCAAAGTTCAGCTCTGAGGCCACATGTGGTTCCCAGCATTCTCATGTCTTATATTTCTGGCAGAAGGAAGGAAGGAAGGAAGGAAGGAAGGAAGGAAGGAAGGAAGGAAGGAAGGAAGGAAGGAAGGAAGGAAGGAAGGAAGGAAGGAAGGAAAATAGCTGCTTCTGGAAGCCTTTTTACATAGCATAACCTCTTTGTGCTGTTTAATACCCAAAATTATCCCCTTTCCCAAACTGGCATTGGCTTCTAGTTTCATTTTTTGTATTTTGGATGAGCTCTGTGCCAGAAAAATGGTAGCTATACTATTGTGCCAATAGTACAAAGAGGTCTTTTTTAATATTAAAAAAAAATACCTTTTAAATCCTTAAAAATCAACACCAAAAAAAAGGGCAGCCATTGTCATTTTGTATACTTTGCATTATTTGTGCACATCTCTTTACCTTGTAGAATTAATGGTTCTTCTGGTGTCATTCTTACCTCACCTTTTCATGAGGTAAGAAGGATACTTTGTGGTGCTTTGTCCTCACATGCTAAAATGAGGCACATGAAGATTTATATTATTAATATTCAGCCATCCAGCATGGTCACAAGGATTCTTGCATGTGTAGCCCACCAAAGGAACCTTTCCTGGGCAGCACTTTTTGGTCACATTTAATCAGGGGTGGGAAACATAGTGGGATCCAGATGTTTGAATGCCAATCTCTATAACCTTCAACTACTTGTCATGATGCTTAGGATTCATGAAGATCCAAGGGGTGATACTTCAAAATATCTGGAGGGCATCAGGTCACTTACCACTGGATTGTAAACTGTGCATCATCTACATCACTGGTTCCCAACCTTGGGTAACCCAGACATTCTCAGCTATGCTGGCTAGGGTTTCTGGAAACTGTAGTCCAAGAACAACTGGTTTACCCAAGGTTGGGAACCACTAATCTTCATGATTAAGATATTATTACTAGCCACTCTGCAGAATTTTCTCCTATCTTCTTTGGTGGGAGAAATCACATGTAAGTTTGATGTAACTCTCATTGAAATTCTGCCACATCATCATATAAATTAACACTGGAAATTAAGAGTTAATTCTTGTCCAAGCCTCCTTCATTCATTTAGGGATGGAAATTCTGGCAGAGGATGTAGAGGTATTAATGATTTGTTAAACTGTTGTTAAACCTTTCTAATTTAACCTTTCAACACTGCCAACCATTGTTGTTGTTTTTTAGCAACTATCAGCAAAACCACTGAAACTCCAGTATCTATATCTAAGGATGTGGGCAGAGAAAACCTTCAGATTTAATTCATTTTGAGTTGTTTTGGCAGGGGTACTTCATTTGTTTTTGTGACTTTTCATTAACCATGAAAGAATGGGCTCTTTTGAATTCTTTCATTTCATTTTTACCCATCCATGTTCTATGCAACACTCATTCAAAAGCTCTAAAGAGCCTATAACAAATACCCCCCCCCAAAAAAAGCCACAGAAAATCTCTACTTCCTGCAGTAAAAACCAAACAACAGCAACCACAAAACAAAGCATTCCTCCCTTCCAAAACACCAAAATATATACAATTTAGACAGATTAAATACAGTAAATTAGCCAAATAATGTTTTTAAAAAATCAATCCAGAAGAGCAAGCATCTACCCACCCACAAAGAAGGAAAATAACACACACACACACACACACACACACACACACACACACACACACACAGCCCCTCTCTCAAAAACCTAGAAAATAAATCAAGCAAATAAAGACAAAAAACAAAAAAAAACAAGTAAAGCCCATCTCCTCAAAACAAAACTAGAAAATAAGATTTCTCTTTCCCCACCTCTTGCCTTCTCTTCTCTTAAGTTCAGCATACCAGAAGGTAGGTGAGAAGCAAAAAGCAAAGCAAAAGAAAATCCAAAAAGGATAGTAGAGCTGAAAAAAATTACCAAAGAAGCGGGGGAAGACCCTAAAAAAATAATCCCAAGAAGGCAAGGAAAAAAATGAAAAAGAGCCTAGATAAAGCAAGACATAGGCAGGCAGAAACAGCCAGGGATACAAAATGGATGATGCCAGGATCTCTCACACCAGAAGGAACAAACCACGTGAAAAGAAGAAAGAACTGTACAACACTCCCTCTGGGTTCTGACAACCAATCCAAGTTCTTTTACAGCTTGAAAATTCCCACTCCTCCCCAGACATTTTGATTGCTTGCTGATAGCAGCCCTTGAGATTCTCTTGAATTATTCTCTTGAATAATTTCCCAGGTGATTTGACAGTGAAGAGGTGAAATAAAGCACAAATGAAAGGGGGAAGCATGAAAAAAACCCAGAAACTTTCATGTCCTTCTCTTTCATCAAAACAAAGCTTTCGGATTTAAGAGGCTCTCTTTCAGAAATCAGTCAAAGCACACAAAAATGAAAGTAAGAATGTCTTTTGCATTTCTTTAAAAATCCGAAAGTCCCAACCCTAGCTGTGTCTCAGTCTTCTTTTAAAGATTCTGCTCTGTTGAAAGAGTTATTATAACACTTTATTGCAACAGCTATGCAATTTGTCCTTGTAACTGTAGCTACTCTGCAACATTCATCATTCTTCAGGACTGAACTTTTAATATGAATCTTAGAATCTTAGAACTGCCGAGCAGGATCATCAAGTCTAGCTCCTGTCAGGAAGGCACACCTTAAACTTCCAACCACTGGCGCCGCAGCCAGATGCCTAAACCACTGCACTGTCCAGCAGTCACTTTCATTTCATTTTCACTCATTCTACTTCTGTTTTGTTTTACATCACATCATTAAATTATTGGTTTTCACTTGACATTTATTGACCATAATATAAGTTAATTTTTTTCCACCAAAAAAAAAATGCTACCTATGTCTTAGCTTTGAAAATCGGTACAAAATGAACACCATCTGCTGGCCTCTAGTTGTCGTTAGTGGACTTCATAGATGCAAAAAGGTCAATGTTAAGAAAATGGGTTTGAAAGAAGGGGGCGCAGTGGACTAAAATCTGCATCAGACTACAATGTGTATAGAAATTCTCTGTGCATGACCTATGGATTTTCCCAAACACATGTATCCCTAAGCAGCAGATTCAGACCATCTTATGAAAAAAGCCAGTTTTGCTCCATAAAAAGAGTGATGTATTTTGTTAGCACTAATCATGTTTAAAGAAATTGATTAAGAACGATACATTTTTTGGGGGGTAGTGCAGTTCATGATGAATTAAAGGAGATTGTTGGTTCCACCCATTACAAGTACAGAGTCAGCCGGCACCTCCATATTAACACCAAGGTGGCCCAAGCTGTGCTTGTAATGAATGACAATATGCTATGTCTTTACAGAAAGAAAAAAGACACACTGGACACACTCTGGATCTCTCAGCATGACTGCACTGTGTGTGATTTGATGGAGTTATATACAGTGGACCCTCGGCTTACGCACGGCTCCACTTACGGACTTTTCGAGTTACGGACTTCTCCAGCCGCAAAATGTCACTTCGACTTCCGGCCGGAGAATCGACATAAGAACAGAAATAGGCAGGGGGAAAAGGCGGGCAATTCAACTTTCTAACTATAGGTGGCTCCGAGGCTGCTTCTTTGTGCTGTAGGTCTGTCGGCCATTACTGTATATAGGGTGTGTCGCAGTTGAGAGAGCTCCTGCTTTCCAAGTGCACTTAAAATTGTAAAGGACAGATGAGAACCTTTGAACCTGAAGGCGCGGGTCTACTCGCGAGTAAGCGCCGCCAAAGGCGCGGGTCTACTCGTGAGTAAGCGCCACCAAAGGCGCGGGTCTACTCGCGAGTAAGCATGGCTTTGCAAGTGCGGGAGGCTTCGGAGGCTTCAGACTGGTAAGGTGCTGCTGTTTTTTCTTTTTAAAAAGTTATTCTGGGTGGGTTTTGGAGGGTAGATTTGGGCTGGGGGGTATGTTTCTGTGTTGTTTTGTTTTTTGGTGATTTTTTTTTTGCAGTCCCAGCGTGGGACTTGCTCCACTGTTGCTGTTATTTTAATTTTTTTGGAGGGGGGTATTTTTTCCTTCTGCCGGAACGGATTAATAGGTTTTCAATGCATTCCTATGGGAAATGGACCCTCGACCTACAGACTTTTCGACCTGCGGCCACTGTTCCAATACGGATTAATTCCGTAAGTCGAGGGTCCACTGTAATCCAACAAATGCAGAGTTGGAAAGGCTCCAAGAATCATTTAGTGCAACCCCCTGCTGATATAAGAAATCCACAACTACAATATCCCCAATGCAGCTTCTCCTTAAAAAGCTCCCACAAAGGAGAGCCCACCACCCTCAGGTGCAGTCTGTCCTGCAGCTCTTACTGACAGAAACGTCTTCCTAAATCTTAACTGAAACCTTCTTTCTTGTAAACAGAATCCATCGGTTAGCATCCTAGCCCTCTGAAACAGCAGAAAATCAGCAACATCTTCTACATAATAGTTGTTTAGACTAAGCAGTTGCTTGCTTCACTGACCTTACAGTTGTGGGCATATAGGAGGAGCTGGAGAAGTTAAAACAGAGCAATTCCAAAGATATGAAAGATACACCATTCATTCTGGTGCCACGCAATGATCTGTAGAACCTTAGATGCATTCTCACTCCACCCAGATTTCTCCAATGTACATGTTATAACTGAGAATCAAGGGCTTGGCAGTCCCATAAACTGGCCAGTTGCCCCCAGCTGGACAACGCTCCATCGACAGTTTCTGAGTTCAATCCTTTTCCAGTACCGTAGAGGGAGCAGACCTTGACTCAACTCTGCTCCCCAGTTTCATGGTGACTCAGTTATAACATGTCCTTCTGGTGACAGGGAAAGAGCATCTTTTTAAGGCAACCTTTTACAGACTATCTAGTTCTTCAAAACAAAACAAAACAAAAAACAAAAAAAACAACAATGTGGGATATTGTCTTTCTGTATCCATGATTCAAAATGCTAGGATACTGCTGGCATTTTGATACTGCTGCACAATATCATGCCCGCATTTTCAGCAGGAAAAAGGATGCCAAGCTTTACATAGCAAAGGGCAGCCTGAACGTTGACAACACCAATGGCAGCAGTCAAGATAGTCTACAAACTTTTGAGGGTGAGGACCACATCATATATTTTACACATTTTCAAAGCCTGAAGGAGGGAAGGGGGACCCAAGCGATCCCCCACCCCCGTGGGGTAGGGGATCGCTTCTGTCAGGCTTAGCTCCTCTTCCTATGCCCAGGCCGGATAAAAAGGCAAGGTGGGCCAGATATGGCCTGCGGGTCATAGTTTGGAGACCCGTGATCTACAGAATACCCTCTTGTGCTCACTACCATTCACCAAGTGAGGCCAAGCAAGGGAAAATTTCAGAAGCCGATTCATTTTTTCAGTAGTAAACCATTCCTCATCCAAACACACTGCAATTGTCATGGCTGTTTTTCAACAAATGTGAATGGTTGTAAATGCTAGAGGATCTAAAGTCTAGTTTCAAAGTTATTATTATTTTATTTGGGCTGCCTCCATTTTTAGAATTGCCTCATAGAATGTTGATTTGCTGTGCTGAACAATAACATTACTGCAGCTATAAATCATGCAGATTTTGATATTGTGTGCTGGATATTATTACTATTTTTCATATTCATTCAATGTGTTTTAAAGGTGTTTTTAACAATTTTAACTATTTGTTTTAATGCTGTTACATGTTCAATTGTTTTCAATATCTCAATTTATTGTGGTTTTAGTTGGTTTGTTTCTTAAGCTGTCTTGGTTCCCTTAATTGACAAAAAAGTGGCACAGAAGTGTAAATGAATGAATGAATGAACTGAACCACAGTCCACTTGCAGAGCTCATGCCTTTCACTCAGAGATTCTTGCATACAATCCATTTTACCTCCAGTTACAAGGAGTAGTAGGGGCCACACTAATTCGGAAACTGCAGTCCTACAATGCCACTTTTTTCCAAACTGTGGGCAAATACTGGCTTATGACCATCCCATCTGTACGTTGGCCCTTTCGACTGGAATGAGCTATCTTGCCGCAGTGTCCCCTGATTGTTTGTTTCCTGCTTGATCACACTTATTTTCAGCCACTTGGGTCTTTTCTTTCAGAGAGCAAGGCAACTCCCTGGAGATCTGTTATAACACATCATCCAAATGGACTTTGCTTATCCTAATGGAAGAGGGTTTTGTTTTGACTGAAGACAATCGTTCCACAAGGACTACGAGTTTTCAAAGTGGCAACCCTTAAGTCTGATCTCTTTGTACAAGCAGCAGCAGGCTAAGAAATGACTCACAGAGGAAGAAGGAATAGCACCCAAGTGAATCATAAGGCCCTGCTTTTTATGGAACATTCGTAAAGTAAGAAATTGTAATAATAATAATGATGATGAAAATATGGCAAGGACCAACAGACACAGTTTCAGCAAATTCTAGAAAAATAATAGGAAATACAACACCCCAACTTTTAAAAAATGTTGTATACTCCTGTGTCCCACACAGAATTACAAAAATGCAGCCAGCTTCCCTCAGCTTTCCCTTCATAATTCGTTATGTGGGCTATCACATAAGATTAGCAAGTGGATCCTCACAAAGAGACACTGAAAGAATGTGCAAAAGCCAGCTATTAGATGTGAGAAAGGGCACTTAAATCAAAGTTGGGAGTCTGTGGCCCTCTGAATGGCCCTCTGGCTCCCCATCAGCTCTAGCTGCAGCGTGGCCAATTAGAAGGAGCCATGGGAACTGTCATCCCAAAGCAGCTGGAAGGTGACAGGTTCCCTGTGCCTGATTTAAAGGATGCTGAATAGGTGTACAGTGGTGCCTCGACTTATGAACGTCCCGACATACGACCATTCCGAGTTACGACCAGCTCCGGCCGCAAAATTTTGCTTCAACTTGCGGCCGGAGCTTCGAGTTATGAACAGAAAAAGGCAAGGGAAAAAGGCGGGGAATTCAAATTGCTAACCGTTGGTGGCGAAGAGGCTGCTTCTTTGTAGCTCTTTCGCCCCAGCGGTTAGAGAGTGTGCGATTGGAGGAGGCTTCGGACTGCCTGGTAAGGTAAGGTGCTGCTTTCTACTTTTAAAAAACTGTTCTGGGTGGGTTTTGCAGCGTGGTTTTGGGCTGGGTGGTGGGATTATGTTTCTATGCTGTGATGGGTCTTGCAGGGTTTGTTTGGTTTTTTGTGTTTTTTCCCCCCCATTTCCGATGGGTCTTGCGGGGTTTGTTTGCTTTTTGGGGTTCCCCCCCCATTTCCGATGGGTCTTGCGGGGTTTGTTTGCTTTTTGGGTTTTTTCCCCCCATTTCTGATGGGTCTTTTGGGGTTTGTTTACTTTTTGCTTTGCTTTTTTTTGCATTTCCGAAGGGTCTTGCATGGTTTGTTTGCTTTGTGCTTTGCTTTTTTTGCATTTCCGATGGGTCTTGCACGGTTTGTTTGCTTTGTGCTTTGCTGTTTTTGCATTTCCGATGGGTCTTGCATGGTTTGTTTGCTTTTCTTTTCTTTTTCCCCCCCTTTGGCCGGAACGGATTAATTGCATTTCCGATGTGTCTTGCAGTGTTTTTTTTTGTTTTGTTTTGTTTTTGGTGATTTTTTTTCTTCGGCCGGAATGGATTAATTGCATTTCAATGCATTCCTATGGGAAATGATGCTTCGACTTACGACCATTTCGAGTTACGACCAGAGTTCTGGAACCAATTAAGTTCGTAAGTCGAGGCACCACTGTACTTGAGATTTTGAAGTGACCAAACCTCAATAGATATGTTGACGAAACCCAAACTTGCTTAGCATCAGCAAGATGTCTACATCACATGCTTTTAGGCCACATGCTGGGCCTTCTGAATCCACCCCTTTTACCACCATTGATCTGTTTACTTATTATATAGATATATACAGTATAGTCTACCTTTCTTCCACTATGACATTCAAGATGGCAGACATGGGATTTGCAAGTGGATTCTCCAACCTTGAACTGCTTGACCCTAGGCTGCATCATGCCTTCAGACCATGCCTTGGGACAAAAAATTAGGGACAACACAAGAGTTCCTGTTGTCTGAAGTAGAAATATACCTGCTATTCTCCTTTGCACTGCGACCTCCTCTCCCCCAGTGTCTCACAGGCAGTCCTAGGTCACCTAACCCACAATGCTTCATTCTGAGGACACAAAGCATATCCTCAGAGACCCGCAGAATGGCTTAAAGATATCCATAGAAAGATAACTCCTGCTCTATGGTTTACAATGTAGAACACATGATACACAAGGAAAAAGGAATGGGGTGGTATGAGGGAAAACGCTGTATCAGGTGCCAGCGCTTTAAAAAATAACCTTGAAGAATACCTAAAAATACTTCCAAGTCTTATAGTGAATGGCCATGAGCAGGAAGGCAGCAAGGTGCAAAGCAGCAGCATTGGAAAAGAGGAGGAAAGAAGAAGAAGAAAAACCCAAAGTGTGCTGCTTATATACTGCCCCATAGTGCTTAAAGTGCTCTCTGGACAGGTTGGCTGTGGTCAAGGGGGCAGGAAGGTACACAGCAGTGGCAGGCAGGAAGGGAAAGAGTGGTGCAGCTGGTTGTGGCTGGCAGGGGCAAGGGGCATCGTGGCCATGACAGGAAGGAGGGGGAAAGTGCCAGGGCAGGCAGACTATTTAGAACTGGAATACCAATGTGAGCAATGGTACATACATGGGCTGAATGAAGGTGATGAGTGAGGCTAAACACAGAGGAAGGCAGAAGATTCTGATCCAGCTCTTTTGACAAAACACATTTCTATTTGTGAAGAAGTCAAAGATGAATGCAGGACCCTCTTCTGTGCTGCTTGTCATTTGTCCCATCTCAGTTCTTACGTTTCATTTGTAAATAGAACAAGCACAGAGTGTTTCCAAGGGGCAGGGCCTGGTGGTACTAATCAATCAACACAGTGCAGGTGTTACATCTCTCCCTGCTTGTCTATTTCAAGCTCTCCTTGTTACTTCTCCACACCTGTTCAATGATCATTCTTAGTACCTTTTGCATTTCCATACCCCACATTTGCATGTGTATATATGTGTGCCATTGTCATTGAAGCGACCAACATGAATTTGACCCAACTCCGGGAGGCAGTGGAAGACAGGAGGGCCTGGCGTGCTCTGGTCCATGGGGTCACGAAGAGTCGGACATGACTTAACGACTAAACAACAACATATGTGTGCCATCAAGCAAGTAAGCCACAGCCATTTGCCAAACAAAACATGTTAGTCTTTTAAGATATAAGACCCATTGTTGGATATGAGATTTAATGAAAATCTTTCTCTCCTTTAAGGGAGTTTCTCTGCTAAGGAAAAAAGACAGGAAGATTCAGATCATGCTCTAGGGATGCCACCATAAAACGCCTTAAGAGGATGACAATAAAAACCTTGTCTGAAAACATCATTTGCAGACAGTTACGACTCACGAGTGGAACTCTTCCAAAGATATATGAATGGCAGGATAGAACTTATTCAGCCTGAGCTAAACTCTCAGAATTTCTAATGCATTTAAGATGAGAGACTGAGACTCGTGGTAAACATTTCACTCTACCATGATGGGCACACCTACTGGCATACTTAACAAACATCTTAATCTGAGAACTGCAGAGCTGGAAGAGAGCCCATGGATCATCAAGCTCAGCCTTTGTCAAGGAGGCACAGCAGGGAATCAAACTCCCAACTTCTGACTTCACAGCTGGAGACCTAAATCACTGAGCTATCCAGCAGTCACTCAATCCCATGGAAGCTGGGGTAGCAGATGAAATTAACCTGGAGTAGTGTAATGAAGGAATGTAATGGAAGAAGGCCAGAGCTGGTGAGTTGCTTTCTCAAAATACAGCTGAGAAGAAAGCAAAATACATTTAAACAACACTCCTCCCTCCCACTGTTTTTCAGGATGAGATTGATCTTCCTTAAGGAGTCCAAGTAGGATTAAAACACACACACACAACAAAACATATGAGAGGGAAATTTGAACTGCTTTATCTCCTGTCACAGATCACAGCAGACTCCTGGACACTGAGAGGACTTTGGCTAGCGCGCACACCATGAGGTTGATGAACAGACCAGGGAAAGAATGAGATCAGAGGAAAACTGGGAAGACACACTTTACTGTTCTGATAATTGCTGAGCTAGTGCAGGATACTAACCTGGATGGGTTTAAGAAGAGGAAATGGGGAAGGCGATTGCTAGATAAATTCATAAAGAAACCGCTAATAGTTGTAATCCTTAAATAAAGTCTCCATGGATAGGCTAACAATACCTTTCTGTTTGCCAAGCGCTAGAGAGGAAAACAACCTGCAGAGGTCCCCCCCCCCCCCCCCATCATGGGCTGCTTTATGAACGCCTAGAAACGCACGGCAGTTAGGTAAAAACCCACCAGAATAAAGGGTAATTTGGGACTCATCGGTAATTTCTTTGCTAGGAAAGAAAGACCATAAAGTCCTGGCCACTTCTACACATTACGGTCCGTTTGATACACAAGGAATTTGGAATAGTTGTTTGTTTTTTTCTGTGGTGGAAGAGGCAAGCTTGGGAATAGTTACTTTTTTGGATTACACTTGCCATGTTGGCTGAAGGATGCTAGGAACTGTAGTCCAAAAAAGTAACCCCCCCCCCCAAAAAAAACTTTAGAGAATGAGGGAAAGATGCGGGAAAGAAAGCGCATCAGCGACGCTGCAGCCACCGAAGCGAGCAGAGGCAGGGATCCCCGCCGCCAACAGCCCCGGGCACGCGTCCCCCCGGAGCTCACCTGTCGACGGCGATGACCGTCATGGAGTAGATGCTGGCGAAGACGGCCGTGATGGGGAAGAAGTTCTGGAAGCGGCAGTAGGCGTCGCCGAAGTACCACTGGCCGTGGAGGGCGTAGATGAAGTTGACCAGGGTGTTGAAGGCGGCCACCGAGGCGTCGGAGAAAGCCAGGTTGACCAGGAAGTAGTTGGTCACCGTCCTCATGCGCTTGTGGGCCAGGATGATCCAGATCACCACCAGGTTGCCGAAGACGGCCACGGCCACCACCACGCCGTACGCCAAGGACCAGAGGGCGATGGACCACGCCGGCTGCGCGAACTGGTTGGAGAAGTTGGCGGCGGGCGCCCGCGGCGGGGAGAGAGACCCGTTCCGGCCCGGCGGGGACCAGCTCTCGTTCCAGGGCGCCGGCTCGGCCGCCCCGCTCCAGTTGGCCGCCGGGATCGAAGTCATTCTGCAGGCGGAAAGGGCTCGTTTCCCCCGCCACCCAACCCTTCTTCTCCTCCTCCGCCCGGGATCTGGGGAAGGCGAGAAGGGGGGGGGGGGGGCGTCGTCCTGAAGTGAGCCCTCGAGGAGCCGCGCTGTCTGCCCGCGCCGTCTAGGCGCCCCCCCCCCCGGCCTTCCTCGCCGCTGCTCAGGAATGCCGGAGAAGGAAAGGGCGCGGGGGCTGCGAAGACCCTTTTATAGGCGCCCGGCGGCGACCCACCCTCCAGCCTGCTCCACCCCATAGGCTGGCGAGTTCGCTCCGTCGCTCTCCCTCCCTCCCCCCCCCCACCCCTCGGCTTCCCGCTTCCGTGGGGCCCCTCCCCTTGGCTAGCGTTGGCCGGCGGCGTGCGCTTCAAGCCGTCGGGGACCGAGGCGGGATTGGGAGCGCCGGGGAGAGCGGAGAACGACGTCAGAAACGGTCTCGAGACTCCTTTGCTGTATACGCGTGGTCATTCACCAGCTTCCTTGCCCGGATTCGTGCGAAATCTCAAAACCCGGGCACTCCACCCTCACCACTGAAGATGTTATAATCTTGGACCTTCGAACTGCAGAGCTGGAAGGGACCCTATGGATCATCAAGTCCAGCCCCTGCCAAGGAGGCACAGTGGGGAATCGAGCTCTCAACCTCAGGCTCCGCAGCCATATACCTAAAGCACGGACATATGTGTCACCAATCCACAGATGCTTCACCAAACATAGTTCTTGGTTTAGTAAGGGTGTGTAGACGATTGCATTTATGCAGTCCGATTTGAGGCCTGCTTATTTGCCTGTAAGGGACATGGTGGCGCTGCGGGTTAAACCGCAGAAGCCTCTGTGCTGCAAGGTCAGAAGACCAACAGTCGTAAGATCGAATCCACGCAACGGAGTGAGCTCCCGTCGCTTGTCCCAGCTCCTGCCCACCTAGCAGTTCGAAAGCATGCAAATGCGAGTAGATAAATAGGGACCACCACGGTGGGAAGGTAACAGCATTCCATGTCTAGTCGCGCTTGCCACGTGACCACGGAAACTGTCTTCGGACAAACGCTGGCTCTACGGATTGGAGACGGGGATGAGCACTGCACCCTAGAGTTGGACACGACTGGACTAAATGTCAAGGGGAACCTTTACCTTTACCTATTTGCCTGTAAACCTTAACTTTGCTTGCCCGGACCTTTGCTCAGGAGGGTAGTAGCAAGCAACTTCAGACCTGCATGTGTACCTCATGACACTCTGCAGTGTGAAACTGCAGGAGGTTGTAGGGATCCATATCAACCACCCAGTTCTAGCAAGGTTCTCCTCCACCAAGAGCAGGTATTTTGATTTTGTAATGCTCATTGACGTCGTTTGCAATTCAAGACCAGACTCCTCTGTTGGTACTATAAATGGGAAATCCATCCTTCTTTCCACATGCTGTGAAGATTACAGCTAATCCCAAACAGAAAGTGTGGGGTGGCAGGTGGCACCACAGTACCTGTCAATCTAGAAGTCATAGATGATCAGTCTTGACTCCACTTCAGCACTGTTTGTACCCAAAAAAGCATACATACCACTGGAGCTCTAATCTTCATGGGTTTTATTTTTCAATTTCCCCCCTTTCTTTTCTTTGCTTTCCTTTTTCTTTTCGGCTGGAATCCGAGTAACAGAAATACTCATTTGAAATTAAAATCCTTCCCCACCAACATGCCCATTTTTCCATATTCTTTGAAAATAGAACAAAAAATAAAAATAAAATGATGCCCCACTGGTGTTTCATGCTGCTCGTATCTCACATTCTGCTATGATCCTATTAGAGAATTAAAGGCAGAAGTGACATATGCTCGAGACAGATGGATATAAGGCTGCTGTTTTCCACAGGTCTCTCTCAGTGGACAGCAGAACAAGGGAAGGAGCATAGTTCCTTCACAGTGATGTTTGAATAGTTAGTATAGCAAAAGCAACCAGCACCTGAGTGCTGGCATCTCTCTCTTACTAGAAGGAAAAGACTGTGAGCACCATATTTAATGGAGCACTTTCATGCCCTATTTGCATTCATCATTGTCTCCATCACCATCAATCATCTTGATTTTGGATGGCAGTGAGTTCATTAGCTTAGGCTAACTTGTCTTTGGCAAGAAATTAGGTATTTGGATGCACCATGAACAGGTGCAGGTTTTAATGTTGCCAGCTGACCCATGGAATGCTCTGCCTTTATGTACTAAAATCAGTTTAGTGTGCAGCTATCGGAACGTGAACCTTTTCACATCATGGAGATGCACTAGAATGTAGGTTAAGAATATGCACTTCCAGTACCTCGAGAGCAGTGTGCATGCTTTAGCAACCCTGGGGGCCAGTTCTGCCCCCTCTAAAATCCACCATGGGCTGCAACCCCTGCCTGTTGCTGTAAAGGCTGAGACTTGGTGGCCAAGCAGACGTTTGCTGGAAAAGCAGAAAAAGATACTAAACCAGTAAGAAATGCTTATTTTCATGCCCCACTTTCCTTTTGCAACAGAGCATCACATCAAGGTGAATGCCTTCTGTTTTCCCTCCAGGTATGCAAATATTTCAAAGCTAGTACTTGACAAATCAGGCCTGCAGACAAAGTCATGATTATCTTTCCATGGCCAATTGCAAAACAAAAGCAAGCTTAATTTTTTGATTGAGGCAGGCTTATATCAGACTAAATAAACACCTTTTACTTCTTAAGATGGCTTTACTTCCAATGATGACTTAAGTATTTTATCTAGTTTCGCCTTGAATGTTGGCACCAAACTGTGAAAACACATTTCAGGCAAGGGTTTCCTGTCTTCCACAATGGCTCTTCCCATTTTGCCACTGAATTTCAGCAGCACAACTTTCACAATATCTTGGGGGAGCAGTGAACAAGACACTTGAGTGGCCACATACGGCTTACAGGCCACTTGTTACCCATCCGTGATTTTGAAGAAATCTGATGGCCAGGACGGAGCAAGGCAATAGATATATCAAGTTCAAGGCAACCATATTGGAAGTCATGTCCCATTCAGTGAATTATCCAGTGAGGAGGAGCCTGCATCCTATGACCTTGGTAATTGGGAGCAGTCAGGGTGGATCCAGAGCCCTCAAAGCACAAGGAGCATCACCCCCAGTGGGAGGAGGTTCAGCTCCAGACTCAGACAAGAAAGCTGAATGCACTCCTAGTCCACAATAACAATGGTGGAGAAAGGTGAGAGCTGGCTGCACATATTGAGAAGGAATTCCTGGCTCTGGGGGAAGTAAATTTATTTGTGGAGGTTTCTGAGAAGCAAGTGAGACTCTACCCCAGTTCACAGCTAGATAGCTGGATAGCTCACACCACAGCCTTGCATAGAGCTGTCAGTCACAGCAGCCTCAGCAGCAGCGTACAGGCAGTTGACTTCCAAATCCCCAGTGCTGGAAACATATTGTTTCATACAGTTTGCACTTGTACGTTCCAGACCGTGTTGGTAATTCTCCATCCCTGTGCCGTGCTGGGCCATGCACTGTTTATCATTGTGCCTTGTGTTTCTCCCTCTTTGGACTCTGGTTACCTTTATTGGCTACTGATCTTGACTGCTAATCTCAGTTTGGGCCTGGGTGGGTACAAGTGGAGTCCATGAATTAAGAGAACTGACCATAATGGTACTTTTCCTTCCAAAGGATACAGTAATGAGGGCCAGCTGGGCATTCACAGGCAGTGAGGCTCCAAAAAAGGGTGGGAGATGAGCAATAGTGCTCAAGCACCTTTCCTTGCAAAGGATCCAGCGAGGATCGCCAGCCAAGCTGTTGTAGGAACAATGATCCAGGAAAGGGTGGGAGCTGGGTCATAAAGACTGCTCACATTGGCGGGTGTAAGGGGAGGATGTTGCCTTTGCAACAGGTGTCCTAGTGTGGGATCCATAGAAGCATGGGAACCAGGGAAGAAGCACCTGGCTCTGGGGTGGGGGCATACGTTAAGTTGAATGGCCTTAGAGGCTAGAGAAGTGGTTCCCAACCTTGGGTCCCCAAGTGTAGTTCTTGGACTACAACTCCCAGAAATCCTTGGTAGCACAGCTAGTGGTGAAGGCTTCTGGGAGTTTTAGTCCAAGAACATCTGGGGAACCCAAGGTTGGGAACCACTGGGCTTCAGTATTATTAACACCTCCAGGGACTGGAGGGAGATAGTGAGCCAAAGCACAGTTTATTCTTCATTTTTCCATTCAAGCACATGCATTCCTTTGGAGGTGGCTGGACCTCAAACATGGGAAAATACATGTCTGCAATATAGCACACTTACCCTGGTGTTTAAGCAAGATCAACCACATGCCCCAAACAGATAGCACTTTGTACCTCCACCCTGCCCAGCCAGACCAGATCACAGCTATTTCTATTTATCCATTTGTGCAGATGTTTTCCCCTCTTGCAGAGGGCCTGCAGAGAAATACATACACAAATAATGGCCCCACCACCACGGGGACAAGGATCAGACTGCAGAGCCACCAAAAGAGCACAAGCCAATGTGCCCTTTATTTGGGCATGGACCGGGTTGGGAGGCCTTTGCACATTCCTAATGGGAATAAAGAAAACCCTCTTTACAGTTATTTCTCCCACTCTTACAACAAGATCTTAAAGAAAAACCAACTGGATTTGGAGTAGCTGTAATGTCTAACTCCCTTGCTCTATGCTCATATCTTAATCTTCTCTAGCTAACTTCAGCTGTCTTCTAGGCTTGTTTTCAAGAAGACACATAAATATTTAAATCTTTATCCTCTACTGTCTCTGTAGAACACTGCTCCTAGTGACTCATCTCTGGGTACGCAATTGACTAGTAGGCATCCAGGACGATTAAATAAATGCAGGAGGCCATAGCTGGATGCACTGGTGGCTGGTGCTCATTATTGTTGGTTGGGTAGCAGGCAATGGTGAGTAAACCCAAGAAGAACAGGTCCAGCCAGTGTATTCATATACACAGAAACTCACAGGCACACAAATTTAAAAAATCTACACACAAGGGAAGCAGGACAGAAATCTCTCTCTCTTTCTCTCTCTCTCTCTCTCTCTCTCTCTCTCTCTCTCTCTCTCACACACACACACACACAGGCATTCACTCAGTCTGTCATCCCTACCCCATACATTGACCCATACTCCCAAATAAGAAATGCTGATGCATCCCTTCATTTTGTTTCAAAGCTGAGCAGTTGACTTAGTTCACTCATATTCATTCCCTTGTTTTTCCCCTTTACCACACTCATTCAAGCAAAATGTGAGGCTGCAAGTTCAGCAGAAAAACATACACTGACCTCTGACATTGCAGAGCAGGCAGATGGGAGTCAAAGTTGGGGACAGTTTGAGCCTGAGTGAGGCAATTTCCACAATTCATTGTCATTATGCACCTCTTTCGTCTCAGTTACTGAGTTGGATATCATTATAGCACATCTCCACTTATCTCTCACTGTGTGGATTAGTTGGTCTCTATCAAGGCACAGACAACCTCATTTCACCTATCCAAAAAATCTGTTTTTTATCTCTTCCCCATTTATCCTCAAATTTACCTATGCTGGTTGAATATTCTGGGATTTTTAGTCTGAAAACGCAGGAAGACCAAACATTCTTCACACCTGCCTTATGGAATGTTTGCCTCACCCACTCTGTAAGAGTATGCCTTAAGCATCTCAAAGGAGGAAGAATAAATACCACAATTTGATAAAAGCACTCACAATTTTAAGTATCAGGTGTCAACAAATCACTACAGAAAAAGCTTATCAGCAAATATCAAGAGAACCAAACCAACCATCTATAGGCACAATGCAAATACCAAATAATCAAACCAAGCAGCTTTGACCAAGAAGGAAAACTAAATGCCAAAATGCAAGGCCAACTAGGTTTTCCTTTTCCTATAGATCAGTGGTTCCCAAACTTGGGTCCCCAGATATTATTGGACTACAACTCCCAGAAGCCTTCACCACTAGCTGTGCTAGCAAGGATTTCTGGGAGTTGTAGTCCAAGAACTACACCTGGGAACCCAAGGTTGGGAATCCCTGGTCTATAGATCATTGGACCTCTAGACATTCCCATAAGCATCCACTATTGGCTATTCTGGCTGATAGGCAGATGGGAGATGCAGTCCAACATATGGGGGGCTATAGTTACATACATTTACTGTGAAGCAATGGGGATGGCTTCCATTAATCTACAAGCCTTGCTCAGGGATGTTGATAATGAATAGTCCTCATACCCTTTTCTCAATCCTTGCCATTCTTAGTTTGCTGCCTAGGAAAGGATTGACTGGCTGAGCTAAAGACAAAATTAATGCTACCTTTCCAAAAGGGATTTGTTCCTAGTCACCCTGAAAAAGGCATTTATGTAGCTGTTCCATTCTCATTCCTTCTTGTCCTTTAGGATTAGAAAGACCATTGATCAACTGCATATATCTCTTCGCTGGGCAAAAATATGTGTGATTGGTTCAAACCTACAACTCCAGACTCTCTTGGATGAGATGTATTATTTCAACCCATTTCAATTAAGTTTGGTTGAGATACATGCCTTGGTCAGCCTCACAGATGACCTGTGCAGGGGGAGGATGATGGTATGTGTAACCTTGTTTATTACCTTTGTGTATAATTTCTTTGATACCATCAGAAGGGTGATACCAAGATATGGTTCTTCTGGATGGGCTTCATGATTGCTCTTCTGGATTGGCTTGATTATTTGGGACTCAGGACTATGATAACATGGTGTTTCTGCTCTTATGTGCAGGGTCATTTCCAAAAAGTAACATTGAAGAATTTGGTCTTTGGAATCCCATAAGGTCTCACCTTATCACTCTATATTCATGCTGGCATAATATGAGGTTACACTGGCACAATGAGTTGCAGTGTATAATTACGTAATCAGTCATGCGTCCCCATCATGACCGATTATACAATGCTCTGGCAGAAGTGCTTCAGGGATATCACTTCTACCTCAGTGCTAGCACAGCTACCGTGCATGCAACCTCAAGTTATGCACATGCATCTATGCAAGAGTATTTTGGATATTCTGCTATCTAGTTATATTAAATCACTGTGAGAGGCCATCCAAGGATTTGCGGCTTCCTTTTGTTCCCTAACACCTGAGTAGGGTGATATGACAGAAGCTTTGAACAAGTGTTTGGACTCCATAAAGGGCCGAAGGAAGTTAAATTAGCTGAACTTCAATCCAAGAGCTAGGGATTCAGTAGTTGGGCACCTTCAAGTCTCAAAAAAGATGCTGTTCAACATATTCTGGGTGGATTCGCATCAGGTGTGGAGGTTGGGGCTGTAAGTGCTCATGATCCAGCTTTGTGGCTAGTGGCCCACAGTCTTTAGTGTCATTGATTGACTTTTAAGGTAAGGCTTGTAGTAGACCAACTGCACTTTCCCCTGGACTGTGATGTCATAGCTACAGTTATCCATATTCCAACACATTGCAGCAACCTAACCAAGAGCATTGGGCAGCCCTTCAAAATAATTTGGAAAGTACAGCTGGGATAGAACGTGCCTGCAAGAGTTTTCAGAAGAACAGCTCACTGAGCACATATCTTGCAAGTATTAAAATTCTCCTTGGCTACTAGTTTGTTTTCAACCCAGGTCAAGTGCCTGGTGTTGACCTTTAAGGCTCTAAATGAATTGAGTTCAAGGGATTTGGAGAAATATTAAACAATAGCCATATCAACTTGCCAATGGTCTTCAGATTCTGCAGCTGTTATAGATGATATGGATAGTAACTATGAAGATGGTTTTTTACACAGAGCATTGCCTTTTGGGATTACAAATCCAAGAGTCCGTGTGCTTCCTCAAGAATTCTGAGAATTGCAGTCCATTCTATTTTAAATATTGTCAATCCCTGAATCCATCAGCAAATATGGTCCATTGTGGCTGGGGAGAATCCAGCAGTGACAGTCAAAAGATGTAACTTTTCCAAGCTTTTGTTTTTCAGAGGTGCTAATCCAATGGTAGCAGTTCTGGAACTCCCTCTGCAGCACCTTTCCTTTTATCCTTTGATTTTCAAATAAAGTATTTTTTTAAAAAAATTCTCAGACCTCTTTAGAGACTTTGTATGTGTTTTAATGCTATTTTAATAGATCAACTGCTCTGTTTTTATGCTTTTAGATATTTCTGTTTTTATTTGTTTTTTATTTCCCCATGTAATCTCTGCTGGGATCTTTTGTGATGGAAGTGGATAATAAATTACTTCAGAAAAGTGCTACATGGGTGATGCTGACTCTCTAGTCCATTCACTGCTGGCCTTCACTCATACTGTTATGGATAAATTTCACCTGGAATGGTGTGTCAAGAGATACATGCATTACTTACAATTTTCACCTGGTTCTCATTGATTTAACTCAATAACCTTTTCATTTGGCACAATGTGAATTGGAATGTGACAAATCTCTATTCTGTTCTGAGGAACATTCATTAATAATGGCCTTGGGCAAGCTGCACAGTCCCAGGGCGCCCCCAGAAGAAGGGAATGGTAAACCACTTCAGAGTATTTTCTCCCTGGAAAACCCTGAAAAGGGTTGCCATGAGTCTGAACTGACTTGATGGCACATGTTGTTGTTTAGTCGTTAAGTCATGTCCGACTCTTCGTGACCCCATGGACCAGAGCACGCCAGGCCCTCTTGTCTTCCACTGCCTCCCGGAGTTTGGTCAAATTCATGTTGGTAGCTTCAATGACACTGTCCAACCATCTCGTCCTCTGACGTCCCCTTCTCCTCTTGCCTTCACACTTTCCCAACATCAGGGTCTTTTCCAGGGAGTCTTCTCTTCTCATGAGATGGCCAAAGTACTGGAGCCTCAGCTTCAGGATCTGTCCTTCCAGTGAGCACTCAGGGTTGATTTCCTTCAGAATGGATAGGTTTGTTCTCCTTGCAGTCCAGGGGACTCTCAAGAGTCTCCTCCAGCACCACAATTCAAAAGCATCAATTCTTCGGCGGTCGGCCTTCTTTATGGTCCAGCTCTCATAACTATGATGGCACATAGTTATTATTATTAATTTTCCATTGTGCATTAACTATGTCCTTGATCATCTTCCTGCTTTTTGTGCCCCTCTCAAAAATGTCCCCATTTTTACACTTATTCCCTATATGTTTCCAAAATGTACATGTATATAGCAACACATCATGAGTATCAGTCAAAAATCACAAAACGTAATGTCACAGAAAGATGACAGCAGAAGGAGTGGCGCCTCTGACAACTGCTTCAGTGCAGTTTTCTATCAAAAGCAGTTTTAAGCCTCCCCCTTCTGGTTTCCTTCAGCTGGATTGTGGCTTACAAAGCTTGACAAACTGTCATTCTTGGCAGGTGTTTTGACAGATGAAAAATATTCTAGCGCATTAGGGGTGCTTCCTTCACCATTTGCTCACCTATTTCATTCACAAATGTCCCCCCTGGAACCTTGTTTGATATGGCATCTCATTTGTGCTAAGCTGTTCTCCCAAGCGTGACAGCGCTATCTGGCTTCCAAATTGGCATAATTTCAACTCTATTTATTTGTAGAACTGCTCTTATAAGAAAAAAAAACTCAGAAGTCACAGAGTGAATGCTTCCTTTTGGTGGCTCTTATATATCTTCTTCCTTTCAATCCTGTCCTTCTCTCCGACATATGGGTAGTTCAGATATATTTTGGAAAGTTTTGTGAAGGTGAAAATTTGGTATAACAGACATGGACAAAGGCAATCACAACTATTATGAATTATTATTTATTAAAAGTATGGCTTATCAATGACTTTCAGCCCACTGGAGCTCTGAAAGGAATAAATACGTGTCCAGAATCAAAATGGCAATCCTGGTGGATTTGCATACATGGCCGGGGAAGATGTTGATGTTTCTTTTGTCCTTGTGAAGATACCAGCTTTTGAGGCACCCCGTTGGGGGGGGGGGGAGGGCGCAGACACCAGAGCCAGATTGCAATAAAAGTGACATGGAGCTATTTTCACATCTGGAGATTGCAAAAGTACAGTTTAGCCATGCCAGAAGGGAAGAAGGCTATTCACCTTGAAATGCTAAATATACAGAGGCAGGTAGTTCCTGCCTGTAGGGCATCTTACCAGTTTAAGGTACTTCAAAGACTCTTTGAAGCGAGCTGTTGCCAGATTCCCATGGAATACAAACATGGGAAAAGTCAGTTCTAAAGACAAAGGGAAAGCTTAACTACATAGCTCTCAGAGGGAGGGAGTGAGAGTAAAAAGGAGAGAAGATGGCCCTTAGAGCAAAGGACAGCGATCTTGGAGTGAGTAAGTTAGAGCCGTCATGTTTCAGCATCATGACTGCTAGAATC
Source organism: Intellagama lesueurii (assembly GCA_037013535.1). NCBI lineage: Eukaryota > Metazoa > Chordata > Lepidosauria > Squamata > Agamidae > Intellagama > Intellagama lesueurii. Next base: position 176,664,952 of record JBAJHW010000005.1, on the reverse strand, counting down.
TTAGGTGAAAATAGCTACATTTCTTAGCTTGTTTGCTTGTTTCTAAATTTAATGTCTTGCCTGAAATATCCTAAAATTTAATCTTTGAAATGCTTTTTACCTTATCCGACAGTATTTTACCTTTTCTTTTGGAATGGATCTATTGTGTGTTGGAATCCATTCCTGCAGTTACTTTGGGTAACTAGTTCAATAGTTAAGCCTCTCGAGTCACATTACCTGAACAAATTGGCTTCTTGAGCATGTGCAAAGTGCTGGGTTTTACGCCCAAGTAATTTTGAATGTCATCAAGGGAAGAGATCACATTTTTGTGGAGAAGACTGGTGGCATCCATACTGGGAATGAAGGGAAATTTTTTATATTGCTCTAGGATAGAAAAGGGGCCAGCTAGGTTTTTTCTTCTCCCTATCTGTGAGTAAGGCTCAGAGTCCCAGGCAAATATCTTCACAGTCCCATTCTAAACAGTGTGTTGTGTTGTGCAGAGCTGACCGAAGATATTTTGCTGATTGAGTCATAGGACAAAGGCACCTCTTATCGTTCTATTACAGAAGCTATTTAGATTGGCAGATGAACCTTGTTTCAACACTGGCAATGCAATAGTGTCTGCCATACCTGAAGACTACCAGTCAGATTTGGGGAGCTAAGCAAAGGAAGGTTGGCATAATCAGCTCTGTCCTTGACAGAGAGAGACAGCCAGGGAGTTGAGGAAGAAAAGCCAGGAGGCTTCCACTGGTGTCCCCCAGAGTAGACCGTAGACTGTTCTTGTAGCAGTCACCTTGCTCTGTCTAATAGTTGACCTGGTCCCGGTAGTGGAAGGATTTGTTTCAAATTTTACTTAATTGTAGGTATTAATAATTTGTTTAAGGGATTCACTCCCACTCATACCCCATAATTCAGCATTGATGTAATCATCATGTAGAAAACAAAAACATCTGGTTTTCTCAGAAGAAGAATAAAAAATATACTGGAATCTCGAGCCTCTTGCATAGTGTTATAAATTATTCTTTATATGGATTAAGAACTGCTGGATTGCTCAGTGGTTCAGGTATCTGGCTGCAGAGCCAGAGGTTGGGAATTCGATTCTCCCCTGTGCCTTTGCGACAGGGGGGATGGCTCAATGATCCATAGGATTTCTTCCAGCTCTGCAGTTCTAAGATTGTAACATATGCGTACTACTGTTCACTCCATCTGGAGTAAGTGGGTGATGCAGCAGGTGGATGGTACATGCAAATAAAAGGAAAGTATACAATAAAGCAAATGCTGGAGGCATTCAAGAGAAAATTGACAACCATCTGTTAGATCTGCTTTCATTTGGATTCCTGCCTTGAACGGGGTTGGACTTGATGTCCTTATAGGCCCCTGCCAACTCCATTACTCTATGATTCTATGAGCTAAGGGTGGAGTTTGCTAAATTAAAACAAAACATGCTTGTTATAGAGTGAACTACATTCCTAACAGCTAAGTAGCTGCATGGCCACTTTTTCAGGTTTTGTATTTTGTCATGCTATTGTTAACTAGGAGAAATAAACTAAAGGGATCAGAATCAGGCAAGGACAAAATGGTTTTCTGCTATTTACTAATCTTTCCAATTCATTTTTTTCTGTCTTATTTCCCAGTTTGTGGTTATTTGAAGTCCGCATAGTTGCTCACTATCATGCACATTGATCTCGATTTATATATAGTTTTATATGATGCTTTGCTTTATGCATTTTGTGGAAGCACTGCCATTGAGCATAAGGTATTTTTTAGACATAATTTGCATAAATATAGGCATTTTGTGCACATTTTGGGAGAGAAGAGCTCTGTCACAAATTCTGCAGAAATGTGAATATCCAAGCACAACTGTAGCTCAGCTCCCACCTTGGCGTGGGAAAGATAATTTGGTAGGTTCTCATCAAAGTGTGGATTGAACACATTTCTTCCCCATCTCTAAGCAGAGTTCTTTGGAGAGAAGGATGACCCTTGGAATTATTGGTAGTACGCTGGGGGAAAAATCCCTCGTGTAGGAAAAGAAAAAGGGAATTTTCTTTTCTTTTCTTTCTTTCTTTCTTTCTTTTTGATTAAGCAAGGAGCAGCTGACACCAGGCTGGTAGTGACAGTTTCACTACAGGTGAAAGCAACATAGGGGAGAAGCAGCCAGCTTCATGCTTCCAAAATGTTTTGAACTGACAACTTGCTCAATTGAGCACAGAACAGATAAACATTATACAGGTGTTTCCCCAGTTTGCCCTTTTGTTTGTTAATTCTCTCTCTCTCTGTATTGATCTCTAACTGAGCATTGTAAACCCAAGCCTTCTCATTACAACTCAATTTCCATTATTATTATTTAGGGAGAAGGAATGCCACCACTATTATGCTGATAATATATGTTTAAAGGTGATAATATACAATTTGTAGTAGAGAGGTGCTTACTGATTTATGTATTCTCCTACCTCTTTCCTAGATACTTCTTAATAAGTACTACTTTGACTAAATGGCTAAACAGGATTACTTCATGTTTGTACAGTAGGACACCCTATCTGCGGGATCAGTGTCCACTGATTCATTTATCCACTGCCTGAAAATACTAAATAAAAGACCTCAGAAATGCATATTTATATCTATTTCCTGGGTGTGTTTACCAGTACTGACCACCAGATGGAGCCAAAGAGCATGCAATGTATAGTGTTTGCTACTTCCACATTTTTCAGCATCTGCAAGGGATGGGGCTTGGAACCAATCCTCCAGGGATACCATGGCCCCACTGTAATGCCTTATTTGCAATGTGAACAATATATTCATACATAGCAATCAGCAAAACTTTGTTCCAGTAAAAGGAATTCTTATGCATGTGAAGGTTCTTATATCCTCCATCTATGTGCCAGGAAAAGTGCCCCATATGAATTTCTGCTTGTTCTGTATGAGTTTAAGTCACAGAAAGTAGTCTTTAGGCTTGTGCAATCTATTTGGTTTTCTGCTAGGACTCCAAAATCCATCCATCTTAACCTGGTGCAAAATTCTAAGAAGCCAAAACTCAGGATTTCATTCTAAGTAACAAGCTAATGGAATTCACAATCCTTCCAAACAAGGATCCATGCCCCGTTTCTTCAAGGTTTCTTCATTTCAGCAGCATTCAATAAGTCAGGTGGGTGTGTCTGTGGTTTTGTTGCTGCCACTGTTAAACAACTGGAAATCAGATATCCTTGGTGAGATGTTGCAGATCTCCCAGTAGATCCAATTGTCTCTTCTGCTCAACTTTACTTTCAAGTAAATGAACCCGGCCAGAAGAAATTGGTGTGCACAACTTTTGGTCTGCACTATTGTTTTCTGAAGGGGGTTCTACTTTCTAATGGATGTGACAGTTTAATAGATGTGACAGGGAGGGGTTGAGAAAATCCTGCCTTTGCTAGAGAATTAATAGTTCAAAATTGCATACATTTATTTACTCTTTCACAGTAAATTCTAAATCCGATAATAACTGTTGATTTAATAAAATTATAGACTAGAAGTGAAGCTGCCAGGTTGATTACAGGAAAGACGGAAAATCGGCAGACTTTGGCATAAGAACAGATTTGAACTGTACACTGGCCCAGTCTTCTCTAACCTGGCTTCCTCCAGCTGTGTTGGATTATAATGCCCATTATTCCCAGCCAATAGGCTGGCTGGGGATGTTGGGAGCTGTAGTCCAATGAAGCTCGAGGGCATCAGTTTGAAAAAGGGAAGAGTACCTATGTTGGGTTATATTACGTCTCCATCCTCCCAATTATGCAGAGTGAGAAAGTTTGTACTTCATGGTTCGTGTAAAGAGAAACTTGTAAAAAGCTGGATAGATCACCTCTTGCTGCTATGCATCATCACACTGTTAGGTCTGGGGAACAATTAATATAGTTTGAGGCATATGCTTTGTTCCTGCTGTTAAGTCATTTTTCATGTATTGAATATAAAACACATAAAACAATAGGATTTCTCAGTGGAGTTATCAAAAACAGATCAGTATCCTATTTCCCAAAGTGAGTGGGAAGCCTGACTTTGATTACATTGCATGGCACAATTGTTTAGGCCCTCATACGCTAAATCTATTGTTTGTCTTCCTGAGGGAGAAATAAAAACAAAGCTCTCCATTATCCCCCTTTCATCTGAACACATTTGTTGGTGATATTACATTAGATTTTTGAGGGGAGTGAGATTTATTTTCTCTCCTCAGGTTGTTATTTCTCCCTACAAATTACTTTGTTGATTTTGCTGTTGTGAGTTACATTTATACCTCACCTTTTGTCCACCAAAATTAACAAGGCATATGTGGTTCTCCTTCCCACTCGTTCCTCAGAACAATCCTATGAGGTAAGTCAGATTGAGGGGGAGTGTCTGATCCAAAAGCACCCAGTGAGTCTTGTAACGTAGGGTGGGGATTAGAACCCAGATCTCCCAAACCTGGTTCAATGCATATCTCTGCCTTGCTGTGGTCATCAAGATTGTAAATAGAACAACAATTCAAATCCATTGGTGGCACTGAAACAGGATGTTCACATGCTATATTTGCTGGAAAGGTAAATACCTCGTATTTGTTAAACAAGATACAATGCATCATCAAAGGATAAAGCAGAGAGTTCTAGAGATGCCTGGGAAGGAAGACAAGACTGTGAAATTCCTCTGGGATGATAGACTTGTTCAGGTGTCAAGAGTTGTATCTGTGGATGGGAACTACTGGGATGTGTACTGTAACCCCAGCCCCTCCACTCACAACCTTCTTATATTTAGGGGCAGAGTTGAATGGGATTAGTGGAAATATGCATGTTGTTTTCCTCATTTTTCAAACGTTATTCCACTCTTGCAAGTCACATGAAAGGATAAAGAGCTGTGTAGAACATTGAATCTATCCACAGAGCGCCTAATCACTAAAACTCTGACTTAGCCTTCTGAAATTTAAACATTTGATAGGTATTTGCACATCTTCAGCTGCATTTTCACAGCGATAAGGACTAGACACTTTTGAAAAATAATGCTGAAATTCTTAGGAAGGTGAATTCTGGCATCCTTATCTTACATTTTATACTTTTGACACTATCATCTGCAAACTTGTTAAGGCACACATTGTCCCATAAGTGACTTGTTATTGAAAAAGAGGTCTGTTTCACTCTTAAATGTTGCACTGCCTCCACACCATGTACAGTTTTCTTAGGGTGAGATCCCCCCTTTATTTTGTTTTTCTTATTTGTGTGAAGACCTCACTTCAAAACAAACTTTCATTTCGCAGGCACCACCACAACTGTACTGATTTCATGGTGACTGCTCAAGATGAAGTTGAGTGAAGAACTGTCATTAGTTTGGACTTGGCAAATGAAATTAAAAATGAAAGAACAACAGAATACTGAGAGGCAACAGTACCCAGTGATACTGAAAATGCAATAGTGATCTATACATTTCAAGACGCTGGGGTTTCTCTTGCTTTTAAACTATGAAACATGAATGTTTCTTTCTTCTTGGTAAAGACAAGAGGAGCCATTAAATTTGAAGGGGGGGATGTTGCCAAACAGGAGGGTAATCTTGGTAGAGAGTGGCCAGACATAAACTTCCATGTAATGTCTTATTTTACCACCTGCACAGCAACCCATTCCTCAGTTGCCAGTATCGTAAAGCTGTGCAGTCAGTTTGCTCTATTCCAGTCAAGACAATCACATGGGTCTAGGAAAGAAAATCTGAACAGCTTATTTATGCAGATGAATGCTGAGATGGATATTCTCAGCTGCACCACAGCACTCATTTGGGCTGCATCAAACTAGCTGGAAGTGTGTTTTGATGTCTCTGTGGATGAGTATCCTCTGGGATCCATGCAGATCTCTGGCTGTGTGGATGATTAGAGCTGTATCGTGGCTATAGGGACTCCAGCAGCCTAACTATTCTTACCTTTTCAGTCACAGTAGATACAACAGTATTCCCCAATCAACTTGTTTTATTCTCTGAGTGGACACGAAATAAGTAAATAATCTAAGACCAAATGTGTGTGAGGTAGAATGTATTGTAATCCTACAACCTTTGTACAATTTATGAAGATCTCCTGTTCAACATTTGACTGGGATTTACAAAGAGCATGTCTGAAATGGAACGAAAGGCCTTGGAAAATATTGCTCATGATTACACAGTATAAGATGGTGTGATATTAAAGCATGTGTCAAAGGTTTTAAAATTAAAATCACCAAACAGTTTGCTTGAATTACTCAGCATGTCTTTGGATTTTCCATATGTGCTAAGATTGTGTAGATCAATTTGGTACTATTTTCAGACAATTGTGTTGTAAAACAAAATAAGACAAAAAACCAAAACAAATCAAAGAGCAAACAAGGTGGAATTGTTAACATTTTGTTTAAGATAAGATGCCATCTTAATTATTGTTATTGCTATGAACTCTAGTGAGCAGCCAACAGTGTAGAAAAACTGGAGGTATTATAAAAGATTGCCCATCATTTTTAGGAAGAACTAGTTAGAAAATATTTGACACTGTACTTTAAAATATGCATATCCCTTATATTCAAAGAATTCTAACTGGCTTATGAAAGTAAATACTCCAGACTAAATATAAAGTGTTGCTGGGGCACCGAAAGCAACTTCCAAAGATTTTATAAGATGGTAGGCAGATGTGTGCAGATGACGGCAGTCCTTCAAAAATCCTGGTCCAAAACCCTTCCTTTGGTCTAGCAAGAAAACATGAGAAACTTGTATGTTCCTGGTAGCTATATGGAGCTGGGAGAAATTCAAGGTACAATATGATCAGAAATGACCCATGTAGTAGACAGAATAGGAAGATAATCAAGAAAGTGATAGGAAAAAAGCAGGAAAGTCCAAGGATAGGGTTTATACGTGATGCACAACAAGGTCATAAGAGTTATTTCCTCACTGATTAACTTTTAAATATGATAGATGGGCCTACATTCTCCGAACCTCCTTTGCCAAAGTCACATCTTTAATTTATGGTGACCTTTAAGAAGTGCCTTGACAAAATGTAACTTAAGATATTAGGAATTCATCACTGGAGATCTTGAAGGAATGAAAACTGCATTTACAGTATTTCACCAGCACATTGTAAATTAAGATGCATAGCGGGAAGTGATGCTACTGTGAGATAAAATATGTGGGTTAAATACTCAATTTTCTCATTGAGTGATTTTTTTTTGGAAGGTGTAGAATGCATATGTTATTTTCTGCCTCACCAGGGGATTCAAAGTATAAGAACAGACTCCAGCGGGGTAGAATCTGGCAGCCCTGTAATGGGCAGAGAAATGGTCTGGCCTTGCGCTTTCCCGATCCACACTCTTGTGTTTTGAGTAGAAACAAACAAACAAACAAACAAAAAAAATGAACAAAAATGATATGTTCCATGTAGAAAAAGAGGTAAGTTGGCCTTTTCAGATAGAGATTTATAGAGGGCTAGATCTAATATCTATTTCTCAACATATTATTTTCATGATCCTCCATAATATGCATAAATTGACCATATCGTCAAGATTGCCAACTTGGACTATTAAGAAAATGTACAAGCAGATAGCCCCACACTCTACTGACGGGGGGAACAGTCACGGTTTGAATTTTGTAGAAATAAAGTATTAATTGATAAAGAAGAAGAAGAATTGTAACTCTGATAATGTGAAATGAAGTATAAAATGGATATTTGAACAGCAGTGAACTCCTGGTAAAAGGTTAGTTCAGGACAAAGAGGTGAAACCTTGAAAATAGAAAAAAAAGTGAGAGGAAAAAGTAACAATTTAAGTAGCAATATACCGAATGTCCATTGGAGTCGCTGCAGAGTGATTGATGAACTCCTATCTAGTCCCATGTAATCTGCCTAGGTAGCAGAGTATGTGGAAAAGTCAATTGGGTCTGAAAATGTAGGAAGTCCCATATAGAATACTTTGAGTTTGCTACTGAAGCAGAGTCAATGAGAAGATGCATTGAATCTGCTAGCTTAAGACAAAATGAAGATAATTTATTTATTGAACTTGTATGCCGCCCATCTAGACATAGTCTACTCTGGGCGGCTCACAGAACACAGAGTAAAACAATAAAAATGAAACAGCAATTAACAACACATAGATAATAATTCAAGATGGAGAGAATAAAAAGAAAATTAAATAGTGCCCGGAGGGAAGGCCTGTCTGAATAACCAGGTCTTAAGTTGGTTTTTAAAAATGCCCAGCGAGGGGGCCAAACGGATCTCGGAGGGGAGTTTGTTCCAGATGGAGAATGCTATTGTCTCCTCTTATAAGCAGACATTTGCTTCTGTAACAGAGTCTTTGAGATTTTGCATTAACCTTCCAGTACTGGAATCTGCTAGGTTAGGAGGAAAGTATAAACAATAGATACGGATATATACGTAAACATCCACACCTATAAAAGTACTAATGTAATGTAAGCAAGATGCCAGCTAGCCAGCTGTCAACCAGCAAGCAAGAAGACAGCTGAACCACAATGGAGTCAAGCTAAGCTAAGACGCTAAGGGAGAAAAAATATCATGGCAGCTGCAGAGACAGCAGCACAGAGGCAACATACCAAAATGGTGGGTTTTCCTCCATAGATTTTAACTGGCAGATGGCTGGGTGAGCATGTAGAAAACTTAATATTATTCACATATGTGTTCAAGTATGCTAAAATGTTAAGACACATGTTTCTTTTTTTAAAACTTTCTTTCTTTTTCCAAGATGTGCTTTTTAAGTCTCTAAGCTCTTGTATTTTTGGATTAAAATACGATTTAAGTTCTTGTATGTAACTTTTTAAGCTAAAGCTTATGACTGAAATATATTTATCTGACTTAAGTATTTGCCTACAAGCAAGGCCTGCCAAGATTTTGGACTAACAATCAGCCTGAAGAAAACACAAGTCATGGCCAGAGCGTGGACTCACCTCCCTCTATTACCATCTCTACGCAAGAATTGGAGGTTGTTCATGATTTCATGTACCTTGGCTCAACGATCTCTGACACTCTCTCTCTAGATGTCGAGCTGGATAAATGTATTGACAAAGGAGCTACCATGTTCTCTAGACTCACAAAGAGAGTATGGCTTAATAAGAAGCTGACGGCATATACCAAGATCCAGGTCTATAGAGCCTGTGTCCTGAGTACACTCCTGTACTGCAGTGAGTCCTGGACCCTTTGTGCATGGCAGGAGAGGAAGTTGAACACGTTCCATATGCGTTGTCTCCAATGTATTTTTGGTATCACCTGGCAGGACAAAGTTCCAAATAGAGTAGTCCTAGAATGAGCTGGAATTGTAAGCATGTATACATTACTGAAACAGCGACGTCTACGTTGGCTTGGGCATGTCAGAATGGCTGATGGTCGGATTCCAAAAGATCTCCTGTATGGAGAATGAATGCAGGGAAATTGCCCCAGAGGGAGACCACAGCTGCGATACAAGAATATCTGCAAGCGGGATCTGAAGGCCTTAGGAATGGACCTCAACAGATGGGAAACCTTGACATCTGAGCGTTCAGCCTGGAGGCAGGAGGTGCAGCATGACCTCTCCCAATTTGAAGAGGCAATTGTTCAGCAGGATGAGGCAAAGAGGCAGTCTCGAAACCAGCAAAATCAGGGAGCTGGACAGGGGACAGATTGTATTTGTCTTCAGTGTGGAAGGGATTATCACTCTCGTATTGGCCTTCTCAGCCACACTAGACACTGTTCCAAGACCTCTATTCAGAGCACGTTACCATAGTCTCTCGAGACTGAAGGATGCCTACAAATTTGCCTACAACTTACGTTCAGTCTTTATATATTTTTAAGTATTTGTAACTACAGCTTTTGTTAATAGCTGTAAGAATATTTAGAGATCACATGTTCCAACTGTCATGATGATGGGATATGTAGTCAGAGAAATGTAAAATGGAGTCAGACAGGTTCTGTGTGAAGATGATTTGAGAGACATTGGAATGTGTTTTTCTAAGTGCCATGAGAGTGTTTTCCTGAAGACCATTACAGCCTGGTTCGAGATAGCGATGAAGGCCAAATTGAGAGAAAAATGGAAGACTCAACATTCCGAGCTAATGGGAGAAGAGATAAACAACACCTGGACTCTCATGGGAAGAAGGAGAGGAGGAAGGTGGTACAGCCTCTTGAGGTTAATTGGTAAACAACCAGAAAGGTCAAGAACAAGGGAGGAGTTTGGGAAGGTAGAAAATGGACGATGGGTTATGTGAAAGTGGTTCAATGGTTCGTGTGTTGTTCTGTTCTGGATTTCGATTCCATGATGATGGGAGAGAAAGAACTTGATTGAGAGAGGATGTAAGTAAAGGAGAAAGAAGGAGGTGGGGCTAGCCCACTATAGCCCACCTTAATTTAGCTTAATTAGTGTTTATTGTTTTTAATGGGAAATAGTTATTTTATTTAACTGCAATGATCTTTGAATATGTTCTTGATGCTAACGCTTGTGCAATATAAACTGATTCTAATGAAACTCTATTTTTCTAATAAAAATTAATTATAAAAATTCTACAAAAGGACTGGTCTCTTGAACATCAGGGTTTGGCTAAATCCAGGAGGTGGAGAGAGGGCCACAAACTAGTTATCTTTTAAGAGTCCTACCTAAGGAATCACAAAGCCCATGTGCCTGTACTTGCAAAGTACTGGTTAAGAGTAAAGTGTTCTTTTTAGGTCAGATTTGTTCAAAGTGCTTACGCTACACACTGCTGAGGTCCTGGGACTTGCCCCAGTGCAAAGGTGGTAGGTAAGCGGCCTGACGAACTCTCTGACCGAATGCCAGCGGCCCTTTAGGGGGTCCGGTGCATCACACCAACTTCTCAAAAAATTAATGTTTTCCATAACCTTTGAATTATTGTGCATAGAAGCAATGTGGATGAATAAAGCCTGTAGACAAGCTAAAGTTGCATGCACTCGTTTTTCTCTGTTTACTTCACCATGACTGAAAACAGTGATTTATTCTCATCCTCTGAAGAGAGATGGAGTGAGTTCGCATGTTACATTATCAGTGAGCCAGCCAGGAGACCAGATTAATTACTGCACTTTGACATTTTGGTGAGCCAGGCAGAAGTAAGTAAATGACATATATTTTGATACCCAGACAAACTTTGATATGATTGTCTTGATTATATGATTCACACTGGTATTTAAACCTTTCAGGAATAAATGTTAGCTGTGATGGACCACCACAGACTCAAATTACCAAGTGGAGTTATAAAGTTCTACAGTGCTCTGAGGGTTTTGTTTGAATGTCATACTTTTGACCTTGACATCATCATCATCATCATCATCATCATCACTACTACCATTTCCCCAAAAATAAGACCTAACTTGAAAATAAACCCTAAAATGATTTTTCAGGATGCTCGTAATGCAAGTCCTTAAAGAAATGGGAGTGCCTGACCACCTTATCTATCTCCTGAGAAATCTATATGTGGGACAGGAAGCAACAGTTAGAACTGGATATGGAACAACTGATTGGTTCAAAATTGGGAAAGGAGTACGACAAGGCTGTATATTGTCTCCCTGCTTATTTAACTTATATGCAGAATACATCATGCGAAAGGCAGGACTGGATGAATCTCAAGGCAGAATTAAGATTGCCGGAAGAAATATCAACAACCTCAGATATGCAGATGATACCATTCTGATGGCAGAAAGTGAGGAGGAATTAAAGAACCTCTTAATGAGGGTGAAAGAGGAGAGCGCCAAAAAATTTCTGAAGCTCAACATCAAAAAAACTAAGATCATGGCCACTGGTCCCATCACCTCCTGGCAAATAGAAGGGGAAGATATGGAGGCAGTGACAGATTTTACTTTCTTGGGCTCCATGATCACTGCAGATGGTGACAGCAGCCACGAAATTAAAAGACTCCTGCTTCTTGGGAGGAAAGTGATGACAAACCTAGACAGCATCTTAAAAAGCAGAGACATCACCTTGCCGACAAAGGTCCACATAGTCAAAGCTATGGTTTTTCCTGTAGTGATGTATGGAAGTGAGAGCTGGACCATAAAGAAGGCTGACCGCCGAAGAATTGATGTTTTTGAATTGTGGTGCTGGAGGAGACTCTTGAGAGTCCCCTGGACTGCAAAGAGAACAAACCTATCCATTTTGAAGGAAATCAACCCTGAGTGCTCACTGGAAGGACAGATCCTGAAGCTGAGGCTCCAATACTTTGGCCATCTCATGAGAAGAGAAGACTCCCTGGAAAAGATCCTGATGTTGGGAAAGTGTGAAGGCAAGAGAAGGGGACGACAGAGGACGAGATGGTTGGATAGTGTTATCGAAGCGACCGACATGAATTTGACCCAACTCTGGGAGGCAGTGGAAGACAGGAGGGCCTGGCGTGCTTTGGTCCATGGGGTCACGAAGAGTCGGACACGACTTAACAACTAAACAACAACAACAACCCCAAAAATAAGCCTCAGTTAAGTAAAACCCCACCCTCCACCATTGTGCAGCATTGTGCAGCAACCAGAAGAAGATGACATGACTGTCTTTGAATAAATGTAGATTGTTGTATCTGAAAAAATTAAAACATCCCCTGAAAATAAGCCCTAATGCGTTTTTGGAGCAAAATACAAGACCCTGTCTTATTTTCGGGGAAACACGGTACTACGACTACAACTACTATAACAACTACTACTGCTGTTACTACTACTAGTATCAGGACTGTGTACTGAAAAATGTCAAAACACTGAACAAATCAGTGGTATTTCTGTCAAGCTGGATTGGCAGCCTCACAAATTGTTTTGATAGAATCCAAGGGTTTAAACTTGTTTTGTTTTGTTTTACAACAAATGTAGTGTGATGAAAAGTGGGTAAAGGGAAAAAGAAAAGAGCAATACCATATAAAGAAGATGCAGTTATGGCCTGAGGTGGTGGCAATCAAGAAACGGATTGATTTGCTACCAAATATAGCCCAACAACTCTCCTGCACTCTTTACTCATGATGGGCCTGGGGAAAGTCCCTGAATGAGGTAACTTTTTTTCACAGCATTTGAGTGAGGAACTACAACTAGTAGCATAGTGCCTGAGGCTCTAACCTAATTTATTGCATTCTTGAGTTCTCTCTTTTAAACAAAAACAAAATCTTAGGACTGAGTGTCTATGTGGTGGACGCTTGCATTCTTGCATGGCTTTAGCATGGGTTAGTTTAGAATCCCAATTTCAGCATGTTAGGATTAGAGATGGGGATGATTTACCATTTTGGTGAGTCGTCCCACTTCATGAGTCATCAACTTTTGACGACTCACAAAGCACGAAGTTGCCCCCATGAAGCGACGAATAACGGAGTTATTTGTCGATTCGTGGGGGGGGGGGTTATTTAAAAACAACAACAGCTTTGTTGTTTTTTGGTGTGTCCTCTTGATTGCCTCAGCTTTTTTCTCACATTGTCCATTTTGCACCAACTGTTTTAAAAACCTTTTTGGAACTTCTGTCATTTTGCTTTTTCACTGTCTTTAATAAAATATAAAAGATTCTGTAACCAACTGTCCCAAGTTTTTTTTTTTTTTTTTTTTGGCTCATAGGGTTTGTGGTACTAAACCCAGATCTTGTCCTGATCGGCTATGGGGAGTTTTAGCATTTTTGTGGGTGTGGTGGCAGTTTTACCTTGCAAGGTGGGCATAGTAATTCTGACTGCCTAGCCCTGTGGATGCTTGGACTCCCTGGAAACATTGCTGAGTCTGGGTAGACTGGAGCATTGGGAGGTAAGGCAGGTTCCTTACGTATCACCACATTTAACTCTCCTGGGTTCACCCACTCCACGACAAATGTGGTGGAGTGGCTGATTGGCTAGAGAGGGGCTCCCATCACACTGGCAACCTGCATCTTCACTTTTACCTGTGGAAGAATCCCAGGGGCATATTCTGGGTGTCCTTAGATTCTTTCTGTTCCAACAAGCCCCTCCCTCTGCTCCCCCAACATGGCCTTCAATTGGGCTTATGAACCTGGGACCGGTGTAGTAATTTTCCATCTGACTGGTTTAAATGGGTGGGGGAAAGGGAAGGTACCAGGGGAGGTAAGGGAAAAGGTGCCCAGTGACTTCTCACCCAAGCTGCAGAGAGTTAACAGAGCTTTGGAATTGGCAGACTGTGCCTCGAGTAACTATACAGACAGAGAAAAATACTTAGGGCTGCTTTATTAATTGGTGTGTGAAGAAACTCATAAATAATACAAGTAAATCTACAAAAGCACAACCAAGTATTTATCTTTTTAGCCTTCCATATTATTTATTCAGAATAAAAGAGGAACTAGCAACATGAAAGGAAGAAAAAAGGGAGATGAATGCAATTAAGACCAGATCATCTTTTCAGATGTTGTTGCTGGCTTTAGCCAGATTTTCATTTCACCCCTACTATTGACTGTATTTGACATAGAAGAAGCGTCTTCTGGTTTAGCCCCACCACCTTTTTTTTTTTTTTAAACACATCATAGCTTCACTTCCCTTTCTCAAAATTTCAGAATGCAGAGCAGACAGGCATGGGAGATACAGAGCTTGGGCTGATCGTCTGTAAATAATTCAGCCTCCTCCAGAGAGCAATTGAGGACAAGTGAAGGAAGACAGGCAATCCATTTTCTCAATCAAGTGATTTAGATTAATACGATTCCCCCACTCCCCCAGTGATTTCCCATATCTTACTGGATCATTGTTTTATGTCAGCAGAGAAGCCAATTAAACAGAATAAAGTGAAACCCACAAGTAATACACAAATGTGGTCTGATGTTGCTACCTTTTGTTGCTTGGCAAGCAGAAAGAATTGGTTTGCTATGTTGTCAAATGTAATTAGGAAGGGAGAAAATGTGTTATTCTTATTAATGCAAGATAGAGTCAGTTGTGCTGTGGTGTTTCTCTCCACAGAGAAGTAATGGAATGCATAAAATAAATTGGGGTGGTCAGGGTATGTGATGGAAATTGAATAATGTGGGTTTAAACAGATTGAATTTAAATGAATGTATTCACCCCCAATTCTTCCAGGCTCAAATGCAAATTCTACCTGGAATTTGGAAGAAATATCAACAGGAAAGAGACCACTGCTTATTCTTCTGTGGAGCAGGGGAGATGGCTCCCCCCTGAAATCTTGGGGTGGACTCCCGAACATTTCATGCAGGGGGGACTTTGTCCTTTAGTCACCACTGCACAAGATTATATTCCTACTCACTTCTGCTGGCAGTGAATTCTTGCAGATGGCATGTGAATTTAGCCTCCTAATATAATTTTTCACACCCATTTCTCCAAGTTTTTACTTGATACTCAAGTCCAAGGGCTCCAACTGCCTAGCCAACGTCAGTGAGATGATGAATACAGATAGTCAAAGAGTGGTCAACTATTTTCTTAAGACCATGGAATATTAACTGTTATGTTGCAAAAAAGGGAACAAGTGCACTCGTCTCTGATGGCAGAGAGTGGATAGGATCCCAACATTTAGGATTTTCACTCCAGCTTGAACTTTTTATGGGCTTTCCTTTTCAGTGGCAATCATGATAGAAGTGGGAGCAGAAGAACCTGTGGCTGACCCATAGGTAGGCAAGAATCTGGTTTCTCAGGATGTGAAAGGAGCCTTTCATCAAGGGTGGTCTGAGTTATGGGTCTGCTCACTCTTGCACAACTACTTTTCTTTTATCTTTTTTAAAGAGTTAAGTAGACATAATGCTCACCCATCTCCATTCCGTACCAGCTCTTTGGCTCAGGACAAAAGTGCCTGCATGATTGTTGCACTTGTGCAGTGTTTGTGCACCAAAACGCCAGGAAGAAGAGAAGGAGACTGGAGAGAGAGGTAGTGGTTGCATGCCCTTTGTATGCCACTGAGAGCTGAGTGCCAGCATCATGCGTCTTCTTCTTTTTTCACGAGCCTTTCATAACACAGAAGCATCTTAGAAGAAAAAACAACCCAGAACTCCCTAGGGCAATAGGTCCCAATTTTGGGTTCCCAGATGTTCTTGAACTCCAGCTCCCGTGAATCCTGGCCATCATAGCTAGTGGTGATGGCTTCTGGAAGTTTTAGTTCAAGGACATCTGGGGACCCAAGGTCGGGAACCATTGCCCTAGCGGATGACAGAATGTTGTGCCCGCTTCCTCTCTCTGCAGCTGCTGCAATGGTAGAGATAGTATGCTGAGTAAGCTGACAACACAACAACGGGGGAATTGCTTTTCACAGTGACCTTGTACCATATCACCACATTGGCACAGTGAGGTTACAGAACACCAGTGGCATCCTCTGTCATCTGTTTTCAGCTAGGGTAATAGGCAGTCAGCAGACGTGTCAATGTTCCCTGTAACACCTTGGCACCAGAAAGGCACCAATACATCTTGCTTTTAAGAGAGAAGTGTTAGCTTCAGGCTGAACCCAGATACTGAGAGGGGAACCCAGAGATGGAGTGTCCTCCCACCAGACTGATCAAAGACTCTATGCACAATATAAGTAGAGCCAAAGCACCCACTGTCATCATAGTAATTCCAGAAGTCTAGGACATTGAACTGGCCATACAAAGGGAAGAACTGAGAGCTCAGTAAAGCTCTGATAGATTGGAGAGTATGCACTTGTAATCAAGGAAGAAAGTATTGGGAAGGGGGAAAGATGGGAAGATGAGAACATAGCAGGAAAAAGAGGCAGATACCTACTGCAAAGTGTATATTCCATGATTCTCATGATTAGTTATGCTAGGATTCAAACAAGTTTCAAACTGGCACGATCTGGATGGTTAAAGGTTCCCTACCTCTGCTTTAATATATGCTGGCTGGCAATGAGGGGAGTCACAGCCGAGTAGATCTGCAGGGTCCAGAATTGGAGAAGGACACTAATATAGCTGTTCTCCTGGCATTTAGACTTTTACAGATTTTTCTTAAAAATAATAATTCTTATTCTTGTGTGTTACGTATCAAAGAATTCTATTTGTGTCCTTACTGTAATAATTTTTAAAACTACAAAACTGAAAAACTGGATAAAAGTACTCCATAAAAGAATATGGAGAGACGAAATGGTTTCCTATAAGCAAAGATGTCAGACCAGGGTGCATTTCATTTCCTTATCTGTTCAATTTGTACACAGAACATATACAGAAAGTTAGGCTAGGTTCAGATGAAGGAGGAGTGAAAATTGGTGGAAAAAAGATCAATAATCTAAGATATGCAGGTGACACCATCTTGCTGGCAGAAAGCAGCAATTACCTGAAACAGCTTTTAGTGGATGTAAAAGAAGGAAGTGCCATAGGAGGACTGCATTTGAATTTTAAGAAGACAAAAGTAATGACCACAGAAGAAGTACACAACTTTAATGTTGTTGATGAAGAACCTGAAATGGTTAAAGGTTTTGTATACCTTGGTTCAATCGTCAATCCCAATGGAGACTGCAGCCAAGAACTCAGAAGAAGACTAAGACTCAGAAGGACAGAAATGAATAAATTAGAAAAAATAATCAAGTGTAAGGATGTGTTGACTAGAGACCGAGACCAAGGTCATCCACACGATTGTACTCCTAATCACCATGTATGGGTGTGAAAGCTGGACAGAAAAGAAAGCTGAGTGGGAAAAAATGTATTCTCGAAGGCTTTCACAGCCAGGATCCGATAGTTTTTGTAGGTTTTTCGGGCTGTCTGGCCGTGTTCTTGAGGTTTTTCTTCCTAGAAAAAAAATGGGGAAAAATAATTTTTTTGAAATATGGTGCTGGAGGAGAGCTTTGTAGATATCCTGGACTGCCAGAAAAATGAACGAGTGGGTCCTAGAGCAAATCAAGCATGATTTGCAGTATCTCTGGAGGTAAAAATGACAAAACTGAGGCTGTCCTCCTGTCGGCACATCATGAGAAGGCAGGATTCTCTGGAAAAAAACACCCAATAATGGTGGGAAAGGTTGAAGGCAGCAGGAAAAGAAGACAACCAAATATGAGATGGATTGACTCCCTAAAGGAACCACAAGTGTGAGTTTATAAGAACTGAGCAGAGCTGTTGAGGACAGGACATTTTGAAGATCTCTCATTCATAGGATCACCATAAGTTGGAGTCAACTTGATGACATGTAACAACAAGAAAAGTACATTTGGTGGTATCCTCTGATCTTTCCTCTACCTGGAAGCTGCTCTTTCTAATCCCCCCACCTTCCTAGTAGCTCTATAATAAGATTTATGAAAGCTGATGCAGGCAGGGCTGAGGCTTCATCAGCTTTTTAAATTACAGCCTCATTTGTAAAAATGCCATTATTATTAAGGTTATTAAGTACTGATTACCATGCTAGCTCATCAGTTGGTAGATTTTGGATTGGTTCTATTTTATTTCTTAAGTTTCTTGATTTCTGTGGCTGCATTTCTTGGAGAATAGCAGTTTGCCATTATTAGAAACAATAAAATATTCCTCTCATATTCCCTCTTGGGTTGGACTAGTTTAAAAATGCCCTGCGATCATCCTGTCTCCTACAATATACAGTGGCAATGTGTCTGATGGAACTTTAATGATACCATGGTAAAAAAACAGCAGTAATAATTGCTTAGGTTTTATTTCCCCTTGGAACAATCTTTTTTGCTAAAAAAAAAGCACCCTCTTTCCGTTCATTTTTTCTTCTTCCCTGTTTCTGATGGTGTGTGGAGAAGATAACATAAGGTCTGCCATCTATGAGGATCCTAATATTTATCCCCTATGTTTTTTGAAATAGAGCAAACTTGAGCTAAAAGAGACATGCAGACCAGAGGTGAGAAATATATAGAGCTGAATTGCAAATCCATCCAAAGATTGGAATTATTTACCAAAATTCCACCAGTTCTGCCAAGATTGGGGCAGGTGGCTCACTCGTAGAACAGAACTGGAGGAGGGAAGGCTCTCATTTCTACGGTGGGTGTCTTAAGGAAAGAATAGAGATGAAAACAGGGACACCCAAGACGGACAGGTCATAGTGGAGAGTTCTGACTAAACGCGATCCACCTGGAGCAGGAACTGGCAAGCCACTCCAGCATCTTTGCCAAGAAAACTCCATGAACAGAAACAAAAGGCTAAAAGATATGACGCTGGAAGATGAGCCCCTCAGGTCGGAAGGCATCCAACATGCTACTGAGGAAGAGCGGAGGACAAGTACAAGTAGCTCCAGAGCTAATGAAGTGGTTGGGCCAAAGCCGAAAGGACGCTCAGCTGCAGTTAAAGGAAAGTCCGATGCTGCAAAGAAAAATACTGAATAGGAACCTGGAATGTAAGATCTATGAACCTTGGTAAGCTGGATGTGGTCAAACAGGAGATGGCAAGAATAAACATTGACATCCTGGGCGTCATTGAACTAAAATGGATGGGAATGGGTGAATTCAGTTCAGACGATTATCATATCTACTATTGTGGGCAAGAATCCTGTAGAAGAAATGGAGTAGCTCTCATAGTCAACAAAAGAGTGGGAAAAGCTGTACTGGGATACAATCTCAAAAATGATAGAATGATTTCAATACGAATCCAAGGCAGAACTTTCAACATTACAGTCATCCAAGTTTATGCACCAACCACTGATGCTGAAGAGGCTGAAATTGACCAATTCTATGAAGACTTACAACACCTTCTAGAACTGACACCAAATAAAGATGTTCTTGTCATTATAGGGGACTGGAATGCTAAAGTAGGGAGTCAAGAGATAAAAGGAACAACAGGTAAGTTTGGCCTTGGAGTTCAAAACGAAGCAGGGCAAAGGCTACTAGAGTTTTGTCAAGAGAACAAGCTGGTCATCACAAACACTTTTTTCCAACAACACAAGAGGCGGCTCTACAAACAATGCTCCAACTACCGTACAACTGCACTCATTTCACACGCTAGCAAGGTTATGCTCAAAATCCTCCAAGGTAGGCTTCAGCAGTATGTGGACCGAGGACTCCCAGAAGTACAAGCTGGATTTCGAAGGGGCAGAGGAACTAGAGACCAAATTGCTAACATGCGCTGGATTATGGAGAAAGCCAGAGTTCCAGAAAAACATCTACTTCTGCTTCATTGACTACGCAGTGGAAGACAGGAGGGCCTGGCGTGCTCTGGTCCATGGGGTCACGAAGAGTCGGACACGACTTAACGACTAAACAACAACAAGAGATGAAAAACTGCAACACCTCAATTCCCAACAAGCACAGCCATACTGGCTGAGGATGTTGGAGGTTCTAGTCCCAAAAAGTGAACTTTTCTCATTTTTGGCGAAGAAAAAAACTCTGAAGCAGCAATGCAGTTGGACTGACTTTGTAGCAAACACACACAGGACTGTGAATCTGGCGTATGTTTGTATTTCTCAAGGGAAAAAAGGGAATTGCCCAGACAGGTCCTCAGGGTCTGGTACATAGGAGAAAAAGGTGTCAAAATCCCGGACACAGATGCCATAGCACCACAGAAGCAACCCTTTTTTGGTGGAGGTAATTGAATTCACACATTTAGCTGTAAGCCATTTTATGATGTCTGTAGGTGATGACCCATCGGGTGAACTCTATCTTCAGCATGATAAAGAAAGAGTCTTCCAGTAGAAAGGTTTTCCAGCACTTTAGGCAAGCTGATGTTGTGATCTTAGATGTGGCATTCCTCTTCACCCAGCTAGCAGGTACATAAATTGAAGGCCTTGTGAATCTGAGAGTCATGCTGTGTGGGCTTCATTACAGTGCATTCACACACTGGGAAATCTTTATAATGACACTATTGACTGTTCTGCCATCTAGCCCTTGTTGTAAACCATGAACACAAAGGCAGTGAATATAATTTTGGAGAACATATAGATATTATTAACATTATTTGTTTCTCTCTACAACCTTAATGACATCAAAACCTTGTTTTTTTTATTAATAAAACCTCATTCCTTTTTCACTGAATGAGAAAAAAATGTGTCTAAGAAAAGGATCATCATTATCCTATATATGAATCAGTATTTGCAAATTTTTTGGGGTGCCTTATGTTGCTAAACATAAAACTACTTTATGTTTCACTTCATCTGTTCTAGTAGCAACTCTCTTTGTGGAATGGATGAAAATTATGTAGCTCTCCAGATGCTGGACTGCAAATTCTGGTGTTCCTCGCTATTGGCTACGATGGCTAGGGCTGATGGGAGTTGTAGTCCAACATCACTTGGAGGGCTACACATTCCCTACAATGCTTTAGGGCCTCAATCAGTAGCATCCCGCATCATATACTACACAAACTCGCTTAGCTGGAGATGTCAGAGACTTTGCATGCAATGGAAGTGACCAATCAATATGGCCCTTCTTCATTTTACCTATATAGAGTTTGTGTCACGTACCACATTTGTCAGAAAAGAGTTCAGAGAGACGTTTTTTGGCTCCCAGAATCCTTCAGCCATCATGGCCACTGGAAGCTGTCATACCAAAAGTAACTTTTCTAAGTTCTGACAAGCTACCTCTGACATTGGCTGTTTTAAGTTCCTGGAAAAAGTACGTATATGCATAACACGTGTTCATTTTCTCTAGTACACCTTTCTCAAATGTTCCAACTCCACACTTCCCACCGAGTACACAGTTTGTGTCCAAGTGATGATTATCTCATGCATGCACGCACACACACTTCATCCTAAAATGGATTTGGTAGCAGCTCTTCTACAAATGTGAACTTCAT
Source organism: Intellagama lesueurii (assembly GCA_037013535.1). NCBI lineage: Eukaryota > Metazoa > Chordata > Lepidosauria > Squamata > Agamidae > Intellagama > Intellagama lesueurii. Next base: position 176,643,449 of record JBAJHW010000005.1, on the reverse strand, counting down.
ATTATAACCCATAGTATAGTAAGTTAACGGTGTGTCTCAAAAGACGCTTTCATGCGATATGGTAGCCAACATGTTAAAGTATTCTGCAATCCTTCAGCCTGTACATTTCATGGCATCATAGTATGAACAACAGAATAAAACTTTCATTCTGTGAGAGTGTGCTTTCTAAGATGGTTCTACAGACATTTTTGTCATATGAGGTACAGAATGGCAAACGTTGGACTGTATTATTAATCTTTACTGACTTTTTAATACCTGCTCTCAAAGCAAGGACATTGATATTATACAAGACAAACAGATTGATTTGCAAAATATTCCAAATGGCATGCAGAGAGAGAGAGAGAGAAAAAATACAATTTGCTGATTATATCATAGATAATTCTGGAGAGGATATGTTTGCAAATGGGAACTTCAGCTACATATTGCAGCCTAAAGAACTGCTGCTCAGGACTGCAATAAATCCATCACATTTCATTCAGTTCTCCCCTTCGCTTTCCTGTTTCCCACTTCACTCACCCTAGTTAGTTTGTTGTTGTTGCTGTTGTTATGTGCTGTCAAGTTGCCTCTGACTTATTTTGATCCTATGAATGAGATATTTCTTAAAAGTCCTGTCCTCAACTGCCCTGCTCAGCTCTAGCAAACTCAAGCCTGTAGTTCCTTTAGGGAGTCAATCTATCTCATATTTGATCTTCCTAGTTTCCTGCTGCCTTCCACCTTTCCCATTATTATTGTCTTTTCCAGAGAATCATGCCTTCTCATGATGTGCCCAAAGTAGGATGGCCACAGTTTCAACCTTTTTTTGCCTCCAGAGATAGTTCAGGCTTGATTTGTTCTAGGACCCACTTGTTTGTCTTTCTGCCAGTCCAGGGCATCCCCCTAGATAGTACAGATTGGATTTTTGGACTACAAATTACGTAATTTTCTGTTTTGGCAGTTCTACCTGACAGACAGACACCTAAATGTTGCTCACTGAGAGAAAGTCCTAAAGTAGAAGACTGTGAGATATGGCTCCATCCAAACTTCCTGTTCCTGCCCTGATGGTAGCTGGGAGCTTTCTTTCTGAATAGAAAACTAGACAGAGCTAAGCCTCTAAAATTTTAAGTTTAGAAATATATAAAAAAAACAAGCACTCTGATGAAAGATATTTATCTTCCGATACTTAAAGAAATACAGAAAAATTTGGAAATTTGGGGTAAGCTGCAACTTTCAATGTTGGGAAGAATTGCTACTATAAAGATGAACATTTTACCAAAGCTTTTGTTTCTGTTTCAAAATATGCTAATATTGTTGAATTATAAATCTTTTAAGGAGGTAGACGCTGTGTTCTCTAAGTTTATATGGCAAGCTAAAAAACCGAGAATAAAACTCAAAGCTTTACAGGACTTAAAAGAAAGAGGAATGGGCTTGCCAAATTGTCTACTATATTATAAGGCCTGTGCCTTGAACTGGATAAAGGAATGGATTACTTTGAAGGACCAAAGACTTTTAAAATTGGAAGGACATGATTTAAGATTAGGATGTCATGCATATATGTGGTATGGCAAGGGCAAAGACCAAACACTTTTTTCGGAGCATATTGTAAGAAAAGCGCTGTATCAGGTCTGGCAAAAATTTAATGTATAAAAAAATTCCGATATGGGTAGCACCTTTGGAAGCTTTTACACAACCTTCTTTAATTTCAAAAGAATGGAGATATACGTATAAAGAGCTCTTAAATAAAGAGCAACAATTAAAAAAATATACAGGAGCTGAAGGAAACGGGTTTACAGACGGACTGGTGGGCAATGTTAAAATTAGAATCAAGGTTTAAAAAAGACAAAATACTGTAATGGGTTTTTATGAGGGGAAGGTTCAGATGGATGAGTTATGGATTTATATTAGTGATAAGATTATACAAAAATGTACACTTTTTGTTAGAATATAATTTAGAAGATGAAAGGGTGAAAGCAGTGATGATTAAATGTGCACAACATTTTGGTTACAATATAGATATAAATGATTGGACTCGAATGTGGAATGACAACTATAGATGGATTAAACCACTAAACTTGAGAGAAAATGTTTTAAAGATGTTTTATAGATGGCATTTCACACCTGTTAAATTGGCAAAAATGACGTCGGGGGTTAGCAACTTATGTTGGAAGTGTTCTCAGCAACCATATGTGGTGGACATGCGATAGAGCAAAAAGATTTTGGAGACAGGTAAAAGATATTACACAAGAAATTATACAACAGAAAATATCTTATAAACCAGAAATGTTTTTGCTGAATATAATGCCAGAAATCGTTGATTATATATATATATATATATAAAAAATCAGGAAAATCCAAAGATAGAGGAGCTGTTTAAAAAATTATTAGATATTGCAGAAATGGACAGTTTGTCAGAGGCATTATGTGAGAACCCGAGAATATATGTTAAAGAAAGCTGGAAAATGTTTTATGATTGGGCCCAGAAACAAACATGAGTAGAGAATATAATATAGGTTATGGATTTTAGTATTGTAACACAGCCATGGAGTCAAGATTATATTAGATATTGTATTATTTATT